>CM077670.1:380376122-381626122 GCA_039707655.1 Elymus sibiricus | reverse complement strand
TACTATACCTTCCATCGGTGTATTACCTATGTATTTATTTTCATAATTCATTTTTGGAGTTTCATACACTCTAGCCCATTGCATAAGGTATCTTGCAAGAAGGTTGTTCATAAGAGAACTTTTGATGTTCGGTGTTATGAATAACATAAGGGCCATACTTTCATTATGAATGAGATGTATGTTATGAATATTGATAATAATACATTACCTCTGTATTTACTTTCATAATTCATTTTAGAGTTTTATACACTCTAGCCCATTTGCATAATGTTTGTTGCAAGAGTGTTGTTCATAAAAGAACAATTGTTGTTCAGTATTATGAATAACATAAGGGCCATACTTCCATCATGGATGGGATGTATGTTATGAATATGGATGGTGATATGATACATCCATAACACTGACGCTAAATGCCGCAAGACTAACAGAATACCACACATGTGTGGCACTACATTTGGTCACATTGGAGAAACCCGCATGGAAAAATTCCATTATGATGGATTTTGAAGTCATTTGATTATGAATCATCTGACACTTGCAACTTTCCTCCGAAAAGTGAAGTGACTGAAATACCATTCACATGCCATAAGGAACGAGCAACGAACTTATTGGTGATCATAAATTTTGATGTATGTAGTCCGATAAATGTTGTTGCTAGCAGTGGATTTGTCTATCTTCAAAAATTGACTCAAGTAGATATATGGATATTTGCTTGATGAGACGTAAGTCTGGATCTTTTGAAATCATTCGAAAGGTTTTCAAAAAAGAAGTAGAAACTATTGTAACAAGAAAATTATGTTTCTACAATTAGATTGCGGAAAGGAATATTTGAGTTACAAGTTTAGCGAATGTCTGATGAGTTGTGAAAAGAGTTTCATATCTTACACCTCCCAGAACACCACTGTGAGTGGAATGTCCGTGAAGATGTAATCAAACCATTTATGACATGGTAAGATGAAAGATGACATAAATCAATTTGCCATTATCCCTTTTAAAGTAATGCTTTAGAGACTGCGGCTTTTTCACTGAATAGAGCGCCATCAGATCTGTTGAAATGACGCCATGGTATGGTACACCCAACCATGTTATGTCTTTTCTTAACATTTGGAATATGGGGATTTTGTAAAATATTTACAAACCTATTCCAAATCAGACAAGTGCTACCTTGTAGGTTATCCCAAATCATTGGGAATTCCTCCATCACTATACCGAGTGTTAGGGCATATTTCTCCCTTAGTGGTTTTGGTGATTGATGACAATGTTGTTGCGGACTAATCGTGTGCAATGAGCATTTCAGATATTCCATCACTTGGCACAAGATGATTGATGCCCCTCGATGTATTAGAGTGAAGACGGTTTATTTTCCTTCGTTTCATTTTCGGTGGACTTGAGTCGTAGGAAACACCGTACTATCAAGAGGGGGTCCGCTTCGGAAAGGTTTGGGTGGAATCAACACGTACACACTTCCATTTGCACCCTTTGTTCCTTTCCGCATCTTTGGAGTTTCGCCTTCCATTTCGCAGGAGTGCTCGAACAGCTGCCAGCGGTAGTACCGCGGCTGGCAGCAGTAGTACCGCTTATAAGCGGTAGTACCGCTGCCAGTGCCGCTCGTACTACCGCCTCGATTCGGGACACGATTTTTCGTGTCGGGTTCAGCGGTAGTCCAGCGGTGGTCCCACTGGCATACTACCGCTGACCCCTTTTTGTCCCAACCAGGCAAGCGGCAGTAGCAGCGGCAGTAGGAGCGGTAGTACCGCTTGTAAGCGGTAGTACCGCGCCTACCACCGCTGCCACTTCCGCTCGCGGCGCTGCTCTGCGTAACCTCCTTTTGTTTGTCAGCGGTAGTAGAGCGGCAGTGGCGAGCGGCAGTACCGCTATCCACAGCGGTAGTACCGCTGTCCACAGCTGTAGTACCGCTGGTGCAGCAGTACTGCCCCTCCCCTGTCCTGCTCTGCTCTCCGAGTGCCCTGTGCTGCAACCCCAGCGGTACTACCATTGGGGAGAGCAGTAGTACCGCTCCGACGGCACTACCGCGCTCCTTTTGCACTGCACTTCGTGCACTACCGCCAGGGCGGTAGTACCGCTCATGAGAGCAGTAGTATCGCTCTGTGCGGGCTGAAAACTGGGTAACGGTTGGATTTGTCCCCCCCACTATATAAAGGGGTCTTCTTCTCCAAGAAGACTACCCCTTCCTCCCCAAACTCCATTGTTGCTCCAAAAGCTCTTTTCGCCCGATCTCTCTCCCTAGCCAATCAAACTTGTTGATTCTTTAGGGATTGGTTGAGAAGGCCCCGATCTACACTTCCACCAAGAGAAATTTGATTCCCCCCACTAATCCCTTGCGGATCTTGTTACTCTTGGGTGTTTGAGCACCCTAGACGGTTGAGGTCACCTCGGAGCCATATTCCATTGTGGTGAAGCTTCGTGGTAGTGTTGGGAGCCTCCAATTAAGTTGTGGAGATTGCCCCAACCTTGTTTGTAAAGGTTCGGTCGCCGCCTTCAAGGGCACCACTAGTGGAATCACGGCACCTCGCATTGTGTGAGGGCGTGAGGAGAATACGGTGGCCCTAGTGGCTTCTTGGGGAGCATTGTGCCTCCACACCGCTCCAACGGAGACGTACTTCCTCTCAAAGGGAAGGAACTTCGGAAACATATGCTCGTCTTCACCGGCTCCACTTGTGGTTACTTCTTACCTTTACTTTGTGCAAGCATTACTTGTATTACTTCCTTTGCTTGCTTGTGTTATTGTTGTTGTTGTTAGCATCATATAGGTTGCTCACTTAGTTGCACATCTAGACAACCTATTTTGTTGCTAACCCTAATTTGTTAAGAAAAGCTAAAAATTGGTAGTTGCCTATTCACCCCCCCCCTCTAGTCAACCATATCGATCCTTTCACCGAGGCAAAAGGTTTTGCCACAAAGAACGGTACAATTTTGAAAGAAAATGTTTCTTACAAAAAGGTGAGTGGGAGAACAGTGCAACTCGACGAGATAACAGTATCTTCGTCATCAGGTCAAAGGAAACAAACCTTGAAAGTGATTCCAGAGTTTCCTACTGCGACTGATACGGAAGCCTCTACATGAGATGTATGGACTTCGGTCGAACTTGCAGCTGAACCACGTAGGCAAAACTCGTGCAAACCTCTTAGGTGCGCAGACGAGATATTGTTGGTAGGTAACAGTATACCTACGATAGACAAGGAAGTGTTGATGGGCCCTGACTCCGGAATTGGCTAAATGCCAATATAATCCGAGATAGTTTCCATATAAATGAATCAAGATTATATCTTGATAAACCTTTCGGAAGACTTGGAGTCTAACGAATATTAATGGAACTATAAACTGATACGGATAAAAATGTTTTATCCATAAAGCTCGACTTGTTGCAATAACAAATTCAAGGAATTGACTACGATGAGATTGTCTCACCGTAGCAATACTTAAAGTCGGTTCGGGTTAAACTAGCAATTAATACATATTTCAATCATGAGATATGAAACATGGATGACAAAAGAATTTTCATGATCATGGGAATACAAACTAGGACTTGTATGTGATACAGTCCAAAGTATTTTGTCGATCCGGAGGATGCTTGTGAGTGTGCAAACTTCAGAGTTCCATCAATGGACAGAAGAGAGCAAAATGGAGTTGGAATCTTCGTTTTTGATGAAATAGTCAAAAGAGTTTGATTTCATCAATGGATAGCGAAGATGCTTGTTGTTACAAGAAAGTAAGTGGGAGCATAATAATATTTCTAAAAACCTTGTGTGCTTGACACATTGTTGATTGGAAATAATATAAATTTCTTGACACGAATTAGGACTTCTTTGAAAAATTGGTTTTTCGATGAAGTGCTTGGGCTAGGTAGCCTCAAAATTAGGCATAATTATCTAAGGAGATAGAATTGCCTAATAGGGCTAAAGCCAAAATACATATTGACAAGATGGTAAAACAATTTAGCATTAGAACGCCAAGGAGTGATTCTTGCCGAAGTCACATGGAAAGAGTTTTGCAAGACTCGGTGTCCCAAAACACTGATGAGCAAAATACATGATGGAGATTCCACACACTTTCGTGTTTGGATTAATCATGTATTCCATGGTATGTAAAACAACCAGATATGTCCGATACTCCCAAGCTATTGCGAGTATAGATACCGAAGTGATCAAAGTACTGATCATGGGACAACAGTGAAAGATGGCATTGAGTACTAGAGTAGCACTAATGACATGTTTTCTCGCAAGTGTAGATTATGAAGAGTTCGTTGTAAAAGGTTACATCGATACAGTCTTCATCAATGCTCCATGCGATTTTCAATTTAAGTTAAGGGTTTTGTGTAATACACGATATGGTGGCACGGTAGTTGGAAATTGTTCCAAACAGGTTACTGTGGCGAATTCTATAACAAAGGCTAAGTATGTTGACGCTTTGGAAGCGACAAAGAAGATGTTGAATCATATAGTTCATTCATGAACTTAGTATGGTTCCAAGATGGCTTTGGTCAATGGGACACTATTGCAGATAGTTGCTCGATAGCTCAGTCTGAGGAATCAAGGTTTGACCTGTGATTCACATATATACAAAGCCAAGTCCAAAAAAAATATGAATTTTGTGAAAGTGTGAAAACGCAAGGATATGCAAAGTTACACACGGACCTGAAGTTGTCAGATCCGTTGGACAAAGACTATACCACAAGCAAAGCATATTTTACACCGGTATGCCATAGGTGTAAAGTGCATTAGCATTGACTAGATTATTGACTCTAGTGCAAGTGGGAGTCTGTAGGAGATATGCCCTAGAGGCAAAAATAAATGTTATTATTTATCCCCATACTCATAATTATGTTTATATTCCGTGCTATAACTGCTATGGTTCTCGAGTCTACAATAACCACGAGGCTCGGAGGGAAACTCATATGCACGTGTGGAATAATAAACGGTAAAATGTATTCCTGGTCTGGCCCCTAAGACTAGCTCAAGTGTTGCATGATGGTTCTGTTTTCCTGATCATGGGCATGACTATGCCAGCAACTTTGAGGACATGATGTTAGAAGAACACTTGTGTTGAATTGACCCGATTGATGTTATGCTATGAGATACATTCATCACAAGTTAATGGTCAATAACACAGAGAAGGTTAACGTTTGCATAATTCCTTAGACCATGAGAGTATCGAGTTCCTTCATGCTTGATTCATGAACTTTGGGGTTTGTTAAACGTCATCCGTAACTGGGTGGCTATTACGGCGGCTTACGGGTTCATGGGAAAGTATGACAAGGGACTTGATAGCTCAAGATTGGGATTTTCTCCTCCGACAATGGAGAAATATTCTTTGGGCCCTCTCGGTGTTACGGTATCCATCATCGTCTGGCCAGACACATTGTGATTTGATCAGTGGGATGCCGGAACACGGGAACGAGAAAAGAGAACAAAACCGGTAACGAGGTAACTGGCATTGTGGACAAGTGTTGATTCACGGGGATGCCGATAAATCTCACCTCGGGTATTTGTAACATATCGCGAAGCAACAGGAATATCACATGGCAACTGGAGGTTCACTCGAATATTTATTCGTGTGGGTATAGGGGTCAATATGGGTGTCCACGGCTCCGATGTTGATCATTGATCGGAAAGTGTTCCGGACATGTCTATTCTTCACCGAACCTATAGGGTCACACGCTTAAGGGTCATCTATCTACTGAATACTAGACAGGGAGTCTGAGAGAAAGTCACCAGAAAAGTTTCGGAGACAACGGAAAAGTTCCAGAGAGAGAACACTGGAATAGTTTTGGTAAAACCGAAAGGTTGTTTCGGAGTATACCATTAAGTGAAAATGGTTTTGGCACACGCCTGGAAATTCTTAGAGGGTGCCAGAATTGTTCTGGGAACTTCTGGGATTTTTCCGGAGAAAAAACCCGGAAATGTTCCGGAGCTGCCGGAACCGCTTTGGTTGCTTTTTGCAGATAAAAATCACTTATCCGAAATTGTTTTGGAACACATCCAAAATTATTTTAGTGGGTACTGGAAATGTTCTAAGACCTACAGAAATATTTTCGGATCTAACGGTCACGGAAAAATGTTTCCGTGAATAGTGAAAAGCACTTTTTGGTTGCTTTTTGGAAAGCCACTTTTTGGGGCTTTTACCAAAAGATCTTGGAGAAGGCTTGGGAGGGAAGGAACCCCTTTTTGTGGCTGAAATTTCAGCCCCTCCACCCCTCCTTCTCCTATAAATAGAGGTGGAGAGGAGCTCTCCACACTCACTCCAACTCTCTCACCAAATGGCATGCATGATCTGCCTTTCTTCTCTCCCTCACACGATACAGTTTCGTAGAGCCGAAAGGCTGTCTGAGTTCCTGTGGGAATTAGTTCTGGACGGCGAAGCCCTGCCGGATAGATGACACCGTATGTGTGCATCCTCGTAGAGAGGTCGTAGGTTCGATCTTTTTGCCCGAGGGGCTGTTCGAGAGTGCCTCCCGAAGGCTGTCCGAGTTACTGTCCGAGTTTCGAGGGTCCTCCCGAAGGGCTGTCTGTGACATCGTCCGGGGGACTGTCCGACCGCCTCCTGGAGGGCTGTCCGAGGGACTGTCCGAGGGACAAGCGAGGGAGTACATCCTCGCGGTTGGGAGGTAGTAAATCTTAGCTGCTTGGATCTGGACCAACGATCTACATCGACTCTACTTCCGCTGCGCTACGAGTCGGTAACGATCAGATCCAAACCTTGTATGCATCTCCATAGTGATCCTGGGCGTGCTCGCTGTACCGATTTTTTTTGTTTTCTGTCGCATTACCCAACAGTGACAAGAAGGACTTTGTCCTATCGCATGCTTTCGGTATTCTCTCGCTAATGCTATGTATGATGTGACTCTCGTCCGTCAATCCAAAAGATAGAATTCTTTTACAGTCAAGTGCTATACATTGCTTCCATGAGATCCGAACTTCAAAAGTTTGGGATAGTTATGTGATATCCATGGAACTGAAAATTATTTTCATTTACAAACAAAGGTAAGAAGATATGAGATATCCAAAGCAATGTTTGTTTGCAAAGTATTAGTAAAGTGTTTACTATGCATTAGACTGATAAGAGAGGGATCCAGAAGAACGCCTGTCATGTGATGAAGGTGAATAAAACAACAACTTAAAGAGAAAGAAAATGTCCAAAGGGTGTCAGTAAGACTTACACGCCTAGGAAGTCCGGGGCTGACGCCACTCTTAAAGTTGGGTGCTTCTTCTGAGAGTAGGAGAAATATTTGAAGTAAAACTGTTAGAAGTATAAAGGCAAAAAGAGTGAAGACTGGAATGTCCAGCTCATGTATGAATGTCATACAAGTTATATGATGTATAGAAGGTTGGTCAAAGATATATTTCTTGGGAATTGTGATTAAACTGTTAGTCACTGATTCTTGGGTATTGTGATTAAAGTTGATCACAGGATTACCCATTCGATCGCATTCTGTTGCAACTCGATATAAGAACTACTACGGCCTAAAAGACTTGCCAGAAATGAGGTTTAGATACGCGCTGGGAACATAGTAAAAGTTACTACACCTTCCATCGGCGTATTACCTCTGTATTTATTTTCGTAATTCATTTTAGAGTTTTATTCACTCTAGCCCATTGCATAATGTTTGTTGCAAGAAGGTTGTTCATGAGAGAACAATTGTTCTTCGATGTTATGAATAACATAAGGGCCATACTTTCATTATGAATGAGATGTACGTTATGAATATTGATAATAATATAATACATCCATGATACTGACGCTAAATGTCGCAAGACTAAAAGAATACCACATATGTGTGGCACTGCATTTGGTCACATTGGAGAAACCCGCATGGAGAAATTCCATTATGATGGATTTTGAAGTCATTTGATTATGAATCATCTGACACTTGCAACTTTTGTCCAGAAGTGAAGTGACTAAAATACTGTTCACAGGCCATAAGGAACGAGCAAACAAACTTATTGGTGATCATACATTTTGATGTGTGTACTCCGATAAAGGTTGTTGCTGACAGTGGATTTGTCTATCTTCAGTAATGACTCAAGTAGATATATGGATATTTATTTGATGAGACATAAGTCTGGATCTTTTGAAATCATTCAAAAGGTTTCAGAATAAAGAAGAAATTATTGTAACAAGAAAATTATGTTTCTGCAATTAGATTGCGAAAAGGAAAATTTGAGTTACAAGTTTAGCGAATGTCTGATGAGTTGTGAAAAGAGTTTCATAACTTACATCTCCCGTAACACCACTGTGAGTGGAATGTCCGTGAAAATGTAATCAAACCATTTATGACATGGTAAGATCAAAGATGACATAAATCAATTTGCCATTATCCCTTTTAAAGTAATGCTTTAGAGACTGCGGCTTTTACACTGAAAAGAGCGCCATCAGATCTGTTGAAATGACACCATGATATGGCACTCCCAACCATTTTATGTCTTTTCTTAACATTTGGAATATGGGGCTTGTGTAAAGTATTTTACAAAACCTGTTTCAAATCAGACAAGTGCTACTTTGTAGGTTATCCCAAGTTATTGGGTATTCCTTCATCACTATACCGAGGCAAAAGGTTTGCCACGAAGAGCGGTATGATTTTGAAGAAAATGTTTTCTTACAAAAAGGTGAATGGGAGGACAGTGCAATTCGACAAGATAACAGTATTTTCGTCATCAGGGCAAGGGACAGAAACCTTGGAAGTAATTCCAGAGTTTCCTACTGTGACTGATACGGAAGCCTCTACATGAGATGTATGGACTTCGGTCGAACTTGCAGCTGAACCACGTAGGCAAAACTCATGCAAACCTCTCAGGTGCGCAAACGAGATATTGTTGTTAGACAACAGTATACCTACGATAATCAAGGGAGCGATGATGGGCCCTGACTCTGGAATTGGCTAAATGCCAATATAATCCGAGATAGCATCCATATAAATGATTCAAGATTAGATCTTGATAAACCCTTTGAAAGACTTAAAGTCTAACGAATATTAATGGAACTATAAAATGATACGGATAAAAGTGTTTTATCCATAAAGCTCGACTTGTTGCTTATAACAAATTCAAGGAGTTTACTACGGCGATATTGTCTCTCCGTAGCGATGCTTAAAGTTGGTTCGGGTTAAACTAGTGATTAATACATATTGCAATCATGAGATATGATACATGGATGCCAAAAGGATTTTCATGAGATGAAAATACAACTTAGGACTTGAATGTGATACAGTCCAAAGTATTTTGTCAATCCAGAGAATGTTAGTGAATGTGCAAACTTCAGAGTTCCAGCAATGGACAGAAGAGAGCATAATGGAGTTGGAATCTTTGTTTTGATGAAATAGTCAAAAGGGTTTGATTTCATCAAAGGATAGCGAAGATGCTCGTGATTACAAGAAAGTAAGTGGGAGCATAATAATATTTGTAAAACCTTGTGTGCTTGACACATTGTTGATTGGAAATAATATAAATTTCTTGACACGAATTAGAACTTCATTGAAAAATAGTTTTTCGATGAAGAACTTGGGCTGGGTAGCCTTAATATTAGGAATATTTATCTACGAAGATAGAATTGCCTAATAGGGCTAAGCCAAAATACACATTAACAAGATGCTAAAATAGTTTAGCACAAGAACGCCGAGTGGTGTTTCTTGCCGAAGTCACATGGAAAGAGTTTTAGCAAGACTCGTTGTCCTAAAACACTGATGAGCAAAATACATGATGGAGATTCCACACACTTTTTTTGTTTGGATTAATCATGTATTCCATGGTATGTAAAACAACCAGATATGTCCGGTACTTCCAAGCAGTTGAGTACTATCATATGATATGTATGTAGAGGATTTTCCAAGATATTCCGAGTTAACTGTGTTTTAGCATTGTTTTTTCTGGAGGCTAGTGAGGATAGCCTTCTTGAGCTCCATAATATTCTTAACATGTATGAATGTGCTTTAGGTCAAAAGGTGAACTACCAGAAATCCTTTAGATCAGTCGCGCATGCAATTATAGCTAAAATACAATATGGAGTAGCCAACATGCATATCTGAGACTGACAAGATACCTACATATGTACTTATCCCCTTGTTCCAAACGTACTGTGGAACTGATAAGCTACGTACCAACCTACTCGCATACATAATTTAGTACCAATTGACAAGCTACCAACCTACTCGATCGCCTACCGATCACCTAGTTCCAAATTTAGCTTGTCTCCGTTACCTAACGGTGAGCCCATCGATGTAACGTACAATATGCAACCATGCACGTACGTACAAGGTAACATGCATGCGTGCGTGCTCTACATTTCGGTGCCGGCACCGGCAGGGCATAGCGCAATGTGCGCATGTGGCACAGCTATGCTTTCTTTGGCCTGTTGGTGGAAGTGCGATGGAGCTGTTTGTATCATATTATGCGCATTGCATGCGTGCTGGCGGAACGCTCTCAAGCTGCTCTATTCCTAGTAAGCTGGTCTTCCAAACTCGGAAGCTATCAGCGAGATGCTTTTTTTTCGAGAAAAACTTCCGATCTATTCATCAATTGTCAAGGTAGTACAAAGAACACCAGAAGTAAAAAATACATCTAGGTCCGTAGACCACCTAGCGACGACTACAAGCACTGGAGCGAACCGAATGCGCGCCGCCGTCTTTGCCCCTCCCTCATCGGAGCCGGGCAAACCTTGTTGTAGTAGACAGTCGGGAAGTCGTCATGCTAAGGCCCCATAGGACCAGCGCACCAGAACAGCAACCGCTGCCGATGAAGATAAGCGTAGATCGGAAGGATCTAACCTGTAGACATACGAACACAGATGAACGAAGACAGGATCCACCGAAGACAAACGCCGACCGAATCCCGCGAGATCCGCCGGAGACAAACCTCCACACGCCCTCCGACGATGCTAGAAACACCACCGGGACGGGGACTAGGCGGGGAGAACCTTATTCCATCTTCAGAGAGCCACCGTCGCCTCGCCTCTCTGAGCAGGACACAAACCCTAACAAAACTAAAAAAAGCATGAAAAAACGGAGCCCTCCCGCCGGCAAGGGCCGGGATCCACCGCGCCTCCATGGCCCTAAGACCACAGGAGACGAGGTAGACCGGCGGCGGCACCGGCGGGAGGCACGAGAAACCCTAGCCAAAGGGTCCTCTTTCTTCCACGGGTATCAGGGAGATGCTTTGTGATCGATCTTCTAGCTAGCTCAATCAAGTCGATGTAAGCTTACTATTTTCTTATATTGTCGATTTGGCATCCACATTACCTCATGCATCTCTTAATTTATTTAATTTATCATGAGTAGTCCATATGTAAAGCCTTTTTCCACAACCGGGTTTTGTTACCCCTCATATGGGTTGCATACAATCTAGGGACTAGGGAGTATCTAGCATAATTAGGAGTATGTAGCGGTACTATGTGAGCATATAAAACCACCTAGATAGTAATATACATATGACTTTATGTCTTTTTTGGTTGCTGGTGTGTGGATTTTTTTTCACATATTCTTTTTCTGGGTATTCCAAAAAATATATCAAAACTATGGGCTAACTTGTAATTTTTTTCACATAGTTCGCCTTGGGTATCTTATAAATAGTATATTAAAAATATCTTCATATTTATACAAATAAAGTAGTATCATAAAAGAACTATACGTACTACCTAAAAAATTGTATATTAAGGATACATGATACAACTGCAGGCGCTCTGGTACGAAGATACTATCTAGTTTGCATAAAACACATGTGGGGTGTAGCGGTAAAATATGAAGTATGCACACACACTAATATGGAAGTACAATTGAAAGACAAAAATCCGGTACTAAGGGTTACTAGCGTGAAGAATCTTCACTGCACGCCCGTACCTCACCTTCGTCTCCCGCACACTAAGGCCTTGTTTGGTTACACCCTCTCCCAAGGGGATTGGAGAAGATTTTGACTTGTATGGGATTTAATACCTCTCAATCCCTGCCAATCCTCTTCAAATCCTTGTCAAGCGAAGAGGCCCTAAGACAAATCCGCTGATCCATTACGTTCTCATTCCATCACAGATCACTACAAAACTGTCACAGAAGTGCAGCCATGACGGATTCAAAACCCATCATGTATATCACGTAGTAGATTAACATGCATGTGACGGATCTTCGAAACTATCACGAATTGGAAAAGATGTGACGTTCCCTGACTGTCACAGACCAACCCCAGACCGGTCTGGCCCAGACCATGCCCGAGCCTTTGTGACGATTTAGGAACGCCACAGTTTCGAATGACGTGGTATACAGTGTGGATTTGACGTGGCAGCACGTGTAGTAATCGGCCCAAATAGGGTTTTGGCTTACTAATTTCGGTCCGGTCCAGTATGTCTTTTGCCCAATAATTTAAGTCCGGGCCATTAGCCCATTTTCTTTCTATTCGTAACATTTTGAGCCAATAAGTTTTCGTAGAAGATAATTGCTCATATCATAAAATAAAATAAAATTTACATAAACACACCCAAGAAAATTTACATTTTGAGCCAATTACATAAACACACCTAGGAAAACTACAGACACCACAAAAAACTTCGAGACAAGACACATGTCCAGGAGCAAAAGCAAAAAGGACCCCAAGAAAAATAAATTACAAACAAGTCCCTAGAGGTCCTTATGCCCCTCTACAGCCATGGTTACAACATCCCTCCATCGCCGCCCAACGCTCTCCGGAGGTACTCGACACACCATCCCCCCATGGTGGAGGCCGCGACTCTGGTGGCCTCGATGGCACTTTGCTGTGTCCACACCGCGAAGACCACCTAAAGGGACGCCACTATACCGTTGGTCCATGGCGGGGTTGCCTGCTCCGAGAGAAATACGCGGTACTTCCGGATCGGGTGACTAGGGGGCAGACAACGAAGGTGCTCCCCGTCCCATGGCGATTATAAAGTTTGAACTCTACGGAACATTTTCTTCATCGTTTTCACTTACGATTTAGACTACAACTTCCTTTAACATGATTATGCACAAACATACACTGATGTTCCATCTCATTATATAATAATTTGTATTTACTGTTGGTGCAATAATTTGCCTCCTTGTGTTTTGGAGATTGTTGTCAGAAACAGTGAGGGACTAATGTGTTTGCTAGTGCACACAGAGATTAATAGGTCCCTGGAGTTAAGAGGAGTTTGGTACAAGCTCCGAAGATTATCATATGCGTCGAAGTTAAGGTTGTCATCGAAGATAATGCGTGACGAAGTTGACCCCCAAAAATCGCTGAAGTGAAGTGATTGTTTATCGGTGTGTCCGAAGGTTTTGACTGCAACGGAGAAGAATGAAGACGGAGAGAAGACGTAGTATTTTCTTTCGTAGTTCATTTTGTCTTTCTTGAGTCATAGGACCACCGTACTATCAAGAGGGGTATAGTGTTCGAAACTTATGTTTCAATGATGCTAAACCACAACCTATGTGAGCTGAGAGAAATCTCTTTGTGTTCTGAATCAATACTCGCAAGCCAGAGACGTTGTTCTTCGGGGCTTCGAGAGATTTGCTTCGGACCGAGGAGTCAGCTTTACTTGTTCCTCAAGTAAAGTTGCCGGGTGCGTTTGAAATCCGACCGTTGGAAACGTGTCAGTTGGTCATTGGTTAGGTGCTATGTCCAAAATGGTTTTTTCCCCATCGGGAAGGCCGAGGCTATAAATAGCCACCCCGCTCCACGATTGATCGTTGGATGCTTTGCTTGAGTTTCTGATAAGATTGATTGAGCACCCCTCTCCGAGTGATTTGAGTTTAAAATCCACCGAGAGAAAAGCCTAGAGCCGAAGAATTAGATAGTGGTTCAACATCACTGGAATATAAGTTTAGTACGCTCCGCCTTATTATCTTGAGAGCTGCCAACTCTCTAGACGGTTAGGTGTCAAGTTCTTCAGTGACCAAGAGTAATCGTGGTTCACGAAGACTGTCTGTGAAGGTTATGGAGATCACCTCAAGTATCTACCCCGAGTGATTGGCACAAGTTGACCAACTTGTTGTCAAGGAGAACAGGACGAAGAGAGTTTATCTTCTATGTTGAATCACAAGTCCCTCCAACCAGACGTAGCTCATTTGCAAAAGAGTGAACTGGTCAAACAAATGCATTGTCGCCATCGAGCACCACTGGTCACTTCTGAACCCTGATTACATTCGACAGTTTTCTTTCAGTTATGTCTCGGTTATGTGATTTCCTTCGATGCTCATTTGTGACTTGACTCGGTAGTTTTCCTTCGCAGTCTTTTCACTCTGTTTTATTCCGCTGATGTGTACTGAGAGATTTGATAATTCCTGGAAAAAAAATTAAATCTCCCATTCACCCCCCTCTGGTAGACATACTTCGTTCCTACAATTGGTATCAGAGCAAGGTACTCCTTATCTCTGCTTATTAAGTTCTAACAACCTTGGAGTTTAAGTATGTCTTCAGTGAATTACAAGACTAGCGAGAAGACTCCAGTCTTCGATGGAACAGACTACCCCTTCTAGAAGGAGAAGATGAAGACTCGTCTCAAAGCCATTGATGATGATATGTGGAATGTTCTGCAGCACGGCTACGTGATCGAGACCCCAGGATATCTTAGTCCATGGGAGAAAAGACTCGTTCAAATGGATGCACACGCAAAGGATGTGATCTGTGGCCAATTGTCTCGGTCACAATTCCTTCGGTACCGAAGATTGGAATCTGTGAAAGAAATCTGGGACATCCTCGAGAAAATCAATGAGGGTGTTTCAACTCAGAAAGAAGCTCGCGTCGACACTCTTCGTGCTAAGTTCAACCGCTTCAAAAGACTTGGGAATGAAAGTTGTCAGCAAACTTATGATCGCTTGAGTGATATTGCAAATGAACTGCAAGGTCTTGGAGCCAACGACATCACTGATCATGAAGTTGTGAAGAAGTTGCTCAGATCACTGGACAGTTCTTTCGACACTCTAGTCCTGATGATAAAGGAAAGACCTGACTTCAAGTTACTCGATTCTGCTGATATCATGGAGAGGCTGAACACCCACAAAGAACAAGAAGACGAGAAAAGAGATCTTTACGGCTCAAGTTATCAAAAAAGTCACGCACTCAAAGCTGTGGATGAATCGTCCTCTGAAGAAAATGCTGATGAAGAATCTGACGACCCTGAGAGCATCAGCAAGGATCTCGCGCTGATAACAAAACGCTTCCAGTGCCTCTGAAACAAAAGTCAGTTTTAGAAGAAAAGCTCTAGCAACTCAAAGTCCTCGTCAAGCTCAAAGCCTTCGGGTGACTACACTTGCTTCAAGTGCAGGAAGGCTGGACACTTCATTTCTGACTGTCCTCTCTCGGAAGCTGAAATACGAGCCAGTGGAAGATTTGGCTCGGGTAGTAGCAAGCATGGCAAGAGCAAGAGTTATGACTCGGATAATGAGAAGAAGACCAAGAAGTTCTTCAAGAAGGATAACTCCTCCTCCAAGCCTACATCAAGATCTTCAAGAAATCCATCAAGGTCTACTTCCAACCGAAAGAAAAGCTCTCGCAAGGCCAAGGCATACATCGGGAAGGAAATGGACTCTGAGGAAGAAGAATCAGACTCCGATGAAGATGATGATTCTGAAGAAGAATCAGACTCTGGCATGGCTGTCATCGCTTGTGCTTCTACACCTGTGTCGAACTTCTTCGACAACCATACAAGTGATGATGAAGCACCAGCATTCTGCTTCATGGCAAAATCATCGAAAGAAAAGGTACCATCTAAACATCACAAGATGTATGCTAGTGATGAATTCTCTTCTAGCGATGATGATCAAGCTAAGCTGATAAAAGTTGCTAAGAAACAACAATACTCTCTTGAGAAAATTGAGAAATCTCTCAGGAAGACCGAAAATTTGTTGGTCGAGGAGATGGAGAAACATCAAATGTTGACAAACGAGCATTCTGCTCTTCTGTCAAAATTTGAGGATCTGTCAAATCGTCATGAATTTCTCTCGGCTGACCACGAGAGACTTACCTATGATTTCCCGAAAAGGAAACAAGAGCTCGAGTCGCTGAGAGCAGCTCATGATGATCTTAGGATTGAAAATGATTCTCTTCTCGCCCAGCAAATCAGTGCTTCTCAAGAGGAATTTGTTCCACCCTGCTTAAAATGCCTTGAACGCAGTAATGCTGAAACTAATGTTGAATCTTCTGATACTGCTGAAAGAAATGCTTCTACTGCTAATGTGGTTACTAACCCCTCACTTGAGGAAACCACTATTATATCTGATGAAAATGCTAGGTTGAAGAATCTTCTTCAGACAGGAATGTTCAAAAGTCTCAAAGGACACCAAACTCTTTGTGATGTTCTGAAGAAGTCGATCCTTCATAAAAATCCTAGGAAGGAAGGATTGGGTTTCGAAAGAAAACTCAATGAGAATGGCTCTTACTGGACCCCCCAAACAATATCCTCAGACAGTTTGGGTTCCAGCCAAAAGCAAAACTCTCGATCCCTCATTACTTTCGGGCTATGACTATCCTATTCCTGTTTATGATGATGAGTCATTTGACTCGAACTATAAACTGTTTAAGAACCAACGTGGCAAAGATTTTGCTCGTTACATTGGCCCCAATTGCAGGAATGGACCACCGTCGAAAACCATTTGGGTTCGCAAGTCTGTTATCGAGGCATTACCTGTGACTGTTCTTCTAACCATGCAGGAAGAAAATGAACGATACAGATTGCAAATGATTCGACAGAAGGAGTACATGCATACTTCTTCGAACCATTATGCTCATGTTTCTGGAAAGAATTTCAATGCTTATTCTTTCAACTATTCTAACTCTTTCCCGAGAAACAACTCTTATGGTTACCGAAAGAAATCTTATCATGCTTATGCCAAAGTAAATATTTCTCAGCCACCTGCAAAGATGTGGGTGGTTAAGAAAGCCTAATTCTCCTGCAGGATTGTGTCTCCGGGTGTACTGAATGGATTATGGATAGTGGATGCACTAGTCATATGACCGGAGACAGGTCGTTGTTCGTCGACCCCAACTTAACTGACTCTTCTTAGAAGTTCATTACTTTTGGCGACAACAACAAAGGAAAGGTAATTGGGCTAGGTAAAGTTGCTATTTCCAAGGACAAAAATATAGACAATGTTCTACTTGTTCAATCTCTTGGATTCATTCTCATGTCTGTTGGAAAGCTATGTGATCTTGGCATGCTAGTATTATTCTCGATATCAAAATGCATTGTATTCATGGCCTCTGACAATTCCTTCGTCTTTGAGGGAATTAGAAAAGGTGATTTGTATATTGTGGATTTCTCTAAAGGTCCCATAGTTACCACTTGCTTGCTTGCAAAAGCTACTGAGGGTTGGTTGTGGCACCGAAGACTTGGTCATGCAGGTATGAGGAATCCGCAGACTCTAGTGAAGAAAAATCATCTCAGAGGAATTCCTGATGTAAAATTCGATAAATATCGTCTGTGTGGTGCCTGTGAGGCTGGTAAATTAGCTAAGAAGCATCACTCATCAAAAACCGTTATGGCAACGACAAGTGAAAGGGCATGTAGCCCCTAAGTGTGGTTTTGGTCATTAATGACAATCTCTATGGACTAATGTTTTCAGTGAGATATATTTGAAGGTTTTGTCCATAGATGGTGCCTCAAGGATATTGGATGGAATCAAGGATGAAGTCCATATATATGAAGATATATTTGCTCCAAGCTTTGGAATTAAATGACAATTCCTATGGAGCATCAAGTGCATTGAATCTTATATGAAGATATGTTCCATAGTGATGCTTGAAGTGCTTTGGGTTGTTTTGTGAAGAATGATATTGGACGGAATCAAGGGATGAAGTCCATATATATGAAGATATATTTGCTCTAAGCTTTGGTATTAAATGACAATTCCTATGGAGCATCAAGTGTAGGGAAACACAGCAGAAAACAAAAATTTTCCGACCTACGTACTAGCCCAGGATCACTATGGAGACTGCATACAAGGTTTGATCTGTTTCGTTACCGACTCGTAGCGCAGCGGAAGTAGTCGATGACGATCGGCGGTGCAGATCCCCGCAGCTAGGATTTACAACCTCCCAACCGCGAGGATGTATACCCTCATCCACCCCCGGACAGCCCTCCGGGAGGCGGTCGGACAGTCCCTCGGACGTTGTCACGGACAGCCCTTCGGGAGGACCATCGAAACTCGGACAGCCCTTCGGGAGGACCATCGAAACTCGGACAGTCACTCGGACAGCCCTTCGGGAGGCACTCTGAAACTAAGACCGAAACTACGATCTCTCTACAGAGTTGCACACATACGGTCTCAACTATCCGGCAGGGCTTCGCCGTCCAGAACTAGTTCCTGCCGGAACCCAGACAGCCTTTCGGCTTTACGAAACTATTTCGCTGGGAGGGACAGAGAAGCCAGACAAGTCTATGGCATGTGTATGAGAGCAAGGATGTCATATTTGAGAGCACCCTCCACCTCTATTTATAGGGTGAGAGACAATGGTAAAAGTACCAAAATGCCCTTAGATATTTTCACTATTCATAACAGTGATTCTACTATTCATGAATAGTGTTTCCACTATTCATAAATAGTGTTATCCAGATATTTTCAGATATTTCCATCCACTATGAAAATTACCAAAATACCCTCAAGGTAGCTTCTCCAAGAAGCAACCAAAACGCACTTTCACTATTCATGACGACATTTTTCAGCGTCCGGTCGAACTGAAAATATTTATGTGGGCTTAGAACATTTCCAGTACACACTAAAATAATTTTCAATGCGATCCGGAACAATTCCGGTTTAGTGATTTTCATCTGCGAAAAGCATCTGAAGCGGTTTCGGCAGCTCCGGAACATTTCCGGTTTTCATCCCGGAAAATTCCAGAAAGTCTCCAGAATGATTCTGGCACCCTCCAAGAATTATCAGGCATGTGCCAAAACCAATTTGACTTTATGGTATCCCCTGAAACAACTTTTCAGTTTTACCGAAACTGTTCCGGTGTTCTCTCTGCGGAACTTTTCCGCTATCCGAAACTTTTCCGGTGTCCGAAAACTTTTTCGGTGATTTTCTCTCAGACTCCCTGTCTAGTATTCAGCAGATAGATGACCCTTAAGCGTGTGACCCTATAGGTTCGGTGAAGCATAGACATGACCCGGAACCCCTTCCGATCAATGATCAACATCGGAGCCGTGGACACCCATATTGATCCCTATACCCACACGAATGAATATTCGAGTGAACCTCCAGTTGTCGTGTGCTATTCCTGTTGCTTCGCGATATGTTATAAATACCCGAGGTGAGACATGTAGGCATCCCCGTGGATCAACAACTTGTCCACTATGTTAGTTACCTCGTTACCGGTATTGTTCTCTTTTCTCGTTCCCGTGTTCCGGCATCCCTGTGATCAAATCACCCTGTGTCTGGCCAGACGATGATGGATACCGTAACACCGAGAGGGCCCAGAGATATCTCTCCATCGTCGGAGGAGCAAATCCCAATCTTGAGCTATTAAGTTACTTGACACACTTTTCCATGAACCCGTAAGACGCCGTAATAGCCACCCATTTACGGATGACGTTTAACAAACCCCAAAGTTCATGAAGCAAGCATGAAGAAACTCGATACTCTCATGGTCTAAGGAATCATGCAAACGTTAACCATCTCTGTGTTATAAACCATTAACTTATGACGAATGAATCTCATAGCATAACATCAATTCGGGTCGATTCAACACAAATGTTCTTCTAACATTGTGCCCTCAAAATTGCCGGCATAGCCATGCCCATGATCAGGAAAACAGGATCATCATGCAATACTTGAGCCAGTCTTAGAGGCCAGACTAGGAATACATTTTACCATTTATTATTCCACACATGCATATGAGTCTTCCTCCGAGCCTCGTGGTTATTATAGACTCGAGAACCATAGCAGTTATAGCATGGAACATAAACCTAATTATGAACAGGGAGATAATCAATAACATTTATTATTGCCTCTAGGGCATATCTCCTACAGACTCCCACTTGCACTAGAGTCAATAATCTAGTCAATGCTAATGCACTTTACACCTATGGCATACTGGTGTAAAATATGCTTCGCATGTGGTATAGCCTGATGTCCAACGGATCTGACGACTTCAGCTCCGTGTGTAACTTTGCATATCCTCGCGTTTTCACGCTTTCACAAAATTCATATTTTGTGTGGACTTGGCTTTGCATATGTGTGAATCATTGGTCGAAACCTGATTCCTCAGACTGAGCTATGGAGCAACTATCTGCAATAGTGTCCCATAGACCAAAACCATCTTGGAACCATACTAAGTTCATGAATGAACTATATGATTCAACATCTTCTTTGTCGCTTCTAAAGCGCCAACATACTTAGCCTTTGTTATAGAATTCGCCACAGTATCTTGTTTGGAACAATTTCCAACTACCGTGCCACCAGGTTGTGTATTACACAAAACCCTTAACTTAAATCGAAAATCGCATGGAGCATTGATGAAGACTGTATCGATGTAACCTTTTACAACGAACTCTTCATGATCTCCGCTTGCGAGAAAACATGTCATCAGTACTGCTCTAGTACTCAATGGCATCTTTCACTGTTGTCCCATGATCAGTACTTTGATCACTATGGTATCTATACTCGCAACAACTTTGGAGTATTGGACATATCTGGTTGTTTGTACATACCATGGAATACATGATTAATCCAAACATAAGAGTGTGTGGAATCTCCATCATGTATTTTACTCATCAGTGTTTTGGGACACCGAGTCTCGCAAAAACTCTTTCCATGTGACTTCGGCAAGAATCGCTCCTTGGCGTTTTAAATGCTAAAAGGTTTTAGCATCTTGTCAATATGTATTCATTGCTTAGCCCCATTAGGTAAATCTATCTCCATAGATCATCATGCCTAATATTGAGGCTATTTAGCCTAAGCACTTCATCGAAAAACTATTTTCAAATGAAGTCCTAATTCGTGTTAAGAAATTTATTTCCAATTAACAATGTGTCAAGTACACACGGTTTTTAGAAATATTATTTATGCTCCCACTTACTTTCTTGAATCACAAGCATCTTCGATACCCATTTGATGAAGTCAAACTCTTTTGACCATTTCATCAAAAACGAAGATTCCAACTCCACTTTGCTCTCTTCTGTCCATCGCTGGAACTCTGATGTTTGCATACTTACTAGCATCCTCTGGATCGACAAATTACTTTGGACTGTATCACATACAAGTCCTAGGTTTCATTTCCATGAGATGGAAATCCTTTTGTCATCCATGTTTCATATCTCATGATTGAAATATGTATTAATTGCTAGTTCAACCCGAACCGACTTCAAGCATCGCTACGGTGAGACAATCTCATCGTAGTCAACTCCTTGAACTTGTTATTACAACAAGTCGAGCTTTATGGATTAAACATTTTTTCCGTATCAGTTTTTAGTTTCATAAATATTCGTTAGACTCTAAGTCTTTCGAAAGGTGTATCAAGATTTTAATCTCGAATCACTTATATGAAAACTATCTCGGATTGTATTGGCATTTAGCCAATTCCGGAGTCAGGGCCCATCAACGCTTCCTTGTGTATTGTAGGTATACTATTGTCTAACAACAATATCTCGTTTGCGCACCTGATAGGTTTGCACGAGCTTTGCCTACGTGGTTCAGCTGCAAGTTCGACCGAAGTCCATACATTTTATTTTAGAGACTTCCGTATCAGTCGCAGTAGGAAACTCCGGAATCACTTCCAAGGTTTCTTTCCTTTGATCTGATGACGAAGATATTGGTTATCTCGTCGAGTTGCACTGTCCTCCCACTCACTTTTTGTAAGAACTATTCTCTTTAAAAGCATACCGTTTTGTGGCAAAACCCTTTGCCTCGGTATAGTGGTGGGGGAATACCCAATGACTTGGGATAACCTTACAAAGTAGCACTTGTCTGATTTGGAATAGATTTGTAACCTTTTACACAAGCCCCATATTCCAAATGTTAAGAAAAGATATAACATGGTTGGGCGTACCACACCATGGCGTCATTTCAACAGACCTGATGGAGCTCTTTTCTGTGTAAAAGCCGCAGTCTCTAAAGCATCACTGTATAAAAGGGATAATGGCAAATTTATTTATGTCATCTTTGATCTTACCATGTCATAAATGGTTCGATTACATCTTCACGGACTTTTCACTTGCAGTGGTGTTCCGGGAGGTGCAAGTCATGAAACCCCTTTCATAACTCATCAGACATTCGCTAAACTTGTAACTCAAATATTCCTTTCTGCAATCGAATTGTAGAAACATAATTTTCTTGTTACAATAACTTCTACTTCATTTTTGAAAACCTTATGAATGAATTCAAAAGATCCAGACTTACGTCTCAACAAGTAAATATCCATATATCTACTTGAGTCATTTCTGAAGATAGATAAATCCACTACTTGCAACAACATTTATTGGACTACACACATCATAATGTATGATCACCAAGATGTTCTTTGCTCGTTCCTTATGGCCTATGAACGGTATTTTAGTCACTTCACCTTTCAGAGGAAAGTTGCAAGTGTCAGATGATTCAAAATCAAATGACTTCAAAATCCATCATAATGGAATTTTCCATGCGGGTTTCTCTAATGTGACTAAATGCAGTGCCACACTTGTGTGGTATTCTTTTAGTCTTGCGACATTTAGCGTTAGTGTTATGCATGTATCATATTTCCATCAATATTCATAACATACATCCCATCTAGGATGGAAGCATGGCCCTTCATGTTATTCATAATACTGAACAACAATTGTTGTTTTCATGAACAACTCTTTTGCAACAAACATTGTGCAATGGGCTAGAGTGTATGAAACTCTAAAATGAATTATGAAAGTAAACCCAGAGGTTATGTATTATTATCAATATTCATAACATACATCTCATTCATAATGAAAGTATGGCCCTTATGTTATTCATAACACCGAACATTAGAAGTTCTCTTATGAATAACCTTCTTGCAAGATACTTTATGCAATGGGCTAGAGTGTGAAACTCTAAAATGAATTATGAAAGTAAATACATAGGGAATACACCGTTGGAAGGTATAGTAACATTTACTATGTTCCCTGATATAGTCATCTCATACATAATCAAATTTATATGAGCACTGCTATACCACATCACATGCACATGCAAACCATCCTGCAAAACCAAGCTAGACGCCTCTAATCGGTTTATGCAAAAATTTATTTTACGTGGCTTCTAAGGTTTCGAAACAAACCGAAGCTACCAACGTCCATCATCAAGCATGATAATCCAAGTCGCTAGATTTAACATTGCGGGGTGTATGAAACACGAGATAATAAAATCTCGAGCCCCATACTGAACTTCGTCATACGCGTGACCCCCGTGCAGATCATATCTGCATTGCCCTTTCGTCTGCGAAACATCCATCTTTCTCAACTATGGTGGAACCCAAAGAACTGTTAGCACTTCATTGATCTGTCAATCAGCATACTCAGGAGCAGCATGAAAGGATCGCGGATTGCCAGAACTTTGTGAGATTCCACCATGCCGTCAAGATCAGGACTACGCAAATTCCAGGGAAGCAACAAGAACATCGGGTAACAGATTTCATCTGCTACCCGCACAAATAATTTTCAGTAATAGATCTCATCTACTACCTAATTATATTGTGCAACACCCATACATCTCTATGTATTCTAGATCGCAACCTGCATCTACGCATAGCCTGGCTCTTGATGCCACTGTAGGGAAACGCAGCAGAAAACAAAAAAATTCCGACCTACGTACCAGCCCAGGATCACTATGGAGACTGCATACAAGGTTTGATCTGTTTCGTTACCGACTCGTAGCGCAACGGAAGTAGTCGATGACGATCGGCGGTGCAGATCCCCGCAGCTAGGATTTACAACCTCCCAACCGCGAGGATGTATACCCTCATCCGCCCCCGGACAGCCCTCCGGGAGGCGGTCGGACAGTCCCTCGGACGGTGTCACGGATAGCCCTTCGGGAGGACCATCGAAACTCGGACAGTCACTCGGACAGCCCTTCGGGAGGACCATCGAAACTCGGACAGTCACTCGGACAGCCCTTCGGGAGGCACTCTCAAACTAAGACCGAAACTACGATCTCTCTACAGAGTTGCACACATACGGTCTCAACTATCCGGCAGGGCTTCGCCGTCCAGAACTAGTTCCTGCCGGAACCCAGACAGCCTTTCGGCTCTACGAAACTATTTCGCTGGGAGGGAGAGAGAAGCCAGACAAGTCTATGGCATGTGTATGAGAGCAAGGATGTCATATTTGAGAGCACCCTCCACCTCTATTTATAGGGTGAGAGACAATGGTAAAAGTACCAAAATGCCCTCAGATATTTTCACTATTCATAACAGTGATTCTACTATTCATGAATAGTGTTTCCACTATTCATAAATAGTGTTTTCCAGATATTTTCAGATATTTCCATCCACTATGAAAATTACCAAAATGCCCTCAAGGTAGCTTCTCCAGGAAGCAACCAAAAAGCACTTTCACTATTCATGACGACATTTTTCAGCGTCCGGTCGAACTGAAAATATTTATGTGGGCTTAGAACATTTCCAGTACACACTAAAATAATTTTCAATGCGATCCGGAACAATTCCGGTTTAGTGATTTTCATATGCGAAAAGCATCTGAAGCGGTTTCGGCAGCTCCGGAACATTTCCGGTTTTCATCCCGGAAAATTCCAGAAAGTTTCCAGAATGATTCTGGCACCCTCCAAGAATTATCAGGCATGTGCCAAAACCAATTTGACTTTATGGTATCCCCTGAAACAACTTTTCAGTTTTACAGAAACTGTTCCGGTGTTCTCTCTGCGGAACTTTTCCGGTGTCCGAAACTTTTCCGGTGTCCGAAAACTTTTTCGGTGATTTTCTCTCAGACTCCCTGTCTAGTATTCAGCAGATAGATGACCCTTAAGCGTGTGACCCTATAGGTTCGGTGAAGCATAGACATGACCCGGAACCCCTTCCGATCAATGATCAACATCGGAGCCGTGGACACCCATATTGATCCCTATACCCACACGAATGAATATTCGAGTGAACCTCCAGTTGTCGTGTGCTATTCCTGTTGCTTCGCGATATGTTACAAATACCCGAGGTGAGACATGTAGGCATCCCCGTGGATCAACAACTTGTCCACTATGTCAGTTACATCGTTACCGGTATTGTTCTCTTTTCTCGTTCCCGTGTTCCGGCATCCCTGTGATCAAATCACCCTGTGTCTGGCGAGACGATGATGGATACCGTAACACCGAGAGGGCCCAGAGATATCTCTCCATCGTCGGAGGAGCAAATCCCAATCTTGAGCTATTAAGTTACTTGACACACTTTTCCATGAACCCGTAAGCCGCCGTAATAGCCACCCATTTACGGATGACGTTTAACAAACCCCAAAGTTCATGAAGCAAGCATGAAGAAACTCGATACTCTCATAGTCTAAGGAATCATGCAAACGTTAACCATCTCTGTGTTATAAACCATTAACTTATGACGAATGAATCTCATAGCATAACATCAATTCGGGTCGATTCAACACAAATGTTCTTCTAACATTGTGCCCTCAAAATTGCCGGCATAGCCATGCCCATGATCAGGAAAACAGGATCATCATGCAATACTTGAGCCAGTCTTAGAGGCCAGACTAGGAATACATTTTACCGTTTATTATTCCACACGTGCATATGAGTATTCCTCCGAGCCTCGTGGTTATTGTAGACTCGAGAACCATAGCAGTTATAGCATGGAACATAAACCTAATTATGAACAGGGAGATAATCAATAACATTTATTATTGCCTCTAGGGCATATCTCCTACATCAAGTGCATTGAATCTTATATGAAGATACGTTCCATAGTGATGCTTGAAGTGCTTTGGGTTGTTTTGTGAAGAATGCCATCAAAGCATCCGAAGAAGTCCTTATGGTATCCCTCTCTGGATACCCCGTGCTCAAGGGCTTGTGCCGTGTGCACGGGGTCGAGTGTCAACTCTCTGGATACCCCGTGTTAACGGGGTCTGGGTTTTTGGCTTTCGAGATCCCATGTCCAGTGAGGTTTCAAGTTGGTCTTCGGGAATTTCTATTGAAGCCATCAAGATTGATTTCAATGCCTAATCTATTTATGTTCATGGTGGAGTTCATTCGAGGATCTCAAAGATTGACATATTTGGGCTTTTAAGGATCAAGGGCTTGAGAGAATAATCAAAGAGAAGAATTCAAGTTATGGTTTCAAGACAAGATCATGGTGAGCTCATGTGTTGGGTTTCGGTCGATCAAGTCTTGAAGCAAGCAACTAGAGTGAAGAATTCATTGTGCCTCTCAAGAGCTTGTGATGGAGTTTTTAGAAGGGCAAGTGGTGACCAAGATGATATTCATAGTGGAACTCGATATGGTCATGAAAGAGTCTTTGGTGATATAGTCTTGAAGCAATAAAGGGAAATGAAGAGTTCATTGTGGCTTTCAAGAAACCAAGATGGAGCTTAAAGTAAAGATGTTGGTTGACCAAGATGAAGCTCGAAGATTATATCTAAGTGGTCAACTCACAAAGCACAAACATTGTACCACGTGAGATCAAGTGATCTAGTGGTATGGTAAGTAATTGTGAATTGTGCTTTGTTACCTAACCCATGCTATGTGTTTGTTATGTCTATGTGGGTTAGGTGTTTCTCATGGGCTTGCATCAAAAGGAAAGATTTCAAGTAGCCTATGTGTGGATGACATCAAGTGGTGATGGTCATCGGGTTCGAGGAGTCCAAGTGCAAGATGAGAAGCCGGAGGTTATATGCTTTGAAGCTTGCGGTCCACATCATGATAATGTACTTGTGAAGATGGGCTTGAGTTAAGGCTTCCCTCATTGCAACATGAGGAAGCAATTCGAGTATCTTCACCAAGTGGTTGTGGACAAGGAAAGGATTCCATTGTGAAGCAAGCATTAACGTATTCAACAAGCTCAAGTGGAATGTGCAAGGCAAAGGTATAGCTTAGCTAGGTTTTCCTAGTTTTGTCGGTCTCATAGTGCTTGGTGGGAGACCGGATTATAGGTTTGATAGCCGTACTATCAAGAGGGACTTTCGGACGAGTAGCTTGATCACGCCGCATGTAGAGAGCTCAAACCTTTGCATAATTTGCATCATTCTTTCTTGTTGATCTTGGGTGGTTCTCTCTGTGAGGACCTTGGGCTTTTCCATAGCTTCAAATCGATCCCAAGATCATCGAATTCGGAGTCCGTATGCCAAAGTTGTGCATGTTTTAGTGGGCTGCTGCAGGCTGTTCTGGGTACCCCGTGGGCACGGGGTGCCCAGGATCAGCCCGTTGGAGCCCCAACGGCTAGTTTTGGAAGTTGGCTATATAAGAGCCCTTCCTCCCCACCGGTTTGGGGTTGGTTCATACACTTTCTAAACACAATTTTGAGCCTCTTACCACCTCTCCCAAACCCCTATCTCCCCTCTATGTGAAGGGGGATTTGTGGATGGATTTGTGAGCCATTTGTTGATCCTATCCATTGCATCTTCTCTCTTCAATCTCCTACTTTCGAGAGTGCATCTTGTGAGATTGAGAGAGTGAGTTGAGCATTTGTTGCTTGACCTTGCATTGCATTTGTTGCATTGGTTTGAGCTCCCCACATCGATTAGTTCGCGTGAGCGTCCGTGAGTTTATTACTCTTGGAGGTTTCCGCCTCCTAGACGGTTTGGTGATATACTTGAGAAGATTGTGAAGAGGCCAAGGTGGCCGTGGTTCCCCCGGAAGCTTCCTCTTGTGGTGTGCTCCGGGGAAGGGTGTGAAGTGGCCTAGGTGGCCAAGGTTCCTCCGGAAGCTTCCTTGCTTGTGGTGTGCTCCGGAGAAGTTTGTAAAGGTGTGGTGGCCACCTTCAAGACCAACCCCGAGTGAATCGAGGCTCATCCGTTGGGGGTGACTCGAAAGGGAGAATACGGTGAGTCACTTGGTGGCGCCCCGAAGCTTTGGCTTCGGCACCGTTCTAACGGAGATTAGCACTCTCACGAGTGTGAACTTCGGGATAAATCCGCGTCCCCAACTCACTTGTGGTTATCTCATCTCATACCCACACCCTTTACTTTCCGCAATTCATACTTGCTCATATTGATATATCTTGTTCTAGTTGAATTGCTTAGTTGTTCCTACATTTCCATATCTTGTGATATAGTTTGTGCTTGCTAGTTTCCTTAAGTACCTATCTTGTTTAGCATAGGTTGTTGGTGCACTTAGTCGAGCCTAGCATATTTAGGATTTATGCTTGAAAAGTATCCGTTTAGTTTAATTCCGTATTAGGATAAAGCCAAATCCGTAAAAGTTTTAAAACGCCTATTCACCCCCCCCCCTCTAGTCGTCATCTAGATCCTTTCAATTGGTATCAGAGCTTTGGTCTCTCCTTGCTAGGCTTCATCGCCTAGAGAGTAAAGATGTCGACTAGTGGTATAGTGCACGATGACACTTTTTGTTTTAGTGGCACAAACTATCACTTGTGGAAAATTCGCATGCTTTGTCATTTCCGGGCCATGGGTCCAAATTTTGTGCGAATTGTTATTGTAGGGGCTTCTCCGTGGAAGGATGAACTTCTTCCAACTAGTGAGGAAAATGATGATATGCTTTGTGGGTATGGTGCTAAGAATGCCATAATCCGGTCTATATCCCTCGAAGTGTTTGAGTCAATCATGACGTGTGTGTCGGCTCATGAGATGTGGACCAAACTTGAAGAAATATATGGTGGGTCCAATCTTGATGAGGTCAATCATCTTTTGGGGGTGTCACTTGAGGAGTTATCCACATCTTCATATCATGAAGAACTCCATATTGTTTCCCCCTCCGTGTGCTCGGTCATTTCAAATTCTTCCACCTCACCATCATATGGCATGTCCCAAGGTAATGACATGGTGAGTGGAAATATCATTTGTGATGATGAATGTGATAGGGATATGAGTAAAGAAATATATGAAATTGGTAATTCTCTTCGTGGGGTAAATAAGAACACTTATGTGATGTTTAAAGATCTTATTACTCATTTTGGAAAGTGTAATGATTTACTTCACGAAGAGCAAGAACAAAATGAAAAACTTGATTGTAACCTTCTTGATGCTCTAGAAACTCTTAGAGACTTAGAATCTTCCAAAGAAGAGATTGAAGTTGCTCATGATCAACTTAAAGAGGATTTTGAGCACCTTGACCTTGGCTACAAGAATGTCAAAGGAGAGCTCACCAAACTCTCTAAGTCTTATGAGGAACTTCAAGCTACTCATGTGAAGTCTCTAGTTTCTTCTAGCTCCTCTCATATTGTCAATGATGCTTGTGCTACTAACTCTACTTCTTGTGAAGCATCTATCTTGAAGGAGAATGTTGAGCTAAGGGCTCAACTTGTTTTGCTAACTAGCAATTATGGGAAATTAGAAGAAAGTCATGAAAAGCTCTCGGGCTCTCATGATGACCTTCTAATCTCCCATGAAAGGCTAAAGTTAGCTCATGAGGCTATTGTGACTAAGGTAACATCTCGTGAGCCTCATGTGGACATTAGCACTATCTCTACTCAAAATGCTTCATTGACATGTGCTAGTCCTAGTGATTCATCTAGACATATTATTGCCAATTCTTATGATGAATTGCTCTCCTTGCCTTGTTGCTCTAACAATGAAGCTTCTACTTCCTCTAGTACTTTTGTTGATACTAACCTTGTAGAGGAAAACAAAGAGCTCAAGGCCCAAGTCACTATTTTGAAGAAAGACTTGGAGAAGTGTCATGAAGGGAACTCCACTCTCAAAAATATCTTGAGTGTTCAAAAATCCCCTCATGACAAGGGTGGACTTGGTTTCACTTCCAACAACAAGAAGTCCAAGAACAAGAAGAAGGGACAAGACCAAGTCAAGAATGAGGCCAACATTACATGCTTCAAGTGCAAGAATGTTGGACACCATGTGAAATCTTGTCCGTTGAAGAAGAAGGCTTCAAATGTGAAGCAACAAGGGAAGCGGCCTCAAGGTAAACCTCAAGTTCAATCTCAAGGTCAACCTCAACTTGAAGAAAGGCCATTACCAATGAGGAACCAAGATAATGCTCCCCAAGTTGAGAAAATAAAGAAGAAGAGAAGGGGGAGCACATGTTGCTATAATTGTCGTGAGAAGGGACACATGTCTTCATCTTGTCCCAACGGTAACATCCCTAAGCCTCCTCTAGTCAATGATCATTATTCGCTTAGGAAGGATGTTGTTAGCAATTTGTTTGCCAAGTTTGTTGGCGCCCAAAGTGGTTTGGAAATGGAAAAGGCCATTTGGGTTGCCAAGCCTATTGTGACTAACTTCTTAGGACCCAACTTGGTTGGGGACCATCAAGCTCAAACATGATTAATAGGTGTATGGAGGACATTGGAGATTTGGCTAGTTCATGAAGAAAAGAATATTCACCATCTATTTGTTCGAGCCAAGTCATGTGGATTATCTTCATATTATCTATCCAATGTTCCTCTTTGCGGTAACGTGTATTTATATTGCTTACATTGAAAGTTACTCGCCCCTTGCATGCTTAGGTTTTGTATCTAGCATGTGCATTTATATGTTGTGTTTCCTAGTATGCTTGATTTGTTATCTAGCATGTGTAGGTTGCATTGCACAGCATATAAGTGGTCTTTGTAGTCTTGAGCCTTTATTGTATCTTGTTTGGCTCTTGCGAGATATTAGTGGATCATCACATTATGGGGGAGTGTTATGTTTTGTGCACATCACAAACCCAAAATGTGAATATGAGAAATACCACATAGTATTGATATTCAATATTATCTAGTCACTATGTGGTATGTCAAGCTCATTTGAAATTCAAATTCTCAGAGTATCCATTAATTATCTCTTGTTGGTTTTTATTTGCCTTTATAGTGTGCTTGCCGTGGTATCCAGAAAGTTGCAACAGAAAAGTTCTGGATACCCCGTGCGCACGGGGTCTTTTGACCCCCGTGCGCACGGGGTACTGCGTAAACTATCTGGGTACCCCATGTGCACGGGGTCTTTTGACCCCCGTGCGCACGGGGTACTGCGTAACTCCCTGGATACCCCGTGCGCACGGGGTCTTTTGACCCCCGTGCGCACGGGGTGGTGGTTTAGGCTCTGAATACTCCGTGCGCATGGGGCTGACTTGTACCGTGCACACGGGGTCCATGGGACAGAAATGCCCACCCGGCCAAGAACACTATGAAGCTCTCTTCTTATGCTTTGGATCTCGGTAGGCTTGTGCATGCATATTTATTTATATACTTCTTCGTGCCTTGCTTGCTCTACTTGATCCTCTATATAGGGTAAACTCCATAATATCCTTAATGGTTAAAGATGTGCATGAATTTCGAGTTCATATCCTTTTGCACATATTTAATGTGGAGTTTGCCCTATGTATTGTAGTTGGACTAACTACTTCGGACCCAATAAGTTTGGGGACCAAATTGTACCTTAATGTGTTTTAGGTACGTTGGAGAAGCATTGGATGCTTGGCTTATTCATGAGGAAGGTGAAGACACCGTGGGAAATTATTAGAGCCAAGCTTGATTGATTCTTTGATTTGAGGGAGAAGATAAATGAAAACCCGGTTCGGTTGTAAGTGTTTCATTCTCATCATGAAAACCCGGTTAACAAAATTTGGGTCTTTTTGTTGGATATGCATCAAGCTCCCACACTTACTTATTCTCAATAAATCCACGGGATGTATTGAGGAAACGGCGAATGTGGAGTTTGATGAGGATAACGGCTTCCATGCAAAGCAAATTGTTTCAAGTGTTGTAGGTGATGAGGCTCCTTCCCAAGCTACAAGTACAATGGGGATTGGTCATATTCTTCCACAAGAAACACCCCATGTCCATGTAGAAGAAGAAGGAGTAAGAGCCCCTCTTGTGGATCCATCACAAGGGAAGTCATCACCCCCAACACAAGAGCAAGATGCTATGGGAGCTCATGTACCTATCCAAGAACAAGATCAAGTCCCTCATGTTCGCGTGCTAGATCAAGGGCCCCTTGAACCAATGCTCTCTCGGTAACAAGTACTTACCTCATGCATTTATTTAAATTAGAGTCAACATTATGTATGTTGCATCATGGCATGATTAGTACTTGTTGAGTTTGTGTTTCTTGCAAAAGCTTAAACCTCCTTATTGCATCTATGAGACATTTGAGAAGAAGCATATCATGGGGATCTATAAAACCATGCTCATGGTCCACTTATCCCAAATATGCAAATTAAGCAATTTATTGCATACCAATTCCTCAAAAGTGCTCTTATGTGCAATATTGATAAATTTGCAAAAACACTCAATTTGGTTGTGGTTTTTTCTCTCATGCTTAGTAATTCATTTTTATGCAAATGAGATCAATTTACGCCATGTGCCTTGTGCCATGTGCCATGTGACATAGCTCTTATGCTAAAGATCAAGTTTGTATAATGATGGATTCATTCATGGATATCATGCTCTTATCTTTTGTATCTTTTTTGTGTGTGCAAGTTTCTTTGTGGATGCTCATCTTGATGATTATTGACCACTTAAGAAACTCATACACAAGAGAAAGTGTATATCCCTCTTTGATATCATTTATTCCTCGCCAGTCACTTGGATTGTCTCTTTTTATTCTTTGGTGAATCTGGTAAGAGGTTGAGTAGTGAGTGCTTGTATGTATTGCATATATCATTGCACTCATGAGTTGTTGGATATATTTTGGACCCATACTTAGCATGATTATCATATTGGATATCTCCTTTATCCCTTGTCCAAAATATGTTCTTTGGATCTTTTTCGTGGTTGATTCTCATGTTTTATCTTCTTGTTGCATTCTATGGATCCCCAATATAGTTTGAGCTCCTCCATTTATTCATAAATGGGTATGTGCATTTGATTCCACTCACATATGATAAATGCGCAAATTAAGGAGGAACTCATACTATATTGGCCTTCTGGATTTCTTCCATTTTGGCATTTGATGCCATGGGGGAGAAGTTTAGAGGGTTTAGGAGAAGTAGGTTGGTTCTTGTCATTCATGCATATCTACATTATTATTCTTGTCATTCATGCATATCTACATTTGTTGTGCTTGCTTGTTGCATGGATGTGTATATAGAGAAAACTCCACCAAGTTCTTTCACGTGCATATATTGTGGGGGAGTTTGCTCTATATAGTGTGGTTCTACTAGCATCAAATTCTTGTGTAGTATTTCGATGCTAGTACAACCGGTTTTGATAACATCAACTATCTTTGTGATATTTGAGGCTATAAAAACCACCTCAAGTATACAATTTATTCTCGGGTAGATTGCATACTTGTTTTAAATTCATTATATAAACCCTCTTGTTGAGATTGTCATCAATTACCAAAATGGGGGAGATTGAAAGGGCATGTAGCCCCTAAGAGTGGTTTTGGTAATTAATGACAGTCTCTATGGACTAATGTTTTCAGTGAGATATATTTGAAGGTTTTGTCCATAGATGGTGCCTCAAGGATATTGGATGGAATCAAGGATGAAGTCCATATATATGAAGATATATTTGCTCCAAGCTTTGGAATTAAATGACAATTCCTATGGAGCATCAAGTGCATTGAATCTTATATGAAGATATGTTCCATAGTGATGCTTGAAGTGCTTTGGGTTGTTTTGTGAAGAATGATATAGGATGGAATCAAGGATGAAGTCCATATATATGAAGATATATTTTCTCTAAGCTTTGGTATTAAATGACAATTCCTATGGAGCATCAAGTGCATTGAATCTTATATGAAGATATGTTCCCTAGTGATGCTTGAAGTGCTTTGGGTTGTTTTGTGAAGAATGCCATCAAAGCATCCGAAGAAGTCCTTATGGTATCCCTCTCTGGATACCCCGTGCTCACGGGCTTGTACCGTGTGCACGGGGTCGAGTGTCAACTCTCTGGAAACCCCGTGTTAACGGGGCCTAGGTTTTTGGCTTTCGAGATCCCATGTCCAGTGAGGTTTCAATTTGATCTTCGGGAATTTCTATTGAAGCCATGAAGATTGATTTCAATGCCTAATCTATTTATGTTCATGGTGGAGTTCATTGGAGGATCTCAAAGATTGACATATTTGGGCTTTTAAGGATCAAGGGCTTGACAGAATAATCAAAGAGAAGAATTCAAGTTATGGTTTCAAGACAAGATCATGGTGAGCTCATGTGTTGGGTTTCGGTCGATCAAGTCTTGAAGCAAGCAACTAGAGTGAAGAATTTATTGTGCCTCTCAAGAGCTTGTGATGGAGTTTTTAGAAGGGCAAGTGGTGACCAAGATGATATTCATAGTGGAACTTGATATGGTCATGAAAGAGTCTTTGGTGATATAGTCTTGAAGCAATGAAGGGAAATGAAGAGTTCATTGTGGCTTTCAAGAAACCAAGATGGAGCTTAAAGTAAAGATGTTGGTTGACCAAGATGAAGCTCGAAGATTATATCTAAGTGGTCAACTCACAAAGCACAAACATTGTACCACGTGAGATCAAGTGATCTAGTGGTATGGTAAGTAATTGTGAATTGTGTTTTGTTACCTAACTCATGCTATGTGTTTGTTATGTCTATGTGGGTTAGGTGTTTCTCATGGGCTTGCATCAAAAGGAAAGATTTCAAGTAGCCTATGTGTGGATGACATCAAGTGGTGATGGTCATCGGGTTCGAGGAGTCCAAGTGCAAGATGAGAAGCCGGAGTTTATATGCTTTGAAGCTTGCGGTCCACATCATGATAATGTACTTGTGAAGATGGGCTTGAGTTAAGGCTTCCCTCATTGCAACATGAGGAAGCAATTCGAGTATCTTCACCAAGTGGTTGTGGACAAGAAAATGATTCCATTGTGAAGCAAGCATTAACGTCTTCAACAAGCTCAAGTGGAATGTGCAAGGCAAAGGTATAGCTTAGCTAGGTTTTCCTAGTTTTGCCGGTCTCATAGTGCTTGGTGGGAGACCGGATTATAGGTTTGATAGCCGTACTATCAAGAGGGACTTTCGGACGAGTAGCTTGATCACGTCGCATGTAGAGAGCTCAAACCTTTGCATAATTTGCATCATTATTTCTTGTTGATCTTGGGTGGTTCTCTATGTGAGTACCTTGGGCTTTTCCATAGCTTCAAATCGAGCCCAAGATCATTGAATTCGGAGTCCGTATGCCAAAGTTGTGCATGTTTTAGTGGGCTGCTGCAGGCTGTTCTGGGTACCCCGTGGGCACGGGGTTTTGACCCCGTGGGCACGGGGCCCCCGTGCGCACGGGGCTTGTACCGTGGGCACGGGACCCCGTGGGCACGGGGTGCCCAGGATCAGCCCGTTGGAGCCGCAACGGCTAGTTTTGGAAGTTGGCTATATAAGAGCCCTTCCTCCCCACCGGTTTGGGGTTGGTTCATACACTTTCTAAACACAATTTTGAGCCTCTTACCACCTCTCCCAAACCCCTATCTCCCCTCTATGTGAAGGGGGATTTGTGGATGGATTTGTGAGCCATTTGTTGATCCTATCCATTGCATCTTCTCTCTTCAATCTCCTACTTTCGAGAGTGCATCTTGTGAGATTGAGAGAGTGAGTTGAGCATTTGTTGCTTGACCTTGCATTGCATTTGTTCCATTGGTTTGAGCTCCCCACATCGATTAGTTCGAGTGAGCGTCCGTGAGTTTATTACTCTTGGAGGTTTCCGCCTCCTAGACGGTTTGGTGATATACTTGAGAAGATTGTGAAGAGGCCAAGGTGGCCGTGGTTCCCCCGGAAGCTTCCTCTTGTGGTGTGCTCCGGGGAAGGGTGTGAAGTGGCCTAGGTGGCCAAGGTTCCTCCGGAAGCTTCCTTGCTTGTGGTGTGCTCCGGAGAAGTTTGTAAAGGTGTGGTGGTCGCCTTCAAGACCAACCCCGAGTGAATCGAGGCTCATCCGTTGGGGGTGACTCGAAAGGGAGAATAAGGTGAGTCACTTGGTGGCGCCCCGAAGCTTTGGCTTCGGCACCGCTCTAACGGAGATTAGCACTCTCACGAGTGTGAACTTCGGGATAAATCCGCGTCCCCGACTCACTTGTGGTTATCTCATACCCACACCCTTTACTTTCCGCAATTCATACTTGCTCATATTGATATATCTTGTTCTAGTTGAATTGCTTAGTTGTTCCTACATTTCCATATCTTGTGATATAGTTTGTGCTTGCTAGTTTCCTTAAGTGCCTATCTTGTTTAGCATAGGTTGTTGGTGCACTTAGTCGAGCCTAGCATATTTAGGATTTGTGCTTGAAAAGTATCCGTTTAGTTTAATTCCGCATTAGGATAAAGCCAAATCCGTAAAAGTTTTAAAACACCTATTCAACCCCCCCCCCCTCTAGTCGTCATCTAGATCCTTTCAACAAGGCCATTGGAAATTCTTCATATGGATTTATTCGGGCCACAAAATTATGCAAGTTTCGGTGGCAGTCATTATGGTCTGGTTATTGTCGATGATTTCTCTCGATACACTTGGGTTTTCTTTCTCGAAGATAAAACCAGAACTCAAGATATATTCAAGACATTCGCCAATAAAGCTCAGAATGAATATGAAGTGAGAATCAAACATGTCAGAAGTGATAATTGCACTGAGTTCAAAAATACTCATATTGAGGATTTTCTCGATGATAATGGTACCACGCATGAGTTCTCTGCTGCTTACACTCCTCAGCAAAATGGAGTTGTAGAGTGATGGCCTGCAAGTTCACAGGGTTTAGTTGTAGTTTTTTCGAAGTAAGAGTATCGATCCCACAGGGAGCATAGGAATCAGCCTTTTGTCTCTTGTAGGGTTCAATAGCAATGCCTGCAAGTTAAATAAAGTCAAAAGCAATAGTAATATGGTGAAGGTGCTGTAGCAAACAGTGAAGTAAAGTACTGAAATAAAATAAATAACAAGAGACGTGGTTGAAAGTTGTTGAAATCGATAGGACTAAGGTGTTCCCAGGGAGTCAGGATTCCCCACTGGTGTGTGTCTAAAACCGGTGCCTAAGCATAATGCTACGTCGGATTCCTAAGCCACTTTATATGTTTTTATTTGTGGGCGGAGCCGGTACAGATACGTGCATACACGCAGCAGCCCCGTATCACATACGCCACCACCGTTCTTCCCCACTCCGGTTACCAAACGGTGATTAAGTGGTCTCCATTTATCCCCTGCTGCAACGATCCGGGACGAAGGGAGATAGGCCCTGTCACTTACCTACCGATAGATTTGCTCGCTTTTGTTGGCTGTGTTTTATCTCGAGTTTACAACACTTGCTCTTCTTTTGATTCTTAATGTGTTGTAAAACTCTCTCGTGAACTTCTGGTCTGTAATATTAATTACCCCTCCTGCTACACTTTATGTCTCTCGAGAATCTCTTTTGCAGGTGGAATTATTATCAGAAGTCACGGTTGGATGCACTATATATCTCATTGGTTATTATCTATCAGTGCAATCCATTTTCTTCGAAGATATGAAATTTCTCTCCATCAAGCCGATACTAATATATGCAGGAAATTGGACTTCAATTCTTTTGATTAATGCATACATTCAGGGGGAGATTATTTCATCTTCGAGATATTTGTCATTTTTAATTTTCACACGCTACTGGTTACATATCTATCTTTACTTCGATGATTATCTGTTTTGCCAACAATCGTCCAAAAAGGGGGAGATAGTTGGTGGAATAATTTGCCTCCTTGTGTTTTGGAGATTGTTGTCAGAAACAGTGAGGGACTAATGTGTTTGCTAGTGCACACAAAGATTAATAGGTCCCTGGAGTTAAGAGGAGTTTGGTACAAGCTCCGAAGATTATCATATGCGTCGAAGTTAGGGTTGTCATCGAAGATAATGCGTGACGAAGTTGACCCCCAAAAATTGCTGAAGTGAAGTGATTGTTTATCGGTGTGTCCGAAGGTTTTGACTGCAACCGAGAAGAATGAAGACGGAGAGAAGACGTAGTATTTTCTTTCGTAGTTCATTTTCTCTTTCTTGAGTCATAGGACCACCGTACTATCAAGAGGGGTATAGTGTTCGAAACTTATGTTTCACTGATGCTAAACCACAACCTATGTGAGCTAAGAGAAATCTCTTTGTGTTCTGAATCAATACTCGCAAGCCAGTGACGTTGTTCTTCGGGCCTTCGAGAGATTTGCTTTGGACCGAGGAGTCAGCTTTACTTGTTCCTAAAGTAAAGTTGCCGGCTGCGTTTGAAATCCGACCATTGGAAATGTGTCGGTTGGTCATTGGTTAGGAGCCATGTCCAAAATGGTCTTTTCCCCATCGGGAAGGCCGAGGCTATATAAATAGCCACCCCGCTCCACGATTGATCGTTGGATGCTTTGCTTGAGTTTCTGATAAGATTGATTGAGCACCCCTCTCCGAGTGATTTGAGTTTAAAATCCACCGAGAGAAAACCCTAGAGCCGAAGAATTAGATAGTGGTTCAGCATCACTGGAATCTAAGTTTAGTACGCTCCGCCTTATTATCTTGAGAGCTGCCAACTCTCTAGATGGTTAGGTGTCAAGTTCTTCAGTGACCAAGAGTAATTGTGGTTCACGAAGACTGTCTGTGAAGGTTATGGAGATCACCTCAAGTGTCTACCCCGAGTGATTGGCACAAGTTGACGAACTTGTTGTCAAGGAGAACAGGACAAAGATAGTTTATCTTCTGTGTTGAATCACAAGTCCCTCCAACCAGACGTAGCTCTTTTGCAGAAGAGTGAACTGGTCAAACAAATGCATTGTCGCCATCGAGCACCACTTGTCACTTCTGAACCCTGATTACATTCAACAGTTTTCTTTTAGTTATGTCTCGATTATGTGATTTCCTTCGATGCTCATTTGTGACTTGACTCGGTAGTTTTCCTTCGCTGTCTTTTCACTCTGTTTTATTCCGCTGCTGTGTGCTGAGAGATTTGATAATTCCTGGAAAAAAAAAATCTCCCATTCACCCCCCCTCTGGTAGACATACTTTGTTCCTACATTTACTACTTTTTGAAATACCAAGTTAAGGTACCTTGTGTAGTACCTGACAAAAATATTTATCTATAATGCTCAAAGTTTTTGATACAAGGAACATACTACGTCATATTGTTAATTTCAAATTTAGGATTTTTATGAATTCATTTGCTATTACTTAGGTATTAAATGAATATCTCACTATTTACTAGATATAATTTAAATTTAAACTACATGTATATCAAATAAGGCCTATAAATTTAGATAAATTCATATTAGATAATCATGTATGTTTTTATATTAGCTCATGTCCTGGAATATATATAAAAATTTGAATGGATGGTAGGCTTATTTGAATTATGTTTGGAACCTCGAATTACACTTATTTGTTAACAATGTACTAAATCATACTATTAACATGCATGTAAATGACATGAATAGATAGATGAGAATATTATGAATATTTCCATATATTTTTCATATTTTGTGAGTTCATATGAATTAGATATGATTTTTGACAAAAGTAACTTGGTTTTAATATTTTTTCTGGAAAAGAGAAACATAAAAGGAAAAAGGAGAGGGAGGGACAGTTTGTGCTGGCCTTGGTTGGCATATTCGGCCCTGGGCCGATCATTCTGTGATCATATTTAATCTGTGACAATAGTTCTCCTTCATCATAAAATGTATCACCCAATTGAGCCCAGTGAGCACATTTTTAACCGGGCACAAAAATACTAAAATTGCCATGGATTTAGCCCAATCCATGACATTTTCTAAGAATGCCACTAGAAATTCAACATAGATCAACATACTTCTTTAGTGGGAGCGGCGCCATCGCCAGCAGCCTCCTCCACACCATGAGCTCTCTCGCGACGCCTCATCCGCTCCTACCGCCACCTCACAAGCCTCATGGGTTCTTCCCACACGTCGTCCATCCTTGGGCTGCACCACCATTCCTCATGTCCCATGCGCCAGCAAGCTCCTTTGCCACCTCCACAGCCACTCCGTGCAGCCCCTTGGCCTCCTTCGCCGCCTCTTTGCGCGACGAAACTCCTCCGATCCTCCTTTGAGGATGAGTGTCGCCTCCTTGGTTCCTTGTTTGTGTGCTGCTAGGTATCGGGGAAGTCAAAGGTAAAAGGGGGGGAAATCACATGCTGATGGATAGACCTCACATGTGAGTGAAATTTGAGGATTGAGAAACGAGGGCTGCTGGTGAAGTTGTTAGCAAAATTTTAGGGTTGAAGAAGAGCATCTCCAATGGTTCCCCCATAATCCATCCCAACACTTGAGGGATGTGCTTTTACATATCCCAATAATTTCTTTAAAATGTGCTTTTACATACCCCAATAATCTAATTCCCTCTATTTCACTCTACATTTGCGTGTAAACACTATATAACAACTCCATTTTCTTATCATAACAATTCAAACAATCATGTTTCCAATCGTACATAATTCAACACCATTTCGAATCCACAACTTTCAAATTAAAATTGAATTCAAACATAATATATGGTCAATCAAATAATCTAGATTGAACATTGTGAAGTTTATTTCCCATGGTTAGTCTGCTTTTCCCGACAAACTACCAAACGCCCGGTAGAAAATCACCATGCTTGGGCCTCTTGTTGGTCATAACATCAGCGAACAATGTCGTTGCCATCTCAAATTCATCATCATCGTCATCATTAAGGGTGAAACCGGATCGGATATTTTCCGTCCGAATTCGAATCCGGATCCGGATCCGGTTCTATAGGAAAATGGGAAGAGAATTGCCTATCCGACCGGATACAGAAACAGATATCGGATAACTTATTCGGATTCGGATTAGGATACAGTGCAGCCAGTATCCGGCGGATTCGGAACTATCCATTATTACGATCGGATTATCCGGCCGGACTAATTCAAAATTATCCGGTTTTCAGTCCAACAACGGCCCAGCGGCCAGCCCAGGCAATAGCCAGTTTCGGTAAGTATCCGTTTTCCCTGGAACAGACACTGCAACTTAGCAAAAAGGACCCCCAAAACAAAAGAAAGATTACAATTGAGACCCTGGGGAACCCTAAGCACCACAACAACAACAGCTGCCGAGCTCCTCGTCCGCCGTCGAAGTGAAGACAAGCCCAAACGCCAAATGCCATTGCGAGCGCACCGACGAGCTCCAACGCGAAACAAACCAACCTCACAAGCCTCCCAGCGGCGCCAGAGCAAGCACCACAGGAGGAGCACATCCACTCCAACCAGCGCCACCTACAACACCATGCTCGCCGCGACGCCGCCTGCGCGTGGGCCACCGATCCGCCCGTCGGGAGCAGGAGCGGTTGAAGAAGGTGGCTACGATGGAGTTGAGGTCAGGGCCGCGCCGGTGCCCCCCCTCCCCCTCCTGAGCATCGCAGGCCCGATGCCGCCAACGTCGGCTCGCTGCATCACGCGGCCGCGCGGCTCAAGCCGGAGGAGCTCGTCTTGGCCCTCCCATCGGGCTTAATCGACGGCCTCGTCGTCGATCGGGTGGAGGAGGGAGGGTGGCGCCGGCCGATCTGGTGGAGGTCAGGAGATGGGACAGGAAATGGGAGATCTGGTGGAGGGCCGCGCCAGCCGATGGGGAAGGGGGAGAGCTAGGAGACAGGGAGGAGGAGGCGACTAAGGCGCTAGATGGGCAGCAGGTTGCTTGTCGGCGTGCTGCTCTCGCCAACTCGACGCTGCTGCTCCAAGCCTCCAACCCATCACCTCGCTCTCACTGGAAGGGAGGGGAGCGACAAGCGGCGGCGGCAGGGGGAAATGAGGATGCCAAAGGGAGCCTTCCTTCCTATAGCCGCACGCAGCACCCATCTCGGCTCAGCCCTAATTTATAAATCACTAATTAATGCACTTTATCAAGTACATACAATAAATAATTATCTTAAAAGCCCTAAAAAAAATTTTACAAGAACATAACTACATTATATAGGTTCTCGTAAAGTTTGAATTTTTTCGAAAATGATATGCTATTATTTAGAGTTTAAATGATTATCTGTCCATTTATTGGAAGTAATTCCAAGTTGAAATATATGTGTCTTAAATAAGGTCCCAAAAATCCAACAAAAATTATATGTTTGTACATATGTTAATGATTAGTTCATGTCCAAAACTCAGGTGAAAAATTCAAATGTCCTAAACAAAAAAAAAACTTGTATTTGCATCCCAGTTGTTTATCCTTTTTCATAATTCAAAATTTGGTCCAAAATATATATAACCTGGCATGGGATCATATTATGGTGTATATTGAGTATAGAGAAAGTTTCAAGGCCAACCGATGAGGCAACCGTCGCTTCGCCTTCAAACCTGACTCGTTCCCTCTCGAAACCATGGTTCTTCCTCGGAAATGCTCCGGTTTCTAAGCAGTCTACATGAAAACTTTTGCGAAACCTTCTCAATTTTTTACCACAGCCTGTAGGGGTCATATCATGACACCATGACAAGTCTCATGTTTTTCAGACTTGGTTTGCATTTTCTAGAATTAAAAAACCAGTAAACTCCATGTTGGTGGTCGGGTCTTGGCACCCTGATGTTTGGAATTCATTTTCTTTTCTTGGATAAGGCCTAAACATAGACTCAAGAACACAAATAGGATTTTGCAACCCATTTTTGGTCATTATTTCATGTACTTGTAGTTCAAATTTGAATTATGTCCATTGAATGCCTAGAAATGCACTTAATGACTTAAAAATAGCAAACGGACCCTGAAAATGCCAAATTTTAACATGTAAGATGTAATGGTGTATGTTGAGTCCATAAAAAGTTTCAAGGCCAACCGACGAAGCAACTGTATTTTCTTTTCTTTTCTTTTATTCTCTTTCTTTTCTTTTCCTTTCTTTTCTTTTCTTTCCTTTCCTTTCCTTTCTTTCTTTTCTTTTCTTTTCTTTTATTTTCTTTCCTTATTTTTCTTTCTTTTCTTTTCTTTTCTTTTAATATTTTTTTAGAAGATTTGAGCAAACTATGATTGTAGGTTGCTTTCTAATGGTCACATCTCCAAAAATGTTTCATGTCTTTCCAAGCATAATATTTTCCTTCATCATTTTGAATAAAGATTTTAAATAAAACTTCATGTGATATGTGGATCGATAAATATAAATTTACATGGCCACTTGTTATGTAATCGTCCATATCAGAGGTTGTTAAACGTGTAGTACTGTAGTCTACAAATATAAATTTGCAATTTGACCGATTAGACCATATACTTAACGTCTTGAGATGTGGTTGTTTTTCTTGTATTGCCAATCATTTTTGTCCGCTTCCGATCCGAGTCCGTTCCGTTACCGTACCGGTATTCGAATCCGCAAAATCCGGTATTCGAATCCGCATAATCCAGTATTCGAATCCGCATCCGCCCCGCTTCCGAATCCAAAAATAAATATGGAATAGTATACGGTATGACCATTATCCGTCCGAATCCGATCCGGTTTCACCCTTAGTCATCGTCCAAACGAGTCATCAAAAAACAACTCAACAAAAGAGCTCATCTGCATAAAACATATGAGCAACTACATTGACCTTCAACACACATCGCCATTATTGATTGCATCAATGAAATATATCCCAAACGCTAGAGGCATTTCATCGAGCACCTCGAGGGCATGGAGGAGCTTCGGCTGTAGCCGAACTTGATGGCATGGAGGAACTCGGGCTTCACCTCAGGAAGCTAGGGTTGCGGTGCATGGATGAGCTCTCGGAACATCCGCGAAGTTTGGTGCAGGGGCGGCGCATGGGGCGGTGTGACGCGGCCATGCTCGGGGCCGGGCAGTGCGGCGAGCTCGGGGGAAGCTTGGCGGGTGGGCGGCAGTACCCGAGCTCGATCCGTCACAACTCAGGCAGCGTGGTATGGGCGCGAATGGACGGCGACGATGCTCCGATGGCCAGCTTGCACGGGCGGGAGGCTGCACGGGTGAAATATCGGTGATCACTAGAAAAAATTGGGAGGGATTCTATTTTGGGGAAAGGACCTCCCGCAAGCGAGCCAAAGCATGCGACGCCCATGCCCACCTCCATCCACTGCAAGAAATGGCGGCAGGTTGCCTCTGCCATTAGGTATGGCGGGAAGTACTTTTCGCCACGGGTGACGGCGGAAAGGGACACGTGTCCCTTAGTTGCGCTTCCCCCAGGGTATCCTTGTCGATCTCATTGAGACGGGGTAATTTTGTCAATGCTATTGGGCAGAGGGGTACAGATGTAAAAAAATTGACTATTGGAACGCCAAAAAGAGTATCTCTATTCTAATGTAATATAAGTAGTTTATTTTGGGAAAGGGAGACCGTTGGAGATGCTGTAAACCATGTGGTGCTCACACAGAACCCGGAGATAGGGGTGGAAATGGATCGGATAGTGCTCTTCTCACTTTCGTTTTCATATTTTCAAAACAAATACGAATACTTAATCGTAGGTTTGCTTTCGTGCAAGGCCCCCGCTGCTGGGATACGAATGCGAAGCGGATGTTACTTGAATACATATACATATCGGATTTTTACACGATTCGGAACGGATACGAATAATAATGACATTTTTTTAAACACAGTACAGACGCAGACACTCATACATACGCACATACACTCACCCCTATGAATGCATGCACGCACACCCTACCCCTATGAGCACCTCCGAGAGACTGAGCCGACGCATCATCTTGGGATTGTCGAAGTCGTCACAGGCGCCTTCGTAGTCGACGGGAGCGTCTCCTCCCACTGAACGCATATCGCCGGAAGGCCTGAAATAAATCCAAGAAAATGCGAGCACCAGTGTCAAGTCTAGGACTTGAACCCTGGTGGGCTGGGGATACCACTGTCCTCCTAACCATCCAATCACAGGTTGGTTCACAATAATAACGACATATTAGTTAAAGAGAATAAGTCAATAGCTATGTGACACAAAATAATCAACTTCCAACATACAATAAGTCAATGATAGAGAGGTTTATGACTAAATACTGCTGTAAGCATAATAATTTCTAAGTTTAATCATGCAAAAAGTAAAATTTGACCACTTCTTAGGCTTTTATGTTGGATAAATTAACATATTGGGGCTAGAATTGCTTAAAATAGCTCACGTAATTTTATTTGGATACGGGTATATCCACTTCCATATCCATATTTGTATCAAAATCCCATACCATATTTGTATTTGTAAAATAAATCCAGATGCCTTCCATTTTCATTTTAGTTCAGATGCGTATGTTTCGAATATGAATAGACATTTTCTCAAATACAAATATTGGATATTTCGAATTATCCAGTGTCACTTTCCACCCTTGCCCGGAGAGATGGAGAGGCACCCCTGGTCAATTTCGTATTTTTTGCCAAATCTGGCCTCTTACAGCGACTTCAGGCTCATGTGGCCCCTGGGCGAAACTAATTTGAAATCTGGCCCCTCAGGTCGGCGCCGAAGTTGTACAGCTCGGCTCCGACCTGAGCGGCGCCGAGGTTGTGGGCCCTCCAGCACCACCGTTCCCCCGAACGGATGGCGTAACGGGTGACGTGGCAGTGAAGCTCGGCGCCAGAGACCTTGGCGCCGTCATCCTTAGAAAAATCGCAGCCTCGTTTTCGTCGTTCTGTGTGGGTACTGGAATAGGGGAACCGGGGGCGCCGAAGTGCACAAGCTCGGCGCCTTATTATACGGCGCCGTCGTTCTCATGTTCGGCGCCTAGTTACTCGGCGCCGAAGTTGCGAAGATCGGCGCCCTCTTTACTGGCGCCGAAGTACGGCTGGAGACAAAGTTATTTTGGCTCAGCCCTGAAACAGCGGCATCATATATATCAACTCAAAAGCAGCACATATATAATATCTTCAGCTCAACAGCAGCAACATATATAATATCTCCAATCTCTTCAGCTCAACAACTAAAATGTTTAACAAACATCATCACAAAGAGTCCAAACATACAAGAAATGACCATCACGGCACACATACTTAGTTCGTAGACATAAAAAGTGTCGAAACAAAAGCCACAATACACATCACACATAGTTCAGCGCTTTCTTTTTGGCGCCAGTGCTCTCTTTCTGAGGGCATTTGAACCGGGGGTGGTCCTCTTCGGAGGCCCATGCTGCCTAGTTGTCCTACGAGGCTGAGTAGGCTGACTCGGCTCCGGTGCATCGAAGCACTGCTTCAATATCATCTGATCATCTATGGAGTCGCCCGCCTCGTTGTCTACATAGTGATGGCTAGAAGATGTAGCTGATGGTTGGACATCAGCCAAGTCTCTAGCAGGAGCCCGGCATGCAAGCCTAGCAATGAGACGACGGGACCGGTGGACCAATTTCTAGAAAAAACAACATAGTGAAAAGGTACATTATGCTGCATAACTACAACAACCAAACCAAACCAAAAAACCAAAACAGAAACAACAACCAAAACAGGTACATCATGGATAGTTCACCTCGAGGCATTGACGTAGAGTAGATTCGGCTTGTGGAGTTCCAGGATACACTCGCAGAGCGTCGCCAGCTTCGTTAATGCCTCGTAGGAGCTCCCTTGCCTGCAAAATAGGATAATCTCAAAGATAATGACCTACACATAAGATGTATTGAGAGTCGGTGTATAGAGAGGAAGTATCATTACCACGTGGTCTCGCACAGGCCCATACTGGATGTGTCTACCACCCAAGCGCACGTCATCGTCATACTCGTTGCCTTCATCGCCATCTGGAGGCTCATCCAGGCAGTCAACATCAGTCCACCTAGTCTTTAGATGCACTCGAGTCACTCCGTGCAGCCAACTAAGATGCTCTCCATAAGATGACTCACGATGCATTTGCATGTTGTAGATGTTCGGATTGTCTTCGAACTTATTCCAGACATCAATATACTCTTGGTGCTTGCACCTCCAGTCGGTAATCTTCTTGGCCTTTTGCCGATCAAGCCTAACAACACACGAGTAAAAAGTGAGTAGTTCGTCATGAGCATATATCCTGAAAGACGAATAATAATCACTAGGTTTCTAGGGGTTACTTGTGCAACTCAATGGCTGTAGCACACCGGTGAGCAATAAAAGTGGATGTTAGTTGCCGGTGCTTGTCGCCAACGAGGATGGTGTCGCCGCAATTGTGGGGCCCTTCATAGCTACTTATCTTCCACCAACCACCAGAGGTCTTCCTAGCTCTGACCTTCCAAGGACAATCTTCCTTCTCGCACATCACAACATAACGCTTGTTTTTGTTGGACTTGAATACGAGGTTGTTGACAATCTTCCTTCTCGCACATCTTCCTTCTCGTCAGAGTCACACGCAAAAGCTTGATTATATCCCTCATCTTCAGGATTTTTTTCTTCAAATGTCTCTGGATCTCCATCAAGTTGGCTTGATGCCACGAGAGGTACACAAGGCGACGATGGAAACATGATTTCAGGGACGTCGACAAACTCTCCGTCGCTCCCCTCCAAGCTTCCTTTCCTCTCTTCAGAGTCTTCAGAGTCTTCTTTCTCGATGAAAGCTGACACCCCACCGCAATGGTTGCGAGGTGGTGTAGCATCTTTTCGAAAGATGTTTGTCTCTCCACTACCTATGTTTGCAACCTTGACTTTCTCCTCGATGATCGCATGTGTATCTGTCAAAGCTAACATCGCAACACAAGGATTGTGTGGGGGCGTATCTTCATTATCAACATTTGATGGTTGGCTTGGACCCACTTCATAGACGTTCGCACAACCACCATCATTGCATCTTTCAATAACCGAGGGGCACTCATTCAGATCGATGAGAAGTTGAGGCCTCACAACACCGATGACTTTGACGGCAATGACCACTAGAGATCTTATTTGGGACCCTTCAACAAGCTCCTTGTATAAATCCCACTCGTTGACGCCACGGATAGGTATCATCTGAGTAAACGACCGAAGGCCACACCCAGCATCGTATCTTCCTTCTAAAAGAACATCATCGCCAATGTCGTTCCAACCCAACACCTCTCTCAGCTTCGCAACAACCTCATTGAAACTAGGACTATGCGGGAAGAACACAACTTGACTCGTCATGTCTACAAACTCCACACCGCTGCTCAAGGAGGTCACACGCCCTCCGTGATGAACATGAATTATCTTTGAGTAAGCCATCTATATTCATTATCAAACCAAATATAACTTTACCCATTAGCGCACAAATTATACATCAAACCACCTAAAAACATCTTAACAATAACATCACATAGTATACATAGCACCAATGATACATCCTAATATCTACATCACTTCATATATAGCAAATATCACTTCAAAATAATAGCAAAGTCACCAAACATCAACTTAAGCTAATATCATCTTAAATGCATTTGTTCTATGACAAATTAAAAAATTCTAATACATGGATTATGTTTATACCTTCAGTTCCAAAGAAAGTTGGGGTGGATCTCGGGCGTCAACGGCGTAGGGTGGAACGGGGCCGACGTGCTGCCGGAGAAAAGGGCCGGGACGGAGTGCGGCGCAGAAGCCGGGAGGGGTGCAGGGGCGGAGGGCCGGAACCTCAACCGGCGACGTCCGTGGCGGACGGCCGGCTCGCCTTGCGCCGCCCCATGCCCGGCCGGTGGGGGATGGAGCTCGGGCGCGGTTCTGGCGGAGGAGGCACCGGCCGGTGGAGAGGTGAGCCGGCCGGCGACGCTCGATGGGTGGGTGGGAGGTTTGGCGGCGGCGGTGGCGGTGAATCGCGGGGCTTGGCGGCGGCGGCGCTCTGTTTGGGGAATAACTCCCCGGGGTGAATCGATGCAGGATTTAACCCTAGCAATAGTTCGGCGCCATACTCTCCGGCGCCGATGTATACTAATCCGGCGCCGTATAAACTGGCGCCGAACATGCCACGTCACCCGTTACGCCATCCGTTCGGGGGAACGGTGGTGCTGGAGGGCCCACAACCTCGGCGCCGCTCAGGTCGGAGCCGAGCTGTACAACTTCGGCGCCGTTCCCTTTGGCGCCGACCTGAGGGGCCAGATTTCAAATTAGTTTCGCCCAGGGGCCACATGAGCCTGAAGTCGCTGTAAGAGGCCAGATTTGACAAAAAATACGTCAATTTCAGCGGAACCCTGGTTATGCCCAACGGCAAATGTAAGGCGCGCACGTTCGGCAGCAAATTGTCGCGCGCGACGTACCTCCGCACCGTTTGATTCGCCAGCTGACGCGCACTAGCGCTCAGGATCGGGCCGGGTCAGGCAATGCGTTGCGCGCTAGTGGGCTCCTATGCCCAAACTCCACAGTTCCCAATCTGGTTCTCCTCAGCCATGGCGGAGACCGCGACCGCTCCCCGGCGCCTCCTGTCTGTCGTTAGGACCGGCCGCCGCCACGACCACCTTGCACTATGTAGCTTCCCCGTCGCCGCTCTGCTCGTCGACGGCGGTCGTCCTCCACGCGCGGCGCCTAGACCGTCTGCGAGTATATCTCTCAAGCTTATGGTCGGTCGCCGTCGGCTGTCGTCGTTGACGTGCCGCGCAGCGGTGGGAGCAGAGGCGATTCGGTCCGCTCCGAGTACCTCGCCGATGAACCCCGACAACGTGGCCGGAGCCTTGGATATGCTTCTGTGAGTTTCCAAAAATTCCGGTATATACTGTATGAATCTCAATGGGTTTTATTCCGGTAGAAATTCAGGGTAGGAATCTCTCCCCCGCGGCAATCATACAATTTTTTTTTTCTTATTGATATTGGACGTATTTTTTCTCCGTCCGCTACGTATTTGATGGATCGTTGGAAGCATATATTATTGTTTGGTTATCCAATTGAGGTTACACATTTGCATAATCTCAACTATAAGAGACGCTCATATCATAGTTCACAGTTATTATATAAGGATGTAGTATTCCTGGCATCGTTTTGTACGTTTCTTGTTAGAGACTTTTTTTTTTTTTGTGGAAAGGACCCCAGAACTATTAGAGATGACCAATGATACAAAGCACCCCACATAAGAAGAAAATTACATCCGGGTCCCTGGGGACCAGCTGAAGGTGCACCGCCGCCACCGTCGCTGCCGCTTCCTCCAGAGCCGGCCTGACCTTGGATCTGAAGACGGGATTTCCGCGGACGGGAAGTCTTCAAAGCTTTGGCACAAACGGACCAGCACGCCGAAGAAGTAGCAGGCACCATTGTTGCCATCTCGTCGCCTCCCTCACCGATGAACAAGAGGGAGGCAGAACTGGAGTCGCTCCTGTACAGGGAGCCGAAGGGCTTCTCGTCGGCGCCGGAGCCTGCACCATCGAAGCGGGGAAGGAGCCCTGGCACAAAATCCTCCATCTTGGTCACCGCCGCCGCCTCGCCGGCCAAGACCAGGAGCCCTAACCTCGCCGCACCACAGGAGCGGCAAGAGGCACCACGCACCCAACCAGCCAACGGAAATTTTCGCCGCCGTCGCGTCTAAAGGAGACCACCACACCAGACAAGAATCCCAAGGCAATCAATTAGCGAGCGCCGCCGAGACGGCCGCTCCGAAGCCCAAGCCACCGGATCCAGGAGAAGCCCTCGATCCGGAACACAAAAAACGTACCTTAGCTGCTGCCGCCCCTGACGACGGAGCCCTCGAGCCAGAGCTCCTGTCACCCCCGAGGAAGGACGAGCACCACAAAGCTCCCAGCTTTACCGCCGCTGCCGCCGCCAACGAAGAAAGGGGCGAAGCGACAAGGGAAGGAAAGACTGGAGCAAACCTTATTCATGGCTGCCTCCATCACCGGCGACGAGACAGAGGAGCAGCCCGATAAACTACCAGCTAGACCTATCCTAGTCTACTGTACAGCGGCCGCCCGGCCAGACCGTCGACTCCTTCTCACTCCCAACGACGACGAGGTCGCCCGGAGGAGAGAGAGGCGAGGATCTGGCCGGCAGAAACTCGGGGCGTAGAGGTCGCCTTACTTTTCGGGCCTCTTTGATTCGTAGGATTGTAAAAACGCGGGAATAGTAAAAACACAAGATTGGGATGTCATGACCATTGGAATCCTACATGATTTGATTTTATTTGATTGCAGGAAAAGCAAAGGAATTTTTCCAAGAGGTTTGAGTGGATGTTAGATTGTCCTATGGAATGTAGTACAAATGATTCCTTAGGAAGAAATCCTATAGGATTCAATCCTACGAATCAAACGAGCATCGTAGGAAAAATTCCTAAGGATTCTAATCCTCCAAAAATCCTATAAAAATCTTTTGAATCAAAGAGTCCCTTCGCCTCCTATTCTCCTGTAGCGAGGGGATAGGAACGAAGCTGCTGCTTCTTGTTTGAGACTTGAAGCTAATTACCTTGGGACCTCTTCATTCCTGGCAGTTGCTGATTTCGTCCTGCACTACCAGCTAGCTGCAACGCCGCAACTATCAAGTGTGTATGCATATACCACCAATTGTTGATCGATCGGATGTGGTCATGTTGCTTCATACGCACATCATCCACTAGCATGATTTTTTTGGTGCGTTTGAGTACATTTTGGTGGGAATTCGTATCAATTACAGTATCACAATGGTCAGAGGGTCCCTGGATCTATGGAAACGCAAGTTAAATATTACTCCCTCCGTCCCATATTAGTTGTCGCCCAAACGGATGTATCTAGCACTGAAATACGTCTAAACACATTCATTTCTGCGACAACTAATATGGGACGGAGGGAGTATCATTCAGTTATCAACTAATGGAACTAAGCCTAAGGAGTAGGCACATGTATGAGACTGTGTTTATTATTATCTACCTAATGCCCATGGCTCTCCATCCAAATTTAGTATTGAGAAGCTACCAAATGATGCGTTGGTCTGCAAGATGCAGGCACGCAATGTCACATGCTCCTGGTTCCATGCAAGCTAATGCAGTGAGCACATGCGTGATTCCCTGCTGCCATTGGTCTACTTGGTTTCTTGTTTGTTTTTCCTTCCGTCTCCTTGCTGGAGGTATTCAGTTAGTACACTCACCCTCTCGCACTTAGCTATGGCCTGTGGCTCCTTCAGCATTGGAGTCAATTGTATTTTGACTCCACAGTGTGCTTAGCTTGCGCTGTCCTTACTGTATGTATCGACCAGTGATCGAAGTTCCACGCGTGTTTTGTGATCTTCTAGCAGTGTAAGCTACTTTCTCCACTTGTGTTTTCTTGCATGCGTACTTGTTTGGAACATAGGAATTTGACTAGAACTAGCTCGAATTTCCCTGCAATTTGAAGAATTCCCTGGTTGCAAATAACGACTTAATTCCGTGAGCAGATTTTACTACAGGATTGAGTGGGGTGTCTCACAATGGCTGGATGGCCCATAGACCTTTGGAATGAGTGGGCGATCCAGATCCTGGTGCTCTTGAGTTTCACGGTGCAGGTTGTCCTCCTCGTCTTCGCCGGCATCCGCAGACGTGAAGCCTCCCCTGCGCTGAGGCTCCTGCTCTGGCTAGCGTACCAGCTTGCCGACTCCACTGCCATATTATGCCCTGGGTCTCCTCTCCCTCAACAGCCTTCCACGCGAGCATCAGCTGCTTGCGTTCTGGGCGCCGTTCCTCCTGATACACCTCGGAGGCCCAGATAACATCACTGCCTACTCCCTTGAGGACAGCAAGCTCTGGAAGCGTCACCTGCTGACTGTCATTGTGCAGGTCCTTGGAGCCGGCTACGTCCTGTACAAGCATATCGCCGGCAGTGGCAACTTGGCACTGGCAGCTATCCTGATGTTCGTTGTCGGGGTTGTCAAGTATGCAGAGAGGATATGGGCACTCAAGTGCAGCGACATGGATAGCATAAGGAGCTCCCTCAACAACATGTCACCAGGCAGCAATGATCGTTACACCATCCCAAATGGTGTCAAAGGGAAGTTCGATGAACAAGTTCTCCTGGAAGTCGCTCACTCCCTGTTCCATTTCTGCAAGCTTAAGCTGGTTGATTCCTCAGTCAAGATTGATCGTCCTTACCTCGTTCTTTCTCGTCTCGAATGGAATGATACATGGAAGTTGATCGAGATGGAGTTATCTCTGATATATGATATATTGTACACTAAGGCTGCTGTGATCCACACCTGGTCTGGCTACTGCATCCGTTTCATGACGCCCTTTGCCACTGTTGGGGCATTCCTGCTGTTTCACTTGAGCAGTGGTTTAAATGGTCAGAGTGGAGTTGATGTCGCTATTACTTATGCCTTATTGGGTGGTGCCTTGTTCATGGAGGTGACCGCGTTGTTAGGTGCAATTGGATCGACGTGGGCACTTGCTTTTTTGTGTGCTTTGCCCATGCGATGGAGCTGGCTCCGACATGCCCTTGTTTGCAGGGGAAGATGGCGTCGGCTTCGTCGCCTACTTCTGTCTCTCGGCTGGCTGGACATAACAACAAGGAGGAGTTGGTCGGGCACCATCGGGCAGTATAACCTGTTGAATCTGTGCTCTCGTGACAGCAGTGCTCCAGTCGGCCGATTGACGGAGATATTGGGGCTCACGGAGTGGTGGAACAAGCGTACCCTCAAGGTTACAAAGGATGTGAAGAAGTTGGTGTACGAACCACATGGTAAGCTGATGTCGAGAGCGCGCCACGTGAATGCACTGGGCCTACTCAGGACGAAGTGGGGAAAGACGGCACTGGTGTCAAATGGATTGTACGATGATTTTTTCAAAGATAGAGACCACCACCTCCTTGGCGTCGAACTCCAGGAGGGCATCCTTATCTGGCACATCGCCACGGAAGTCTTCCTTGCCAACAGAAAACACCAAGATGCTGAAGCAGCGCACAAGGTCGTGGCAGCGATCATGGCGCTGTCTGATTACATGATGTTCCTACTCGTGAGACGCCCCGACTTGCTACCAGGCCTTGTTCTCCACAGGGTGTATCAGCTGACCTGTGAGAATTTGGTCAAGATATGGGGTGGTTCCTCTCAGAGGGAGCAGCTTGCTGTGATCCTGTACCAAGAGAAGCCTAGCCTAGATTTCAACAGTAGTGAGCTTCGTGTGCGATTTGGTGTTGAGGTTGCCGAGATACTGATCCAACAGGAGAAGGCAACGGGGACTGGCATGTTGGGTGTACTTCTTGATGTGTGGATGGATTTCCTATCCTACGCTGCAAACAGATGCAGCAGGGAGTCCTACACCAAGAGGCTCAACAATGGTGGCGACTTGATAGCCATCCTCTGGCTCATGGGAACACACTTTGAACCGCAAAATCAAGCCTCGTCGAGATGATGGTTAATGTGTATCACTTCTGCTATGTTCACTGACTTGGCAGTAATATGGTATTCTCTTGTACTCCTACTTAATCACTACTGTACCCCCTGATTGTGATTCCAAGATGTGTTGTACCCCTCTTACTGTATTGGACAAGTATATAAACAACACAGTTGGTATGTGTTGTTACTTGACAACATGAAATTTCAATGTGTTCTAGCTGGAATTGGCCAAACCGATGGATATATGTTCTTACATTTTATTTGTATATGCATTTCTTATTAACTAACAAATCACTCTCTCCAGTGAAAACTAAGTTTCATCCTGGAATGAGTACATCTAAAGATTTTTAGCTTTCCTAAAGTATTTTGACATCAATATCTTGATCATTGTTTAGACCTGTCTTTTATTGACTAGCAACTATTGTGTAAGGTGATAGAACTTACTTTGTCAATGAGGCTAGGCTGATAGATTAGCTAGGTTTCTTTTGTAAGGTGATAGAAGATAAATTAAGCTAGGTTTCTTTTATTCCCTCTTTTTTGTTGGCATTATCATGACCACCACATGGAATTTCCTACTACCTCTGTCCGGGTGTATAGGGCATGCGTGTAGTTCTAGGTTGACAATTTAACTAGCTAAATATGTATTATATGTGACAAAAAATATATGTTTAGAAACTACATCCGTGTATGAATCTAATGATATACTTTTGATGACATATAACACATATTAAACTAGTCAGATCGATCACCTAGAACTACGCGCACGCCCTATACACCCGGACGGTGAGTTGGTACTTGGTATGCAAGATCAGGCACATACAGTAACATGCACCTGCAAATGAGTGTTTTACTTCCTACCAAAGAGAATGTCTTTTCTAGCTTTCCAAATACACCATAGAAAATTCATAATATTTGTGATAGTGGCCTGAGGATGACTGGAATTTAGAATGGAGAGAATAATGGTAGGAACAGAACCCTGATTTTGCACAAGTTGATCAGTCCCAATATACCAAGGTTCTGAAAACCAAGCAGCTTTAGCAAAAGGAAAGGTAAAGAACACGTGCATGTCATTTTTTTTCTTGCTCACACCTCTTACGATATTTGTTGATATGAGGAGTACTTACCTGCTCTGATTCCTGTTAGTATAGCCCCCTCAGAAGTCTACATGCAAAGTTTTGCACTCCCATCCGAAACCGGTTACTGGTCGTCCTCGACTGTCAATGCCCCCAGAGGCCCAGACCCTGCTAGAAACTGGTTTTCGCATTTGTGGCAGGTTTTGACCGAGTTGACTGTCTCGTCAACGTTGCCACGTCACCTTGACCCCTCCTATATGTGGCACCCACCTAGGAAAAGAAGAAAAGGACTCTCTCTCCCTCCCTCCCTCCCTCTCTCTCTCTCTCTCCACGCGGGGACGCATCAGCAGCAAGCGCTGCGGACAGAGTAGCAGCCACACAACGAGCAGCAGCGAGGAGCGAGCGAGTTGCCGCCGAACGCCCAGAGCACGTGTGGCAGCGGACAGAGCAGCAACCAAACGCAACAAGCAGCAGGGAGCAGCACGCGCAGCGGTCAGAAGAGATGCATGGTGGCGGCTAGGCAGACCAGACCCGGCGCACACAAGCGACGTGTGGTTGCCGCCATCCGTCGCATCGTCAAAATTGCACCGACTCGGTACATCTTATCCCTCCCTCTTGCACCATTCGAGACGCGTCACTCTGCCTTGCTTCTTCCCCAATCCGCAGCTCCCCGCATGCTCCGTGCGAGAACGCAAATGGCGTCCACACTATTAGAATCTGGAACATTGCCTAGTGCCCAGGGCACTCGGCAATGGCCAAAAAACACTAGGCAAAGTGTTTGCTGAGTGCAACACTAGGCAAACAGGACTCGGCTGGAACCCTGCCGGCAAAGTTAACTTTGCCGAGTCCTTTTCTACGGGTACTCGGCAAACACGTGAAAAAACCTTTGCCTAGTGCAAACAAATGTGTACTCGGCAAACAAATTGCGCAGACGGAACGGCACGTTAACGGACACGCCACATGGCATGCAGGTTTGCCTAGTGTTGTTTTCCTGCACTAGGCGAAGGGTTTGCCGAGTGCAACACTAGGCAAACACATGAGCATTGCCAGCGCGCCACGTGGCATGCAGGTTTGCCAAGTGTTTTTCTTCCTGCACTAGGCAAAGGGTTGCCGAGTGCAACACTCAGCAAACACCTGGCCATTGCCAGCGCGCCACGTGGCATCCAGGTTTGCCTAGTTCATTTTTCCGGCACTAGGCAAAGGAAATCTTTGCCGAGTGCAAAACTAGGCAAACACCTGCCCTATGAGCTACCTGTTGCTGACACGTGTCATGTTTGCCTAGTGTTACACTCGCCAAAGACACTAGGCAAACAAGACAGCATTTTTTTTTTAAAAGCCCGGCAAATATAGATGTTGGATATAACCTGGAATAAGCCAGGTTATGCAGAGGAAAATTTAGCATGATCAAACCCAAACCACCTAAATATTAACAAAGATCAAGTGTAGTACTAATCTGTTCACTGGATAGCATATCAAAAACTGAACTAACAAGATACACATAGCAATGCTGCAGAAGAATAAATCAGAATTCCAGTATGAGCTTTAGATGAACTAGACCAAGACCCTGTGTAAAGATCTGTTCTTATCAACCTTATATTCTATAGACAAACAGTAATATGTCTGTTAAGCAAAAACCCTAGAGAGATCAAATTCAGGAAGCAGTAGCATAAACCAACCCATAGTATAGTATTTCTGTTCTTATCCCAACTTAATTACAAAGGCGGTGACTTGTGCTAATTACCAGTGCCTATGGCTATGAGCCAGTTTAATTATTCCAGAGACGACCAAGTAGGATCCATCCAGTACAACATCTCCTTATCAAACTCTCCTAGATATCAAGAAATAAAACCAAGTGTAGTGTTCAGTTCTAAACAAAGCACAATTGTGAAGGACACAGTACCATGCCAGCCCAAGATAACAGCCTAGACGAAACTAAATAGCAAGTCTGAACCTTAGCAAACCATGAACTTGAGTAGGTATGAAACAAACCGAGCCAACTAGCACAGCTCAGGACAGAAACCTGCATGCTACAGACTAGAACCACACCATCACAGAGAACAAAGGCTAACCAGCTCGATGGCCGGCACACAGCGGCCATAGCTTGAAGGCTAGGTCCCAGAGCACGCCGGTGAGGGAGAAGAATATCACGGAGACTCACCTCGTTGAGTTGTAGCCAAGGCCGAACCACACAGCTGCCGTGACCAAGCTGGCACGCGCGGGGCGCGAGGGCCACGGTCAGCGAACAACTAAGCACATTAACAACACCACAAGTTTAAATCATCTTCAGAACATAAAATTTAGCCATAAAATTTTATGTCGTTTGCAACAACTAAGCACATTATAGATTTCAACACCAGAGCAATCTTTACATGTTAACTAGCACAGCAGATTTGACCGCAGATCCTCTGATCTTAAACAGTCAAGCAAGAAACCAAACCTCAATGAGCGTGATGTGGAGCTGCCGCGCGGCCTCACGGATGGGCTGCTTGCCGTCACCGAGGCCAGCCGCTCCTTGGTGGCCTTGGTGAGCGACGCCTACAGGGATCTAAAGCTCACGTGTGGGGGAGCCGCTTCCGCCACGTGCCGCCATCTCCTACACGTACCTGAACAGTGCACATATTAATTCCTCACTTGAAAAAAGCTTATGCTAATACAGTATATATTCTCTGTGTTTCTTAATAGCAAGAAGCAAACAAGACACTATCATTATGCATGGGATTAGATCGAGCAATGTTATTTATTCTCTGTGTTGTTTCTTTTGGACATCAATTGCTACTACTGATGTTCCTCCTCTCCGGATCACACTTTTCACACTCGGAAAGGAATTGCCAAACGGGCATACTTCTGTAGTTAATGGACTCATGTACTAGTAATAGTGCTTTTATTTTGTTCTTGACTGATTGCAGAATGGGAACTGGAAATAGTGCTTTTTTCCCCATACTAAAATGTCTTAAAAACTAGACTTTTATTACTGCCCAAACCAAAGAGGCAAAGACAGTTATTGGACCAATAGCTAGCTCAATAGGCCGGCGGCAACATCCAACTCCCAGCAACAGCTAGCAACCGGCATCCATCTCCAGTAGTCCGGTTGGGTTCTCGACAACCAACCTACTCAGTATCCCAACAAAATCCCGGTGAAGGGCGGCAGGCTAAGCTCACGTACCTCACGTAGTTGGGGACGACGAGGCTGGAGTTGCCCCTCCTCCTCCTGACCCATGACGCCGGCGCGCATCTGCTGGAGCGTCTCGGCGTGCAGGACCGCGTCCAAGCTCCTACAGCGCATGAACAAGGCAGGGCTTGTGTGAATTTTCTCCGTGTGAGTGATGTAGTACAGGAGGGGAGGACAAACATACCTCGGTGGCGAACAAGGCACGGCGCACGTCGTCGTCGACCCTTATGCCACGGTGGTCGGCGGCTCCCTCCCCACTGACGCCGTCGCCGTGCCTAAGGACGTGCGCGTCGCCCTGCACGCCGCCGTCGCTTCCTAATGAGATGCGCGGCACGGATCTCACGCCCCTCGCCGCATTCGAGCCATCTGCGCGTCGCCGGCCGAAACGATCGACGGAGGAGCGCGCGGGCCTTGTCCACGGCACGCTCTTCCGGCGAGCGCAGCCACCGCGCCGCTCTGGCCAACGAGCACCGCGTCGCCGACGGCGTCGCCTCTCTCTCACACTGACGAGGAGAAATCGGGGGAGGAGGGAGTCAACTGAGCTACTAGGGTTTTCGTCCGGCCGCTATTTTGTCCCGGCTTGGTGCTATGAGAACCGTCCGATCAGATCGGACGGCAGAAAGCGACGCGTAGCTCCGAGCGGGCCTTCGGGCGTTAATGGGCAATATCTGCTCATGGGCTGCGGCCCAGGTTATCTTGACCCAGAAGAAAACGATTTTTCTTTCTAATGTTTTAGCTACTATGCTGGATCTTTAATGGGCTGCCCTGGGTATTTTTGGGCCAAAATAGTTTCGGCAATTTTTCTGTCACTTTTCAGTGCATTTTATGTTTTTATAATTATGTTTTATGTTTATGCACTGTTTTAAACAGAAAATAGTTGCCTAGAATATGATGAATTAAAACATGTTATTATTCTGGATAAAATTGAACCAGCGAGATTTTTTTATTCAGAATTTATGATGTGTTTTGAATATTGTATATCGTTTTAAACATCAAACTATTGTATTTCCATGATTTTCTCGCTTCATTTGCATTTTTTAAAATTAAAAAACCAACAAGCTCCATGTTGGCGGACGAGTATTGGCCCCCTGGTGCATTGAAGTCATTTTCTTTTCTCGCATAAGGCCTAAACATTGACTCAAGGACACAAATATGATTTTTCAACCCATTTCTGGCCATGATTTCATGTGCCTGCAGTTCAGATCTGAATTTCTGACATTAAAACTCTATAAATGCACTTAATGGCCAGAATATAGCAAACGTACCCCCAAAAAGGCCAAATTTTGGCATGTATGATGTAATGGGTGTAGAAAAAGTTTCATGTCCAACAGACGAATCGGCCTGACACTTTGCATGCAAACCTGACTCCTTCCCTCTCGAAACATAGATTCTTCCTCGAAGATGGACCCGTTTCTAAGCAGTCTGCGTGTCAACTTTCGTGAAACATTCTCAAATTTTTACCACATCCTCTATGGTCCATGTCATGACACCATGCCAATTTCTATGATTTTCTCTCTTTGTTTGCAATTTTGAGAATTAAAAAACCAACAAGCTCCATGTTGGAGGACGAATCTTGGCCCCCTGGCGCATTGAAGTCCTTTTCTTTTCTCACATAAGGCCTAAACATTGACTCAAGGACAGAAATAGAATTTTTCAACCCATTTGTGGCCATGATCTCCGGTATTAAAACCCTAGAAACTAGGTGATTTCCCCACACGTTGCTGCGGGAATTTAAAGATTAAATTTGGATGAATTCTGTATGAACGAAATGACCTACATCAAATGCTATTATTTTCGGAAGTAATTGTGTGTGAATAAAGAGTATGCATGTACGCTGTACAATTGGAGTTGGAACAATTAAATTAGGGTATGCATGTGCTACAAAATATTGTTAGTGGATGATGACGTGGCACATTTGGTGATGTGGAGGGTTGCATGTTGAGAGAATTAGAGTTAGTGGGGATCAACTATTTAGGTATATAGGATGCACTTAATGGCCGGAATATAGCAAACGGACCCCGAAAAAGGCCAAATTTTAGCATGTAACATGTAATGGTGTGTGTTGAGTGTAGAAAAAGTTTCATGTCCAATAGAACAATTGGCCCAACAACTTCGCATGCAAACCTGACCCCCTTCCCTCTCGAAATCTAGATTCTTCCTCGGAGATGGTCCGGTTTATAAGCAGTTTGCGTGTCAACTTTCGCGAAACATTCTCAAATTTTTACCACAGCCTCAATGGTCCATTTCATGACACCATGCCAAGTTTCATGATTTTCTGGCTTCGTTGCATTTTTTAGAATTAAAAAATCAACAAGCTCCATGTTGGCGGACGAGTCTTGGCCCCCTCGTTCATTAAAGTCCTTTTCTTTTCTCACATAAGGCCTGAACATTGACTCAAGAAAATAAATGGGATTTTGCAACCCATTTCTAGCCATGATTTCATGTGCCTGCAGTTCAGATCTGAATTTCTGTTATTAAAACCCTATAAATGCGCTTAATTGCTAGAATATAGCAAACATACCCCGAAAAAGGCCAAATTTTGGCATGTATGATGTAATGGTGTGTGTTGAGTGCAGAAAAAGTTTCATGTCCAACAGACAAATCGGCCCGACCCTTCGCATGCAAACCTGACCCGTTCCCTCTCGAAACCGAGATTCTTCCTTAGAGATGGTCTTGTTTCTAAGCAGTCTGCGTGTCAACTTCCGCGAAACATTCTCAATTTTTTACCACAGCCTCTATGATCCATGTCATGACACCATCCCAAGTTTCATGATTTTCTGTCTTCATTTGCATTTTTGAGAATTAAAAAACCAACAAGCTCCATGTTGGCGGATGAGTCTTGGCCCCCCGGTGCATTGCAGTCCGTTTCTTCCCTCACATCAGGCCTAAAAATTGACTCAAGGACACAAATAGAATCTTTTAACCCATTTTTGGCCATGATTTCATGTGCCTGTAGTTTGGATCTGAATTTCGGTATTAAAAACCTAGAAATGCACTTAATGTCCGGAATATAGCAAACGAACCCCGAAAAGGCCAAAATTTTGCATGCAACATGTTATGATGTGTGTTGAGTGTAGAAAAAAGTTTATGTAATTCTACCCATTTTTGCCATTATTTAATGTACCTCTAGTATCAAATTTTTGCGGGAAATAAACGGTGGGAGAGAAAGGCGGGAAAACTATGGACGGCAACCGAAATTTCGGATATATTGCAACATCTGGAAAATAATAGGAAAGAAAATAAATAACATAAAAGGAACTAAAGAAAAGGAATAAAATAAAATAAAAGAAAGAAAATTAAAAAAATGCTTTGCCTAGTGCTATATATATGGTACTCGGCAAAGGATAAAAGAAAAGGAAAAAATTGCTTTGCCCAGTGCATTTCGTTCGGAACTCAGCAAAGAGAATAGAAAAGAAAAAAAAGAAAAAAAATATTTGCCTAGTGCTACTCACACTGCTAGGGATAAGCCTAGCAGTAGCGCGGGGTAAATGGCTAGCAGTAGCGCGGGGGTACAACCCCGCGCTACTGGGTACAACCCCGCGCTACTGCTACTTCTTGTAGTAGTAGTAGCGCGGGTCCAACCAGCGCTACTGCTAATTACCTGTAGCGCGGGTATAGACCCAGCGCTACTGATAACTCTGTGTAGCAGTAGCGCTTACCCCCGCGCTGCTGCTAGCGTATTACCCTGCGCTACTACTACATTTTTGGTATTTTTTTTCTTCTGCATATTTACGCCGTATTTATACAGGTTTTATACAATACCAACATACACATACATTGAAATTATATGAGACAACAATGTCTCATCATCATCATCGTCATCATAGTGCTCCAACAAATGTCTCATCATAATGATCCAACAAAAATATCTCATCATCATCTCGAAATAGTGATACAAGTTATTACAAGTCTCGAATACATGCAACTACATGGTCACATACACATGTTTCATCATCTATCTAAACTATGATATGATCACATACAAGAGAAGAGCGATCACGATGAGCAAGAAAGGGATTACGAAGTAGTTCTTGAGCCGGTTCCGATTCCTCTCTCCCGCTAGCGTGAACCTCAAGTAACTAGCTTTGGCTTCGCTTCTACTTTGAAACCCTTTGTGGCTGCTGCCCGGGAAGCGGTTCACCTGGGCCTGACACTCTGACCACTCGCTATACACTCCTGGAACCCTCCCTCTGTACACGGCATACCACTTCTTTGTCATCGATCGAAATCCCTGACACATATGCGTTGTAATTAATCAGGCGAATTCATCGATAATATGCAACATAATATACTTAAGCAACACCAAAAGAAAGAGTTAGCAAATAGAAGCAACATATAGTAAATATAATTAACGAAGTTCATCGTACCCAAACTAATTAACTAGAGCGCTACGCAAGTTCAGGAGGACCGTTTACATCACAAAGTTTCGTCGTACAGAAATTCAAAGTTTCGTCCTACAGAAAGTTAATTAAACGGACACATCGTCGTCATCGTCAATCACTTTATTTTCCATTCGTCCATATCCGGGAGGATGCACCCTAGCTTCGTGAAAGGCATCATGTCCTGACGCTGTAGGCCTATGCGAGTTCGGACGTCGGCCCGCGATTGTGGGCCGCCGTAGAACATCCCATTCTCTTCGAAGACGTCTTTGATGATGATCGTCGCAATGTCCTGCTGGATGCGATAGAAGTCATTTTTGAGTTTTTCATCCGGTTCGGCTGCTAAGCCTGCGGCCCATTTGCGGATATGGGCATCGGTTGTAGATGGCATGCAAAGTTCTTGCTGGTCCCTTCTGAACTCCAGCATGTGATGGATGACGTAGAATCCATCCCTCTTACTTGTTGCCGGTTGCTGGACGCAGCAGAAGTCAGTTTTATGGCCGAAACACGGCGCGCCCTTCCTTTGTTTTTTGAGCTTGATGCGGCCACCCCTAACGCCGAAGCCTACGAGAGCACGATCCAGAACACTCTTTATGTGTGTGTAGTCTATCTTCACCGTGTTTTTGGACGAGGCCAAATAGAGAGCGTTCGAGACTCGCGGGTACAGAACGATAAGGACGAAGCGCCCCTCGCTGCGCAAAATAAATATACCTCAAATTAGCCTCCATACGTGCAAAGGAATGATTGAAATGTACGAAAGGATGTGTTATAGTGGCTATCCGCGAATGACTTACAAGGCATGATATGGCAGGAGAATCGTTTCCTTGTCCTTATTCGCGAACATGAAGTCTTCAATGTACTTCGTAACAGCATCACGTTCCACTGTGCTGGCACTCAAGAAGCCCTCATGCATGTAGTAGGGGTCCGCTACCGCGATTGTTTGGATTTGCTCTTTCCTGGTGACGTAGTTAAGATGGAGTGCATAAAGGCGGACGAACGTAAAATCCAGCCGCCTCATGTGATACATCTCGAAGATGTAATCAAAACGCAGGAAGAAGAGGTCCGCGGGGCTTGTGTCGACGAAGCCCATGGCACTCGGCACCTTAACCGCATAAAGCGGGTATCCTGGATAATCTGATCCGAGAAGGCTATTCTCTGTCGACAGCACATGGTCATGCAGTCTCCTGAGATCCCCTGTTATGGCCTCGAGCGCATTCGGCGGTAGCATCGGCTTGCCCGCGACATGTAGACGCGGCGCATTGATGATCGGTACACTATCCGCAACCCGGGTCGCCGGAGGCGGCTGGCTGCTAGAAGCAGCTTTGGCAGCTTTGGGGCCTTTCGTTGGTCTCTTCCTTTGCTTCTTCCCAGGCACAGGTATTGAGCCTTGCAGACCCACCTTGACCGCCGCCACCATTGTGGTCGGGCTCAGCACTGCACGACGCTCGGTTTGTTGACCCTCGGTTGAGGCGGCATCTGGAGGCGTTGTTGGAAATATGCCCTAGAGGCAATAATAAATTGGTTATTATTATATTTCCTTGTTCATGATAATCGTTTATTATCCATGCTATAATTGTATTGATTGGAAACTCAAATACATGTGTGGGTACATAGACAACACTGTGTCCCTAGTAAGCCTCTAGTTAACTAGCTCGTTGATCAAAAGATGGTGAAGGTTTCCTAGCCATAGACATGAGATGTCATTTGATAACGGGATCACATCATTAGGAGAATGATGTGATGGACAAGACCCAAACTATAAACGTAGCATATGATCGTGTCAGTTTATTGCTATTGTTTTCTGCATGTCAAGTATCTGTTCCTATGACCATGAGATCATGCAACTCACTGACACCGGAGGAATACCTTGTGTGTATCAAACGTCGCAACGTAACTGGGTGACTATAAAGATGCTCTACAGGTATCTCCGAGGGTGTCTGTTGGGTTGGCATGGATCAAGACTGGGATTTGTTACTCCGTGTGACGGAGAGGTATCTCAGGGCCCACTCGGTAATACAACATCACAATGAGCCTTGCAAGCAAAGTGACTAAAGAGTTATCCACAGGATCTTGTATTACGGACCGAGTAAAGAGACTTGCCGGTAACGAGATTGAACTAGGTATAGAGATACCGACGATCGAATCTCGGGCAAGTAACATACCGAAGAACAAAGGGAACAGTATACGGGATTAACTGAATCCTTGACATAGAGGTTCAACCGATGAAGATCTTCGTAGAATATGTAGGAACCAATATGGGCATCCAGGTCCCGCTATTGGTTATTGGCCGTAGAGGTGTCTCGGTCATGTCTACATAGTTCTCGAACCCGCAGGGTCTACACACTTAACGTTTGGTGACGATTAGTATAGTTGAGTTATTGTGTTGGTGACCAAAGGTTGTTCGGAGTCCCGGATGAGATCCCGGACATGACGAGGATCTCCGGAAGAGTCCGGAGGTAAAGATTGATATATGTGATAATAGTGTTTTGATCTTCGGAAGGGTTCCTGAATTCACCGGAAGGGGTTCCGGATGTTTACCGAAGTGTTCGGGTGCAGCAACACTTTATATGGGCCAAAGGGGTAAAACCCACGAGGTATTGGAAAGTGCAAAAGGAAGTTTTTGCTGCTGCCTTAAGCGGTACTACCGCTGGTAAGGCAGTACTACCGCGTAAGCGGTACTACCGCTTGTGTGAAGCGGTACTACCGCTCAAGCGGTACTACCGCTCATGAGCGGTACTACCGCTTGTACGCGGTACTGCTGGAAACCGAGTGGGACTCTTTCCGTGCGGGCCAAACCGACCTTGTGCGGGCAAAACCGACCTTGTGGAGGCTTTCTCTCCAAGTTTAGACCCCAGGGCTCAACATATAAATAGAGGGGCAGGCCTAGCACACGAGACACATCAAGATTTCCCAAGCCGTGTGCCGGCAACCCTAACCCTCTAGTTCCTCCCGTCATAATCTCCGTAGTGCTTGGCGAAGCCCTGCAGAGATTGTTCCTCACCACCATCACCGCGCCGTCGTGCTGCCAGAACTCATCCACTACTTCACCATCGCTCGCTGGATCGAGAAGGTGAAGGCTTCATCAAGCCGTACGTGTGTTGAACGCGGAGGTGCCGTCCGTTCGGCGCTAGATCATGTTTGGATCGAGGGACGACTTGCGATTTGGATCGCGAAGACGTTCGACTACATCAACCGCGTTTCTTAACGCTTCCGCTTAGCGATCTACAAGGGTATGTAGATTCACTCTCCCTCTCGTAGATGCTCATCACCATGGATAGATCTTGCGTGTGCGTAGGAAAATTTTTGTTTCCCATGCGACGTTCCCCAATAGTGGCATCATGAGCTAGGTCTATGTGTAGATGAGATCTCGAGTAGAACACAAAGGAGTTTGTGGGCGTTGATATTCAGATTGCTTCCTCCCTTGGTCTTTTCTTGTTTCGGCGGTATTGTGGGATGAAGCGGCTCGGACCAACATTACTCGTACGCTTACGAGAGACCGGTTCCTTCAACTGACATTTAACTTCGTTGCATAAAGATGGCTAGCGGGTGTCTGTTTCTCCCACTTTAGTCGGATCGGATTTGACAAAGGCGGTCCTTGAGAAGGTTGAAAAGCAATTTTTATATCGCCGTTGTGGTTTTTGCGTAGGTAAGAATCGTTCTTGCTAGATACCCGTAGCAGCCACGTAAAACTTGCAACAACAATTATAGGACGTCTAACTTGTTTTTGCAGGGTATGTTGTGATGTGATATGGCCAATTACATGATGAGATATATGTGATGTATGAGATGATCATGTATTGTATAGAATATCACGACTTGCATGTCGATGAGTACGGCAACTGGCAGGAGCCATAGAGTTGTCTTTAATTATTTTCGCCGTTTTTGCTTTACTTTATCGCTATGAGTTAGCTATAGTCGTGGAAGCAACAGTCGGCGCGACAACCTCATGGCGACACGTTGATGGAGATCATGGTGTCATACCGGTGACGATGGAGATCATGTCGATGCTTTAGAGATGGAGATCAAAAGCACGAGTTCATGGCCATATCATGTCACTTATGATTTGCATGTGATGTTAATCCTTTTATGCATCTTATTTTGCTTAGGATGACGGTAGCATTATAAGGTGATCCCTCACTTAAATTTCAAGATAAAATTGTGTTCTCCCCGAGTGTGCACCGTTGCGAAAGTTCGTCGTTTCGAGACACCACGTGATGATCGGGTGTGATAGACTCTACGTTCGCATACAATGGGTGCAAGCCAGTGTTGCACGTGCGGAACACTCGGGTTAAACTTGACGAGCCTAGCATGTACAGACATGGCCTCGGAACAAAAGAGACCGAAAGGTCGAACATGAGTCATATAGTAGATATGATCAACATGAAGATGTTCACCATTGAAACCACCTCAACTCACGTGATGATCGGACTTGAGTTGGTGGATTTGGATCATGTGACACTCGAATGACCGGAGGGATGTCAATTTGAGTGGGAGTTTTAAGTAATATGATTAACTAAACTCATTATCATGAACATAGTCAAAGTGTCTTTGCAAATTATGTTGTTGATTACTAGATCGCGCTGTAGCTCCCTTGAATTTTTATATGTTCCTAGAGAAATAGATTTGAAAGATGATGGTAGCAATAATGCGGACTGGGTCCGTGATCTGAGGATTGTCCTCAATGCTGCACAGAAGGCTTATGTCCTTAATGCACCGCTCGGTGTGCCACCCCCTCTAGCGTCGTTTGTAGATGTTGTGAACATCTGACAGGTACGTTCCGATGACTACTTAATAGTTCAGTGCGTCATGCATTACGGCTTAGAATTGAGGCTCCAAAACGTTTTGAACGTCACGGAACATATGAGATGTTCTAAGAGCTGAAATTGGGATCTCAGACTCGTGCCCGTGTTGAGAGGTATGAGACCTCCAACAAGATTCTTTGCCTGCAAGATGATGGAGAATAGCTCAATCGTTGAGCATGTGCTCAGATTGTCTGGGTGCTACAATCGCTTGAATCGAGTGGGAGTTGATCTTCCAGATAAGATAGTGATTGATATAGTTCTCCAAGTCACTGTCACTAAGCTACTAGAGCTTCGTGATGAACTATAAAAGGCCAGAGATGGAAATAATGATCCCTGAGCTGTTCGCAATGTTTGACACTGCGAAGGTAGAAATCAAAAAGGAGCATCAAATGTTGATGGTTAGTGAAACCACTAGTTTCGAGAAGGGCAAGGGTAAGGAGGAAAACTTCATGGATGGCAAGTCAGTTGCTGCTCCAGTGAAGAAACCCAAGGTTGAACCCAAACCCGAGACTAAGTGCTTCTATTATGAGGAGAACGGTCGCTGAAGTGGAACAAACCTAGATACTTGGTAGATAAGTAGGTTGGCAACGTCGACAGAAGTATATTTGATATACGTGTTATTGATGTGTACCTTACTAGTACTCCTAGTAGCACCTGGGTATTAGATACCGGTTCGGTTGCTAAATGTTAGTAACTCGAAATAAAAGCTACGGAAGAAACGGAGGCTAGCTAAGGGCGAGGTGACGATGAGTGTTGAAAGTGTTTCCAAGGTTGATGTGATCACCATCGCACGCTCTCTCTACCTTTGGGATTAGTGATGAACCTAAATAAATGTTATTTGGTGTTTGCGTTAAGCATGAACGTGATTAGATCATGTTTATTGCAAAACGGTTATTCATTCAAGTTAGAGAATAATGGTTATTCTGTTTACATGAATAATACCTTCAATGGTCATGCACCCAATGAGAATGGTTTATTGAATCTTGATCGTAGTGATACACATGTTCATAATATTGATGCCAAAAGATACAAAGTTAATAATGATAGTCCCACATACTTGTGGCACTGCCGCTAAATGTCATATTGGTGTAAAACGCATGAAGAAACTCCATGCTGATGGATCTTTGGACTCATTCGATTTCGAATCGATTGAGACATGCGGACCATGCCTCATGGGCAAGATGACTAAGATCCCGTTTTCCGGTATGATGGAGCGGGCAATTGACTTATTGGAAATGATACATGTTGATGTGTTCGGTCCAATGAATGTTGTAGCGGGCAGTGGATATCGTTATTTTCTTACCTTCACTGATGATTTGAGTAGATATAGGGTATATTTACTTAATGAAACACAAGTCTGAATCATTTGAAAAGTTCAAGCAAATTCAGAGTGAAGTTTGAAATCATCGTGACAAGAAGATAAAATATCTACGATATGATCGTGGAGGTGAATATCTGAGTTACGAGTTTGGTATACAACTTAAGACAATGTGGAAGTTGTTTCACAACTCACGCCACCTGGAACACCATAGTGTAATGGTGTGTCTGAACGTTGTAGTCATGCTCTATTGGATATGGTGCGAACTATGATGTCTCTTATCGATTTACCACTATCGTTTTAGGTCTATGCATTAGAGACAACCACATTCACTTTAAAAGGGGCACCATAAGTCCGTTGAGATGACACCGTATGAATTTTGGTTTGGCGGAAACCTAAGCTGTCATTTCTTAATGTTTGGGGCTGCGACGCTTATGTGAAAAAGGGTTTTCACCTAATGAGCTCGAACCCAAAGCGGACAAATGCATCTTCATAGAATACCCTAACGTAACAGTTGGGTAAACCTTCTATCTCAGATCCAAGCACAAAGTGTTTGTTGCTGAAACGGGTCCTTTCTCGAGAAAGAGTTTCTTTCGAAAGATTGAGTGGGAGGAAGATAGTACTTGATGAGGTTGTTGAACCTTTACTTCAACCTGAGAGTAGCGCAGCGCAGAAAGATGTTTCTGTAGAGCCTACATCAGTTGAAGAGGAAGTTAATGATGATGATCATGAAGCTTTGGATCAAGTTACTATCGAACCTCGTAGGTCGACAAGGATGCGTACTGCTCCTGAGTGGTACGGCAACCCTGTCTTAGAGGTCATGTTGTTGGACAACGCCGAACCTACGAGCTATGGAGAAGCGATGATGGGCCCGGATTCCGAGAAATGGTTAAGACCATGAAATCCGAGATGGGATCCATGTAAGAAAACAAAGTATGGGCTTTGAAAGTATTACCTGAAGGGCGAAAGGCCATTCAGAACAAATGGATCTTTAAAAGGAAGACGAACACGGACGGTAATGTCACCGTCTATAAAGCTCGACTTGTGGCAAAGGGTTTTTCACAAGTTCAAGGAGTTGACTACGATGAGATTTTCTCACCCGTAGCGATGCTAAAGTTTGTTGGAATTATGTTAGCAGTTGCTGCATTTTTTCGATTATGAAATCTGGCAGATGGATGTCAAAACATCGTTTCCTTAATGGTATCCGTGAGGAAAGGTTGTATGTGATACAACCGGAAGGTTTTGTCAGTCCTAAGGATGCTAAAATGTATGCAAACTCCAGCGATCCTTCTATGGACTGGAGCAAGCATCTCGGAGTTGGAATATACACTTTGATGAGGTGATCAAAGTGTTTGTGTCTATACAAAGTTTATGAGAAACTTGTATTTACAATAAAGTGAGTGGGAGCACTATAGAATTTCTGATAAGTATATGTGGTTGACATATTGATTGATCGGAAATGATGTAGAATTTCTGGAAAGCATAAAGGGTCATTTGAAAGGAGTTTTTCAAAGGAAGACCTGGAATGAAGCTACTTAAATATTGGGCATCAAGATCTATAGAGATAGATCAAGACCTCTGATAAAACTTTCAATGAGTACATACCTTGACAAGATTTTGAAAGAGTTCAAAATGGATCAGTCAAAGAAAGAGTTCTTGCCTGATTTGTAAGGTGTGAAGTTGAGTAAAACTCAATGCCCAGTGACTGCAGAAGATAAAGAAAAGATGAGTGTCATCCCCTATGCTTCAGCCATAGGCTCTATCATGTATGCAATGCTGTGCACAAGACCCGATGTCAGCCTTGCCATAAGTATGGTTGGAAGGTTTCAAAGTGATCCAGGAATGGAACACTGGACGGCGGTCAAGAATATCCTGAAGTACCTGAAAAGGACTAAGGACATGTTTCTCATTTATGGAGGCGATCAAGAGCTCGTCGTAAAGGGTTACGTCGATGCAAGCTTTGACACTGATCCGGATGACTCTAAGTCGTAAACCGGATACGTATTTATTCTTAATGGGGGTGCGGTTAGCTGGTGCAGTTACAAGCAAAGCGTGGTAGCTGATTCTACATGCGAAGCAGAGTACATCGCTGCTTCGGAGGCGGCGAAGGAAGGTGTCTGGATGAAGGAGTTCATGACAGATCTTGGAGTAGTGCCTAGTGCGCTTAACCCAATGACTCTGTTTTGTGATAATACTGGTGCCATTGCTCTAGCCAAGGAACCAAGATTTCACAAGAGGACCAGACACATAAAGCGACGTTTCAATTCCATCCGCGATTACATCAAGGAGGATGACATAAATACTTGCAAAGTACACACGGATCTGAATGTTGCAGATCCGATGACTAAACCTCTTCCAAGGGCTAAACATGAACAACACCAGAACTGCATGGGTGTTCGATTCATTACAATGTAAATCACATAGTGATGTGAACTAGATTATTGACTCTAGTGCAAGTGGGAGACTGTTGGAAATATGCCCTAGAGGCAATAATAAATTGGTTATTATTATATTTCCTTGTTCATGATAATCGTTTATTATCCATGCTATAATTGTATTGATTGGAAACTCAAATACATGTGTGGGTACATAGACAACACTGTGTCCCTAGTAAGCCTCTAGTTAACTAGCTCGTTGATCAAAAGATGGTGAAGGTTTCCTAGCCATGGACATGAGATGTCATTTGATAACGGGATCACATCATTAGGAGAATGATGTGATGGACAAGACCCAAACTATAAACGTAGCATATGATCGTGTCAGTTTATTGCTATTGTTTTCTGCATGTCAAGTATCTGTTCCTATGACCATGAGATCATGCAACTCACTGACACCGGAGGAATACCTTGTGTGTATCAAACATCGCAACGTAACTGGGTGACTATAAAGATGCTCTACAGGTATCTCCGAGGGTGTCTGTTGGGTTGGCATGGATCAAGACTGGGATTTGTTACTCCGTGTGACGGAGAGGTATCTCAGGGCCCACTCGGTAATACAACATCACAATGAGCCTTGCAAGCAAAGTGACTAAAGAGTTATCCACAGGATCTTGTATTACGGACCGAGTAAAGAGACTTGCCGGTAACGAGATTGAACTAGGTATAGAGATACCGACGATCGAATCTCGGGCAAGTAACATACCGAAGAACAAAGGGAACAGTATACGGGATTAACTGAATCCTTGACATAGAGGTTCAACCGATGAAGATCTTCGTAGAATATGTAGGAACCAATATGGGCATCCAGGTCCCGCTATTGGTTATTGGCCGTAGAGGTGTCTCGGTCATGTCTACATAGTTCTCGAACCCGCAGGGTCTACACACTTAACGTTTGGTGACGATTAGTATAGTTGAGTTATTGTGTTGGTGACCGAAGGTTGTTCGGAGTCCCGGATGAGATCCCGGACATGACGAGGATCTCCGGAAGAGTCCGGAGGTAAAGATTGATATATGTGATAATAGTGTTTTGATCTCCGGAAGGGTTCCGGAATTCACCGGATGGGGTTCCGGATGTTTACCGAAGTGTTCGGGTGCAGCAACACTTTATATGGGCCAAAGGGGTAAAACCCACGAGGTATTGGAAAGTGCAAAAGGAAGTTTTTGCTGTTGCCTTAAGCGGTACTACCGCTGGTAAGGCAGTACTACCGCGTAAGCGGTACTACCGCTTGTGTGAAGCGGTACTACCGCTCAAGCGGTACTACCGCTCATGAGCGGTACTACCGCTTGTACGCGGTACTGCAGGGATCCGAGTGGGACTCTTTCCGTGCGGGCCAAACCGACCTTGTGCGGGCAAAACCGACCTTGTGGAGGCTTTCTCTCCAAGTTTAGACCCTAGGGCTCAACATATAAATAGAGGGGCAGGGCTAGCACACGAGACACATCAAGATTTCCCAAGCCGTGTGCCGGCAACCCTAACCCTCTAGTTCCTCCCGTCATAATCTCCGTAGTGCTTGGCGAAGCCCTGCAGAGATTGTTCCTCACCACCATCACCACGCCGTCGTGCTGCCGGAACTCATCCACTACTTCACCATCGCTCGCTGGATCGAGGAGGTGAAGGCATCATCAAGCCGTACGTGTGTTGAACGCGGAGGTGCCGTCCGTTCGGCGCTAGATCGTGTTTGGATCGAGGGACGACTTGCGATTTGGATCGCGAAGACGTTCGACTACATCAACCGCGTTTCTTAACGCTTCCGCTTAGCGATCTACAAGGGTATGTAGATTCACTCTCCCTCTCGTAGATGCTCATCACCATGGATAGATCTTGCGTGTGCGTAGGAAATTTTTTGTTTCCCATGCGACGTTCCCCAATAGGCGTGTCCTGGGAGGATTGCATGAACAGAGACTTCTTGCACTCAACCCGAGGACGTTCCTTCTCCGGTACATCATGCATCTCAGCATCCTGATCTTCACGCTCATCACGGACATAGCCTGAGTCATATGGCTGACTCATCATTCCTCCGTCGTCATAGGCAGTATTGATGTACCGGAGAGTGTCATCCTCCTCCATGTCATCATGGATATCTTCATCCACGGGGGCGACGTGATCAGCCACCGGAACAGTTATTCCCCCTTCTTCGCGTCTTCCGCTCTCACCCAGCAAGACAGACGGTGGTAATTGCGTTGGTGGGGTGGTCATACCTTGCATCGGTGTTGCCGTTGGTGTGCTCCCGACCGCCTCCACACGAAGAAGATTCTTCGGCCACAGCATCAGCCAATTCTTGCATTGTCCCAGCTGCGCCGGGCTCTCGTCGTCCTCTCCCCCGGTTCTAAGCGGAGGAGCCAACCCCTCGTAGGCCGCTTTCACACTAGCCACGGAAACCCTGAAGGCATCACCAGGCATCTTCCGGTTGTGGAACAAGCGATCCTTGGGCTTCGATATCGTACCCTTTCCCACATCCACCAATTGGCCGTTGATGTGGCATAGGAGGGTGCATGGAGGTTCGTCGGCCTGCGAAGACATGTGTGCGGCGTCAGAGATCCGAAAGGCAAAGAAAACGGAAGATTAGATATGTTGATGAGGGTGCGACGCATAATTACCGTTAGGGCGTCGAGCTCAGATAATGTCGAAGCCCCACCGAGCATGCCAGAGACGGAGGGCGGGCTGCTATGAGAGGCGGTGGCGGGTGATGGTGTGGGTGCGGGTTCGGGAGCGGGTGCGTGTGCAGTTGCGAGAGCAGGTGCGGCTGCTATGTTCAGCGAGTTGCTCCCGACGAAGCTGGGAAGGGGAAAACGATCTGCCGGTGCGGTTGGATTTTCTTTCACCCACTTGACGACTGCCGGAATCAAATCAGAAAACGCAGCTGCCAAATCATTTCTGCAGGCAGCTAACGCTGCATCGACTGCCTCAGCTTTGGTCTCTTCTCTGGCTTTCTCGACCGCCTGCGCCACTGTCTCCTGGATGGACACTTCGCTCATCTTCCTTCTCTGCCTACGCGTCTTCTTGTCTTCCGCGTAGTAGTACGTCCACGTGGCGCCGTCTCCGGCGCCGACTACACGTCCATACTCCGGCCTCTCGTTCTCCGGCTTTTCCTTCATTATGTTCAGGGCCCGGTTGAAAGGGGTGTCCCACGCGTACTTCGTCGACGACTGAGACGACGAGTCGCTTTCTGATGCAAGCATGTGTTACTCTTTCTGCAAAAGGAACGTGAACCATTTAGAAATGTGACTAGAACGTAGTCGACTTGATCAGAAGCTAAGGTGGTAAATTATTAATTACCAGTAGTCTCATGAACTCCCTCGTCGGCATGTCCGTGACCCATTCCCCGGTATCCTTGTCTTTCTTGTACCGGCCCCTGATGAAGTCACCCTCCTGCAGGTCGGTGAACTCCACCCAGGGGTCTGGTAGCCCCAGACGTTCATGTTCCGCGTCCTCCTTTTGCCACACGGGCCTCTTCCCCGTGTAACCACGGCTTCCGAGGCGGTGGACCCCGACGTTCCTGGACTGAAGCTCCTTTAATTTCTCTGACTTGGCCTTGGTTTCAGGGGCAGCGCAAGTAGTCTTGAATGTTTCGTAGTCATCTTCCGTAATCATCGGCCACTGAGCACTGATCGTGGCGTACGATGAATCTTTTTCAGCCATCGCTCTTCTCACCCTGCCTTTCCAGGAGCTCAAGTCGTTGCTGAACTTGTTAAGGGCTTTTTGGTTTATCTTATGCATGTTCTCATCTTTCCACGGATCGACTTCGTCATTCCGGCTGGGGAACTGGTATCTCGCGTGCAACTTGGTTAGGAGGAGGTGCTCCAAAGCTACTTTCGCCCTTATGTTTGTCTCGTTGATGTTGACAGTCTCTCATAGGATGCATGCTACGTTGTTGCCGTAGCCCGCTGACACGTCCCGCAGAGTTACTGGCTCGAAGTTGCCGGGGTGCACCGAGTGGACCACCAGTCTTTCGGTGCCGAGCTTATTTGGGCGTCGTGTCCTCTTCTTCTTTTCAGTGGCTTGGATACCACTATCCGTGGTCCGGTTGCCACCATCCGTGCCGGTCTCGGTGCCGGTCTCGGCGCCACCACCACCCTGCGACCCTTCTTCTTCCTGACTAGCCAGAAAGTCGAGGAAAGTGTGCGCATGCTCTAGGGTTCCAGAACCTTCGGCTTCGTCGTTGTCGGCCATGTTTCCTAGGGTTCAATTTGCCGGTTTAATTCTAGAACTAATAGAATGAATAATGACATAAAAAATGGCCTATGTTTTGCTGGAATGTCGTTTCATTCCCGTTCCGGGAAATCCCGGGCACTCGATATGTCCTACTTTCTAGCACAAGTCATGCCAAAATCCACGGAAAATTTCGGCATGACCTTTGCTAAAAATAGGACATATCGAGCGCCTGAAATTTGCCGGAACGGAAATGAATCAACATTCTAGCAAAACATAGGCCACTCGGAGTTATTCCCTACAAACAAGAAAAGCCAAGATAGCACTTGGGCAAGCACATACACATGTAGTAGACATATCCATCATATTTCCAAATATCCACATCATCACATGTCCAAATATCAATGTGTGATAGCACTAGTACTACACAACACTAGTCCACATATCACATGTCCAAATGGACCATCTTTACTCACTAGATGGCTGTCGAGGATGTGGGTGTCGTCGGTGATCTTCTGGGCATCGTCAAGCGGCTCGTCGGTGATCTACCCTGCACCACATGAGCATTCACACATGAGCATTCAAAGCAGCAGCAACATCATCATAGCAGCAGCATCATCATAGCAGCAGCATCTAAACACTAATGAACTACAGCAAGTTAAATGCAAACATGGCTCTAAATGCAAACATGGCTAACATCTACAAACTGCCTTCGATTATATATGGCTCTAAAAGTTGCCTCCTGGTTTACAAGGTTGGAGAGCCCCAGCATCAAGCTTCTAGGAATCATAGTTGTCATTTCTATTGGGGTTCTATTGATAGGTATGTAGCCTCAGAGTGTTTAAATGAAAAGAGGTTTATAGCCACTTATTTTCCATTGGCTAAGTACACTACTTTCAAGTCATTCGAAATTCACCTAATGGTGTATATCCCAACAAATGAAAACAACACACTACTCATGATCTAATTTAGATGCAGCAAATATTCACGTAACTAGTTAACTGACCTAACAGAAATTGTACTAACTAGTTAACTAGTTAATTAACTATCTAATTGGCCTAACAGAAATCATACTAACTAGTTAACTGAATTTAGATGAAGTTAGATGCAGCAACTAGTTAACCGAGATGCCCATCCTCACCTTCTTCTTCGGTGAGACGGAGGTGCCCGAAGTTGTTGAAGAGGCGGCGGTGGCCGGAGTAGTCGAAGAGGCGGCGGTGCTCGGAAGGGGCCGGGGATGGGGATGGCGGAGGCCTGGGATCCCGAGACCTCGACTCCCTCAGGCAGCATGGGCCGACGGCGTGGGCAACAGGGTCGAGTGGCGAGCGGCAACGATGCTAGGGGCACCGGCGGCGACAACGCAGGGGCACCGGGGCTCGGGCGACGGCAAGGGCGCGGGGTCCGGCGACGGCGGCGGCGACCGAGAGAGGGACATGAATCGAGTGAGGAGAGGGAGTGGGAATGGGGGAGGAAGGAGAAGGGGGGAGGCCTGCCGGGGGTTAAGGGAAACTTAGTAGTAGCGCAGGGTTACTACCCCACGCTACAGCTAAGTTAGCTGCAGCGCGTGTTAGTAACCCGCGCTACTACTAGGTTTTTTTTTCCTTTTTCTGAAATGTATTTTTCTTCTTATTCTTTTTTTCTTTCTAAAATGTACTTTTCTTTTGTTGTTTTGTTTTTTTCAACATAGTACAATCTAAGTCTTAGGTAACAGTTAAGTGCACAATATGCACATAGCATATCGGGAGATTTTACAAAGTCACCACACGAAACCCCCTATGAGCACCTACGAAAGATTGAGCCGGCATATATTACATCATTTGACCGATAACGGTTAAGTGCGTATACAAAATAGGTACATATATAAATGATAGTTTCTCAGCGTCGACGACGTTTCACAGAGATCTTCTTTCCTTTTTTGTTCACTGTTGAATAATTTAGCCCCTCGTCGTGACTTTTCATTTTCCAGGGAGTACGATCTTTCTTAGGTAATGTAGTCTTGCTTCTTCTTTTGACGTATGCTTCATCGTCATCGTCATCTTCCCTCATCGGGTCGCCGTACTAGTCGTAGTCTTCCTCGTTGGCGACTCCATCCATTCCGACGATGCTCCTTTTGCCTCTCCTCACGACAACACGACTAGGATTGCTCGGGTCGGTTATGAAGAAGCATTGGGTCACGTGCTTAGCGTGTACCGATGGCTCATTTTTGGCGGTGACGTTCACGGTAGCGCTCTTTGCGTCGGGTATAGACATGGTAGTGAAATACCGGTTTCTCTTTGGACGGCCTTAGCCCATCTGACACGGAACATCGTCACGTTGTGCAGTCCAGAGTAGTCAAGCTCCCAGATCTCTTCGACCCTTCCGTAGTATCTTTCAGTTACGTCGTCGTCGCCGGTCATGGATTCCATCATCACCCCTGAGTTCTGGTAATCACTGTTTTTATCTTTGGCCTCCGTGTAGAACGTGTATCCGTTGATATCATATGCCTGATAAGTCGCGAGGTTGACCACGGGGCCATGTGCTAAGGCGTATATGAGCTTTCCGTCCGTACAACCCTCTTCCGGGGGATTAGCCAGAACTCGCTCTTTGAACCAACGCAAGAAAGTGGAGTTGTGCTCTCTAATAACTTCGGCGTCCGTGTTGCGCAGCCCCCGATCACGGTAGTTCTTTGCGATGGTGTCTTTGTGCAGTGTCACCAGAGGCTCTAGCACCTGTAGGTGCTGTAGCACTACTAAGTTTGCTCTGTCAAAGTCGTTGCGTCGACCCGAGTGGTGCACATGCAATTCCCTCCGTCCGTTGCTGTGACCTTCTCCTCCGAGCCTGCCAAGGTGCTTGTTGACGGCAAACCAACAACAGGGTTTCCGATGCCTAGATAATTCTCGCAGAAGGAGATGCACTCTTGGGTCAGATAGCCCTGGACGATGCTTCCATCCGGACGGGACATGTTACGAACGAATCCTTTGATGACCCCATTCATCCTCTCGAACGACATCATGCTGTGTAGGAATGTCGGCCCGAGGTCGATGATGTCGTCCACAATGTGGACACACAGATGCACCATGACGTCAAAGAACACGGACGGGAAGTACATCTCAAGCTCACATAGTATGACAATGATCTCTTCCTGTAGCCTTCGGAGCTGCTTCACACTGATTGACTTTCGAGAGATAACGTCGAAAAAGTTGCAGAGACCAGTAAGCATGTCACGGACGTGCTTGTCCATTATCCCTCTAAGTGCAACCGGGAGTATCTGCGCCATCATCACGTGACAGTCATGAGACTTCATCCCGCTGAACCTTTTCTTCTTGGTGTCTAGAAATCTGCTTATCTTCCCATAGTAACCGGAACTAACTTTGATTCCGGTAAGGCACTTGAAGAATTGATCGATCTCCTTCGTACTTAAGGTGAAGCAAGAGGGGGGGGGGCAATAATGTTCTTCCTTCTTGTTGACTTTTTTGCCCCTGTCTTCCGTCTCCGTATCTGTCTCCGTCTCCTCCGACGACTTAGGGGGTCGTCCTACGTGGAGATCTTCCCTGATACCCAAAAATTCCAAGTCTCTTCTTGCCTTCGGCCCATCCTTGGTCTTCTTCGGCATGTTCATCAGTGTGCCAAGCAAGCTCTCGAGGACATTGTTCGTGATATGCATTTGATCAAGGCTATGAGGCGTGTCGAGTTTGGGCCAGTACTCCAAGTCCCAGAAAACAGACCTCGTTTTCCATACCTTCAGCAGCGGCTCCGGCGCCTTTTTCTTCTTTCCCGGCGCGGGGCACTCAATACAGTTTTCAACTACTCATCAATTTCGACGCCGCTCCTCTTACGTGGAGGTCCTCGATGCTCAGCCTTACCATTGAACAAATCTCCACGCTTTCTCCACGGGTCATCCTTCTCGAGCCATCTTCGATGCCCCATGTACACGATTTTCGAAGACCCGCCATCTTTCGGTAGCTGCTGAGACGTTGTATCATCCATGCACCTGGTGCATCCGCAATATCCGTGGCACACCTGGCCTGAGACATATCCGTAACCGAGAAAAGTCGTGCACCATCGTGATCAGCGCGGCTCTCATATCGAAATACTCTCCTGCGCTGGCGTCCCATGTCTTGACCGGTGTTGTCCATAACGTGTGTAGCTCCTCTTTCAGTAGCTCGAGATACAGATTAATATCATTTCCTGGTTGTTTCGGCCCTTGATCAGCATACTCATCTGTATGTACTTTGTCTTCATGCACTTCCAGGGGGGCGGTTGTACATCCACACAAACACCGGCCATGTGCTATGGTTGGTGTTCTGGTTGCCAAATGGATTCGTGCCATTGGTACTCGTGCCAAGCACGATGTTCCTTGGATCATCTGCGAAATATGGATATTCAGCGTTTAATGCTCTCCACTGGCTAGCATCTGCGATGTGTCTCTGCTTCGGATCATCTCCATCGTCTGGCTTCACCATCCCCGCGTGCCAGCGCATGAGCTTTGCTTCCTTAGGATCTACGAAATACCGCTGTAGACGGGGAGTGATCGGAAAGTACCATACAACTTTCTGAGGAGCTTTCTTACCAGCCTTCTTGTATCGAGAAGCATTGCACACTAGACAGCTAGTTTTTTCCGCATGCTCGTTCCGATAAATGATGCAACCGTTGATGCATGCGTGGTATCTAATGTGTGGCAGATCAAGAGGGCACACGATTTTCTTGGCCTCCTCGACACTACTAGAACACAGGTTCCCTGCGGGAAGAACTTTCTGTAGATACTTCAAATGCTCCTCGAGGCTTGCGTCGGTCCATTTGTTTTTTGCCTTCATCTTTAGAAGTTCGAGCGTGAAACTCAAGCGGGTCACCTCTAGATCGCAACCATCATACAATGGAGTCTTCGAGTCTATCTCCAGTTGCGCCAGCTTGGCCTCCTCTCTAGAAGCAGCTCTATCGCTAGTCGTCTTCTTGTGAAGCAGTTCTCAAACATGAGGGTCCTGCACGACTGAACTTAGTAGCGATGAAGACTGCGGCGTGTCCGCGTCTTCTCCATGTCCGGCCTCTTCTTCATGTCCGGCCTCTTCTTCATGTCCGGCGCCCTCTTCTTCAGGCCCGTCAGTCATCTCTTCGTCTGGCCCCATGTCGTTACTGGCTGCCCCGTTGACGTCCTCATCATCATCTTCACTTATCCACCAAGTATATGTTGGGGAACATAGCATGGGAAACAAAAATTTTCCTACGCACACACAAGATCTATCCATGGTGATGAGCATCTACGAGAGGGAGAGTGAATCTACATACCCTTGTAGATCGCTAAGCGGAAGCGTTAAGAAACGCGGTTGATGTAGTCGAACGTCTCCGCGATCCAAATCGCAAGTCGTCCCTCGAACCGATCACGAACTAGTGCCGAACGGACGGCACCTCCGCGATCAACACACGTACAGCTTGACGCCTTCACCTCCTCGATCCAGCGAGCGATGGTGAAGTAGTAGATGAGTTCCGGTAGCACGACGGCGTGGTGACGGTGGTGAAGAACAATCTCTGCAGGGCTTCGCCAAGCGCTACGGAAATTATGACAGAGGAACTAGAGGGTTAGGGTTGCTGGCACAGGGCTTGGGGAATTCTTGATGTGTTACGGGTGCTAGCCCTGCCCCTCTATTTATATGTTGAGCCCTGGGGTCGAAACTTGGAGAAAGAGCCTCCTCAAATTCGGTTTGGCCCGCAAGGCAAGAGTCCTGCTCGGACTCCAGGACCAGACGCCAGGGTCCTCGGCGTCTGGCCCCAGACGCCAGGGTCCCTGGCGTCTGGCCCCTGGCCTCCGCAAAACTTCCTTTTGCACCTTCCTAAAGCCTCGTGGGCTTTACCCCTTGGCCCAAATAAAGTGTTCTCGTACCCGAACATTTCGGGAAACATCCGAAACTCCTTCCGGTGAATTCCGGAACCCTTCCGGAGACCAAACACTATTATCCCATATATCAATCTTTACCTCCGGACTATTCCAGAGCTCCTCGTCATGTCCGGGATCTCATCCGGGACTCCGAACAACTTTCGGTCACCAACATAACAACTCAACTATACTTATATCGTCACCAAACGTTAAGTGTGTAGACCCTGCGGGTTCGAGAACTATGTAGACATGACCGAGACACCTCTACGGTCAATAACCAATAGCGGGACCTGGATGCCCATATTGGCTCCTACATATTCTACGAAGATCTTTATCGGTTGAACCTCTATGTCAAGGATTCAGTTAATCCCGTATGATGTCCCCTTTGTTTATCGGTATGTTACTTGCCCGAGATTCGATCGTCGGTATCTCTATACCTAGTTCAATCTCGTTACCGGCAAGTCTCTTTACTTGTTCCGTAATACAAGATCCCGTGGCTAACACTTTAGTCACATTGCTTGCAAGGCTTATAGTGATGTTGTATTACCGAGTGGGCCCTGAGATACCTCTCCATCACACGGAGTAACAAATCCCAGTCTTGATCCATGCCAATTCAACAGACACCCTCGGAGATACCTGTAGAGCATCTTTATAGTCACCCAGTTACGTTGCGACGTTTGATACACACAAGGTATTCCTCCGGTGCCAGTGAGTTGCATGATCTCATGGTCAAAGGAACAGATACTTGACATGCAGAAAACAATAGCAATAAACTGACACGATCATATGCTACGTTTACAGTTTGGGTCTTGTCCATCACATCATTCTCCTAATGATGTGATCCCGTTATCAAATGACATCTCATGTCCATGGCTAGGAAACCTTCACCATCTTTTGATCAACGAGCTAGTCAACTAGAGGCTTACTAGGGACACAGTGTTGTCTATGTACCCACACATGTATTTGAGTTTCCAATCAATACAATTATAGCATGGATAATAAACGATTATCATGAACAAGGAAATATAATAATAACCAATTTATTATTGCCTCTAGGGCATATTTCCAACAGTATAGCCATCCATGAAACCATGCATGAGCAGGTGCGCCTTCAAACGGCCACTCGAAAAGGGGTCGAGCCAGACTCCTTCTTTGCATCTTCGACACGGCCATTTTATCTTGCTGCGGTTATTTTGAAACATGTCGGCCACCGCGGATCTCAAGTATCTTTCCACCATCCTTCCACTAACCTTCATGATCGCCTGCGCGGTATAAGTAAAGAATTATAACCATGCATGCATGCATGCATCAAAGTCATACAAAAATTCGGCATGACCTTCCCTAAAAATAGGACATACCGAGTTTGCCCGAAATTCGCCGAAACGGAAATAAATCGACATTTCGGCAAAACATAGGCAACTCATGTCACGCACAATTCGGCAAATACACATAGGCAACTCATGCCATGCACAATTCCATCATATCGCACAATTCGGTCATATCCCACACACACAAATTCCATTCTTGCACAACACTACTTTTTACTCACCTATCTCGAGAGAGAGCACGGTGATGAGGCCGGTGTCGCTAGGGATCGATCTGGACAAAGATATTTAATGCTCCTTCTTCTTCATTAATGAGGGGGAGGTAGATAGCTTAGTGGATCTACTTGGGGAGGAGATGAGTCTAACTAGTGGAGAGGGAGAGAGAGCTAGTGAGTCAATGGAGTGGAGGGGCAAAAGATATGAGAAGAAGGGAGAGAGAGAAGAAAGCAAGTGGGGAAGAGAGGAAGGAGAGCCATTAATGGAGATGGTGGAGGGGCAAAGAAGAGAGGGAAGGGGAGGGAGAAGAAAGAGAGAAGAAAGCAAGTGTGAGAAGAAAGCAAGGGGAGAAGGAAGGGGGAGGGGAAGGGGAGGGCAAAAAGGTGGCTGCTGCGCTTAGCAGTAGCGCGAGGCACGGGCCAGCGCTACTGCTAATCCCATTAGCTGTAGCCCGGGCTGTATACCCGGCGCTGCTGCTAAGTGGGGCCCACCTGCTGGCCCCGTGTATCCATATTAGCAGCGCGGGGTAAATAGGCCGCGCTACTGATATAAAGATAGTTGTAGCGCGGGTTCTATACCCAGCGCTGCTACTATGACCTGCCCCCGGGGGCACGGTGGGGACCACTTAGTAGTAGCGCGGTGTTATGTCACCCGCGCTACTACTAATTTGTACCTGTAGCGCGGTGTTTTATCCAGCGCTACTACTAAGTAGCAGTAGCGCGGGGCTCTTACCCCGCGCCACTAATAAGTGGCTGCCTATAGGGTTTTTCCTAGTAGTGTCATAAGGCACTCGGCAAAGGATATAAGAAAAGAAAAAATAATAAAGAGATGCTTTGCAGTGCATGTTATATGGAACTCGCCAAAGGATAAAAGAAAAGATTTTAAAAAACTCTTTGCCTAGTGCTATTTATATGGTACTCAGCAAAGGATGAAACAAAAAAAAATCTTTGCCTAGTGCTATTTATGAGGCACTCGGTAAAGTATAAAATAAAAGAAAAAAATATAAAATCTTTGCCTAGTGCATTTTATGTGGAACTTGGCAAAGGAGAAAAGAAAAGAAAAAAAGAATTAAAAATGCTTTTCCTAGTCCTTTTTAGAGGGAACTCGGCAAAGGATAAAAGAAAAGACTTAAAAAAACTCTTTGCCTAGTGCTATTTATGCGGTACTCGGCAAAATATTAAGAAAATAAAAATAAAAAATTCTTTGCCTAGTGCTATTTTTGTGGTACTCGGCAAAGGATAAAAGAAAAGAAAAAAAGTCTTTGCCTAGTGCTATTTATGAGGCACTCGGTAAAGTATAAAAGAAAAGAAAAAATCTTTGTCTAGTGCATTTGATGTGGAACTGGGCAAAGGAGAAAAGAAAAGAAAAAAAGAATTAAAAAATTCTTTGCCTAGTGCTTTCTAGAGGTAACTCGGCAAAGGAGGTAAGCACTAACCGCGCAAGTTCTTTGTCGAGTTCTTTTTGGGATGTACTCGGCAAACAAATCAATGCCGTTAACCCTTCTCTCAACTGCGGAGACCAAGGACATGTGTCCAGTCCTTTGCCAAGTGTTTTTGTTTGCCGAGTGTAAACACTAGGCAAACGACCAATTTGCCTAATGTCGGCTTTTTGCCGAGTATTTTGCCTGGGACACTTGGCAAAGGTCATGTTTGCCTAGTACCCGATGAAATGCACTCGGCAAACAACCTGGCACTAGGCAAAGTTTTAGATTCCAGTAGTGCCAGAGCATCCTCGCGCCCCATAACTTCCTCCCACCTTGTGCCGCCGCCCGCCATCGGTAGAGTTCGCTGTCTCCGTGCTCTCCGGCCACCCTGTAGCCTTCCACTGGTCGGCATCGCTGAGGGTGTCCTGGACTAGGGGGTACCCGGGCCGCCGGCCTATCTCTCGTGGGCCGGATTGGTGGGCCGCTCTCTGCACGTCGATGGAAGGCCGGATTGTGGACAACCCCGTGTGTCAGAAGGAAACCTCCGAAGTCTTGGCGTCTCCTCCAAGGAATAGATGGCGTAATCAACATGTTTATCCCTGATGGTAACCGACCATATGTAACCCTAGGACCCCTTGGTGTCTATATAAACCAGGAGGTTTAGTCCGTAGGGGGAGAATCCTCATATCCATGACCTAGGGTTTAGCCTAGTCGATCTCGAGGTAGATCAACTCTGTAACCTTCATACAATCACATCAATACAATCAAGTAGGACGTAGGGTTTTACCTCCTCAAGAGGGCCCGAACCTGGGTAAATCGCTGTCTCTACGTTCCCTGTTACCATCGACTCCTTGACCCATAGTTCGGATCCCCTACCCGAGATCTGCCGTTTTGGTACCGACATTGGTGCTTTCATTGAGAGTTCCATCATGGGTCGCCAAGCATCGATGGCTCGCCGTCCCCGGACGGCTCTTCGTCAATGGAATTTGCAGCGGGGACATCGCCGTCCCCGGACAGCTCTTCTCTTCAGCGACGGAATCCGCAGCGGGGACATCTTCTTCCCCGGACAGCACTTCGCATTCGGCAGCATCGTGTTGCACGCCGATCCGACCGGTCATCTCGACCAGGTCGGTAGCTTCGCCGCCGGGTAGGAAATCAGGTTCGGCGGCCTTGAGTACGTCGCCGATGCTCGAGGCGATCTGGTCTTTACTGGGTTCTCGGCCTTACCCGAGGAACCCACCAATCCCGAGGCCTTGACCTCGGATTCCTTCCCCGCCCCCGTCCCCGGGGCGGGCCTCAGTTCGGATCTGACCTTGAGATTGGATCCAACCCCAGAGCCGGAAAACCAAGGGTCACCCATGGCCGAACACACTCCCGTTATCGGCGCGCCGGAGCCCAGTTCCGATGGCCGCCCGAACATAGATCCGGTGGACCCCTCGATTTTAAGCGAAATGTTGGACCGGATCCAGATGATAAATATCGCGGATGGCCCGTCCTCGGACCACGAGCAGGTCGGACAGGATGCCAGCCGCGGGGAATTTTGCGTCCCACCCACCACCCACTTGGTAGCCACTGTTGAAGATTTAACCGACATGCTGGACTACGCCTCAGAGGAGGCTGACGACATGGACGAGGACATCGACGTCCCGCCCTACACGGATACCTTCCTCGCCACTGCCAATACCGGAAAGTGGACCGCCACCTCCAGCTATGACGTTTACATGGTTGACACCCCCATGAAAGACGGTGACACAACCAAGAAGGACGGTGACGCTCCCACCGAAGAACCGCCCAGACACCGACGTCGGCGAGCTAGAGGGCGGGGAAAGGGCAAGGAAAATCACACAGACATGAACGGCACCGGAGATACCGAGACTCCGGACAACTTGGGGGAGCTCGGCGATAACACGCCCGAGTAGCGACCCGACGCCCCAGAGGGGCACGAGGACCAGGGTGACCCCGAGGACCTCGACGACTCCGAGGACAGCAATTACCTCCCTCCATCCGAAGAGGAAGATAGCCTCGGACCCGAAGACTTTATCATCCCTGAGGATCCCCTGGAACAAGAAAAATTCAAGCGGCAACTCATCGCCACTGCCCGCAGCTTGAAGATGAAACAACAACAGCTAAAAGCCGAACAGGATACGCTCAACGACAGATGGACGATGGTCTTAGCTGCCGAAGAAGGCCTCGACGATCAACGTCAGGGCCAATACAAGAGTTACCCACGGCGGCGCCTAGTCCCAGAATTCGAGGATGAGGCCTTCGAGCCCATGCCTCCCAGACGAACCTACGCAAACCAGCCCGACCGCCCCCCTCGAGGACGAGATAGGCCGGCTGTGGAAACCGAGCTCCCACCCGCGCCCCCTCGAGGACGAGATAGAGCGGCCGGAGAAGCCGACTACCCACCCGTGCCCCCTCGAGGACAGGATAGAGCGGCCGGAGAAGCCGAACTCCCACCCGTGCCCCCTCGAGGACGGGATAGGGCGGCCAGGGAAGCCGAATACCCACTCGCGCCCTCCCGCCGAGCAGGCAAAGACCCGGCTCAACCGGATGACCAATACGATCTGCGCCACGACCTGAACGCACGAGCGATCCAGTCGAGATCCATCTATGGATCCACAGGACATGCACCCACTGGACGGGACGGATACCAGGCCTGGCGCGATAGAAATGACAGAGCTCGGGAGCAGCACCGTGCCCGGATGACAACCGATCTACGGCGCGATGTGGCCCGGGCCAGGGGCGCCGCACACCCAATGTGTTTCACCGATGAGGTGATGCAGCATCAGTTCCCCGAAGGGTTTAAACCCGTCAATATAGAATCCTACGATGGAACAACTGACCCAGCAGTGTGGATTGAAGATTTTCTTCTCCACATTCATATGGCCCGAGGAGATGACCTCCACACCATTAAGTACTTACCATTGAAACTCAAGGGACCAGCAAGGCATTGGCTGAACAGTCTACCCGAAAACTCCATCGGGAGCTGGGAAGAGCTCGAGGATGCATTCCGAGCTAATTTTCAGGGCACATATGTTCGGCCACCGGACGCCGACGACCTGAGCCATGTCATTCAGCAGCCCGGAGAGTCAGCCCGGCAATTCTGGAATCGGTTCTTGACCAAGAAGAACCAGATCATCGACTGTCCGGACGCCGAAGCAATTGCGGCATTTAAACACAGTATTCGGGACGAGTGGCTCGCTCGCCAGCTCGGCCAGGACAAGCCGAGAACAATGTCGGCCCTTACCTCTCTAATGACCCGCTTTTGCGCGGGTGAAGATAGCTGGTTAGCTCGTCGAAGCAACCACCCCGAAGACCCCGATACTTCAGAGACCCGGGACGGGAACGGAAAACCTCGGCGCAAGCGCCGACACTCAAACAACGGCGGTGAAGCCGATGACACAGCAGTAAACGCCGGATTCAGCGGCTCGAAATCGGGACAGCGGAAAAAACCCTCTAAAGGGAACCGAGATGGCCCGTCTGCGCTGGATAGGATATTGGATAGGCCCTGCCAGATTCACGGCACCCCCGACAAGCCAGCTAACCACACCAACCATCACTGTTGGGTAATTAAACAGGCCGGCAAAGCCACAGCCGAAGAACAGGCCAAGGGCCCCCGCAGCGAGGACGACGACGAACCTCGCGGGCCGAACAATGGAGGCCAAAAACAGTTCCCTCCAAAGGTCAAAACCGTGAACATGATCTATGTCACGCACATACCAAAAAAGGAGCGGAAACACGCGCTTCGGGATGTCTACGCCTTAGAGCCGGTAGCCCCGAAATTCAACCCGTGGTCGGCTTGCCCGATCACTTTCGACCGTCGAGACCATCCGACCAGTATACGCCATGGAGGAACGGCGGCTCTGGTACTCGACCCCATCGTGGACGGATTCACCTCACTAGGGTCCTTATGGACGGAGGTAGCAGTCTTAACCTGCTTTACGCAGATACAGTGAGGAAGATGGGGATCGACCCGTCAAGGATCAAGCCCAGCAACACCACCTTTAAAGGTGTAATCCCAGGCGTCGAGGCACGCTGCTCGGGATCCGTGACTTTGGAAGTAGTCTTCGGCTCGCCCGATAACTTCCGCGCCGAGGACCTGATCTTCGATATTGTCCCTTTCCGCAGTGGTTATCACGCACTCCTCGGACGGACCGCCTTCGCTCGCTTTAACGCCGTCCCGCACTATGCGTACCTGAAGCTAAAGATGCCAGGACTGAAGGGCGTTATTACCATCAACGGTAATACCGAGCGCTCACTCCGAACAGAGGAACACACTGCGGCTCTAGCCGCCGAAGTCCAAGCCGCCGAAGAGGCGTCGCAAGCCCAGTCCACTGCCAAGACACTGGACGCACGCAAGCGCTCCCGCGCTGCAGCCTCGGCCCCGGCGCACTACCATGCTCACCCCAAATAGGGATACGCGCCCCACAGCACGGCCCACCTAGTCGCGAAATACGTACCTCGAGTACACAATTCGCGCTCAAAATTCCATGGGCAGTTGTGGGGACGCATAAAACAAAGGCCAAGAGCTCGGTTCGACCGACAAATGGCCAACAGATGTCTTCGAATTAACATCGACGACGGGCACCATATAGGGCCTGATCAGCGTCAAGCTGATATACCACGGCGACTTCTCAAACCCCTTTTTTAAGGGCTCGTCCGCCAAAGATTACTACTTCCGCCGACCACACGGTGGACAGCTTCGCTTCCACGGAAGCCTCTTGAAGAGCAAAGGCGCAGACGTGCAGCAGGGCGTAGTCGGGACATCAAACCACTCATGAAGGCCCCGTGTAAACCTTTACTCTCAATATATTCATTTCTTCAAAAGTATCTATTAAAGTTATTTCGGCAATCCGGATTGTACGGTTGGACGTCACACATTCAAAGGACATAAAGACCACTTTATTATGGTATACTCGTGCAGTCATTCACGTTGCATATTCCTTTCCGCCTTTTCAGCCGAAGTAATCTATCACGATACATCCATTTAAAACCGGCTAATAGACCGGGGGCTCGACCATAGCTCTTGCCTCAAACCTTATCCCGGCACTTATTTTTATGTGCTCGGCGTCACGGATATTGCATTATATGAATCAGTTCCGAATTGCGTCTTTGGTCAATAGTTGGGTTGCCCGGCTCCTGTGTTTACCCTCTTACGTTCCGCACTGTTCGGCTAAGAGGGTAAAGGGAGAACCACTGCGATTGTACTTCTAGCTAGCCTGGTTAAGTACCTCAGTGGAGAAAGCCGAAAACTGACTGTCCCAATAAGTGAGAACTGGTCGACGATCCGATGACTGGTGTTAACCTACAATCGTTGGAGGTTAGTCCGTGTTATACGAAGGTTTTTTTATTACAGAAACCATGTGATGATGGTGTCAACCGCGGCTTGTCCGAATATCACAAACACCAGGGGCTCGTCACCGGCCCCCACCATCAAGCTCCTCTAGCTAAGTGAAAGCACTAAAACCGCATAGTCTGATTGCCTGGTTTTCCGTACATACAGCCGCCTCCGGGCACCGAGACGTCGGCTAAGGGTTTACGTATTACGAGAAAACACCCCATGTAATATTTGCAAGGGGGCTGAAGCGGACGACTGGTAACTTTCAGATTACAAACGGCCGCACAGGAGTCAAAATTAACATAAGCAGGCATCTTTGTTCACAGCCGAACAATTTGCATTCGACCAAAAGTTTCAACTCCTTGGTTACAAGGAAGCTACATCTACTCATATATTACATCTTTCGAACACTGGGCCTCTACTGCCCGAGCGACGTCCATCACGACGGGAAAGTACTGCTCGGGACGCCTATGCTCTTTCCCTGGCGGCGGAGGTCCGGTGGCCATCTCGGCTAGCTTTATCTTCGGCCAATGTACCATTGTCTTGCCGAAGGCCATCCGAGCACCCTCGATGCATGCGGAGCGCTTCCAGGCGTCGACCCGAGCAGGGGCGTCATACAACCTCTGCACCAGACCGATGTAGCTGCTCGGCAGCGGCTCCGACGGCCATAGCTTGATGCAGAGGTCCTTCATCACCGGCCCTGCCATCCGATGCAGCTCCATCAACTGCTTCATTTGGTTGTTGAGGAGGGGAGGGTGTTCGGGCGCTTGGAATTGCGCCCAGAAAAGCCTCTGCTCGGCCCAACCCTCCTGGCCGGCGAAGAACCTCGCCGCATCAGCCGCACTCTTCGGGAGGTCCGCAAAGGCGCCTGCGGAACGCTATACCCGTGTGAGCAACGCGAACCTGTTACTTCCAAAGACACTTTGTAGCAAGTACGGCTTACCGTCCGCAATAAGCCTGACTTGGCCGAGCTCTTCTTGATAGCCGCGCGCCTCTGTCCGCGCTTCCGTAGCCATCGCCGCCACCGAGGTCAGCTCGGCGGCCTGCTCCTTATTCTTCTGCTCGAGGGCCTCACACCTTGTGACGGCATCCCCGAGCTCCTGCTGCACTTCCAGCACCCTGGCCTCGTGCTTCTCACTTGCGGTTCTCACCGCCGCCAGCTCGGCAGCCGCCTGTTCGGCTGCCGACTTTTGCGCCGCCGCATCCAACTAAGATGTCCTCAGTGCGGCCTTGAGGCTTTCGACCTCCGCGGCGGCAGCTGCAGTACAATCGGTTACTCTCCGTTAGGATACTTCGAACACTGCTTGCAAAACTACGGCTGTATTCACTATCACAGCACGGACTTACCTTGCGCCTCGTCAAACCTGTTGTTCAACAGGCCCAGATCGTCCTCGGAGCTCTTTAGCTTCCGATTCAGCTCGGCCAACTCTTCGGCGTTGCCGGCTGCGGCCGAAGATGATGCCTGTGCATTATTCTACGCACGTTAATATCCGAGATGTCGATTTTTGATCCTCCGACTGGCTTTGCTCAAACCGGTCAGAGTCTCGGGGGCTACTATGTATGAGGCTATTCATTTACATAAAGGAATTTTCTACAGGGAAAAGCATTACTTCGCTCACCTTGAAGCCGGTAAGAAGGCCACTACAGGCCTCCTTCAGTCCGTTATCCACGGACCGAAGACTTTGCAACACCGCGCCCATAAGGGCACGGTGCTCTTCGGCGATAGAGGAGCTGTTTAGAGCATCCTCCATCTCGTCCGGCCACCCGGTTGATGCCTGCTCTGGGGCGGGCGGGGGTGGTGGCGGCGCTCCGGTTCCTTCCCTCTCAGAGTCCGGGGCGCCGGACTCTGGACGCCTTGACGTCTTCGGAGGCGTCCTCGGAGAGAGTTCGGCTCGTCCGGGCTCCTCCTCTTTGTTTACCAGAGGGACTCTTCCCCCCTAGTCTTCGGCGGCCGATGTGTTCACCTCGGCCATGATAGTGTCGCCCTCTCTCCCCGCGTACGGCACGGGAGGGGTCCTCCTCGATAGGACCTCCCCGGCTTCCTTAACAATCAGGGATGGCGAGGCGCGGGATTCGGTCCAGCTCTCCGCTAGCGCTGCTGGTGGAGAATCCCCCTCCGAGGCTCGGTCGGTGGGGAGATCGCGCAGCGGGCTACAAATTTACAAACGGAAAACGTGATCAATATCAAACCCAGTTCGGTTAAGCACGGTCAAGCGGTTACTAGAACGCATACCTTTGAGCCTGTGGCTTAGCCCTGGGGATCTTCTGTGGAACCTCTTCGGAGGCCTCAGAGTCCTCGGCAGAAGCCGAGCTATCGCCGGACAAGGCTACCTTGGCCTTACACGGTCTTTTAGGAGTGGGTTGAGGAAGCTCCTCCTCGGCATCCTCGGACGCCGCCCTTTTCCCTGTTCGGGAGGAATCGTCTTCCTCCCCGTCCTCTCCCTGCTCCTTCTCCTCCTCTTGCGCAGATGGAGCATTGGTGTCCCCGGACCTAGCACCCGGGGGTCCTCGGGAGCGGAGGCCCTCTCTGGCCTCCCTCTTCTGATCCTTCTTCTTCTCCTTCCTCTCCGGTGCCTCGTATGGCTCCGCGGCCAGCATGGCCATTAGGAGGGGCGTCCTGGGTCCCTCTGGTAGCGGCGCCGGACTGTCGATCCGCTGGGCCTTCTTCAGCCATTTCTGCGGATGAGAAGTGAAGAAGCTAAGTGCCTTATTAAAAGGGAATAGTTCGGATACAAGAACAAACTTAGTCATACCTCCCGTGGTGGGTTTGCGGCGTCAAGTCCGATGTCCTCCCCCTCGGCCGGCCAGTCCTTCTGCGGCTTGAACAGCGCTCTCCACAGCTGAGCGTGGGTGGTGCGGAAGAAGTTGCGCACGGTGGCCGGGTCTTTGGGCTTGTAGACCCACATGGGGGAGGCCCTGTCCTGGCATGGGAGTATTCGGCGGCCGAGCATGATCTGGACCACGTTGGGCAGCTCGACGCCTTGCCCTATCATCTTGGCAATCCGTTTCTGCAGCTGCGCCACCTCCTTGTTCACCCCCAGTCGAGGCCTTTCTTGGTCCATGAGACCAGCCTCGTAGGGGGTCCGGATCGGAAGGCCGAAACCGCCCCCCAACCCGCGCTCCTCGGCTCGGTGATGTAGAACCATTCCTTCTGCCAGACCTTGATGGTCTCGATGAAGGTGCCCTCTGGCCACTCCACTCGGGGGAGTTTGCTGACCATAGCACCCCCACAGTCCGCCTGTTGGCCGTCGACGATCTTCGGTTTGATGTTGAAGACCTTCAGCCACAGGCCGAAGTGTGTCCGGATCCGGAGAAAAGCTTCGCAAATGATGATGAAGGCCGAGATATGAAGAAAGGAATTCGGCGCGAGATCGTGGAAGTCAAGCCCGTAGAAGAACATGAGACCCCTAACAAAGGGGTGAAGGGGAAATCCCAAACCTCGGAGGAAGTGGGGGATGAACACCACCCTTTCGCCCTGCCGCGGCGTGGGGACGACCTGGCCGGCCTCTGGAGCACGGTAGGCTACGTTGGCGGGAAGATATCCCGCGCCCTTCAACTCCATGATGGCGCTTTCGGTAACGACGGACGCCTCCCACCTGCCTTTGGATCCGGACCCCACCATTGCTAGATCGAACAGGCGGCTGGAGGAATTCTTGGAGGGGAGAGCGGATTTGGGCGCTGGAGCTCGAAAGATGGGGAAGGCAATGGCGAAGGGGGGAAATGAGAGCGTACGAAAGGAACGAAGGCTGTTCCCCTTTTATGGACTATAAAAACCCACGGTCCTTTTACTGCGCCGCAGTCCTCGCCATTTCCCCATGTAACCGTGCCATTATGCGCGCGTGGGGTGAGGCGGATTATTGATCATATCCCTTGAAAATAGGACACGATCTCCATATCGATGGGACGTGCCAATGAAAACCGCCTCGAACCGCGAATCGAGTTTTTCATATACCAACTCGCGGTCGTGGCGAGGTATGACCCTTCGGTAAAAGTTGTCAGATAAGGGCACTGTTCACACCGAAGCGGCTAGCCTTCGGGGTTAAGTTATTATTATACTTCGTTACCGAGGTACAGCTCGGCGCATATACGACCGGGCGATGCTTGAGACTACAACTCGGAGTAATACAAGCCTGTTGCCGGTGTCATGGAGGAAAGTGAACTGGTCTACAAAGCCAATGATGTTTGGCACCTACCTCGGCTTCGAAGACTAGTTCGGGGGCTACTGAGGGTGTCCTGGACTAGGGGTACCCGGGCCGCCGGCCTATCTCTCGTGGGTCGGACTGGTGGGACGCTCTCTGCACGTCGATGGAAGGCCGGATTGTGGACGACCCCGTGTGTCAGAAGGAAACCTCCGAAGTCTTGGCGTCTCCTCCAAGGAATAGATGGCGTAATCGGCATGTTTATCCCTGATGGTAACCGACCATATGTAACCCTAGGACCCCCTGGTGTCTATATAAACCAGGAGGTTTAGTCCGTAGGGGGAGAATCCTCATATCCATGACCTAGGGTTTAGCCTAGTCGATCTCAAGGTAGATCAACTCTGTAACCTTCATACAATCACATCAATACAATCAAGCAGGACGTGGGGTTTTACCTCCTCAAGAGGGCCCGAACCTGGGTAAATCGCTGTCTCTACGTTCCCTGTTACCATCGACTCCTTGACCCATAGTTCGGATCCCCTACCCGAGATCTGCCGGTTTTGGTACCGACAATCGCGACCCCGGCTTGCTTTCTAGCCACGCCCGGTCCCTCCCTCGTTTGCACAAAATGGTGGTGGCTTCCGTGGCGACGCTCCTCGCGCTCCCCTTCTCCGCCGCCGCACTCCTCTCGTTCTCGTCGGCGGCATTGCTGATGCCCCTTCCTCCTCTCGACACTCTCCCACCGCCTCTGATGTGCGCGCCATGCAGGCCATGACGGCACCTTGAGTTGTACACGGACGCATGATCCATCTGACGTGGGCGAGCCCCGGGAGCAGCGAAACGCCAGTGGGACTCCCTACTCCACCTACCCTTGCCGACCACGGTGAGGTCTTCACCTACCACGGTGACCTCCGCGCGAGCATGGTGGTGATGTGAGAGCCTCGGAGAAAGGAGTGCGGGCGCCAGCAGAAAACAGAGTAAGGAAAGAGAGAGAGAGAGAGAGAGAGAGAGAGAGAGAGAGAGAGAGTGAGAAAGAGAGAGAGAGTGTGTGTGTGTAATTATGTCCTTAATCATATTTTGGTATTGATGACACATACTTATAGGGGACTAATGTGTTTGCTAACTAAGTCTACAGGTTTTAGTCCCCATTGGGATGTTGTGTTGTGGCTCATAGACCCCCCTCAAAATGTTCAAGACTCAAGATGTGTGCGACAATGGAGATAAGTGTAGCTTTTCTTTTTGTAACCCCGCACTATTAAGAGAGGATCAAAGGGTTGCAGAGGATTTGCTCAAGTCACCACATCATTCCTAGCATACTCTCTTTTCAGTCCAAAGCCAAAAAACCACTATAAAACCCTAAGTCACAGCTTGTTAAAAAGGCAAACAGACAGTCAGCCAAACTGTCCGGCCAGTATTTTGCCAGATTGTCTAGGCACTAAAGGCTGCTCCTCTCTTTGGTTATTCCAGAGATGGACCGAGAGTATCCAGACAATAGTCAGACTGTCCGGGCTTTGTCCGGGAGCTCTCGGCCTCTGGGTTTTCCAGAGGCTACCCGAGAGCAGCCGAACTATATGGGCTCTGTCCGGGCACTCTCGGCATGTCACCTCCCATCAGACACCCCTTGTGAGTGTCTGGTCCGAGGAGGCTGGGTTGATGCTATGGGCTGGACTGTCAGGGCCCAATCTGATCAGATTTTTCGGCCCCTGACCTGTGTACTGACAACTGTTGCTGGCTCGGCTGCCTATTCTCTGCGGAGAACAGCAGCCGGACTGTCCGGCTGTGTGTTTTCTGCAGGAAATGGCTCGTTTTGCTCCGCCACTATATATACCCACTAACCCCTTCGTGAGTGGATTGATGTTGGGAAATGTAGTAGAAAACAAAAAAATTCGCCCTACGATCACGATCCTAGGATAACTATGAAGATGCATAAGAGGTCTAGACCGGATCGTTACCAACTTCAAGTTTGCAGTGGAAGAAGAGTTGGTGTAGATCGTTGATGAAGTCCCTCGAACTGTTCACAAACGATCCCTCGAACTGAAGACCGAAAGCACGGCCTCTCTACGGATTGCAGGCGTACAGGCTTCATAATCCGGCAGCGCTTCACCGTCTAGAGCTAATCATCGCCGGAGAATTAGAGGGAGAAGAAGAGACCACACGGGGCCTCTCTATTATGAGGATTAGAGAGAACTAGGTCTAGCTCTAATGTAGATCAACTCTGAATTAGAACTAGAACTAGAGAACTAGAGAACTAGAGGAGGCTCTAAAACTTGTGTGCTCCAAGGGCCAAAACCTCTAGTATATACTCCCTCCGTTCCAGAATATAAGGTGTATTGATTTCCGTGCAAGTCAACCATTTGAATGTTTGACCAAGATTAAAGAATAAAATAACAACATCTGCAATACCTAATAGATAAAATATGAAACTACTTTTCATGATGGATCAAATGATATAAATTTCGTATTGTGGATATTGATATATTTTTCTAAAAACTCGGTCAAACATGCACTCGTTTGACTTTTGAAAAAACAAATACACCTTATATAAATGAACGGAGGGAGTATATAGGTGTAGGGGAGAGGAGGGGGTGCCACACAAGGAGGGAAGGACTCCCTCCTTGGTGCGCCGGCCTGGGGGGAGAGGAGGAGTCCCTCCCCCACTCCAATTCGGCCTCCCCTTGGCCTCCCAAAAGGCTAAGGGGGGCGCCACACCTTATTGGGCCTCTAAGGCCCAATAACTCTCCACTACTAGGCCTTTTAGTATTTTCTTTAGCCCGTTGATATTAAATAAATTCTAAAAGCCTCCTAATCAATATTGGAACCTTTTATCATTTATTTAAAGTCTCCGGAAACATTTTCCAGCTATATATTAATTCCCGGTATTACCCGGTAATCCCCGAAACTCTCCCGGTAACCCCGAAACGCTTCCGGTTTCTCTCGAAACTATTTCTTACGTTCCCGAAACTATTCTGAGAATATTTTCTCATATCTCTCACTCCACTAACACTCAACAGATCGTGATTCCCTTAAGCGTGTGACCCTGTAGGTTCGGTAAAACATAGACATGAATGAAACTGCCTTTCGTTCAATGATCAATAGCGGAATCGTGGACATCCATATTGACCCCTATGAATACACAAATAATATTCGAGTGAACCTTTGGTTATCATATGCTATTCCCTTTGCTTCACGATACTTTACAAAACCCGAGGTGAGATATATCGATATCCGCTTGAGTCATTCTCATGCTCATTATACCGGTCTCCTCGTTTACGGTTTTGTTCTTCTTTCTCGTTTTACATGTTCCGGCATCCCTGTGACTTAGTCACCTGTGTCTGGCCAGACGATGATGGATGACGTCACACTGAGAGGGCCCTAAGAATATCTCTCCATCGTCGAAGGAGCAAATCCCACTCTTGAGCTATCTAGCCCCTTGTCACACTTTCTGATGAACCTGAAAGTTGTCGTTATGATCACCGTGTTACAAATGACGTTTGAGCAACCCCAAAGTCCATCGTCCGGTATGAAGTGACTATGATACTCTCATGGTCTAAGGAACTAAAGCATACATTAACTCTCTGTGTTATATCAATAGACTTGTGACGATTACATCTCAAAGTATAACAAACATGTTGGTTCAATTCAATATGATCGTTCTTCTAACATCATACTCTCAATGTCGTTTGGCATCCTCGTTACACTTAACCAAATACCCATGATCAGGAAAACATAATCATCACACAACACTTGATCTAGTCCTAGAGGCAAGACTAGGAATCAGGTTTTACCGTTTATCATTCTACACGTGCATATGAGTTTTCCTCCGAATCACATATTCAAGAATCATAACAGTTATAGCATAGAATATAAACTCTTAATTATAAACGTGGAAATAAATAATACAAATATTATTGCCTCTAGGGCATATTTCCAACAGACTCCCACTTGCACTAGAGTCAATAATCTAGTTACATAGCTTCTCTAACAACAATGGCTATTCGGTGTTGCTCATGTTTTGCTCATGGTAGAGGCTTCGTCATTGGGTCTGACACATTCAAATCTGTGTGAATCTTAAGTACTTTCACAAAACCCTTTTCGACATGCTGTCGAATGATGTGATACTTGCGTTCGATATGTCTGGTCTTCATGTGGGACCTTGGTTCCTTTGCCTGAGCAATGGCGCCACTATTATCACAATAGAGCTCCACTGGATTCAATGCACTTGGAACCACACTAATCTCTTCAAGAAACTTCTTGATCCAGACTGCCTCCTTCGAAGCTTCTGAAGCTGCAATATATTCTGCTTCCGCCGTAGAATCCGCAACAGTGTTCTGCTTGAAACTTTTCCAAACCACCGCACCACCATTAAGAGTGAAAACATAGCCCGATTGAGATTTATAGTCATCTATATCAGTCATGAAGCTAGCGTCGGTGTAACCACTTACAACCAGCTCTTCATCCCCTCCATAGACAAGGAGCATGTTGTCGGTACCAAAACCGGCAGATCTCGGGTAGGGGATCCGAACTATGGGTCAAGGAGTCGATGGTAACAGGAAACGTAGAGACAGCGATTTACCCAGGTTCGGGCCCTCTCGAGGAGGTAAAACCCTACGTCCTGCTTGATTGTATTGATGTGATTGTATGAAGGTTACAGAGTTGATCTACCTCGAGATCGATTGGGCTAAACCCTAGGTAATGGATATGATCCTCTACGGATTAGGCCTTCTGGTTTATATAGACACCAGGAGGCCCTAGGGTTACACATGGTCGGTTACCATCAGGGGAAAAACATGCCGGTTATGCCAACGGTTTCTTGGAGGAGATGCCAAGTCTTCGGAGGTTTCCTTCTGATACACGGGGTCGCCCACAATTCGGCCTTCCATCAACGAGTAGAGGGCGGCCCACCTGCCCGGCCTATGAGAGATAGGCCGGCAGCCCGGGTACCCCCTAGTCCGGGACACCCTCACATGTCCTTCGTCCTTCTGAGGTACTTTAGAATATTTTTAACAGCTGCCAAGTGAGCCAATCCTGGATCACTTTGGTACCTGCTACTAACACTTAGCGCATAAGAAACATCTGGTCTTGTACATATCATAGCATACATGATAGACTCAATTGCCGAGGCATATGGGACTTTACACATTTGCACTCACTCTTCAACTGTCTTGGGACATTGATTCTTGCTAAGTGTTGTGCCATGTGACATTGGGAGAAAACCTTTCTTAGCGTTCTCTATTTTAAACCTCATTAAAACCTTGTCAATGTACGCGCTCTGGCTTAGAGCAATTAGATGTCTTGATCTATATCTATAGATCTTAATGCCCAATATATAAGTTGCTTCGCCTAAGTCTTTCATTGAAAACATACTTTTCAATGACTCTTTTATTGTGCTAAGAAACTTTACATCATTCCCAATCAATAATATGTCATCCACATACAAGATTAGAAATGCTATGGAGCTCCCACTAAACTTCTTGTATACACAAGCTTCTTCATCATTTTTGAAGAAGCCAAACTCTTTAACCACTTCATCAAAACGTTGATTCCAGCTCCTCGATGCTTGCTTCAAACCATAAATTGATCTTTGAAGCTTGCACACCTTACTGGCATCCTTAGGATCGACAAAACCTTCTGGTTGTATCATGTATACATCCTCTTTGAGATTTCCATTTAGGAAAGCCGTTTTGACGTCCATCTACCAAATCTCGTAATCGAAATATGCAGCAATTGCCATCATAATCCGCACAGACTTTAGCATGGCTACTGACGAGAAAGTCTCGTCATAATCGACTCCCTCGATTTGCGAAAAACCTTTCGCGACTAGCCTTGCTTTATAGATAGTAGGATTACCATCTGCATCCGTTTTTCTTTAGAAGATCCATTTACATTGAATGGGGTTTACACCCTCTGGAGGCTCTACCAAGTTCCAAACTTGATTCTCGTACATGAACTCCATTTCGGATTTCATGGCTTTAAGCCATTCTTTTGAGCTGGGCGCCACCATTGCTTCTCTGTAGTGCGCAGGTTCATCTTCTTCTAAGATGAATATTTCATTATGAAACCACTCAGGAGGTTCGCTAACTCTTCCTGACCTACGCGGTTCAGTTACAGGCTTAACTGCAGTTTCTACAACTGGTGTAGTAACTTTCGGTTCAGTTGTCTGGGCAACTTCCGGAACAATTTTCGGTTCGTTATTCCAGCTTACTTTCACCGAAGATTCAGTAATCTCATCAAGCTGTACTGTCCTCCCACTCACTTCTTTAGCGAGAAACTCTTTCTCAAGAAAGTGTCCATTCCTAGCAGCAAACACTTTGTTATCAGACGGGTGGTAGAAGGAATACCCAATAGTTTCTTTGGGATAACCTACAAAGTAACATTTGTCTGATTTGGGATCGAGTTTATTTGGTTGTAAACGCTTCACATAAGTTTCACAACCCCAAATCTTGAGATGCGACAAATTGGGTTTCTTCCCATTCCCTAACTCATATGGTGTCAACTCAACAGACTTAGACGGTGCTCTGTTTAGTGTGTATGTTGCTGTTTCGAGTGCATATCCCCAAAATGATAAAGGCAGGTCGGTAAGAGACATCATTGACCTCACCATGTCCAACAAGGTTCGGTTATGCCTCTCAGATACTCCATTTCTTTGTGGAGTTCCAGGAGGAGTAAGTTGCGAAACAATTCCACGATCACTTACATGTTGGCTAAACTCATGACTTAGATATTGGCTAAACTCGTGACTTAGATATTCGCCTCCATGATCTGATCGTAGAAACTTTATCTTCTTGCCACGATGATTCTCAACTTCGTTCTGAAATTCTTTGAACTTTTCAAAGGTCTCGGACTTATGTTTCATTAAGTAAATATAACCATATCTACTCAAATCATCAGTGAAGGTAACGAAGTATAAGTGCCCACCGCGCGCCAGTGTGCTCATCGGACCGCATACATCACTATGTATTATCTCCAATAATTCACCCGCTCGTTCAGGGTGACCCGTGAACGGCGTCTTAGTCATTTTACCCATCAAGCAAGCTTTGCATGTGTCGAATGATTCAAAATCAAAAGACGTTAATACTCCATCTTTATGAAGCTTTTGCATACATTTCTTCCCGATGTGACCAAGACGGCAGTGCCACATGTAAGTGGTATTATCAGTCTTCTTAAGACGTTTAGCTTCTATGTTATAGATATCATTCTCACATTCAAGATTCATGAATAAACCACCGACAATAGGTGCAAATCCATAAAACATATTCTTATAATAAATTGAACAACCATTGTTCTCAGATTTATAAGAATAACCGTCGTTTATTAAACATGACCCAGAGATAATGTTCTTACACAACTTCGGAACAAAATAACAATTACTTAGTTCTAAGATAAATCCTGAAGGTTGTCTTAAAGACATGACTCCAACGGCTTGAGCAGCGATCCCATCACCATTCCCGACACGCATCACGACTTCATTCCTTTCTAGCTTGCGAACTTTCTACAATCCCTACATCGTGTTGCAAATATGAGCAACCAATCCGGTATCAAATACCCATGACTTACAGGAATTATTAGCAAGTAGAATATCAATAACATTAACTTGTATAACTTTTATACCTTTACCGGAAGAACCGTTCTTCTTCTTATCTTCCAAGTACTTCTTGCAGTTGTGTTTCCAGTGTCCCTTTCCCTTGCAGTAGAAACACTCAGTTTCCTTAGTGGCTCCGCCCTTGTTCTTCTTCTGGGAGACGGTCACACTGGCGCCAGTAGATTTCTTCTTGGACTTGCCCTTTTTCTTGAAACTGGCAGTCTTATTGACTAGCAACACTTGCTTGTTCTTCCGCATTCCAGCTTCCGTAGTTTTGAGCATAGCAAACAACTCGTGTGCACTTTTCTCCACCCCATTCATGTTGTAATTCATGATAAAACCGTCGTAAGACGGGGGGGAGTGAAGCAAGTACAATATCTGCACCGAGTGTTGGAGGAATTCCAAATTCCAGAGCAGCAAGTCTATCAACATAGCCAGCCAATTTTACTATATGCTCACTCGTTGAGGAACCTTCTGCCATCTTGCATTCAATCAAGGCCTTAGTTATTTCAAAATGTTCGGTCCTTGCCTGCTTCTTGTACAGAGCATCTAGTGACCCAATTATAAATTGTGTACTAGATCGTTCAAAACGTTTCTGCAACTCAGGATCCATGCAAGTCAGCATGAGGCACTGGACTGACTCATAGTCATCACTACAAGCTGTATAAGCATTTGCAATTTCCTGTGATACACCTGGCACAGGAGGATCACCTAGGGGTTGATCCAGCACAAAATCCTTTTTAGCACTTCTGAGAACAAATCTCAGGTTCCGGATCCAATCCGCATAGTTTCCACCATTTGCAGCTAACTTTTCGTTCTCTACCATAGGGGCTAAGTTGAAAGTGGTGTTGCGAGTCATTGATCTACAACGATAAACACAAGATTCACTTAGACATTGTTTATAATTAATGTGCACTAGTGTTTAAACAAATTTAATATAAAGCGCGCTCCCACTCAAATCAATATATCTCATAATTGAAAGTGAGTGATTCAAGATCCTGATCTTATTCACAGCCATTGATGTGTGCATCACTGATGACGTGAACTTCAACCGGTAGGCCAAATCGCCGATCATATCTCCATATGACTCTTGTTCATCTTTCGATGCTTGTGCTCCGAGCTCAGGACTATCCTGCTAGAACTTCAAGACAACCAAGTGTTTCCGCTGTGAGGTCTGACCTTCACCCGCTTTACACCTCACTGTTCGTTCGTACTCATGTGTACATGTCGTACCCCGAAAAGCTACATGTTATAGACGGTGCAACACTAGGAAGAGCACTACCAACTTGATATTTTTATGTGAGAGATCACCCTAATAAAAACGACTACCGCGCAATCAAAAGGGTGCAAGCATAAAGGGATAAACATCTCAGGCAATTCAAAATAGCATGAACTTTTAGCCGAAACGTTGCCGTGGCACCGGAATTTCAGCCCTTCTCCTCCGTGCCTTGTACAGCCTTCTCGCGCCGGGGTCCTCCGTGCAAGCTTGTCACCGCCGTTAGTAACCTGTATGCTATCTCTATAGCTATTCTATTACATTAAGTTTTGACACGCAGGTCATTAAAGTGACAATCCTGTGGCTCCAGCCATCATGTCGTACTGTGACGCGCAGGTCACTTAAACATTACATTGCATAACCATCTCATACATAAACTTATTATCATGACGAAGGCTATACCACATCACATGCATCCTGCAAAACCAAGTTAGACGTCCTCTAATCGGTTTTAGCAAAATTTTATTTACATGGCTTCTAGGGTTTCGGAGAACACTAGCTACCTACGTCCACCATCAAGTATGATTATTCTTGTTGCTAGATTAACTTTGAGAGGTGTGTGAGGGAAGAGACTTAATTAAAAATCTCTAGCCCCACACTAAACTTCGTCAATACGCGTGACCCCCATGTAGATCAAAATCTACATGCCCTTTTGTGTTTGCAACGGTTCACTATTCTTGACTATGATGTAGCCCAAAGAATTGTTAGCAGATCGTTGATAGCCAGAATCGCCGATTGCCAGAACTTTGTAACAAAGCTACATCATGCCGTCAATGAATTGAAACGAAGCAACACTTGAGGGAAGCATACAAGAACATCAAGTAAAATATTGCATCTACCACAATAGATCTTATCTTCTACTCGCACAATTTTATTAAGCTCTAGAACTCATCTAGTTCTTAATTCTTTTTAGCAATAGATCAAATTCATTAGTAAAAACTTTGTGTAATACCCTCACAATCACATGTGATCTAGATCGAAACCTACATCTACTCATAGAATCGCTCTGACACCACTGTTGGGAAACGTACTAGAAAACAAAAAAAATCGCCCTACGATCACGATCCCAAGAACACTATGAAGATGCATAAGAGGTTTAGATCGGATCGTTACCAACTTCAAGTTTGCAGCGGAAGAAGAGTTGGTGTAGATCGTTGATGAAGTCCCTCGAACTGTTCACAACCGATCCCTCGAACTGAAGACCGAAAGCACGACCTCTCTACGGATTGCAGGCGTACATGCTTCACGATACGGCAGCACTTCGCCGTCCAGGGCTAATCGTCGCTGGAGAATTAGAGGGAGAAGAAGAGAACCACATGGGGCATCTCTATTATGAGGATTAGAGAGAACTAGGTCTAGCTCTAATCTAGATCAACTCTAAATTAGAACTAGAACTAGAGAACTAGAGGAGGCTCCAAAACTTGTGTGCTCCAAGGGCCAAAACCTCTAGTATATATAGGTGTAGGGGAGAGGAGGGGGCGCCACACAAGGAGGGAAGGACTCGCTCCTTGGTGTGCCGGCCTAAGGGGGAGGAGGAGTCCCTCCCCCACTCCAATTCGGCCTCCCCTTGGCCTCCCAAAAGGCTAAGGGGGCGCCACACCTTATTGGGCCTCTAAGGCCCAATAACTCTCCACTACTAGGCCTTTTAGTATTTTTCTTAGCCCATTGATATTAAATAAATTCTAAAAGCCTCCTAATCAATATTAGAACCTTTTATCATTTATTTAAAGTCTCCGTAAACATTTTCCACCTATATATTAATTCCCGGTATTACCCGGTAATCCTCGAAACTCTTCCGGTAACCCCGAAACGCTTCTGGTTTCTCTCGAAACTATTTCTTACGTTCCCGAAACTATTATGAGAATATTTTCTCATAACTCTCACTCCACTAACACTCAACAGATTGTGATTCCCTTAAGCATGTGACCCTGTAGGTTCGGTAAAACATAGACATGAATGAAACTGCCTTTCGTTCAATGATCAATAGCGGAACCGTGGACATCCATATTGACCCCTATGAATACACGAATAATATTCGAGTGAACCTTTGGTTATCATATGCTATTCCCTTTGCTTCATGATACTTTACAAAACCCGAGGTGAGATATATCGATATCCGCTTGAGTCATTCTCATGCTCATTATACCGGTCTCCTCGTTTCCAGTTTTGTTCTTCTTTCTCGTGTTACATGTTCTGGCATCCCTGTGACTTAGTCACCTGTGTCTGGCCAGACGACGATGTATGCTGTCACACCGAGAGGGCCCTAAGAATATCTCTCCATCGCCGGAGGAGCAAATCCCACTCTTGAGCTATCTAGCCCCTTGTCACACTTTCTGATGAACCTAAAAGTTGTCGTTATGATCACCGTGTTACAGATGACGTTTGAGCAACCTCAAAGTCCATCGTCTGGTATGAAGTGACTACGATACTCTCATGGTCTAAGGAACTAAATCATACATTAACTCTCCGTGTTATATCAATAGACTTGTGACGATTACATCTCAAAGTATAACAAACAAGTTGGGTCAATTCAATATGATCGTTCTTCTAACATCATACTCTCAATGTTGTTTGGCATCCTCGTTACATTTAACCAAATACCCATGATCAGGAAAACATAATCATCACACAACACTTGAGCTAGTCCTAGAGGCAAGACTAGGAATCAGGTTTTACCGTTTATCATTATACACGTGCATATGAGTTTTCCTCCGAATCACATATTCAAGAATCATAGCAGTTATAGCATAGAATATAAACTCTTAATTATAAACGTGGAAATAAATAATACAAATATTATTGCCTCTAGGGCATATTTCCAACAATTGACCACTTCGAATACACTTGACTAAATCTAAGATAGGCTCCCTCTCATTTCCCCCACATCAAATCGAAGATTTCTTGAGGGATTCTCGAGAGTTTTGAGAGAGATTTCTGTAGGGGAACGTGTTGTGGATACCCATAATAGGTAAGCCCATGAAGGGTCAAAGAATAATAAAGCACAGGGTTCGTACGACAGAGGGGCCCAGATCAATTTCATACCATACAGGAAGTTACTCGAATGTCAGACATACCATCTACTCGGACGACATCTATGTCAACACTACTCGGACAACATCCAGGTCAACATTAGTCGGACAACATTACTTGGTCAACATTACGCAGCTATTCGGATGACCATCAACCACTCTGCCGTATAACCTACTCGGGTATGCGAAGGCCAACAATCACGCATGTTACTTGAACCGTCACCATCGATGAGTGGAGCGTTACCTTCTAGTGGGTTGCATTAATTCCTCCACTTGTAACTTAGGAGGTGAGGGGGCGGCGCACTCTATATAAGCCACCCCTCACCACTAGACTCAGGGGGATATTCTCTCATTCTTCCATCTCTCTCTCTCAAACTCTCTCACATATTCCTTGTAACCCCGTGTTCATACGAAGATCAAGGAAAGCCTCTCCGAAGCACGATACGTAGGGTTGTTATCTCCATCGTAAGAGACCCGGACTCGTTAAAAAACACTCGTGTCACCCGTTTGCATTTCGATAGACCACGCTCCTTTATCCTACCCCTCTTCTACTGTCGAAATCCTTTCCACGACAGTTGGCGCCCACCGTGGGGCATGGCGTCTATCGAGCCATGATGCAGACGGTTTTTTCTTCGATCGCCGGCGGCAGACTGACTCCTGCAGGCGACCCCCATCAACAACCATCGCCGGAAATTTTGACTGGTGGAGTTTCGGCCATCACACCATTCACAGGGAAGACGAGATACTCCTGCAAAAGTTCAGGAAGTTGCATATTCGATCTTGTCTTTTCGCAATCGTTTAATTATCTGCACAACGGATTGTTTTTCCTCCTGTATGAATAAGCATCGATCGATCATGAAGAAGAGGGAGAGAAGAAGACATCGGGCGAGGAAGATGGCCGCATCGTCTCCCAGCGGCATGGAGAACGGCCGCATCGCCTCCCAACGGCATGGAGGACGGCCACATCGCCTGCACATCAACTGGACGCGACACAGCAGCAACAGTGGCGCGCGGCGTTCCTCTCTCCGGCATCAACAGTCGGCGTAGGCACCTGCAGTGGAGGCACAAGCCTGGCGCGGCATGCGCGCTCGGCGGCCCCTTCCTCCGGCCTCAATTGCCCGACGCGGCGCAGGCATAGGACGACTCCCTCCGGCTTCAACTATTCGATGGCCACCTCCAGCACGACGGGCTGGCGACATCTACGGCAGCGGCCTTTGGTAGGACCTCCACAGCAACACCCGCCGATGACCTTTTCTCTTCGTCTCCCTACGACATGGAGGGCAATCGTCTCGTCTCCCTGTGGCTGGCGGACGACCTCCTCGTCTCCCTGCAGCTGGAAGGCGACTGCCTCGTCTCCGCGTCAGCCAGACACACCTCGCTGCAGCGACGACCGCATCGACGGCCCCAGCTTTCCTGGCTGCTCCCGACCAGAGGACTTCTGCGGTGGAGGCGCAGGCCTGACACAGCGCGGAAGCTGGAGGCCGACCACACGCGGCAGCTCCTTCCTCCGGTGTCGGCTTCCCGGCAACAGTCTCCGTGGTGGAGACACACCGAACGACGACGGCCATCGAAGAGACCCGCCTACGGCCGGTGGCGCAGCTCCCCGAGCAATGACACATTGCGGCCGATGGCGTGGCGCCCCTCCCTCCAGTCGGCCGCTCGGTAGCGGACCCAGCCGCGAGGACACAAGGCGGCGCGACGCATATGCGGGACTCCCCCCTCGACTGTCCGGCGGAAGCTCCCGCACAGGAGACTCACGCCAACGCAGGGCGGGAGCTAGAGGCCGGCCGCGGGCACCCCCACACGGCAATTACTCCCTCCAGTGATGGTACTCGGCCGGAGTCTGATCGGCGGCAATGGTTTTGGGGGAACGACCCCTGTCCACTCGGCAGAGAACTGAGTATCTTATCCTCTTCAGTTAATTTGCAGTTTAGCCCTTTAACTATGTGATAATTACGTAAAAAATCCTTTTTTGTCTTCTGTTCAGAACCCAGGTTGCAGTTCGGACCGGACTAGTTCACTCGGACCAAACCTGATCACTCGGACGGGACTAGCTCGCTCGGACCGAACCGGATCACTCGGACAGATGGATTTTTCCGATGGCGCCGATCGGCAGATCGACTCCAGGACCGACGGATCGACTCCCCGAGCACGCCTGGCGTGACGCAGAGGCCAGCCACGCACGGCGGATCCTTCGTCCTACATCGACTCCTTGACAATTGACTCCGCGGTGGAGGCACGATGCGACAACGACCACCGGAACGGTTTTCTGCCCGCAGCCGAGCGGCGGCTCCTCCCTCCGGTTGACAGCGCGATGGCAGCTTCCGCGATGGCGATGTGGTCCCAATGCAGCATGGGTACCATGGCCGGCCACGCCCCCGTGAGCGGCGGGTCCTCCCTCCGGTTGGCCGCACGATGGCGGCCTCCGCGCTGGAGGCGCGGCCCCAGTGCGACGCGGATGCCGGGGTTGGCTACGCCCGCGCGCGCGGCAGGTCTCCCTCGGTCGACTACTCGACAACAGCATCGCAGCGGAGGCACAGCCTCGACGCGGCGTGGATTACGGCGGACAGCCACGTTCCAGCACTCGGGATTCATCTCTCCGGCACCAGAGACTGCATTCTTCGGCCCGGCTGCTCTCAGCGCTGCAGCCTGAGCGCGGCGCGGCGCACGGCGGCGCACGTTACTCGGCTGAGCTCTCCGCGTGGAGGCACAAGCACTCGGCCGTGTTCAATCCTCAGGAGGACTGGGGATTTTATCCTCTTCGGCAAATTCTCAATTTAGTCCTCAAATTATGTGGTAACTCCGTAAAAGTCCTTTTTCCCTTTTGTCCAGCGGCAGGTTCACTCGGACAGATCATCTACGTTTACTCGGACGGGTCATCTACGTGCACTCGAACGGCGCTTGCTCGGATTGACAATTCACTCGGACGCTAACAAGCTCATTCAGATGAACTCGTCGGCCGCATCTTCATCAACTCGTCCGACTACGTCGGACACGTCGTGCCCAACCTCATCACCCGAGACGCCTGCAAATGACGTTCGACTCTACGTTTGCTAACGCGACATCCTCGGACTTGCAGCAAATAAGACAGCTAAGTCGTTCGTCACGCTCTAGTCTACTAAATAATCGAGCTTTTCTTTTCACAAGAATAATTATTTTTGTCTTCCCGAGTGTCCCGCTTCACACACACACACTCAACGTTTACACCACCAAGTGTACGACTACACTCGGTTGACTTTATGTACTAGTTTTAGTACCGTTTACACGACTCCCGAGTCCAATTCTCATTTTAATAGCTAAGTCACTCATGTCATGCTTATGAACACCATGTGTTTCTGTTTTCGAGTAAACCTCAGTAAAAATATTTAGTCAGTTTCTTAAACTGTTTTTATCTGCTTCCGACTGATTCCCTTGTGCCATTTTTATGATTTGCATCGGTCCCGGGGCTACAACTCGGTCGGAACACTACACTTCTGCTTCATTTGGGTTCAGTACTCCAACGAGTTCAGTCGGATCCTTCACTTCGACAAGTTCGATCGGATCCTTCACTCCGTCAAACTCTTGCTGGTTCCGAACCAGCAAGCCCCTCGTACACTATGGGTGTTATTTACTCAAATTATTTCAGCACATATCAAATTACTTCGGGAAATTATTACATTGGCTTGTGCTATTTTTCATACACAGGTTACATGACCACTCGGCGGCTCTGCGCGCCAACTTCGTCGCTACTCGGACTCGGTCACCGCACCGATCCTAACGCACCACAACACCGACCTCATCGCTCTGTTGACTTCGAACACATCCGGCCGACTCCTCCGAGGACTCCACTTCATCGTTTCATCGCTTCAACGACATAGACCTCGTCATCATGTTGGGCATGGAACAGCTAAGTCACTTTTATGATTTAACTGCATACTTCACTCCTTAGCGAGTTTGCTTCTTTCTAGCGTCACTCGGGAGCTGCTCCTCACCTTTACCCGAGTCCGACTCGATGAAATACAATTTATCAGTTCAAACTATATTTCTCGTATTCCGCCAGGTCCGCCGTCGAAGGCTGTAGTGCACTCGGGGGCTGCATCTCATTCGAAATTGCATTTACTTTTCTGAGTGGTCCAATACTTCGTCACCAGTCGGATCCTTCACTTCAACGAGTTCAGTCAGATCCGTCACTTCGACAAGTTCAGTCAGATCCCTTGCTCTGTCAGATTCTCAATGGTTCCGACCCGACAAAACCACTCGTACACTTCGAGTGTTTTCTATTGCATCCATTTTTGGCACATAACAAATTATTTTGGGACATTATTGCTTTGACATGTACTCTTTTTCGTACACAGGTTACATGATCACACGGACGCTCTGCGTACCAGCTTCGTCGCTACTCGAACTCGTTCGCCGCGCCGGTCTTGTCGCACCGCAACCTCGCTACATCGACCTTGTCGCTACATCGGCTTCGAAAGCATCTGACTGACTCCTCCGAGGACTATTTTTCGTCGTGTCATGGCTTCAACGACTCCGACTACATCCCCAACCCGGAAATAGCTAAGTTACTCATATGATCAAACATCATATCACACTCTGTAGCGAGCTTACCTCTTTCGAGCATCACTCCGAGGCTACTCCACACATACAACGGAGTCTGACTCGATGAATCTTAATTTATTCCTCAACTGTATTATTTCTGACACTCGGGGCTACGCCACACTCGGGGGCTATGCCACCCTCGGGGGTTACACCACACTCGGGGGCTACACTACACTCAGGGGTTGCAGTTCATTCGAAATCACATTTACTTTTTTGGGTGGTTCTTTGTTAAGTTCCACCCTATGGATGTGCCGCCAGTCGACATGTTCCTCACTCAGCTTTCTACTTTTTCACGAAATATGCTCGGTACCTAATGCTCACTCTTCGTCTCCAACCCGGTCGCAACCCGACCGTCTGGTTGACAAGAGCAAAAGCTAATGGTCTGCCGACTCACAACCGCTACAGTTTGAGTCTTTTATTTACTTTTTCACTCAGCTTTTCGGGTATGAATATCATAATATTTTCAGTTCTCCTCTGCTTGTTTCTCTTTCACAAATGCTTTCAGGTCAATGAAAGAAGTACGACTGGAATATTTACTCCCTGCAGTGTCAAACTTTTTCTCCAGTCGACAGTTTCAAGACCAAAATCATTTATCATGCCGAGTGCATGAAGATTCGCCTGATCGACCCAGTTCCAGGCTGAAGTTATTTACCGTGCCGAGCGTATGAAGATTCGCCTGATCGGCCCAGTTCCAGGCTGAAGTCATTTACCATGCCGAGTGCACGAAGATTCGCCTGATCGACCCAGTTCCAAGGTAAAATTATTTACCGTGCCGAGTGCACGAAGATTCACCTGATCGACCCAGTTCCAGGCTGAATCATTTACAGTGGTGAGTGCATGAAGATCAGTCCGATTGATTTAGTTCTAGAGTAAAATCATTTACAGTGGTGAGTGTATGAAGATCAGTTCGATTGATTCAGTTCCAGAGTAAGATCATTTACAGTGGCGAGTGTATGAAGATCAGTCCGATTGATTCAGTTCCAGAGTAAAATCATTTACCGTGCCGATACTCAGCTCCAGATTGCAGTTATTTACCATGCCGAGCGCACGAAGATCCGTTCCGAATGCATGAAGATCCATCCAATTGCCTCAGTTTCAGATTAAAATCGTTTACCATGCCGAGCGCATGAAGATCAGTCAGACTAACTCAGTTTCAGAATAAAGATATTTACCATGCCGGGTGCATGAAGATTCGCCTGATTGACCCAGTTCCAGGCTGAAGTTATTTACCGTGCCGAGCGCACGAGGGTTCACCTTAGACCTGGGCATTTCTCGGGCCGGGCCGGGCTTCGGGCCGGGCCAAAAAAAGCCCGACGCTAAATACCCAGGCCCGAGCCTGGCCCGGCCCGACTATCGGGCCGTAGATTTAGGCCCGAGCCCGGCCCGAAGCAGGAAAAGCCCGGCCCGGCCCGAACGGCCCGGCCCGGCCACGGCTTAAATCGTGCATTTAGTAGGCCCGAGCCCGGCCCGGCCCGACTGTCGGGCTCACAAATACAGGCCCGAGCCCGGCCCGAGGACACACTTTGGCCCGGCCCGGCCTGGATTTTCGGGCCGGGTCGAGTCGGGCCGACCGGGCCGGGCTGCCCATGCCCAGGTCTAGTTCACCTGTTTGATTCAGTTCCAAACCAGAAAACTTAAATCCTCTGCCAGACTCATCCAGTCTGACAGAGGCTCGGGGGCTACACCCTATGGGTGCGCTGACCGCGCACCCATACGTCAAGCTTATTACTCAGATTTATGATACATTCCCAGACGAATCACGAGTCAGCCTCTTCTGAGAGATGAACGACTGTCACCAAACCTCTCCTTGCGATCAACCTTTATCCTCAAATGTTTGAGAGATTAACTCTAAGAATCCGTCCGAATTTCGTTCAGAACGAACCTGTCAAAAGAAGCGACAAAGAGCAACATACGTCCTCATGACTACTCGGACCTGTTCCGCCTTTAACAAATTCAACCTACGAAATCCTCCGACACCCAAGTATGAATCACTCAAAATAATCGCTATAGGGTGAGTTCAACGCTCCTCCGCGGATCTATTTGTCCCTCAAAAAGGAATCATTCCTACAGACTGCACTAGGGTGAGTTTAACGTCCCTCCGCGGGCCTGTTTGGACCTTCTTCTAGGATCCAAAATGTTAAACTCATAAACTTGGACCTGGAGTTGGCTCGCATCGGCGTTCCTCCGGGATAAAGAATGGCATCTCTCCGGAGAGTCAGTCCATGCATCTATCTTGCTGCTCAGGTTTAATGGCACATCCTTACTCGGATCACTAGTCAGCCTCCCACGGGAGATGATCGAGTGCCACCAAGTTTCTCCTCGTACTCGTCTATCCCCGATTAGTCGGGAAGCACCAGTACCATAATCCGTTGAGATTTTGTTCAAATCTTGGTTGTTCGGAAGATTGACGACGGTCGTCGAGTATTTCCGTAATCACTCGGACCAAATCATGTCTTTCGCAAATTCGTTCTACAAAATCTCAACCGATTCGGGGGCTAATGTTGTGGATACCCATAATAGGTAGGCCCATGAAGGGTCAAAGAATCATAAAGCACAGGGTCCGTACGACAGAGGGGCACAGATCAATTTCATACCATACAGGAAGTTACTCGGATGTCAGACATACCATCTACTCGGACGACATCTATGTCAACACTACTCGGACAACATCCAGGTCAACATTAGTCGGACAATATTACTCGGTCAACATTACTCAGCTATTCGGATGACCATCAACCACTCTGCCGTATAACCTACTCGGGTATGCGATGGACAACAATCACGCATGGCACTTGAACCGTCACCATCGATGAGTGGAGCATTACCTTCTAGTGGGTTGCATTAATTCCTCCACTTGTAACTTAGGAGGTGAGGGGGCGGCGCACTCTATATAAGCCACCCCTCACCACTAGACTCAAGGGGATATTCTCTCATTCTTCCATCTCTCTCTCAAACTCTCTCACATATTCCTTGTAACCCCGTGTTCATACGAAGATCAAGGAAAGCCTCTCCGGAGCACGAGACATAGGATTGTTATCTCCATCGTAAGAGGCCCGAACTCGTTAAAAAACACTCAAGTCACCCGTTTGCATTTCGATAGACCACGCTCCTTTATCCTACCCCTCTTCTACTGTCGAAATCGTTCCCACGACAGAACGTGCTACGTAAAACAAACAAAAATTTCGCGCACAATCCAACCAAGATCACTATCGAGGTGCAGGTAACGAGATCATACCCTTGACGATCCGTCGACGCAGTGGTGTTGTTTACGATGTCGATGAAGTCCTTCGACTCCCGCAGCTAGGTTATACCTCCCAGCCATGAGAGTTTCTCCTCACGATGATCCGCCCGATCTAGCGTCGAAGGTTACGATGCCTCTAGGGTATCCACGCGTATCGAATTAGCCGCACCGTAGCACTCCGTGGACTAGCATGAAGAATAACGGGAAATAAATAATGACAATCATATTGGCTCCTGCCGATTGCCGTACTCACGACACGCAGGTCATGAAAAAAATATTACAAACACTTTGCATCTCATACAATCACATTGCATCACATAGGCTATACCACATCACATGCACACCCTGCAAAAACAAGTTAGACGCCTCTAACGATTTTGCTACAATACGTGGCTCTATGACTCCGTTGCAAATCGTTTGCTACCTACATTGCCATAAGCACGATTACCCTTGTTGTTATTTAACTGCCGGAATGTATGGAATACGAGACTAAATAAAAAATATTGAACCCCATACTAAACTACGTCATACGCGTGACCTCCGTGTAGATCTCATCTACTAGCCTGATCATTACAAATTTTTCTTTCTCAACTAAAGTGGAACTGATGGCTCAATATTTTGACACTTTGTTGGTGCAATGTCTTGCCCCTCCCTTGGGTTTTGGAGATTGTTGTCAAAAACAGTATGGGACTAATTTGTTTGCTAGTGCACACAGAGAGAAATAGTCCCTGACATATCGAGAAGAATGCTATACTCTGAAGAGAAGTTCGAAGAACTTCACCGAAAAGAATCTGCGTTGCAGAGAGGAGATAGATGCGTTTCGGAACGAAACCATACCGAGAAGATTGCGTGAAGTGATTGACCCCCGAAAATATTGCTGAAGTGAAGCAATTCTGTTTCGGTGTGTCCGAAGAAGAATGACTGCAGCCGAGAAGAATGAAGACTAAGAGAAGACGTAGCATTTTCTTTCGTAGTTCATTTTCTCCTACTTGAGTCATAGGACCACCGTACTATTAAGAGGGGTAGAGTGTTCGAAACTTATGTTTCTCTCATGCTGAAACAAAACCTATGTGAGACTGAGAGGAATCTCTTTATGCTCCGAAAGTTTACTTGCCAGCCAGAGACATTGTTCTTCTGGGCTGCGAGAGATATCTTTCGGACCGAGGAGTCAGCTTTACTTGTTCCTCAAGTATAGTTGCGATGTGCTCGAAAATCCAACCGTTGGAAACGTGTCGGTTGGCCATTCGCTGGACCGCGTGTCCTAAATGGTCATTTCCCATCTGGGAAGGTTGCGGTTATAAATAGCCACCCCGCTCCAACGTTTTTCGTTGGCTGCTCCGCTTGAGATTCTGATAAGATTGATTGAGCACCCCTCTCTGCGTGATTTGAGTTTAAGATCCACCGAGAGAAAAACCCCAGAGCCGAAGAATTAGATAGTGGTTCAGCATCACTAGAATCTAAGTTAAGTACGCTCCACCTTATTATCTTGAGAGCTGCCAACTCTCTAGACGGTTAGGTGTCAAGTTCTTCAGTGACCAAGAGTAATTGTGGTTCACGAAGACAAAGTCTGTCGAAGGTTTTGGAGATCGCCGATAAGGATCTAACCACGAGTGAATTCGACTGAAGCCTAATCAACTTCACGTTGAAGGAGAATATGATGGAGAGAGTTTATCTCCTGTGTTAAATCACAACTCCCTCCAACCAGACGTAGCTCTTTTGCAAAAGAGTGAACTGGTCTACCAAATCATCTGTCGCCATCGAGCACCACTGGTTATTTCTTCTCTACTGTAATTTCTTCAGTAGTTTATCTTTTGTGCTCTATGTCCCGATAGATAACTGTGATCATTTACCTTCCTCTGTTTATTATCTGTGCCATGGCTATGTTGTTCAGTGTATTCCAGTTTGTTGTGCTTAAGATAGTTTGTTGAAGAGGTGAGCCAGACGCTGTCTGGCTGGACACGAGAGCAACACACACACACAACTCACCCCAGACGCCATAGCAAGAAGACTGAGAGGTGAGCTCCTCTCCAGTTCCTACATGGCATCGAGCCAGGCGTTCCAAGGACGGTGCTGGTGGTAGTTCACCGGCGAGGCGGCGATGGGCGGAGTGGCGGCGGAGATCGGCTGGGCGTGGTGGTTGCGGCTGCGGCTGGGCACGGTGAGCGCGCGCGGAGGTCGCGGACGGGCGCGCGTCGCTTGGAGGTTGCTGCCGGCCGGGATTCGAGGCTGCTGTGCGAGGGCGGCTGCGGTCTGGTCCGGGCGACGTGGCTCTACCGCGTGGGGGTCGTGCGGTGGTCAGCGGCAGGGGGAGCTGGCTGGTGCTTGCTGAGAGAGGGATTTGTGATGTGCTGCTGCCAGTGGCGAATCTAGAAAAAAATGGAGGGTGGGCTCAAAATTTACGCAAGCCCATGTCATGCGAACATGTGTTGGGCTGGGCTGACAAGTGGCTGGGCTGGGCCTTAATAGTAATAGTAAAAAAATCTTTATGCAGCGCTGGAGGGGGGGCTCGAGCCTATTAAAGCCCCCTCAGTAGATTCGCCACTGGCTGCTGCTAGAGAAGGTGTGCGTGCTGTGGTGGTGCTGCTGCTGTCTGCTTGTGGTGCTTGCATTGCATTGTAGGCTGCTGAATCAATTGTTGCTGGATTTGTGGTGCTACTGCTTGCTATGTACGGGTACTTGGTGGTTTGCTGCTAGAGTTGCTACTTGCACTTGAGTGCTGCTGCTGCTGCTGGTTGAGGGAGAGAAGGACTGCTACTGCTGTGTGGCTGAGCTGCTGGGTGTGGTTGACTGGGAGGAAGATGACAGGTGGTGAGGTCAGGGTCATGGATTCGGTGCGGTCGGATGATGAATGTTCGTGTGGTGCAGAGGAAGGAGGAAGGCACGTAGGAGATGAAGTGCTGAGAGGAGGCGGAGATGTAGCTGGGTGTGCCTCGGCAAGCAGAGACTTGGAGGATGCCCTGCTCGCCGCCATCCAGGAGGAAGTTGTGCTGCGTGCACGTCTGGCCTCCGCCAAAGCGTCTTTAGATTCTACGCAGGCAAGGGTGGCTCGCATGATGTACACGACAACGTTCATCAGGGATGTCAAAGAGGCAGCGGTCATCGAGAAGGAGAGGACAAGTTCGGCCCTCTTTATCTGTACTAATGAAGATGGCACTGAAAAGGCCACAATTGATGCTCATAGGACTGCTCCGGAGTGGGTTCTAGACTCTGGTGCTTCTAAACATGTTGCAGGTGACTTCAGGGAATTTGAGTCATATGATCAGCTCACTCCCTCTCAAAGTAACAGGATATGTACTGCTGACGGGACATCGCAACCTATTAAGGGCATTGGGACAGTTCAATGTACACCTGATATTAAGTTATCTTTAGTCCTACATGTGCCAGCTTTCCCGGTTAATCTGTTGTCTATGAGTGCTCTAATTGACTAGGTGGACTGTAGGATAACAGTTGACAGAGGAATGTGCTTGATTGTGGACAGGCCGACTGGAAGGAGGATGGGGACTGGAATAAGGCGTAGGGGACTGTGGTACATGGACCGTGAGGGGCTTGGTCAGACGGGCAGCCCAGTGTTTGCGGCAATTGTGGAAGAAAGAGATTCTGTGGCGATGAAACATCACTGCAGAATGGGGCATTTATCCTTTGATAAAATGTTCAAGTTGTTTCCTGATGTAATGGATGGAGTAGATAAGAACAAGCTGAATGTGATGCGTGTGAGTTTGCAAAACACACGAGGACGTTGTCGGAGTTGAATCCGGCAGATCTCGGGTAGGGGGTCCCGAGCTGGTGAGCTTAGCTAGATGGTAACAGGACAAAGAGGGACACGGTATTTTACCCAGGTTCAGGCCCTCTCGAAGAGGTAAAACCCTACGTCATGCTTCTATGTTATTGCTTTTGATGGAGTACAAAGTACAGGATGATCTACCTCGAGATCGTATGTGAATGAATCTTGCCCTATGGTCTAAAACCCCTCGGCTTATATAAACACCGGGGGTACCTAGGGTTACATGTAGGTCGGTTACATTAAGGGATAAACATGCCGATGATTTGAACGTGTCTTGGAGTATACGCCAAGCCTTCGGAAGATTCCATCTTGAGTACGCTGTGGGGCATGGCAAACATGGCCCACTCGTCGGTCCTCTGGGGGTCGTCGGCCCAGCCCATGATTGGGGGGCGACGAGCACCCCCTAGTCCAGGACACCGTCAGTAGGCCCTAAACTGGTCTTCAAGCCGAGGACGTCGATCAACTCCTCGGAGTGGCTTCATCTTTGGTCTTCGGCTTCGCAGGCGAGTTCCATATTCCTCTTTGTGTCTTCCTCTATCGTAACCATACTTTAGCCGAGAAGTGATATACTTCGGACGTCCGAGGAGCTCCAACCAAGCTTCCCACAGAGTGCTTTTTATCGGATCCGAAGACCCTATCCAGGCCTAGGTAGCTTAATAGCGAAGTCTCCTAGTGCTGGTATGGGTGAGTCGATTGGGCCGTGTTCTGACAACTTTGACCGAAAACCGAACCGTCCCCGTGTACTGTAGAACCAAAAGGTCCTATTAGTAACATTTATGCCGAGTTTTAGCGCGACCCAAGGCCGTTGCCATTGGCACGTCCTATCAATAAAGGATCATGCTCCAGATTTTCGGCGGCATTATTAACAAAATCCCTTGACTTACGTGCGTTCATAACGCACGTCGCGTTGGGAACCGGCGAAATTACCGCTTGGTATCGCGCCCTTTGGTATTTTTTACAGGCTGATAACCCACAAGTGTAGGGGGTCAGTTGTAGCCCTTTCGATAAATAAGAGTGTCGAACCCAACGAGGAGCTAAAGGTAGAATTAATATTCTCTCAAGTTCTATCGACCACCGATACAACTCTACGCATGCTAACGCTTGCTTTACCTAGAACAAGAAATAAATCTACTTTGCGAGAATAAAAAGATAGCTTTGCAAGATAATAAAGAGTTAGGTGTTGTTTAATAAAAGTACAATAAAGAAGAGAGTTTTGGAAGAACAATAAGAAAAGGATTGTCCCTAGGTAATTGAATATGAAACGTGTGATACTCATCATACTTATGAGGGAGAGGCTTAAGCTAACATACTTTCCGTACTTGGATCATATATTCTTATGATTGGAACTCTAGCAAGCATCTGCAACTACCAAAGATTCATTAAGGTAAAACCCAACCATAGCATTAAGTGAAAAGTCCCCTTTAATCCAGGAACCAGATTTGAACTGGTGACACGAGGATTTTCAGTCCTCTGCTCTACCAACTGAGCTATCCTGACCTTTTCTTGTGCATCATCCTAGTAGAGTATTTGTATCTATGTCAATTAAAAGGACTCAAAAATTAATTAAAGTATTTCAAATTCAAAATTGGAAAATGGGGGGGGGGGGGGGGGGGGTAGTCCTATGCATTGTGCATGGTTTACTTAAATAATACTTAAAAAATATGCAACAACTCACGAACTCGAGTTTAGGTTTCTGTCACTCCCGCAAACCACTATAAGCAAACCATTAACATATTGCAACACCCTACAGCGGGAACCCCACACGTTTGCGCGAGACGGCGGGCACCATAGGACAGCACCATAATAACATACAACTCATATCAACCATACCATACCGCAATTAACCCATAGGACAAAAAGAAACTACTTAGACATAATATAGATGCAACACATCATTGGGTAATAATATATAGCATCAAACACCATGTTCAAGTAGAGATTACATCGGGGTGAGAGAGGATACACCGCTGCACGGAGAGGGAGAAAGATGGTGATGACGGCGGCGAAGTTGTTGGAGATGATCGCCATCACGATGATTCCCCCGGCGGCACTCCGGCGCCACCGGGAGAGAGGGGGAGAGAGGCCCCCCTCCTTCTTCTTCTTGCTTGGCCTTCCTCCTAGATGGGAGAAGGGTTCCCTCTCTGGTCCTTGGCCTCCATGGCTCCCGGAGGGCAGGAGCCCCTCCGAGATTGGATCTCTCCTCCTCTGTTTCTCTAGGTTTTCGCGACTTTCTGGAACTGTTTCTGCGGCCGAGCACCGTTTCTTAAATAGCCGGAGATCCGTAACTCCGATTGGGCTGAAATTTTAACATGATTTTTTCCTCATAATTAGCTTCCTTGCGCCCGAATGAGAGCTCCAGAAGCTTCACGGTCTCTCCACAAGCCACCCTGGCGTGCCCCCTGGCTTATGAGGCCCACGGGCCTCGTCTTGCGTTGATTCTTGCGCCATAAATTCAGATATATTCCATAAAAAAATGACGTAAATTTTCAGGTCATTCCGGCTCCGTGAATTTTTCACCTAAAAACCCAAAAACAATAGAAAACAGGAACTAGCCTTTGGCACTGGGTTAATAGGTTAGTCCAAATAGAAATAATATAAATTGTTGCCAAAAATATGGAAAAGTGGTATGACAGTAGCATGAAACGATCAAAAAATATAGATACGTCAGAGACGTATCAGCATCCCCAAGCTATCAATATCATGTACTCAGATTATAGTGGACTTCTGAAATAATTGTTTTAGTCTTAACATTTATCTCCAGATATATTAATACAAGAATATATTAAGCCCTGGTGGCTCTGATAGTCAAAGGAATAATACAAATTATAGTGAACCAGAATATATTATAGTCAAAGGAATAATTATTTTGAAAACGCGAGGATATGCAAAGATACACACGGACCTGAAGTTGTCAGATCTGTTGGAAAGGGACTATACCACAAGCGAAGCATATTTTACAACGGTATGCCATAAGTGTAAAGTGCATTAGCATTGACTAAATTATTGACTCTAGTGCAAGTGGGAGTCTGTAGGAGATATGCCATAGTGTCAATAATAAATGTTATTATTATCTCCATGTTGTGATTATGTTTATATTCCGTGCTATAACTGATATGTTTCTCGAGTCTACAATAACCACGAGGCTCGGAGGAAAACTCATATGCACGTGTGAAATAATAAACGGTAAAATGTATTCCTAGTCTGGCCTGTAAGACTAGCTCAAGTATTGCATGATGATCATGTTTTCCTGATTATGGGCATGTCTATGCCGGCAACTTTTGAGGGCACAATGTTAGGAGAACACTTGTGTTGAATCGACCCGATTGATGTTATGCTATGAGATACATTCGTCACAAGTTAATGGTTAATAACACAAAGAAAGTTAACGTTTGCATAATTCCTTAGACCATGGGAGTGTCAAGCTCCTTCGTACTTGATTCGTGAACTTTGGGGTTTGTTAAACATCATCTGTAACAGGGTGGCTATTACGGCGGCTTACGGGTTCACGGAAAAGTATGACAAGGAACTTGATAGCTCAAGATTGGGATTTGCTCCTCCGACGATGGAGAGATATTCTTTGGGCCCTCTCGGCATTATGGTATCCATCATCATCTGGCCAGACACAATGTGATTTGATCACAGGGATGCCGGAACACGGAAACGAGAAAAGAGAACAAAAACCGGTAACGAGATAACTGGCATAGTGGACAAGTTGTTGATTCACGTGGATGCCGATAAGTCTCACCTCGGGTGTTTGTAACATATCGCGAAGCAACATGAATAGCACACAGCAAACTACAGGTTCACTCGAATATTCATTCGTGTGGGTATAGGGATCAATATGGATGTCCACGGTTCCGCTATTGATCATTGATCGGAAAGTGTTCCGGTCATGTCTATACTTCACCGAACCTACAGGGTCACACGCTTAAGGGTCATCTATCTGCTGAATACTATACATGGAGTTTGAGAGAAAGTCACCGGAAAAGTTTCGGAGACAACGGAAAAGTTCCGGAGAAAACACCGGAAAAGTTTCGGTGAAACCAAAAAGTTGTTTCGGAGTAAACCATTAAGCCAAAAAAGTTTCGGCATGCGCCTGGAACTTTTTGGAGGGTGCCAGAATTGTTCTAGGACCTTCTGGAATTTTTCCGGAGAAAAAAAGGGGAAATGTTTTGGAGCTGCCGGAAATGCTTTGGTTGCTTTTCGCTGATGAAAATCATTGATCCGGAAATGTTTCGGAACGTGTCCAGAATTATTTTTGGGGGTACTGGAAATGTTCTGGACCTACAGATTTTTTTTTTGATTTAATGGATGCGGAAAAATGTTTTCATGAATAGTGAAAAGCACTTTATGGTTGCTTTTTGGAAAGCCACCTTTTAGGGCTTTTCCCAAAGTTTCTAGAAGGGAAGACTTGGGGAGGAGGGAACCCCTTTTGGGGGGAACCCACCAAGGGTGGCCAGCCATGGGAGCTCCACTTGCCACCCCTTTATGCCCTTGTGAAGGACATATTTTGAGGGCATTCTGGTATTTCCAAGTGTCCTCTACCCCTTGTGGTTTTCCTATAAATAGAGGTGGAGAGGTGCTCTCCATACTCACTCAATCTCTCATACAAATGCCATGCATGATCTGGCTTTCTCTCTCCCTCCCACGAATAGTTTCGTAGAGCCGAAAAGCTGTCTGGGTTCCGGTGGGAACTAGTTCTGGGCGGCGAAGCCCTGCCGGATAGCTGACACCGTATGTGTGCAACCCCATAGAGAGGTCGTAGGTTAAATATTTTGCCCGAGGGGCTGTTCGAGGGTCCTCCCGAAGGGCTGTCCGAGATACTGTCCGAGTTCGAGGGTCCTCCCGAAGGGCTGTCCGTGACACCGTCCGAGGGACTGTCCGGCCGCCTCCCGAAGGGCTGTCCGAGGGGCAGTCGAGGGAGAACATCCTTGCGGTTGAGAGGTTGTAAATCCTAGCTGCGGGGATCTGCACCGACGATCTACATCGACTCTCCTTCCGCTGCGCTACGAGTCGGTAAGGATCAGATCAAAAACCTTGTATGCATCTCCATAGTGATCCTGGGCGTGTTCGTAGTGCCGAATTTTTTTGTTTTCTATAGCGTTCCCCTACACCGGTGACTTGCCCGGTTCTTCAGTGCAGACCATCGTCGACCCTCGCCTCGGCTCCACGGAAGCGGAGGTGCCCCCTCCCCTCTGGCTGAAGCATCAGTCAGCGGTTCCACTCCGATGAGCGGTGGGGAAGCGAGCCGCCCTTTGCGCCGAAGCATATACCTCCGGGGCTCACGGTTGCCGGACATGGGGACGACAATGGAGATCCGCCGCGGCCGGCAGTAGACTAGTCAAGGGTATCCATGTCGTCGGAATGGATATCCGCCGGCGCCGACCGTAGACTAGTTTTATCTTAGTCCGGTATCGTTTTTAGTTAAAAATATGTCCAAAATGTAACCGTTTTCATCCGGTTTGTATGAAATTCGTCATGTTTATATGAAATCCGCCCATGTTTGCATGAATTTCATCCGGTTTGTTGAAAAAGTGTATGCAATATATGCGGCCAGCGTTGGATGGCAGCCTCCCGCATCCGTGTCCGCGGACTGGTCCCCCCCTGTCCGCGGACGGATGCGGGAGGAAATTTGCGGGTTGCCGTTGGAGATGCCCTTATAGGTTTTAGGACTTCGGCTAGGTGTGGCGTAAGGGAGGAAAACCGAATTTATCCTCCCTTACGGTCAGTTAGGGGATCGGTTAGAAATGCCCTAAGGCAACATTTTAGCCTTTTTTTTTTTAGAATCTGGGCAACATTTTAGCTATGGATTGTTTTCTCTTTGAATATTTAGCTTTTTTTTAGGCAATCTTTGAATATTTAGCGATGGATTGGTATTACATAAATGGGCCTTAATTGTTTGGAACCGGGCTGGAATTTCATCAAACAGCTGGTAGGTAGGCTGCCTTCTCCCTCTCCTCTTTTCACTTGACCCCGCAGCTCAGCTCAGCGCCCCCACCGGAAAAAGGACCGACCGGACGTGCGCCGCCGTTTTGCCGGCGACCTGAGCGCGTCCCCGGCGACGGCCACCGACTTCTTTGCCTACCGATTTGAGGTCAGGCTTTCTCCCTCCTTCCGTCTTATCCCCCGATTTAATTTCTTTTCTTTTCTTCTCTCCCGGAAACCCTAGCTAGATTCTTCTCGCTGAACCATCTCTGTGTTTTCTTTGCTTGTCGCGGCAGTTGGAAGGGTCAGCGGCAGCTCAGCACGCAGGGAGATTGATGATGGATGCCGATGAAAATGAGATCCCCCAACCGTAAGATTCAATCTCTAGATCCATTTCAGTCCGCGCAGTTTGTTTTGTGTTCCTGCCTGACAAAGGGATGATGGATGGATGCTTTGTGTTGGATGTATGGCAGCAACATTGTTGGTTGAAGAAATTAGTCCATTGCAATGACGCCGCTTTCCATTTGCTGATTTTCCAGGGGCCATCCCGAGGAGAAACCGTCCGTCGATACGCATTCCCTGACATTGATGGTTGCGGTGGTATCCAAGGTGCTCGACGACGATGACCTCCTCATCGAGATCCTCCTCCGCGTCGCGTTCCCCACAACGCTTGTCTGCGCCGCCCTCGTCTGCAAGCGCTGGTTCCACCACGCCTCCGACCGACGGTTCCTTCGCCGTTTCCGCAAGCTCCATCCGCCCCCCCTCCTCAGCTTCTACGTTGTTTGGGAGGGTGCACGCTTCATAACGATGCAGCCTCAACCACCAGAGCTCGCTTCCGTCGCCCGCCACGTTGCAAGCTACAGTTTTGGCAACTTCTTTGGCTTTGAGGACTGCCTGAATGGCTGAATGGCACAGTCTTAACCCGCGACCATGAACAACGAGTATGGACATATAAAGCGAACTGCCCGTTGTGCCCTGAGAGAAGCATGCCCATCGTCCCACCAGTCCCACGCGCCCAGGCAGCAATGTCCGTATTCTTGGTGAATTCCTCTCCAAAGAAGAAGGCAACAGCCTGTCCTATTTTTATATGTTGGCGGAGATTGCCAGGGAGACAAAAAATGTCATGGTGCGCGTATTTATATTGCAAGGTGGTGTCTGGTGCATGCTTACCTCGGCCACAAACCAGCTCCATTATCCGCGGCCAAGGCCAAAACCAATGCTCGTCGACAATAAAATCTATATGATGGCCGCCCATACTGACAACATTTTTGTCTTGGATTTGACTGGCTCAAGTTTCTCCACAGTTCACCTCCCACAAGGCGTGGAGTATGCCTCTTCAGAAATCATGTTTTCACGGGCCGATGATCCTTCTGGTGTATATCTCATCCATGTCAGTCCCAAGGAGTTTCAACTTTGCATATGGCTGCACAAGGGGGGTGACTGGCTGCTGGTGTATACCTTTTATTTGCATGAAATGCGTGCTATTTTGGGAACGACAGATCACGCACATGTGAATATAAGGCAGGTGGGAGACAATGCTCAGTTTGTATTTTTACAGATTTCTCATTACATATTCTACTTGGATATCAAGTGCCGAACACTGTGTAAAGTGTATTAGATTGCAGTCAATGGTCGATGTTTACGTGCCATCCATCCTTTTATGATGATCTGGCCTCCTATATTCCCTGCCCTCAAGGACGATCCTGAAAGGTTTGCCTTTTGATCTTTAGATGATATTTATAGTGCATCTTGTTGGGGTTACCAAATTTTGTGATGTGTTGTACATCGTGTTTGGTATAGCTGTGTAGTGGTGTTTGTTGCATGATTTATTCCTTGGGCCATTTTGACAGTTCTAATTAATTAATTGACATTTTAAATGCTTGCCGTAAGATCTTCTGAAATAATTTATGTATTGATTCTCTTGGTCCTTTTGAACAATACTACTTAGGCAGCATTAGAGAATGGGTGTTCACACCAGACAGCATGCTTCCTGAACTTGTTCTTTCCCTTATATGGTCTCGTGATAGCAATCTGTAGTGGTGCTAAAAGATGACTCATTTGGTGTTTTTAGCGTGGACCTCTTATTTTATTAATATTTTCTTAGCTATCAGCTCAAAACTAAAAATTGGGCATTCAAAAGTATAAAACATCATGCATATGAGGTAAGGGCTGAAAGACGCCTAGCTCTGTTGTCATGTTGACACATGTATTTATTTTGTTCTGAAATATTATCACAAATCCATCAAGCTTGGAATTTCAGCTTCCTATGTTTCTTAAATGTAATCATGGTGTAATTTTCTTCTGCCTACCTTTAAACTGTCAACCTGAAGCTATGTATGAGATTTTCAATACTAGTTTTTTTCTGCATGAATTCCGAGTCACTGTGAATTATTTCCTTGTGTGTGACAGTTGACAAGTGGCTAGTTCAAGCTAACATCGGGTAATTTGTGGTTGTGTGGTGTTTTTCCTTGTATGATCAGAGTTTTGTTGTACTGGAATACAAACTATAAATTTGAAATTTTGCCCGTATTTCGTTGTACTCTTGTAGCTTATTGGAAAATAAAAAAATACTCCCTCCGTTCCAAAATATAGTGCGCTTGCGCTTCCCGAGGTTCAACTTTGACCATAAATTTAACCAACGAGACCGACTGCGGCGGGTGCCGCAGTCGGTCTCGTTGGTTAAATTTATGGTCAAAGTTGAAGCGCGGGAACCGAGGACGCACTATATTTTGGAACGGAGGGAGTACTATAGATGTACCAGATCCACTATTTAATTTCTGAACGTGTATAACATGTGGCTACCATTGTACCAGCCATTTATATTTTGGTGCTTAAAGTGGCAAAACATATGCATTCTTTTTTTTGGAGGAAAAAAAATCAGCAAAGACAAATATATTATGTTTCTTAATTATCTCAATCCTGATGCTTCCTCTGTTTTCTCTGAAACAGGAATGCCATATGAAGGTTTTGGACGGCCAGTGACATTTAGGGCGTCGTCAAGGAATAGCAGAGAGCTCCGTTGCCTTATGAGCAGTCCTAACTGTGTGCAGTGTAACCTGCACTAGATTCGTTATGATGCTGTGTAACTGTTGTCACCGAGATCTTTCTTTGGTGGATAGGACTCCATGTATGCATTTCTAGTAGTTATCTCGGCTGCCGGCTGATCCGCTTGTTACATATGGTATTTGGGGCGCAAACCGGTCTTGTTGACCAAACATATTGTTGAATTGGTCCAAGTTAGCGATGTGTTTGTATGTAGCTGCCTCTAATGCGACAGTAAAACTGAAACGCGCTTTGAGGCTGCATGTTGAGGACCATACTGTGCTGCTGGTTCAGCATGGAGTAAGTAAGAGAATGGTTTTGTTCAATGAATGATGAACAAGAGCGGTAAGCTCTGGTAAATGCATCTTATATACTGTACTAGACAATGATGTGTTGATGAAGCCAAATGGTAAGTAAATTCAACAGCAGGAAAAACACAAATCATTCAGTCAGCTTATCAGAGTTGATGTGTTGATGTGTTGATGAAGCCAAATGTGTAAATGCATCTTATATACTCTACTGAGGGAAGTACAAATGCTGAAAACACTGGATTGATTGCTTATCAGAGTTGGTCACCACATTGTAACTAGAAGTATGGTCGAGTGAAAAACATGTTGGTCAGTGTCATGCTGCCATTGAAACACGTCGCTAGGCCGGCTGAGGCTGCTACCGGAAACGATCAGACGCTGGAGGGTCCGGCCCTCAGCCATGTTGCTCGATCTGCTGCGTCGCGTCTCGTCTGTGTGGAGGAACAATTACGTAGTACATTAGTAGTAGTAGTAGTAACACAACCAACACATAAATTGAACAGACAGCATATATATGAAACGAACAAAAATGGGATAGCATGCATGCGATGCGACACTAGAAATCAATCTCATACGAGATGCAATCAGATAGATAGATGGATGGATAGATAGATAGATAGATACTAGGTACATGAAGAATGTGAGACAGAAAATGCAGACAGATGGAGGATTTCATTTCAACAAACAAACAGATGGTGTCTTGTCTGCTCTGCTATACCTTAGAATATGGTGGATCGTGCATATTCATTCTAGGGTTGTTTTCTTTTCGATCCAACGACAAAGAAGAAGAAGAAGAAGAAGAAGAAGAAGAAGAAGAAACCATGCATATGCAAAACAGAATGAATCACGGATAAGTCAACAAGAAGAAACACGCACGCGAGCTCGCTCTCATAGTCATATATATAGAGTAATAATAAACTAAAACAACAAAGGAGGGCCCCGGTATTAAACAGTCTCACATCTGTTGGTCGGGGGCAGAGGAGGAGGAGCAGATCACGACGGTGACGGTGATGATGACGGCAGCGGCGTGTTCCTTTGCCGGTGGTAGAAGAGAGGAGGCCAGCAGTATATTATTCAGAACAAGAAGGGAAAGAGCAGAGTGTATGTATGTATGTATTCAGAAAAAATCAGTTACCAGGGGAATGGGAGGCCGGCACCGCTCAATTACTGGACGTCCAGCTCGACCTCGATCCTTCCTTCCTGCCCCACCTCCACCTCTAGCCGCTCAATTACAATGGGAATGGGGCAGCTCGGCCGTCCAATTTCCACCCCACCCCACGACCACGAGCCCCCACCCCAAGCTCAAGGAAGGATTGATTCATTTCTTCCTCCTGGGTGTCAACTGTCAAGGCAAGCCAATGCAAAGTTTGTTCCTCCTGGGGGTGCCGGGTGCCATGGAAGAGTATGATTGAAGCAACGAGAAAAGTGATTACGTCCAGGGAGCTCCTCGGAATATATTTTTCAATGACAAAAAATATATTATTTTTAAATATATGCTCTCCCTCGAGCCCGTCCCATAAGACGTTGCTCTCCTGGAACACGGTCTAGGGCTCCTTTGATTCAAAGGAATTCTATAGGATTTCTGAAGGATTGAAACCCTTAGGAATTTTTTCTATGTTGGCCCTTTGATTCATAGTATTGGATTCCATAGGAATTTTTTCTATGAAATCTTTTGTACTACATTTTATATGAAATGTAACATCCACTCCTACCTTTTTTTACAATTTCTATGTTTTTCATGTGGCATCAAACACTCCTTACTAATCCTATAGGATTCAAGTTGGCATGCCACTCCAATCCTATACTTTTCCTATTCCTACATTTTCAAAATCCTGCGAATCAAAGAGGCCCCTAGTGTAGAGGGCCTGGCAAATAAACCATGCAATGCACACACCCCACACATAGCTAGGTTTTCCGGTATTGCTAAAAAAAAAAGAGGCTGGGTTTTCTGGTTTTATCAAGGTTCTTAAAGATTATTCGTTAGGTTTTCCCCTGTGTTTTCTTTATCAGTTTTTACTGGTATTCATTCATTTTATTTTTGCCGGTTTGTTTTCGTTTGGCCCATTTTTTAATTCATGATATTTTTAATTAGCAAACGTTTTAAAATTCATGTACATTTTATTGAATTGGCAAACATTTTTTATGTTTTTTGAATTTTTGCAAATTCGTGAAGATTTTTTAAATTCTTGAATAGTTTTTTAAATGTATGAACTTTTTCTCAAAATCAAGAACATTTTTTTGAAATTTCTGAACAGATTTCCGAATATTTTTAAAATTCCGGAACATTTTTTCCTATATGTGAATAATCTTTAAATTCACCATTTTATAAATTCAGAAAATTTATCTCAAATTCGTGAACTTTTTGCACATGCATAACCGGAGCAACAAACAAGTGATTCCCTGAACCTTGGTGTAGCGAGGTCCACCGATCATCCACTTCTGCAGGCAGAACAAACATGACACACAAAGCAACGGTTGACGAGTTGACGGTAGGGTAAACCATACAAACAACAACTGTTGATGAATTGACACACAAAGCAAAGGTCGATGTCGCCACTTTCTGCTTTTGTGATAGTCAGCTTACTATGATTCTACCGAGGAAAATGTCATTCCCGAGGTACTCTTACGGTCATCAATAGCAACTGCCTTGTCATTATTACTGTAGCCGAGTAGCTTCATCATCTCTTTATTTTCTATCGCATAGACACAACCAAAGTTTTTCGTCCGTTTGACATATCTGAGCATATTCTCCATATCCATCCAATGCTCTATAGTGGATGCTTCCATGAAGCAACTCATAATCCAAACAGAATAGGCTAAGTCCGGTCTTGTGTTCTAGAGACACCTCAAACTTCTGACCACATTTCTATACTTGGTTGCATCTGCGTGCCAAATTAAAGTTCTCTATCACCTGCGTGTCAAATTAAAATTTCTTTTTTTGTATGGTCAGTTTTGTGTCTCTAGATGCCAAATTTAGTCTTTCATGGATGTCAATTTTATTTTTGTACCATCCGCACGACAATATTTTTTAACATTTTTTTGTAATATTTTCACATGGAAACTTTTAGAAATTCGGTGATAAGATAGATACTTTTTAAAGATTCAGGATATACATGGCAAATTTAGGAAAACAATCACTAAATCATGCCAAACAGTCTTTTTTTTCTCTCTCTTCGTATGACACGACAAATCAATTATTAGCTTCGTGGCAAATATAGATAGTGCACCATGAAAAACTCTATTTAATTTTCTGCTTTTTTATGTTATATGATAGTTTTCATGCTCACACCATGGCAATTTTTTGTGTTGATACCCGACATCCGGTTTTTTTTTTTCCTGTACAAGGGTGCTCAGTAGGCCTAGCATTGGGCCTGCGGGCCGTTGGGGTTGGGGTCGCAATGGGGTTTTTCCCAGTCCCAATCTGGGGGAACGAATGTTGCTCAAAACAAAACAAAAATCATCTTCTCAAAAAAAAAAAAAAAAAATCTGGGGGAACGAATCCCCAAGAAAAACCTTTGATCGCCAAACTATGGTTCTCGATGGGAGCTCCCGGGGGACGTCAGTTCTATATTAATCACGTCTCCAGCGCACGCGGAAATTAGAAAAAGCTTTGATCGCCAAGCTGGCGAGCAGTAGCTGTCGCCGAAACCATGGCGTCGTGACGCGCATTTCCCGGCCGGAGAGTAAACTCAAGGGCCGCGTGGACAAGTTATTTAAGCGGCAGACAGGGCCATGGATCGATAGAGGCAGTTGATCCACTCGATTCCCCTCACCCTCACCGGAGGCTGAGGAGAAGAGAAGCTTGCTAGTGAGGGAGATGAGCAGGGTGTGCGTCACCGGAGCCGCCGGCTACATCGCCGCCTGGCTCGTCAGGAAGCTGCTCCGGCGAGGCTGCGTCGTCCACGCCACCTTGAGATCCCTCCGTAAGTGCACCTAACCACGTAAGCTTGTAGCTGCTAACCACATGAACCGTGCATCACTTGGTGATCATGCGTGCGTGGCAGTGGATGAGGAGAAGACGGGGCTGCTGATGGCGCTGCCCGGCGCGACGGAGCGGCTGACGCTGTTCGAGGCGGACGTCTACGACGCCGCCACCTTCGAGCCGGCGATCCAGGGCTGTGAGTTCGTCTTCCTCGTCGCCACCCCGCTCATGCACGACAACACCAGCGCCAAGGTACAGCTCAATCTGCTTGTCCGTGCCTACTGGATATTTTTTTGAGGTTTGAATTGAATATTGCTTGACTACACTTACCACTCCCACTACCGGAATTACCCTCAATCCCGACGGCCTATCTTATGCCGACGGCCCCCGTCGGCATAAATAGAGGTATGCCGACGGCCTAGGGTAAACCGTCGGTGTAGAAAAGCCGTCGGCATACCTCTAGATATGCCGACGGCACCCGTCGGCATAGTAGTGCCGTCAGCATATCCGGAGATATGCCTACAGTGGCCGTTGGCATAGGTGGGCCATCGGCATAGACGTGGACCCGGCGACCCGGCGGTAGACGGGCGCCGTCAGGGCCGTCGGCATAGGCCTGGTCCACGTCATCGATCCGCGACACGTGCCACGTCATCGATCCGGGGCGTGTCGGTTGGGCACACCTCATCGATCCATGGGTAGACCTTGCCGTCGGCACAGCTATGTATTATCTGTTTTTTTATTTTTTTATTTTTATTTTTTATCTGTTTTTTTTTCTAAATTAAAATTTGATTAACTTAAATGTGCCTTATCTAAACATAAACATACATAAATTATTTATCGATTTGGTGTAGAACTTTCCATAGATTATGAATATGTAGTTTGTATTTGTTTTCGAGTATGTTAGTAATGTGACCTCATGTTCTTTTGCATATAGGTCCCTATACTTTATTAAAATCACAAACAATTGATAATTGCATCTATTCTGACAAGTTTTATATGTTTTTTATAAGAATCTTGAAAGTGCTAGATCCGCGGGTCAACTGGGCCAGGTTTAGACGGGACGGGGGACTTGGGGGGGGGGGGGGGGTAGCAATGCCGCCAGGTCTTGCGCTGGGCCCTCTTACACGTCTGGAAGTGTGGTGGCAGGTGCAAGCACCCGGCACGCGGCTCCGAAGTGTGACCCCCCTCACGGACGTCGCTGCCGCCGTCAAACGGAGGGTGGAAACGGCCACGTCGGGCCGACACGGAGGGAATCTTGCGGTGGGTTGGGCCCGGACCTTGATCCGAACTGTACCTATGGGCTGGCCTATCACAACCAGGTGAAAAGGTCCATCGGTCAAACCCCGTCCGGCGAAAGTCAAAGGCCTAGATCCGCGGGTCAACTGGCCAGGGTTAGGCGGGACGGGGGACTTTGGGGGTAGCAATGCCGCCAGATCTTGCGCTGGGCCCTCTTACACGTACGAAAGTGTCGTGGCAGGTGCAAGCACCCGGCACGCGGCTCCGTAGTATGACCCCCCTCTCGGACGGCGCCGCCGCCTTCACACGGAGGGGGGAACGGCCACGTCGGGTCGACACGGAGGGAATCTTGCGGTGGGTTGGGCCCGGACCTTGATCTGAAGTGTCCGTATGGGCTGACCTATCACAACCAGGTGAAAAGGTCCATCGGTCAAACCCCGTCCGGTGAAAGTCAAAGGGCTAGATCCGCGGGTCAACTGGGCCAGGGTTAGGCGGGACGGGGGACTTGGGGGGGTAGCAATGCCGTCAATTCTTGCGTTGGGCCCTCTTACACGTACGGAAGTGTGGTGGCTGGTGCAAGCACCCGGCACGCGGCTCCGTAGTGTGACCCTCCTCACGGACGGCGCCGCCGCCTTCACACGGAGGGGGGAAACGGCCACGTCGGGTCGACACGGAGGGAATCTTGCGGTGGGTTGGGCCCAGACCTTGATCCGAAGTGTCCCTATGTGCTGACCTATCATAGCCAGGTGGAAAGGTCCATCGGTCAAACCCCGTCCGGCGAAAGTCAAAGGGCTAGATCCGCGGGTCAACTGGGACAGGGTTAGGCGGGACGAGGGTCTTGGGGGGGTAGCAATGTCGCCAGATCTTGCGCGGGGCCCTCTTACACGTACGAAGGTGTGGTGGCAGGTGCAAGCACCCGGCACGCGGCTCCGGAGTGTGACCCCCCTCACGGACGTCGCTGCCGCCTTCACCTGGAGGGGGGAAACGGCCACGTCGGGTCGACACGGAGGGAATCTGGCGGTGGGTTGGGCCCGGACCTTGATCCGAAGTGTCCCTATGGGCTGACCTATCACAACTAGGTGAAAAGGTTCATCGGTCAAAGCCCGTCCGGCGAAAGTCAAAGGGGTAGATCCGGCACGTCTACTGGGCCAGGGTTAGGCGGGACCGGGGTCTTGGGGGGGGTAGCAATGCCGCCAGATCTTGCGCTGGGCCCTCTTACACGTATGGAAGTGTGGTGGCAGGTGCAAGCACCCGGCACGCGGCTCCGGAGTGTGACCCCCCTCACGGACGGCGCTGCCGCCGTCACCTGGAGGGGGGAAACGGCCACGTCGGGTCGACACGGAGGGAATCTTGCGGTGGGTTGGGCCCGGACCTTGGTCCGAAGTGTCCCTATGGGCTGACCTATCACAACCAGGTGAAAAGGTCCATCGGTCAAAGCCTGTCCGGTGTGGTTAAAGTTAAACGGGTAGATCTACCGGTCAATCTAGACAGGGTTAGCCCGCTCGGTGGTCTTCGGAGGGTAGGCAGGATAGTGGATATTTAACAAATTGATATGCCTACGGAGATCAAATTGCTAGGAGATTAAAAAAAATTAAAGTTAATGTTCAATAAAAAAATGAAATAAAAAAAAATGAGAAATAGATATGCCTACGGCTTTGCCGTCGGCATAGATGGACACGTGGCAACTAAATCTATGCCGACGGCAAAGCCGTCGGCATAGGGACGCCTTATCCAGTCGCGCACCCCTCCCCTCCACTCGTTCTCTCCCTACTCTCTCTCTCGCTCTCTCTCTCACTCACCCCGCGCGCCGCCCGCCATCCCACCCGCGCCGCCGCCACCCACCCCACGTCGCGCCGGCCCGCCGTCCGCCGTCCCACGCGCCTGCCTCCCCTACCCCTGCGCTGCCCTCCTTCGGCTGCGGCCCGACGCGCGGCCGCCCTCCCTTGCGCGCGGCCGCCCTCCCCTGCGCTTCCCTGCTCCGGCTGCGGTGAGACCATTGTTAATGAAAAAGACATACTTATGCTAGAAAAGTTAAATGAAGACGCTGACGACGAGGAAGAGCCTCCACCTCCGTCAGACAACGAAGATGATATGCGTGATAGTGATGATGAGACCGGTCGAGGAATCGGTTACAACAGTGATGATTCGTATGGGTTCTAGCAGATGTACGTTTCATGTCTTTTTTTTCTATGCTTTATTAATATGCCTTTTTATGCTTATTTATTCATGTGCTTTTTTATTCCTTATTATTATGCTTTTTTCTTCATTATTAATATACTAATTGTTTATTCTCTTTTCAATGCAGGTTTGCTAAGCATGGGCAAGGGGAAAGCCGATGGCACGGGTTTCCTAACCAAACTCTCCAAGATGGCTAGTCGGAGTGGTCGAGCCCGTACTGTTCCCCCCGACTACTTGAGGATGACTCCTCACAGGGAGGTCGAGGGAGAGGTGCCCCTAGAGGAGGAGGGGTGGGGGGAGAGCCCCTAGAGGAGCACAGGGTCGGGGCCAGAAACAGTGCTCCCTCACCGACTTAGGGGTGTCATCTTCGAGGCCCTCCTCTAGTGAGGCACCCTCCTCTAGTTAGGTACCCTCTTCCGAGCAGGAGGAGGAGGAGGTTCGCGAGGAGGTTGAGGAGGAGGAGGAGGAGGAGGTTGGGGAGGGGGAGGAGGAGGAGGAGGCAGGCGAGGAGGATGGTGGTGGCGGGGAGGGGGCTGGCAACAAGAAGGGGTGGCTGCGTGGTAGTGCAAAACTCCCCCCCTTCCTGCTACCGAGGAGCAGAAGTGGCTCATTGAGCCAACGGGGAAAGAGTAAGTGCCCCTTAATCATATTTTAATTCTTTTGCTTGTACACATTCTCATATTTTCATTCTTTTGATTGTACACATGCTCATATTTTCATTCTTTTGATTGTAAACATGCTCATATTTTCTATCATTTGCAGTAACTGGATAGTTCCTCGAGGGGCCCGTCTTTCAAATGGCATCATCACTGTCTTGCTGAAGGAACATTGGCCGGGGCTGTTCGCTCCGGAGCCAGTCAGGCACCCGGAGCACCTGGTTTTGGCCACGAGCTATGACAATTACGAAGCGGCCCCCCACCCGGACCATGATACACATGCTGAGGCCGTGATAACAAATTTTTGGGTAAGTTCTCTTCAGAAGCACGAGTCTTGAGTTTTGTTCGTAGTTTATCATCGAATGGTTTAACTCATGGCTTCTTCCATTCTGGTTTAATGAATGACTGTAGAAATACTATCGAGTTCTTGAGGAGCACAAGTCCACTGCCGACAAGTTCTTGGTGCGGGCTGCGAGGAAGAAGGCCCGCCAGATGCAGTACGAGGTGCGCTGGGTGGTCATCTCGCAATATTTTCACGACGCTCTTGGCCAGAAGATGACCAAGGAAGTCGCGCGGAGGGAGAAGCTTACCTTGACGAGGCAGGAGTACTTGATGGTAAGTATAACAGACTTTTCATTCTGACGTTTGTGGTAAATTTCATTGTTTCGTGTTGACATGCCATTATGCTTTCATTATGTAGGTGTGTCCTGGTTGGTGTTATGAAAAAACTGATGGATGGGAGGCATTGGTGGATCTGTGGCTCGGTCAGGATGAAGAGTGGGCTGCTAAGAGCATAAAAAACCGGGCTAATCGAGGGACCGACGGAACACATGGTTAAGGAAACCGGAACCACTGGAGCCACAAGAAAGTTCAGGTATATCTATGTACATGAAACATTCTTCTTCTTCTATTTACCGTCACTTTCTTATGTATGACTAACCTCTGTTTGGTGGTGCAGGAGGAGAAATTGAAGCGACCGCTTTTAGACATGGAGGCGTGGGAGCTCGCCCATGTGCGGAAGTCCAAGGATGGCAAGGGCAAGTACTACGGCAAGACCGAGAAGAACCTGAAGGCCTACACGGAGGAGTATCTGAGGTTACATCCTGACACACCTGACCCCTTAAAAGAGGCTACGGACGACAGGGCGGTGGTCGGCATAGGGCCGAAGAGTCATGGTCGGCAGGCGGTTCTGGATGCTGTGGTCACTCCTTCTGTCTCCTACACACCGCTCCGAGCTACCAACCCGAGGCCGAGCCCGCGCCCGAGCACGACCAGTGCACACTCACAGTCCCTCCTAGCCCGGCAGCACTTTGTAAGTATTTTCCCTCTTATCTTCCTTTTTTATCACTTTATTTTCCGCATTGAGATGTTTTATGAGTTTCATCATGTCATATTGTAGGCCTACATGGAGTACACACGTCAGGAGGTCATGGCATCGAACGCGAGAGTTGCAGCAGTCACGGACCACAGCAGTCGCATGATGAAGGTTAGTTTAGCCCCTTTCATTTCACTTTCATATTTGCACTTTCATTTCTTCTGACTTTCGTGTTTGCTTGGTCAACTAACATGCAGCTCATTTTTGACTCCATGGTGACCGGCACGGTTCCTGTAATGGAACCACCACCACCACCTCCTGGACCACAACCAGTGCTGCCTACGTTTGAGGAATTTCTGGCACAACACATGGGGACTCCGGTTAGTACATCCCCAAACTATTCAACCACAACTTATCGTTTATTCAACACAATCATATATCCTCTTAACATCTCTTTTCAAACATCCAGGGAACTGGTGGATCATCCGTTGGTGGTGGTGCCAATGATGGCATCACTCCCGAGTCACGGAGCCCGGTCACTCCGATCCACCGAGGAGGTGGCGGTGGCGGTCTTGGCGATAGCGGTGCCGGTAGCACTGACGACCTGGGCTTTGACGTTCTGGCGCTTAAGCCTCTTTTATGCTCCTTTAGATGACTTGGGTGCTTCTTTAGATGCTTATGTTGTTTGTGATGATACTTATGTTGTCATGTTCTCTATTATGTGACGATGATGATGCTTTTGTGATGATGATGATGCTTTCGTGGTGATGATGATGTTTTTGTGATGATGATGATACTTATGTGGTGATGATGATGATGATACTTATGTGATATATATGTGCTGTGTATGTCTATTTTGAATATATATATGTGCTGTTAATTTGAATTGAATTCAGACAGAAAAATACAAAAAAAGCAGACAGGAGCTATGCCGACGGTTAGGCCGTCGGCATAGGGTGGGCCGTGCTACCAGTGGGTGCCACGTGTCCACTATGCCGACGGGGGCCGGCCGACGGCATAGTTTTCTATCTATGCCGACGGTCTGGCCGTCGGCATAGTGGACACGTGGATCGATCTGGGGAGCCCTGGCAAAGAGGTATGCCGACGGCTAGGCCGTCGGCATATCCTATAACTATGCCGACGGCCTAACCGTCGGCATACCTCTGTGCCAGGGTTCCCCAGCGGCTGCCACGTGGCAGCTATATGCCGATGGCTAGGCCGTCGGCATATAGCTGCCACGTGGCGCTATTTGGTTGGGCACAATTTGACGGCGGCGCCGTCAGCTGCCGTCATACGTAAGAGTTTTCCGACGGTGAATCTATGCCGACGGCTGTACGGAAGCTGTCGGCATATGTTCCTATGCCGACGGCCAGGTCCAGGTACGCCGACGTACGAGTTGACGACGGCCTTATGCCGACGGCGGCCGTCGGCATAGGCCTATGCCGACGGCTTAAGTGCCTATGCCGACGGGGGCCGGCCATCGGCGTAGTGCCCCAGTCCGGTAGTGTCCGTACCCCACATGGATGCATAGTTTTTCCATAGAATAGTGTGTAGGGTAACGCAGCACAAAACAAAAAAATTCCGACCTACGCACCAGCCCAGGACCACTATGGAGACTGCATACAAGGTTTGATCTTTTTCGTTACCGACTCGTAGCGCAGCGGAAGTAGAGTCGATGACGATCGTCGGTGCAGATCCCCGCAACTAGGATTTACAACCTCCCAACCACGAGGATGTACTCCCTTGACTGCCCCTCGGACAGCCCTCCGGGAGGCAGTCTGACAGTTCCTCGGACGATGTCGCGGACAGCCCTTCGGGAGGACCTTCGAAACTCGGACGGTCACTCGGACAACCCTTCGGGAGGACCCTCAAAACTCGGACAGTCACTCGGACAGCCCTTTGAGAGGCACTCTCGAACTAAGACCGAAACTACGATCTCTCTACAGAGTTGCACACATACGGTGTCATCTATCCGGCAGGGCTTCGCCGTCCAGAACTAGTTCCCACCGGAACCCAGACAGCCTTTCGGCTCTACGAAACTCTTTTCGTGGGAGGGAGAGAGAGAGAGCCAAACGAGCATGGCATTTGTATGTGAGCAAGGAGTGAGTGTGGAGAGCACCTCTCCACCTCTATTTATAGGAAAGCCAAGGGGTAGGGTGGTTTTACAATAAAACCCAAAATGCACATGAATGAAGTCCTTCACAAGGGCATAAAGGTGAAGCCATGGGACAAGTGGGGCTCCATGGAGGAGCCCCTCATGTGGCCGGCCACCCCCTAGTGGGTCCCCCCCCAAGGGGGTTCCTATCCATCCATGTCATCCCCAAAGATCTTTTGAGCAAAAGCCTAAAAGAGTGGCTTTCCAAAAAGTAATCCAAAAAGCACTTTCACTATTCACGAAGACATTTTTCTGCGTCCGTTAAATCCCAAATTATTTCTGTTTGCCTAGAACAATTCCAGTACCCACTAAAACAATTTTGAACGCATTCCGAAACAATTCCGGAACAAAGTTTTTCTTCAGCGAAAAGCTACCATAGCGGTTCCAGCTGCTCCGGAACATTTCCGGTTTTTCCTCCGGAAAAATCCCAGAAGTTTCCAGAACGATTCTGGCACCCTCCAAGAATTTCCAGACGTGTACCGAAACCAATTTGACTTAATGGTATACCCTGAAACAACTTTTTAGTTTTACCGGAACTATTCCGGTGTCCTCTCCGGAACGTTTCCGTTTCGTCCGAAACTTTTCCGGTGATTTTCTCTCAGACTCCCTGTCTAGTATTCAGCAGATAGATGACCCTTAAGCATGTGACCCTATAGGTTCGGTGAATTATAGACATGACCGGAACTCTTTCCGATCAATGATCAACATCGAAGCCGTGGACACCCATATTGACCCCTATACCCACACGAATGAATATTCGAGTGAACCTCCAGTTGCCGTGTGCTATTCCTGTTGCTTCATGATATGTTACAAATACCCGTGGTGAGAATCATCGGCATCCCCGTGGATCATCACTTGTCCACAATGCCAGTTACCTCGTTACCGGTTTTGTTCTCTTTTCTCGTTTCCGTGTTCCGGCATCCCTGTGATCAAATCACAATGTGTTTGGCGAGACGATGGTGGATACCGTAACACCGAGAGGCCCCAGAGATATCTCTCCATCGTCGGAGGAGCAAATCCCAATCTTGAGCTATCAAGTCCCTTGACACACTTTTCCATGAACCCGTAAGCCGTCGTAATAGCCACCCATTTACGGATGACGTTTAACAAACCCCAAAGTACAAGAAGCAAGCATGAAGAAACTCGATACTCTCATGGTCTATGGAATTATGCAAACATTAACTTTCTCTGTGTTATTAACCATTAACTTGTGACGAGTGTATCTCATAGCATAACATCAATTCGGGTCGATTCAACACAAGTGTTCTTCTAACATTGTGCCCTCAAAGTTGCCAGCATAGTCATGCCCATGATCAGGAAAACAGAACCATCATGCAACACTTGAGCTAGTCTTAGAGGCCAGACTAGGAATACATTTTACCGTTTATTATTCCACACGTGCATATGAGTCTTCCTCCGAGCCTCGTGGTTATTGCAGACTCGAGAACCATAGCAGTTATAGCATGGAACATAAACATAATTATGAACATGGAGATAAACAATAACATTTATTATTGCCTCTAGGGCATATCTCCTACAGACTCCCACTTGCACTAGAGTCAATAATCTAGTAAATGCTGATGCACTTTACACCTATGGCATACCGGTGTAAAACATGCTTCGCTTGTGGTATAGTCTGATGTCTAACGGATCTGACAACTTCAGTTCCGTGTGTATTTCTGCATATCCTCGCGTTTTCACGCTTTCACAAAATTCATATTTTGTGTGGACTTGGCTTTGAATATATATGAATCACAGGTCAAACCTTGATTCCTCAGACTGAGCTATGGAGCAACTATCTTCAATAGTGTTCCATTGACCAAAGCCATCTTGGAATCATACTAATTTCATGAACGAACTGTACGATTCAACATCTTCTATGTCGCTTTGAAAACGGCAACATACTTAGCCTTTGTTATAGAATTCGCCACAGTAACCTGTTTGGAACGATTTCCAAACACCGTGCCACCATATCGTGTTTTAAACAAAACCCTTAACTTAAATCGAAAATCGCATGGAGCATTGATGAAGACTGTATCGATGTAATTACTTACAACGAGCACTTCATAATCTCTGCTTGCGAGAAAACATGTCATCAGTGCTACTTTAGTACTCAATGACATTTTTCACTGTTGTCCCATGATCAGTACTTTGATCACTATGGTATCTATACTCGCAACAGCTTGGGAGTATCGGACATATCTGGTTGTTTATACATACCATGGAATACATGATTAATCCAAACACAAAGGTGTGTGGAAAATCCATCATGTATTTTTGCTCATCAGTGTTTTGGGACACCGAGTCTTGCAAAACTCTTTCCATGTGACTTTGGCAAGAATCACTCCTTGGCGTCCTTATGCTAAACTGTTTTAGCATTTTGTCAATATGTATTTTTGGCTTAGCCTATTAGGCAATTCTATCTCGTAGATAAATATGCCTAATATCAAGGCTATTTAGTCCAAGCACTTCATTGAAAAACTATTTTCAATGAAGTCCTAATTCGTGTTAAGAAATTTATATTATTTCCAATCAACAATGTGTCAAGCACACAAGGTTTTTAGAAATATTATTATGCTCCCACTTACTTTCTTGAAACCACAAGCATCTTTGTTATCCATTGATTAAATCAAACTGTTTTGACTATTTCATCAAAACGAAGATTCCAACTCCATTTTGCTCTCTTCTGTCCATTGCTGGAACTCTGAAGTTTGCACACTCACTAGCATCCTCTGGATCGACAAAATACTTTGGACTGTATCACATACAAGTCCTAGTTTGTATTTCCAATTCATGGAAATCCTTTTGGCATCCAAGTTTCATATCTCATGATTGAAATATGTATTAATTGCTTGTTTAACCCGAACCGATTTTAAGCATCGCTACGGTGAGACAACCTCATCGTAGTCAACTCCTTGAACTTGTTATTGCAACAAGTCGAGCTTTATGGATAAAACATTTTATCCACATCAGTTTATAGTTCCATTAATGTTCGTTAGACTCCAAGTCTTCCGAAGGGTTTATCAAGATAAAATCTTGAATCATTTATATGGAAACTATCTCGGATTATATTGGCTTTTAGCCAATTCCGGAGTCAGGGCCCATCAACGCTTCCTTGTGTATCGTAGGTATACTGTTGTCTAACAACAATATCTCGCTTGCGCACCTGTGAGGTTTGCATGAGTTTTGCCTATGTGGTTCAGTTGCAAGTTCGACCGAAGTCCATACATCTCATGTAGAGGCTTCCGTATCAGTCGCAGTAGGAAATTCTGGAATTACTTCCAAGGTTTCTTTCCTTTGATCTGATGACAAAGATACTATTATCTCGTCGAGTTGCACTGTCCTCCCACTCACCTTTTTGCAAGAACCATTTTCTTCAAAAGCATACCGTTTTTGTGGCAAAACTTTTTGCCTCGGTATAGTGGTGGAGGAATTCCCAATTACTTGGGAAAACCTACAAAGTAGTACTTGTCTGATTTGGAATAGGTTTGTAAATATTTTACACAAGCCCCATATTCCAAATGTTAAGAAAAGACAAAGCATGGTTGGGCGTACCATACCATGGCATCATTTCAAGAGACCTGATGGTGCTCTTTTCAGTGTAAAAGCCGCAGTCTCTAAAGCATTACTTTAAAAAGGGATAATGGCAAATTGATTTATGTCATCTTTGATCTTACCATGTCATAAATGGTTTGATTACATCTTCACGGACGTACCACTCACAGTGGAGTTCCGGGAGGTGTAAGTTATGAAACCTTTTTCACAACTCATCAGACATTCGCTAAACTTGTAACTCAAATATTCCTTTCCGCAATCAAATTGCAGAAACATAATTTTCTTGTTACAATAATTTCTACTTCATTTTTGAAAACCTTATGAATGATTTCAAAAGATCCAGACTTACGTCTCATCAAGTAAATATCCATATATTCACTTGAGTCATTTCTGAAGATAGATAAATCCACTACTAGAAACAACATTTATCGGACTACATTCATCAAAATGTATGATCACCAATAAGTTCGTTGCTCGTTCCTTATGGCCTATGAACGGTATTTCAGTCACTTCACTTTTCGGAGGAAAGTTGCAAGTGTCAGATGATTCATAATCAAACGACTTCAAAATCCATCATTATGGAATTTTTCCATGCGGGTTTCTCCAATGTGACCAAATGCAGTGCCACACATGTGTGGTATTCTCTTAGTCTTGCAACATTTAGCGTCAGTGTTATGGATGTATCATAGTACCATCAATATTCATAACATACATCCCATCCACGATGGAAGCATGGCCCTTATGTTATTCATGACACTGAACACCAATTGTTCTTTTATGAACAACCCTTTTGCAACAAACATTATGCAATGGGCTAGAGTGTGTAAAACTCTAAAATGAATTATGAAAGTAAATACAGAGGTAATGTATTATTATCAATATTCATAACATACATCTCATTCATAATGAAAGTATGGCCCTTAAGTTATTCATAACATCGAACATCAAAAGTTCTCTTATGAATAACCTTCTTGCAAGATACCTTATGCAATGGGCTAGAGTGTGTAAAACTCTAAAATGAATTATGAAAATAAACACATAGGTAATACACCGATGGAAGGTATAGTAACATTTACCATATTCCCAGCGCGTATCTGAACCTCACTTCGGTCAGTCTTTTAGGCCGTAGTAGTTCTTGCATCGAGTTGCAACAGAATGCAATCGAGCGGGTATCTCTGTGATCAATTCAAAATACCCAAGAATCAGTGATTAACATGTTTAATCATAATTCCCTAGAACTATTTCTTTGACCAGCCTTTTATACATCAATAGCTTGTATGACTTTCATACATGAGCAGGATATTCCAGTCTTCTCTCTTTTTGCCTTTATACTTCTAACAGTTTAACTTTTAGTATTTCTTCTACTCTCAGAAGAAGCATCCAACTTAAGAGTGGCGTTAGCCCCGGACTTCCTAGGCGTGTAAGTCACACTAACACCATTTGGATATTTCCTTTAAGTTGTTGTTTTATTCACCTTCATCATATGACAGGCGTTCTACTGGATCCCTCTGTTATTAGTCAAATGCATAGTAAGCAGTTTTACTAATAGTTTGCAAAACAAACATTGCTTTGGATATCCCATATCTTTTAGCCTTTGTTTGTGTCTGAAAATGATTTTCAGTTCCATGAATATCACATAGCTATCCCTAAACTTTTGAAGTTCGGGCCTCATGGAAGAAAACATATTGCACTTGACCATAATGGAATTCTAGCTTTTGGATCGAAGCACGAGAGTCAAATTATCCATAGCATTAGCGGGAGAATACCAAAAGCATGCGATAGGACAAAATCCTTCTCGGCACTTTTGAGGACAATCCTCACATTACATTACCAACCGTAAAGTTTTAACCAGATATTTAACTGCTTCTTCAATTTTAACAGGGAAGGTGGAAACGCGAGCCATTCTTCTCCATGCTATAACTGCTATGGTTCTCGAGTCTGCAATAACCACGAGGCTCGGAGGAAGACTCATATGCACGTGTGGAATAATAAACGGTAAAATGTATTCCTAGTCTGGCCTCTAAGACTAGCTCAAGTGTTGCATGATGGTTCTGTTTTCCTGATCATGGGCATGACTATGCTGGCAACTTTGAGGGCACAATGTTAGGAGAACACTTGTGTTGAATCGACCCGAATTGATGTTATGCTATGAGATACACTCGTCACAAGTTAATGGTTAATAACACAGAGAAAGTTAATGTTTGCATAATTCCTTAGACCATGAGAGTATCGAGTTTCTTCATGCTTGCTTCATGAACTTTGGGGTTTGTTAAACGTCATCCGTAAATGGGTGGCTATTACGACGGCTTGCGGGTTCATGGAAAAGTGTGTCAAGGGACTTGATAGCTCAAGATTGGGATTTGCTCCTCCGACGATAGAGAGATATCTCTGGGCCCTCTCGGTGTTACGGTATCCACCATCGTCTGGCCAGACACATTGTGATTTGATCACAGGGATGCCGGAACACGGAAACGAGAAAAGAGAACAAAACCGCTAACGAGGTAACTGGCATTGTGGACAAGTGTTGATCCATGGGGATGCCGATGATTCTCACCACGGGTATTTGTAACATATCGCGAAGCAACACGAATAGCACACGGCAACTGGAGGTTCACTCGAATATTCATTCGTGTGGGTATAGGGGTCAATATGGGTGTCCACGGCTCCGATGTTGATCATTGATCGGAAAGAGTTCCGGTCATGTCTATACTTCACCGAACCTATAGGGTCACATGCTTAAGGGTCATCTATCTGCTAAATACTAGACAGGGAGTCTGAGAGAAAATCAACGGAAAAGTTTCGGACAAAACGGAAATGTTCCGGAGAGGACACCGAAATAGTTCCGGTAAAACTGAAAAGTTGTTTCAGGGTATACCATTAAGTCAAATTGGTTTCGGCACACGTCTGGAAATTCTTGGAAGGTGCCAGAATCGTTCTGGAAACTTCTGGGATTTTTCCGGAGGAAAAACCGGAAGTGTTCCGGAGCAGCCGGAACCGCTATGGTAGCTTTTTGCTGAAGAAAAACATTTGTTTCGGAATTGTTTCGGAATGCGTTCAAAATTGTTTTAGTGGGTACTGGAATCGTTCTAGGCACACAGAAATAATTTGGGATTTAACGGACGCAGAAAAATGTCTTCGTGAATAGTGAAAGTGCTTTTTGGATTACTTTTTGGAAAGCCACTCTTTTAGGCTTTTGCTCAAAAGATCTTTGGGGATGACATGGATGGATAGGAACCCCCTTGGGGGGGACCCACTAGGGGGTGGCCGGCCACATGAGGGGCTCCTCCATGGAGCCCCACTTGTCCCATGGCTTCACCTTTATGCCCTTGTGAAGGACTTCATTCATGTGCATTTTGGGTTTTATTGTAAAACCACCCTACCCCTTGGCTTTCCTATAAATAGAGGTGGATAGGTGCTCTCCACACTCACTCCTTGCTCACATACAAATGCCATGCTCGTCTGGCTCTCTCTCTCCCTCCCACGAAAAGAGTTTCGTAGAGCCGAAAGGTTGTCTGGGTTCCGGTGGGAACTAGTTCTGGACGGCGAAGCCCTGCCGGATAGATGACACCGTATGTGTGCAACTCTGTAGAGAGATCGTAGTTTCGGTCTTAGTTCGAGAGTGCCTCCCGAAGGGCTGTCCGAGTGACTGTCCGAGTTTTGAGGGTCCTCCCGAAGGGCTGTCCGAGTGACCGTCCGAGTTTTGAAGGTCCTCCCGAATGGCTGTCCGCGACATCGTCCGAGGGACTGTCAGACTGTCTCCCGGAGGGCTGTCCGAGGGGCAGTCAAGGGAGTACATCCTCGCGGTTGGGAGGTTGTAAATCCTAGCTGCGGGGATCTGCACCGCCGATCGTCATCGACTCTACTTCCGCTGCGCTACGAGTCGGTAACGAAAAAGATCAAACCTTGTATGCAGTCTCCATAGTGGTCCTGGGCTGGTGCGTAGGTCGGAAATTTTTTGTTTTCTGTTGCGTTACCCTACAGTGGCATCATGAACCGTGCTATGCGTAGATGCAGGTTACGATCTAGAATACATAGAGATGTATGGGTGTTGCACAATATAATTTGTAGTAGATGAGTTCTGCTACTGATAATTATTTGTGTGGGTAGCAGATGAAATCTGTTACCCGATGTTCTTGTTGCTTCCCTGGAATTTGCATATTTCTGATATTGATTACAGCATGGTGGAGTTTCAATGTTCTGGCAATCCGCGATCCTGATTGATCGACGAAGTGCTAACAGTTCTTTGAATTCCACCATGGTTAAAAAGAAAGATGAAATTTCGCAGACGAAAGGGCAATGCAGATATGATCTGCACGGGGGTCATGAGTATGACGAAGTTCAGTATGGGGCTCGAGATTTTATTATCTCGTGTTTCATACACCCCGCATTGTTAATCTAGCGACTTGAATAATCATACTTGATGATGGACGTAGGTAGCTTTGGTTTGTTTCGAAACCTTAGAAGCCACGTAAAATGAAATTTTGCATAAACCGATTAGAGGCGTCTAACTTGGTTTTGCAGGATGGTTTGCATGTGCATATGATGTGGTATAGCAGTGCTCATATTAATTTGATTATGTATGAAATGACTATATGATGTAAATTTACTAACATGACCTGCGTGTCATGATTCGGCATGATGGCTGGAGCCATATGATTGTCACTTTAATGACCTGCGTGTCAACCTTAAGTAATGCACTTATTTTATTAGCTATAGAGATAGCAATATTATCTGGTGCATCGACAAGTTGGTGGCAAACTTCGCGAAGGTGAACACCGACGCGAATGCCAAAGACGAAGAAATACAAGACTTCTCCATCAGAAAGGGCTATACCATATCATGCTATTATGAATTGCCTGAGATGTTTATCCCTTATGATGCACCCTTTTGATTGCGCGGTAGTCGCTTTTATTAGGGTGATCTCTCACTAAAATATCAAGTAGTTAGTGTTCTCCCAAGTATAGCACCGTCACGGCACCTATCTTTTCGGGGTGCGCCATGGATGCATGGGTATGAACGATTAGAGAAGTGTGAGGCGGGTGAGGTCAGACCTCGCAGCAAGATCACTTGGTTGTCTTGACGTTCATGGCAGGATCGTCCTGAGCTCGGAACACACGCATCGAAAGATGAACAAGAGTCACATAGAGAGGTGATCGGCAAGTTGGCCTACCGATTAAAATTCCCGTCATGAGATGATGATTCTATGGCGATGAATTGAAGTCTGGATCTTGTATCACTCAAAATCAATTATGAGAGATATTGATTTGAGTGGGAGCGCACTTTAGAATTAATTCTTTTAATTCTCAGTGCAATTAATTATGAACTTTGTCTAAAGTGTAATTTGCATAATAGTTATAGAAGAACGTCCAGGTGGACGTTGCTGTAGTCGTAGGGGAGGTTGAGCGGAGACCAGCAGGACTCGTTCATCAAGTCCTTGAACCCATGGCCGTTCTCCTGGAGCGGCGAGGCGGCTGTGACGGAGGCCGTGTGGATGACGCACCGCACGGTCTTGGACTGCTCACACTGCTGCAGGATGAGGCGGTGCGCGTCCACGATCGCCTCGGTCATGCTCTTATACTTTTGATGAGTACATGCATGCATATTTGTTAACCGATCATTAGCTACCATTGGTGATCCGGTCAGTACGTTATAACCCTCCCACCAAGAGAATAAGGATTTCGTTACAAATCGAATGTCAGATTAACATTACTGGAGAATAATTCATACTAGCGAAACACCAAAGTGTCAGATGTTTTGGATATTTCAGTGTGAACTATATACACGAACTGAAAATGAGTGAACAAACACACCAAAATGTGTACATATTACATCCAAATCATAAATAAGTTAGAACATATTATATTTGTGAACGAATGGAGCATAAGATTTGGTTCATCCAACTACTGGTTGGTTCCCCTATAAATAAGTATTTGTTTTGCGGTGGATCAGTTGGTGTCCAAAGTTAAATTATCTATCCCGGCATCATCTTCATATATAGGGTCGTGGCGGCCCTCACGGGCAACGAGATCCACCACCACGGCATCTGCTTCATGCAGGCGCTCCTGGGGTCCGTGCCGCTGGTGCACATCGAGGACGCCTACGAGGCGCACCTCTTCTGCATGGACAAGCCATCCATGGCCGGCCGGTTCCTCTGCGCCGCCGGGTACCCCACCATGCAGGACTACGTTGTCCACTTCGCCGCCAAGTACCCCGAGCAAAAGATAATTCTCAAGGAGTACGTAATCGATCCACCGAGCGCCACCCCCCAGGCGCGCCCTGGTGTCTCGTGGGCCCCCTGTGGCACCTCTTTGCGTGATTCCAATGTTGAAAAATCATATATATTCAGAAACCCCCGAAAGTTAACCTAGATGAGTTTTTACGCCACCGCAAGCCTCTATACCTCCACGATCTCATCTACAGCCCTTTTCCGGCACCCTGCCGGAGGGGGGAAACCATCACCGGAGGCCATCTTCATCATCCCGGCGGTCTCCATGACGAGGAGGGAGTAGTTCACCCTCGGGGCTGAGGGTTTGTACCAGTAGCTATGTGTTTTATCTCTCTCTCTCTCTCGTGTTCTTGATTTGGCACGATCTTGATGTATCGCGAGCTTTGTTAATATAGTTGGATCATATGGTGTTTTCCCCTCTCTATCTTGTTGTGATGAATTGAGTTTTTACCTTTGAGGTTTCACTATTATCGGATCGAATACTTTTATGGATTTGAGAACACTTGATGTATGTCTTGCATATGAATACCCGTGGTGACAATGGGGTATTATATTGATTCACTTGATATATGTTTTGGCACTCAACTCGCGGATTCCCGAGGTGACATTGAGGTAATCTATGCATAGGGGTTGATGCACGTTTTCGTCCTACTTTCTCCGGTAGAAATCTTGGGGCACTCTTTGAAGTTCTTTGTGTTGGATTGAATATTATGAATCTGAAGTTGTTTGATGCGTATCGTATAATTAACTCACGGATACTTGTGGTGACATTGGAGTATCTAGGTGACATTAGAGTTGGTTGATGCGTATCATATGGTGTTATTTTAGTACGAACTCTAGGGCTGTTCGTGACACTTATAGGAATGGCGCAATAAATTGATCGGAAAAGATAACTTTGAGGTGGTTTCATACCCTACAAAAATTTCTATCTTATGTTCTCCGCTAATAGGAACTTTGGAGTGATTCTTTGTCGCACATTGAGGGATTGTTATATGATCCAATTATGTTAGCATTGTTGAGAGATTGCACTAGTGAAAGTATGAACCCTAGGCCTTGTTTTTAAGCATTGCAATACCATTTGTGCTCCGTTTTATCACTTGCTACCTTGCTGTTTTTATATTTTCAGATTACAAAAACCTATATCTACTATCCATACTACACTTTTATCACCATCTCTTCGCCGAACTAGTGCACCTATACAATTTACCATTGTATTGGGTGTGTTGGGGACACAAGAGATTTCTTGTATTTGGTTGCAGGGTTGTTTGAGAGATACCATCTTCAACCTACGCCTCCCACGGATTGATAAACCTTAGGTCATCCACTTGAGGGAAAATTGCTACTGTCCTACAAAACTCTGCACTTGGAGGCCCAACACAAGTCTACAGGAATAAGTTGTGTAGTAGACATCAAGCTCTTTTCTGGCGCCGTTGCCGGGGAGGTGAGTGCTTGAAGGTATATCTTTACATCTTGCAATCGAATCTTTTAGTTTCTTGTTTTATCACTAGTTTGGTTTTATAAAAAGAAAACTACAAAAAATGGAATTGAGGTTGCCTCATATTATTCGTCTTTATAATGTTTTTCTTGAAAATGATGGATCAGAAAATTGTGCTCAATTGATAGAAGAAGAATTCAATAAAATGTTTGGCATAAAATCCATGAATGATGAGCATGATTGCAATGTTGTTAGTATGAATTCTATGAATATCCAAAATACTAATGATGATTGTACTAGTCATTACAAAAATGTTTCTTATAAGCGTGTCAATTTTTGTGGAGTGCATAAAGTTTGTGAAGACATGCCTTATAGGGATGATAGATTTTCTAAGAAGCATAAACATGATAGAACCAATTTTTTGCTCAAAGTGATAGATGAATTTGCTACAAAATTATGTTCTCTTTATCCTATTACTTGTGAACTTTGCAATAAAGTTGGTCACCTTAATTTTCAATGCATACTTTTTCATGATCGAATCATGGCTAAATATTGTAATGACTTGACCGCCCTTGAACTATATAATGAGCTTTATCTATTTTTGGGGTGTGAGGAATTGTCACATAAAAATAGTTGGTTTGAAGTATTCATTCTCACGGATGACATTGAAACTAATCTAAAGGAAATCTATATGTTTTGTATGGTAAATTGCAATGAGAATGCTTATATAGCCAACTATAGAAAAACGGGAAAACAAATAGAATAGAAAAGGAACACTAATGAAAGGGTAAAGATTTCCACTTTCCCTCCTATTGTCTCTCATGATGAAATAGGTGACGAGAAGGAGCTCCCTATTCAACCAATCTCATCAATAAAAAGCTCAGAAAAAATGATTAAACCCACACATGATGTGGTGAAGAAGAAGAAAAGAAGAAAAAGTAGAGGTAAAAAGGTATCTCTCCCAAATAATGTTGCTCCTATTATTGTTGTGCCTCATGAGAATGAATCAAAAATAATTATGGAAGATGATACACTTGATGATGATATTGCTTCTTTGTCTTATGGCACAATGTCTGAAGGAATTATTGAGGATGATTTTATTATACCTATTACTTGTTGTGATAATTATGATTGGGAAGATAATGATACTTCTTATAATCTTGAGAATCTTTTTGGCACCAACTTAGAAAATTATGATGATAATAATTGCTATACTATTGGTGCTATTCATACTATTGATGATAAGAGTGATTATGCTTATGATATGCAAAGCCACAAGCTTGGGGATGCTATGTTTGATGAGAATGACATGTTTGAGAATTTATTTTCTGCAATTAATGTTTGTCCCAAGCTTGGGGATGCCATGCTTAATGAAGATGATCTTTTTAGTCCCCCTACTTTGAATGATCAAATTTGTTATGATGATTTCATGCCTCCTACTTATGATGATTATTGTGATGATACTTATGTTATAAAAAGAAGTGATGATCATTATTATAAAACTTGTCATAATTATGAATATCCTTTTACTGAACATCACTCTTTTAATGTGGAAACAATTTATAGTATTCGAGTTTCATATGATACTCCCACTATTACGAATGAGAAGAACATTGCTTATGTGGAGAGTAATAAATTTTCTATGGTTGTGGATCATGAAAAGAATGCTTTATGTGATAGCTATATTGTTGAATTCATTCATGATGCTACTGAAAATTATTATGAGAGAGGAACATATGATTCATGATGCTCCCGTTATGTTTCAATTCTTTACTTTTATGTGAGCATCATTGAAATCATCATGCCTAGCTAAAAAGGCATTAAAGAAAAGTGCTTGTTGGGAGACAACCCAACATTTACCCCTACTTTTTTTGTGTTCAAATGATTAAGCTACTGTGGTAATCATGTTTTATATGTTTTCTTTCAATAATGTGCCAAGTAAAGCCTTTGGGATAGTGTGGATACTTGTTGATTCGATTCTGTGCAAAAAACAGAAACTTTTGCGTCCGGTGCTGGAATTTCTATTCTGTACTGGAGCGTGAGAAAATTCTGAAATTTTTACAGAGCATTGGGTTACAAATTTTTTACGTTTTCCTAAGTTTTCAGAATTTTTGGAGGTACATAAGTATGGTTTTTAAATCTCTCACTACATGCTGTTCTGTTTTTGACAGATTCTGTTTTCGGTGCATAGTTTGCTTGTTTTAGTGTTTCCATAGCTTATATTGAGTAATATAAATTGTGGAAATGATAGAATACAATAGGAATTATGTGAGAACAATTATGAATCTTTTCTTGACAGTACCTAAGTGGATGATTTATTTTTATCATACTAACCTATCTCACAAGTTCCGTTAAGTTTTGTGTGATTGAAGTTTTCAAGTTTTGGGTGAGATATCTATATGAGGAGAATAAGGAGCGGCAAGACCCTAAGCCTGGGGATGCCCAAGGCACCCCAAGGTAATACTCAAGGAAGACTCAAGCGTCTAAGCTTGGGGATGCCCCGGAAGGCAACCTCTCTTTCGTCTTCAACATTATCGGTAACCTTACTTGGAGCTATATTTTTATTCGTCACATGATATGTGTTTCGCTTGGAGCGTCATTTTCTTTTGTTGATATTTGCCTTCTGTTATCAATAATCATGTTTTGTATCTTTTAGTTCAATAAAATGCCAATTATAGCCTTTACCATGCTCAGTTTGCAAGTTTATGTGTTGCTGTTTGAAAACAGAAAGTTTTCTGTTATGTCCTGAATTTATGTGAATTGTCAGAACATGATAAAAATCTGAAATTTTTACACAGTAAGCATGCATGAGTTATCTGTCCCGTGGTAATTTTTTAGAATTTTTGGAGTTATGGAAGTATGAATTCTTATTCCCCCTTTACAGACTGTTCTGTTTTGGCAGATTTCGGTTATAGTTGCATTGTTTGCATATGTTCCTTGTTTAATGTTTCTATTTGTGGATAGGAGTATTAAATATGCAGAGGCATTTAGTATGCAATGTTTAATTATAATTTTAGTGATTTGTTACAGTAGAGAATGTTAAGGTTTTGAGTTGATTTATACTAACTTATCTCACGAGTTCTTGTTGAGTTTTGTGTGGATGACGTTTTTAAGATTTAGGAGAAGCCATGATATGAGAGGAATTAAGGAGACACAAGAGCTCAAGCTTGGGGATTCCCAAGGCACCCCAAGATAACATTCCAAGAAGTCTCAAGCAACTAAGCTTGGGGATGCCCCGGTTGGCATCCCACCTTTCTTCATCAACACCTATCGGTTAGCCTAAGTTTTTGCTTCTTCACATGAGATGTGCTATTCTTGGAATGTCATTTTATTTTGTTTTCTTTGATGTTTGAATAAATTACTTAAGATCTGAAATTTTCAAATGAGAGAGAGTCCTCACATAGCTACCTATTTACTTAACTACTCATTTGATCTTCACTTATATCTTTTTGGAGTAGTTTGCCATTTACTCTTGTGCTTCACTTATATCCTATGAGTAAATTGTTGAATGAATTGAATATCATAAATTTGAAATTATATGTGCTTCATATGCTTGTATCATGCCTAGTAGTAATTTCACATTTGGTTTAGAAAGTGAAATCTATTGAAGCTTGACAATCACAATATTGGTCATACAAGCAATTCATGAATGATTAGTATAAGGAAGAGAACTTTCACATATAAATATATTATCTTGGACATCTTTTATGATTGTGAATACCCATTAATTATTTTAAAACTTGAGCAAATTTGTTGAAGTTGGACAAGGAAGACAACGTAATGAGTTATGTTTGGGTATATTTGCATAGAAGTTATATTGTTATGGATCCTCCAACATGTGGTGCTTGCTTAGGATCTTTTGCAAGCCAAAAATTCGTACTAAGTAGAGATACTACTTGTGCATCCAAAAACCCTTAAACCCAGTTTCTTGCCATGAGTGTCCACCATATCTACCTAAGGATTGAATAAGATCCTTCAAGTAAGTTGTCATCGGTGCAAAAAGCAATAAAAATTGCTCCTAAAATATGTATGATCTTTTATTGCAAGAGAAAATAAGCGTTGTACGAACTCGTGATGGTAAAGAAATAAAAGCGACGGACTGCATAATAAAGGTTGCTATCACAAGGGGCAATATAACATGACGTTCCTTTGCATTAAGAGCTTGTGCATCCAAAAATAAAAACCGCATGACAACCTCTGCTTCCCGCTGCGAAGGGCCTATCTTTTACTTTTATGTATTTACTTTTATGCAAGAGTCAATAGTATTACTTCTCATTTCAACCTTAATTATTCTCTAGTTGGCAAGTATCATGTGGTGGGGAAAGATCCAGGCACATATGGCCAGTCAAATATATTTGATCATGAATTATTATTGTTGACAATTATCTCTATGATAAATAAGTTGGGAGGCGAAACATTAAGCCCCTATCTTTCTCTGTGTTCGATGGATGCCATTTGTTCTAAAAATATGCTTTGAGTACTAGCAATCATAGAAGACTAAATGATAATTGAGTATGTGGAGCTCTTACTTAGACTTTGTTGAAATTAAGTTGAATTGCAATTGTTTGGTGACTAAGAACATAGGTTGTTAAGTTTCAAGAGAATGCATTGTTTGAACCATAACATGTGAATTGATTGCTACTTTATCATGATGAGTTTTATGAAATGAGCTACTATTTATGATATATAATGATGCTAGGAAAAGTGATTGAAATTATCATTGATCAAACTTATGCACTATGCTAGCATTCACACTTCATAAATTATTTCTTTTATAATTTACCTACTTGAGGACGAGCAGGAATTAAGCTTGGGGATGCTGATACGTCTCCCACGTATCTATAATTTATGAAGTATTCATGCCATGTTTATTATACTTTTGTATGATTTTGGTGCACTTTTATATGGCTTTTATATGATTTTTATGGACTAACATATTGACCTAGTGCCCAGTGTCAGTTGCTGTTTTCTGCTTGTTTTTGGTTTTCCAGAAAATCCATATCAAATGAAGTCCAAATGCAGCGAAACTTTTTGATGATTTTTTCTGGAAGGAAACAGACCCAGGAAGCTTTGGGGGAGCAGCAGAAGACCCACAGGGGCCCCACAAGCCTAACCTAGATGAGTTTTTATGCCGCCGCAAGCCTCTGTACCTCCACGATCTCATCTACAGCCCTTTTCCGGCACCCTACCGGAGGGGGGAAACCATCACCGGAGGCCATCTTCATCATCCCGGCGGTCTCCATGACGAGGAGGGAGTAGTTCACCCTCGGGGCTGAGGGTTTGTACCAGTAGCTATGTGTTTTATCTTTCTCTCTCTCTCGTGTTCTTGATTTGGCATGATCTTGATGTATCGCGAGCTTTGTTAATATAGTTGGATCATATGATGTTTTCCCCTCTCTATCTTGTTGTGATGAATTGAGTTTTTACCTTTGAGGTTTCACTATTATCGGATCGAATACTTTTATGGATTTGAGAACACTTGATGTATGTCTTGCATATGAATACACGTGGTGACAATGGGGTATTATATTGATTCACTTGATATATGTTTTGGCACTCAACTCGCGGATTCCCGAGGTGACATTGGGGTAATCTATGCATAGGGGTTGATGCACGTTTTCGTCCTACTTTCTCCGGTAGAAATCTTGGGGCACTCTTTGAAGTTCTTTGTGTTGGATTGAATATTATGAATCCGAAGTTGTTTGATGCGTATCGTATAATTAACTCACGGATACTTGTGGTGACATTCGAGTATCTAGGTGACATTAGAGTTGGTTGATGCGTATCATATGGTGTTATTTTAGTACGAACTCTAGGGCTGTTCGTGACACTTATAGGGATGGCTCAATAGATTGATCGGAAAAGATAACTTTGAGGTGGTTTCGTACCCTACAATAATTTCTATCTTATGTTCTCCGCTAATAGGAACTTTGGAGTGATTCTTTGTCGCACATTGAGGGATTGTTATATGATCCAATTATGTTAGCATTGTTGAGAGATTGCACTAGTGAAAGTATGAACCCTAGGCCTTGTTTTTAAGCATTGCAATACCGTTTATGCTCCGTTTTATCACTTGCTACCTTGCTGTTTTTATATTTTCAGATTACAAAAACCTATATCTACTATCCATACTACACTTTTATCACCATCTCTTCGCCGAACTAGTGCACCTATACAATTTACCATTGTATTGGGTGTGTTGGGGACACAAGAGATTTCTTGTATTTGGTTGCAGGGTTGTTTGAGAGATACCATCTTCAACCTACGCCTCCCACAGATTGATAAACCTTAGGTCATCCACTTGAGGGAAAATTGCTACTGTCCTACTAAACTCTGCGCTTGGAGGCCCAACACGAGTCTACAAGAATAAGTTGTGTAGTAGACATCAGTTGTTCATCATTGGGAGCACCACACTTACCATCATGGATGATCCGGCCCCGATGGCATGCATCTGGTGCACAGAAGCTGCAGGCAGCAGCGATGGTGGCGCCAGTGATGACGACGTGTCATAGTCCATGAGAGGAGCCAATGTACTGGATTCGAGGAATCCCTGTTGTTGCTCTGCCCCCATGGACATGGGAATGGGCAGGGCATATGACGGTATCACCACCTTCTTCGGTCCAGTGCTCTTATGGAAGATTCTACAAACCACATACTCCTCCTACCAACATACATAAAGTAAATTAGTGAAAATCAATAATTGTCAGTAGCTAGATATGTATGTATAGGGGTATTCATCATTCATGAGTACTACTAGTCAAGGCTTAAAAATACCTTTGAAGACACATTAATGGTGGCAGCTTCGGCGATGTCGGTGGGCAGGTCGGGTGCCGGCTGCTTGCCGATCTCGAGTCTGTACTCATGCATGATCCAGTTTGTCTTCTCCCCCCTAGGGGACCTGCCCTTGTAGAAGACCAGTGTCTTCTTCATGCCGATGAGACTTGTGGTCGGCGGGAGGATGATCTCCTTGTCCTTTCTGGTAGCCTTCCAATAGCCAGCGTTTGTGGCCCGGTAGGTCCGTATACCGGTGGGGTACTTGAGGTCCTTCTGGGAGAAGAAGTATCGCTCCTTCTCCCCCATGTTTACCTCATTTGGGAGATTCCATGGCTCGTATTTTTTCAGATCCACCTCCCCGACCACCCTCGTGTCGAAGGCTTTCTTCAGCACCTTGGGGACCAGGTAGAAGATGATGATCTCCATGTCCGTCGGGTGAAACTTGAACCCGAGGGAAGATTCAGCTGTTGTTTCTGCTGCTGAACTTGAAGGTGGCTTGCCATGGCGGTTGCTCTTTGGGAAATGGGTGCTGGGGTGGAACAAATGTTGGGGGAAACGATAGAGATGTGTGTATCTATGGAAGGAATTCAATGATATATAGATACGAGAGAGAGAGGTGCTTAAATAGGACCGAATGCATGTACTGGCAAGACACTTGCCAGAGAAGTCTTTGTGTTTTTCGTGCTTTCTTTAATTTGTATTTATTGCTAGTGGATGGATGGATGCGAGCTAGCTAGATAAATAGAGATAAATAGAGATTTCCTTTACAACAGTGTGCTGCTTGTCTTGCTGTGGGGCCATGCCCAGGTGGTGACAAAAAGTGCTAGGTTTCTCGAACCTCTCCAAGCCATGCCATGCCAGATTGAACTCTTTTGGTTTCTTGTCATTCTTGTTAACGTATGCATATATACTCCTCGTGATATGCCCTGTTGATACTTGGCTTTGCACTGCAAAGCAACCATGTGTTGTATGCTATGTATCCTATGTATGAATTCCACCCTATGCTTTCATATCTATATACAAGACCTGGAGGTGAAATCTGCGAGTTTTCATATTCCATCCTATGCATTCATATACTGTATATATCCTTGTAGGGTTACAAGAAAACCGTGTGCGTTCTCTAAACAATGTAGCTTCGATGGATGATTCAACATGTTGGGTACAAGGTGGTGCCTATGAGTGTCAGTAGCAGTCACATCGATCTCTCTCATCTATCCTCTATGAAAACAACACCCTTGGATCGGTTACCACCGGGTAAGAGGGGCTGGCGCGAACCGCTACTGAATTCCCGCATGCATACACACATATGCCTGTATGTACACAAACACACGTCACAGTCATGTGTCTGGAGATATACATCAGTTGCTTGGTTTTACTCACTTTTCGGATTGTCGTGTACCGGTGTAGGTAAGTCTGTGTGCCATGATCTTCCAGCCTGTTTGCTTTTGCTCAAAAAGCTGGCACAAGATATATGGATCTACCCACGCCTCCAGGTGTGCATGGCTATGTGCTTATCATGTGGACTAAAAGGGGGCATTTCATGCTTTACCTGCCTTCCGCAAGGTTAGCCATTGAATATATCATTTTGTAGATCGACGATGATAAGATTGGTTTTAGGATACAACTTAGATGAAAACAAAAATCTTGCAAGAAAATTTTAATAGCTAGTCAACCAAATACAGAAATATATATTACATATAACAATCTCTACTTCACAATCCTTCTCCTTTTTTGAACCATAAAATGTACATATACTAGGAGAAAAGGAATGCTACATTCATGATCAAAAGAAGATATGCATTGATACAAGTAATTACCTTAGGTTGAAAAAAAGAATATATGGAAATAGTTTTAACAATCTGTTGTCGTGGCAACACGCACATGCCATGTTCACATTATATTCACTACTCATTAACCTGTGCGCCATCACTCGCTAGTAATATTGAAAAAAAGTAAATAGTAAAAGTGCCTCTTTAGACAAATGCTAAAACTGTCTTAGTAGCATTTATCATATTTTTAACTATAGCATTAAAATGGAAAGACAATAAGATAACCTTTTGCGAGACTACTAAACAAGTAAGAAAAAACCTTGTAATATAGTTTTTTGTGATAATTTCTGGAGCGAAAAACAAAATATATTCTTTGGTAATTTTAAAATTAGGCACTCCGTACATGTGCCCTTCAACAAGTATGTGTTTTTTCATTCTGGACCATTCGTTACTGTTTTAACTATTCAGATTTGAACATTTGTTGTAGTTCAGATAATTATTGTATTGTATGCTGCTAAAACATTAATAAGTTTGATTTATATTGTTGTTGTTTGTTGTATTAAGATTATATTGTTCAAAATCATGAATTTGCCTAGGGATCTGTTTCGCGCCGGAGCCCTCACGGTACCGCAAAACCATTTTCGGGGGAAACTTAAAATGGATTTGCGGGAGGCCATTTTGCAAGATCTTCTAGAGATGCTTTAAGGCACTGTAGGCGGTGGAAAAAAAACATGCACCTTTTGTGGGCTAGGCATCGAATGCGCTTGGGCCGAGGACTGTCGCCCTGTCACTATGCTAGCCTACAAAACTATTGCACCTGGGCTATGAACAGTGGTGCGTGGTTCAGTTTGTCTATATAGGGAAATACTAAGTGAAAAAGAGGGAAGAGGAAAGACCAAATCCCAAAGCACAACGTGCATCCTTGATTGCCACCGCCCGAGTGAAATATATATAGGACAAACGTTTCCTATCATCCGGTGGTAGTTATCCTCCTGTGAGTTTTGTATGTTGTATGCAGTATCTGCCAGAACCAGGAGTGTGTAGGTGTAGTATATAGTATATAAGACTATTTGGGTAGTACATATCCCACTTTTTTGGTATTATGTACTAGTTTTCTAGTATATTACTTTATCCGTACAAATATGAAGGTATTTTGAAAATACACAAAAAAAGCTATGGACTCTCATGCAGTTTTTTCATATAGGTCACATTGAGAAATCTTAGATATAGTATACATACATAGAATGATAAAGGGGTATATATACTACCACATGCTACTATATGAGACATCAGGGTAGCCACCACCGGGTGGTATGATGTATTTTACTCATATATATTACATAAACTACTTAACATTAAATTTATAAAATGTTAAACATGCATTTGAAAAATGTTAATCATGTGTACGAACAATGTTTGTGACGTTGAAAAAATTTCACGTGTTTAAAAAAAATGTACGTGCCATTTAAAAAGATGTTTATACTATGTACAAAATGTTTGCGTATTTCAATAAAAATGTTTCATACATTAGAAAAAATGTATGTTACATTTTAAAAAATGTCCACTAGTCCAAAAAAAATTGTGCCATTTTCAGAAAAAATGTATACAATGTAAAAGAAAATGTTTGCGTAATGTAAAAATATGTTTCACACCATTAAAAAATGCATGTGACATTTTAAAGAAAATTTCCGGTAATTCAAAAAAATGTGCCGGACGTTTTTAAAACTACTTATACAATGTAAAATACATGTTCCCATAGGTTAAAAAATGTTTATTTCCATTAAAACAATGTACGTGAAATTTTTAAGAAATATTCACGTGTTTCCAAAACATGTCCGTGAATTTTTTAAAAATATATATACAATGTAAAAAAAATGTTTGTGTTGTTTAAAACAATGACTATTTACATTAAAACAATGTACAACGTGTATTTGGAAAATGTAACTAGGTATTATAAAAGTTTTCATAATATGTATTTTTTAAAATATGCATCATGTATTTAAAAAAAATGTCTAAAGTGTATTAGAATAATGTTTCAATCTCGTCAAAAAAAAAAACTCTGCTCTAAAAATGTACATTGTATACCCAAAAAAAATAGACATGAGTAAAAAACAATAAAAAACAAAAAGAAACAAAAATGAAAATCAGAAAATAAATAATCGAAGGAAACGAGGGAAAGCAAATATAATGAAGAAAGAAAGAAACCCAAAAAAAACCAATGAAAATTAAAGGTAACAAAATTAAAAATGAAGAAAAAAGAAACACCGAACAAAACTGTGAAAAAACAAGTAAAACCAATGAAAATAATACTAGGAATCGGTACGGGCGACACGTAATTGTCGCACTGAGGGATGGGAAGTGGGGTGCTCTCGTTTGTAGCGAGGCCGAGGAGCATCGCTCCTAGCACCCCGTACATGGCCCAGCCTAGCGAGCAAGCGTGCTAGGGGGCACGCGCGAAGATCCAGCAAGACAACGCTTTTATTTATTTTCTTTCAATTTTTTCCAGAAGATATTTTCATTTTGGTATGTTTATTTTAATTAAAAATGTTCGTTTATTTGGTAAAAAAATGTGAATCTTAAAATTTTTATGAATTTGAAAATACTCACGAATTCAGAAAATGTTCATGAAGTTATACTTTTTAGCAAATTTTAAAAATGTTCACAATTTTTTCAAAAAATCAAAAAATTGATAAAGATTCGGTGAACTTAAAAATTGTTCCCAAATTTTAAACAATGTTTTTAGATTTTAATAAAGTATTCAAGGATTTAATAAATGTTCACAAATTTCAAAAAATTTCATTTATTTTAAAAATGTTAACAAAGTTGAAGACATATTTACGAATCTAAAAGCATTCAAGAATTTTAAAAGACTGTTAACAAATTTATTCACAGGATTGAAAAAATGTTTTGGAATTTGAACATTCACAAATTTATTAACTCGTTGGAATTTTTTTAAATATATTTAAGAATTTGAATTTTTTAAATGAATTTAAGAATAGAAAAAGAAAATAAAATGAGAAAATAAAAAGGAAATGATTAAAGAATATAAAAATAACTAAAAAGGGGGAAATGAAAGAAAAAAGAACAAGCAGGGAATGCAGAAAAGGAAAGAACAAAAAACTTGGTCTAGAAACTTTTCAAAACTTGAGATAGTTGGGCCGGCTCGCTAGCGAGCACAAGTCGGCCGGGGACCACTCGATACTGCTAGCAGGGCTACACATAGGGTGTGTTTGGTTGCTATCTGCGAATTTGCCTGCATTGCATACATGTCCCAGTTGGGCTTGGTTGAGGGAAAAAGGCAAAAAAACAACAACTGCACCTCGTTTGATTGCTCGCATCGAGGCTGCCTACATTAGGGGATCGGTTTTGGCACGGTGTTTGGTGTCCTGCATTGTCTCCACTCATGCAACTGCACGGTGTTTGGTTGTATACACGAGATATGATTAAGTGTTAACAGCTACACATAACACAGAGAGTTACATAGTGCCATGGCAACTGCAGTGGATGGTGGAGACGATGCAAGCAACTAGTTCGCCGCGGTCATCGTCCACTGCATCCGACGGCGGCGCGGCGAACTAGTTGCTTGCGTCGTCGCCACAGAGAAATTTCATGCGGAGGGACGAATAGAAGGGCGCTGAGGCAGATGCATGACAAAGGAGAAAAAATGCAGTACGAACGCGATGGCAGCGTCAGTGTAGTAGGATGAGGGAGAGAAGGCCGAAGGAACGACGCCGAGGACGGCACCAGTGTAGTAGGACGACGCGAGGAGGCCGAGAGGAACAACGCCGACGATAGGATGGCGTCAGTGTAGTACGATGCGGGCGAGGAGGCCGAAAGGAACAACACCGATGATGGCATCAGTGTAGTACGATGCGGGCAAGGAGGCCGAGAGGAACCACGCTGACGCTAGTGACAGTGCAGCAAGACGAGGGAGATGAGGTCGAGAGGAACCGCGCCGGTGGTGGTGACAGTGCAGCAAGACGCGGGCGAGGAGGCCGAGAGGAACAATGCCGACGATGGCGTCAGTGTAGTACGATGCGGGCGAGGAGGCCGAGAGGAACAACACCGACGATGGCGTCAGTGCAGTACGATGCGGGCGAGGAGGTGAGAGGAACCACGCCGACGGTGGTGACAGTGCAGCAAGACGCGGGAGAAGAGGTCAAGAGGAACAACGCCGGCAGTGGTTCCAGTGTAGTAGGACGTAGGAGAGGAGGCCGAGAGGAGGATTAGAAGGGACGAGGAGATTAAGGAGTGTCATTAAAACATATCACACATATGCATATGTACAGTTCATGAGGAAGATGTAGATCTACTCGTCTACGACCGTTGAAACAGAAAACGTGCAATACGAAAGTCATGTGGAACTGCGAGATGAAGCTACTGGTTAAAGGAAATTCGACCGTGCGCGACGAATTTGACAAAATTCGTCCAAAATAGCTTCAAACATGAACACAAAATTGAACATCTACAATGGATGAAACTACGAACCGATCGCCTGAATGGAACCACAACACCGAAGTGCTTCTTTTTCGTGTTGACCTTACCGCAAATCGAAGCACCGTTGTATAGATTAGAAGGGACTAATAAGTGGACGAGATTAGGAGTTAAACGAATAGACCATGTGCAACTTCACGTACACCCAAGTATGAGACAAAAGGTCCTCAAAAAATGTATGAGACAAAAGGAGGCTGCATCACTGGACCAACCCATGTGTGCTCGGTTGCATCTCTCGAGCCTGGCTCGCTGCAAACTGCCAATTTGAGTGTTCCCAGTGAGACAGGCCTAGAGGTGCTTTGAGGTTCATGCTATGCAGGCCCAACAGTGAATGTAGACAACCAAACGAGCCAAATTCTTCCCGCGCGGGCCTGATTGAGGTGTATGCAGGTGCTACTTGTAGTCTGCGTTGGTATTTCCCCGAAGAGGAGAGGATGATGCAGTACAGTAGAGATAAGTATTTCCCTCAGTTAAGAACCAAGGTTATCAATCCAGTAGGAGAACCAAGCAAAATTCCGTTAAGCGCACCTGCACACACAAGAGCAAACACTTGCACCCAATGCAAAATAAGAGGGTTGTCAATCCTCTTAGCGGTTATTTCCAAGGATTAAATCTTATCGAGCTAAATAGATAAATTAAAATACTAATTAAAATAAAAGTAAATAAATTGTAGCAAGGTATTTTTAGGTTTTTTATATGATAAAGATAGACCCCGGGGCCATAGTTTTCACTAGAGGCTTCTCTCTTGAGCACATAAACATACGGTGGGTAAACAAATTACTGTTGGGCAATTGATAGAAAGCAAATAATTATGACGGATTCATGGCAATGATCATGTATATAGGCATCACGTCCGAGACAAGTAGACCGACTCCTGCCTGCATCTACTACTATTACTCCACTCATCGACCGCTATCCAGCATGCATCTAGAGTATTAAGTTAATGAAAACAGAGTAACGCCTTAAGCAAGATGACATGATGTAGAGAAGAAAATTCAAGCAATATGAATAAACCCCATCTTTTTATCCTTAATGGCAACAATACAAATACGTGTCATGTCCCCTTCTGTCACTGGGATTGAGCACCGCAAGATTGAACTCATCACAAAGCACCTCTCCCATTGCAAGTTAAATCAATCTAGTAGGCCAAACCAAATCGATAGATCGGAGAGAAATACAAAGCTATAACAATCATGCATAAAAGAGTTCAGAGAAGACTCAAATATTTCTCATGAATAATCTGATCATAAACTCACAATTCATCGGATCCCAACAAACACACCGCCAAAGAAGATTACATCGGATAGAACTCCAAGAACATCAAGGAGAACATGGTATTGAAGATCATAGAGAGAGAAGAAGCCATCTAGCTACTAGCTATGGACCCGTAGGTCTGTGGTAAACTACTCACGCATCATCGGAAGGGCAACAAGGTTGATGTAGAAGCCCTCCGTGATCGATTCCCCCTCTGGCAGAGTACCAGAAAAGGCCTCCAGATGGGATCGCGGAAGAACAGAGGCTTTTGGCGGCAGAAAGGTTTTCTCTTCTGCCTCTCTGGGGCTTTCCCAATATTTGTGACTTTATAGAAGTGGAATTAGGTCAAACGGAGTCACGTGGGCCCCACAAGGCAACACGGCGCGCCCCCTCCCTGGGGCGCGCCCTGTTGCCTTGTGAAGCCTCCGTGAGGCTTCTGGCCTCCTCCCAAAGCTTCCAAGGTTTCTTTTGTCCAGAAAAAAATCTCCAAAAAGTTTCGTGGCATTTGGACTTCATTTGTTACTGTTTCTCTGAAAAGCCAAAAACAAGCAGAAAACAGCTACTGGCACTGGGCACTAGGTTAATAGGTTAGTCCCAAAAAATGATATATAATTGCATATAAAAACATCCAAGATTGATACTATAATAGCATGGAACAATCAAAAATTATAGATACGTTGGAGACGTATCAAGCATCCCCAAGCTTAATTCCTGCTCGTCCTCGAGTAGGTAAATGATAAAAACAGAATTTTTGATGTGGAATGCTACCTATCATGTTTCATCATGTAATCTCTCTCTTACGGTATGAATAATGAGATCCAAATGATTCAAAGCAATAGTCTATAGTTTGATATAAAGACATCAATACTCAGGCATACTAGCAAACAATCATGTCTTTCAAAATAAAAATGCTAAAGAACGTTATCCCTACAAAATCATATAATCCTGTCATGCTCCATCTTCTTCACACAAAGTATTTATCATGCACTACCCCGATGACAAGCCGAGCAATTGGTTCATACTTTTTAACGCGCTTCAGCTTTTTCAACTCCCACTCAATACATGAGCACAAGCCATGGATATAGCACTATGGGTGGAATAGAGTATGGTGGTAGAGATAAATAAGAGAAGTCAAAAATGGAGAAAGTCTCACATCGACGAGGCTAATCAACGGGCTATGGAGATGCCCATCAATTGATGTCAATGCGAGGAGTAGGGATTGCCATGCAACGGATGCACTAAGAGCTATAAGTGTATGAAAGCTCATCATGAAAACTAAGTGGGTGTGCATCCAACTTGCTTGCTCGTGAAGACCTCGGGCATTTGAGGAAGCCCGTCATCGGAATATACAAGCCAAGTTCTATAATGAAAGATTCCCACTAGTATATGAAAGTGACAAAATAGGAGACTCTCTATATGAAAAACATGGTGCTACTCTGAAGCACAAGTGTGGAAAAGGATAGTAACATTGCCCCTTCTCTCTTTTTCTCTCATTTTTTTCATGGCTCTTTTTCGCCTTTTTTTTAGAACGATCTCATGGACCTCATCCCCACTTTTTCGAGGACTCATTAGTCTCCATCATTCTTTCCTCACTGGGACAATGCTCTAATAATGATGATCATCACACCTCTATTTACTTACAACTCAACATTACAACTCGATACTAGAACAAAAATATGACTCTATATGAATGCCTATGGCAGTGTACCAGGATGTGCAATTATGCTAGCGTAACATATATAACAATGATGAACGGTGGCTGAGCCACAAATACTATGTCAGCAATATGATCATGCAAAGCAATATGACAATGATGATGTATGTCATAAAAACGGAATGGTGGAAGTTGCATGGCAATATATCTCGGAATGGCTATGGAAATGCCATGATAGGTAGGTATGGTGGCTGTTTTGAGGAAGATATAAGGAGGATTATGTGTGATAGAGCGTATCATATCACGGGGTTTGGATGCACCGACGAAGTTTGCACCAACTCTCGATGTGAGAAAGGGCAATGCACGGTACCGAAGAGGCTAGCAAATTGCGAAAGGGTGAGAGTGCGTATAATCCATGGACTCACATTAGTCATAAATAACTCACATACTTATTGCGAAAGTTTATTATCCATCGAAGCAAAGTACTACTACGCATGCCCCGAGAGGGATAGATTTGTAGGACAAGGTCCATCGCTCGTCCCCGACCGCCACTCATAAGGTAGACAATCAATAATAAATCATGCTCCAACTTCTTAGCATAATGACAGATCATACGTGCATGCTTCGGGAATCACAAACCTTAACACAATTATTCTTACTGTGGCACCCCGGCTCAGAGAGACCGGAACACCCCGTATTCCAGCCCAGAGATCAAATCTTCTGGAATACGGCACTGCTTGGCATAGAACCAATCAGCTCTTTATTACAAATAACACGGATACAAGGGTCCGATATTACAAAGGTTACAGGGGCACGGCGACACCTCGCCTGCTAAGGTAGTTCTATGCTAGCAGCGGAACATCTCATAGCGGAATAAATTCTAGCAGCGGAACAACGGCGACGGTGATGAACTCCACTCCGCAGGGACTCTGGCTGGGACGCATCCTAGAGCACAACCTCAGGATCCTCGACAAACAAGCAATCACGGCATGACCAGCAATCTGGCATGACACGCCAGGTGAGTACTTTGAATGTACTCGCAAGCTCACAGCAGCCAAAGCAATCAAGACAAAAACAGCATGGCATTTACAGGTTAATCATCAAGGATGAACACAATGCTACTAGAACAACATGGGCATGGCATGTACATATAATTCATGATATGAACATGATGATTCTAGCACTAGCATGCGAGGGGGGTTGACGTTTAAGGTCCCTTGGACCAACTTACTCTGTTCGGATGTTATTTCGTAACCACAAACTTACCATCGTGATCATCACACGATCACCTCAGGATCAACCAAGCTCGGTATCAACTATGCCATCGTGATCATCACATGACCACACGGAGCTTGATCTTTACCTGTGATCATCGCATGACCACATAAAGATCAACCAACTTCTTTCCTCATGGAACCGGGGTTGTTAGTTATTCAAGTTATTATTTCTGTTGACCCATAGTGTGACCTACTACGAACTGTGTCCATGACCGAGGACGCGGCTATCGATAGATTATACACTCAACAGAGGTTAGTACACTGTACCCACACCACGGAACTCATGGCCTCGTGCTCCCATTCGGGTGGACCAACGACGTTTCGACAAAACCAGTCTATTGCATGACACTCTCCCGGCCACTCCGACAAACTCCCCTTTAGGCTATGTCCTGGGTTACCCCGATGCCAACTCGTGACATCCGCCACCTATGTGGCCGCCACCGTCGTGGCCAAACATAAACATCGTCCCAAACGGGGACCTCGGTACCATAAAACTCGGGTACTCAAGGCTTATGGCCGCCTACCTGATCAGGGTAGCGCCCACCCATAACCTTCCCTAGTATGAGGCACCGGCGAGAGGCATGACAATAGACCGCGTTAGGGGCCCCCATAAGGCAAGTGTGGCTGCACTGGTTAGCTCGATTCGGTGTCACCATGACTCAGCCAACAGATTTGTTCAAGTTCGATTAATGTCAGGTTCAACTTGAATGGCGAGGAGCTGAGTCATAACAACATAGCATAATGAAATAACAATGCATATGAGCATGATATCAGTGAAACCACGGATGGGCAACATAACCATTTAACATCATTACATCAATAATGATAAACCTTGTATTCCACGAGATGCAAATGAGCATAGCATAACGATGATCATGAACATCACAAGTATTATCATACAAACAGTAACTATTCATGTGAGCATAACATGATCACTAGCATCGAAAATAAATCCGAGAACTAACATGATAATAATAATACTAGCAAATAATCATTTAACTTATTAGGTGGAAATGAACATGGCATAAGAACGAGCATGGATTCACGAGCACATATCATTCACGAAATAATTAAATGAGCAACCAATTATTAAATATTCAAGTGAAAACCATGGATATTGCAATGCCATCATGCAAGTGGCTGTTGTGGCTTGCCTGGGGATGGAGGAACCACCGGGAAGAAGTGCGAGACACTCGCGGAAAAATTTGCCAGAAACAGTTCTCTCTCGGCGGAGGCTGAATAAGGGCAGGGGCAAAATGGTCATTTTCACAGTGTGAAAACATTATGAAAATGACATAAGCAGAACGGGCTCGACGAACTGAGATCGTGGGCTTAGGAATCACCTGATTTGGAGTTACGGTTGCCGAGATACGGCCGTTCGTTCATTAGGCAGAAAACAAATAAAAATCTGTTCACTTCTGGCCTTAACGGACGAACGTCCACTAATTAACAGTTTCGGCGCCGGCGGCTGAAACAGAAAGCGCATTTTCAGAGAATACGCTTTCGCTGTGGGAAAACGTATTCTGATCTGAAGCCGCGCGAAAGTACGCCTTCACAAAGCGAAAACGTATTTCCACGAAAGGCGTCTCCACTTAAGTCAGCTGGGCCCGGCCGTTGAGCCACTTACAGGCGGGGCCCGCGTTAACCCTTCCTCTCTCCCCTGTCCTCTTCTTCTTCGCCGTGATGGGCAAAGGGCAGAGGCGAGGCCGGCCGCCCCGACGGCGAGCCTCGGCGACTCCGGCCACCGTTGCCGGCGTTCCGGGTACCGGCGAGCTCAGGAAGGAGAGGTGCATCGAGGAGGCCACACCATGGGGTCCCATTCCACAGGAGGAGAGCGGGGCTTCGTCCGCGGCGGGCGGCTGTAACGGCGGCGATGGGCAGCGCCGCACGGCCGTGAAGAAGAGGTGCTGGGCCTTGGAATCGATCGGGGTGGCTAGGAGAGCTCCGTGGTGAGGTGAGGAAGGAGGGAGGGGCTCGGCATTGGACGAATTTAAGCCGAGGGAGGTGATGGCCATGTCGGCTGTGGGCGGGCAGGGAGGCTCCTCGAGCTCGGAGGAGAGGCTGGGGAGGCTTCTAGGAAGGAGGAGAGGAGGTTGGTGAGGTCGGGGGTGCTCGGGACGGCTTATATAGCCGGGGAAGATTCGGGGACCGAGAGCCGCCACGGGGATGCGGAGATGCTCCGGCGAGGGGGCCAGGCGCGCGTGCGAGCTCGGATGGCGACGGGAGAGAGACTGAGGAGTGGGGCAGCAACGCGAGATGGCAGAAAGAGCGGACGCGGGATGGCAGGGGAGGAGCACGCGCGGGCGGCCACAGTGCACGCGTGCCCGTCGATTTGGCTTGGTCCGGCGAGCTTCTAGCGGGGGAGGGCGGTCCGGGGAGGCAAGGGAGCAGGGGAGGGCGCTGCGGCGAGCGGAGGTGGCGCACGGAGGGCGCTTGGGCGGTGGCAGAGCGGGTCCGGGTGCCAGAGCGCGCCGTTGGCCTGCAGAGCACGCGCTCTGTACCTGGTCACCACGTGCAATGGCGATAGGAGGGCTCAAGTGCCTGGCTAATGGTGTCTAGCGCGTTGTCCTTCCTTAATGGTCCCTACCAGAGGTGATAACTCGACTAAAGGCACTTTGTGCTGATGGGACACTTCAGTGAAAGTTTGCTATTGCAAACTTAGGCATGAACTAGTGATCAAATGGGAGGAGCTAAGGGCTAAATAGAATGTCTCTGGGGTTTAGGGTAGGAAAGACTACAGTACTGTGGATTATGAGGTCATTTGGACAAGGTTTGAGTGCAGTTGCTTTACAACTGCAAAAATTGGCCAGAATCTAGATCAGGCAGTAGCACTCACATGGATGCTTAGATTGGGCTGAAAATTGGTGGAGGATGATTCTTTGGTCATATGAAGGCACCATAAAAATTTCATCCCATTTGGATGTGTAACAATGGTACTTCCTTCACGTTGCTCCACACTGGACAGAAAATTGGGGGAATTTTGTAGAGAAAATGGCTTGGCAAAATGATGTGAATCTTGGCATGTTAAAATGATATAGGGATACTTAGGTCCTGGATTAATTTCAGAATTTTTGAAGCAATATAAAATATAGTTGCTTCACAAACTGAAATTGTGACCAGAAACCAAAATTTGAAAGTGTGCTCACCTAGGTTGTTTGATGGAGCTCATATTTGGTGGAGAGTAATGATTTGATCATGTAAATGAACTACAAAAATTTCAACTCATTTGGATTAGCCTAGCTAGTACTTCCTTTACAAAGCTTCTCTCTGGACAGAAACTTTGAAAATTTGCTGAGGAAGATTTACTAGGCAAATGAAGCTGAAGGTTGGCATTTGGCAATAATTGGGATATGAGAGAGTGCCCAAAATTTTTCAGGGCAAAAAAGAAAATATAAATAGCACTTCCTTCACAAAGTGCCATACTGGACAGAATAGGAAATGAATATTCCTGAATTATTTTTGAACTAGGCAAGTGTGGGTTTTGACATATTAGTGGAAGATATGATCCAAAGAATTTATGAGAATTTTGTGGGAATTTTTGGAATGACAGAAATATAGGTTACTTCACAACCTAGGGCAAACAGGGTTATTCCTTTAATAGAAAAAGGAATATTCCCACTAAATAACTATTGGGGTGGGGCTAAGATGGAAATGACATGGTCTTGGGAAAGCTTTGGGAGTGACAAGCCACTTGGGAGAGGAAGAAAAGATGATCTCCCCATGTTTTAAGACCACATAGCCACAGAAAGAGAAACTCCAAATAAAAAAATTCGAAGAAATCCAAAAGAAAAAGAAAGGGCCAAAAATCGGGGTGTTACAAACCTACCCCCCTTACGATAAATCTCGTCCTCGAGATTTGGTTGCTTAGGGAACAAGTAGGAATATTCTGACTTAAGGAACCCATTTCCAACTCGGGTATCCTTTTCCTTCATAAATTGTTCCCACTGAATTGCATATGAACTGATCACCTTGCTCTGGGATGGCTTGCTTCACCATATCCCATATTCTGACAGGTCTTCCTTCATATGTTCATCCTTGCTCTGACTTCAATCCTTTTATGTCTGCTGGCTTATCTGATATATTTTCCTGATTGGAATATTTCATATTTCCATAAGTCCGAGAGTGATTTTCAATTGAGGTGACACTCTTCTATCCAGTACCAATAGTATTCAACGGAGTTATGAGCAAATTTCCTTGGTGGACACAAAACATTGATTCCTTGCATCGGGTTACTCGAGTAGATGCATGTCCTCCGGGTTCAAAACAATGCTGAGAATCATAATCGTTCTCTTGGCGGGATCTGACTGCTTGTAGGTAATTCTAAATCTTGCTGACTTCTTTGTCTCAGATCCGTATCGACGATTCAACTGTCACCTTGATATGAGGTCCTTACAAACGAGTAGACTCCTTGGGTGTGTGTTCATGGTGATTAATACGGAATCAGACAGTCTTGGGTATCCGTACCATGTCATTCATGCCACAATTATCATACATGTATTGCCGGTCTTGCTCCTTCATTATCGTTTTCTTTTGTCCGAATCTTTTGCTGAAAGAGCTTGGCCATAAATATCTTTAATTCTTTGTGTGACCACAGGTGCTGTCAGGTGCAATATTCCGGCAGTCATACCTTATCCTTATCCTCAGGCAGTGCAGCAACGTTTAACTGGCAAGTTTATCATCTCTCGAGCTTTAACTGTAGGGCAATGATCATCCGAACCTTTGCATGAAATCGGCAAATAAATCAGTAGTCACCAGCACGGTCTTTACAACTCAGATCTGGGACATCACTGAAATAACTCAACCATGGCTCATGACGGCTGAAAAGCAGCTCAAAGCATGAGGCAGTGTTGATAAGAAGAATGTAGCAGTTCCCTAGGACGGTCGAAAAACAGCTCAGAGCATAGGGTCACTGCCACAAAAAGGAAACTCAACAGTTGCCCGAGACGGTCGAAAAATAGCTCAGAACCCAGGACAGTTGTTGAAAAGAGAAATATAAAGTCGGCATCCACCCTGGACGGCCAAAAGCAGCTTAGAACACAGGCGTGGTGCCGTTACCAGGAAGAGGTAAGCAAGGGTTCATCAGAATCATATACCGGGTTCACTGTTACTTGTATAGAGCTCACAGCTGTGGTCAATCATACATGACAGAGGTTAATGCTATCACCTTGTGAAGAAGCTGGCTTTGATATCCACTGTCAAAATTATTGTCCCAACATTGTCTTGCTTCATAGCTTGTCAGACATTGCATCACACTGAGGTGTATAACCTGCTTTCTTTCTCTTACATAACTCATGTGGTTGTTGGATTCTCACCATGCTTGCATCCTCGTACGAGGGACTTGCATGACCTTGGCAGCATGTTCACAATAAATATGGGAGTATATGTAGCTGAACATTTGATTCCCGGGGCAGACACTTGGGTCTTGAGTAGCTTGCGTTTCTGACCAAACTGTTACGGTTCTGATTCTCGAGATGCACTGCCATATGCTGCCAACTCACTTTGTAGTATCTTGTACTAATGGCGATGACTGATTGTAGTGCCGTACTGACGAGGACTGGATAGCTTGTGTTGGAAGCCATTGAGAGTAGTGTGCTGAGGAAGACTGAATAGCTTATGCTCGAAGCTTTTGCCGGGATACCGTGCTGAAGAAGACTGGGCATCGTGCTCCAGAAGCTTCTCCTCCTGGTTGCTTACTGGAGAGGATTCGGTGCCTTATGCCGGAAGCTTTTTGCGGTGGCTTACCGAAGAAGACTGAGTATCTTATATTGGAAGTCATCCACATATCGTACTGAGGAAGACTGTGGAACCTTGCGTCATAAGCTTCTCTGGTAGCTTGTGGAGAAAGACTGGGTTGCTTACATCAGAAGCTTCTCTCCGTGATATGCAGACTGAATGCCATATATATGTATACCCTTGATATTCCTTTGACTAGAAATGTACTTTTGTCTTGCATGCCAATTGTCTTCCAGCTGGTTCATTACGATTGTGATGGTTGCACACTGATGTAACCTTGATGCTGATAATCAATCTAGGATATCCTTTGTATTCAGATCAGATATTCCCAATATAATGCAGTCGGCTGAGAATTCCAAATAATTGAATTCCTTATTGATTCTTTGAGTCCGGTGTTGGTTGATGAGCCACTTTCATAACGGGAAATAAGGTAACACTGATGGCCCAAAGAAAGAAGCCAAAAGAAACGACTAAAACAAAAGCACACAAAGCATCAAGATTGCATACAATCAACATCACATTTTACAGCTATTCACCTCACTATGCATGCCTACTTAAGCACACAATTCTCGAGGAAACTCCGGTACTATGATCTAATATGCTATGGCGGTGTGCACGAAAATGGATCAGCGTGTGGAGAGGTTGGTGTAAACAGGGCTACACCAAGCGCTGGCTCAGCATCGGTTGCATCTGGACGGGCTCGGAGGTGAGGACGTACTTGGTGGTCATGTAGCGGAACACGAATGTCACGGCCACATTATCACCAAGCGTACAGAAGGGAACCGTACTCGTCCAGAGAATGGGTGATAGGGTAGTGGTGGAAGACCGGGTCTGCTGGCACTGCCCTTTGCTGGTAACCAAGACCAGTAAGGGTTGCCAAAGCGGCGGGTAGGGTGGCAAGATCCGGGATAGAAGCATGTCTACTACCAAAACGATAGGGGTGGCTGAAGAGAAAAAAAATATTGGTGCGATACCTGTGCATCAATCCTGCAAGTGATCGACACCACTAGGTACCCTGGCATCACTACGCTGGGACAGAGATGACACCAAACACCAAAGAGCAAGTATGCAAAGCTAGAGGGCGCAAGTAGTGGATCGAAACCGAGGCCACCTACACTCACAAGATCATCCGTTAGCGACAAGATAATAAGTCTATATGCATGCTATGCGACAAATAAATGCAACAACCAAGTGCAGCAAACCGACTAGACTCCGAACTACCGGTTTCTAATGCTCGTGCTGACTAGGGCATCCTACAGCCAGACCTGCTCTGATACCAATCGCTGTGGTACCCCGGCTCAGAGAGACTGGAACACCCCGTATTCCAGCCTAGAGATCAAGTCTTCTGGAATACGTCACTGCTTGGCATAGAACCAATCAGCTCTTTATTACAAATAACACGGGTACAAGGGTCCGATATTACAAAGGTTACAGGGGCATGGTGACACCTCGCCTGCTAAGGTAGTTCTATGCTAGCAGCAGAACATCTCATAGCGGAATAAATTCTAGCAGCGGAACAACGGCGACGGTGATGAACTCCACTCCGCAGGGACTCTGGCTGGGACGCATCCTAGAGCGCAACCTCAGGATCCTCGACAAACAAGCAATCATGGCATGACCTGCAATCTGGCATGACACGCCAGGTGAGTACTTTGAATGTACTCGCAAGCTCACAGCAGCCAAAGCAATCAAGACAAAAACAGCATGGCATTTACAGGTTAATCATCAATGATGAACACAATGCTACTAGAACAACATGGGCATGGCATGTACATATAATTCATGATATGAACATGATGATTCTAGCACTAGCATGCGAGGGGGGTCGACGTTTAAGGTCCCTTGAACCAACTTACTCTGTTCGGATGTTATTTCGTAACCACAAACTTACCATCGTGATCATCACACAATCACCTCAGGATCAACCAATCTCGGTATCAACTATACCATCGTGTCATCACATGACCACACGGAGCTTGATCTTTACCGGTGATCATCGCATGACCACATAAAGATCAACCAACTTCTTTCCTCATGGAACCGGGGTTGTTAGTTATTCAAGTTATTATTTTTGTTGACCCATAGTGTGACCTACTACGAACTGTGTCCATGACCGAGGACGCGGCTCTCGATAGATTATACACTCTGTAGAGGTTAGTACACTGTACCCACACCACGGAACTCATGGCCTCGTGCTCCCATTCGGGTGGACCAACGACGTTCCGACAAAACCAGCCTATTGCATGACACTCTCCCGGCCACTCCGACAAACTTCCCTTTGGGCTATGTCTTGGGTTACCCCGATGCCAACTCATGACATCCGCCACCTATGTGGCCGCCACCGTCGTGGCCAAACATAAACATCGTCCCAAACGGGGACCTCGGTACCATAAAACTCGGGTACTCAAGGCTTATGGCCGCCTACCTGATCAGGGTAGCGCGCACCCATAACCTTCCCTAGTAGGAGGCACCGGCGAGAGGCATGACAATAGACCGCGTTGGGCCCCCCATAAGGCAAGTGTGGCTGCACTGGTTAGCTCGATTCGGTGGCACCATGACTCAGCCAACAGATTTGTTCAAGTTCGATTAATGTCAGGTTCAACTTGAATGGCGAGGAGCTGAGTCATAACAACATAGCATAATGAAATAACAATGCATATGAGCATGATATCAGTGTAACCACGGATGGGCAACATAACCATTTAACATCATTACATCAATAATGATAAACCTTGTATTCTACGAGATGCAAATGAGCATAGCATAACGATGATCATGAACATCGCAAGTATTATCATACAAACGGTAACTATTCGTGTGAGCATAACATGATCACTAGCATCGAAAATAAATCCGAGAACTAACATGATAATAATAATACTAGCAAATAATCATTTAACTTATTAGGTGCAAATGAACTTGGCATAAGAACGAGCATGGATTCACGAGCACATATCATTCATGAAATAATTAAATGAGCAACCAATTATTAAATATTCAAGTGAAAACCATGGCTACTGCAATGCCATCATGCAAGTGGCTGTTGTGGCTTGCCTGGGGATGGAGGAACCACCGGGTAGAAGTGCGAGACACTCGCGGAAAATTTGCCGGAAATAGTTCTCTCTCGGCGGAGGCTGAATAAGGGCAGGTGCAAAATGGTCATTTTCACAGTATGAAAACATTATGAACATGACATCAGCAGAACGGGCTCGACGAACTGAGATCGTGGGCTTTGGAATCACCTGATTCGGAGTTACGATTGCCGAGATACGGCCGTTCGTTCGTTAGGCAGAAAACAAATAAAAATCTGTTCACTTTTGGCCTTAACGGACGAACGTCCACTAATTAACAGTTTCGGCGCCGGCTGCTGAAACAGAAAGCGCATTTTCAGAGAATACGCTTTCACTGTGGGAAAACGTATTCTGATCTGAAGCCGCGCGAAAGTACGCCTTCACAAAGCGAAAACGTATTTCCACGGAAGGCGCCTCCACTTAAGTCAGCTGGGCCCGGCCGTTGAGCCACTTACAGGCAGGGCCCGCGTTGACCCTTCCTGTCTTTCCTGTCCTTTTCTTCTTTCCCGCGATGGGCAAAGGGCAGAGGCGAGGCCGGCCGCCCCGACGGCGAGCCCCGGCGACTCCGGCCACCGTTGCCGGCGTTCCGGGTACCGGCGAGCTCAGGAAGGAGAGGCACGTCGAGGAGGCCACACCACGGGGTCCCATTCCACCGGAGGAGAGCGGGGCTTCGTCCGCGGCGGGCGGCTGTAACGGCGGCGATGGGCAGCGCCGCACGGCCGTGAAGAAGAGGGGCTGGGGCCTTGGAATCGATCGAGGTGGCTAGGAGAGCTCCGTGGTGAGGTGAGGAAGGAGGGAGGGGCTCAGCATTGGATGAATTTAAGCCGAGGGAGGCGACGGCCATGGCGGCTGTGGGCGGGCAGGGAGGCTCCTCGAGCTCGGAGGAGAGGCTGGGGAGGCTTCTAGGAAGGAGGAGAGGAGGTTGGTGAGGTCGGGGGTGCTCGGGATGGCTTATATAGCCAGGGAAGATGCGAGGGCCGAGAGCCACCACGGGGATGTGGAGATGCTCCGGCGAGGGCGGCAGGCGCGCGTGCGAGCTCGGATGGCGACGAGAGAGAGACTGAGGAGTGGGGCAGCAACGCGGGATGGCAGAAAGAGCGGACGCGGGATGGCAGGGAAGGAGCACGCGCGGGCGGCCACAGTGCACGTGTGCCCGTCGATTTGGCTCGGTCCGGCGAGCTTCTAGCGGGGGAGGGCGGTTCGGGGAGGCAAGGGAGCAGGGGAGGGCGCTGCGGCGAGCGGAGGTGGCGCACGGAGGGCGCTCGGGCGGCGGCAGAGCGGGTCCGGGTGCCAGAGCGCGCTGTTGGCCTACAGAGCACGCGCTCTGTACCTGGTCACCGCATGCAATGGCGATAGGAGGGCTCAAGTGCCTGGCTAATGGTGTCTAGCGCGTTATCCTTCCTTAATGGTCCCTACCAAAGGTGATAACTCGACTAAAGGAACTTTGTGCTGATGGGACACTTCAGTGAAAGTTTGCTGTTGCAAACTTAGGCATGAACTAGTGATCAAATGGGAGGAGATAAGGGCTAACTAGAATGTCTCTGGGGTTTAGGGTAGGAAAGACTACAGTACTGTGGATTATGAGGTCATTTGGACAAGGTTTGAGTGCAGTTGCTTTACAACTGCAAAAATTGGCCAGAATCTAGATCAGGTAGTAGCACTCACATGGATGCTTGGATTGGGCTGAAAATTGGTGGAGGATGATGATTTGGTCATATGAAGGCACCATAAAAATTTCATCCCATTTGGATGAGTAACAATGGTACTTCCTTCACAATGCTCCACACTGGACAGAAACTTGGGGGAATTTTGTAGAGAAAATGGCTTGGCAAAATTATGTGAATCTTTGCATGCTAAAATTATATTGGGATACTTAGGTCCTGGATTAATTTCAGAAATTTTTAAGCAATATAAAATATAGTTGCTTCACAAACTGAAATTGTGACCAGAAACCAAAATTTGAAGGTGTGATCACCTAGGTTGTTGGATGGAGCTCATATTTTGTGGACAGTAATGATTTGATGATATAAATGACCTACCAAAATTTCAACTCATTTGGATTAGCCTAGCTAGTACTTACTTTACAAAGCTTCTCTCTGGACAGAAATTTGGAAATTTGCTGAGGAAGATTTACTAGGGAAATGAAGCTTCATTTTGGCATTTGGCAATAATTGGGATATGAGAGAGTGCCCAAAATTTTTGAGGGCAAACAAGAAAATATAAATAGCACTTCCTTCACAAAATGCCATACTGGACAGAATTGGAAATGAATATTCCTGAATTATTTTTGAACTAGGCAAGGGTGGGTTTTGACATATTAGTGGAAGATATGATCCAAAGAATTTATGATAATTTTGTGGGAATTTTTGGAATGACAGAAATATAGGTTGCTTCACAACCTAGGGCAAACAGGGTTATTCCTTTAATAGAAAAAGGAATATTCCCACTAAATAACTATTGGGGTGGGGCTAATATGGAAATGACATGGTCTTTGGAAAGCTTTGTAAGTGACAAGCCACTTGGGAGAGGAAGAAAAGATGATCTCCCCAGGTTTTAAGACCACATAGCCACGGAAAGAGAAACTCCAAATAAATTTTTTTGAAGAAATCCAAAAGAAAAAGAAAGGGCCAAAAATCGGGGTGTTACACTTACTAAACCACAATTATCTACTAATACCTCCCCCATATTACCATCTTAATATCGCAAAACTATTGCAAGGAATCAAATTTATCATATTCAGTGATCTACATGAAAGTTTTTATTATATCCCTCTTGAATACCTATCTTATCAGGATCGATTTCATAACCCGTGCATATTACCATTGCTATCATGAGACTCTCAAAAAGATATAAGTGAAGCATGAGAGTGCAACTATTTCTTTAAAATATAACCACCGCCGTGCTCTAACAGATATAAGTGAAGCACTGGAGCAACTGCCTAGCTCAAAAGATATAAGTGAAGCACATAGAGTATTCTAAGAAATCACAAATAATGTGTGTCCCTCTCAAAAAGGTGTGTTCAGCAAAGATGATTGTCACAAACTAAAAAGCAAACAAACTATTTCACAAGACGCTCCAAGTAAAACACATATCACGTGATGAATAAAAATATAGCTCCAAGTGAGTTACCGATAGATTGTAGACGAAAGAGGGGATGCCTTCCGGGGCATCCCCAAGCTTAGATGCTTGAGTATTCCTTGAATATTAACTTGGGGTGCCTTGGGCATCCCCAAGCTTAGGCTCTTGCCGCTCCTTATTCCTTTATCCATCGTAGTCTCACCCAAAACTTGAAAACTTCAGCACACAAAACTCAACAGAAACCTCGTGAGATCCGTTAGTATAACAAATAAATCTTTAACTTTAGGTACTGTTGTAAATTTATTCATATTTAATATTGGCAAAATGCTACTGTACTCCAACTTCTCCATGACTCATACCCCCCGATACGATCCGTAGATTCATCAAAATAAGCAAACTATGCAACAAAAACAGAATCTGTCTAAAGCAGAACAGTCTGTAAAGATCTGAATTATGGTCATACTTATGTAACTCGAATTTTTTTTAAAAATTAGAACAACGTGGGAAATTCCTATATAAATACTGTGTAAAAAATTCAGAAGGTTCTGACACTCCAGCGAAAAAACAAAATTCCAGCACTGGACACAAAAGTTTCTGTTTTCAAACATCATCTATCACACTATCTTCCAAATCATCCCAAAGACATTACTTGGCACAAACACTAATTAAAACATAAAAACACGATCATAACAGAAGCTATAATCATGCAAACACTCAAAAACAGAAGTAAAAATTATTGGGTTGTCTCCCAACAAGCTCTTTCTTTATAGCCATTAAGATAGGCTTGAGATTTCAATGATGCTCTCATGAAAGATAACAATTGAAACACAAAGAGAGCATCATAAAACACGTGACAAACACACTTAAGTCTAACATACTTACTATGCATAGGCATTTTATGAGCAAACAAATTATCAAGGAAAGCAATATCTAGCATATGCAAATAAGAAGAATGAAGCATTAATAATATCAACTTAACGAGAGGAAATTTAGTGACATGAAATTTTTTATAACCATATTTTCCTCTCTCATAACAATTACATGTAGGATAATAATAAAATTCAACAATGTAGCTAGCATATAAAATATTCTCTTCATGATCCACATGCATAAAAGTTTTATAATCTTCCAAGATAGTGGGATTAACATCAACTAAAGTCATGACCTCGCCGAACCCACTTTTATCCAAAAATTCATAAGATTGATAATTCTCCTAAGTAGTGGGATCATTATTACCTAAAGTTGACGCTCTTCCAAACCCACTTTTAATAGTATTGCAAACATTATTATCAATAACATAATCATCATGAGGCTTAAATAAATTTTCAAGATCATAAGAAGCATTATCACCCCAATCATGATCATTGCAATAAGTAGTGGACATAACAAAATTTTCATCCCCAAGCTCGTAGCTTTGCACATAATTAGCACAATTGACATTAATAGAATTTATAATAACATCATTGCAATCATGCTTTTCATTCAAGGAGCTATCAAGTATGGGTGCTATAGCAATAATTTCATTTTTAACATAAGGAACTATAGCGAGTTCATCTCTATAATCATCATTAATATTGGCATCATGGCCATAAGAATAGCAAGCATCAGATTCATCAACAGGGGATATTTCAATCGAATCAACGGAATCATAATTATCTATGGATTCATGCATATCATTATTTTCTTCCAAAGTAGCAGACATCCTCTCAATAAATTCATTAACATAGGCATTAGGAGCATAGTTTTCATAGAAATATTTAAGTATGTCAAAATTTTCAGATTTGTATAGAGTAATATCATACTTTTCAATCAAAGAAGCAACTTCATAAGCACCCTTAAAAGCAACAAATTCTTCAATTTGTTCGATATCATAGTAACTATAAACACCCTTGTCATAAGAAGAGAAGATTTCATTATCATTAAACTCACATAGATAGGGAAGGTGTTTTTTTAGGGTTCTTAGAGCAACAGGTAAAATCATAAATTTCACATAGATTCCAAGCATAGCATAGCAAACAATTTATTTGATTCCATAAGAGTCCCCCTTTTTGAGACAAACGGTGACGTACAAAATGAGCATGCTCATCTAATGATTTTCCCTCAACTAAACTAGTTGAGGTTTCAGCACGAGCACAAATGGACCGAAGATGATCCAAGTAGAAAACTTTAAGGTGATCCATATTATCTTAAATTTTTGTTTTACATTCTATTCTTGTGGGTTCGACATAAAGGCAATAAAAGCAAGCAAGTAAGCAAGCAAACAAGCAAATAAAAAAAAATTTGTGTTTTTGTAAAAAAAATTAGAAGTGGAGGAGATGAAAACGAGAGGCAAATGCAAATGAAAAGGCAAACAAAATAAATGCAAGTGATTGATTGTTTGTGCGAAGGTACTTGATAGATTTTGATGATGTCTCCCTGGCAACGGCGCCAGAAATTCTTCCTGCTACTTGTAGTCTGCGTTGGTATTTCCCCGAAGAGGAGAGGATGATGTAGTACAATAGAGATAAGAACCAAGGTTATCAATCCAGTAGGAGAACCAAGCAAAATTCCGTTAAGCGCACCTGCACACACAAGAGCAAACACTTACACCCAACACAAATAAGAGGGTTGTCAATCCTCTTAGCGGTTATTTGCAAGGATTAAATCTTATCGAGGTAAATAGATAAACTAAAATACTAATTAAAATAAAAGTAAATAAATTGCAGCAAGGTATTTTTAGGTTTTTTATATGATAAAGATAGACCCGGGGGCTATAGTTTTCACTAGAGGCTTCTCTCTTGAGCACATAAACATACGGTGGGTAAACAAATTACTGTTGGGCAATTGATAGAAAAGCAAATAATTATGACGAATTCATGGCAATGATCATGTATATAGGCATCACGTCCGAGACAAGTAGACCGACTCCTGCCTGCATCTACTACTATTACTCCACTCATCGACCGCTATCCAGCATGCATCTAGAGTATTATGTTAATGAAAACAGAGTAACGCCTTAAGCAAGATGACATGATGTAGATAAACAAATTCAAGCAATATGAATAAACCCCATCTTTTTATCCTTAATGGCAATAATACAAATACATGTCATGTCCCCTTCTATCACTGGGATTGAACACCGCAAGATTGAACCCATCACAAAGCACCTCTCCCATTGCAAGATAAATCAATCTAGTAAGCCAAACCAAATCGTTAGATCGGAGAGAAATACAAAGCTATAACAATCATGCATAAAAGAGTTCAGAGAAGACTCAAATATTTCTCATGAATAATCTGATCATAAACTCACAATTCATCGGATCCCAACAAACACACCGCCAAAGAAGATTACATCGGATAGAACTCCAAGAACATCAAGGAGAACATGGTATTGAAGATCAAAGAGAGAGAAGAAGCCATCTAGCTACTAGCTATGGACCCGTAGGTCTGTGGTAAACTACTCACACATCATCGGAAGGGCAGCAAGGTTGATGTAGAAGCCCTTCGTGATCGATTCCCCCTCCGGCAGAGTACCGGAAAAGGCCTCCAAATGGGATCGCGAAAGAACAGAGGCTTGCGTCGGCGGAAAGGTTTTCTCTTCTGGCTCTCGGGGGGTTTCCCAATATTTGTGAATTTATAGAAGTGGAATTAGGTCAAACGGAGTCATGTGGGCCCCACAAGGCAACACGGCGCCCCCTTGGTGCGCGCCCTGTTGTCTTGTGAAGCCTCCGTGAGGCTTCTGGCCTCTTACCGAAGCTTCCAAGGTTTCTTTTGTCCAGAAAAAAATCTCCAAAAAGTTTCGTGGCATTTGGACTTCATTTGGTACTGTTTCTTTGAAAAGCCAAAAACAAGCAGAAAACAGCTACTGGCACTGGGCACTAGGTTAATAGGTTAGTCCCAAAAAATGATATATAATTGCATATAAAAACATCCAAGATTGATACTATAATAGCATGGAACAATCAAAAATTATAGATACGTTGGAGACGTATCAGCAGGCTACCAAACACGCCCATAACATTTGGGGAAATGCTATGGCTCAGCCAAATCATGTTTCTGCTCACATCGATCCCCATCATGGCCGTCGGATCTAACTTTGAACAAGTGGCTTGAGGGTAACCTATACCCTGCAACTTGGTGCATGTTTCAGCCGGCTGGACCGCATCCGCTCCTCTATTGCAGACCAACCATGCATAACGGAGGGTGGATCCCACGGCGGCGTCCTCGCAAATCCTTCACGGCGACAATGACGACCAGTTACCGATGGCGAGCGCACCTGTGCTGGATCCCACAGCGGTTGCTGCGGGCTAACGGGCGGCATGGCGGGTCGAAATGGCTGCAACGTCGGAGGTGAACAAGGCACGGGTCCGGGCGCCGGATTTCACAGGACTCCACCGGATCCGAGCGAGGTGAGGTTTCTAGGCTCTGTGGAGGCGGCGCACGGAGGGAGGACACCAGTCATGGCGACGCTCGGGGACAGCCGGACCAGAGAACTTGGGGCGGTGGCGTGCACGAGTTTTTGTGGTCGTTGCCAGCGGAGGTGGCAATGCGTGTGCGGCTTCGACTTCAAGCACATGCGGTAGAAAGGAGGTGGACTGGCCGCGACGGCTTACCGGATTTGGACACAGGGAGGTGGCGGAGCATACGGAGGCGGCGAGGCACCGGAGGGCGGTGTCATCGCCGGAGAAAACGATCGATTGAAGATGTTTTGTTTTGCAACAAAGGGCATGTTGCAATTGCAACAAGCCTCTTGTTGCAAAAGGGCCCTGTTTCAGCATCGCAAAAAAAAGAAAAACCTCGATTTTTTTTCCTGCAACAAAACCTCTATTACAGAAAATAGTGCAACACCACTCTTGTTGCAATGGTCATAAGCGGGTCCATCCAATGGTCATAATCGGGTCCATCCAGTTTGAGCTCTTCTCAGCTAGTTTTAAGTTGGATTACGAATTAAGGGATGGCACATGGTATACTTTGAACGTGTACCCCACCATGCGGGACTACGTCGCCCGCTTCGCTGCCAAGTACCCGGAGCACAAGATAATTCACAAGGAGTACGCAATCGATCCACTGAGTCTTTATTCACTCCTTTTATTGCTTGCATGGTTGATCAATTTTCGTTTGTGTTTATGTTGTATAGGGTGGCAGGAGAGGGGGTGACAGTGCCGGGTGATGCGAACAAGCTTGTGGAGCTAGGGTTCAGGTTCAAGTATAGTGTGGAGGAGACGCTGAGAATGTGAGAGCTCTGATGGTGATAAACTAGTTCATTTGCTTGACCATGCATTCCGAGCAAGAACCCGGAGAAAACCAAATTAACTTTGGATTTGTATGCGCAGCGATCTCATGTTGAAAAGTTTGAATTTAAACTTGGGAGTTAATAAAGTAATGTATACATATTGAGTTGTGAAACTGGAGCGGCCGCTCTGAGCGTAGTACATGTTTATGGCAAGATGCCCGTTTTGTTTTCAAGTTGCGTTGTGGACCGGCCCGTTTAATGGTTTTTGCATGGTTCCTCCGGTTTTTAGTGAGATGGGATAGGAGGAGACAGTCTTCCTCTCGCCAACTGCGAGGCATAGGGAGCGCTCGCCGGAGGTGTATATCGCCCGTTACGAGTCCTAATTAGGTCTCGCCTTTGGTGGGAGGCAGTTGGGCCGGCCCAATACGGGGTACTAGACGAGCGGATTTTCCTGGGAAGTTTTGAACTATTTTGTGGTTTGTTCTATTTGTTTCTTTGGTGGTTTTGATTGATTTTTCACGTGGTTTTTCCGTGTCCTTCTTGTGGTGGCTTCTATGTTCCTTTCATCGGTTTTATGTCCTTTTTCATTGGTTTTTTTTTCATTTCAACAAGTGTCTACTTTTTCAATATTGTACATTTTTTTGTATACACGTGGGATATTTTTTGATATATGTATGTTTTGTTGAAATACATGTGTTTGAACATTTATTTGATACATGTTAAACATTTTGCAAATGCACATCAATTTTTTTTTGAATGATAGAAAACATTTTTTTAACTATGTGGACATTTTTTTCACATTTTATTAGAACTTCATGAACATATTTTTTTGAAACGAGTGATTTTTTTAAAAACAAATATACATACATTTCTTTAAATGGTACAAAACATTTTACTTTGAATTACGCAAACAAATTTTTACATTGTCTAAACAATTTTTAAAGAGGACTGTCGACAATCCGATACCCGATCACAAAAGGTCATCACGTATGCGAATGAGATAGTGTTGTTAGACTACGATATACCTGCGATATGCAATCTAGTGATGAAGGGCCCTGAATCCTTGAATTGGCTAAATGCCAAATAATCCGAGATAATATCCATGTACTTAAATCGAGTTTATAACTTGGTAGGCCCTCTGAAAGGCTTAGAGTCTAACAAATATAAATGGATCTATAAACTGATGTGGATAAATGTTTTATCCATAGAGCTTGACATGTTCCAAAGAGTTTCTGACAACTTCGAGGGTTGATTATGACGAGATTGTGTCGACCATAGCGATGCTTTACTCAGTTTGGGTTATACTAGCAATCGTTGCAAATTTCATTTCCATTATATTATATGGACATCAAAGTATTTCCTTGAAATGGAATATATTCGAGGACGTGTATATGATACATTTCGAGGGCTTTGTCGAACCAAAGGATGTTGGAAAGTGTGTAAACTTCAGAGATCCAGCAATGAACTGAAGCAAACATAATGGAGTTGGAATCTTCGTTTGATGAAATGGTCAAAGAAATTGATTTCATCAGAAATAGCGACAATGCTTGTATTCATCTAAAATGTCTTATACTACTTTATAGAGGGAGTAAGTGGGAGCGTAACAATATTTCTAATACCTAATGTGGATGACATATTGATGATTGGAAATGATGTAAATTTCTCAACACAATAAAGTACTTCATTGAAAATAGTTTTCATGAAGGACTTGGGCTTGGCAACCTACATATTGGGCATAAAATCTATGGAGATACACTAGTGGAAAACAGGGCTATAATCCCGGTTTGGGAGGGCCTTTAGTGCCGGTTCTACAACCGGCACTAAAGGGGGGGGGGGACTAAAGCCCCCCCCCCCCTTTAGTCCCGGTTCGTCACGGCCCGGCACTAAAGGGGCTCCACGTGGCGCTGCTGGGGCGGGGGAGGGAGGACCTTTAGTCCCGGTTGGTGCTACCAACCGGGACTAAAGGCTCCACGTGGCGCTGCTGGGGCGGGGGAGGGAGGACCTTTAGTCCCGGTTGGTAACACCAACCGGGACTAAAGGTCCTTGCCGGGGGCTGCCTTGCCGGGGGGAAAAAATTGAAATTTTTTTTTGAATTTTTTTTGATTATTTTTTAAGTTTTATTCCGAATTTCAAATCTTTGAATTATTTGACAATTTAATCTCTAATCATCCCTCCTAACTGCTTCAAAATTTAATCTCTAGAGTCTCTAATCAGCACTCATTCCAAATCGTCTAACTTTCCGGCTGGTCACCCATCCTCTCACTACTCCAGCCCGAGCACGCTTAACTTTCAGGTTCTATCTCCCCTAGTTTCCAAGTCTGCACTTGTTGTTTTCCTAACAATCTTAAGCTATCAATCATGTTAACCCTTAGGTCTTGATGTCACATGATTTAATTTTTTGAATTCTAAACAATTATTAAAATAAACAAAATAAGTACTAATAATATTGAATTTCAATGAAAATAAAATAAGTAATAATATTATTTCATTCATTTTTTTGCCATTTATTCATTTAATATGACATAATTAATATCTTTAAATCTGTAAATCAAAATTCGACAAATAATATATCCATTATTATCAGAAAAATGTGAGGAATCCAAATATGACATCATTTATTTATTTTAAATAAAATTAATTTTTAAAATTATTAAAATTATTTTTTTTGATTTGAAATAACTTTTTTTACTTTTGGAATTTTGAGAATCTGAGAAAACTTCACCGGGTAAACCCGGGTGAAATCGAGTCCCAATTTTTCTCTAGTTTTTTTTGATATATTAAACTTTTTTTTCGACGTCGTATGCAAAAGTTATGGCCGTTTTACATTTTTTTTTCGTTTTTTTGCAAAAAAGGTCAAAATTCATATTTCAAAATTTCTATACCAACTAGACACTAAAACATAACTACACCTCAAAGGATTTTATTTTTTGAAGATTTTATCATTTTTGTTTATTTTCTACAAAACTAAAAAAGGCGGTCCAGGGGGGGTAGAGTTTGAAAATTTCAGAACCCCTTTAGTCCGGGTTGGTGTCCATCCAATCATACCGTCGACTACACATCTGCTAGCACCGTCCCAGCCAGAGTCACAACTAAGGTTAACCAAGTCAGAAAGGTATGCGGCCGTCGGCTTCGAAGTATCAGGGTTTCAGACGAAAACTCGTCTGTTACAAAGGCATTTCGTTTTTTTAAACTTATTTCAACTCCAGACTTTTTGTGTGTTCATTATGCACCATTTGAAGCCACGCCCTCAAATTTCAACCCTTTCTGACTTCATTTGCTATTTTCATTTTTTAATGATTTTTTTGAGCTAAATGACCCAGAAATTGAAAAGCACTACAAATGAACTCTGAAAAGGTTGAAACTTGGCATGGTATCATCATTTCACCCACATAGCATGTGCTAAAAAGTTGAGAGGGTTACGGCAAAAACTGGATGCACTTCGTGTACAAAATGGACAATCTCTTTCGAAGTATCAGGGTTTCAGACGAAAACTCGTCTGTTACAAGGGCATTTCGTTTTTTTAAACTTATTTCAACTCCAGACTTTTTGTGTGTTCAATATGCACCATTCAAATCCACGCCCTCAAATTTCAACCCTTTCTGACTTCATTTGCTATTTTCATTTTTTAATGATTTTTTTGAGCTAAATGACCCTGAAATTGAAAAGCACTACAAATGAACTCTGAAAAGGTTGAAACTTGGCATGGTATCATCATTTCACCCACATAGCATGTGCTAAAAAGTTGAGAGGGTTACGGCAAAAACTGGATGCACTTCGTGTACAAAATGGACAATCTCTTTCGAAGTATCAGGGTTTCAGACGAAAACTCGTCTGTTACAAGGGCATTTCGTTTTTTTAAACTTATTTCAACTCCAGACTTTTTGTGTGTTCAATATGCACCATTCAAAGCCACGCCCTCAAATTTCAACCCTTTCTGACTTCATTTGCTATTTTCATGCATTTAATGATTTTTTTGAGCTAAATGACCCTGAAATTGAAAAACACTACAAATGAACTCTGAAAAGGTTGAAACTTGGCATGGTATCATCATTTCACCCACATAGCTTGTGCTAAAAAGTTGAGAGGGTTACGGCAAAAACTGGATGCACTTCGTGTACAAACTGGACCATCTCCTTCGAAGTATCAAGGTTTCGGACGAAAACCCATCTGTTACAAAGGCATTTCATTTTTTTAACTTATTTCAACTCCAGACTTTTTGTGCATTCAATATGCACCATACTACAACATGTTAAAATCTACAGAAAGAACTAACTAAAAATAATAAAAAACAACAATTAAATGACTAAAACAACTATATAAGCAAAACAGTATTGTTTTAATTAAAATCTTAATTTAAATTATTCTAAAAATAACCAAATAAATCTTACTGTGACAACAATCTAACACGTGACTAGGAGCAAAAAGAATTAAATTTAAAACTATTTGTAAACTCAAGTTATTCACAATCTAGGGTTTGAAGCAAATTTGAACAAATTCAAATTTAAACCATTCAAATTTTAAAACTAATGGCACAAACAGAAACTAGACAAAATTTTGAATCTAATGCAAAAAGAATCACTCAAAAACATCAAATATCTTAAAAGATATAAGCAATTTAAAATAGAAACTAAAAACAGAAAAAAAAAATCAGAACCCCTTTAGTCCCGGTTGGTGTCTCCAACCGGGACTAAAGCCTCAACCCCTTTAGTCCCGGTTGGTGTTACCAACCGGGACTAAAGGGGGGGCCTTTAGTCCCGGTTGGTGATACAAACCGGGACTAAAGGGGCTCATGGGGGCCCCAGCTGACACCAGCCTGGCACAACCCCTTTAGTCCCGGTTCGTGTTACGAACCGGGACTAACGGTCCGGAACGAACCGCGACTAATGATGCCCGTTCCGAACCGGGACTAATGGTCACATTACTGCCGGTTCAAAACCAAACCGGGACTAATGCTGCGGACAAAAGGTCCGTTTTCTACTAGTGATAGTAGTGCCTAATAGGGCTAAGCAAAAATACACACTAGTACGGATCCGTGCTTTTAAGCACCCCCCCCCTCACACACGATAGAGAATAAATGTGTGTGATGAACACATCACACACCATATATAAATAGAACAGTGTGCCAAAAAACTAAACGTGTGCATAGGTGGACTCATCGCACATACTTATTTCTGAAAAATTGTGTGCACACACACAATTCACGAAAACTAATTGTGTGCTATTAAACACTTATTGGACATACTTCTTTTACAAGACCTGTGGGCAATGTATTGCACACGGTTGACTAAATGAATTTTTGCGTTGATGTCCATTACGCACGATTCATTCGATAATACTGAGTGCGATCAGTTTTACGTTAATATCAAATAGTTCATGTGCGTTACTGTAAAATCGCACACAGGTGGATAAGAACTAGTGTCAGCCCACACGTCTTGCCAAATCAATCGTCGCTGCGGCAAGGACTAGGCATGGACTGAACTAGTTTTGTTGCCACCAGAACGCTCGTCGGGGCGCATCCATCCTGCCCATTTTTCACCGATTGCCATGCGCCGGCGCCACACCGATGATATGCGAGCATTGGTGCGTCATTTCCCGCGCATCACCGAGCCTTATAGCCCAAGCGTGGCGGGCAGCTGGTCAAGAAAACCCCAATCGCTCCAGGTCAAGAAAAATTTCCATTTCTCCTCCGGCGCCGCTGATACACCCAATGGCTCTGCCACGGGACAACCTACAGTACCGCAAGAGGAAAGTATGCATTCGCTTGGCGCTGCTGCCATGCCGCCCGCGTTGCGAGTTTCCCAACATGTGCTTCGTAAGCAGTCAATGAAGCTCCTCAAGAACCATTTGAGGAAATGTGGGCAGAATGTCTCTCATGATTTTTAGTCCAAGATCACCACCTTCAGCAAGTACAAGTCTCAATTTTTTTAGTATGATTTTGAAGCCGGTGATGAGGTCACTTCTTCTTCGCATCCAAATGGCAAGGGTACAACCATTGATGATGAAGATTTGAAGGAGCAGTGTTTGCCGTTTGATGATGGGTTTGAGGAGTGACCGTGGGCACTAGCATCGCTGTGTTTCAGAGGATCACAAGATTTCTCACAAGCTAGGTAAAAACTTGAACAAAGTGCATAAAGGCATTAACTTGGCACTATGGGGCCTAACTTGAGCAAGCGATTATTCTATAATTACAAAAATAATCTTACCAAAGATCATGTCAAAACAGCGGGACACATGATTGCATAAGAATTATATGTCTTAATTTCTCTTATTAGTTTTTGGGTGCTTGCTAAGGGGACAATCATAAGTATGCGTGAGTCAATTGTTTTGCCACACATAGGCTTAGGATCTATCCACACATCTCGGCTACGCAACAATAATCAATGCACTTTACAATATTATGTACTCAAGAACATTTGATCACCATAAGTAACACAATCAACTTGACCTTCGCACATTTAAGGATTGTGCCACGTGTTGCACTATTTACTTGTCGCTATTTACATTTCCTAGCAATTCCACCATCACAAATCATTACACCATTATGCCTTTTAGCACTTACGGGATGGCTATATCATATTACATCAAAACCCCTAGGGTATAAATGGACATGCACATTCATTAGGGTATAAACCACCAGTGCATTTTTTAAAACTTTCAAAGTGGAATTAAGAGTTCATAGGGTGGATGGAAATCCCTCTAGATTGGTGCATGCCCAAAATTTATTTCCAATAAAATACACATATGTAATCATATCACAATAATACTTATTTAGTCAAATATTCATTATTAAACAAAATAGTTCATTCCACACAAGTTTAAAACATGCATGATATACACACTACCAGGTATTTTACAACACATGCAAATTTAGCGAGGTATACACCAGTAGGTGGTGCATATACAAACCAGTACACATACACACAATACAAGAACAAGATAGGCAAGCCAACAAGACAATGCATACACACTCTCTTGTGACCATGCTGAAAATAAAATGCGGTGCAAACTAATATAGATGTTGGTATATATCAACCGATCTTCTGGATTATTTGGATTGCAGAACACTCCCTTTGAGGTTTCATTATTATCCGTTTGAATATTTGGATTGGAGAACACTTGATGTATGTCTTGCATGTGAATACCCGTGGTGACAATGGGGTATTCTATTGAGTCATTTGATGTATGTTTTGATAATCAACTTGCGGATTCCCGAGGTGACAATGGGGTAATCTAGGCACATAGGTTGATTCACATCTTCATCCTACTTTCTCCGGTAGAAACTTTGGGGTACTCTTTGAAGTTCTTTGTGTTGGATTGAATATTATGAATCTGAAATTGTTTGATGCATATCGAATAATTAACTCACGGATACTTGTGATGACATTGGAGTATCTAGGTGACATTAGAGTTGATTGATGCGTATCATATGGTGTTATTCTAGTATGAACTCTAGGGCTGTTTGTGACACTTATAGGGATGGCTCAATAGATTGATCAGAAAGATAACCTTGAGGTGGTTTGCTACCTACAGAAATTTCATCTTATGTTCTCCACTATTGATAGGAACTTTGGAGTGATTCTTTGTCGCACGATGAGGGATGGTTATATGATTCAATTATGTTAGCACTGTTGAGAGATTGCACTAGTGAAAGTATGAACCCTATGCCTTGTTTCTAAGCATTGAAATACCGTTTGTGCTCACTTTTGTTACTTGCTATCTTGCTGTTTTTATTTGTTCAGATTACAAAAACCTATATCTACTATCCATACTACACTTGTATCACGATCTCTTCGCCGAACTAGTGCACCTATACAATTTACCATTGTATTGGGTGTGTTGGGGACACAAGTGATTGTTTGTATTTGATTGCAGGGTTGTTTGAGAGAGACCATCTTCATCCTACACCTCCCACGGATTGATAAATCTTAGGTCATCCAGTTGAGGAAAATTTGCTGCTGTCCTACAAAACTCTGCGCTTGGAGGCCCAACCGAGTCTACAAGAATACATTTGTGTAGTAGACATCATGTATGTACAGGCGTATTCATCAGTCATGAGTACTACTAGTCAAAGACTAAAAATACCTTGGAAGATGCATTAATGGTGGCGGCTTCGGCGATGTCGGTGGGCCGGGTGTCAGCTGCTTGCCGATCTCGATTCTGTACTCGTGTATGATCCAGTTTGTCTTCTCCCGCATAGGGGGCTGCCCTTGTAGAAGACCAGTGTCTCCTTCATGCCGATGAGACTTGTGGTCGGTGGTAGGGCGATCTCCTTCTCCTTTCTGGTAGCCTTCCAATACCCAGCATTAGTGGCCCGGTTGGTCCGTATCCCGATGGGGTACTTGAGGTCCTTTTGGGAGAAGAAGTATCGCTCCTTCTCCCCCATGTTTACCTCATTTGGAAGATTCCATGGCTCATATTTTTTCAGATCCACCTCCTCGACCACCGTCGTGTCGAAGGCTTTCTTCAGCACCTTGGGGACCAGGTAGAAGATGTTGATCTCCATGTCCGTCGGGTGAAACCTGAACCCCGGCGGCAGATTCAGCTGTTGTTTCTGCTGCTCAACTTGAAGGTGGCTTGCCATGGCGGAGGCTCTTTGGAAAATGGGTGCTGGGTGGAACAGATGTTGGCGGCAACGATAGAGATGTGTCTATATATGGAAGGAATTCAATGATATATAGAGATATGAGAGGGAGGTGCTAAAATAGGACCAACTGTGTGTACTAGCAAGACACTTTCCAGAGAAGCCTTGACGTTTTCCTGGCTTTGTTTAATTTGTTTTTATTGGCAGTGGATGGATGTATGCGAGCTAGCTAGATAGATAGAGATACCTCCCTATCCTTTACAACTTTGTGCTGCTTGTCTTGCTGTGGGGGGCATGCCCATGTGGTGACAAGTCCTAGGTTTCTCGAACCTCTCCAAGCCATGCCATGCCAGTTTGAACTCTTTTGTTTTGTTGTCATTCTTGTTAACGTATGCATATGTACTCCTCATGATATGCCCCACTTTGTTGCTGATGCCTGGCTTTGCACTGCAAAGCAACCATGCATGTGTTGTTTACTATTTATGCTATGTATGCATTCCACCCTGTGCTTTCATATCTATATACAAGATCTGGAGGTGAAATCTGCAAGTTTACATATTCCATCCTATGCATTCATTGTAGGAGATATGCCCTAGAGGCAATAATAAGTGTTATTATTTATCTCCATGTTTGTAGTTAAATTTATATTCCGTGCTATAACTGCTATGGTTCTCGAGTCTGCAATAACCACGAGGCTCGGAGGAAGACTCATATGCACGTGTGGAATAATAAACGGTAAAAAGTATTCCTAGTCTGGCCTCTAAGACTAGCTCAAGTGTTGCATGATGGTTCTGTTTTCCTGATCATGGGCATGTGTCGGGGGGATGACCCCCGGGTAGGCAACGGAGCCCGAATCCCTTTCAGAAAATCATCAGAGCAAGACAAGTCCCTCTGGCCGGCTGGCCAGGCATGCCGGCTTCCCAGCGCGAGCCGGCTCGGCGTGGCCACCCGGCCTGGCCGGCTGGCCCATGCCGGCTGGCCGCGAGGCGGCGAAGCCTTAGCGAGGAAGCAAGCGGTGCTACAGCGCTCCTCCCTTTACCCTGACAGAGCAGGTGAGGCTGCAGCTTTCCTTGCGCCCCCGCCCGAGGCGGGCGGTGTCAGTGAGGCGCGGTTCTATAGAAACGGCGGCGCCGACCTCCCTCTGACGATGGACAAGACGCGCCACAGTGCCTCGAACCCAGACTGACGAGACAAGACCCATCACGGTGCCCGCGCCAGGCAGGTGCGGCGCACCTGGCAACCCGGCGCCCGGCAACCCGGCATCCCGGCATCTGGCAACCCGGCGACCCGGCCACCCGGCCACCAGATCCTGGTCAGTGACACCAGGGGCCCGCGCCTCTGGTACGTTATCGTTGTAACCCTGGGGGTCATCTATAAGACCCCCAGGGAGGCCTCCGTGCAGGGGGATCGGGTTTTAGTGGCTAAGAGTCTGAGTTAGTACGGTAAGATCAGTTCCCACCCTAGCTAGCTCTCTCCAGATCACCAACACCCGCACGGGAGAGGCAGAACGGTGGCTATGCCCCTTCTCCCTCCTCCGTCTAAACAGCTCCAGGAGCAACTCTGTAACCTCTGTGCTTATCAGCTCACACGGCAGGAGTAGGGGTGTTACCTCTCCAGAGGGCCCCGAACCTGGGTACGTCTTGTGTCCCGCACTCGCTCGTGCCAACCTCGCCTCCGGAACCCACCGGCGTCCTATCGTAGCCCCACCTCATAAGCCATCTCATGGCATCTGCCGTGAATCACGCACCCCCTGCGAGAATACCACGACAGTTGGCGCCCACTGTGGGGCTGCTCGTGGCGTCGGCCGGAGTCAAGTTCCGGACGAGGCCCTTCACTAGCTCCGGCGAGCGCATCGTGCAAGGTTTGGTCCGTGCGCCCCGCACGGCCAAACCGGCCGGCTGCAGCGTCGCGCTGGGCGCGGACGTCGCCGGCCCCGCAGGCTGCTTCATCGTCCCCTTCGGCGCGCTGCGCGTCTTCATCGCGCTCGTCCCCGACGTGTTTCCCAGCGAAGTGTGCAACTGCGCCGACTCACCTGTCCCCGTTAGCCGCGCCGTCCCCGACGACGTCGCTGCTCTCTGCGTTCACGCGGAGGTGCTCACCATCGGCACCAGTTCCGGCTCCCCGCGCGCCAAGGAGAAGGCTGCCGCAGCCGCCGCCTTGGCTGCGGCTCCGCCTCGCCGGACTGACCCGCTCCACGACACGATCCGGAGTCTGCAAGCCCCCATCACGCCTGACGCCGACGCGGCTGCTGCGGCGGCCCAGCTCAACGAGGGCCGCCAGCATCTTCTGCTCGAGGCCACGGAGCTTGCGGCAACCCGGCGCCGGCTGGAGTCCGCCCAGCGAGAATTCGACAGCGCGCATGGCCTCACTCCGCCTGCCGTCGAGCCCAGCCGGGTCGCGGAGGTGCGGATCCGCGGGGGCGCACTCGGCCGTGCGCTAGGCGCAGGCCAACCCGTCTATGACACCCCCGTCAAGAACATGCGCGCGGCGTAGGCTGCGATTGCCGATCTTGAGTTTCTGGAGGGCGAGGAGCTGCTGCAGAAGCAGCAGCGCATCCGCGACCTCATCACCGCGGCAAACGAGCAGCAGCAGCGCTTCGACCCGGCCCAGCCATCCGGCTCCGCCTCAAGAGAAACCGGGGACCCGGAGAGGGCTCTCCGGGATGCGCGGCAGACGTCTTCGCACGCCACTAGCGCAAGCCGCTCTGGCCGGCACCGGTCCGGCCGGAGCCGGCACAATCGCGCCACCACCGCTGGAGACGGCAACGCTGGCGAAACGGCCGGTGACGGCCGGGTTCTGCAGCCGGAGCCTCCCGTGCGGCCGGCTCGGCGGCCCGAGCCAGTCCCAGAAGCTCCTGCTCCCCGCGGTCCCGCGGCCGACCGAGTCGGTCCCCGCGTTCCCGTGGCTGACCGGCTCGGTCCCCGCGAGCCCTACGACGAAAGCGACGCCCGTCACCGCATCGACCGGCTGGCGCGCTCCACGGCCCTGGAGGAGGAAAGCTCTGTTGGCCCGGCGTGCTTCGGCCCCCGCATTCGCGAAGAACCCTTCCCCAAAGGCTTCTCGCTGCCCCGCGACTCGCCAAAATACACCGGCACCACCAAGCTGGAGGACTGGCTAACCGACTACACCACAGCTGTCGGCATAGCCGGCGGCAACCGGCGTGTGGCCGTCTGTTATGTCCCCCTCATGCTGCTCGGCTCGGCCCGGACGTGGCTTAACAGGCTCCGAGCCGGCAGTGTGAACTCCTGGCTGGATTTCGAAGACGCGTTCGTTCGCAACTTCACCAGCACCTACACGCGACCTGGCAAGCCTCGCCAGCTCTCCATGTGCGTCCAGAAGCCGGGCGAGCCACTGCGCGACTTCCTCACGCGGTGGACGGAGCTTCGCAACTCTTGCGAAGGGGTCCACGAGGTCCAGGCCATCCAATACTTCATCGACGGATGCCTAGACGACACTCTGGTCAAACACCGGCTGGTGTGCGACGAGCCGGAGACCCTGGCGGAGCTCATGGCCGTGGCGGACAAGTACGCTATGGCCGACTCCGCGATGGATGTGAAGATCACGATCGGCGTGGACGTCAAGCTTCTCCTGGCCCAGCCGGCTCCCCCCAAGCCGGCTGGCGACAGCAGCCGGCGCCGGCAAGATGGCAGCAACAACGGCAAGCGCCGGAGCGACCAGCCGGCGCCTCGCTACAACCACCGGCAAGTCGCAGCCGTGGAGAGGGAGCAGCCGGCCGAGCAAGGCCCCAGCCAGCGCCCGCGCACCGGCAAGGCCGTCTGGCAGCCCAAGCTGACCTTCGAGCAGATGCTCGACGCCCCCTGCAAAAACCACAGCGGCGCGAAGGCATCGACGCACACGCTCCGGCAGTGCAACTTCACGCAGCGCCTCTTGAAGGGCAACCTTCCACCCCCGCCGCCTGGAGCCGGCTCGCAGCAGCCGCCACTGCCGCCGCCTCCACCGCCACCCGGCGCCCTCGCCGACAACCCTTTCCCGCGCTCGGACGCATCCTACGTCGTCTTCACCAGCGAGGGGGGTGACAAGCACGCCAAGCGCAAGCACGCGGCCGAGGTGAACGCCGTCGTCCCTCCGGTTCCCCAGTACATGCACTGGTCCGACCGACCGGTGAGCTGGACCCGGGAGGATCACCCGGCCGTCATGCCCACGCCGGGCGGCTACGCCCTCATGCTCGACCCCACCTTCGTCTTCGAGAAGCGCACCTGCCGCTTTTCGCGGGTGCTGATCGACGGCGGCAGCAGCATCAACATCCTCTACCGCGACACGATGACCAAGCTCGGCATCGAGGCGCGACAGCTGGAGCCGACCCGGACAGTGTTCCACGGCATCGTGCCGGGACACTCCTGCTCCCCGATCGGCCGGCTCCGGCTCGACGTCCTTTTCGGCTCCAGTAGCCATTTCCGCCGCGAGCCGATCTGGTTCGAGGTGGTCGACCTGGCCAGCCCCTACCACGCGCTGCTGGGCCGGCCCGCAATGGCCAAGTTCATGGCGGTCCCCCACTACGCCTACCTGAAGTTGAAGATGCCGGATCCCAAGGGCCTCATCACCATCATCGGCGACTACAAGAAGTCCCTCGAGTGCGCCAAAGCCGGCTCCCAGCTGGCCGAGTCGCTGGTCATCGCCGAGGAGAGGCGCCAGCTCGACAGGATCGTGGCGCTGGTTAACGCGCAGCCAGCTGTGCCGGCTCCGCCCAAGCCGGCCGACGAAGCCTCCTTCAAGCCGGCCAAGGACACAAAGTGGGTCCCGCTCGACCCGGCCGACCCCAGCTCCAGCAAGTACGTCGTCGTGGGTGCCGGCCTCGACAGCAAATAGGAAGGCGAGCTCGTCGATTTCCTCCGTGAGAATCTGGACATCTTCGCATGGTCTCCCAAAGACATGCCGGGTGTCCCGAGGGAATTCGCCGAGCACAAACTTCACGTCCGCAAGGACGCCAAGCCCGTCCGGCAGCCGCTGCGCCGTTTCTCCGAGGAGAAGCGAAGAACCATCAGCGAAGAGATCGCCCGGCTGCTCAAAGCCGGGTTCATCATGGAAGTATTCCACCCCGAATGGCTGGCCAACCCGGTCCTCGTCCTGAAGAAAAACGGTACTTGGCGCATGTGTATCGACTACACCAGCCTGAACAAGGCATGCCCCAAGGACCCGTTCGCTCTGCCGCGGATCGACCAAGTCATCGACTCCACAGCCGGCTGCGAGCTCCTGTCCTTCCTGGACGCCTACTCCGGCTACCACCAGATCAAGCTGGACCCGGCCGACGCCCTCAAGACGTCCTTCATCACTCCCTTCGGGGCGTACTGCTACGTCACCATGTCGTTCGGGCTGAAGAACGCCGGCGCCACCTTCCAGCGCTGCATGCAGAAATGCCTGCTGCCCCAGCTCGGCAGAAATGTGCACGTCTACGTCGACGACATCGTGGTGAAGACCAAGCAGCACCTCACGCTCCTGGCCGACCTCAAGGAAACCTTCGCCAATCTGCGCCGGTTCCGGATCAAGCTCAACCCGGAGAAATGCGTTTTCGGCGTGCCGGCTGGCCAGCTCCTCGGCTTCCTCGTCTCGGCGCGCGGCATCGAAGCCAACCCGGAGAAGATCAAGGCGATCGAGCGCATGCGCAAGCCGACCCGGCTGTGCGACGTCCAGAAGTTCACCGGCTGCTTGGCCCCTCTCAGCCGGTTCGTCAGCCGGCTGGGAGAGAGGGCCCTGCCCCTGTATCAGCTGATGAAGAAGACGGTGGTGTTCGAGTGGAGCGACCAGGCGGACGAAGCTTTCCGCGACCTCAAGCGCATGCTGTCAACCGCGCCCGTCCTGGCCGCGCCGGCTGAGAAAGAGCCACTCCTGCTATACATCGCCGCCACCTCTCGCGCGGTCAGCACGGTGCTGGTCGTCGAGCGCCCAGAGGAAGGCAAGGTGCAGCCGGTCCAGCGTCCGGTGTACTACCTCAGCGAGGTGCTCTCCACCTCCAAGCAGAATTATCCCCACTACCAGAAGATGTGCTACGGCGTGTACCTTGCCGCCAAGAAGCTGAGGCAGTACTTCCAAGAGCACGCCATTACCGTGGTGAGCACGGCCCCCATCGGCGAGATCGTGGGTTGCCGGCATGCCTCTGGCCGGGTGGCCAAGTGGGCCCTCGAGCTAGCCGACCACACAATCCTCTACGAGCCGCGCACCACCATCAAGTCCCAAGCGCTGGCCGACTTCCTCGTCGACTGGACCGAGACGCAATACCTGCCGCCGGCGCCGGAGTCGACTCACTGGCGCATGCACTTTGACGGCTCCAAGCTGCGCAACGGCTTGGGAGCCGGCATCGTGCTGTCCTCCCCCAAGAACGACCGGCTGTGGTACGTGCTCCAGATCCATTTCGCTGCCTCCAACAACGTCGCCGAGTACGAAGCTCTCGTGCACGGCCTCCGGCTGGCCAGGGAGATCGGCATCCGGCGCATCCTCTGCTACGGCGACTCGGACCTAGTGGTGCAGCAAGTTTCCGGCGATTGGGACGCCAAAGACGCCAACATGGCCAGCTACCGTTTCCTGGTCCAGCAACTCTCCGGCGGGTTCGATGGTTGCGAGTTCCTCCACGTCCCACGCGCCGACAACGAAGCAGCCGACGCCCTGGCCAAAGTAGGCTCCACCCGGCAGGCCATCCCGTCCGGCGTCTCCCTCGAGCACCTGCGGAGGCCGTCCATCAAGCCGTCTCCCGAGTCTGAGTCCATCTTCGTCCCGGACGACCCCAGTGCGCCCCCACCCGACCCTGGGACTGCCAGCACCAGCCCGGGGATTGCCGTCTCCAGCTCGGGGGCTGCCGTCTCCGGCTCGGGGACTGCCAGCACCAGCCCGAGGACTGTCGTCTCCAGCTCGGGGGCTGCCGTCTCCGGCTCGGGGGCTGCCGGCTCCAGCCCGGAGACTGCCGGCTCCGGCTCGAGGCCTGCCGTCCCGGGTCCCATCCCGTCGACCGTCCTCACGGTGGTCACGGCGCCCTCCTGGGCTCAGCCAATCCTTGCTTTCTTGGAAGACGGCGAACTTCCCATCGACGAAACTGAAGCCCGGCAAGTGCAGCGGCGGGCGTCCGCCTACGGCATCATCAACCACGAGCTCGTCAAGCGCAGCACGACGGGCGTGTTCCAGCGCTGCATCGAGCAGAGCAAAGGGATCGAGATCCTCCTCGACATCCACCAGGGACGCCCAATCGCATGCCAAATTTATATATAGCATGGGCCTCCGGCCACGAGTTCATTACATTGAACTACACCCCCAGTGGGTGGACCTGCTACCTAACAAAAGTTTGAGCACAGAAAACACAAAGGCCCTAAGCGGCACCCGCGTCGTCTCCGGCCGGCCTCGGCCCAGCCAAGGTGGACGCAGCCGCCTGGTTGGGTCCAGCGCTCTCCGCCGTCCTCTCCGCCGTGGCGTCGTCATCCGCATCAGTCTCGTCATCGGCATAGGCGCCCGTCTCGGCCGAGCTGCCGTCCGGGTCGTCGAGCAGAAGGCCGAGCGCGTCGGCAGGGAGCTCCTCGCCGTCTTCCGTCCGCTCGACGACGAACTCGTCGTGCGGGGCGAACGCTGCCAAGTAGCTGGCCCGCCTGGCGATCCGCTGCGCCCGCGCCGCCAAGTCCTCCTCCGCGCCGGCCCGCTGCGCCGCCAGACAGTCGAGGTCCACGCCTGGATACCACGACACGACGAAGCGCAGCGCTGTCTCCGCGCCGGCCCGTTCCGCGGAGGCCCTCCACGCACCGAGTCGCTCCATGCCGGCCTCCAGCCACCGCGCCAGCCGGGTGACGCTGTTCGGCGCCACCGCGCTTGGCCAGAGGCCGCTCGCCATGCCCAAGCCGGCCTCGAACAGGCGACGCATCTGCTCCTCCATGGCCCGAAGACGAGCCTCGCCGGCAAGAGAAAGCTCCGAGAAGGACCAGGCGGCATACGCGTCGATCTCCGCCCCCAGCTCGCGCTGCTCGGCCCGGTGGGCGTACACGGCCGCTTCGGCCGCCTCCTGTGTCTCCGAGAAGACTCCTGGCAAAGGAAAGAAACAAGTCAGTCAAAGAGGGCAACTTGCCGGCTTCGCCAGCCGGCCCGAAGAAAGAGATGATACTTACGGGCGAAGGTCTCGTCAAGGTGCTGCGCCTCGCCCAGCATCCCGCTCTCCCGGATCTCCGACGCGCGAGCCTGGGCCTCGAGATCCTTCTCGAGCTGGGCGATCTTCCTGCCGACGTCCGCCAGCTCCTCGGCCGCCTTGCCGCGCTCCTCCGCCAACCGGCCCAGCTCCACCTGATGGGCCTCCTCCGCCCTGGCCTTCTCGGCCACCATCCGGTCCACCTCGGCCTGGAGCCGGCCGCGGTCGCCGACAGCGAGGTCGCGCTGCTGGCCGGCTTCCGCAAGCCGGCCTCGAAGGCCTGGCACCTCGGCCGCATCGGCTGCGCGACAAGATTCCCGGTCAGGTGCCGGACGCAAGGATTAGAAGGAAAAGTCAAGGTTCTAAGATTCGACCCGGCTGCTCCGCAGTCCGGCCCGAATCTCGGGGGCTACACCCAGTGGGTGCGCTGGCGCGCACCCACTGAAGGCACGAAGGCATACCTTGGACCCGATGCAGCTCCTCCTCCGAGGTGGCAAGCTGGGTTCTGGCCTCGCGGTACCGTTCCCGGAGCCAGTTGAACGTGCTGGCCCGCAGGTCGTACAGACGCTGCGCGCAGACAGAAGATTAAGATGATGCAAAAGATGACCATAAGATTCGACCCGGCTGCTCCACAGCCCGGCCGAACCTCGGGGGCTACACCCAGTGGGTGTGCTGGCGCGCCCCCACTGATTCAACAATCAAGATAGAAGAAAAAGCTCACCGCGATCGCCTGCTCCAGCTGCCGTGCCCGTTCCAGCTCCTCCCGGAGGAAGGCCTGCAGGCGCTCGTCCCGGCCGCGAAGTTGCGAGCGCAAGGCATCCGCCGCATCGTCCTCCCGGGTTCGCGGCCCCACCACGGCCTCGCTGGAGCTCGCCCATGGAAGCTGAAGTGCGGTCCCGGCGCCGGATCCGTTTCCACCCGGCCGCTCGGGGCCCATGGCGGCTTGGGGCGGCACGACCGCCAGGGTGCCGGTGCCTCCTGCCGCGGCCCCCGCGGCCGGCGTCGGCTGCGCTTGGCCGGATGGCGCGGAATCCGCCTCGCGCCTCTCCCCGCCGTCCTCGCCTCCCTCCGCCGGGTTGACCCGGGGCGGCGTGTCCACGACGATCTCCTCGTCAACGTCCGACCCGCCACCGGCCGGCTCCGCCCTCGTCTCCGGATCGCCCGCTTCCGCCGGCTGCGGCTCAATGACCGTCACCGCCGGCGCCGAGCCCGTCTCCATCTCCGGCCAGGCCGGATCCGCGGTAGGTCTGGCCCGCGTCGCGGAGGCCCTCTCCCACGCCTGGGCCGAGGCCTCCCGCATCGCCTTCTCGCCCTCAGCCCGGTCCCGCCAGGCGGCACGCGTCGCCGCCTCAAGATCCTGGCCGGGCTGGCGGGCCTCGAGTTCTTCCTCCCCGGACTGACATGGCGGAGGGTCGACGGCGCTGCTCCTGGTCTTCCTCCAGGTGACCTCGTCCGCCGCGGCCTCCGTCGCCGCCACCGCCAAGTCAAGAGCCGACCTGTACGCGGCGGATTCGTCACGGCGAAGGCATAAGGAAGAAAAAAGATAATCCACAAGACGACAGTTGGCGCCCCACAAATAAGGCAAGGAGCACTTACCCGATGACCGTCGGGGGCTCCCGCCTCGGCCCTACGGACGGGGCGAGCCGGCGTTTCTTCTTCACGACGGCCCTCGCGCGCGCCGGCTCCGTCGCTGGGCGTTTCGCGGCCGGTCTCACCTCGACCACCTCCTTCCCGTGCGGCCGGCTGGCGGTCGCTGCCGCGCGAGCCGGCCCGGCGCCAGCCGCCTTCCGCAGCCGTCTTGGGGGGTCGACGCTGGCGTCCTCCCCAGCCGAGGGCGCTGCACCGTGGGCATCGGTCAGGCTCTCCTCGTCGTCATCCAGCCAGTCCCGCAGTAGATCTGGAGGCGGAAACTTACCTGCGACCCGCGACCCGCCGGCTGTGGCGTCGGCCAGGCGCGCCTCGACCGCCCCCTCCTCCAACTCGGCGCCGGCCTCCTCCGCATCCGAGTCAGGCAGGTCGGCCAGCAGGATCCGGGCGTTCGGCCCGTCGTGGTTCCGCTGGCTGGCGAATAACTGCGGCCATCCCGCGGCGTCAGGACGCAAGAATAACGTCGAAGCGGTAAAATATAAAGACCAGGGACTCACCGCAGGCGCCGGGTTCACCCGGTGATAGCGCGCCTTCCCGAAGCTCCACTCCCCCTCCTTCAGCGCGGCCTTGGAGATGTAGTTGACCCGCTGGACGATCCCAGCCGGCGTCAACTCCTTGGTCGACGTCCGGGTCGGGTCGTGCCGGCCGCTCATGTCACCGATCCGGCGTGCCCGGCGCTGCAGCGGCAGAACCCGGCGGGCGATGAAGGCCGCGATGAGATCAACCGGCTTCAGCCCTTCGTTCTTCGTCAGCTCCCTGACCCGGCCGCAGATCTTCTCCATCTCCTTCGACGGCTCCTTGGGGCGGTACCCCCAATTCGGCTTCTCGAGCGGCGGCGCATCAGAGAACGGCGGAAGATTGATGACGTCGACGGCCGGGTCGGCGTTCCGGACGTAGAAAAAAGTCGACTGCCACTTCTTGGCCGAGTCCTCAAGCGGCAGCTTGGGAAACGGCCCGTTTGGCCGGCCGGTGACCACCGCTGCGCCGCAGTCGGACATGGCGCCGGCTGACGCTCCCTGCTGCTTGAGGAAGAACATCATCGCCCACAGCTCCACAGTCGGCAGCATCCCGAGATAGCCTTCGCAGAGCATGGCAAAGCCGGCTACCTGCAACACGGCGTTGGCGCCGAGATGATGCGGCTGCAACCCGAAGAAATCGAGCCATGCGCGGAAGAAGAGACTCGCGGGGAGGCCAAGCCCGCGCTCGAAGTGCGAGAAGAAGACCACGTGCTCACCCTCCTGCGGCGCCGGCACCCTCTCCGGGCCCGGCGCGCGCGCGAGCAGCGCCTCCGCCGGCGGCAACCGCTTCGTGCGGCGGAGGTACCGGATGTTTTGCTCCGTCACGGTGGAGTCCTCCCAAGAGCCTTTCGGCAGCGACATTGGGGAGGGTTTTCCGCGGGCGGCGAGATTCGGCGATGGAGAGGAGGAAGAAAGGAGGAGGGCGGCGCGCTGCGGGCTTCGGGTCGCGGCGTGCAGCAAGCATGGGCGAGGCAACGACGGCGGCAGCACTTCGCTCGGGCATGGCGGAGAAGGAGAGGAAGCAGAGGAGGAGCAAGGGGCAGGGGTGCGAGCGCAGGCGTCTCCGTCACACTCCCCCCTTCTCATTTATAACCACGCGAAATCATGGGGGAGTGGGATCGGCTGCGCCCACAATCCCCACTCTCCCGCACTGCGCGCGCGCGTTTCCCCACGCGCGGTAATTACGCGGGGAAGCGCAATCGCCAACGGTCGCCGCAGTGAATCCCCCGCGCGCGGGCCGAGGGCGTGTAGTGGCGGGCCCGAGCCGCGGTCACGTCCCATCGCGCGCGTGGGCTGGCAGGCCTCGCCTACCGCAAGGCCGCACGTGGCAGCCCGTCGATCTGCGGCGGGCGCAAATCGGTATACGAAGCAAGACCCATCTGGCGGGCGTTTTCCGTTTACCGCTCAGGCCGGGGTGCCGCGACCCAGCCCCCGGAGGCCGGCCCCCCAGCGGGTGTTCTCGGCCGCGAAGCCGGCGAGCTGCCAGGCGAAGCCACCCGGCCGGACTCCGGCGCTTCATCAGCAGAACCGGCTACTCGGGGTGGTAAGCTGCGAAGGCTCCCCTGCCTGAAGCCGGCGAACCTTCACAGCTTCGGGGACTACTGTCGGGGGGATGACCCCCGGGTAGGCAACGGAGCCCGAATCCCTTTCGAAAAATCATCAGAGCAAGACAAGTCCCTCTGGCCGGCTGGCCAGGCACGCCGGCTTCCCAGCGCGAGCCGGCTCGGCGTGGCCACCCGGCCTGGCCGGCTGGCCCATGCCGGCTGGCCGCGAGGCGGCGAAGCCTTAGCGACGAAGCAAGCGGTGCTACAGCGCTCCTCCCTTTACCCTGACAGAGCAGGAGAGGCTGCAGCTTTCCTTGCGCCCCCGCCCGAGGCGGGCGGTGTCAGTGAGGCACGGTCCTGTAGAAACGGCGGCGCTGACCTCCCTCTGACGATGGACAAGACGCGCCACAGTGCCTCGAACCCAGACTGACGAGACAAGACCCGTCACGGTGCCCGCGCCAGGCAGGTGCGGCGCACCTGGCGACCCGGCGCCCGGCAACCCGGCATCCCGGCATATGGCAACCTGGCGACCCGGCGACCCGGCCACCAGATCCTGGTCAGTGACACCAGGGGCCCGCGCCTCTGGTATGTTACCGTTGTAACCCTGGGGGTCATCTATAAGACCCCCAGGGAGGCCTCCGTGCAGGGGGATCGGGTTTTAGTGGCTGAGAGTCTGAGTTAGTACGGTAAGATCAGTTCCCACCCTAGCTAGCTCTCTCCAGATCACCAACACCCGCACGGGAGAGGCAGAACGGTGGCTACGCCCCTTCTCCCTCCTCCATCTAAATAGCTCCAGGAGCAACTCTGTAACCTCTGTGCTTATTAGCTCACACGGCAGGAGTAGGGGTGTTACCTCTCCAGAGGGCCCCGAACCTGGGTACGTCTTGTGTCCCGCACTCGCTCGTGCCAACCTTGCCTCTGGAACCCACCGGCATCCTATCGTAGCCCCACCTCATAAGCCATCTCATGGCATCTGCCGTGAATCACGCACCCCCTGCGAGAATACCACGACAGCATGACTATGCCAGCAACTTTGAGGGCACAATGTTAGGAGAACACTTGTGTTGAATCGACCCGAATTGATGTTATGCTATGAGATTCATTCGTCACTAGTTAATGTTAATAACACAGAGAAAGTTAACGTTTGCATAATTCCTTAGACCATGAGAGTGTCGAGTTTCTTCATGCTTGCTTCATGAACTTTGGGGTTTGTTAAACGTCATCCGTAAATGGGTGGCTATTACGGCGGCTTACGGGTTCATGGAAAAGTATGTCAAGTAACTTGATAGCTCAAGATTGGGATTTGCTCCTCCGACGATAGAGAGATATCTCTGGGCCCTCTCAGTGTTACGGTATCCACCATCGTCTGGCCAGACACAATGTGATTTGATCACAGGGATGCTGGAACACGGGAACGAGAAAAGAGAACAAAACCGGTAACGAGGTAACTGGCATTGTGGACAAGTGTTGATCCACGGGGATGCCGATGATTCTCACCTCGGGTATTTGTAACATATCGTGAAGCAACAGGAATAGCACACGGCAACTGGAGGTTCACTCGAATATTCATTCGTGTGGGTATAGGGGTCAATATGGGTGTCCACGGCTCCGATGTTGATCATTGATCGGAAAGTGTTCCAGGTCATGTCTATACTTCACCGAACCTATAGGGTCACACGCTTAAAGGTCATCTATCTGTTGAATACTAGACAGGGAGTCTGAGAGAAAGTCACCGGAAAAGTTTTGGAGACAACGGAAAAGTTCCGGAGAGAACACCAGAATAGTTTTGGTGAAACTGAAAAGTTGTTTCAGGGTATTCCATTAAGTCATATTGGTTCTGGCACACGCCTGGAAATTCTTGGAGGGTGCCAGAATTGTTCTGGTAACTTCTAGAATTTTTCCGGAGAGAAAAACCGGAAATGTTCCGGAGCAGCCGGAACCGCAATGGTAGCTTTTCGCTGAAGAAAACATTGTTCTGGAATTGTTTCGAAGTGCGTTCAAAATTGTTTTTGTGGGTACTGGAATTATTCTAGGCACACAGAAATAATTTGGGATTTAACGGACGCAGAAAAATGTCTTCGTGAATAGTGAAAGTGCTTTATGGATATTTTTTGGAAAGCACCTTTTGGGATATTTCCCAAAAGGCTTCTAGAAGGGCTTGGGGGCCAAGGAAGCCCCTCATGGGGGGACCCCAAGGGGTGGCCGGCCAAAGGAGGTGGAGCTCCTTGGAGATCCACATGCCACCCCTTTTTTCTTTATTCTTTTATGTAAAGACATAAAGTGGGGGTACTTTTGGTATTTTTGAATGCCAACTTTACCCCTTGGCTTTCCTATAAATAGAGGTGGAGGGGGTGCTCTCCACTCTCATCCTTGCCCTCATACACATGCCATAGACTTGTCTGGCTTCTCTCTCCCTCCCAGCAAAATAGTTTCGTAGAGCCGAAAGGTTGTCTGGGTTCCGGTGGGAACTAGTTCTGGACGGCGAAGCCCTGCCGGATAGATGACACCGTATGTGTGCAACTCTGTAGAGAGATCGTAGTTTCGGTCTTAGTTCGAGAGTGCCTCCCGAAGGGCTGTCCGAGTGACCGTCCGAGTTTCGAGGGTCCTCCCGAAGGGCTGTCCGAGTGACCGTCCGAGTTTCGAAGGTCCTCCCGAAGGGCTGTCCGCGACACCGTCCGAGGGACTGTCCGACCGCCTCTCGGAGGGCTGTCCGAGGGGCAGTCGAGGGAGTACATCCTCGCGGTTGGGAGGTTATAAATCCTAGCTGCAGAGATCTGCACCGACGATCTACACCGACTCTTCTTCCGCTGCGCTACGAGTCGGTACGGATCAGATCAAACCCTGTATGCAGTCTCCATAGTGATCCTGGGCTGGTGTGTAGGTCGGAAAATTTTTGTTTTCTGCTGCATTCCCCTACAGTGGCATCATGAGCCGTGCTATGCGTAGATGCAGGTTACGATCTAGAATACATAGAGATGTATGGGTATTACACAATATAATTTGTAGTAGATCAGTTCTATTACTAAAAATTATTTGTGCGGGTAGCAGATGAAATCTGTTACCCGATGTTCTTGTTGCTTCCCTGGAATTTGCATATTTCTGATCTTGATAACAGCATGGTGGAATTTCAAAGTTCTGGCAATCCGCGATCCTGATTGATCAACGAAGTGCTAACAGTTCATTGAATTCCACCATAGTTACAGAGAAAGATGAAATTTCACAGACGAAAGGGCAATGCATATATGATCTGCACGGGGGTCATGCGTATGACAAAGTTCAGTATGGGGCTCGAGATTTTATTATCTCGTGTTTCATACACCCCGTAAAGTTAATCTCGCGACTTGAATAATCATACTTGATGATGGACGTTGGTAGCTGCGGTTTGTTTGAAACCTTAGAAGCCACGTAAAATGAAATTTTGCATAAACCGATTAGAGGCGTCTAACTTGGTTTTGCATGATGGTTTGCATGTGCATATGATGTGTTATAGCAGTGCTCATATTAATTTTATTATGTATGAGATGACTATATGATGTAAATTAACATGACCTGCGTGTCATGATTCGCCATGATGGCTGGAGCCATATGATTGTCACTTTAATGACCTGCGTGTCAACCTTTTGTAATGCACTTATTTTATTAGCTATAGAGATAGCAATATTATCTGGTGCATCGACAAGGTGGTGGCAAACTTCGCGAAGGTGAACACCGACGCGAATGCCGAAGACGAAGAAATACAAGACTTCTCCGTCAGAAAGGGCTATACCATATCATGCTATTATGAATTGCCTGAGATGTTTATCCCTTATGATGCACCCTTCTTGATTGCGCGGTAGTCGCTTTTTATTAGGGTGATCTCTCACTTAAAATATCAAGTAGTTAGTGTTCTCCCAAGTGTAGCACCGTCACGGCACCTATCTTTTCGGGGTGTGCCATGGATGCATGGGTACGAACAATTAGAGAAGTGTGTGGCGGGTGAGGTCAGACCTCGCAGCAAGATCACTTGGTTGTCTTGACGTTCATGGCAGGATCGTCCTGAGCTCGGAACACACGCATCGAAAGATGAACAAGAGTCACATAGAGATGTGATCGGCAAGTTGGCCTACCGATTAAAATTCCCGTCATGAGATGATGATTCTATGGCGATGAATTGAAGTCTAGATCTTGTATCACTCAAAATCAATTATGAGAGATATTGATTTGAGTGGGAGTGCACTTTAGAATTAATTCTTTTAATTCTTAGTGCAATTAATTATGAACTTTGTCTAAAGTGAAATTTGCATAATAGTTATAGAATAATGGCTCGCGTTTCCACCTTCTCTGTTAAAATTGAATAAGCTGTTAAATATCTGGTTAAAACTTTACGGTTGGTAACGTAATGTGAGGATTGTCCTAAAAAATGCCGAGAAAGATTTTGTCCTATCGCATGCTTTCGGTATCCTCCCGCTAATGCTATGGATGATGTGACTCTCGTCCTTCGATCCAAAAGCAAGAATTCCGTTACATTCAAGTGCAATATGTTTGCTTCCATGAGACCCGAACTTCAAAAGTTTTGGGATAGCTATGTGATATTCATGGAACTGAAAATTAGTTTCAGATACAAACAAAGGCTAAAAGATATGTAATATCCAAAGCAATGTTTGTTTTGCAAACTATCAGTAAAAGTGTTTACTATGCATTTGACTAATAACAGAGGGATCCAGTAGAACGCCTATCATGTGATGAAGGTGAATAAAACAACAACTTAAAGAGAAAGGAAATGTCCAAAGGGTGTTAGTGTGACTTACACACCTAGGAAGTCCGGGGCTAACGCCACTCTTAAAGTTGGGTGCTTCTTCTGAGAGTAGGAGAAATACTAAAAGTTAAACTGTTAGAAGTATAAAGGCAAAAAGAGAGAAGACTGGAATATCCAGCTCATGTATGAAAGTCATACAAGCTATTGATGTATAGAAGGCTGGTCAAGGAAATAGTTCTTGGGAATTATGATTAAACATGTTAATCACTGATTCTTGGGTATTGTGAGTTAATCACAGAGATACCCGCTCAATTGCTTTCTGTTGCAATTCGATGCAAGAACTACTACGGCCTAAAAGACTGGCCGGAGTGAGGTTCAGATACGCGTTGGGAACTTAGTAAAAGTTACTATACATTCCATCGGTGTATTACCCATGTATTTATTTTCATAATTCATTTAGAGTTTTACACACTCTAGCCCATTGCATAAGGTATCTTGCAAGAAGGTTGTTCATAAGAGAACTTTTGATGTTCGATGTTATGAATAACTTAAGGGCCATACTTTCATTATAAATGAGATGTATGTCATGAATATTGATAATAATACATTCCCTCTGTATTTATTTTCATAATTCATTTTAGAGTTTTTACACACTCTAGCCCATTGCATAATGTTTGTTACAAAAGGGTTGTTCATAAAAGAACAATTGTTGTTCAGTGTTATGAATAACAGAAGGGCCATGCTTCCATCGTGGATGGGATGTATGTTATGAATATTGATGGAAATATGATACATCCATAACACTGACGCTAAATGTCGCAAGACTAAGAGAATACCACACATGTGTGGCACTGCATTAGGTCACATTGGAGAAACCCACATGGAGAAATTCCATAGTGATGGATTTTGAAGTCGTTTGATTATAAATCATCTGACACTTGCAACTTTCCTCCGAAAAGTGAAGTGACTGAAATACCGTTCACAGGCCATAAGGAACGAGCACCGAACTTATTGGTGATCATACATTTTGATGTATGTAGTCCGATAAATGTTGTTACTGGCAGTGCATTTGTCTATCTTCTGATATGACTCAAGTAGATATATGGATATTTACTTGATGAGACGTAAGTCTGGATCTTTTGAAATCATTCGAAAGGTTTTCAAAAATGAAGTAGAAATTATTGTAACAAGAAAAATATGTTTCTGCAAACTAGATTGCCGAAAGGAATATTTGAGTTACAAGTTTAGCGAATGTCTGATGAGTTGTGAAAAGAGTTTCATAACTTACACCTCCCGGAACTCCACTGTGAGTGGTACGTCCGTGAAGATGTAATCAAACCATTTATGACATGGTAAGATCAAAGATGACATAAATCAATTTGCCATTATCCCTTTTAAAGTAATGCTTTAGAGACTACGGCTTTTACGCTGAAAAGAGCACCATCAGGTCTGTTGAAATGACGCCATGGTATGGTACGCCCATACATGCTTTGTCTTTTCTTAACATTTGGAATATGGGGCTTGTGTAAAATATTTACAAACCTATTCCAAATCAGACAAGTACTACTTTGTAGGTTATCCCAAGTAATTGGAAATTCCTCCACCACTATACCGAGGCAAAAATGTTTGCCACAAAGAACGGTGTGATTTTGAAGAAAATGTTTCTTGCAAAAAGGTGAGTGGGAGGACAGTGCGACTCGACGAGATAACAATATCTTTGTCATCAGATCAAAGGAAAGAAACCTTGGAAGTAATTCCAGAGTTTCCTACTGCGACTGATACGGAAGCCTCTACATGAGATGTATGGACTTCGGTCGAACTTGCAACAGAACCACGTAGGCAAAACTCGTGCAAACCTCTCAGGTGCGCAAGCGAGATATTGTTGTTAGACAACAGTATACCTACGATACACAAGGAAGCGTTGATGGGCCCTGACTCCGGAATTGGCTAAATGCCAATATAATCCGAGATAGTTTCCATATAAATGATTCAAGATTATATCTTGATAAACCCTTCGGAAGACTTAGAGTCTAACGAACATTAATGGAACTATAAACTGATGTGGATAAAATGTTTTATCCATAAAGCTCGACTTGTTGCAATAACAAATTCAAGGAGTTGACTACGATGAGATTGTCTCACCGTAGCGATGCTTAAAGTCAGATTGGGTTAAACTAGCAATTAATACATATTTCAATCTTGAGATATGATACATGGATGCCGAAAGGATTTCCATGTGATGGAAATACAACCTAGGACTTACATGTGATACAGTCCAAGGTATTTTGTCAGTCCAGAGGATGCTAGTAAGTATGCAAACTTCAGAGTTCCAGCAATGGATAGAAGAGAGCAAAATGGAGTTGGAATCTTCGTTTTGATGAAATAGTCAAAAGAGTTTGATTTCATCAATGGATAACGAAGATGCTTGTGGTTACAAGAAAGTAAGTGGGAGCATAATAATATTTCTAAAAACTTTGTGTGCTTGACACATTGTTGATTGGAAATTTCTTGACACGAATTATGACTTCATTAAAAATAGTTTTTCAATGAAGTGCTTGGGCTAAATAGCCTTGATATTAGGCATATTTATCTACGAGATAGAATTGCCTAATAGGCTAAGCCAAAAATACATATTGACAAGATGCTAAAATAGTTTAGCATTAAAACGCCAAGGAGTGATTCTTGCCGAAGTCACCTGGAAAGGGTTTTTGCAAGACTCGGTGTCCCAAAACATTGATGAGCAAAATACATGATGGAGATTCCACACACTCTTGTGTTTGGATTAATCATGTATTCCATGGTATGTAAAACAACCAGATATGGCCAGTACTCCCAAGGAGTTGCGAGTATAGATACCAAAATGATCAAAGTACTGATCATGGGACAACAGTGAAAAATGTCATTTAGTACTGGAGTAGCACTGATGACATGTTTTCTCGCAAGCAGAGATTATGAAGTGCTCGTTGTAAGTAATTGCATCGATACAGTCTTCATCAATTCTCCATGCGATTTTCGATTTAAGTTAGGGGTATTGTGTAATACACGATATGGTGGCACGGTGTTTGGAAATCGTTTCAAACAGGTTACTGTGGTGAATTCTATAACTAAGGCTAAGTATGTTGCCGCTTTCAAAGCGACATAGAAGATGTTGAATCGTACAGTTCGTTCATGAACTTAGTATGGTTCCAAGATGGCTTTGGTCAATGGAACACTATTGAAAATAGTTGCTCCATAGCTCAGTCTGAGGAATCAAGGTTTGACCAGTGATTCACATATATACGAAGCCAAGTCCACACAAAATATGAATTTTGTGAAAACGTGAAAACACGAGGATATGCAGAAATACACACGGAACTGAAGTTGTCAGATCCGTTGGACATCAGACACTAGTAGAAAAAGGGCCATTTGTCCCGGATCGTAAGGGCCTTTAGTCCCGGTTCTGGAACCGGGACTAAAGGGTCGGGACTAAAGCCCAAAACCTTTAGTCCCGGTTTGCTTACGAACCGGGACCAAAGGCCCTCCACGTGGCGCTGCCTGGGACGGGGGAGGGAGTACCTTTAGTCCCAGTTGGTAACACCAACAACCGGGACTAAAGGTCCTTGCCGGGGGGAAAAATTGATTTGTTTTTAAGTTTTATTCCGAATTTCAAATCTTTGAATTATTTGACAATTTAATCTCTAATCACCCCTCCTCACTGCTTCAGAATTTAATCTCTAGAGTCTCTAATCAGCACTCATTCCAAATCGTCTAACTTCTCGGCCGGTCACCCATCCTCTCACTACTCCAGCCCCAGCACGCTTAACTTTCAGGTTCTATCTCCCCTAGTTTCCAAGTCTGCACTTGTTGTTTTCCTGACAATCTTAAGCTATCAATCCTGTTAACCCTTAGGTCTTGATGTCACATGATTTAATTTTTTGAATTCTAAACAATTATTAAAATAAACAAAATAAGTACTAATAATATTGAATTTCAATGAAAATAAAATAAGTAATAATATTATTTTATTCATTTTTTTGCCATTTATTCATTTAATATGACATAATTAATATCTTTAAATCTGTAAATCGAAATTCGACAAATAATATATCCATTATTATCAGAAAAATGTGAGGAATCCAAATATGACATCTTATTTTTAAATAAAATTAATTTTTAAAATTTTAATAAATTTTTTTTATTTGAAATAACTTTTTTTCCTTTTGGAATTTTGAGAATTTGAGAAAACTTCACCGGGTAAACCCGGTGAAATTGAGTCCCAATTTTTCTCTAGTTTTTTTTGATATATTAAACTTTTTTTTCGACATCGTATGCAAAAGTTATGGCCGTTTTACATTTTTTTTCGTTTTTTTGCTTGAACCTCACAAATCGCGACCAAAACTTAGATTCAAACAATATGGTAATTGTTTCGTCATGGTTTGAAACTTGATTCAAGCAAGTTTCATCGAAGATTCAACGAAGTTCGAGAATGTTTCATCATAGATCCAAACATATTTAGAGTCTTCCTAAACACAATAACTATGTAATTGTTTAGTCAAAGTTTTACACAAGATTCAAGCAAGTTTCATCTAAGATTCAAAAAAAAATACAAGAATGTTTCATCGCAGATTCATACATATTAAGAGTCGTACTGAATATAACAATTATGTAATTGTTTCACTAAATTATGAAACATGATTCAAGCAAGTTTCATCTACAATTCAACTAAGTTCAAGATTATTTTGTCATAGATTCAAACATCTTTAGAGTCATACTAAATACAAAACCTAAATAAAAGTATCATCAAGTAATCATAATTGTTTTAAGAACGTTTCATGTAAAATTCCTCTTAGATCAAGATTGTTTTGCCAAGGATTCAAACAATAATTTTAGTGGTCCTAAATCCAACGACACCGTAATTGTTTTGTCAATGTTTGAAACATGATTCAAGAAAGATTCATGTAAGATTCTACTATGTTCAAGAATGTTTCATCATCGATTCAAACATATTCTCGTCGTCCCAAATACAACAACTTCGTAATTCTTTCGTCAAAGTTTAAAACACAATTCGAAAAAGTTTCATCCAAGAAATCCAAATATGAGGAATCCAAATATGACATCATTTATTTATTTTTAAATAAAATTAATTTTTAAAAATTTTAAAATTATTATTTTTGATTTGAAATAACTTTTTTTACTTTTGGAATTTTGAGAATCTGAGAAAACTTCACCGGGTAAACCCCGGTGAAATCGAGTCCCAATTTTTCTCTTGTTTTTTTTTGATATATTAAACTTTTTTTTCGACGTCGTATGCAAAAGTTATGGCCGTTTTACATTTTTTTCGATTTTTTGCAAAAAAGGTCAAAATTCATATTTCAAAATTTCTATACCAACTAGACACTAAAACCTAACTACATCTCGAAGGATTTTATTTTTTGAAAATTTTATCATTTTTGTTTATTTTCTACAAAACTAAAAAAGGCGATCCACGGGGGGGGGGGGGGTAGAGTTTGAAAATTTCAGAACCCCTTTAGTCCGGGTTGGTGTCCATCCAATCATACCGTCGACTACACATCTGCTAGCACCGTCCCAGCCAGAGTCACAACTAAGGTTAACGAAGTCAGAAAGGTATGCTATTTTTCATGCATTTACTGATTTTTTTTGAGCTAAATGACCTTGAAATTGAAAAGCACTACAAATGAACTCTCAAAAGGTTGAAAGTTGGCATGGTATCATCATTTCACCCACATAGCATGTGCTAAAAAGTTGAGAGGGTTACGGCAAAAACTAGATGCACTTCGGGTACAAAATGGACAATCTCTTTCGAAGTATCAGGGTTTCAGACGAAAACTCGTCTGTTACAAAGGCATTTCATTTTTTTAAACTTATTTCAACTCCAGACTTTTTGTGTGTTCATTATGCACCATTCAAAGACACATCCTCAAATTTCAACCCTTTCTGACTTCATTTGCTATTTTTCATGCATTTACTGATTTTTTTGAGCTAAATGACCTTGAAATTGAAAAGCACTACAAATGAACTCTGAAAAGGTTGAAAGTTGGCATGGTATCATCATTTCACTCACATAGCATGTACTAAAAAGTTGAGAGGGTTACGGCAAAAACTGGATGCACTTCGTGTACAAAATGGACAATCTCATTCGAAGTATCAATGTTTCGGACGAAAACTCGTCTGTTACAAATGCATTTCATTTTTTTAAACTTATTTCAACTCCAGACTTTTTGTGCATTCAATATGCACCATACTACAACATGTTAAAATCTACAGAAAGAACTAACTAAAAATAATAAAAAACAACAATTAAATGACTAAAACAACTATATAAGCAAAACAGTATTGTTTTAATTAAAATCCTAATTTAAATTATTCTAAAAATAACCAAATAAATCTTACTGTGTCAACAATCTAACACGTGACGAGGAGTAAAAAGAATTAAATTAAAAACTATTTGTAAACTCAAGTTATTCACAATCTAGGGTTTGAAGCAAATTTGAACAAATTCAAATTTAAACCATTCAAATTTGAAAACTAATGGCACAAACAGAAACTAGACAAAATTTTGAATCTAATGCAAAAAGAATCACTCAAAAACATCAAATATCTTAAAAGATATAAGCAATTTAAAACAGAAACTAAAAACAGAAAACAAATGTAAAAACAGGAAAAAAAAACTTTCAGAACCCCTTTAGTCCCGGTTGGTAACACCAACCGGGACTAAAGCCTCAACCCCTTTAGTCCCGGTTGGTGTTACCAACCGGGACTAAAGCCTCACCATTTGGTCCCGGTTCCAGCCACAAACCGAGACCAATGGCCCACGAGGCGCATTGGTCCCGGTTCGTGTCTGGAACCGGGACCAAAGGGGTCAGACGAGGCCCGGCCGGCGCCCTGGCCTCACGAACCGGGACCGATGCTCCCATGGGTCCCGGTTCGTGAGTGAACCAGGACTAATGGGCTTTTCAGGGTGGACCAAAGCCCTGTTTTGTACTAGTGAGACTATACCACAAGCGAAGCATGTTTTACACCGGTATGCCATAGGTGTAAAGTGCATCAGCATTAACTAGATTATTGACTCTAGTGCAAGTGGGAGTCTATAGGAGATATGCCCTGGAGGCAATAATAAGTGTTATTATTTATCTCCATGTTTGTAGTTAAGTTTATATTCCGTGCTATAACTGCTATGGTTCTCGAGTCTGCAATAACCACGAGGCTCGGAGGAAGACTCATATGCACGTGTGGAATAATAAACGGTAAAAAGTATTCCTAGTCTAGCCTCTAAGACTAGCTCAAGTGTTGCATGATGGTTCTGTTTTCCTGACATGGGTATGACTATGCCGGCAACTTTGAGGGCACAATGTTAGGAGAACACTTGTGTTGAATCGACCCGAATTGATGTTATGCTATGAGATTCATTTGTCACAAGTTAATGGTTAATAACACAGAGAAAGTTAACGTTTGCATAATTCCTTAAACCATGAGAGTGTCAAGTTTCTTCATGCTTGCTTCATGAACTTTGGGGTTTGTTAAACGTCATCCGTAAATGGGTGGCTATTACGGCGGCTTACGGGTTCATGGAAAAGTATGTCAAGTAACTTGATAGCTCAAGATTGGGATTTGCTCCTTCGACGATGGAGAGATATCTCTGGGCCCTCTCGGTGTTACGGTATCCACCATCGTCTGGCCAGACACAATGTGATTTGATCACAGGGATGCCGGAACACGGGAACAAGAAAAGAGAACAAAACCGGTAACGAGGTAACTGGCATTGTGGACAAGTGTTGTTCCACGGGGATGCCGATGATTCTCACCTCGGGTATTTGTAACATATCGCGAAGCAACAGGAATAGCACACGGCAACTGGAGGTTCACTCGAACATTCATTCGTGTGGGTATAGGGGTCAATATGGGTGTCCACGGCTCCGATGTTGATCATTGATCGGAAAGTGTTCCAGGTCATGTCTATACTTCACCGAACCTATAGGGTCACACGCTTAAGGGTCATCTATCTGCTGAATACTAGACAGGGAGTCTGAGAGAAAGTCACCGGAAAAGTTTCGGAGACAACGGAAAAGTTCCGGAGAGAACACCGGAATAGTTTCGGTGAAACTGAAAAGTTGTTTCAGGGTATTCCATTAAGTCATATTGGTTCCGGCACACACCTGGAAATTCTTGGAGGGTGCCAGAATTGTTCTGGTAACTTCTAGAATTTTTCCGGAGAGAAAAACCGGAAATGTTCCGAAGCAGCCGGAACCGCAATGGTAGCTTTTCGCTGAAGAAAAACATTGTTCCGGAATTGTTTCAGAATGCGTTCAAAATTGTTTTTGTGGGTACTGCAATTATTCTAGGCACACAGAAATAATTTGGGATTTAACGGACGCAGAAAAATGTCTTCGTGAATAGTGAAAGTGCTTTATGGATATTTTTTGGAAAGCACCTTTTGGGATATTTCCCAAAAGGCTTCTAGAAGGGCTTGGGGGCCAAGGAAGCCCCTCATGGGGGGGCCCCCAAGGGGTGGTCGGCCAAAGGAGGTGGAGCTCCTTGGAGCTCCACATGCCATCCCTTTTTGCTTTATTCTTTTATGTAAAGACATAAAGTGGGGGTACTTTTGGTATTTTTGAATAATAACTTTACCCCTTGGCTTTCCTATAAATAGAGGTGGAGGGGGTGCTCTCCACTCTCATCCTTGCTCTCATACACATGCCATAGACTTGTCTGGCTTCTCTCTCCCTCCCTGCGAAATAGTTTCGTAGAGCCGAAAGGCTGTCTGGGTTCCGGTGGGAACTAGTTCTGGACGGCGAAGCCCTGCCGGATAGATGACACCGTATGTGTGCAACTCTGTAGAGAGATCGTAGTTTCGGTCTTAGTTCGAGAGTGCCTCCCGAAGGGCTGTCCGAGTGACCGTCCGAGTTTCGAGGGTCCTCCCGAAGGGCTGTCCCTGTGACCGTCCGAGTTTCGAATGTCCTCTCGAAGGGCTGTCCGCGACACCGTCCGAGGGACTGTCCGACCGCCTCCCGGAGGGCTGTCCGAGGGGCAGTCGAGGGAGTACATCCTCGCGGTTGGGAGGTTGTAAATCCTAGCTGCGGGGATCTGCACCGACGATCTACACCGACTCTTCTTCCGCTGCGCTACGAGTCGGTACGGATCAGATCAAACCCTGTATGCAGTCTCCATAGTGATCCTGGGCTGGTGCGTAGGTCGGAAAATTTTTGTTTTCTGCTGCGTTCCCCTACATTCATATACTGTATATAGCCTATGTAGGATTACACAAAAACCATGTGCGTTCTCTAAACAATGTGTCACAAGGAGAGGACCTTTGATGGATGATTCAACATGTTGGGTACAAGGTGGTGCCTACATCGATCTCTCTCATCTATCCCCCTGTGGAAACAACACCCTTGGATCGGTTACCACCAGGCATGGGGGGGCAGGCGTGAACCGCTGCTGAATTCCCGCATGCATAAGAGGGACCGGTACAATTCACATTCTACGTGCATGCACACACACATATATGCATGTATGTACACAAACGCATGTCACTGTCATGTGTCTAGAGATATACATCAGTTGCTTGGTTTACTCACTTTTCGGATTGTCGCGTACCGGTGTAGGTAAGTGTGTGCACCATGATCTTCCAGCCTGTTTGCTTTTGCTCAAAAAGCTGGCATAAGATATATGGATCTACCCACGCCTCCAGGTGTGCATGGCTATGTGCTTATCATGTGGACTAAAAGGGGGTGTTTCATGCACTACCTGCCTTCCGCAAGGTTAGCCATTTAATATATCATTTTGTAGATTGATGATGATAAGATTGGTTTTAGGATACAACTCAAATGAAAACAAAAGTCTGGCAAGAAACTTTTAATAGCTAGTCAAGCAAATACAAAAATATATATTACATATAACAATCTCTACTTCACATTCCTTCTCCTTTTTTGGATCATAAAATATACATATACCAGGAGAAAAGGAATGTTACATTCATGATCAAAAGAAGATATGCATTGATACATGTAATTACCTTAGTTTGGAAAAAAAGAATAGATGGAAATAGAACTAACAATCTATTGTCGTGGTAACAGACACATGACGTGTTCAGATTATATTCACTACTCATTAACCTATGTGCCATCACTCGCTAGTAATTTGGAAAACAGATAAATAGTAAAAGTGCCTCTTTAGACAAATGCTAAAACTTTTTTAGTAGCATTTATCATATTTTTAACTATAGCACTAAACGGAAAGACAATGAGATAACCTTTTGCGAGACTACTAAACAAGTAAGAAAAAACCTTGTAACATAGTTTTTTGTGATAATTTCTGGAGCAAAAACAAAATATATTCTTGGGCAATTTTAAAATAGGCACTTCGCATATATGCCCTTTAACAAGTATGTGTTTTTTCATTCTGGACCATTCGTTATTGTTTTAATTATTCAGATTCAAACATTTGTTGTAGTTCAGATAATTATAAAGCATTAATAAGTTTGACTTATATTGTTGTTGTCCTGCTGTATTAAGATTATATTTTTCAAAATCATGAATTTTCCTCAAAACCCGAAAACGGTTTTGCCGTACAGTCAGGGCTTCGGCGCGGAACAGATCCCGTAAACTCGTACCACAAAAGTTTACGGTACGAGCTTACGGGATCTGTTCCGCGCTGGAGCCCTCGCTGTACCGCAAAACCATTTCCGGGGGAACCTTAAAATGGATTTGCGGGCGGGGGGGGGGGGGGGGGGGGGGGGGAACATGCACCTTTTTTGGGCTAGGTACCGAATGCGCTTGGGCCGAGGACTGTCGCCCTGTCACTTTGCCAGCCTACAAAATTTTTGTACCTGGGCTATGAACAGGGGTGCGTTGTCTATATGGGGAAGTACTAAGTGATCAAATATACCGTGCCAGGGATAAAAACAAGAGGAATGTCAACACCAGCAGAATCAACCGATTTCGTGCTACGCTGCAATCTTGCGAGCTCAAGGAAATTCATCTCCAGAACAGACGCTTCACTTGGAGTAACGAGCGGGTTAACCCTACCTTATGCAAGCTCGATTCCTTCTTCTGCAATGCCAAGTGGGACACCACGTATAACACACACGTTCTCCATGCTCTGTCGTCATCCCTCTCCGACCATTGCCCGCTACTGCTAGCTGACGACAAGGGCCCAAGGCGGCCGCGCTCCTTCAAATTTGAGAACTTTTGGATATCCTTGCCCGGATTCCATGAAGTTGTGCAAAAGGCGTGGCAGGAGCAGGTAGCCCATTCCGAGCCATACCTGATTCTCCACAGTAAACTCAAGAAGACCGCGGTTCGGCTCTCCGAATGGAGTAAGAGAATCTTCTCCAAAGCCAAGGTGCAGTTCCATGCAGCCCTTATGATCATCTTGAGGTTGGACATTGCGCAAGAAGACCGCCTTCTGTCCGCGGCGGAGGCGGACCTATGCTCCCGTCTTAAGCGTAGGGTGATGAGCCTGGCGGTCTTAGAGCGGTCAAGGAAACAACAATGTGCTAGAATCGCTAACCTTCGTGAGGGAGATGCCAACACAAAATTCTTTCACCGCCGCATTAACGCTAGACGAAGAAAAAACTACATCCACCGGATCAAGCAAGACCTTTGTTGGGTGACCGAGCATGAGCACAAAGAGAAGATCATCCACGATCACTTTGAGGACGTTATGGGGAAAAGGAACATGAGCAACATCGACTTCAACTGGGATGAGATTGATATCCAACCTCATGACTTGCTACATCTAGGTGATCCTATCACGGAAGATGAGGTATTAGCGGCTATCAAAGAAATGCCAGGGGACAAGGCTCCCGGACCCGACGGCTTCACGGGTTCCTTCTTCAAGCGGTGTTGGCCGACTATCAAGCATGACCTCATGCGAGTGATCCAACGCTTTGACTCTCTCCACACTTCCCACTTGCAATGGCTCAACTCTGCCAATGTGGTGCTCTTGCCCAAGAAGGACGGTGCGGAAGGCATCTCTGACTACCGCCCTATTAGTCTTGTACATGCCATTGGAAAAATTATTGCCAAGATACTATCATTGCGGCTAGCCCCTCGCATGGATGCTCTAGTTTCGAACGCCCAGAGTGCTTTCATAAAGAAGAGGAGTATTCATGACAATTTCATGTATGTCCGCAACTTTGCACGCCGCCTGCGCAAATGCAAGACGCCCGCCCTACTCTTCAAGCTCGACATTAAGAAAGCCTTTGACTCGGTTAAGTGGGAATACATCCTCGACTTACTGCAGCGCATGGGGTTTCCATGCAAGTTCCGGAATTGGATTGCCGCATTGCTCTCGTCCTCCTCCTCGCGCATTTTGTTGAACGGTCTCCCGGGGCCACCCATCAAGCATGGTCGTGGGTTCCGACAAGGGGACCCCATTTCCCCTCTACTTTTTGTCCTTGCTATCGATCCTCTCCATCGAATCCTTGACCTTGCAACCTCCAAAGGCATTATTCACAAGATTCGTGGGCGTGGGACCATGATGCGGACATCCCTTTACGCGGACGATGCGGCCTTTTTCATGGCCCCAATTAAGAGGGACATCGACAATCTGTCGATCATTCTTAAGGGATTTGGAGAAGTCACGGGGCTTTGCACCAACTTGCATAAGAGCTCGGTTGTGCCCATCAGATGTAATCAACTTCCCCTTCGGCGTATATTGCGGAGCATTCCAGCGACCCGTGCATCTTTTCCAATAAAATATTTGGGTCCCCCGCTCTCCGTCTGGCAGCTTAGGAAGGTTGACTTCCAATACCTTGAAGACAAAGCGGCTGGAAAACTGGCGGCTTGGGATGGGCAGAACATCACCACCATTGGGCGTACGGCCCTTGTTAAATCAGTTATCACCTCCCAAGCTGTTTTCTCCATCACACCTCTCATTGTGCCACAAGGTTCCCTGCATAACCTTAATAAGATTGAGAGGGCCTTTCTGTGGTCAGGTTCTAACAAGACAACAGGGGCAAAATGTAAGGTCAATTGGGATGTGGTTTGCCGGCCTAAGCTTTTTGGAGGCCTAGGGGTCCTCAACACTGAGAAATTCGCTAGGGCGTTGCGTTTGCGATGGCCTTGGTATGAATGGAAGGAGCCTAACAAACTTTGGGTCGGTTTAGGCAACCCATGTACCGAGGAAGATCTCGACTTCTTCTATGCATCGACCACCATCACCGTTGGGAACGGCGCTAAAACACCTTTCTGGGACTCCCCTTGGTTGTTTGGGCGGAAGCCCAAGGACGTCGCCCCACTGATTCACGAAGCCTCAATGAGAAGGAATTGGAAAGTTCGTGAGGCCATACAAGGGAATGCATGGATGGTTAAGATAAGGCCTGACACAATAGTCTCCGGTGGACACATCCGGGAACTTTTCTCCCTTTGGATGCTTCTGAACGACTTCAGCCTTGACGACCGGGCCGAGGATGACATCGTTTGGAAACATACGATGGATGGTTCATACACGGCGGCATCCGCCTATCGGGCGCAATTCCTTGGGCTCACACTCTCTCCCATGGATTACATGGTGTGGAAAGCTTGGGCTCCTCCAAAGGTCAAGTTCTTCGCATGGCTTGCTTTGCAAGACCGGATTTGGACTGCCGACCGGCTCGAGAGGCGCGGTTGGGAAAATTGTGGTCTTTGCCAACTATGCAAGAGAGAGCAAGAAACGGGTATACATCTTTTCGTCAAGTGCCGTTTCTCTATTCGGCTATGGCGCTTGATCATTGAGAAATTTGGGCTTGTGCACATCGACACCTCTAACTGGCACTTGGAGGAATCGCTTCAGAGATGGTGGGACAGGAGAACCGACATGCAAAACCCAAACAGGCGAGCTATGGCCTCCCTCACCATGCTCGTCGCTTGGTCTATCTGGAATGAGAGAAACGCTCGTGTGTTTCGTCACAAGAGTGCACCGCCGCCGATCATTCTTAATAATATAGTTACCGAGGCCAACCTTTGGGTTACCGCTGGTGCTAAGAAACTAGGGCTTTTTGTTGTACGTGAGTAATTATCATGCCGTGATCATGGATCAGTTGTAAAACTCTATTCTCCCCTTATTTAATGGATGAGGCAAATCTTTTGCCCCCGTTTCGAAAAAAAAAATATAGAGGAAATGAAAAAGAGGGGAGAGGAAGGACCAAATCCCAACGCACAACGTGCGTCCTTGATGCCACCGCCCGAGCGAAATACATATATAGGACAAATGTTTCCTACCACCCGGTGGTAGTTATCCTCATGTGAGTTTTGCATGTTGTATGTAGTATCTGTCAGAACCGAGAGTGTGTACGTGTAGTACGTAGTATATAAGACTATTTGGGTAGTATATATCCCACTATTTAGGTAGTATATATACTAGTTTTCTAGTATATTATTTTATGTGTACAAATATGAAGGTATTTTTAAAATACACAAAAACTTTGGACTCACATGCAATTTTTTCATATAGGTCACTTTGAGAAATCTTAGATATAGTATACATACATAGAATGATAAAGTGATATATATACTACCACATGGTACAATATGAGACATGAGGGTAACTACCACCGGGTGGTATGATGTATTTTCCCCATATATATTACATAAAACACTTTACATAATTTTTTAAAGAATGTTAAACATGCATTTGAGAAATGTTAATCATGTGTACGAACAATGTTTGTGACATTCGAAAAATGTCACATGTTTAAAAAAATGTACGTGCCATTTTAAAAAGTGTTTATACATGTACAAAATGTTCACGTAATTAAAGAAATGTTTCGTACATTCAAAAAAATGTATGTTACATTTAAAAAAATGTTCACTAGTCCAAAAATGTTTTTGTGACATTTTAAAAAAATTGGATACAATGTAAAACAAAATGTTTGTGTAATGTAGAAATATGTTTCGTACCATTAAAAATGTACGAGACATTTTAAATAAAAATTCAGGCAATTCAATAAAATATTCCTGGCGTTTTATAATTATTTATACAATGTAAAACAAATGTTCCCGTAGGTAAAAAAATGTTTATTTCCGTTAAAAAATGTACGGGATATTTTTAAGAAATATTCAAGTGTTTCCAAAACATGTCCATGAAAGATTTAAAAGATATATCTACAATGTAAAAAAATGTTTGTGTAGTTTAAAAAATGACTATTGCCATTAAAAAAAATGTACAACGTGTATTTTGATAATGTTACTGCATATTCAAAAAAGTCTTCATAATATGTATTATTTTAAATGTACATCATGTATTTGAAAAATGTCCAAAGTGTATCAGAAAATTGTTTCGCGTGTGATCTAAAAATGTAAATTGTGTACCCAGAAAAAAGTAGACATGAAAAATGTATTTGAAATTTTTTACATCGCTCTCTGCTTCATGCAGGGGCTCCTGGGGTCCGTGCCACTGGTGCACATCGAGGACGCATGCGAGGCGCACCTCTTCTGCATGGATCAGCCGTCCATGGCCGGCCGGTTCCTCTGCGCCGCCGGGTACCCCACCTTGTAGGACTATGTTGCCTGCTTCGCCGCCAAGTATCCGGAGTACAAGATATTGCTCAAAAAGTACGTGATCGACCGAGTCCTTCACTCCTTGTATTGCTTGCATGGTTGACCAGTTTGTGTTTGTTTTATAATTATAGTTATGTTGTGATGATTGCTGTAGGGTGGCAGGAGAGTGGGTGAGGGTGCCGGGTGATTCGAGCAAGATTGTGGAGCTGGGGTTCAGGTTCAAGTATAGTGTGGAGGAGATGCTGGACTGCAGCGTCGAATGCGCCCAGAGAATGGGAGAGCTCTGGTGGTGATAAACTAGTTTTTTTTGTTTGACCATGCATTCCAAACAAGGACCCCGGAGAAACTTTGGATTTAAATACGGCCACATATTCATGATTGTCGGCTCGAGTCTTGGATCTCATGTTGAAAAGTTTGAATTTAAACTTGTGTGTTAATAAAGTAATGTATACATATTGATTTTTGAAAATGGAGCAGCCGCTCTGACGTAGTACATGTTTATGGCAAGATGCCCATTTTGTTTTCAAGTTGCGTTGTGGACCGGCCCGTTTACTGGTTTTTGTGCGGTTCCTCCGGTTTTTAGTGAGATGGGATAGGAGGGGAGAGTCCTTCTCCCGCCAACTGCGACACATAGCGAGCACTCGCCGGAGCTGTATATCGCACGATTTGAGTCCTAATTAGGTCTCGCCTTTGGTGGGAGGCAGTTGGGCCGGCCCAATACGGGGTCCTAGAGGAGCGGTTTTTTCTGGGAAGTTTTGAACCTTTTTTCGTGGTTTTTCCTATTTGTTTCTTTGGTGGTTTTGACTGAATTTTCACATGGTTTTTTGGTGTCCTTTTGTTGGTGCCTTCTATGTTTCTTTCTTCGGTTTTATGTCTTTTTTATTGGTTTTTGTTTTTTTTTTCATTTCAACAAATGTCTACTTTTTTCAAGATTACGTTTTTTGTATACCCGTGGGATATTTTTGGATACATGTACATTTTGTTGAAATATATGTGTTTGAACATCTATTTGATACGTGTTAAATTTTTTTGAAATACACATCAATTTTTTTTTGAATGATAGAAAACTTATATTTTTTAACTATGTGGACAATTTTCTACAATTTATTAAAACTTCATGAATATTTTTTTGAGACGTGTGATTTTTTTAAGAAAAATGTACGTGCATTTCTTTAAACTAGTAAGCGTGCACGTGCAACGCACGTATCCTAATATATAGAAAACATTAATTCTGTATTTCGAATATTATTTCTCTTTTAGTCAACTTTTTTTACCAAACCACTTAAATGTGTGTCATGCCGAACGAGCGCGCGTGTAATTCACGATCCATACACATGTCTTCACCCTCACATAATTATTACTTCCAAAAATACTTAAAAATAACAACTAAGCAACAATATCTAGTACTCCATGAAATTTAACATCCAAAGGCCACAAAGATGATCTGCACGAGTACGTATATTTGATATATTCAATAACAAATATCAATAGAAATCTTACTAATAGTTATATAAAACTTTCAAAATAATGATGACAGAACCACACGGTGAAACTCGATAAAAATAAAAAATTGGACAATGTTCAACGCTAAATATAAACCAAATGATTAAAAGAGCTATCGACAAAAATACTGAATTGGATAACACCTATTTTTCTGAGAGGAACGCCTCTACTTATTATTACTTGATCAAATGGTCTATTTATCGTCGATCGAGAAAGAAGAAGGACATAAGTGACACGCCCGACGCTTAATTTGGTCGATGATATATGTTGTGGACGATTTAATTAGGCCACATAAAGCACGGTCGTTTGCTATAACGAAACTACTACATATACGATGGACAGTGTCCGATTTTTATACGACCAGTGAATCCAGCGGCGAATTATACACATCGTACAGAAATCGCAAGAAATCTATTGTACGTATAGCACGGTCAAACAGCCGATCCCTTAAAAAAGAACATTTGCTATAAAAAAACAAACTAAAAAAAGACAGCGGCAGCTGCCTTTCAGTCCCACTGAGAAGCTATCAGTTTCTCACCGCACAGACAGACACTTCACTTTCCCCGCCGCCTGCCGTCCCCGCAGCATCCTCTCCGTCGCACGCTGCCTCCTCTCCAGCCACGACGTCGCCTGGCGCCTCCTCCCCCACCCCCCTACGGCCTCGGCCCGTCGCCTCCTCTTCCCATCACGGCGTCGCCCCGCCGCATCCTCTCCCCACCACGGCGTCGCCCCGCCGCATCCTCTCCCCACCACGGCCTCGCCCCGCCGCATCCTCTCCCCACCACGGCCTCGCCTCGCCGCCAACCCCGCCGGTTTTCCTAGATCAACTCTGCTGCCGCCGTGTCCCAGTGCAGATCAAGGTGCGAGCTGCTGGACATGATGAGGGAGCAGGCATCTTGGAGCGGACCGAGATCCACTGCGTCTACGCGAGAACCTCAGGCTCAGGCGGCGCCATATGGAGCGGATTCGCGCCGTCGTCAAGGGCCATGGAGCTCGAGACGCTGCGCTACCCCTGCTCCGACGCCATCAAGCATCACCAACTCAACTCGATGCAGGGGGATGCTTCTTCTTCTCGGGACGCCGTGCCGCCATGGAAGGTCTCCCTTTTCCTCCCTCTCCCTCTCCCTCTCTCTCGTTTCGATTTGGTACGGTGCTATACTTGGTCCCCTTCCCTCCCTGATGCGGTTCCTCACGCCTCTCTCTTTCGATCTGTAGTTGAGATGGTAGGTCTAGCATCCATACTGGCTTTACATACAGCATGGACAAGAGATTTTTTTCAGTAAATATTGCTTGAGTATATTTACTTGGAGCGCTAAAAGCTATTAATTGTTAGCTAAATAATGTTGTGTTGAACAATAATCTCATCGTATCTTTCTCCTGCAAGGAACAAATATGGCACACATTGTGTTCCCCTCAAGACAAGAAAAGAAAAGATGGTACTCACTTAGTTCCAAGTCGCACAATTCAGATATGGTTGTTTCTGGATGGGATTATTGTTGTATAGGCAATAAAAGTTTCGTTCTATTTGTAACTAAAGGTCTTGATTATCTATGGTTGACTTAAATCATACATCCTCTATATCTGATTACATTTTTTATGTTTCAGATTTCATATGCCATTAAATCTGACCCAAGATTATGTAGTGTACAGCCTGTCAGCTCTTTGGAATTGATAAAGGTGCATAAATTTCAGGTGCATGCACGCGTCCAGCGGCGAACCCTAGCCACGGTCCATCCCACGAGCTGTTGCTGGCCGTACCTCGGAGCGGAGACAACACCGTCCCCAACACGTTTGTCTGGCAGTAAGTATCTGCATTGTTTGTATCAGAAGAAATACATGTGACTCCATCATTTGACTTCTGAACTTTGCTGATGCTTATGTCATTCTATGCACAACAGGCATGCCTTCGCCACGTTGTCATTCATGACGTTTCTCTTTCTCTATGTTGGCATGAATGCATTGGATATAGAGGAGTGGAAGATTGTTAGTGAAACATATATGTATGCTCGCTATCTGCTTCTTTCCATGTGTGTAGTAACATATTTGTTGTTCAAATCCACAAACTGTTATGTTTTGTAACGCATTTTTTGTACTATATGCAGCCCAATGATATCTATCGCCTTGAGCTCCATTGTTTTGGCATTGGTGCTGGTTGCAAGAGCTGCATTTGTTTTCCCACTGTCTTTTCTCCAGTTTGACCAAAAAAACTCCAGGCGAGAAGATCTCTATTAGGCAGCAAGTGAGTGTCTTATTTAGAAACTATTTATGTGTGTTATGTCCTTTCAAGAATACTCCTGTTACATACATGATGTGGCTTATTCAGGTTATTATTTGGTGGCCAGATCTCATGACAGGTGCTGCGTCAGTTGCATTGGCATACGATAAGGTAAAGTATCGTGTCTGATATATTCCATATGTGCTTTGGGTGTAATGCATGATCCAAGTTTTCTAGCCTCGGTGTTTTATCATACTTAATAGGTATATGCTAATGTAACACCCCATTCAAAATAGACCTCTGTCATTAGGAACAAATATACCAAATCTGTTGATTAAATGTGCTTCAGGAATGCTATGCAATGAAAAAAATAAGCATAATAGCATACCAAATGTACCTTGTTAAGCATAAATGCACTGAGTTATATTAGGAGGTGTACCCATCCGTCTGCAGTCTGCTTAATACATTCTGCTCTTTTCCATGTTGTAACATTTAGATCAGTCCACTTATCGGATTTTAATTCCATGTGCTTGGATGCATATTTGAATAAATCCTCCAGTCCTTCTAGCTGTTGCACGAATACATGAAAAAGTATTAGCATCACAAGCGGCAAATAAGAAAAAAAAATCTTCTTATGAAAAAAATATCTTCACATGGTGTAGCACTGGGTATGTTGACTGGTTTCATCCTGCCTCCAATTTCTTGCATCTGATAAGTATCATTTTTGTGTAGCCAATCACAATCTTCATCGGCTATAGAAATATTGAGTGAATGTCAGTTATGATTAGTGGTATTATAACAACGCCCATAATGATTTTCAGTTAGGAAACCAAACATAATGTAGCTGGGAGACCACCGCATCACCTGTATCGGATTGAGTTTGTTCTCCAGTCCTAAGGACAGCTGTAGATTCCCCCTCCTTTATGTTGCTCATACCGGGCATTTTCCCTCTCCCTCTTAAGTGCTTATTTTTCTTCTGTAGAATATAAATGTGAATTAGCTACAATACACAATATGAGCAACAGTAGTTTTTCTTCTGTACGATATAAGTGTAAATTAGATGGACAAACCAGGCGATATGGCCACGGGTATCTTAGATGGAGTGCGCTTTCCACTTAGAATAGCAGATGTAGCTTTCTTATGATCCCTTGCCTCACGTTTACTTTTTAATACGTCATCCCTGTTTAGTGCATACCTCCCTTTCCCCTTGTCTCTTCAATTCCTTTGGATCTGCCTTTTGACCTGCGAGAAAAAAAATCTTCAGGATCTACATGGTCCAGGCAGGTAAGAGTTGGGGATATATATATCTACCTGAATTGTCCTTGTTCGTTAGGTCCTGAAATGGAGTCCGTACCCCACTACGCTAAGAGGATGCCACAGTGTCTTCTGAGTGAATCTATTTGTGAAACTCTTTTTCAATGTTGTTATCAATTTGTACGTCAGCAACTCAGTTTGTCATGTGGTCAGGAAATAAATATGATCATTACTATGTCAAGAAATAGATATCGACATTATTATTTCAGTGAATCTAGTTTTGCAAGAACCCTTCTCTACTCCTTGAGGTCCAGAGGTGGAAAGCGCGTCACTTTGTTTGTCCAATCCGAAATGGCTACTGGAGGTGCCGGGGCTATTTTGAATGGTAGAAACATCACTACCGGCTGAAATATATGCCGTCATTTCTGTCTCGTTCGCCCCATTGTTGCAGTACAGAAACCCCTTGGTAAGAAACAACTAACCAGGAATCAATCATAATGTGCAGTGCGTACTTAATTTCTTTAATAAAACATTAAGATCATGGTGCCCTGTAGGTAGCAAAAGAAACAACTAACCAGGAATCCTAATACCCAGTGTCCTGTAGGTACGTGGGCGTTGTTACATGGTGTCATGTAGATACATGGATGTTGTCACATGGTGTTCTGCAGTGTAATGGCGACAATTTCCTTTATTTTGTTTTGATCATAAGATGTGCAAATTGAAATGATGTAACCTGTGCAGGGGCGGGGCTGGAAGTATCCCGATGGCGACCTATGTCGTCGAGACGGTTCGGCCACCGGGGCGAGAACGATGTGGACACCGGAGGTAGGGCAGCACGCCGGGATGGCCCGAGGTGTTCTCGAGATGGCGGCCAGGGCGAGGACGGTGTGGACACCGGATCTAGGGCAAGTCGCCAGGGCGGGCCGAGGTTTCCTCAAGACGGCACGGCCACGGGGGCGAGGACGGCGCGGACACCGGTGGCGAGGACGGTCGCCAGGGCGGGCCGAGGTTTCCTCAAGACGGCCACCGGGGCGAGGACGGCGGGGCGAGGGCAGGTTCGTGGCCTGGTGGCGGCGTTGATCACGGACGAATTGTTTTTTTAGGGGACGGACGTATTGTTTAATTCCTCCTGGAGGTAGCATCGTGGGGTTGTCTAACATCCTGGGGGCAGTCTGCCGGCAGAACATTTGTTCTGAACCGTTGATCTGATTTGCAGATGTTTGATGTAACGTGGGCGCTTGGATGTTATTAAGTGGGTTTGATCGGACGTGGGTGGTTAACCCGTGTGTACTTTGTGGGGTGGCTGTAGGGGAATTCATGTTTGCTTTTTTAATAGTAGTGGAGATGGTACAAAACATTTTACTTTGATTTACGCAAACAATTCTTTACATTGTCTAAACAATATTTAAAGAGGATTCTCGGCAATCCGAAACCGGATCACAAAAGGTCATCACGTATGTGAACGAGATATTGTTGTTAGGCAACGATATACCTGCGATATGCAATCTAGCGATGAAGGGCCCTGAATCATGGAATTGGCTAAATGCCAAGTAATCCGAGATAATATCCATGTACTTAAATCAAGTTTATAACTTGGTAGGCCCTCTGAAAGGCTTAGAGTCTAACAAATACAAATGGATCTATAAATTGATGTGGATAAATGTTTTATCCATAGAGCTTGACTTGTTCCAAAGAGTTTCTGACAACTTCAAGGGTTGATTACGACGAGATCGTCTCGACCGTAGCGATGCTTTAGTTAGTTCGGGTTATACTAGCAATCGTTGCAAATTTCATTTCGAGTATATTATATGGACGTCAAAGTAAAACTAGAATATATTCGAGGACGTGTATATGATACACTTCGAAGGCTTTGTCAAACCAAAGGATGTTGGAAAGTGTGTAAACTTTAGGGATCCAGCAATGCAATGGAGCAGGCATAATGGAGTTGGAATCTTTGTTTTGATGAAATGGTCAAAGAAATTGATTTCATCGTCAAAGAAATTGATTTCATCAAAAATAGCGACGATGCTTGTATTTACAAGAAAGCACCCTGTAAAGTAATAAAAGACCTTTTAGATCACTAGTGATCCAAAAGGTCTTATATTACTTTACAGAGAGAGTAAGTGGGAGTGCAACAACATTTCTGATACCTTATGTGGATGAGATATTGATGATTGGAAATGATGTAAATTTCTTAACACAAAAAAGGACTTCATTGAAAATAGTTTTCATGACGGACTTGGGCTTGGCAACGTACACATTGGGCATAAAATCTATGGAGATAGTAGTGCCTAATAGGGCTAAGCCAAAATACGCACTAGTATAGATCCGTGCTATTAAGTCCCTCCTCCCTTCACACACGATAGAGAATAAATGTGTGTGATGAACACATCGCACACCATATATAAATAGAACCGTGTGCCAAAAAACTAAATGTGTGCAAATGTGGACTCATCGCACATACTTATTTCCAAAAAAACGTGTGTGATCGCACACATTTCACGAAAACTAATTGTGTACTATTAAACACTTATTGGACATACTTCTTTTACAAGACCTGTGGGCGATGTATTGCACACGGTTTGACTAAATGTATTAGTGCGTTGATGTCGTCCATCACGCACGATTCATTTGATAAAACTGTGTGCGGTCAGTTTTACGTTAATACCAAATAGTTCGTGTGTGTTACTGGAAAATTGCACACGGGTGGATAAGAACTATTGTCAGCCCACATGTCTTGCCTAACCAGTCGTCCTTGCGGCCAGGACTAGGCATGTACTGAACTAGTCTTGTTCCCACCAGAACACTCGTGGGCGCGCATCCGTCCTGCCCATTTTTCACTGATTGCCATGCGTCGACGCCACGCCGATGCAATGCGAGCATCGGTGCGTCATTTCCCGCGCATCACCGAGCCTTATAGCCCAAGCGTGGCGGGCAGCTGGTCAAGAAAACCCAATCGCCCCAGGTCAAGAAAAATCCCCATTTCTCCTTCGCCACCGCCGATACACCGAGTGGCTCCGCCACGCGACAACCTACAGTACTGCGATAGGAAAGTCTGCATTCGCTTGGCGCTGCGGCCACGCTGCCCGCGCTGTGAGTTTCTGCAGTCAATGAAGCTCCTCAAGAATAGTTCCAGGAAACGTGGGCAGAATGTCTCTCATGATTTTTAGTCCAAGATCACCACTTTCAGCAAATACAAGTCTCAATGTTTTGATTATGATTTTGAAGCTAGTGATGAGGTCACTTCTTCTTGGCATCCAAATGGCAAGGGCACAACCATTGATGATGAAGATTTGAAGGAGCAGCCGTTTGATGATGGGATTGAGGAGTGACCGTGGGCACTAGCATCGTTGTGTTTCAGAGGATCACAAGATTTCTTACAAGCTAGGTAAAAACTTGAACAAAGTGTATAATGGCATTAACTTGGCACTATGGGGCCTAACTTGAGCAAGGGATTAATCTATAATTAAAAAAATAATCTTACCAAAGAACATGTCAAAACAGCGGGACACATGATTGCATAAGAATTATATGTCTTAATTTCTCTTATTAGTTGTGTGTGCTTGCTAAGGGGACAATCATAAGTATGCGTGAGTCAATTGTTTTGCTGCACATAGGCTTAGGATCTATCCACACATCTCCGTTAAGCAACAATAATCAATGCAATTCATTATGGAATTAACGACTTTACAATGTTATGTACTCAAGAACATTTGATCGCCATAAGTAACACGATCAGCTTGACCTTCGCACATTTAAGGATTGTGCCATGTGTTGCACTATTTACTTCTCGCTATTTACATTTCCTTGCTTCCACCATCACAAATCACTACACCGTTTTGCCTTTTAGCACTTACGGGATGGCTATATCATATATCATCAAAACCACTAGCGTATAAATGGACCGGCACATTCAGTTTCTAACAAAAATTAACCAATGCATTTTTTTAAACATTCAAAGTGGAAGTAAGAGTTCATAGGGTGGATGGAAATCCCTCAAGATTGGTGCATGCCCAAAATTTATTTCCAATAAAATACACATATGTAATCAAATTCACAATAATACATTTAGTCAAATATTCATTATTAAATTAAATAGTTTATTCCTCACAAGTTTAAAACATGCACGATATACACACTGCCAAGTATTTTACAACACATGCAAATTTAGCTAGGTATACACCAGTGGGTGGTGCATATACAAGCCAATACACATGCACACAATACTAGAATAAGAGAGGCAAGCCAACAAGACAATGCATACAAACTCTCTTGTGACCATGCTGAAAATAAAAATGCGGTGAAAACTAATATAGATGTTGGTATACATCAACCGATCTTGTGGTGGATAATTATTTTATGCATGCACACATGTATATGTTCTCTCAGATCATCTGATAATTAGTAGTTCCACATGCCATCCATACCCATGTTGGCCGACGAGATCTCGTCGGACGTTGATGCGCCACCATTGCCCTGGTTGTTGTTGCTCAGGCCAGCCATAACGTCATCCAGCGACACTATGCACGATGAACCGCTCCCAGGATGGACCCCGACCATGAAGCCCAGGTCTGCACTCATATGCATCATTTGCTGCTACTGGTTGTGGTTGTTGAATGACATCGATGACTGTGGCAGGGCGACCATCATCTGGTGGTGGTGGTTCCCAAAGTAGTGGTTGTTCATCATTGGGAGCGCCACACTACCCATCATGGATGATCCGGCACCGATGGCATGCTTCTGGTACACAGAAGCTGCAGGCAGGAGCGGCGGTGGCCCCAATGACGACAACGTGTCATAGTCCATGAGAGGAGCCAATGTACTGGATTCGAGGAAGCCCTAATGCTGCTCTACCCCCATGGACATAGGAATGGGCAGGGTATATGATGGCATCACCACCTTCTTCAGTGTTGTGCTCTTATGGAAGATTCTTCAGACCACATACTCCTCCAACCAACATACATAAACTAAATTAGTGAAAATCAATAATTGTCAGTAGCTTGATATGTATGTATAGGCGTATTCATCAGTCATGAGTACTACTAGTCAAGGACTAAAGATACCTTGGAAGACGCATTAATGGTGCGGCTTCAGCGATGTCAGTCGGGTCGGCTGCTTGCCGATCTCGATTCTGTACTCGTGCATGATCCAGTTTGTCTTCTCCCCCCTAGGGGCCCTGCCCTTGTAGAAGACCAGTGTCTTCTTCATGCCGATGAGACTTGTGGTCGGCGGTAGGACGATCTCCTTGTCCTTTCTGGTAGCCTTCCAATAGCCAGCGTTTGTGGCCCAGTTGGTTCGTATCCTGGTGGGTACTTGAGGTCCTTCTTGGAGAGGAAGTATCACTCCTTCTCCCCCATGTTTACCTCATTTGGGAGATTCCATGGCTCGTATTTTTTCAGATCCACCTCCCCGACCACACCGTCGTGTCTTTCTTCAGCACCTTGGGGACCATGTAGAAGATGATGATCTCCATGTCTGTCGGGTGAAACTTGAACCCGGGCGGCAGATTTAGCTGTTGTTTCTGCTGCTGAACTTCAAGGTGGCTTCCCATGCACTAGTAGAAAAAGGGCCATTTGTCTCGGTTCGTAAGGGCCTTTAGTCCCGGTTCTGGAACCGGGACTAAAGGGTCGGGACTAAAGCCCAAAACCTTTAGTCCCGGTTTGCTTACGAATCGGGACCAAAGGCCCTCCACGTGGCGCTGCCTGGGGCGGGGGAGGGAGGACCTTTAGTCCCGGTTGGTGTTACCAACCGGGACTAAAGGCTAAAGGTCCTTGCCGGGGGCTGCCTTGCCGGGGGAAAAAAATTGAATTTTTTTTTAAATTATTTTTTTGATTTGTTTTTAAGTTTTATTACGAATTTCAAATCTTTGAATTATTTGACAATTTAATCTCTAATCATCCCTCCTCACTGCTTCAGAATTTAATCTCTAGAGTCTCTAATCAGCACTCATTCCAAATAGTCTAACTTCCAGGCCGGTCACCCATCCTCTCACTACTCCAGCCCCAGCACGCTTAACTTTCAGGTTCTATCTCCCCTAGTTTCCAAGTCTGCACTTGTTGTTTTCCTAACAATCTTAAGCTATCAATCCTGTTAACCCTTAGGTCTTGATGTCACATGATTTAATTTTTTGAATTATAAACAATTATTAAAATAAACAAAATAAGTACTAATAATATTGAATTTCAATGAAAATAAAATAAGTAATAATATTATTTTATTCTTTTTTTTGCCATTTATTCATTTAATATGACATAATTAATATCTTTAAATCTGTAAATCGAAATTCGACAAATAATATATCCATTATTATCAGAAAAATGTGAGGAATCCAAATATGACATCTTATTTTTAAATAAAATTAATTTTTAAAATTTTAATAATTTTTTTTTGATTTGAAATAACTTTTTTTCCTTTTGGAATTTTGAGAATCTGAGAAAACTTCACCGGGTAAACCTAGGTGAAATCGAGTCCGAATTTTTCTCTAGTTTTTTTTGATATATTAAACTTTTTTTTTCGACGTCGTATGCAAAAGTTATGGCCGTTTTACATTTTTTTTTCGTTTTTTTGCAAAAAAGGTCAAAATTCATATTTCAAAATTTCTATACCAACTAGACACTAAAACCTAACTACATCTCGAAGGATTTTATTTTTTGAAGATTTTATCATTTTTGTTTATTTTCTACAAAACTAAAAAAGGCGATCCACAGGGGGGGGGTAGAGTTTGAAAATTTCAGAACCCCTTTAGTCCGGGTTGGTGTCCATCCAATCATACCGTCGACTACACATCTGCTGGCACCGTCCCAGCCAGAGTCACAACTAAGGTTAACCAAGTCAGAAAGGTATGCGGCCGTCGGCTTCGAAGTATTAGGGTTTCAGACGAAAACTCGTCTGTTACAAAGACATTTCATTTTTTTAAACTTATTTCAACTCCAGACTTTTTGTGTGTGCACCATTCGAAGCCACGCCATCACTTTTCAACCCTTTCTGACTTCATTTGCTATTTTTCATGCATTTACTGATTTTTTTGAGCTAAATGACCCTGAAATTGAAAAGCACTACAAATGAACTCTCAAAAGGTTGAAAGTTGGCATGGTATCATCATTTCACCCACATAGCATGTGCTAAAAAGTTGAGACGGTTACGGCAAAAACTAGATGCACTTCGTGTACAAAATGGACAATCTCTTTCGAAGTATCAGGGTTTCAGACGAAAACTCGTCTGTTACGAAGGCATTTCATTTTTTTAAACTTATTTCAACTCCAGACTTTTTGTGTGTTCATTATGCACCATTCAAAGACACATCCTCAAATTTCAACCCTTTCTGACTTCATTTGCTATTTTTCATGCATTTACTGATTTTTTTGAGCTAAATGACCCTGAAATTGAAAAGCACTACAAATGAACTCTGAAAAGGTTGAAAGTTGGCATGGTATCATCATTTCACCCACATAGCATGTGCTAAAAAGCTGAGAGGGTTACGGCAAAAACTGGATGCACTTCGTGTACAAACTGGACCATCTCATTCGAAGTATCAAGGTTTCAGACGAAAACTCGTCTGTTACAAATGCATTTCATTTTTTTAAACTTATTTCAACTCCAGACTTTTTGTGCATTCAATATGCACCATACTACAACATGTTAAAATCTACAGAAAGAACTAACTAAAAATAATAAAAAACAACAATTAAATGACTAAAACAACTATATAAGCAAAACTGTATTGTTTTAATTAAAATCCTAATTTAAATTATTCTAAAAATAACCAAATAAATCTTACTGTGACAACAATCTAACACGTGACTAGGAGTAAAAAGAATTAAATTAAAAACTATTTGTAAACTCAAGTTATTCACAATCTAGGGTTTGAAGCAAATTTGAACAAATTCAAATTTAAACCATTCAAATTTGAAAACTAATGGCACAAACAGAAACTAGACAAAATTTTGAATCTAATGCAAAAAGAATCACTCAAAAACATCAAATATCTTAAAAGATATAAGCAATTTAAAACAGAAAACAAATGTAAAAACAGGAAAAAAAAACTTTCAGCACCCCTTTAGTCCCGGTTGGTAACACCAACCGGGACTAAAGGGGTTGAGGCTTTAGTCCCGGTTGGTGTTGGACTAAAGGTTGGACCTTTAGTCCCGGTTGGTGTTACCAACCGGGACTAAAGCCTCACCATTTGGTCCCGGTTCCAGCCACAAACCGGGACCAATGGCCCACGAGGCGCATTGGTCCCGGTTCGTGTCTGGAACCGGGACCAAAGGGGTCAGACGAGGCCCGGCCGGCGCCCTGGCCTCAAGAACCGGGACCGATGCTCCCATGGGTCCCGGTTCGTGAGTGAACCGGGAGTAATGGGCTTTTCAGGGTGGACCAAAGCCCTGTTTTGTACTAGTGATGGCGGAGGCTCTTTGGGAAATGGGTGCTAGGGTGGAACAAATGTTGGGGCCCACGATAGAGATGTGTCTATCTATGGAAGGAATTCAATGATAGAAAGAGATATGAGAGGGAGGTGCTTAAATAGGACCGAATGCGTGTACTGGCAAGACACTTTCCAGAGAAGCCTTGACATTTTTGGGCTTTGTTTAATTTGTTTTTATTGGCAGTGGATGGATGTATGCGAGCTAGCTAGATAGATAGAGATAGCTCCCTATCCTTTACAACTATGTGCTGCTTGTCTTATTGTGGGAGCCACGCCCAGGTGGTGACAAGTGCTAGGTTTCTCGAACCTCTCCAAGCCATGCCATGCCAGATTCAACTCTTTTGGTTTCTTGCCATTCTTGTTCATGTATGCATATGTACTCATGATATGTCATGCTTTGCTGCTGATGCCTGGTTTTGCACTGCAAAGCAACCATGTGTTGTTTACTATGTATCCTATGTATGCATTCTACCGTATGCTTTCATATCTATATACAAGACCTGGAGGTGAAATCTGTGAGTTTACATATTCCATCCTATGCATTCATATACTTTATATAGCCTCTGTAGGATTACACGAAAACCGTGTGCATTCTCTAAACAATGTGTGACAAGGAGAGGAGCTTCGATGGATGATTCAACATGTTGGGTACAAGGTGGTGCCTACGAGTGTCAGTAGTAGCAGTCACATCGATCTCTCTCATCTATCCCCCTATGAAAACAACACCCTTGGATCGGTTACCACCGGTCAAGAGGGGCTGGCGCGAACCACTGCTGAATTCCCGCATGCATAAGAGGGACCGGTACAATTCACACTCTGCGTGCATGCACACACACACATATGCATGTATGTACACAAACACACGTCACTGTCATGTGTCTGGAGATATACATCAGTTGCTTGGTTTACTCACTTTTCGGATTGTCGTGTACCGGTGTAGGTAAGTCTGTGCGCTATGATCTTCCAGCCTGTTTGCTTTTGCTCAAAAAACTGGCATAAGATATATGGATCTAACCACGCCTCCATGTGTGCATGGCTATGTGCTTATCATGTGGGCTAAAAGGGGGCGTTTCATGCGCTACCTGCCTTCTGCAAGGTTAGCCGTTTTATATATCATTTTGTAGATCGACGATGATAAGATTGGTTTTAGGATACAACTTAAATGAAAACAAAAGTCTGGCAAGAAAATTTTAATAGCTAGTCAACCAAATGCATAAATATGTATACATATAACAATCTCTACTTCACATTCCTTCTCCTTTTTTGGATCATAAAATGACATATACCAGGAGAAAAGGAATGTGCTACTTGTAGTCTGCGTTGGTATTTCCCCGAAGAGGAGAGGATGATGCAGTACAGTAGAGATAAGTATTTCCCTCAGTTAAGAACCAAGGTTATCAATCCAGTAGGAGAACCAAGCAAAATCCCGTTTAAGCGCACCTGCACACACAAGAGTAAACACTTGCACCCAACGCAAATAAGAGGGTTGTCAATCCTCTTAGCGGTTATTTGCGAGGATTAAATCTTATCGAGGTAAATAGATAAACTAAAATACTAATTAAAATAAAAGTAAAAAAATTACAGTAAGGTATTTTTAGGTTTTTTTATATGATAAAGATAGACCCGGGGACCATAGTTTTCACTAGAGGCTTCTCTCTTGAGCACATAAACATACGGTGGGTAAACAAATTACTGTTGGGCAATTGATAGAAAAGCAAATAATTATGACGGATTCATGGCAATGATCATTGACGGTGTCCTGGATTAGGGGGTACTAACCGGGCCGACCTGTCTCCTTGTTTGGGCCGACATACCCCCGCACATAACCAAGATGGACTCCGGAGACCGTACGTGGGAGGCGTGATCAAGGCTGCTCCTACCAAAGACTTGACGTATACTCCAAGATCTCTCCTGCCGCCTCTCTCCTAGCATACCGACTTTGTAACCCTAGATACCCTCCCTGGCGTGTATATAAGCCATAGGGTTTAGCCTGTAATAGAGAGAGATACGCAACAGTGCTTACCTAGCCATAGAAGTTAGACTCATATTACGATCTCGAGGTAGATCAACTCTGTACTCGATACATCTTCATCAATATAACAGAAGCAGGACGTAGGGTTTTACCTCCATTAAGAGGGCCCGAACCTGGGTAAACATCGTCTCCATTGTCTCTGTTACCATCGATCCGAGATCCGCAGCTCGGGACCCCCTACCCCGAGGTCTGCCGGTTTTTACACCGACACTGGTGCTTTCATTGAGAGTTCCGCTGTGAGATCGCCGGAGGGATCGATGGGATCGCCAGTCAACGGCTTTAAACCCACGGAGCATGTCTCCACATCTGAAGCTTTGGTCTCGCAGACACCCCCACGTAACATGGAAGCGAATCGAGACCCTTCCCCGGCTCCAACGAAGGCCCCCCTCGCCGATGAGGGGGTAAGATACTTCCTGGAGATTGGATCGGATGGTGACCCACTAATGACCGACTCCCAGATCGAATCGGCTAAACCGATAACTACGAATCCACCGTCGGGTGAACGGGACGAGGTCTTCAGCCTGCGGTCTTTAGAGACCGGATCTAGTCCGCCCACCTCTTGTATAGAATATCGCCCCGACGACTCCGGCCCGTCCGACATCTGGGACTTAGCTTACGTACGGCAGATCCCTGGTGAGCCGATCCGGCAATACTGGGCCAGGTTCTTGATCGTCAAGAGCAAGATACTAGAGTACCAAGACTCTGATATAATCGCCGCTTTCGAGCATGGATGCAAGGATAAAGGCATCTTGAACGCCCTCGCCCGCCGTTGCGTCCGAACACTCCCTGAATTAACCAACTTGGTAGCGCGATTTTGCGCCATTGAAGACGCCTGGCGAACCAAGGAGAATTCGGACTCGATCTGTGAAGACTACCCGGAACGCGACCGGTCGGCGCCTCGGCGCGAAAATCACAAATGCAATACCTCGGGTGATCGACCCCGGAAGAAAGGGAAAACCTCCGATCACCCCGGAACGGCCCTGGACGGCTTTCTGGGTAAACCATGCCCGATCCACGCCGTATTAGTTAACTCCTGCCCAACCCACAGCCTTCGAGACTGTTGGGTGCTAAGGCAGGTGGCCAAAGGGGGGCCCGCCCTCTTGGCGGGCACCTCCAGCCACTCTGGACGGACCTCGGATGAAGACGAGGTCTTCATGATTTATGAGACATTTACGTCTAAAAACCAGCGTAAATGGGCCTTACGGGAAGTTAACGCCGTCCGGCGGGTATCGCCTCGGGATGCGTGGATAGACACGCCGATCTCCTTCACTCAGGATGATCAGCCGAAGTCTACCCTGGACAGGTGCCCCGCCGCGCTAGTCCTCGATCCCATCGTGGACCGCTGCCGCCTCCATAAGGTCCTGATGGACGAAGGCAGCAGCCTGAATTTGATATATGAAAACACTCTGGATAAAATGCACATCGATAAAACACGCATAGAACCAAGCACCACTACCTTTAAAGGAATAGTGCCCGGGAGAGAGGCACGCTACAGTGGAAAGATAACTTTAGACGTAGTCTTCGGGACCTTGGATAATTATCGCTCCGAAGAGATTACATTCCATATCGCGCCTTTCAAAAGTGGATATCACGCCATCCTCGGACGGGACGCCTTTTCAAGATTTCGAGCGGTACCGCATTATGGCTACATGAAGCTCAAGATGCCGGGCCCAAAAGGGATCATTACCATTTCAAGTGATCCTGACAGGGCACTCAAAGCCGAGAATAAAACGGCGTCCCTCGCCCTCGAGACCCTGGCCGAAGCCTTCGCGGCCGAAGAATTAACCGCACTACGCGCCGAAGTCGATCGGGACGATGTCATCCTTGACAAAAGATCAAAACCTACTTCCTTCAAGCCGGCCGACGAGATTATCAAATTCCAAGTTCACCCCACGGACCCGCTAAAACGGCGTCCATAGGGGCTAACCTCGACCTAGAGGTTGCCGAAGCCCTACGCGGTTTCCTTAGGGAAAACTGGGACATATTCGCCTGGCACCCCTCCGACATGCCTGGGATACCCCGTAGGCTCGCAGAGCACAGCCTAAACATACTGGCAGGCTATAAACCCGTTAAACAAACACTTCGGCGTTTTTTCGAGCTCAAGCGTCAAGCAATGGGCGAGGAACTGGCAAAGCTGCTGGAGGCAGGATTCATCAAGGACATAAAACACCCCGACTGGCTAGCCAACCTGGTCATGGTACCAAAAAAGGATAGGTCCTGGCGGTTGTGCGTCGATTTCAAAGACCTCAACAAAGCTGGCCCTAAAGATTCCTTTCCCCTACCCCGTATTGACCAAATTGTGGACGCCACTGCGGGCCACGACGCATTGTGCTTCCTAGATGCCTATTCAGGGTATCATCAAATAAAAATGAAGGAATCGGACCAGGTAGCAACAACATTTATTACGCCTTACGGACCGTTTTGCTTCAATACGATGCCCTTCGGACTAAAGAACGCTGGTGCTACGTACCAGCATATGATTCAAACATGCCTGAAAGAACACATCGGAAAAACTGTGGAGGCCTACGTAGACGACGTGGTTGTCAAAACTAAACGCGTCGACCAACTGGTGGACAACCTCCGTTATACATTTGCCAGCCTACAGGAATATCAAATAAGACTCAACCCCAAAAAATGCGTCTTCGGGGTCCCGGCTGGCAAACTCCTCAGTTTTATTGTATCTAGCCGAGGAATTGAGGCCAATCCGGCCAAAATTCGAGCCTTGGATCGCTTAGAGGTCCCTATAGAGCTCAAAGATGTACAAAAGCTAGCGGGCTGCATAGCAGCCCTAAGTCGTTTTATACCACGGCTTGGCGAAAAAGCTTTACCGTTGTACAGGCTATTAAAGCAGACTAAAACGTTCAAATGGACCAAGGAGGCTGCGGCGGCCCTGGAAGACCTCAAGGCCCTCCTCGCCACCAACCCAATCCTGGCAGCACCAGGCGTTTGTGAACCAATGAACATCTCGGCTACAAACCAGGTGGTTAGCGCAGTCCTCGTGGTCAAACGAGACATGGAAGGTCATAAGTTCCAAGTCCAGAAACCCGTATACTACGTGTCCGAGGTCTTAACCCCCTGTAAGACACGTTACCCCCACTATCAAAAGATAGCGTACGCAGTCTTCATGGCATCGCGAAAGCTTCGACACTACTTTCAAGAGTGCGCGGTGACCGTGGCATCCGACGTCCCGTTAAGTGACATAATCAATAATAGAGATGCGACGGGGCGCATCGCCAAATGGGCTATAGAGCTCCTGCCTTTCGAAATTATCTATAAACCATGCCGGGCAATTAAATCCCAGGTGTTGGCAGACTTCGTGGCTGAATGGACCGAAGCCGAACTCCCTCGTGAGTACAATACCTATTCGCATTGGACGATGTATTTTGATGGCTCGAATATGCTCGCCGGCCTAGGGGCCGGCGTGGTACTCACGTCCCCCATGGGAGATAACATTCGATATGTACTGCAAATCATGTACACAGACTCCAATAACGCAGCCGAATACGAAGCCCTCTTACATGGACTTCGGATAGCGGTCTCCATGGGCGTTAAACGCCTCGAGGTCCGAGGTGATTCGAACCTCGCCATTTCGCAAATCAACGGCGAGTTCGATGCCAAAGACCCCAAGATGACAGCTTACCGAAATGCTGTCCTAAAGATCTCGGCCAGATTCGAGGGGCTGGAATTTCACCATATACCCCGAGATAGCAATCAGGCCGCAGACATACTCGCCCGGCTGGGCGCGAAGCGGGACAAGGTTCCCGAAAACACCTTCCTCGAGCGGCTTTTTAAGCCATCCGTAGTCTGGCAAGACAGCAAAGGAACATCGGACTCAAACGATGTCGGGCAACAGCCCCCGCCCGAAAAGGACGATGGTATCATAGGCGGGTCCCTGATCCAGAAAATGGATTCAGCGCATGACGTCATGGCAGTGATCGCACCATGGACTGAGCCGCTCCTTGCATACCTACTACAAAAAGAACTCCCTGATAACCAAGCCGACTCCCGTCGGATCGTAAGGCAGTCTAAGGCCTACAAGGTTCATGAAGGGGAACTTTACAAAATGAGTACAACGGGCGTCCTCCAGAGATGCATATCCGAGGAAGAAGGACAACTTGTACTTCAGGAGATACACTCCGGCATGAGCGGACATCACGCCGCTGCTCGAACCCTGGTCAGCAAGGCTATTCGCGCCGGTTTCTATTGGCCAACGGCAAGCGCCGATGCCTCGACATTAGTACAGCGTTGCCCAGGCTGCCATGTATTCGCGAAACAGAGCCATATGCCCCCCACGGCTCTGCGCACCATTCCCATTACATGGCCCTTTGCAGTCTGGGGGCTCGATATGGTTGGGCCACTCAAGGGTAGATCAAACAAAAATAAGTACCTACTCGTTATGGTAGACAAATTTACCAAGTGGATCGAAGCAAAGCCAGTCACCTCGGCCGAGGCCGTCCAGGTCATCGGTTTCATTTCGGGGGTAGTCCATCGTTACGGTGTCCCCCACAGTCTGATCACAGACAATGGAACCAACTTCACGGCTAAAGAGGTTAAGGCATGGTGTAAGAAAATGGGCATTAAGCTCGACTACGCGTCCGTCTATCACCCGCAGTCTAATGGGCAGGTGGAGCGAGCCAACGGGCTTATCCTTAGTGGAATTAAGCCACGGCTAGTTCGCTCCCTTAAAAAAGCCGATTGCAAATGGGTTGAGGAATTTGATTCCGTCTTATGGGGCTTGCGTACAACACCAAATCGGTCCACCGGGTATACCCCGTTTTTATGGTGTATGGCACCGAAGCGGTCCTCCCTTGCGACATCATACATGACGCACTTCGGGTGCGCATGTACGAGGAATTGGAGGCCGAACTCGATCGGCAAGACGCCTTAGACGCTCTCGATGAAGAGCGCAACGTCGCACGGGCTCGTTCTGCTATTTATCAACAGCAGGCACGACGCTACCACGGTAGAGAGGTCCGTGCTAAAGAATTCAACGTCGGGGATCTCGTAATGAGACTGCACCCCGAAAAACAAAAACACAAGCTCTCCCCTAGATGGGACGGACCGTTCATCATTGACCAAGTGCTCATCGGAGGAGCTTATCGAATCCGAGATCCAGAGGACGGCCGATTAGAGCCCCACCCGTGGAACGCGGTGCTACTCCGACGCTTCTATGCATAACTTCAAGTATACGGTCTGTTTAAATAACTTGTGCATTTTCTTTCGATTTAGCCTTTTTCCTTTCTTATCTTCTCCCCTCGGAAAGTTCTTTTATGACCCCGAGGATAATCTAGCTGGTTCTTTTCAAAACAATAGCTATTCCGCCCCTTATGTACTATTGTCTTTCGAGCCACTATATGCATCAATTCGCTTTAAGATTTGGCCAAGCTGGGTTGCCCGGCTCCTGTGCTTGCCCCTTAAGTTCCCGATATTTTGGCTAGGGGGCAAAGGGAGCACCGCTGTGATTGTTACTCCCGGGTCAACCAGTGTAGTACCTCAGACGGATAAAGCCGAAAGCTAGCGGTCTTATAATGCGGATTGGTCGGCTATGACAGAGGACTAACATGGCAGGGGTCTTTTCAAACCCCGACAAGGGGCTTTACCCCCGAGGTCATCCGTCTTCGGACGGGCGTGTTCGACACATTCCCCGCGGAAAGGAACTGTTGGAAGAACTATTTTCCTCGGAAGATGTTTCTTACGTTAAATAGTAATATGACATAACCCTCCGTTACCCTCTCGTCTTTCGAGCCGCATTGCCCGATTGCCTGGTCCCTTGACGCATCTGATTCGATCACCTCGGCCAGTAGTAAGGGACACTCCTCGGACTTTGTCCGAGGAGGCGGAAGCCGACGGCTGGCTGTCAGAGTTCGGTTACATGGGCGGACCTATTTGACATAGAATACCTCGGTACATAAAGTCATACCACAATTTTCAAGCATGGTCTAACCCGTCTATTAAGGTGTCTAGTGCGCAATCCTTTTGCGAGAATCGTGCGGTGGGCATTACACTATCGTATGCCAGGCTGGTCGGGATCTCTTCCCCATCCGGCCCCAGGGGTCCTACCTCTGCTAATTCTGTTGTCCTCAAACCGGTGTAATGGGTCTTCACCATGGCCCAGGCCTCTCTGGCACCCTCTCGGCAAGCTGATACTTTCCACGCTTGGATCCGGCTCCGCGCTCTTTTAAGACGTTCGGTCAGCGCGGCCATGTCTTCGGGGACTGGCGTCACCTCGGGCCATAACGCCTGGTGCACATCCTTCATCGCTTTCCGAGCTCCTTCATGCACCTCGGACAGACGATTGCTCATGTCTTCGGACATCGGACCCCGCGACTCCGGAGGAAGGTCAATCAGGCACACTGTCAAACAACAACACATTTCGAATGACACATTTCCTTGGACAATTTGCCTGACAAGTGTCTTTCATATTTTCTAACTTACCATAAATCATATCGTCCGCTTGCCGATTCTTTGCCTCTGCAGCAGCCAGGCGAGTTTTTAAGCTCTCAATTTCCTGGGCCTGCCGGGCGTTTTCAGCCCTAAGCACATTCCCGTTGCCCACATGCTGAATTGCCTGGCGTTGCGCTTCAGCATACGCCAGATCTTCGCGGGCCTGCTTCAGATCTCTTTCAAGCTGGCCCAGGGCTTCCGCTGCTACAAGCAATGCTAGGCGTCAGCTCTGCTTTTTTGACGTTACCCACTTCAAGGAGTAAAGCGCTTACCGTGCGCCTCTCTGGTGGATTTCTTCACCTGCTCAACCTCAGACAATGCCGCGTCAAGCTGCACCTTTGTTTGGTCTAACGCCGAGGTCAATTGTTCGTTCTTCAAGCGAGCTTCCTGTTATGACAACAAATGCAGGTTAGAATTCAAGCCTTGATTCGACCCCAGGGGCTCGTATCAAGCCTTAGGGGCTCCTACTACACTTGGTAGTCATATTCGTCTTTGAAAACCTTACCCGCAGCCCTCGCAACAGTACATCCTGCGACTCGTCAAAGGCACCTCGGGTCGCCCCGAGGTATGCGTCCACCGCGCTGAGAGCCTTAAGCTCCCTGTCCGAAAAGGCCGGGTTATTCAAGGAAGCCTTTCGCCGGCAATAGTTCGCGGTGCATTGAATTTCGGACAGAGTGGCCAATGTCGCTGAGTCCTCGGGCTGGGCGGCTCCTGGGTCAACCCTTGCAGGATTTCGAACCTCTGCTTCCTGGGGCGGGACCGTACCTTCCTCGGCCTCCGCGTGTGCAGTGGAAAGTGGAGACTGTCTGCGAATAATTGGCATTGTTAGAACCCAAAGTGTCTTTTCTTTGACGTGGAAGCCTTTCGTCGGCAATATTACCTAATTACGGATGGAGCACTCTCGTTTGCCCTCGCAACCTTGGACGGAGCTTCTTGAACCTCTGGCCGAACCCTTTCCGGTGGAACCACCTCTCTGCGGAGGCGTTGGGAGCGCCGCCCCTTTGAAGGAGAAGTCAGAAGATTGGAGACTGGGGGACGAGGGGCTCTCTTTCGCTTAGAGGGAGGGAGAGTTACCGATGAGGCTGGTCTTGTCCCCGGCGTATCAGGGACGACCGCTACCTTTGAGCCGTCAAGACTCTCCTGGAAAAAACTCCTCCCTTCATAAATAAGCCCCAGGTCTTCGTCCTCGTGGTAGAGAGGATCTTCTGCACGGCTGTGCAACTCCGGCTCTAGAGCCGGACTGCTCACCCCTTCGAGCCAACGCCTCCACCGCTGATCAACCAATATATAAAGGATTAATGATAAGGATCCCGATGTGAAACAGGAAAACCCGGAATAAAAACTTACAATGTCGGCTGGGTTGTAGTACGACAACCCGTCTTGGAACTGGCGTTTAGCAAACTCCTCGGCTGACCCCTGGTACATGCTGGCTAGAACAGCTCCAAGGGTCATTTGGTCCATGAAAGCCGCCTTGATGGATCGAGAGGCGTCCTCGGACCCGTTATACTCGCACAATAAATGCTGGCGCTGCCGAAGAGGCTGGACTCTCTGGTCTAGAGCCACCGCCATCACATCGATGATGGTGAGACCCGCGCTTGACAGGAGCTTCACCTTGGCCACTAGCCTAGTCACGGCTTCGTCTTCTTCTTGAGCCGAACTCACTGGCCTCCAGCTGTAATGCTTCCTCGGTGGATCTAGGGAGAAGGGTGGAAGGCCTGGCCGGACTGGCTCGTACAACAGGACGTCGGTAATATAGAACCACTCGGAAGGCCAGTAATCGGCCTCCTCCCGAGGTGTTCCCGCTGGATAGCCAGTCTTGTCGATTCGGCAGACTTCGGCTCCCCCGACCTCGAATAGCTTGTTGGTCGAAGAGCGGGGCACAATGCAGAAGAACTTCCGCCATAACCCAAAGTGCGCCTGACAGCCGAGGTGCAGCTCGCAGAGCGCAACGAACCCCGCGATATGTAGCACCGAATTCGGAGAGAGATGATGTAGCTGTAATCCGTAGAACTCCAGCAAGCCGCGGAGGAATGGGTGGATTGGGAACCCTAAGCCGCGGAGGAGGAAAGGTACGAAGCATACTCGCTCGTCCCCCGGTGGCGAGGGGAAATTTTCGGCTTGGGCTTGACCATCAATGGATGTTAATCCGGGGCGGGTAGCGGCTAGATCCGCATCCGGCAGGTATCCCTGCGTCGCCAAACGCTCTAATTGAAGGCGCGCGACGGAACAGCTCCCCCAGTCCCCCCTATCAGGGCCGTGAGGACGCCTTGACGATCCCTCGCCGCTCACCATTTTTTTGGGGCTCCTGAGCTAGGGCTTGAGGAAGGGGGAATTTCTCGCTGCGGTTGCAAGGGCGTACAACCACGAGCAAGGGTCAAGCGTCTATTAAGTAAGGGCAGAAAGGGCTGACGTCTCGACGTTTTTCCCATAAAGGGACCCAATTACCTAAGCGGGACGAGTTTCAACATCTGATATTGAGCTCTCAGTGAATTCTAAAGGTTGGCCGAGGTCTTTAACTCTGTTCGGAGAATAAAAGCACGGGAACTTGTCTGTCGAGCCAAGACTCCGGAATGTGAAGAGCGATGACTTCGGCATCGAAGACCAGTTTAGGGGCTAGTGACGGTGTCCTGGATTAGGGGGTACTAACCGGGCCGACCTGTCTCCTCGTTTGGGCCGACATACCCCCGCACATAACCAAGATGGACTCTGGAGACCGTACGTGGGAGGCGTGATCAAGGCTGCTCCTACCAAAGACTTGACGTATACTCCAAGATCTCTCCTGCCACCTCTCTCCTAGCATACCGACTTTGTAACCCTAGATACCCTCCCTGGTGTGTATATAAGCCATAGGGTTTAGCCTGTAATAGAGAGAGATACGCAACATTGCTTACCTAGCCATAGAAGTTAGACTCATATTACGATCTCGAGGTAGATCAACTCTGTACTCGATACATCTTCATCAATATAACAGAAGCAGGACGTAGGGTTTTACCTCCATTAAGAGGGCCCGAACCTGGGTAAACATCGTCTCCATTGTCTCTGTTACCATCGATCTGAGATCCGCAGCTCGGGACCCCCTACCCCGAGGTCTGCCGGTTTTTACACCGACAATCATGTATATAGGCATCACGTCCGAGACAAGTAGACCGACTCCTGCCTGCATCTACTACTATTAATCCACCCATCGACCGCTATCCAGCATGCATCTAGGGTATTAAGTATGAAACAGAGTAACGCCTTAAGCAAGACGACATGATGTAGAGAAGCAAATTCAAGCAATATGAATAAACCCCATCTTTTTATCCTTAATGGCAACAATACAAATACGTGTCATGTCCCCTTCTGTCACTGGGATTGAGCACCGCAAGATTGAACCCATCACAAAGCACCTCTCGCATTGCAAGATAAATCAATATAGTAGGCCAAACTAAACCGATAGATCGGAGAGAAATACAAAGCTATAACAATCATGCATAATAGAGTTCAGAGAAGACTCAAATATTTCTCATGAATAATCTGATCATAAACTCACAATTCATCGGATCCCAACAAACACACCGCAAAAGAAGATTACGTCAGATAGAACTCCAAGAACATCGAGGAGAACATTGTATTGAAGATCAAAGAGAGAGAAGAAGCCATCTAGCTACTAGCTATGGACCCGTAGGTCTGTGGTAAACTACTCACACATCATCGGAAGGGCAGCAAGGTTGATGTAGAAGCCCTCCGTGATCGATTCCCCCTCCGGCAGAGTACCAAAAAAGGCCTCCAGATGGGATCGCGGAAGAACAGAGGCTTGCGGCGGCGGAAAGGTTTTCTCTTCTGGCTCTCTGGGGGTTTCCCAATATTTGTGAATTTATAGAAGTGGAATTAGGTCAAACGGAGTCACATGGGCCCCACAAGGTAGCACGGCGCGCCCCCCTGGGGCGCGCCCTAGTGCCTTGTGAAGCCTCCGTGAGGCTTCTGGCCTCCTCCCAAAGCTTTCCAGGTTTCTTTCGTCCAGAAAAAAATCTCCAAAAAGTTTCATGGCATTTGGACTTCATTTGGTACTGTTTCTCTGAAAAGCCAAAAATAAGCAGAAAACAGCAACTGGCACTGGGCACTAGGTTAATAGGTTAGTCCCATAAAATGATATATAATTGCATATAAAAACATCCAAGATTGATACCATAATAGCATGGAACAATCAAATATTATAGATACGTTGGAGACGTATCAAGCATCCCCAAGCTTAATTCCTGCTCGTCCTCGAGTAGGTAAATGATAAAAACAGAATTTTTGATGTGGAATGCTACCTATCATGTTTCATCATGTAATCTCTATCTTACGGTATGAATAATAAGATCCGAATGATTCAAAGCAATAGTCTATAATTTGATATAAATACATCAATACTCAGGCATACTAATAAACAATCATGTCTTTCAAAATAAAAATGCTAAAGAACGTTATCCCTACAAAATCATATAATCCTGTCATGCTCCATCTTCTTAACACAAAATATTTATCATGAACAACCCCGGTTTTAGCCAAGCCATTGGTTCATACTTTTTATCGCGCTTCAGCCTTTTTCAACCCCCATGCAATACATGAGCGCAAGCCATGGATATAGCACTACGGGTGAAATAGAGTATGGTGATAGAGATGAATAGGAGAAGTCAAAAAATGGAGAAAGTCTCACATCAATGAGGCTAATCAACGGGCTATGGAGATGCCCATCAATTGATGTCAATGCGAGGAGTAGGGATTGCCATGCAACAAATGCACTAAGAGCTATAAGTGTATGAAAGCTCAACATGAAAACTAAGTGGGTGTGCATCCAACTTGCTTGCTCATGAAGACGTCGGGCATTTGAGGAAGCCCATCATCGGAATATACAAGCCAAGTTCTATAATGAAAAATTCCCACTAGTATATGAAAGTGACAAAATAGGAGACTCTCTATATGAAAAACATGGTGCTACTCTGAAGCACAGGTGTGGAAAAGGATAGTAACATTTCCCCTTCTCTCTTTTTCTCTCATTTTTTTTTCATGGCTCTTTTTTGCCTCTTTTTTTTCTATATTTTATCTCTTTTTTTTCTTCTTTTTTTATTTTTTTTATTTTCGTCCGGAGTCTCATCCCGACTTGTGGGGGAATCATAGCCACCATCATCCTTTCCTCACTGAGACAGTGCTCTAATAATGATGATCATCACACCTAGAACAAAAATATGACTCTATATGAATGCCTCTGGCAGTGTACCAGGATGTGCAATGATGCTAGTGTAACATGTATAACAATGATGAACGGTGGCTGAGCCACAAATACTATGTCAGCTATATGATCATGCAAAGCAATATGACAATGATGATGTGTGTCATAAAAAAACGGAACGGTGGAAGTTGCATGGCAATATATCTCGGAATGGCTATGGAAATGCCATGATAGGTAGGTATGGTGGCTGTTTTGAGGAAGATATAAGGAGGCTTATGTGTGATAGAGCGTATCATATCATGGGGTTTGGATGCACCGGCGAAGTTTGCACCAACTCTCGATGTGAGAAAAGGGCAATGCACGGTACCGAAGAGGCTAGCAAATTGCGGAAGGGTGAGAGTGCATATAATCCATGGACTCACATTAGTCATAAATAACTCACAAACTTATTGCGAAAGTTTATTAGCCCTCGAAGCAATGTACTACTACGCATGCCCCTAGGGGGGAGGTTGGTAGGAGTTAACCATCGCACGCCCCTGATCGCCACACAAAGGAAGACAATCAATAATAAATCATGCTCCAACTTCTTAGCATAACGACAGATCATACGTGCATGCTTTGGGAATCACAAACCTTAACACCAATATTCTTACTAAACCACAATTATCTACTAATACCTCCCACATATTACCATCTTAATATCGCAAAACTATTGCAAGGAATCAAACTTATCATATTCAGTGATCTACATGAAAGTTTTTATTATATCCCTCTTGAATACCTATCATATCAGGACCAAATTCATAACCCGTGCATATTACCATTGCTATCGTAAGACTCTCAAAAAGATATAAGTGAAGCATGATAGTGCAACTATTTTTTTTAAATATCATCACCGCCGTGCTCTAAAAGATATAAGTGAAGCACTAGAGCAACTGCCTAGCTCAAAAGATATAAGTGAAGCACATAGAGTATTCTAACAAATCACGAATAATGTGTGTCCCTCTCAAAAAGGTGTGTTCAGCAAAGATGATTGTGACAAACTAAAAAGCAAACAAAAGCAAACAAACTATTTCACAAGACGCTCCAAGTAAAACACATATCATGTGATGAATAAAAATATATCTCCAAGTGAGTTACCGATAGATTGTAGACGAAAGAGGGGATGCCTTCCGGGGCATCCCCAAGCTTAGACGCTTGAGTCTTCCTTGAATATTACCTTGGGGTGCCTTGGGCATCCCCAAGCTTAGGCTCTTGCCACTTCTTATTCCTTTATCCATCGTAGTCTCACCCAAAACTTGAAAACTTCAGCACACAAAACTCAACTGAAACCTCGTGAGATCCGTTAGTATAACAAACAAATCTTTAACTTTAGGTACTGTAGTAAATTGATTCATATTTAATATTGGCATAATTCTACTGTACTCCAACTTCTCCATGACTCATACCCCCCCCCCCCCCCCCCCCGATACGATCCATAGATTCATCAAAATAAGCAAACTATGCAACAAAAACAGAATCTGTCTAAAACAGAACAGTCTGTAAAGATCTATTTAAAATCCATACTTATGTAACTCCAAAAATTCTGAAAAATTAGGAAAACGTGGACAATTCATATATCAATACTGTGTAAAAATTTCAGATTTTTCTGACGCTCCAGTACAGAATTAAAATTCCAACACTTGATGCAAAACTTTCTGTTTTCCAAACAGCATCAATTATACTATCTTCCAAATCATCCCAAAGGCATTACTTGGCTCAAACACTAATTAAAACACAAAAACACAATCATAACAGAAGCTATAATCATGCAAACACTCAAGAACAGTGGGTAGAAGCAAAATTTTATTTTATTCATTGGGTTGCCTCCCAACAAGCGCTATTGTTTTATGCCCCTAGCTAGGCATAATGCATATTTTCAAGTGTTGTCATCCTTGGTTTTGACATCCTTAGGTGTGTGATTTTCCTGAGGTTTCTCAAAAACAATGGGGAACACATCATCAACCAAAATACTAGGGTTATTAAGGCTACCTTCTTCAAACCCCTCTTGGTTCCCTTTTACGATCCAAGCATACTTACGATTAATTCCATTAAAAACTTGTTGGATGATATGTATGGGAGGAACTTCCTTTATAGTATTTTCATCAAAGGCATGGTGATCATGAAAAACATATCGCAACATATACTCCTCATTATATAAAATTTCATCTATCACAGGATTTTCTCGACTCATATTATAGAAATCAAAGATCTCTCTAGCTTCTCGTACTATGTAATCAAACTCATTCATAAGGATAAGAGTAGCTATCTTTTTAGCTTCGGTGTTATTTATAACTGGCAACTCATAAAACAATCTTTGTAATGTAGGATGAGTACGGATAAATCTTCTTTCGAGTTTAAGAATGAGTGCGGAGATAGCCTCCCATAACTGTTGGTTCTTTTAAGAATTGGGGTGTCATTACAGGCCAAATTTCCCATGCAATTAAAGAACTCTTGAATGATATTTTTCCATATGACATTTCCACTCCCTACTACAAAATTTTTTGAGTCTAAATTTGAGAGAATTTCTATCTTAGGAATTTTAGCATCCTCATCTTTTTCAATAACAAAATCAGACATAGTGGCAACTTTAAGCAAGCAAACTAGCAAATAAAATATTTTTGTGTTTTTGTAAAAAAAAATTAGAAGTGGGGGAGATGAAAACAAGAGGCAAATGCAAATAAAAGGCAAATAAAGTAAATGCAAGTGAATGATAATTTGTGCGAAGGTACTTGGTAATTTTGATGATATCTCCCCGGCAACGGCGCCAGAAATTCTTCCTGCTACTTGTAGTCTGCGTTGGTATTTCCCCGAAGAGGAGAGGATGATGCAGTACAGTAGAGAAAAGTATTTCTCTGAGTTAAGAACCAAGGTTATCAATCCAGTAGGAGAACCAAGAAAAATCCCGTTTAAGCGCACCTGCACACACAAGAGCAAACACTTGCACCCAACGCAAATAAGAGGGTTGTCAATCCTCTTAGCGGTTATTTGCAAGGATTAAATCTTATCGAGGTAAATAGATAAAATAAAATACTAATTAAAATAAAAGTAAATAAATTGCAGAAAGTTATTTTTAGGTTTTTTTATATGATAAAGATAGACCCGGGGACCATAGTTTTCACTAGAGGCTTCTCTCTTGAGCACATAAACATACGGTGGTTAAACAAATTACTGTTGGGCAATTGATAGAAAGGAAATTAATTATGACGGATTCATGGCAATGATCATGTATATATGCATCACGTCCGAGACAAGTATAGACTGACTCTTGCCTGCATCTACTACTATTACTCCACCCATCGACCGCTATCCAGCATGCATCTAGGGTATTAAGTATGAAACAGAGTAACGCCTTAAGCAAGATGACATGATGTAGAGAAGCAAATTCAAGCAATATAAGTAAACCCCATCTTTTTATCCTTAATGGCAACAATACAAATACGTGTCATGTCCCCTTCTGTCACTGGGATTGAGCACCGCAAGATTGAACCCATCACAAAGCACCTCTCCCATTGCAAGATAAATCAATCTAGTAGGCCAAACTAAACCGATAGATCGGAGAGAAATACAAAGCTATAATAGTCATGCATAAAAGAGTTCAGAGAAGACTCAAATATTTCTCATGAATAATCCGATCATAAACTCACAATTCATCGGATCCCAACAAACACACCGCAAAAGAAGATTACATCGGATAGAACTCCAAGAACATCGAGGAGAACATTGTATTGAAGATCAAAGAGAGAGAAGAAGCCATTTAGCTACTAGCTATGGACCCGTAGGTCTGTGGTAAACTACTCACACATCATCGGAAGGGCAGCAAGGTTGATGTAGAAGCCCTCCGTGATCGATTCCTCCTCCGGTAGAGTACCAGAAAAGGCCTCCAGATGGGATCGCGGAAGAACAGAGGCTTGCAGCGGCGGAAAGGTTTTCTCTTCTGGCTCTCTGGGGGTTTCCCAATATTTGTGAATTTATAGAAGTGCAATCAGGTCAAACGGAGTCACGTGGGCCCCACAGGGTAGCACGGCGCGCCCCCCTAGGGCGCGCCCTAGTGCCTTGTGAAGCCTCCGTGAGGCTTCTGGCCTCCTCCCAAAGCTTCCCAGGTTTCTTTTGTCCAGCAAAAAATCTCCAAAAAGTTTCGTGGTATTTGGACTTCATTTGGTACTGTTTCTCTGAAAAGCCAAAAACAAGCCGAAAACAACAACTGGCACTGGGCACTAGGTTCATAGGTTAGTCCCAAAAAATGATATATAATTGCATATAATTACATATAAAAACATCCAAGATTGATACTATAATAGCATGGAACAATAAAAAATTATAGATACGTTGGAGACGTATCAGAATGTTACATTCATGATCAAAAGAAGATATGCATTGATACATGTAATTACCTTAGTTTGGAAAAAAGAATATATGCATATAGTACAAACAATCTATTGTCGTGGCAACAACACATGCCATGTTCACATTATATTCACTACTCATTAACCTGTGCGCCATCACTCGCTAGTATTTTGGAAAACAGATAAATTGTAAAAGTGCCTCTTGAGACAAATGCTAAAACTTTTTTAGTAGCATTTATCATATTTTTGACTATAGCACTAAACGGAAATACAATGAGATAACCTTTTGTGAGACTGCTAAACAAGTAAGAAAAAAAACCTTGTAATACAGTTTTTTTGTGATAATTTCTGGAGCAAAAACAAAATATATTCTTGGGTAATTTTTAAATAGGCACTTCGCATACATGCCCTTCAACAAGTATGTGTTTTTCCATTCGGGGCCATTCGTTAGTGTTGTAATTATTCGGATTTCAACATTTGTTGTAGTTCAGATAATTATTGTGATGCTAAAACATTAATATGTTTTATTTATGTTGTTGTTGTCCTATTGTATTAAGTTTATATTATTAAAAATCATGAATTTTCGTAAAAACCCGAAAACGGTTTGTCCGTACAGCGAGGGCTCTAGCTGGAACAGATCCCGTAAACACGTCCGACTAAAGTTTACGGGATCTGTTCCGTGCTAGAGCCCTCGCTGTACCGCAAAACCGTTTTCGGGGGAACCTTAAATGGATTGGGGGGGGGGGGGTTGCAGGATCTGCTAGATATGCTCTAAGGCACTGCGGGTGCTACTTGTGATCTGCGTTGGTTTTTCCCCGAAGAGGAGGGGATGATGAAGTACAGTAGAGATAAGTATTTCCCTCAGTTATGAAACCAAGGTTATCAAACCAGTAGGAGAATCATGCAACACCTCGTTAACAGTACCTGCACACAAAACAACAAATCGTTGCACCCAACGCAAATAAGGGGTTGTTAATCCCTTGGCGGTTAATTGCAAGATTAAATTGTATGGTGATAGATAGATAGATCAAAATAAATATAAAATAAAATAAATAAAGGAAAAGTGCAGCAAGGTATTTTTAGGATTTTTAATATATGATAAACGTAGACCCGGGGGCCATAGTTTTCACTAGAGGCTTCTCTCTTGAAAATAGCATATGGTGGGTAAACAAATTACTGTTGGGCAATTGATAGAAAAGCAAATAATCATGACGATATCCAAGGCAATGATCATGTATATAGGCATCACGTCTGAGACAAGTAGACCGAAATGATTCTGCATCTAATACTATTACTCCACACATCGACCGCTATCCAGCATGCATCTAGAGTATTAAGTTCATAAAGAACGGAGTAACGCCTTAAGCAAGATGACATGATGTAGACAAAGTAAACTCACGCATGAATAAACCCCATCTTTTTACCCTTAATAGCAAAGATACATACGTGTCATGTCCCTTTTTGTCACTGCGATTGAACACCGCAAGATCGAACCCATTACAAAGCACCTCTCCCGTTGCAAGATAAATCAATCTAGTTGGCCAAACCAAATCAATAGATCGGAGAGAAATACGAAGCTATAATAATCATGCATAAAAGAGTTTAGAGAAAACTCAAATAATATTCATGGATAATCTGATCATAAACTCACAATTCATCGGATCCCAACAAACACACCGCAAAAAGTGATTACATCGGATAGAACTCCAAGAACATCGAGGAGAACATTGTATTGAAGATCAAAAAGAGAGAAGAAGCCATCTAGCTACTAACTATGGACCCAAAGGTCTGTGGTAAACTACTCATGCATCATCGAAAGGGCAGCAAGGTTGATGTAGAGCCCCTCCGTGATCGAATCCCCCTCCGGCGGAGTGCCGGAAAAGGCCCCCAGATGGGATCTCTCGAGAAAAGAAGCTTGCAGCGGCGGAAAAAGTATTTCATGGACTCCTCTGTTGGTTTCCCGATTTTAGAGAATTTATAGAGGTGGAATTAGGTCAAACGGAGCTATGTGGGCCCCACAAGCCACCAGGGCGCCCCCCCCCCCTGGGGCGCGCCGTGGTGCCTCATGGGCCACTGCTTCATCTTCTCGTCCTGTCCCGAAGCTTCTAGTGTTTGTTATGTCCAGAAAAAAATCTCCAAAAAGTTTCATGGCATTTGGACTTCGTTTGGTACTGATATTCTGTAAAACCAAAAACAGGCAAAAACCAGCAACTGACACTGGGCACTAAGTTAATAGGTTAGTCCCAAAAAATGATATATAATTGCTTGTAAATGTATATAAAACATCCAAGATTGATAATATAATAGCATGGAAAATCAAAAATTATAGATACGTTGGAGATGTATCAGCATCCCCAAGCTTAATTCCTGCTCGTCCTCGAGTAGGTAAATGATAAAAACAGAATTTTTGATGTGGAATGCTACCTATCATATTCATCATATATTCCCTTTTCTTTTGTAGCATGGACATTTGGACTTGAATGATTGAAAGCAATAGTCTATAGTTTGACATGAAGACATAAATACTCAAGCATACTAACAAGCAACCATGCCTTTCAGAATATCAACGTTAAAGAAAGTTATCCCTAGCCCATTATGCTCAATCATTGATCCATTCATGAAACACACTCCATATTAGCTACATCCAATGCACAAGTATGACAATAGTGCTCTCTAGTTGGTGCTTTATAAGAGAAGATGGAGACTCAAAATTAAAAATAAAAATTGCATAAAAGTAAATAGATAGGCCCTTCGCAGAGGGAAGTAGAGATTTGCTAATGTGCCAGAGCTCAAAGCTTAAATTAGAGAGATAAAATATTTTGAGAGGCATGCTTTTCCTGTCAACGAAAACGAATGAGAATTTCCAATATCTTCCATGCTAGACACATTATAGGCGGTTCCCAAACAGAAAATAAAGTTTCTTTCCTTTCCACCATTCTTTCACCATCCATGGCTAGCCGTATCCATGGGTGCCCTCCATACCAACACTTTCCAAGGAATTTAATATTATCATCATATAAAAAAAATTCATTTCATTTCATTTCATTTCGGGACTGGGCATCCCTATTACCTGCCACTCTATCGTGCAATGACAAGTGAATAAACACTCATCATGAGAATAACCCGCCTAGCATGGAAAATATTGGCTACCCCCTTCCGCCTCATGAGCGGTACGGGCACACAAAACAGAAAATTATTTTGAAAATTAGAGTTGGCACACGCAAATTTACTTGGAACGGCATGGAAATACCACATATAGGTAGGTATGGTGGACTCATTTGGCACAACTTGGGTTTAAGGAGTTTGGATGCACAAGTAGTATTCCCGCTTAGTACAAATGAAGGCTAGCAAATAGATTGAGAAGCGACCAACCAAAAAGCGAAAACGGTCATAAACATGCATTGAACATAACTAACACCGAATAATGCACCATAAGTAGGATGTAATTTCGTTGCATAACTATTGACTTTACGTGCATGCATAGGGAATCACAAACCTTAACACCAATATTCTTACTAAATCACAATTACTCACTAACATGATTCACATATTATCATCTCCATATCGCAAAACTATTGCAAGGAATCACACTTATCATATCCAATGATCTATATGAAAGTTTTTATTATATCCCTCTTGAATATTCATCACTTTGGGACCAAATTTATATCTTGTGCAAATTACCATTACTATTATCAACTCTCAAAAAGATATAAGTGAAGCATGAGAGCGCAAATATTTCTTCAAAATTTTAATCTTATCAAATCTCAAAATAATATAAGTGAAGCATGAGAGTGCAAATATTTCTTCAAAATATAGCCACCGCCGTGCTCAAAAAGATTTAAGTGAAGCACTAGAGCAACTGCCTAGCTCAAAAAATTTAAGTGAAGCACATAGAGTATTCTAACAAATCATGTTAAATGTGTGGCTCTCTCAAATAGGTGTGTCCAGCAAGGATGATTGTGACAAACTAAAAATCAAACAAAGCAAAGACTCATATAATACACAATGCTCCAAGCAAAACTCATCATGTGACGAATAAAAATATAGCTCCAAGTAAAATTACCGATGGTTGGTAGAAGAAAGAGGGGATGCCTTCCGGGGCATCCCCAAGCTTAGACGCTTGAGTCTTCCTTGAATATTACCTTGGGGTGCCTTGGGCATCCCCAAGATTAGGCTCTTGCCACTCTTTATTCCTTCAACCATCGTGATCTCACCCAAAACTTGAAAACTTCAATCACACAAAACTCAACAAAACCTTCGTGAGATCCGTTAGTATAACAAATAAATCACTACTTTAAGTACTGTTGCAAACCCATTCATATTTTATTTTTGCATTATACCTACTGTATTCTAACTTCTCCATGGCTTATACCCCCCGATACAATCCATAGTTTCATCAAAACAAGCAAGTAGTGCATCAAAAACAGAATCTGTCAAAAACAGAACAGTATGTAGATATCTATTTAAAATCCATACTTCTCTAACTCCAAAAATTCTGAAAAATTAGGAAAACGTGGGAAATTCATATACCAATACTGTTTAAAAATTTCAGATTTTTCGGACGCTCCAGTACAGAACTAAAATTCCAGCACTGGACGCAAAACTGTCTGTTTTCCGAACAGCATCAATTATACTATCTTCCAAATCATCCCAAAGGCTTTACTTGGCACAAAAACTAATTAAAACACAAAAACACAATCATAACAGTAGCATAATTGTGTAAACACACAAGAACAGAAATAAAAAATAAAAATTTATTTTATTCATTGGGTTGCCTCCCAACAAGCGCTATTGTTTTTTGCCCCTAGCTAGGCATAATGCATAGTTTCAAGTATTGTCATCCTTCAAATGATTCCATAAGTGGCCCTCATAATGTTAATGGTGGGTTCCCACTCATCATACATATTTTTAGGAATTGAAATTTCTAGTTCTAGCTTTTCTTGTAACGCTTTCATCATTGCTTCTACGATGTGTTTAGTAAAAGCCTTATTTTGTTCATAAGCGTTGGGTGAATTTAGCATGGATTGTAACAAAGAAATACACTCAATTAAAGAACAACTATCATAATTAAAGTCTTTGTAATCCAAGAGAGTGGGCATATCACTAGTTAAAGTTTTTACCTCTCCAGACCCACTTTTATCAATTTTTTCATCAAGATTTTCACCCTCCGAATTATGGGAACGCCTTCTAACTAAAGTTGACTCTTCTTCAATCCCCTTTTTATCAAGTTTTATATTGCTAAACAAGGAATCAATAGATGAAACACCAATCATTTTAATATCCTCATCATTACTTCGTTCTAATGATTCCGGCTTAGCTGCCATTTGATTTACTAGCATAGCTTGCGCGTCAGAAATTTTTCCTTGCAAATTTTCAGTAAGAGCAAATTGAGATTGAAGATTAGCAACTTCTTTACTAACATCATCGAGTTGTTTTGCAATAGCATCCAACAAAGTAGAGTGTTCTTTGAGTTCTTCGGTAAATTTTTTGTTGTGCTCAAACTGTGTAGTCATGTAATCTTTAGGTTTTTTCTCAATTTCGGACAAAATTTTCTAATAAGAGGTATCATGATAATTTTCTCGGGGCATCATGATTAGGCAAACAAGGTAACAAGCAAGCAAGTAAGCAAACAAGAAAAAGGCAAACGGAAAATATTTTTGTATTTTTGTAAAAACTTTTTAGAATTGGGGGAGATGAAAACGAGAGGCAAAGGCAAATAAAATAAATGTAAGGAGATGAAAGTTTTATGCGTAGGTACTTGATAGATGTTGATGATGTCTCCCCGGGAACGGCGCCAGAAATTCTTCCTGCTACTTGTGATCTGCGTTGGTTTTTCCCCGAAGAGGAGGGGATGATGCAGTACAGTAGAGATAAGTATTTCCCTCAGTTATGAAACCAAGGTTATCAATCCAGTAGGAGAATCATGCAACACCTCGTTAACAGTACCTGCACACAAAACAACAAATCCTTGCACCCAACGCAAACAAGGGGTTGTCAATCCCTTAGCGGTTAATTGCAAGATTAAATTGTATGGTGATAGATAGATAGATCGAACTAAAATATAAAATAAAATAAATAAATAAAAAGTGCAGCAAGGTATTTTTAGGATTTTTAATATATGATAAACATAGACCCGGGGGCCATAGTTTTCACTAGAGGCTTCTCTCTTGAAAATAGCATACGGTGGGTAAACAAATTACTGTTGGGCAATTGATAGAAAAGCAAATAATCATGACGATATCCAAGGCAATGATCATGTATATAGGCATCATGTCCGAGACAAGTAGACCGAAACGATTCTGCATCTACTACTATTACTCCACACATCGACCGCTATCCAGCATGCATCTAGAGTATTAAGTTCATAAAGAACGGAGTAACGCCTTAAGCAAGATGACATGATGTAGAAAAAGTAAACTCACGCATGAATAAACCCCATCTTTTTACCCTTAATAGCAACGATACATACGTGTCATGTCCCTTTCTGTCACTGGGATTGAGCACCGCAAGATCGAACCCATTACAAAGCACCTCTCCCATTGCAAGATAAATCAATCTAGTTGGCCAAACCAAATCAATAGATCGGAGAGAAATACGAAGCTATAATAATCATGCATAAAAGAGTTCAGAGAAGACTCAAATAATATTCATGGATAATCTGATCATAAACTCACAATTCATCGGATCCCAACAAACACACCGCAAAAAGTGATTACATCGGATAGAACTCCAAGAACATCGAGGAGAACATTGTATTGAAGATCAAAAAGAGAGAAGAAGCCATCTAGCTACTAACTATGGACCCGAAGGTCTGTGGTAAACTACTCACGCACCATCGGAAGGGAAGCACGGTTGATGTAGAGCCCCTCCGTGATCGAATCCCCCTCCGGCGGAGTGCCGGAAAAGGCCCCCAGATGGGATCTCTCGAGAACAGAAGCTTGCGGCGGCGGAAAAAGTATTTCGTGGACTCCTTTGTTGGTTTCCCGATTTTAGAGAATTTATAGAGGTGGAATTAGGTCAAACGGAGCTGTGTGGGCCCCACGAGCCACCAGGGCGTGCCCTCCTAGGGCGCGCCGTGGTGCCTCGTGGGCCACTTCTTCATCTTCTCGTCCCCTCCCGAAGCTTCTAGTGTTTGTTATGTCCAGAAAAAAATCTCCAAAAAGTTTCGTGGCATTTGGACTTCGTTTGGTACTGATATTCTGGAAAACCAAAAACAGGCAAGAAACAACATCTGGCACTGGGCACTAAGTTAATAGGTTAGTCCCAAAAAATGATATATATAATTGCTTGTAAATGTATATAAAACATCCAAGATTGATAATATAATAACATGGAACAATAAAAAATTATAGATACATTGGAGACGTATGAGCGGGCGGTGGAAAAAACATGCACCTTTGTGGGCTAGGTACCGAATGCGCTTGTGCCGAGGATTGTCGCCTTGTCACTTTGCCAACCTACAAAATTGTTGCACCTGGGCTATGAACAGTGGTGCGTGGTTCAGTTTGTCTATATGGGGAAGTACTAAGTGATCATCTAATATACAGGAAATGAAAAAGATGGATGAGGAAGGACCAAATCCCAACGCAGAACGTGCGTCGTTGATGCCACCGCCCGAACGAAATATATATATAGGACAAATGTTTCCTACCACCCGGTGGTAGTTATCACCACGTGAGTTTTGTATGTTGTATGTAATATCTGTCATAACCGAAAGTGTGTACGTGTAGTATGTAGTATATAAGACTATTTGGGTAGTATATATCCCACTATTTAGGTAGTATATACTAGTTTTCTAGTATACTATTTTATGTGTAAAAATATGAAGGTATTTTTAAAATACACAAAAAACTTTGGACTCACATGCAATTTTTTCATATAGGTCACTTGGAGAAATCTGAGATATAGTATACATACATAGAATGATAATGTGGTATAGATACTACCAAATGGTAGTATATGAGACATGAGGGTAACTACCATCGGGTGGTATGATGTATTTTCCCATATATATTACATAATTTTTTAAAGAATGTTAAACATGCATTTGAGAAATGTTACTCATGTGTACGAACAATGTTTGTGACATTGAAAAAATGTCACATGTTTAAAAAAAATGTACGTGCCATTTTTAAAAGTGTTTATACATGTACAAAATGTTCGCGTAATTAAAGAAATGTTTCGTACATTCAAAAAAATGTATTTTACATTTAACAAAATGGTCACTAGTCCAAAAATGTTTTTGTGACATTTAAAAAAAATTGCATACAATCTAAAACAAAATGTTTGCGTAATATAAAAATATGTTTCGTACCATTAAAAATGTACGAGACATTTTAAAGAAAAATTCTGGCAATTAGGAAAATATGCCTGGCGTTTTATAAAATATTTATACAATGTAAAACAAATGTTCCCGTAGGTTAAAAAATGTTTATTTCCATTAAAAAATCTAAGGGACATTTTAAAGAAATATTCAAGTGTTTCCAAAACATGTCCATGAAAGATTTAAAAGATATATCTACGATGTAAAAAAAATGTTTGTGTAGTTTAAAAAAATGATTATTACCATTAAAAAATGTACAACGTGTATTTTGATAATGTTACTGCGTATTCAAAAAAGTGTTCATAATATGTATTATTTTAAATGTACATCATGTATTTGAAAAATGTCCAAAGTGTATCAGAAAATTGTTTCACGTGTGCTCTAAAAATGTAAATTGTGTACCCAGAAAAAAGTAGACATGAAAAATGTATTTGAAAAATGTACAGCGCTATCTGCTTCATGCATGGGCTCCTGGGGTCCGTGCCGCTGGTGCACATCGAGGACGCATGCGAGGCGCACCTCTTCTGCATGGACCAGCCGTCCATGGCCGGCCGGTTCCTCTGCGCCGCCGGGTACCCCACCTTGTAGGTCTATGTTATCCGCTTCGCCGCCAAGTATCCGGAGCACAAGATATTGCTCAAAAAGTACGTGATCGATCTACCGAGTCCTTCACTCCTTGTATTGCTTGCATGGTTGATCAGTTTGTGTTTGTTTTATAATTATAATTATGTTGTTATGATTGCTGTAGGGTGGCAGGAGAGTGGGTGAGGGTGCCGGGTGATTCGAGCAAGCTTGTGGAGCTGGGGTTCAAGTTCAAGTATAGTGTGGAGGAGACGTTGGACTGCAGCGTCGAATGTGCCCACACTACTAGGGAAAACCCTAGCAGTAGCGCGGGGTTTATGCCTAGCAATAGCGCGGGGTCCTGCGCTACTGGTAGGCGCTACAACTAAATTTTAGCAGTAGCGCAGGTTTGACCCCACGCTACTACTAATTCTGTTATCAGTAGCGTTGGTATGGACCCGCGCTACTGATAAATAGTAGCAGCGTGGGCTTTGACCCACGCTACTGCTATTTGTCTGTATTTTTTTATATATTGTATTTATACACGGTTATACAAATTTTGATATAGTAAGCAATTGAGAGATTGTTATATCATTATGATCATGATGAGTTATTATATCATTGGGTGGAAAAAACGCGGATTAGATTCAAGTGGATGGATCCAAAGTGACCAAAAGTTGACGGATCATGATGAGTTATTATATCATTGGGTGGAAGAAACGCGGATTAGATTCAAGTGGATGGATCCAAAGTGACCAAAAGTTGGATCCATCCACTTGAATCTAATCCGCGTTTCTTCCACCCAATGATATAATAACTCATCATCATCATATTCATATAAGAACTCATATATCATCATCATCATAATAACAACTCATCATCATAGTCATATAAGAACTAGCTCATCATTCTAGCACAATGTAGCACATAACTCATCATCATCATCATCATCATCATCATCATCATAACAACTCCTCATCATCATCATCATAGTCATAACCAACACTAGCTAATTGTTCTTAGCACATGATGAGTACTACCTAGGACCTGCTACTCTCTCTAAGGTAAAATAGCATAAAATAGGTAAACCCCTGAATCTCCATTATGGAGAATAGAGATCCACCTGTCTCCCATTTGTGGGCTGCGCACCATGATGCCCCCAAGTAGTTCCCTGCGATCATTCATAACTTTTCTCCATCCTTTGATTGTGAGGTCTTCATCTCATCGAGAAATCGTGTATGCACTGCGGTGAACCATAGGCCAACTTGGTCGTAAGCTAATAATGTTCATGTCACCTTTCATATGCATCAGATGAGGCACACAATCCTTCGGAAGTTTCTATTGAAGAACATCATAATAACATACTTAGCAATGTAGTTTAGATTAAGAAGAATGTATGCAAAAGATGCACTAGTGACATAATAGAAAAAATCTTACCATGCTATCTCCATGGATGTTACCGTAGTTCAACACGTGGACTAGTGGCACGTATTGACCATAATTTTGAGGAATATCATAATTCATCTTGAAAGTCTCAACATCATTAATAAATGGGACAAGATGATTTTTCTCCTCGCAAGTTAGTTCGGAGCCATAACTGTAGTAGGTTTTGTCTACTACGTTCCGTACATTTCTTGAAGAATGGAAATAAGCTGTCAATGGAAATAAGCTATCAACTATTTTTAAATAAACAATATAAATTACTTAACACATTTGTTTGACACACTCACATAGAGGTAGAACTGGAAGCGTATCCACATCGACCCAAATGTCGATATTATCTTCAATGTCATCTTCAGGACGCGAATATCCAAGGTGACATGTATATCCTCCTGAAATCCATATGCCTTGCATAGTGCTCTCCAATTTGAGCAACCAAAATGGGAGTGGTTCACTGCATTGTATAGCTTAACGGCAAAAGCGTAACCATGTTGGGTCCTCAGGTGAACTTTCTTCGTCTCCATAGTCTCACGATCTTAGAAATCCAGCTTATCCAAGACATACGGTCTTGCATGGCAGGGGATGCACTAGTCAAATTGTAAAAAACAGAAATTACACGTTGAAGCAAAGAAGCATAAGTCATGCTTAATTACGAAAAAAGACTTGTCGTTGTGACGTACCGTAAAAACATCGAAGGTCTCGCCGAGCTTGATGGTGAAGCGCCTACCATCTTCCAGGTGAGGCCTGTCGCACATACCCCGGTCGTCGGAGTAGTACTCACACTCAGGGATCCTATAGTCGTCAGACATTTCCTATGTTCATAATTCAAAGATTAAAAATCGATCGACGACAATTACCAGGAAACTCAACACACATATCACTATTCAGCACGGGTTGACTTTTGGTCCGTCGAGTCTTCCTTGCTAAACTCTCATCTCACGTGGTGTATATGGTGGGCACTCCCTCTCTGATATTGCGACTGCCGGTGATGGTCGCTCCTCCTATCTTTCCAAAGTGCATTACAACAAAATGTCTAGCACCTTGGAAAGAAAGAGAAGCGACCCCCACGACAATAGTCTGGATTCTTCCCCTCTCATATTTAGACCGTCGGTGATGGTCGCTCCTCCCTTCGTTCCCGAGTGCATTACACCAAAATGTCTAGCACACAGGAACAAAGGAGAAGCGACCCCCACAACAACAGTCGGGATTCTTCCTTTCATCTCACGTGGTGTATATGGTGGGCACTCCCTCACTGATATTTTGACCATCGGTGATGGTCGCTCTTCTCTTCCTACCCATGCATTACCAAAAGGTCTATCACAAGAAAGAAGAGGAAGAGCGACCCCCACGAGAACAGTCGGGATTCTTCTCTCTCATATATGGAGCAAGGAGCCCTAACAGACTGAAAGTCATCCCGTTACATATATGGAGCAATGACATAAAAATGGCCTATGTTCTGCCGGAATGTCGATTAATTCCCGTTCTGGCAAATCACGGGCACTCGATATTTCCTATTTTATAGCACAAGTCATGCCAAAATCCATGAAAATTTTCGGCATGACCTTTGCTAAAAACAGGACATATCAAGCGCCTGAAATTTGCCGGAACGGAAATGAATCAACATTCCGGCAAAACATAGGCCACTCGGAGGTGTTCCCTGCAAACATAAGCCACTTGGGCAAGCACATATCCTTCATTTTTCAAATATTCATGTGTGACAGCACTAGTAGTACACAACACTACATATCACATGTCTAAATCTCCATCATATTTGAGCAACACTAGTACACAACACTAGATATACATGTTTACTCACTATAGACGATGGTTGTCGAGGAGGCGGGTGTCGTCGGTGATCTTCTGGGCGTCGTCGACCGGCTCGTCGGTGATATACCCTGCGCCACATGAGCATAAACACATGAGCATTTATATAGAAAATTTCAAACTTGGTATGCTCATTGCATTTCAGTGGTTCAATTTTGACAGCAAGCATAACATTTCATTTCATTAGGTCTCTTTTTCTCAGTGGTTCAATTAAAGTGTCCAATGCATATCTTGGTTAACTCAATTTTGTACTCAAAATTCACTAGGCATCAACTACATCCAAACCTATGAATAAAATTAGTAAAACTTTTGAAACTTTCTATACCTAAATTAGTACTAATTTTTTTATAACAAAACTACTAAAATTTTCTATAACAACACTATACCTAAACATTTATAGTACTTTCTATAACAAAACTACTAAAAATTTCTATACCTAAAAAATTTTATACCTCAAAATTTCTATAACAACACAATACCTAAAAATTTGTCTAACATTTCTATAACAGGGAGGAGGTGGGAGGAGGGAGGAGTGAGGAGGAGGAGGGAGGAGAGAGGAGGAGGAGGGAGGAGAGAGGAGGAGGAGGGCGGCCGGAGGAGGAGGGAGGAGGGCGGCGGCTTACCGAGGAAGGAGGAGGGAGGACGGCGACGGCAATGTGGCAGCGACGGCGGGAGGGAGGCAGTGAGGCAGTGAGGAGTGAGGGGAGGGAGAAGGTCTAGGCGCGGGGAGAGGGATAAGGTGGCCTTAGCAGTAGCGTGGGGCGTGGGTCCGCGCTACTGCTAAGCCCATTAGCAGTAGCGGCGGTTACGTGAACAACGTTACAGCAGCAGCAGCGCTGTGTATGGACCACGCGCAACTGCTAATGGGCTTAGCAGTAGCGCGGGTGCCACAGCCGGCGCTGCTACTGTGTCAAGCCCCAGGGGCACAATAGGGCCCACTTAGTAGTAGCGCCGGTTTCATGGGCCGGCGCTACTACTAACGTGCACCTGCAGCTCTCGTCTTAGGCCCGCGCTACTGCTAAGTAGCAGTAGCGGGGGCCATTTATCCCTCGCTGCTATTACCTGTCTACCTATAGGGTTTTCCCTAGTAGTACCAAAGAATGGGAGAGCTCTGATGGTGATAAACTAGTTTTTTTGTTTGACCATGCATTCCAAGCAAGGACCCCGAAGAAACTTTGGATTTGAATGCGGCCACATATTCATGATCGTCGGCTCGAGTCTTGGATCTCTTGTTGACAGTTTGAATTTAAACTTGGATGTTAATAAAGTAATGTATACATATTGATTTGTGAAAATGGAGCAGCTGCTCTAACGTGGAACATGTTTATGGCAAGATGCCCATTTTGTTTTCAAGTTGCGTTGTGGACCGGCCCATTTACTGGTTTTTGTGCGGTTCCTTCAGTTTTTAGTGAGATGGGATAGGAGGGGAGAATCTTTCTTCCCGATGCGAGTCATAATTAGGTCTCGCCTTTGGTGGGAGGCAGTTGGGCCGGCCCAATACGGGGTCCTAGAGGAGCGGATTTTTCTGGGAAGTTTTGAACGTTTTTCGTGGTTTTTCCTATTTGTTTCTTCGGTGGTTTTGACTGAATATTCACATGTTTTTTGCTGTCCTTTTTGTGGTGCCTGCTATGTTTCTTTCATCGGTTTTATGTCCTTTTTCATTGGTTTTTCTTATTTTTTTCATTTCAACAAGTGTCTACTTTTTTCAATATTGTACGTTTTTTGTATACCTGTGGGATATTTTTGGATACATGTACATTTTGTTGAAATACATGTGTTTGAACATCTATTTGATACGTGATAAACATTTTTGAAATACACATCGAAACTTTTTTTTGAATGATAGAAAACTTATATTTTTTAACTATGTGGACATTTTTCTACATTTTATTAGAACTTCATTAACATTTTTTTGAGACATGTGATTTTTTAAAGAAAAATGTACATGCATTTCTTAAAATGGTACAAACCATTTCAGTTTGAATTACGCAAACAATTTTTTACATTGTCTAAACAATTTCATTTCGAGTATATTATATGGACGTCAAAGTAAAACTGGAATATATTCGAGGACGTGTATATGATACATTTCGAAGGCTTTGTCAAACCAAAGGATGTTGGAAAGTGTGTAAACTTCAGAGATCCAGCAATGGACTGGAGCAAGCATAATGGAGTTGGAATCTTCGTTTTGATGAAATGGTCAAAGAAATTAATTTCATCAGAAATAGCGACGATGCTTGTATTTACAAGAAAGCACTCTCTCTGTAAAGTAATATAAGACCTTTTAGATCACTAAAGTAGTGATCTAAGATGTCTTATATTACTTTACAGAGGGAGTAAGTGGGAGTGCAACAACATTTCTAATACCTTATGTGGATGACATATTGATGATTGGAAATGATGTAAATTTCTTATCACAAAAAAGGACTTCGTTGAAATTGATTTCATGACGGACTTGGGCTTGGCAACGTACACATTGGGCATAAAATCTATGGAGATAGTAGTGCCTAATAGGGCTAACCCAAAATACGCACTAGTATAGATCCGTGCTATTAAGTCCCTCCTCCCTTCACACACGATAGAGAATAAATGTGTGTGATGAACACATCGCACACCATATATAAATAGAACCGTGTGCCAAAAAACTAAATGTGTGCAAATGAGGACTCATCGCACATACTTATTTCTGAAAAACTGTGTGTGATCGTGTGCACACATTTCACGAAAAACTAATTGTGTGCTATTAAACACTTATTGGACATACTTCTTTTACAAGACCTGTGGGCGATGTATTGCACACGGTTTGATTAAATGAATTAGTGCGTTGATGTCGTCCATCACACACGATTCATTTGATAAAATTGTGTGCGGTCAGTTTTATGTTAATACCAAAAAGTTCATGTGTGTTACTGGAAAATCGCACACGGGTGGATAAGAACTATTGTCAGCCCACGTGTCTTGCCAAACCAATCGTCCCTGCGACAAGGACTAGGCATGGACTAAACTAGTCTTGTTCCCACCAGAACGCTCATCGGCGCGCATCCGTCCTGCCCATTTTTCACCAATTGCCATGCGCCGGCGCCACACCGATGCGATGCGAGCATCGGTGCGTCATTTCCCGCGCATGACCAAGCCTTATAGCCCAAGCGTGGCGGGCAACTGGTCAAGAAAACCCCAATCGCCCCAGGTCAAGAAAAATCCCCATTTCTCCTTCGCCACCGCCGATACACCGAGTGGCTTCTGTAGGAGAACGCGACAGAAAAAAAAAATTCGGTACAGCGAGCACGCCCAGGACCACTATGGAGATGTAATACAGGGTTTGATCTGATCCGTACCGACACGTAGCGCAGCGGAAGAAGAGTCGGTGTAGATCGTCGGTGCAGATCCCCACAGCTAGGATTTACAACCTCCCAACCGCGAGGATGTACTACCTCGTCGGACAGCCCTTCGGGAGGCGGTCGGACAGTCCCTCGGACGATGTCACGGACAGCCCTTCGGGAGGACCCTCGAAACTCGAACGGTAACTCGGACAGCCCTTCGGGAGGACACACGAACAGCCCCTCGGGCAAAAGGTCAAAACTATGACCTCTCTACGGGGTTGCACACATACGGTGTCAGCTATCCGGCAGGGCTTCGCCGTCCAGAACTAGTTCCTGCCGGAACCCAGACAGCCTTTCGGCTCTACGAAAGTATTTCACTGGGAGGGAGAGAGAAGCCAGACAAGTCTATGGCATGTGTATGAGAGCAAGGATGAGTGTGGAGAGCACCCCCTCCACCTCTATTTATAGGAAAGCCAAGGGGTAAAGTTGGCATTCAAAAATACAAAAAGTGCCCCCACTTTATGTCTTTACATAAAAGAATAAAGCAAAAAAGGGATGGCATGTGGAGCTCCAAGGAGCTCCACCCCCTTTGGCCGGCCACCCCTTGGGGGCCCCCCATGAGGGGCTTACTTGACCTCCAAGCCCTTCTAGAAGCCTTTTGGAAATATCCCAAAAGGTGGCTTTCCATAAAGTAACCAAAAAACACTTTCACTATTCACGAAGACATTTTTCTGCGTCTGTTAAATCCCAAATTATTTTTGTGTGCCTAGAATAATTCCAGTACCCACAAAAACAATTTTGAACGCATTCCGAAACAATTCCGGAACAATGTTTTTCTTCAGCGAAAAGCTACCATTGCGGTTCCGGCTGCTCCGGAACATTTCCGGTTTTTCTCTCCGGAAAAATTCCAGAAGTTACCAGAACAATTCTGGCACACTCCAAGTGTAGGGGAACGCGACAGAAAACAAAAAATTTCGGTACAGCGAGCACGCCCAGGACCACTATGGAGACTGCATACAGGGTTTGATCTGATCTGTACCGACTCGTAGTGCAGCGGAAGAAGAGTCAGAGTAGATCATCGATGCAGATCCCCACAACTAGGATTTACAACCTCCCAACCACGAGGATGTACTCCCTCGCCAGACAGCCCTTCGGGAGGCGGTCGGACTGTCCCTCGGACGATGTCGCGGACAGCCCTTCGGGAGGACCCTCGAAACCCGAACGGTAACTCGGACAGCCCTTCGGGAGGACACCCGAAACTCGAACGGTAACTCGGACAGCCCTTCGGGAGGACACTCGAACAGCCCCTCGGGCAAAAGATCGAAACTACAATCTCTCTACGGGGTTGCACACATACGGTGTCAGCTATCTGGCAGGGCTTCGCCGTCCAGAACTAGTTCCTGCCGGAACCCAGACAGCCTTTCGACTCTACGAAACTATTTCGCTGGGAGGGAGAGAGAGAGAGCCAGACGAGCATGGCATGTGTATGAGAGCTTGGATGAGGTTTGGAGAGAACCCCTCCACCTCTATTTATAGGATAGCCAAGGGGTAAAATTGGCATTCAAAAATACCAAAAGTACCCCCACTTTATGTCTTACACAAAAGAATAAAAGGGAAAAGGGGTGCCATGTGGAGCTCCATGGAGGAGCACCACCTTGGCCGGCCACCTCTAGCCCCCCCCCCCCCACATGGGGGTGCCTTGCTCCCCAATCCCTTCTAGAAGCCTTTTGGGAAATATCCCAAAAGATGACTTTCCAAAAAAATATCCATAAAGTGATTTTTACTATTCACGGAACCAATTTTCTGCGACCGTTAAATTCGAAAATATTTCTGTGGGTCTTAGAATAATTCCAGTACCCACACAAATGATTTTGGACGCGGAACATTTTCGATTTTTATCTCGGAAAGTTCCCAGAAGTTTCCAGAACACTTCTGGCATCCTCCAAGAATTTCCAGATGTGTGCCGAAACCAATTTGACTTAATGGTATCCCCAGAAACAACTTTTCAGTTTTACCGGAACTATTCCGGTGTTCTCTCCGGAACGTTTCCGTTTCGTCCGAAACTTTTTCGGTGATTTTCTCTCAGACTCCCCGTCTAGTATTCAGCAGATAGATGACCCTTAAGCGTGTGACCCTATAGGTCCGGTGAAGTATAGACATGACCCGGAACACTTTCCGATCAATGATCAACATCGGAGCCGTGGACACCCATATTGACCCCTATACCCACACGAATGAATATTCGAGTGAACCTCCAGTTGTCGTGTGCTATTCCTGTTGCTTCACGATATATTACAGACACCCGAGGTGAGATTTATTGCATCCCCATGGATCAACAACTTGTCCACCATGCAAGTTACCTCGTTACCGGTTTTGTTCTCTTTTCTCGTTTCCGTGTTCCGGCATCCCAGTGATCAAATCACAGTGTGTGTGGCCAGACGATGATGGATACCATAACACCGAGAGGGCCCTAGAATATCTCTCCATCATTGGAGGAGCAAATCCCAATCTTGAGCTATCTTGTTACTTGCCATACTTTTCCGTGAACCCGTAAGCCGCCGTAATAGCCACCCATTTACGGATGACGTTTAACAAGCCCCAAAGTTCACGAAGCAAGTACGAAGGAACTCGATACTCTCATGGTCTAAGGAATTATGCAAACATTAACTATCTCTGTGTTATTAACCATTAACTTGTGACGAATGTATCTCATAGCATAACATCAATTCGGGTCGATTCAACACAAGTGTTCTACTAACATTGCGCCCTCAAAATTGCCGGCATAGACATGCCCATGATCAGGAAAACAGGATCATCATGCAATACTTGAGCTAGTCATAGAGGCATGACTAGGAATACATTTTCCGTTTATTATACCACACGTGCACATGAATTTTCCTCCGAGCCTCGTGGTTACTGCAGACTCGAGAATCATTTCAGTTATAGCATGGAACATAAACATTCATTACAAACTCGGAGATACAAAATAACTGTTATTACTGCCTCTAGGGCATATCTCCTACAGACTCCCACTTGCACTAGAGTCATAATCCAGTTACATGGCTTCCCTAACACCAATGGCTATCCGGTGTTGCTCATGCTTTGCTCATGGTAGAGGCTTTGTCATCGGGTCTGACACATTCAGATCCGTGTGAACTTTGCGTACTTTCACTAAACCCTCTTCGACATGATGTCGAATGAGTTTAAATTTGCGTTCAATATGTCTTCTCTTATGGTGCGAACATGGCTCCCTTGCCTGAGCCACGGCGCCACTATTATCACAATAGATCTCCACCGGGTCCAGAGCACTTGGAACCACACCAAGGTCTTCAAGAAATTGCTTGATCCATACCGCCTCCTTGGAGGCTTCTGAAGCAGCAACATATTCCGCCTCCGTCGTAGAATCCGCCACAGTCTTTTGTTTGGAACTTTTCCAATCAACTGCGCCACCGTTCAATATGAAAACATAGCCTGATTGAGATTTGAAGTCATCTGGGTCAGGCATGAAGCCTGCATCAGTGTAACCACTTACAATGAGCACTTCATCACCTCCGTACACAAGGAGTAAATCCTTGGTCCTTCTAAGGTACTTAAGAATACCCTTGACTGCGGCCCAGTGTTCCAATCCTGGATCACTTTGGTACCGGCTGCTAACACTTAGCGCATAGGAAACGTCCGGTCTTGTACATAGCATGGCATACATAATAGAACCAACTGCCGAGGCATATGGAACATCATTCATCTGTACTCGCTCATCGAGAGTCCGAGGACACTGATTCTTGCAAAGCACTGTGCCAGGTGACATGGGGAGTAGGCCTTTCTTGGAGTTCTCCATGTTGAACCTTTTCAACACCTTGTCAATGTACGTGCTTTGGCTAAGCGCTATCAGGTGTTTTGATCTATCTCTATAGATCCTGATGCCCAATACATATGCCGCTTCACCTAAGTCTTTCATTGAAAAACTTTTCTTCAATGAGTCTTTTATTTCGTTAAGAAAATTCACGTCATTTCCAATCAACAATATGTCATCCACATACAAGATTAGAAATGCTTTTGCGCTCCCACTAAGCTTCTTGTAAACACAAGATTCTTCGACATTCCTGATGAAGCCAAACTGTTTGACCACTTCATCAAAACAAATGTTCCAGCTCCTTGACGCTTGCTTCAGACCATAAATGGCTTTCTGAAGTTTGCATACCTTTCCAGCATCCTTATGAACGACAAAACCTTCTGCCTGTATGATGTAGACATCCTCTTTGAGGTTTCCATTTAGGAAAGCCGTTTTGACATCCATCTGCCATATTTCATAATCCAAATAAGCAGCAATTGCTAGTAATATCCGAACAGACCTAAGCATAGCTACGGGCGAGAAAGTCTCGTCGTAGTCCACTCCTGGAACTTGCGTGAACCCTTTTGCGACAAGTCTAGCTTTGTGGATAGTAATGTTACCATCCGCGTCCGTCTTTCTTTTGAAAATCCATTTACAACCAATGGGCTTTACGCCTTCTGGAAGTTCTTCCAAGTTCCAAACTTGGTTTTCGTACATGGATTCTATTTCGGATTTCATGGCTTTGTGCCATTCCTTTGAGCTGGGCCCCGCCATCGCTTCCTTGTAGTGCGCAGGTTCATCGTCTTCAAGAATGAAGATTTCGTTATGAAACCACTCAGGTGGCTGAATAGCCCTACCTGATCTGCGTGGTTCAGTTACAACATTGTCTGAAGTCTCCGTATCACATGCGACAACTTCCGGCTCGGTTGTAGGGATAATTAGCGGAATTGCTTCCGGTTCCTTAGCCATATCAACGGTTGCCGAAGATTCAATTATCTCATCAAGTTGTACTGTCCTCCCACTCACTTCTTTAGCGAGAAACTCTTTCTCAAGAAATTGTCCATTTCTGGCAACAAACACTTTGTTATCGGACGGGTGGTAGAAGGAATACCCAATTGTTTCCTTGGGATAACCAACAAAGTAACATTTGTCTGATCTGGGATCAAGTTTGGTAGGTTGTAAACGTTTTACGTATACCCCACAACCCCAAATTCTGAGATGCGACAAACCGGGTTTCTTCCCGTTCCATAACTCGTATGGTGTCGTCTCAACAGACTTAGACTGTGCTCTGTTTAATGTGTGAGCGGCAGTTTCTAGTTCGTGACCCCAAAAAGATATCGGTAGATCTGTAAGAGACATCATCGACCTTACCATGTCTAACAGGGTTCGGTTACGTCGTTCCGACACTCCGTTTCGCTATGGAGTTCCGGGAGGCGTAAGCTGTGAAACGATTCCACGGTCACTCAGATGTTGGCTAAACTCATGACTAAGGTATTCGCCCCCGCGATCAGACCGCAGAAACTTAATCCTTTTGTTATGATGATTTTCTACCTCATTCTGAAATTCTTTGAACTTTTCAAAGGTTTCCGACTTATGCTTCATCAAGTAGATATATCCATACCTACTCAAATCATCCGTAAAAGTCACGAAGTAGAAATACCCACCCCGTGCGATTGTGCTCATTGGACCACATACATCACTATGTATTATTTCCAACAATTCACTCGCCCGTTCAGGATGACCCGTGAACGGTGTCTTGGTCATTTTCCCCATCAAGCAAGCTTCACATGTGTCAAATGATTCAAAATCAAAAGACGGTAAAACTCCATCTTTATGGAGGCTTTGCCTGCGTTTCTTTCCGATGTGGCCAAGGCGATAGTGCCACATGAAAGTGGCGGCGGTATCAGCCTTCTTAAGGCATTTAGCATTTACGTTAAAGACATCATTTCCACATTCAAGATTTAGTATGAAAAGGCCCCCAACAATGGGTGCAAATCCATAAAACATATCCTTACAATAAAGTGAACAACCATTGTTCTCAGACTTGTACGAATACCCATCGTGTACTAAACATGATCCGGACATAATGTTTCTACACAATAGTGGAACAAAATAACAGTTATTTAGTTCTAAGATAAATCCTGAAGGGAGACATAGAGGCATAATGCCGATGGCTTGAGCGGCGATCCCAGCGCCGTTCCCGACGCGCATCACGACTTCATTCTTTGCTAGCTTGCGCACCTTCTGAAGTCCCTGTATCGAGTTGCAAATGTGAGCAACCGATCCGATATCAAATACCCAAGACTTAGAATTTTCGCTAGCAAGCAAAACGTCAATGACATTAGCTTGTATAACAATTATACCTTTTCCAGTTTTCCCGGACTTCTTATCTTCCAGATACTTCTTGCAGTTTCTCTTCCAGTGTCCTGTGCCCTTGCAGCAGAAGCACTCAGTTTCATTCTTGGCTCCGCCCTTAGAGTTGCTTTGGGAGCCGGTCTTACCGGCGCCCTTGCCCTTCTTTGGCTTGCCTTTCTTTTTGAAACTGGCGGTTTTATTCACAAGCAACACTTGCTTGCGACTTTTCCGCAGTCCTCCTTCTGCAGTTTTTAGCATGGCGAGTACCTCTTCCGGTGTTTTCTCCATCCCACTCATGTTGTAGTTCATGACAAAACCGTCGTAAGATGGGGGGAGTGAAGAAAGCATCATGTCCATCATATGGCCAGGCGGAATTGGAAATTCCAGGGTTTTAAGCCTTTCAGCATAGCCAATCATTTTGAGTACGTGTTCGCCAACTGAACTGCCCTCAGCCATCTTGCAATCCATCACGGCCTTCATGATATCAAATCGTTCAGACCGTGCGGTTTCCTTGTACAGAGCATCCAATTCCCGGATCATATCACGGGGTTTGTGGAATTCAAAACATTTTTGAAACCCTGCACTCATGCAAGCTAGCATGAGGCACTGCACTAAGTTGTGATCATCATCCTTAGTGGTCCAGACATTTTGTTCATCTTCCGGGGCAGTGGCCGCCGGTTTAGCTGGAAGAGCATTTTCAAGCACATACATTTTCTTAGCGCTCCTGAGGACAATCCTCAGGTTACGGACCTAGTACGCATAGTTGTTTCTAGTCGCAGCTAACTTCTCTTTCTCTAACATCGGGCCTAAGTTGAACGCGGTGTTGCGAGCCATTTGATCTATAACGGAAAACACAAGTTTCACTTAGACTTTGTTCATAATGATATTGGCACTAGTGAATAAACAATTTTATTCTAAAGTGCGCTCCCACTCAAATCAATATCTCTCAAAATTGATTATGAGTGATTCAAGATCCGTATTTCAATCCGACGCCATTGATGGGTTCATCACTGATGACGCGAATTTCAATCGGTAGGCCAACTTGCCGATCACATCACTTATGTGATTCTTGTTCATCTTTCGATGGGCGTGTTCCGAGCTCAGGACTCTCCTGCCTGAATGTCAAAGACAACCAAGTGATCTTGCTGCGAGGTCTGACCTCACCCGCCTCATTCCTCTCGATTCATTCGTGCTCATGTGTACATGGCGCACCCCGAAAAGATACGAATTTCAGACGGTGCTACACTTGGGTGAACACTAACTACTTTGATATTTTTAAGTGAGAGATCACCCTAATAAAAAGCGACTACCACGCAATCAAGAAGGGTGCATCATAAGGGATAAACATCTCAGGCAATTCATAATAGCATGATATGGTATAGCCCTTTCTGATGGAGAAGTCAAGTATTTCTTCGTCTTCGGCATTTGCGTCGGTGTTCACCTTCGCGAAGATTGCCACCACCTTGTCGATGCACCAGATAATATTGCAATCTCTATAGCTAATAAAATAAGTGCATTACTTAAGGTTGACACGCAAGTCATGTTAATGAATTTACATCACATAGTCATCTCATACATAATCGAATTAATATGAGCATTGCTATACCACATCACATGCACATCCTGCAAAACCAAGTTAGACGCCTCTAATCGGTATATGCAAATTTTTATTTTACGTGGCTTCGAAGGTTTTGACTTAAACCGCAGCTACCAACGTATTATCATCAAGTATGATTATTCAAGTCGCTAGATTAACATCGCGGGGTGCATGAAACACGAGATAACGAAATCTCGAGCCCCATACTAAACTTCGTCATACGCATGACCCCCGTGCAGATCATATCTGCATTGCCCTTTCATCTGTGAATTTCATCTTTCTTTTGACTATGGCGGAACCCAAAGAACTGATAGCACTTCATTGATCAATCAGGATCACGGATTGCCAGAACTTTGTGAAATTCCACCATGCTGTCTCGAGATCAGAAATACGCAAATTCTAGGGAAGCAACAAGAACATCGGGTAACAGATTTCATCTGCTACCCGCATAAATAATTTTCAGCAATAGATCTCATCTACTCCAAAATTATATTATGCAATACCCATACATCTCCATGTATTCTAGATCGTAACCTGCATCTACGCATAGCACGGCTCATGATGCCACTGTAGGGGAACGCGACAGAAAACAAAAAAATTCGGTACAGCGAGCACGCCCAGGACCACTATGGAGACTGCATACAGGGTTTGATCTGATCCGTACCGACTCGTAGCGCAGCGAAAGAAGAGTCGGAGTAGATCGTCGGTGCAGATCCCCGCAGCTAGGATTTACAACCTCCCAACCACGAGGATGTACTCCCTCACCGGACAGCCCTTCGAGAGGCGGTCGGACAATCCCTCGGACGATGTCGCGGACAGCCCTTCGGGAGGACCCTCGAAACCCGAACGGTAACTCGGACAGCCCTTCGGGAGGACACCCGAAACTCGAACGGTAACTCGGACAGCCCTTCAGGAGGACACTCAAACAGCCCCTCGGGCAAAAGATCAAAACTACGATCTCTCTAAGGGGTTGCACACATACGGTGTCAGCTATCCGGCAGGGCTTCGCCGTCCAGAACTAGTTCCTGCCGGAACCCAGACAGCCTTTCGGCTCTACGAAACTATTTCGCTGGGAGGGAGAGAGAGAGAGCCAGACGAGCATGGCATGTGTATGAGAGCTTGGATGAGATTTGGAGAGCACCCCTCCACCTCTATTTATAGGATAGCCAAGGGGTAAAATTGGCATTCAAAAATACCAAAAGTACCCCCACTTTATGTCTTACATAAAAGAATAAAAGGGAAAAGGGGTGCCATGTGGAGCTCCATGGAGGAGCACCACCTTGGCCGGCCACCTCTAGGGGGGCCCCCCACATGGGGGTGCCTTGCTCCCCAATCCCTTCTAGAAGCCTTTTGGGAAATATCCCAAAAGGTGACTTTCCAAAAAAATATCCATAAAGTGATTTTTACTATTCACGGAACCAATTTTCCACGACCGTTAAATCTGAAAATATTTCTGTGGGTCTTAGAATAATTCCAGTACCCACACAAATGATTTTGGACGCGTTCCGAAACAATTTCGGATTAGTAAATTTCATCTTCGAAAAGCAACAAAATCGGTTCTGGCAGCTCCGGAACATTTTCTGTTTTTATCCCGGAAAATTCCCAAAAGTTTCCAGAACACTTCTGGCATCCTCCAAGAATTTCCAGACGAGTGCCGAAATCAACTTGACTTAATGGTATCCCCTGAAACAACTTTTCAGTTTAAAAGGAACTATTCCGGTGTTCTCTCCGGAACGTTTCCGTTTCGTCAGAAACTTTTTCGGTGATTTTCTCTCAGACTCCCCGTCTAGTATTCAGCAGATAGATGACCCCTAAGCGTGTGACCCTATAGGTTCGGTGAAGTATAGACATGACCCGGAACACTTTCCGATCAATGACCAAGATAGGAGCCATGGACACCCATATTGACCCCTATACCCACACGAATGAATATTCGAGTGAACCTCCAGTTGCCGTGTGCTATTCCTGTTGCTTCACGATATATTACAAACACCCGAGGTGAGATTTATTGCATCCCTGTGGATCAACAACTTGTCCACCATGCAAGTTACCTCGTTACCAGTTTTGTTCTCTTTTCTCGTTTCCGTGTTCCGGCATCCCAGTGATCAAATCACAATGTGTCTGGCCAGACGATGATGGATACCGTAACACCGAGAGGGCCCGAGAATATCTCTCCATCGTCGGAGGAGCAAATCCCAATCTTGAGCTATCTTGTTACTTGCCATACTTTTCCGTGAACCCGTAAGCCGCCGTAATAGCCACCCATTTACGGATGACGTTTAACAAGCCCCAAAGTTCACGAAGCAAGTACGAAGGAACTCGATACTCTCATGGTCTAAGGAATTATGCAAACATTAACTATCTCTGTGTTATTAACCATTAACTTGTGATGAATGTATCTCATAGGATAACATCAATTCGGGTCGATTCAACACAAGTGTTCTACTAACATTGCGCCCTCAAAATTGCCGGCATAGACAAGTCCATGATCAGGAAAATTTGATCATCATGCAATAATTGAGCCATTCATAGAGGCATGACTAGGAATACATTTTCTGTTTATTATACCACACGTGCACCTGAGTTTTCCTCCGAGCCTCGTGGTTATTGCAGACTCGAGAATCATTATAGTTATGGCATGGAACATAAACATTCATTACAAACTCGGAGATACAAAATAACTGTAATTACTGCCTCTAGGGCATATCTCCTACACCAAGAATTTCCAAGCGTGTGCCAGAACCAATATGACTTAATGGAATACCCTGAAACAACTTTTCAGTTTCACCGAAACTATTCCGGTGTTCTCTCCGGAACGTTTCCGTTGTCTCCGAAACTTTTCTGGTGACTTTCTCTCAGACGTCCTGTCTTGTATTCAGCAGATAGATGACCCTTAAGCATGTGACCCTATAGGTTCGGTGAAGTATAGACATGACCCGGAACACTTTCCGATCAATGATCAACATCGGAGCCGTGGACACCCATATTGACCCCTATACCCACACGAATGAATATTCGAGTGAACCACCAGTTGCCGCGTGCTATTCCTGTTGCTTCACGATATATTACAAACACCCGAGGTGAGATTTATTGCATCCCCATGGATCAACAACTTGTCCACCATGCAAGTTACCTCGTTACCGGTTTTGTTCTCTTTTCTCGTTTCCGTGTTCCGGCATCCCAGTGATCAAATCACAATGTGTCTGGCCAGACGAGGATTGATGCCGTAACATCGAGAGGGCCCGAGAATATCTCTCCATCATCGAAGGAGCAAATCCCAATCTTGAGCTATCTCGTTACTTGTCATACTTTTCCGTGAACCCGTAAGCCGCCGTAATAGCCACCCAGTTACGGATGACGTTTAACAAACCCCAAAGTTCACGAAGCAAGTACGAAGGAACTCGATACTCTCATGGTCTAAGGAATTATGCAAACATTAACTATCTCTGTGTTATTAACCATTAACTTGTGACGAATGTATCTCATAGCATAACATCAATTCGGGTCGATTCAACACAAGTGTTCTCCTAACATTGTGCCCTCAAAATTGCCGGCATTGTCACGCCCATGATCAGGAAAATAGGATCATCATGCAATACTTGAGCCAGTCTTAGAGGCAAGACTAGGAATACATTTTACCGTTTGTTATAACACACGTGCATATGAGTTTCCCTCCGAGCCTTGTCGTTATTGTAGACTCGATTATCATTGCAGTTATAGCATGGAACATAAACATTCATTACAATCTCGGAGATACAAAATAACTATTATTACTGCCTCTAGGGCATATCTCCTACAGATTCCCACTTGCACTAGAGTCATAATCTAGTTACATGGCTTCCCTAACACCAATGGTTGTCCGGTGCTGCTCATGCTTTGCTCGTGGTAGAGGCTTTGTCATCGGGTCTGACACGTTCAGATCCGTGTGAACTTTGCGTACTTTCACTAAACCCGCTTCGACATGATGTCGAATGAGTTTATATTTGCGTTCAATATGTCTTGTCTTATGGTAGGAACTTGGCTCCCTTGCCTGAGCCACGGCGCCACTATTATCACAATAGATCTCCACCGGGTCCACAGCACTTGGAACCACACCAAGGTCTTCAAGAAATTGCTTGATCCATACCGCCTCCTTGGAGGCTTCTGAAGCAGCAACATATTCCGCCTCCGTCATAGAATCTGCCATAGTCTTTTGTTTGGAACTTTTCCAATCAACTACGCCGCCATTCAATATGAAAACAAAGCCTGATTGAGATTTGAAGTCATCTGGGTCAGTCATGAAGCCTGCATCAGTGTAACCACTTACAATGAGCTCTTCATCACCTCCGTACACAAGGAGTAAATGCTTGGTCCTTTTGAGGTACTTAAGAATACCCTTGACTGTGGCCCAGTGTTCCAATCCTGGATCACTTTGGTACCAGCTGCTAACACTTAGCGCATAGGAAACATCCGGTCTTGTACATAGCATGGCATACATAATAGAACCAACTGACAAGGCATATGGAACATCATTCATCTGTACTCGCTCATCGAGAGTCCGAGGACACTGATTCTTGCAAAGTACTGTGCCAGGTGACATGGGGAGTAGGCCTTTCTTGGAGTTCCCCATGTTGAACCTTTTCAACACCTTGTCAATGTACGTGCTTTGGCTAAGCGCTATCAGGCGTTTTGATCTATCTCTATAGATTCTGATGCCCAATACATATGCCGCTTTGCCTAAGTCTTTCATTGAAAAACTCTTCTTCAATGAGTCTTTTATTTCGCTAAGAAAATTCATGTCATTTCCAATCAACAATATGTCATCCACATACAAGATTAGAAATGCTTTTGTGCTCCAACTAAACTTCTTCTAAACACAAGATTCTTCGTCATTCCTGATGAAGCCAAACTGTTTGACCACTTCATCAAAACGAATGTTCCAGCTCCTTGACGCTTGCTACAGACCATAAATGGTTTCTGAAGTTTGCATACCTTTCCAGCATCCTTATGAACGACAAAACCTTCTGGCTATATCATGTATACATCCTCTTTGAGGTTTCCATTTAGGAAAGCCGTTTTGACGTCCATCTGCCATATTTCATAATCGAAATAAGCAGCAATTGCTAGCAATATCCGAACAGACATAAGCATAGCTACGGGCGAGAAAGTCTCGTCGTAGTCCACTCCTGGAACTTGCGTGAACCCTTTCGCGACAAGTCTAGCTTTGTGGATAGTAATGTTACCATCCGCGTCCGTCTTTCTTTTGAAAATCCATTTACCACCAATGGGATTTACGCCTTCTGGAAGTTCTTCCAAGTTCCAAACTTGGTTTTCGTACATGGATTCCATCTCGGATTTCATGGCCTTGTGCCATTCCCTTGAGCTAGGCCCCGCCATCGCTTCCTTGTAGTGTGTAGGTTCATCGTCTTCAAGAATGAAGAGTTTGTTATGAAACCACTCAGGTGGCTGGATAGCCCTACCTGATCTGCGCGGTTCAGTTACAACATTGTCTGAAGTTTCCGCATCACATGCGACAACTTCCGGCTCGGTTGTAGGGATAATTAGCGGAATTTCTTCCGGTTCCTTAACAATATCAACGGTTGCCGAAGATTCACTAATCTCATCAAGTTGTACTGTCCTCCCACTCACTTCTTTAGCAAGAAATTCTTTCTCGAGAAAGTGTCCAACTTTTGCGACAAACACTTTGCCCTCGGACTGGTTGTAGAAGGAATACCCAATGGTGTTATTGGGATAACCTACAAAGTAACATTTGTCTGATCTGGGATCGAGTTTGCTTGGCTGTAAACGCTTTACGTATGCCTCACAACCCCAAATTTTAAGATGCGACACACTAGGAATCTTCCCATGCCACATCTTATGTGGTGTCGTCTTAACAGACTTAGACGGTGCTCTGTTTAATGTATAAGCTGCAGTGAGTAGTCCGTGACCCCAAAAAGATATCGGTAGATCTGTAAGTGACATCATCGACCTTACCATGTCTAACAGGGTTCGGTTACGTCGTTCCGACACTCCGTTTCGCTGTGGAGTTCCGGGAGGCGTAAGCTGTGAAACGATTCCACGGTCACTCAGATGTTGGCCAAACTCATGACTAAGGTATTCGCCCCCGCAATCAGACCGCAGAAACTTAATCCTTTTGTTACGATGATTTTCTACCTCATTCTGAAATTCTTTGAACTTTTCAAAGGTTTCCGACTTATGCTTCATCAAGTAGATATATCCATACCTACTCAAATCATCAGTAAAAGTCACGAAGTAGAAATACCCACCCCGTGCGATTGTGCTCATTGGACCACATACATCACTATGTATTATTTCCAACAATTCACTCGCCCGTTCAGGATGACCCGTGAACGGCGTCTTGGTCATTTTACCCATCAAGCAAGCTTCACATGTGTCAAATGATTCAAAATCAAGGGACGGCAAAACTCCATCTTTATGGAGTCTTTGCATGCGTTTCTTTCCGATGTGGCCAAGCCGACAGTGCCACATGAAAGTGGTGGTGGTATCAGCCTTCTTAAGGCGTTTAGCATTCATGTTAAAGACATCATTTCCACATTCAAGATTTAGAATGAAAAGGCCCCCAACAATGGGTGCAAATCCATAAAACATATCCTTACAATAAAGTGAACAACCATTGTTCTTAGACTTGTACGAATACCCATCGTGTACTAAACATGACCCGGAGATAATGTTTCTACACAATAGTGGAACAAAATAACAGTTATTTAGTTCTAAGATAAATCCTGAAGGGAGACGTAGAGGCATAATGCCGACAGCTTGAGCGGCGATCCCAGCGCCGTTCCCGATGCGCATCACGACTTCATTCTTTGCTAACTTGCGCACCTTCTGCAGTCCCTGTATTGAGTTGCAAATGTGAGCAACCGATCCGGTATCAAATACCCAAGACTTAGAATTTTTGCTAGCAAGCAAAACGTCAATGACATTAACTTGTATAACAATTATACCTTTTCCGGTTTTCCCGGACTTCTTATCTACCAGATACTTCTTGCAGTTTCTCTTCCAGTGTCATGTGCCCTTGCAGTAGAAGCACTCAGTTTCATTCTTGGCTCCGCCCTTAGAGTTGCTTTGGGAGCCGGTCTTACCGGCGCCCTTGCCCTTCTTTGGCTTGCCTTTCTTTTTGAAACTGGCGGTTTTATTCACAAGCAACACTTGCTTGCGATTTTTCCGCAGTCCTCCTTCCGCAGTTTTTAGCATGGCGAGCACCTCTTCCAGTGTTTTCTCCATCCCACTCATGTTGTAGTTCATGATAAAACCGTCGTAAGACGGGGGGAGTGAAGAAAGCATCATGTCCATCATATGGTCAGGTGGAAGTGGAAATTCCAGGGTTTTAAGCCTTTCAGCATAGCCAATCATTTTGACTACGTGTTCGCCAACTGAACTGCCCTCAGCCATCTTGCATTCCATCAAGGCCTTCATGATATCAAATCGTTCAGACCTTGCGGTTTCCTTGTACAGAGCATCCAGTTCCCGGATCATATCACGAGGTTTATGGAATTCAAAATGTTTTTGAAGCCCTGCACTCATACAAGCTAGCATGAGGCACTACACTAAGTTGTGATCATCATCCTTAGTGGCCCAGACATTTTGTTCATCTTCCGGGGCATCGGCCGCCGGTTTAGCTGGAAGAGCATTTTCAAGCACAAACATTTTCTTAGCGCTCCTGAGGACAATCCTCTGGTTACGGACCCTGTCCGCATAGTTGTTACCAGTCGCAGCTAACTTCTCTTTCTCTAACATCAGGCCTAAGTTGAACGCGGTGTTGCGAGCCATTTGATCTACAACGGTAAACACAAGTTTCACTTAGACTTTGTTCATAATGATTTTTGCATTAGTGAATAAACAATTTTATTCTAAAGTGCGCTCCCACTCAAATCAATATCTCTCAAAATTGATTATGAGTGATACAAGACCCAAATTGTAATTCAACGCCAAGGATGTATCCATCTCAAGTGACGAGAATTTCAATTGGTAGGCCAACTTGCCAATCACATCTCTATGTGACTCTTGTTCATCTTTCGATGGGCGTGTTCCGAGCTCAGGACGATCCTCCGGAATGTCAAGACAACCAAGTGATCTTGCTGCGAGGTCTCAACTCACCCGCCTCACACTTCACTAATCGTTCGTACCCATGTATCCATGTGGTACCCCGAAAAGATAGGTGCCGTGACGGTGCTACACTTGGGAGAACACTAACTACCTAATATTTTAAGTGAGAGATCACCCTACTAAAAAGCGACTACCACGCAATCAAAAGGGTGCATCATAAGGGATAAACATCTCAGGCAATTCATAGTAGCATGATATGGTATAGCCCTTTCTGACGGAGAAGTCTTTAATTTCTTCGTCTTCGGCATTTGCGTCGGTGTTCACCTTCGCGAAGATTGCCACCACCTTGTCGATGCACCAGATAATATTGCTATCTGTATAGCTAATAAAATAAGTGCATTACTTAAGGTTGACAGGCAAGTCATAAAAGTGACAATCATATGGCTCCAGCCATCATGCCGAATCATGACACGCAGGTCATGTTAATAAATTTTCATCATATAGTCATCTCATACATAATCGAATTAATATGAGCATTGCTATACCACATCACATGCACATCCTACAAAACCAAGTTAGACGCCTCTAATCGGTTTATGCAAAATTTTATTTTACGTGGCTTCTAAGGTTTTGACTTAAACCGCAGCTACCAACATTTTATCATCAAGTATGATTATTCAAGTCGCTAGATTAACATCTCGGGGTGTATGAAACACGAGATAATAAAATCTCGAGCCCCATACTAAACTTTGTCATACGCATGACCCCCGTGCAGATCATATCTGCATTGCCCTTTCATCTGCGAATTTCATCTTTCTTTTGACCATGGCGGAACCCAAAGAACTGATAGCACTTCGTTGATCAATCAGGATCGCAGATTGCCAGAACTTTGTGAAATTCCACCATGCTGTCTCGAGATCAGAAATACGCAAATTCTAGGGAAGCAACAAGAACATCGGGTAACAGATTTCATCTGCTATCCGCATAAATAATTTTCAGCAATAGATCTCATCTACTCCAAAATTATATTATGCAATACCCATACATCTCCATGTATTCTAGATCGTAACCTGCATCTACGCATAGCACGGCTCATGATGCCACTGTAGGGGAACGCGACAGAAAACAAAAAAATTCAGAACAGCGAACACGCCCAGGACCACTATGGAGATGTCATACTGGGTTTGATCTGATCCGTACTGACTCGTAGCGCAGCGGAAGAAGAGTCGGTGTAGATCGTCGGTGCAGATCCCTGCAGCTAAGATTTACAACCTCCCAACCGCGAGGATGTACTCCCTCGTCGGACAGCCCTTCGGGAGGCGGTCGGACAGTCCCTCGGACGATGTCACGGACAGCCCTTCGGGAGGACCCTCGAAACTCGAACGGTAACTCGAACAGCCCTTCGGGAGGACACACGAACAGCCCCTCGGGCAAAAGATCGAAACTACGACCTCTCTACGGGGTTGCACACATACGGTGTCAGCTATCCGGCAGGGCTTCGCCGTCCAGAACTAGTTCCTGCCGGAACCCAGACAGCCTTTCGGCTCTACGAAACTATTTCACTGGGAGGGAGAGAGAAGCCAGACAAGTCTATGGCATGTGTATGAGAGGAAGTATGAGTGTGGAGAGCACCCCCTCCACCTCTATTTATAGGAAAGCCAAGGGGTAAAGTTGGCATTCAAAAATACCAAAAGTGCCCCCACTTTATGTCTTTACATAAAAGAATAAAGCAAAAAGGGATGGCATGTGGAGCTCCAAGGAGCTCCACCCCCTTTGGCCGGCCACCCCTTGGGGGCCCCCCCATCAGGGGCTTCCTTGGCCCCCAAGCCCTTCTAGAAGCCTTTTGGAAATATCCCAAAAGGTGGCTTTCCATAAAGTAACCAAAAAGCACTTTCACTATTCACGAAGACATTTTTCTGCGTCCGTTAAATCCCAAATTATTTCTGTGTGCCTAGAATAATTCCAGTACCCACAAAAACAATTTTGAACGCATTCTGAAACAATTCCGGAACAATGTTTTTCTTCAGCGAAAAGCTACCATTGCGGTTCCGGCTGCTCCGGAACATTTCCGGTTTTTCTCTCCGGAAAAATTCCAGAAGTTACCAGAACAATTCGGGCACCCTCCAAGAATTTCCAGGCGTGTGCCGGAACCAATATGACTTAATGGAATACCCTGAAACAACTTTTCAGTTTCACCGAAACTATTCCGGTGTTCTCTCCGAAACGTTTCCGTTGTCTCCGAAACTTTTCCGGTGACTTTCTCTCAGACTCCCTGTCTAGTATTCAGCAGATAGATGACCCTTAAGCGTGTGACCCTATAGGTTCGGTGAAGTATAGACATGACCCGGAACACTTTTGATCAATGATCAGCATCGGAGCCGTGGACACCCATATTGACCCCTATACCCACACGAATGAATATTCGAGTGAACCTCCAGTTGCCGTGTGCTATTCCTGTTGCTTCACAATATATTACAAACACCCGAGGAGAGATTTATTGCATCCCCGTGGATCAACAACTTGTCCACCATGCAAGTTACCTCGTTATCGGTTTTGTTCTCTTTTCTCGTTTCCGTGTTCCGGCATCCCAGTGATCAAATCACAATGTGTATGGCCAGACGATGATGGATGCCGTAACACCGAGAGGGCCTGAGAATATCTCTCCATCATCGGAGGAGCAAATCCCAATCTTGAGCTATCTCGTTACTCGTCATACTTTTCCGTGAACCCGTAAGCCGCCGTAATAGCCACCCAGTTACGGATGACGTTTAACAAACCCTAAAGTTCACCAAGCAAGTACGAAGGAACTCGATACTCTCATGGTCTAAGGAATTATGCAAACATTAACTATCTCTATGTTATTAACCCTTAACTTGTGACGAATGTATCTCATAGCATAACATCAATTCGGGTCGATTCAACACAAGTGTTCTCCTAACATTGTGCCCTCAAAATTGCCGGCATTGTCATGCCCATGATCAGGAAAACAGGATCATCATGCAATACTTGAGCCAGTCTTAGAGGCAAGACTAGGAATACATTTTACCGTTTATTATACCACACGTGCATATGAGTTTCCCTCCGAGCCTTGTGGTTATTGTAGACTCGAGAATCATTGCAGTTATAGCATGGAACATAAACATTCATTACAAACTCGGAGATACAAAATAACTGTTATTACTGCCTCTAGGGCATATCTCCTACAGCTCCGCCACGCGACAACCTACAGTACTGCGCTAGGAAAGTCTACATTCGCTTGGCGCTGCGGCCACGCTGCCCACGCTGCGAGTTTCGCAACATGTGCTTCGTAAGCAGTCAATGAAGCTCCTCAAGAATAGTTTCAGGAAATGTGGGTAGAATGTCTCTCATGATTTTTAGTCCAAGATCACCACTTTCAGCAAATACAACTCTCAATGTTTTGATTATGATTTTGAAGCCAGTGATGAGGTCACTTCTTCTTCGTATTCAAATGGCAAGGGCACAACCATTGATGATGAAGATTTGAAGGAGCAGCCATTTGATGATGGGATTGAGGAGTGACCGTGGGCACTAGCATCGTTGTGTTTCAGAGGATCACAAGATTTCTTACAAGCTAGGTAAAAACTTGAACAAAGTGTATAAAGGCATTAACTTGGCACTACGGGGCCTAACTTGAGAAAGGGATTATTCTATAATTAGAAAAATAATCTTACCAAAGAACATGTCAAAACAGCGGGACACATGATTGCATAAGAATTGTATGTCTTAATTTCTCTTATTAGTTGTGTACGCTTGCTAAGGGGACAATCATAAGTATGCGTGAGTCAATTGTTTTGCCGCACATAGGCTTAGGATCTATCCAGACATCTCCGTTAAGCAACAATAATCAATGCAATTCATTATGGAATTAATGACTTTACAATGTTATGTACTCAAGAACATTTGATCACCATAAGTAACACGATCAGCTTGACCTTCGCACATTTAAGGATTGTGCCATGTGTTGCACTGTTTACTTCTCGCTATTTACATTTCCTTGCTTCCACCATCACTAATCACTACACCGTTTTGCCTTTTAGCACTTACGGGATGGCTATATCATATATCATCAAAACCACTAGCGTATAAATGGACCTGCACATTCAGTTTCTAACAAAAATTAACCAATGCATTTTTTTAAACATTCAAAGTGGAAGTAAGAGTTCATAGGGTGGATGGAAATCCCTCAAGATTGGTGCATGCCCAAAATTTATTTCCAATAAAATACACATATGTAATCAAATTCACAATAATAAATTTACTCAAATATTCATTATTAAATAAAACAGTTTATTCCTTACAAGTTTAAAACATGCACGGTATACACACTGCCAAGTATTTTACAACACATGCAAATTTAGCTAGGTATACACCAGTGGGTGGTGCATATACAAGCCAGTACACATGCTCACAATACTAGAACAAGAGAGGCAAGCCAACAAGACAATGCATACAAACTCTCTTGTGACCATGCTGAAAATAAAAATGCGGTGAAAACAAATATAGATGTTGGTATATATCAACCGATCTTGTGGTGGATAATTATTTTATGCATGCACACATGTATATGTTCTCTCAGATCATCTGATCATTAGTTGTTCCACAGGCCATCCGTACCCATGTTGACCAACGAGATCTCGTCGGACGTTGATGCGCCACCATTGCCCTGGTTGTTGTTGCTCAGGCCAGCCATAACGTCCTCCTGCGACACTATGCACGATGAACCGCTCCCAGGATCGACCCCGACCATGAAGCCCTGGTCTGCACTCATATGCATCCTCTGCTGCTGGTTGTGGTTGTTTAATGACATCGATGACTGTGGCGGGGCGACCATCATCTGGTGGTAGTTCCCAAAGTAGTGGTTGTTCATCATTGGGAGCGCCACACTACCCATCATGGATGATCCGGCCCCGATGGCATGCATCTGGCAGCAGCGGCGATGGCGCGAGTGATGACAACGCATCATAGTCCATGAGAGGAGCCAATGTACTGGATTCGAGGAAGCCCTGATGCTGCTCTACCCCCATGGACATAGGAATGGGCAGGGCATATGATGGCATCACCACCTTCTTCAGTGTTGTGCTCTTATGGAAGATTCTGCAGACCACATACTCCTCCTACCAACATACATAAACTAAATTAGTGAAAATCAATAATTGTCAGTAGCTAGATATGTATGTACAGGAGTATTCATCATTAATGAGTACTACTAGTCAAGGACTAAAAATACCTTGGAAGGCGCATTAATGGTGGCGGCTTTGGTGATGTCAGTGGGCAAGTCGGGTGTCGGCTGCTTGCCGATCTCGATTCTATACTTGTGCATGATCCAGTTTGTCTTCGATTTTGTGCGGAAATAAAAGTTCTCGGAATTGGACGAAACTTTTTGACCATTTTTTTGGACCTAAAGAGACCCCCGAAGCTTCGTGGAAGGACCAGAAGCCTTACGTGGTGCTCACAAGCCACCCCCGCGCGCCAGGGGGGGTATGGCGTGGTGATGCCTCGTGGGCCCATCTTAGCCCCTCTTCGCATGATTCCAATGCCAAAAATTCGTATAAATAGAGAAACCCCTAGAAATAACCCGAGAACTTCGACTACGCCACCGCAAGCCTCTGTACCTCCACGATCTCATCTACAGCCCTTTTCCGGCACCCTGCCGGAGGGGGGAATTATCACCGGAGGCCATCTTCATCATCCCGACGGTCTCCATGATGAGGAGGGAGTAGTTCACCCTCGAGGCTAGGGGTATGTACAAGTAGCTATGTGTTTGATCTCTCTCTCGTGTTCTTGGTTTGGCATGATCTTGATGTACCGCGAGCTTTGTTAATATAGTTGGATCATATGGTGTTTCACCCTCTCTATCTTGTTGTGATGAATTGAGTTTTTACCTTAGAAGTTTAACTATTATCGGATTGAATATTTTTATGGATTTGAGAACACTTGATGTATGTCTTGCATATAAATACCGGTGGTGACAATGGGGTATTATATTGATTCACTTGATATATGTTTTGGCACTCAACTCGCGGATTCCCGAGGTGACATTGGGGTAATCTATGCATAGGGGTTGATGCACGTTTTCGTCCTACTTTCTCTGGTAGAAATCTCGGGGCACTCTTTGAAGTTCTTTGTGTTGGATTGAATATTATGAATCTGAAGTTGTTTGATGCATATCGTATAATCCACTCATGGATACTTGTGGTGACATTGGAGTATCTAGGTGACATTAGAGTTGGTTGATGCGTATCATATGGTGTTATTTTAGTACAAACTCTAGGGCTGTTTGTGACACTTATAGGAATAGCTCAATAGATTGATCGGAAAGAATAACTTTGAGGTGGTTTCGTACCCTACAAAAATTTCTATCTTATGTTCTCCGCTAATAGGAACTTTGGAGTGATTCTTTGTCGCACGTTGAGGGATTGTTATATGATTCAATTATGTTACCATTGTTGAGAGATTGCACTAGTGAAAGTATGAACCCTGGGCCTTGTTTTTAAACATTGCAATACCGTTTGTGCTCACTTTTATCGTTTGCTACCTTGCTGTTTTTATTTATTCAGATTATAAAAATATATTTCTACTATCCATACTACAATTGTATCACCATCTCTTCGCCGAATTAGTGCACCTATACAATTTGCCATTGTATTGGGTGTGTTGGGGACACAAGAGATTTCTTGTATTTGGTTGTAGGGTTGTTTGAGAGAGACCATCTTCATCCTACGCCTCCCACGGATTGATAAACCTTAGGTCATCCACTTGAGGGAAAATTGCTACTGTCCTACAAAACTCTGCGCTTGGAGGCCCAAACGAGTCTAAAAGAATAAGTTGTGTAGTAGACATCAAGCTCTTTTCTGGCGCCGTTGCCGGGGAGATGAGTGCTTGAAGGTATATCTTTAGATCTTTCAATCGAATCTTTTAGTTTCTTGTTTTATCACTAGTTTGGTTTTATAAAAGAAAACTACAAAAAAATTGGAATTGAGATTGCCTCACATACTTCATCTATATAATGTCTTCCTTGAAAATGATGGATCAGAAAATTGTGCTCAATTGTTAGAAGAATAATTTAATAAAATGTTTAATGTGAGTTCCTTGAATGATGAGCATGATTGCAATGTTGTTAGTATGAATTCTTTGAATACCCATGATGCTAATGATATGCAAAACTACAAGCTTGGGGATGCTATGTTTGATGAATATGATATTTTTAGTCCCCCAAGTTTTGATGACCAAATTTATTATGATAATAGCATGCCTCCTATTTTTGATGATTATATTGATGAAAGTGGGTTTGGAAGAGTGTCAACTCTAGGTACTAATGATCCCACTATTTTGGAGGGTGTTGAATCTTATGGCAATAATTATTTTGGAGAGGTCATGACTTTATTTAGTGACGAATCCACTATTTTGGAAGAGATTTCAATTGATTATGACAACAAAATTGCTATCGATGATGATTATTGTGATGACATGTATGCTATAAAGAATAATGATAACCATGAAACTTGTCATCATGATTTTAATTTTCAATTGGATTATGCCAATCAAGTATCTCATGATAGTTATTTTGTTGAATTTGCTCCCACTATTATTGATGAGAACAAATTTGCTTATGTGCAAAGTAATAAAATTTCTATGCTTGTAGGTCATGAACAAATGCTTTATGTGATAGTTATATTGTTGAATTCATTCATGATGCTACTGAAAATTATTATGAGAGAGGATCATATGCTTGTAGGTGTTGCAATAATATCAAGTTTCCTCTCTATGTGTTGAAAGTTTTGAAGTTATGCTTATTTTGCCTTCCTATGCTGTACTGGAGCGTGATAAAATTCTGAAATTTTACAGAGCATTGGGTTACAAAGTTTTTACGTTGTACTAATTTTTCAGAATTTTTGGAGGTACAGAAGTATGGTTTTTAAATCGCTCACTACATGTTGTTCTGTTTTTGACAGATTCTGTTTTCGGTGCATAGTTTGCTTGTTTTAGTGTTTCCATAGCTTATATTGAGTAATATAAATTGTGGAAATGATAGAATACAGTAGGAATTATGTGAGAACAATTATGAAACTTGTCTTGACAGTACCTAAGTGGATGATTTATTTCTATCATACTAACCTATCTCGCAAGATCCGTTAAGTTTTATGTGATTGAAGTTTTCAAGTTTTGGGTGAGATATCGATATGAGGAGAATAAGGAGTGGCAAGACCCTAAGCTTGGGGATTCCCAAGGCACCCCAAGGTAATACTCAAGGAAGACTCAAGCTTCTAAGCTTGGGGATGCCCCGGAAGGCATCCCCTCTTTCGTCTTCAACATTATCGGTAACCTTACTTGGAGCTATATTTTTATTCGTCACATGATATGTGTTTTGCTTGGAGCATCATTTTATTTTGTTGAGATTTGCTTGCTGTTATCAATAATCATGTTTTGTATCTTTTAGTTCAATAAAATGCCAATTATAGCCTTTACCATGCTCAGTTTGCAAGTTCATGTGTTGCTGTTTGAAAACAGAAAGTTTTCTGTTATGTCCAGAATATTCCTGAATAGTCAGAACATGATAAAAATCTGAAATTTTTACAAAGTAAGCATGCATGAGTTCTCTGTCACGTGGTAATTTTTCAGAATTTTTGGAGTTAGGGAAGTATGAATTCTTATTCACCCTTTACAGACTGTTCTGTTTAGACAGATTTCGGTTATAGTTGCATTGTTTGCATATGTTGCTTGTTTAATGTTTCTATTTGTGGATAGGAGTATTAAATATGCAGAGGCATTTATTATGCAATGTTCAATTATAATTTTAGTGATTTGTTACAGTAGAGAATGTTAAGGTTTTGAGTTGATTTATACTAACTTATCTCACGAGTTCTTGTTGAGTTTTGTGTGGATGAAGTTTTTAAGATTTAGGAGAAGCCATGATATGAGAGGAATTAAGGAGACACAAGAGCTCAAGCTTGGGGATGCCCAAGGCACCCCAAGATAACATTCCAAGAAGTCTCAAGCAACTAAGCTTGGGGATGCCCCGGTTGGCATCCCACCTTTCTTCATCAACACCTATCGGTTAGCCTAAGTTTTTACTTGTTCACGTGTTATGTGCTATTCTTGGAGTGTCATTTTATTTTCATTTTGTTTGTTGTTTGAATAAAATTATCAAGATCTGAAATTTTAAATGAGAGAGAGTCCTCACATAGCTACCTATTTACTTAACTACTCATTTGGTCTTCACTTATATCTTTTTGGAGTAGTTTGTCATTTACTCTTGTTCTTCACTTATATCCTATGAGTAAATTGTTGAATGAATTGAATATCATAAAGTTGAAATTATATGTGCTTCATATGCTTGTATCATGTCTAGTAGTAGTTTCACATTTGGGTTAGAAAGTGAAATCTATTGAAGCTTGACAATCACAATATTGGTCATACAAGCAATTCATGAATGATTAGTATAAGGAAGAGAACTTTCACATATAAATATATTATCTTGGACATATTTTATGATTGTGAATACCCATTAATTATTTTCAAACTTGAGCAAATTAGTTGAAGTTGGACAAGGAAGACAACGTAATGAGTTATGTTTGGGTATATTTGCATAGAAGTTATATTGTTATGGATCCTCCAACATGTGGTGCTTGCTTAGGATCTTTTGCTAGCCAAAAATTCGTACTAAGTAGAGATACGACTTGTGCATCCAAAAACCCTTAAACCCAGTTTCTTCCCATGAGTGTCCACCATATCTACCTATGAATTGAATAAGATCCTTCAAGTAAGTTGTCGTCGGTGCAAAAAGCAATAAAAATTGTTCCTAAAATATGTATGATCTTTTATTGCAAGGGAAAATAAGCGTTGTACGAACTTGTGATGGTAAAGAAATAAAAGCGACGGACTGCATAATAAAGGTTGCTATCACAAGGGGCAATATAACATGACGTTCCTTTGCATTAAGGGCTTGCACATCCAAAAATCAAAAGCGCATGACAACCTCTGCTTCCCTCTGCGAAGGGCCTATCTTTTACTTTATGTATTTATTTTTATGCAAGAGTCAATAGTATCCCTTCTCATTTCAACCTCAATTATTCTTTAGTTGGCAAGCATCATGTGGTGGGGAAAGATCCAGGCACATATGGCCAGTCAAATATATTTGATCATGAATTATTATTGTTGACAATTATCTCTATGATAAATAAGTTGGGAGGCGAAACATTAAGCCCCTATCTTTCTCTGTGTTCGATGGATGCTATTTGTTCTAAAAATATGCTTTGAGTACTAGCAATCATAGAAGACTATATGATAATTGAGTATGTGGAGCTCTTACTTAGACTTTGTTGAAATTAAGTTGAATTGCAATTGTTTGGTGACTAAGAACATAGGTTGTTAAGTTTCAAGAGAATGCATTGTTTGAACCATAACATGTGAATGGATTGCTACTTTATCACGATGAGTTTTATGAGAAAGAGTTGCTGTTATGATGCTAGGAAAAGTGATTGAAATTATCATTGATCAAACTTATGCACTATGCTAGCATTCACACTTCATAAATTATTTCTTTTATAATTTACCTACTCGAGGACGAGCAGGAATTAAGCTTGGGGATGCTGATATGTCTCCAACGTATCTATAATTTATGAAGTATTCATGCCATGTTTACAACAATTTTATATGGTTTTGGTATGATTTGATTAGAACTAACCCGGACTGACGCTGTTTTCAGCAGAACTACCGTGGTGTTTGTTTTTTGTGCAGAAATAAAAGTTCTCGGAATTGGACAAAACTTTTTGACGATTTTTTTGGGACCGAAAGAGACCCCCGAAGCTTCGTGGAAGGACCAGAAGCCTTACGAGGTGCTCACATGCCACCACCGCGCGCCGGGGGGGGGGTATGGCATGGTGATGCCTCGTGGGCCCATCTTAGCCCATCTTCGCGTGATTCCAACGCCAAAAATTCTTATAAATAGAGAAACCCCCAGAAATAACCCGAGAACTTTGACTACGCCGCTGCAAGCCTCTGTACCTCCACGATCTCATCTACAACCCTTTTTCGGCACCCTGCCGGAGGGGGGAATCATCACCGGAGGCCATCTTCATCATCCCGGCGGTCTCCATGACGAGGAGGGAGTAGTTCACCCTCGAGGCTAGGGGTATGTACAAGTAGCTATGTGTTTGATCTCTCTCTCGTGTTCTTGATTTGGCACGATCTTGATGTAGCGCGAGCTTTGTTAATTTAGTTGGATCATATGGTGTTTCTCCCTCTCTATCTTGTTGTGATGAATTGAGTTTTTACCTTTGAGGTTTCACTATTATCGGATTGAATATTTTTATGGATTTGAGAACACTTGATGTATGTCCTGCATATGAATACCCATGGTGACAATGGGGTATTATATTGATTCACTTGATATTTGATTTGGCACTCAACTCGCGGATTCCTGAGGTGACATTGGGGTAATCTATGCATAGGGATTGATGCATGTTTTCGTCCTACTTTCTCAGGTAGAAATCTTGGGGCACTCTTTGAAGTTCTTTGTGTTGGATTGAATATTATGAATCTGAAGTTGTTTGATGCATATCATATAATCAACTCACGGATACTTGTGGTGACATTAGAGTATCTAGGTGACATTAGAGTTGGTTGATGCGTATCATATGGTGTTATTTTAGTACGAACTCTAGGGCTGTTTGTGACACTTATAGGAATAGCTCAATAGATTGATCGGAAAGAATAACTTTGAGGTGGTTTCGTACCCTACAACAATTTCTATCTTATGTTCTCCGCTAATAGGAACTTTGGAGTGATTCTTTTTCGCACGTTGAGGGATTGTTATATGATTCAATTATGTTAGCATTGTTGAGAGATTGCACTAGTGAAAGTATGAACCCTAGGCCTTGTTTTTAAGCATTGCAATACCGTTTGTGCTCACTTATATCGTTTGCTACCTTGCTGTTTTTATTTATTCAGATTACAAAAATATATTTCTACTATCCATACTACACTTGTATCACCATCTCTTCGCCGAACTAGTGCACCTATATAACTTACCATTGTATTGGGTGTGTTGGGGACACAAGAGATTTCTTGTATTTGGTTGCAGGGTTGTTTGAGAGAGACCATCTTCATCCTACGCCTTCCACGGATTGATAAACCTTAGGTCATCCACTTGAGGGAAAATTGCTACTGTCCTACAAAACTCCGCGCTTGGAGGCCCAACACGAGTCTACAAGAATAAGTTGTGTAGTACAGACAACATACTCCTTCTACCAACATACATAAAATAAATTAGTGAAAATCAATAATTGTCAGTAGCTAGATATGTATGTACAGGAGTATTCATCATTCATGAGTACTACTAGTCAAGGACTAAAAATACCTTGGAAGACGCATTAATGGTGGTGGCTTCGGTGATGTCAGTGGGCAAGTCGGGTGTCGGCTGCTTGCGGATCTCGATTCTGTACACGTGCATGATCCAGTTTGTCTTCTCCCCCCTAGGGGCCCTGCCCTTCTAGAAGACCAGTGTCTTCTTCATGCCGATGAGACTTGTGGTCGGCGGTAGGATGATCTCCGTGTCTTCTTGGAGAAGAAGTATTGCTCCTTCTCCCCCATGTTTACCTCATTTGGAAGATTCCATGGCTCGTATTTTTTCAGATCCACCTCCCCGACCACCGTCGTGTCGAAGGCTTTCTTCAGCACCTTGGGGACCAGGTAGAAGATGATGATCTCCATGTCTGGCGGGTGAAACCTGAACCCCGGCGGCAGATTCAGCTGTTGTTACTGCTGCTGAACTTGAAGGTGGCTTGCCATGGCGGAGGCTCTTTAGGAAATGGGTGCTAGGATGGAACAAATGTTGGGGGCCACGATAGAGATGTGTCTATCTATGGAAGGAATTCAATGATAGAAAGATATATGAGAGGTAGGTGCTTAAATAGGACCGAATGTGTGTACTGGCAAGACACTTTCCAGAGAAGCCTTGACATTTTTCGGGCTTTGTTTAATTTGTTTTTATTGGCAGTGGATGAATGTATGCGAGCTAGATAGATAGATAGAGATACCTCCCTATCCTTTACAACTGTGTGCTGCTTGTCTTACTGTGGTGACAAGTGCTAGGTTTCTCGAACCTCTCCAAGCCATGCCATGCCAGATTCAACTCTGTTGGTTTCTTGCCATTCTTGTTCACGTATGCATATGTACTCATGATATGTCATGTTTTGCTGCTGATGCCTGGTTTTGCACTGCAAAGCAACCATGTGTTGTTTACAATGTATCCTATGTATGCATTCTACCGTATGCTTTCATATCTATATACAAGACCTGGAGGTGAAATCTGCGAGTTTATGTATTCCATCATATGCATTCATATAATGTATATAGCCTCTGTAGGATTACACAAAAACTGTGTGCATTCTCTAGACAATGTGTGACAAGGAGAGGAGCTTCGATGGATGATTCAACATGTTGGGTACAAGGTGGTGCCTGCGAGTGTCAGTAGCAGTCACATCGATCTCTCTCATCTATCCCCTATGAAAACAACACCCTTGGATCTGTTATCACTGGGCAAGAGGGGCTGGCGCGAACCGCTGCTGAATTCCCGCATGCATAAGAGGGACCGGTACAATTCACGCTCTGCGTGCATGCACACACACATATGCATGTATGTACTGAAACACACGTCACTGTCATGTGTCTGGAGATATACATCAGTTGCTTGGTTTACTCACTTTTCAGATTGTCGTGTACCGGTGTAGGTAAGTCTGTGCGCCATGATCTTCCAGCCTGTTTGCTTTTGCTCAAAAAGCTGGCATAAGATATATGGATCTACCCACGCCTCCAGGTGTGCATGGCTATGTGCTTATCATGTGGACTAAAAGGGAGCATTTCATGCGCTACCTGCCTTCCGCAAGCATAGCCGTTTAATATATCATTTTGTAGATCGACGATGATAAGATTGGTTTTAGGATACAACTTAAATAAAAACAAAAGTCTGGCAAGAAAATTTTAATAGCTAGTCAACCAAATGCATAAATATGTATACATATAACAATTTCTACTTCACATTCCTTCTCCTTTTTTGGATCATAAAATGACATATGCCAGCAGAAAAGGAATGTTACATTCATGATCAAAAGAAGATATGCATTGATACATGTATACCTTAATTTGGAAGCAAAAAAATATGGAAATAGTACTAACAATCTATTGTCATGCAACAGACACATGCCATGTTCACATTATATTCACTACTCATTAACCTGTGCGCCATCACTCGCTAGTAATTTGGAAAACAGATAAATAGTAAAAGTGACTCCTGAGACAAATGCTAAAACTTTTTTAGTAGCATTTATCATATTTTTAACTATAGCACTAAACGGAAAGACAACGAGATAACCTTTTGCGAGACTACTAAACAAGTAAGAAAAAACCTTGTAATATAGTTTTTTTGTGATAATTTATGGAGCAAAAACAAAATATATTCTTGGGTAATTTTTAAATAGGCACTTCGCATACATGCCCTTCAACAAGTATGTGTTTTTCCATTCAGGACCATTCGTTATTGTTGTAATTATTCGGATTTGAACATTTGTTGTAGTTCAGATAATTATTGTGATGCTAAAACATTAATAAGTTTGATTTATATTGTTGTTGTCCTATTGTATTAAGATTATATTATTAAAAATCATGAATTTTCGTAAAAACCCGAAAACGGTTTGGCCGTACAGCGAGGGCTCCAGCGTGGAACAGATCCCGTAAAAAAGTTTACGGGATCTGTTCCGCGCTGGAGCCCTCGCTGTAGCGCAAAACCGTTTTCGGGGGAACCTTAAAATGGATTGGGGGGGGGGGGGGGGGGCGTTTTGCAGGATCTGCTAGATTTTTTTTGCAGGATCTGCTAGATATGCTCTAAGGCACTGCGAGCGGTGGAAAAAACATTCACCTTTGTGGGCTAGGTACCGAATGCGCTTGGGCCGAGGACTGTCACCCTATCACTTTGCCAGCCTACAAAATTGTTTCACCTGGGCTATGAACAGGGGTGTGTGGTTCAGTTTGTCTATATGGGGAAGTACTAAGTGATCATTTAATATAGAGGAAATGAAAAAGAGGGAAAAGGAAGGACCAAATCACAACGCAGAACGTGCGTCGTTGATGCCACCGCCCGAGCGAAATATATATATAGGACAAATGTTTCCTACCACCCGATGGTAGTTATCCTCACGTGAGTTTTGTATGTTGTATGTAGTATCTATAAGAACCGAGAGTGTGTACGTGTAGTATGTAGTATATAAGACTATTTGGGTAGTATATATCCGAAAATGCTCTTTGGAGCTCGGGCTCCATGGAGGCCGAGTTTGACTTGATCAAAATTCAAATTTTCACGTTTCAAAAAATTTTGAAAAAAAATACACACAAGACATAAAGAATATGTGTGTAAATTTTCAGGACGAAACACCTTAAAACGAGTGCTACACAAAAAGAACAAATATGAGGCTTTTTAGTAGATGCACTATTCATCCTCAAAGTCCATGAATTTGTCTTTTTTGCACAGATCGCATTTTTAGGGTATTTCATCCTGAAATTTTACATACATACACATAACATCCTTGTTTACTTGTATGATTTTTTTCAGATTTTTTTGAAACTGAAAAGTGCGAATTGTGAATTTTTCAAAAAATCCGGCCTCCATGGAGGCCGAGCTCCAAAACGCCCTTCTCGTATATGTCCCACTATTTAGGTAGTCTATACTAGTATTCTAGTATATTATTTTATGTGTAAGAATATGAACGTATTTTTAAAATACACAAAAAACTTTGGACTCACATGCAATTTTTTCATATAGGACACTTTGAGAAATCTTAGATATAGTATACAAACATAGAATGATAAAGTGGTATATATACTACCAGATGGTAGTATATGACATGAGGGTAACTACCATCGGGTGGTATGATGTATTTTCCCTATATATATTACATAAAACAATTACATAATTTTTTATAGAATGTTAAACATGCATTTGAGAAATGTTAATCATGTGTACGAACAATGTTTGTGACATTGAAAAAATGTCACATGTTTGAAAAAATGTACATGCCATTTTAAAAAGTGTTTATACATGTACAAAATGTTCGCGTAATTACAGAAATGTTTCGTACATTCAAAAAAATGTATGTTACATTTAAAAAAATGTTCATTAGTCCAAAAATGTTTTTGTGACATTTCAATAAAATTGCATACAATGTAAAAAAAATGTTTGCGTAATGTAAAAATATGTTTCGTACCATTAAAGATGTACGAGACATTTTAAAGAAAAATTCTAGCAATTCAGGAAAATATGCCTGGCTTTTTATAAAATATTTATACAATGTAAAACAAATGTTCCCAAAGGTTAAAAACTGCTTATTTCCATTAAAAAAATGTACAAGACATTTTAAGAAATATTCAAGTGTTTCCAAAACATGTCCATGAAAGATTTAAAAAAATGTTTGTGTAGTTTAAAAAAATGATTATTGCCATAAAAAAAGGTACAACGTGTATTTTAATAATGTTACTGCGTATTCAAAAAAGTGTTCATAATATGTATTATTATAAGTGTACATCATTTATTTGAACAATGTCCAAAGTGTATCGGAAAATTGTTTCGCGTGTGCTCTAAAAATGTAATTTTTGTACCCAGAAAAAAGTAGACATGAAAAATGTATTTGAAAAATGTACATCGCTCTCTACTTCATGCAGGGGCTCCTGGGGTCCGTGCCGCTGGTGCACACCGACAAGTGGCAAGACAATAGACTAAGTCAGGGCCGTCCCATACCGGCAAATGTGGCTGCACTGATGAGTTCGGTTCGGTGGCACTATGACTCGATCCAGCCGACGGAGGAGGTTGTTGTCATTATATCATATTCTTTATTATTGCAACAACAGTAGCAATGCATGATGTAACATAACAACCTATCTCCATACAATATCACAACGAGTCACTAGTGCGACAATATGATGAGCATTAGCAAGTAATGTAAATAACAACTTCGAACTGACACGAGTTCAATTATTTCTAACACGGGCACATTTATTAATTAAACACGCAAGAATAACACAGAGCAATGCTTTAGGGCACATATCAGATGGTCGGCTTGCCTGGGGTCAATGGATGCACCAGGGAGAAGTGCGATCAGCTCGCGGAACGATTCGCCGGAAAAGGTTCTCTCTCGAAGGAGGCTGAATAAGGGCAGGGGCAAAGTGGTCATTTTCACAGTGTGGAAACATTATGAAAATGATACCATCGGAACGGGCTCGACGAACTGAAAAAGTGGGCTTTGGATTCACCTCGATCGGAGTTACGGTCGCAGAGATATGGCCGTTCATTCGTTAAGCAGAAAAGCAAACAGAATAGTGTCCACTTTAGCTCTTAACGGGTGAACGTCCACAAACTAACTGTTTCAGCGGCGAGACTGAGGCTGAAAGCGTATTTACTGAAATACGCCTTCTGAGCAGGGTAAGCGTACTTACGCCCGAAGCCGTAGCAAAGTGCGCCTTATGAAGTGGAAGACTTATTTTTAAACTACGCCTCCACTTAAACCACGCGGGCCAGGGGCCACGGTCGCTTACAGGCAGGACCCACCCCGTCCTTCTCTCTCTTCCCCTGTCTTCTCCTTCAACCTCCCGCCAGGAGCAGAGGACGGCTCGGCCGCGGTCGATTCCGGCGACGGCGAGATTGGAGGTCTTGGGCAACGACGGGAACAGCTTCATCGCTCCATCCCGCGCCCGTGAGTGGGGGAGTCGGGGCCGGGGGCGGTCTGCAGCTTGGTTGCGGGCGGAGTGCAGTACGCGGCGGCTCCGGTCGATTGGGTGGCTGTGGCGGCCGTTAGGGATGGGCGACGGGCCAGGGAAGGTCGCCGGCGAGTGGCGCTTCTCAAGGTGGGTGGCACAGGGCTCGGGAACGGCTGGAGGTGTGGCGGCGAGCCATGGTAGTGGGTGGTGGCCTCGGGCCATAGGAGGGTAGGGAGGCTCCGCGAGCTCGAACGAGAGGCTAGGCGGGGTGCTAGGAGGGAGAGGAGGCCGATGGTGAGGTCGAGGAGCTCGAGGACGGGCTATTTATAGCCCGGCGAGGGGCGACGATGAGGACGGCCGCGATGGCGATCTCATCGGCGCACTGGCGCTGCGGGGAGACGTGGCTGGACGGTAGCGGCGTCGAGTGGCTTCACGGTGAGGGCAGAGGCCTCGAGTGCGCTCGAGAGAGCTCGGGAAAGAAGGAGACAGAGGGGAAAACGACGACGGCGTCACGGGCGCACAGAACCTTGGCGGCGATCGCCGGGGCATGAGGAGAAAGAATGGGGAGGGGGAGAAGGGTCCAGTAGGGGCAGGTGGACGCCGCGGAGCCGCTAGACACGTCGGGACACGCCGGAGCTGACCGGAGTGAGCTACCCGACGAGGACAGTGCGCAGAGCGCCTATTTGGCGTGACCACCGCGTGGTCACCACGGGTTCCGCGTGTCCAGGGCACCAGATGGTCCTGGAACCTTGTCTAATAGATGCACTAAAGGTCAGTGAGTTGACATGTGAGGGTTTGGATGGAAGTGAAGACATGAGGTTGACTGATTTGAGTTGAGATAGGTTCTGAACAGGAACTGAGGTGGATTCTTGTGGAGAAACGGATGAGAGTGGGGAGCTGAACCTTTCTCAAAATGAAATAGGGTAGGAAGGACTAGGTTCTGGTAAAATTTGAAGTCATTTGGACCAATTTTGCATGCACTTCCTTCACAATGCAGAATTTGGTCCAGAAACTGGATTTTGATGTTGTTCTCAAATGGCTAAAGGGATTTGGCTGACATTTGGTGGAGGAAGGTTGTTTGGGTGCATGGAGATACTGGAGAAATTTCAACTCATTTGGATATACCAAAATGGTACTTCCTTCACAGAGCTGGAATCTGGACAGAAACTAGATGGAATTTTTGGGAGAAAATGGCTAAATAAAATGATGTGAATTTTTGCATACTCACATCATATAGGGAATTTGAAGTCCTGGATTAATTTGAGAATTTTTGAAGCAATATAAAATATAGTTGCTTCACAACCTCAAAATAAATCCAGAAAGAAGAATTGGATGATGCTCTCAAAATTTGAACTATGAAACTTGGGTTCTTGCTGGAAATGGTGAATATATGGATAGGAGAAGCTCCACAAATTATTTGGGATTTTTCCTGGCTACCAAAATGGTAGCTCCTTTGGAAAGTGCCCAAATTACAATATTGGCTTTAAATAGGAAAAGGCAATTTCCCTTATTTAATTATAGCCAATATTATTATTGGAGCTCAATATGATCACAAAGAGTATCTCCACAAGTTTTCATGAGCTTTGGAGATTGATAGATATTTTCCTGGATTTAATTCCTTTAAACAGCAGAAAAAGGAATTAATTTTAAATGAAAAATATTGCAAATGACTTGGCAATATTTTTGCATATCCAGGGTTTATAGATATGGGATGATCACTGGGAAAAGTTTGGGAGGCAATAGATCAAAGGAAATTGGGGTTCCTTTGTAAAGGCAGGAATTAGGGTTTCCCTTCCGGCAACTCGGAAGGTAGGGTTTCGCTGGTAAAACCTGAGAGAATATCTTGGGTGGCCAGATTGGACTGGAGAGAATCTCTGGTCAGATAGGATAGGCTAGGCTAAATGACCATCTTCATATACCCAAGAGCGAGAGAAAATTCGATAACACCGAAAAAAAACGGGAGTCAAATCCCGCGAAGGAAAAAAATAAGGAGCGAAAACCAGGGGTGTCACAAACCTACCCCCCTTAAGAAAATCTCATCCTCGAGATTTCCGGGCTTACCTCCCGGCAAAGGGGGACACTTACCTGTGTGTGACTTGGATCCATCAGCTGTCTTGTCTTCATTTGTTTACTGACCTTTTAACGGCCTCTTTTAATGGCTCAGGTGTTGTCTTTTTTCAGACGGCTGTATTGAATCCTTCTCTGTCCTGTCAGGCAAACCCTTGGTGCTGGTAGTTGTTGACTGGGGTTGGTGGGTAGCTCCGAGCATCGACAAATAGTTTGGTTTCCATGGCCTGGGACTAGCTGCTTCGGGTTTTATTGCGATACTTCGTACACTGACTGCCAAGGGCGAGACATTCTTTCTGGGTACCGGACTCTTGCATTCTGACTTCGTTCTCAGGAGGTTCCCAACTGAAATGTCGGGCACGATCACAAAGTAATCATTGACGGTAATCTCCTATCTTGGCCCATATTCATGATGAGTATGGCATGCCGGCTGCATTGTTGTGGCCGCATATGCAAGAGTCTGACAAGAATTGGTAATATTACCTTGTCTGTGAAGCCTTATTTTACTGACCATCGTGAAGGTGGTTTGTCCGAAACTTCATTGTTCTTGGGGGTTCCTTTTTGGGGAACCTGTTATGACCTACCAACACGGCTCCTTGGTCATTTCCCAGCTTGCTGGGCTTGTACTCACAACTTATTCTTGCATATCTCGTAGGGGTTGCTGTGCTCATATTCTTCTTTGAACTATGGGGCTGATGTTTCTCTGAACACAGTCATTCCCGTGTACGAGTGGCTCGCATGAACTGATCCACTGGACTGCATGCTCACAACATATGCAGGGGTAGGACGAATCTTTTCATAACTATTGAGCTCTGAGGCGAACGTGTGTCTGGACTAGTTCGTGCCTCTGACAAGATTGTTGTGGGCACGATGGCGTGTTGAAGAAAGTTGATTTCCTTACGCTCGAAGCTTCTGCCGGGGTAGTGTGCCGAGGAAGGCTGGATATCGTACCTCAGAAGTTTCCCCTCAGGTTACTTACTGGGGAAGGTCGGGTACCTTATGTTGGAAGCTTTCCGCGGCAGCACGCTGAGGAAGATGGGGGTGCCGTACCCCAGAAGATTTTCTCACCAAGTGGTGTAGCGAAGAAGGTTGGGAGTCTTGCGTCGTAAGCTCCTTCCGATAGCTTGCGGAGGAAGGCTGGGTTTCTTTTACCAGAGGCCTTTCACTGTGATATGCGGTCGGATCTATGGCCGATTCTGGCTTCCTTCCGAAGTATCCGAAGTTTACCCATAGAGGAGCCAAAACTTGGTATAGGCCATACCTTGTTTGAAGATATTCCATTGGTCCTGCACACCGCTTGTTCTTATGCTGATCTGATCATTGTTGCTGTAGAGGTTGCATAACTGATGCAGACTTTATGTTGACAATTAATTTGGAATACCCTTTGCATTCAAACCAAGTGTTGCTGGTAGTGAGCAGTTGACAGATAATTCCATTCGGCTTAGCTGAGCGTCCAGGTGTTTGGAATCCTCATTAATTCTGGGCAGCCATGAACCCATCCATATTTCTCGCAGACCTTGTTCGTCATGCCCAGAAAATTTGTATATGCACCGGTAAATTCCAAAATATGTTTTGAAAGGTGTATCCACATACCAAAGTGTTGTTGTTGCTCTCGGCACCTCCACATTCTCGAAATATGTCTTCTGTGGGTAATAAATAATTCTCGAGTCCGTTGAGAAAACTCAAGGTTCATTCCTCTGACCAAAATAGTCCTTATATCGAGGACGGAATAATTTGTCCCTGCTGGTGTCCATTCCTGATAGCTCATCTGATTATTCCTCAATGTGGTATGTTCTGAGGCAAACTCTCTCTCGGGTATATTCTGGCCTTGTCTGTTGCACGCCAAGTCCGCTTCTGACCCATCCTTCATTCTTGACAGACCCGGTGATAATGTTCTGAATATCGGGCAGTTGGCTTGACTTGACGCTTACTGAATTTGGATTATTGGGTATTATCCAAGTTGTATGTTGGTCTTCCTTGGTAGCTGGATGGATCTAGTCGGAGCGACAGACCGAATCGACAAAGGAAGCAAGAACCGCGAAAAACCAAAAAGCAAATAAAGCTCAAATTTTGCGGACCTTACACGTGTGGCCGAAGATTCACTAGTATAACTAGTATAGCGCACTCGATGTACCGCTAAGGATTTTAGAAGCGAAACCACACAATGCTCCTGGTAGCAATTGGTGTCAAGCTCCTACTACTTCCTTAGGGAACATCAAACTCGTCGCACGACCATAGCCCAAGTGGCTTAGTCATCGTTCCTGGGGTTGCCGGGGAAAAGATGGAATTTATCGGCGTTTCCCAAAGGAAACTGGATTTGAGAAGAGAAATGCCATGGTTAGCAAGCAAGGTAGGGATATCTGGTTTACCTAGGGTTTCAGGGCTCACGGGTCGTTGCCTGGTGCGGACGTTCCACACCGGAGGCAAAGGCCACGTGAGTTGAGTCTGATGGAGCCAAAAACCTATGGAGTTGCCTTATGATCAATAGTAGCCGTGCCGATCTGGCAAAGATGGCTGAAATCCATTTGGGCTTTCTACTAATCAAAAAGGTAATGAAATCTGGCTAGGGTAACCTACGGTCAGCCTGGCTCTGATACCATCCGTTGTGGCGCCCCGCTTGAATACCACTGTAGTCAGACGGTCGCCGCACATACCAGCCCAGGAAAATCACTCTGGCATGCACTTTTACAACAAGTATCATGAACACAGGCATTTCTATTAATAGATATATAAGTCTTACATAATATTTACAAGGGTGATGGCAGCGGAAAAGCTCTATCTAAGGCAGCATGGTCCTGGTGCGGCTCCAATCCACAGGGATCTGACTGGGTTACTCTTCTAGCCCGCGAACACTCCGGCTCCTCGCTAGCGAACGTCGGATCCTTAGGTGAACCTGGCCACATTGAAGGCCGCTGAGTACTTTTGAATGTACTCGCAAGCAAACCAAACCAACATATACACCAAGAAAAGCATTCCATGGCATTCAAGCATGCATCTATCATTAGAGCAATACTAATTGTCATGGCATGGCATAACTAGCTAGCAATATAAGTTATCATGTCATAGCGGGGTTATTTAGCATGATAATTACTGAAGTAACTGCAGTAAAGTAAAGTATATCAGGTAAATGATCCGAACTCCGAATATGCTCACGATCCAAATCGGATCCAAGCTTTGCGGTCACCCGACCACTCATCTCATAGCCATCTCATGGCTAGCATTCAAACCTTTGACATCATCTGATGTCCATGCATTTGCACTGCAAGTCTGACAAATCATACCTCTCTCTGGTTCAGTCTTAACAATACGTTATATAGTTTGTTCCTCCAGACTCGACACAGACCAAATAGTGGCCGAGTACGAACTGTCCATGACCGAGGACGCGGCTATTCAACTAGATTTACACTCTGCAGAGGTTGCGCACTTTACCCACACCATGGAGCTCCTGGCCTCGTACTTTAGTACATGTTCCCATTCGGGTGGACCAGTGATGTTCCAATAAAACTTGTCTATTGCCTGGCACTCTTACGATCCCACCGACAATCATACCCTCCCAGGGTCATGTCCTGGGTGGCCCCTGTGTCACCCTGTGACACCTGCCACCGTCGTGGCCAAACTAAACTGTCCCAAACGGGGACCGCGCGCAAACAAACAACTAGGCTCACAAGGTTATCGCCGCCTACCGGGCCAGGGTAGCGCGCACGCATAACCTTCCCTATTTGGTGGTACCGACAAGAGGCAAGACAATAGACTAAGTCAGGGCCGTCCCATACCGTCAAATGTGGCTGCACTGATGAGTTCGGTTCAGTGGCACTATGACTCGATCTAGCCGACGGAGGAGGTTGTTGTCATTATATCATATTCTTTATTATTGCAACAACAGTAGCAATGCATGATGTAACATAACAACCTATCTCCATACAATATCACAACGAGTCACTAGTGCGACAATATGATGAGCATTAGCAAGTAATGTAAATAACAACTTCGAACTGACAGGAGTTCAATTATTTCTAACATGGGCACATTTATTAATTAAACACGCAAAAATAACATAGAGCAATGCTTTAGGGCACATATCAGATGGTCAGCTTGCCTCGGGTCGATGGATGCACTAGGGAGAAGTGCGATCAGCTCGCGGAACGATTCACCGGAAAAGGTTCTCTCTCGAAGGAGGCTGAATAAGGGCAGGGGCAAAGTGGTCATTTTCATAGTGTGGAAACATTATGAAAATGATACCATCGGAACGGGCTCGATGAACTGAAGAAGTGGGCTTTGCATTCACCTCGATCGGAGTTACGGTCGCGGAGATATGGCCGTTCATTCGGTAAGCAGAAAAGCAGACAGAATAGTATCCACTTTAGCTCTTAACGGGTGAACGTCCGCAAACTAACTGTTTCGGCGGCGAGACTGAGGTTGAAAGCGTATTTACTGAAATATGCCTTCTGAGCAGGGTAAGCGTACTTACGCCCGAAGCCGTAGCAAAGTGCGCCTTATGAAGTGGAAGACGTATTTTTAAACTACGCCTCCACTTAAACCACGCAGGCCAGGGGCCACGGTCGCTTACAGGCGGGACCCACCCCGTCCTTCTCTCTCTTCCCCTGTCTTCTCCTTCAACCTCCCGCCAGGAGCAGAGGACGACTCGGCCGCGGCCGATTCCGGCGACGGCGAGATTGGAGGTCTTGGGCGACGACGGGAACGGGTTCCTCGCTCCATCCCGCGCCCGTGAGTGGGGGAGTCGGGGCCGGGGGCGGTCTGCAGCTTGGTTGCGGGCGGAGTGCAGTACGCGGCGGCTCCGGTCAATTGGGTGGCTGTGGCGGCTGTTAGGGATGGGCGGCGGGCCAGGGAAGGTCGCCGGCGAGTGGCGCTTCGCAGGGTGGGTGGCACGGGGCTCGGGAACGGCTGGAGGTGTGGCGGCGAGCCATGGTAGTGGGTGGTGGCCTCGGGCCATAGGAGGGTAGGGAGGCTCCGCGAGGTCGAACGAGAGGCTAGGCGGGGTGCTAGGAGGGAGAGGAGGCCGATGGTGAGGTCGAGGAGCTCGGGGACGGGCTATTTATAGCCCGGCGAGGGGAGACGATGAGGACGGCCGCGGTGGCGATCTCATCGGTGCACTGGCGCTGCGGGGAGACGTGGCTGGACGGTAGCGGCGTCGAGCGGCTTCGCGGTGAGGGCAGAGGCCTCGAGTGCGCTCGAGAGAGCTCGGGGAAGAAGGAGACAGAGGGGAAAACGACGACGGCGTCACGGGCGCACAGAACCTTGGCGACGATCGCCGGGGCGTGAGGAGAAAGAATGGGGAGGGGGAGAAGGGACCAGTAGGGGCAGGTGGACGCCGCGGAGCCGCTAGACACGTCGGGACACGCCGGAGCTGACCGGAGTGAGCTACCCGACGAGGACAGTGCGCAGAGCGCCTGTTTGGCGTGACCACCGCGTGGTCACCACGGGTTCCGCGTGTCCAAGGCACCAGATGGTCCTGGAACCTTGTCTAATAGATGCACTAGAGGTCAGTGAGTTGACATGTGAGGGTTTGGATGGAAGTGAAGACATGAGGTTGACTGATTTGAGTTGAGATAGGTTCTGAACAGGAACTGAGGTGGATTCTTGTGGAGAAACGGATGAGAGTGGGGAGTTAAACCTTTGTCAAAATGAAATAGGGTAGGAAGGACTGGGTTCTGGTAAAATTTGAAGTCATTTGGACCAATTTTGCATGCACTTCCTTCACAATGCAGAATTTGGTCCAGAAACTGGATTTTGATGTTGTGCTCAAATGGCTAAAGGGATTTGGCTTACATTTGGTGGAGGAAGGTTGTTTGGGTGCATGGAGATACTGGAGAAATTTCAACTCATTTGGATATACCAAAATGGTACTTCCTTCACAGAGCTAGAATCTGGACAGAAACTAGATGGAATTTTTGGGAGAAAATGGCTAGATAAAATGATGTGAATTTTTGCATACTCACATCATATAGGGAATTTGAGGTCCTGGATTAATTTGAGAATTTTTGAAGCAATATAAAATATAGTTGCTTCACAACCTCAAAATAAATCCAGAAACAAGAATTGGATGATGCTCTCAAATTTGAACTATTGAACTTGGGTTCTTGCTGGAAATGGTGAATATATGGATAGGAGAAGCTCCACAAATTATTTGGGATTTTTCCTGGCTACCAAAATGGTAGCTCCTTTGGAAAGTGCCCAAATTGCAATATTGGCTTTAAATAGGAAAAGGCAATTTCCCTTATTTAATTATAGCCAATATTTTTATTGGAGCTCAATATGATCACAAAGAGTATCTCCACAATTTTTCATGAGCTTTGGAGATGGATAGATATTTTCTTGGATTTAATTCCTTTAAACAGCAGAAAAAGGAATTAATTTTAAATGAAAAATATTGCAAATGACTTGGCAATATTTTTGCATATCCAGGGTTTATAGATATGGGATGATCACTGGGAAAAGTTTGGGAGGCAATAGATCAAAGGAAATTGGGGTTCCTTTGTAACGGTAGGAATTAGGGTTTCCCTTCCGGCAAGTCGGAAGGTAGGGTTTCGCTGGTAAAACCTGAGAGAATATCTTGGGTGGCCAGATTGGACTGGAGAGAATCTCTGGTCAGATAGGATAGGCTAGGCTAAATGACCATCTTCATATACCCAAGAGCGAGAGAAAATCCGATAGCACCGGAAAAAAAAACGGGAGTCAAATCCCGCGAAGGAAAAAATAAGGAGCGAAAACCAGGGTGTCACATCTTCTGCATGGACCAGCCATCCATGGCCGGCCGGTTCCTCTGCGCCGCCGGGTACCCCACCTTGTAGGACTATGTTGCCCGCTTCGCCACCAAGTATCCAGAGCACAAGATATTGCTCAAAAATTACGTGATCGATCTACCGAGTCCTTCACTCCTTGTATTGCTTGCATGGTTTATTAGTTCGTGTTTGTTTTATAATTATAATTATGTTGTGATGATTGCTGTAGGGTGGCAGGAGAGTGGGTGAGGGTGCCGGGTGATTCGAGCAAGCTTGTGGAGCTGGGGTTCAGGTTCAAGTATAGTGTGGAGGAGACGCTGGACTGCAGCGTCGAATACGCTCAGAGAATGGGAGAGCTCTGATGGTGATAAACTAGTTTTTTTTGTTTGACCATGCATTCCAAGCAAGGACCCCGGAGAAACTTTGGATTTGAATGCGGACACATATTCATGATCGTCGGCTCGAGTCTTGGATCTCATGTTGACAAGTAATTTAAACTTGGGTGTTAATAAAGTAATGTATACATTTGATTTGTGAAAATGGAGCAGCTCCTCTGACGTGGTACATGTTTATGGCAAGATGCCCGTTTTGTTTTCAAGCTGTGTTGTGGACCGGCCCGTTTACTGGTTTTTGTGTGGTTCCTCCGGTTTTTAGTGAGATGGGATAGGAGGGGAGAGTCTTTCTTGCCTACTGCGATACACTGGGAGCGTTCGCCGGAGCTTTATATCGTCTTATGCGAGTCATAATTAGGTCTCGCCTTTGGTGGGAGGCAGTTGGGCCGGCCCAATACGGGGTCCTAGAGGAGCGGATTTTTCTGTGAAGTTTTGAACGTTTTTCGTGGTTTTTCCTATTTGTTTCTTTGGTGGTTTTGACTGAATTTTCACATGATTTTTTGGTGTCCTTTTTGTGGTGCCTTCTATGTTACTTTCAATGGTTTTATGTCCTTTTTCATTGGTTTTTCTATTTTTTTTTCATTTCAACAAGTGTCTACTTTTTTCAATATTGTACCTTTTTTTTATACCCGTGGGATATTTTTTGGATACATGTACATTTTGTTGAAATACATGTGTTTGAACATCTATTTTATACGTGTTAAACATTTTTGAAATACACATCAAAACTTTTTTTTTGAATGATAGAAAACTTATATTTTTTAACTATGTGGACATTTTTTCTACATTTTATTAGAACTTCATGATCATTTTTTTGAGACGTGTGATTTTTTAAAGAAAAATGTACCTGTATTTCTTTAAATGGTACAAACCATTTTAGTTTGAATTACGCAAACAATTTTTTACATTGTCTAAACAATTTTTAAAGAGGATTGTCGGCAATCCGAAACCGGATCACAAAAGGTCATCACGTATGCGAACGAGATATTATTGTTAGACAACGATATACCTGCGATATGCAATCTAGCGATGAAGGGCCCTGAATCATGGAATTGACTAAATGCCAAATAATCCGAGATAATATCCATGTACTTAAATCAAGTTTATAACTTGGTAGGCCCTCTGAAACGCTTAGAATGTAACAAATACAAATGGATCTATAAACTGATGTGGATAAATGTTTTATCCATAGAGCTTGACTTGCTCCAAAGAGTTTCTGACAACTTCAAGGGTTGATTACGACGAGATCGTCTCAACCGTAGCGATGCTTTAGTCAGTTCGGGTTATACTAGCAATCGTTGCAAATTTCATTTCAAGTATTTTATATGGACGTCAAAGTAAAACTGGAATATATTCGAGGACGTGTATATGATACATTTCGAAGGCTTTGTCAAACCAAAGGATGTTGGAAAGTGTGTAAACTTCAGAGATCCAGCAATGGACTGGAGTAGCCATAATGGAGTTGGAATCTTTGTTTTGATGAAATGGTCAAAGAAATTGATTTCATGAGAAATAGCGACGATGCTTGTATTTACAAGAAAGCACTCTCTCTGTAAAGTAATATAAGACCTTTTAGATCACTAAAGTAGTGATCTAAGATGTCTTATATTACTTTACAGAGGGAGTACGTGTGAGTGCAACACCATTTCTAATACCTTATGTGGATGACAAATTGATGATTGGAAATGATGTAAATTTCTTAACACAAAAAAGGACTTTATTGAAAATAGTTTTCATGACGGACTTGGGCTTGAAAACATACACATTGGGCATAAAATCTATGGAGATAGTAGTGCCTAATAGGGCTAAGCCAAAATACGCACTAGTATAGATCCGTGCTATTAAGTCCCTCCTCCCTTCACACACGATAGAGAATAAATGTGTGTGATGAACACATCACACACCATATATAAATAGAACCGTGTGCCAAAAACTAAATGTGTGCAAATGTGGACTCATCACGCATACTTATTTCTGAAAAACTGTGTGTGATCGTGCGCACACATTTCACGAAAACTAATTGTGTGCTATTAAACACTTATTGGACATACTTCTTTTACAAGACCTGTGGGCGATGTATTGCACACGGTTTGACTAAATGAATTAGTGTGTTGATGTCGTCCATCACGCACGATTCATTTGATAAAATTGTGTGCAGTCAGTTTTATGTTAATACCAAAAAGTTCGTGTGTGTTACTGGAAAATCACACACGGGTGGATAAGAACTATTGTCAGCCCACATGTCTTGCCTAACCAATCGTCCCTGCGGCAAGGACTAGGCATGGACAGAACTAGTCTTGTTCCCACCAGAACCCTCGTCGGCACGCATCCGTCCTGCCCACTTTTCACCGATTGCCATGCGCCGACGCCACACCGATGCGATGCGAGCATCGGTGCGTCATTTCCCGCACATCACCGAGCCTTATAGCCCAAGCGTGGCGGGCAGCTAGTCAAGAAAACCCCAATCGCCCCAGGTCAAGAAAAAAAATCCCCATTTCTCCTTCACCACCGCCGATACACCGAGTGGCTTCGCCACGCGACAACCTACAGTACTGCGATAGGAAAGTCTGCATTCGCTTGGCGCTGCGGCCACGCTGCCCGCGCTGCGAGTTTCACAACATGTGCTTCGTAAGCAGTCAATGAAGCTCCTCAAGAATAGTTTCAGGAAACGTGGGTAGAATGTCTCTCATGATTTTTAGTCCAAGATCACCACTTTCAGCAAATACAAGTCTCAATGTTTTGATTATGATTTTGAAGCCGGTGATGAGGTCACTTCTTCTTCGCATCCAAATAGCAAGGGGACAACCATTGATGATGAAGATTTGAAGGAGCAGTATTTGTCGTTTGATGATGGGTTTTAGGAGTGACCGTGGGCACTAGCATCGTTGTGTTTCAGAGGATCACAAGATTTCTTACAAGGTAGGTAAAAACTTGAACAAAGTGTATAAAGGCATTAACTTGGCACTATGGGGCCTAACTTGAGCAAGGGATTAATCTATAATTACAAAAATAATCTTACCAAAGAACATGTCAAAACAGCGGGACACATGATTGCATAAGAATTATATGTATTAATTTCTCTTATTAGTTGTGTGTGCTTGCTAAGGGGACAATCATAAGTATGCGTGAGTCAATTGTTTTGCCACACATAGGCTTAGGATCTATCCACACATCTCCGTTAAGCAACAATAATCAATGCAATTCATTATGGAATTAACGACTTTACAATGTTATGTACTCAAGAACATTTTATCGCCATAAGTAACACGATCAGCTTGACCTTCGCACATTTAAGGATTGTGCCATGTGTTGCACTATTTACTTCTCGCTATTTACATTTCCTTGCTTCCACCATCACAAATCACTACACTGTTATGCCTTTTAGCACTTACGGGATGGCTATATCATATATCATCAAAACCACTAGGGTATAAATGGACCTGCACATTCAGTTTCTAACAAAAATTAACCAATGCATTTGTTTAAACATTCAAAGTGGAAGTAAGAGTTCATAGGGTGGATGGAAATCCCTCAAGATTGGTGCATGCCCAAAATTTATTTCCAATAAAATACACATATGTAATCAAATTCACAATAATACATTTAGTAAAATATTCATTATTAAATAAAACAGTTTATTCCTCACAAGTTTAAAACATGCACGGTATACACACTGCCAAGTATTTTACAACACATGCAAATTTAGCTAGGTATACACCAGTGGGTGGTGCATATACAAGCCAGTACACATGCACACAATACTAGAACAAGAGAGGCAAGCCAACAAGACAATGCATACAAACTCTCTTGTGACCATGCTGAAAATAAAAATGCGGTGCAAACAAATATAGATGTTGGTATATATCAACCGATCTTGTGGTGGATAATTATTTTATGCATGCACACATGTATATGTTCTCTCAGATCATCTGATCATTAGTAGTTCCACATGCCATCCATACCCATGTTGACCGACGAGATCTCGTCGGACGTTGATGCGCCACCATTGCCATGGTTGTTGTTGCTTAGGCCAGCCATAACGTCCTCTTGCGACACTATGCACGATGAACCGCTCCCAGGATCGACCCCGACCATGAAGCCCTGGTCTGCACTCATATGCATTATCTGCTGCTGCTGGTTGTGGTTGTTGAATGACATCGATGACTGTGGCGGGGCGACCATCATCTGGTGGTGGTGGTTCCCAAAGTAGTGGCTGTTAATCATTGGGAACGCCACACTACCCATCATGGAAGATCCGGCCCCGATGGCATGTATCTAGTACACAGAAGCTGCAGGCAGCAGCGGCGGTGGTGCCAGTGAAGGCAACGCATCATAGTCCATGAGAGGAGCCAATGTACAGGATTCGAGGAAGCCCTGATGTTGCTCTGCCCCCATGGACGTAGGAATGGGCAGGGCATATGACGGCATCACCACCTTCTTCAGTGTTGTGCTCTTATGGAAGATTCTGCAGACCACATACTCCTCCTACCAACATACATAAACTAAATTAGTGAAAATCAATAATTGTCAGTAGCTAGATATGTATGTACAGGAGTATTCATCATTCATGAGTACTACTAGTCAAGGACTAAAAATACCTTGGAAGACGCATTAATGGTGGCGGCTTCGGTGATGTCAGTGGGCAAGTCGGGTGTTGGCTGCTTGCCGATCTTGATTCTGTACTCGTGCGTGATCCAGTTTGTCTTCTCTCCCCTAGGGGCCCTGCCCTTGTAGAAGACCAGTGTATTCTTCATGCCGATGAGACTTGTGGTCGGCGGCAGGATGATCTCCTTGTCCTTTCCGGTAGCCTTCCAATAGCCAGCGTTCGTGGCCCGGTTGGTTCGTATCCCGGTGGGGTCTTGAGGTCCTTCTTGGAGAAGAAGTATCGCTCCTTCTCCCCCATGTTTACCTCATTTGGAAGATTCCATGGCTCGTATTTTTTCAGATCCACCTCCCCGACCACCGTCGTGTCGAAGGCTTTCTTCAGCCCCTTGGGGACCAGGTAGAAGATGGTGATCTCCATGTCTGTCGGGTGAAACCTGAACCCCGGCGGCAGATTCAGCTGTTGTTTCTGCTGCTGAACTTGAAGGTGGCTTGCCATGGTGGAGGCTCTTTGGGAAATGGGTGCTAGGATGGAACAAATGTTGGGGGCCACAATAGAGATGTGTCTATCTATGGAAGGAATTCAATGATAGAAAGATATATGAGAGGGAGGTGCTTAAATAGGACCGAATGCGTGTACTGGCAAGACACTTTCCAGAGAAGCCTTGACATTTTTTGGGCTTCGTTTAATTTGTTTTTATTGGCAGTGGATGGATGTATGCGAGCTAGATAGATAGATAGAGATACCTCCCTATCCTTTACAACTGTGTGCTGCTTGTCTTACTGTGGGAGCCATGCCCAGGTGGTGACAAGTGCTAGGTTTCCCGAACCTCTCCAAGCCATGCCATGCCAGATTCAACTCTTTTGGTTTCTTGCCATTCTTGTTCACGTATGCATATGTACTCATGATATGTCATGCTTTGCTGCTGATGCCTGGTTTTGCACTTCAAAGCAACCATGTGTTGTTTATTATGTATCCTATGTATGCATTCTACCGTATGCTTTCATATCTATATACAAGACCTGGAGGTGAAATCTGCGAGTTTACGTATTCCATCCTATGCATTCATATACTGTATATAGACTCTGTAGGATTACACGAAAACCGTGTGCATTCTCTAAACAATGTGTGACAAGGAGAGGAGCTTCGATGGATGATTCAACATGTTGGGTACAAGGTGGTGCCTACGAGTCCCAGTAGCAGTCACATCGATCTCTCTCATCTATCCCCCTATGAAAACAACACCCTTGGATCGGTTACCACCGGGCAAGAGGGGCTGGCGCGAACCGTTGCTGAATTCCCGCATGCATAAGAGGGACCGGTACAATTCACGCTCTGCGTGCATGCACACACACATATGCATGTATGTACACAAAACACACGTCATTGTCATGTGTCTGGAGATATACATCAGTTGCTTGGTTTACTCACTTTTCGGATTGTCGTGTACCGGTGTAGGTAAGTCTGTGCGCCATAATCTTCCAGTCTGTTTGCTTTTGCTCAAAAAGCTGGCATAAGATATATGGATCTACCCACGCCTCCAGGTGTGCATGGCTATGTGCTTATCATGTGGACTAAAAGGGGGCGTTTCATGCGCTACCTGCCTTCCGCAAGGTTAGCCGTTTAATATATCATTTTGTAGGTCGACGATGATAAGATTGGTTTTAGGATACAACTTAAATGAAAACAAAAGTCTGGCAAGGAAATTTTAATAGCTACTCAACCAAATGCATAAATATGTATACATATAACAATCTCTACTTCACATTCCTTCTCCTTTTTTGGATCATAAAATGACATATACCAGGAGAAAAGGAATGTTACATTCATGATCAAAAGAAGATATGCATTGATACATGTAATTACCTTAGTTTGGAAAAAAAAAGAATATATGGAAATAGTACTAACAATCTATTGTCGTGGCAACAGACACATGCCATGTTCACATTATATTCACTACTCATTAACCTGTGCACCATCACTCGCTAGTAATTTGGAAAACAGATAAATAGTAAAAGTGCCTCTTGAGACAAATGCTAAAACTTTTTTAGTAGCATTTATCATATTTTTAACTATAGCACTAAACGGAAAGACAACGAGATAACCTTTTGCGAGACTACTAAACAAGTAAGAAAAAACCTTGTAATATAGTTTTTTTTGTGATAATTTCTGGAACAAAAACAAATTATATTCTTGGGCAATTTTTAAATAGGCACTTTGCATACATGCCCTTCAACAAGTATGTGATTTTCCATTCGGGACCATTCGTTATTGTTGTAATTATTCGGATTTGAACATTTGTTGTAGTTTACATAATTATTGTGATGCTAAAACATTAATAAGTTTGATTTATATTGTTGTTGTCCTATTGTATTTAGATTATATTTTTAAATATCATGAATTTTCGTAAAAACCCGAAAACGGTTTGGCCGTACAGTGAGGGCTCCGGCCGGAACAGATCCCGTAAACACGTACCGAGAAAAGTTTACGGGATCTGTTCCGCGCTGGAGCCCTCGCTGTACCGCAAAACCGTTTTTGGGGGAACCTTAAAATGGATTGGGGGGAGGGGCGTTTTGCAGGATCTGCTAGATATGCTCTAAGGCACTGCGGGCGGTGGAAAAAACATGCACCTTTGTGGGCTAGGTACCGAATGCGCTTGGGCCGAGGACTGTCGCCCTGTCACTTTGCCAGCCTACAAAATTGTTGCACCTGGGCTTTGAACAGGGGTGTGTGGTTCAGTTTGTCTATATGGGGAAGTACTAAGTGATCATCTAATATAGAGGAAATGAAAAAGAGGGAAGAGGAAGGACCAAATCCCAACGCAGAACGTGCGTCGTTGATGCCACCGCCCGAGCGAAATATATATATAGGACAAATGTTTCCTACCACCCGGTGGTAGTTATGCTCACGTAAGTTTTGTATGTTGTATGTAGTATCTGTCAGAACCGAGAGTGTGTACGTGTAGTATGTAGTATATAAGACTATTTGGGTAGTATATATCCCACTATTTAGGTAGTATATATTAGTTTTCTAGTATATTGTTTTATGTGTAAAAATATGAAGGTATTTTTAAAATACACAAAAAACTTTGGACTCACATGCAATTTTTTCATATAGGTCACTTGGAGAAATCTGAGATATAGTATACATACATAGAATGATAAAGTGGTATATATACTACCACATGGTAGTATATGACTACCACGTGGTAGTATATGACATGAGGGTAACTACCATCGGGTGGTATGATGTATTTTCCCCATATATATTACATAAAACACTTTACATAATTTTTGAAGGAACGTTAAACATGCATTTGAGAAATGTTAATCATGTGTACGAATAATGTTTGTGACATTGAAAAAATGTCACATGTTTAAAAAAATGTACATGCCATTTTAAAAAGTGTTTATACATGTGCAAAATGTTCGCGTAATTAAAGAAATGTTTCGTACATTCAAAAAAATGTATGTTACATTTAAAAAAATGTTCACTAGTCCAAAACTGTTTTTGTGACATTTAAAAAAAATTGTTTACACTGTAAAAAAGTGTTTGCGTAATGTAAAAATATGATTCGTACCATTTAAAATGTACGAGACATTTTAAAGAAAAATTCTGGCAATTCAGGAAAATATGCCTAGCGTTTTATAAAATATTTATATAATGTAAAACAAATGTTCCCGAAGGTTAAAAATTGTTTATTTCCATTAGAAAAATGTACAGGGCATTTTTAAGAAATATTCAAGTGTTTCCAAGATATGTCCATGAAAGATTTAAAAGATATATCTACAATGTAAAAAAATGTTTGTGTAGTTTAAAAAAATGATTATTGCCATTAAAAAATGTACAACGTGTATTTTGATAATGTCACTGCGTATTCAAAAAAGTGTTCATAATATGTATTATTTTAAGTGTACATCATGTATTTGAAAAATGTCCAAAGTGTATCAGAAAATTGTTTCGCGTGTGCTCTAAAAATGTAATTTGTGTACCCAGAAAAAAGTAGACATGAAAAATGTATTTGAAAAATGTACAGCGCTCTCTGCTTCATGCAGGGGCTCCTAGGGTCCGTGCCGCTGGTGCACATCGAGGAGGCGCACCTCTTCTGCATGGACCAGCCATCCATGGCCGGCCGGTTCCTCTGCACCGCCGGGTACCCCACCTTGTAGGACTATGTTGCCCGCTTCGCCGCCAAGTATCCGGAGCACAAGATATTGCTCAAAATGTACGTGATCGATCTACCGAGTCCTTCACTCCTTGTATTGCTTGCATGGTTTATTAGTTTGTGTTTGTTTTATAATTATAATTATGTTGTGATGATTGCTGTAGGGTGGCAGGAGAGTGGGTGAGGGTGCCGGGTGATTCGAGCAAGCTTGTGGAGCTGGGGTTCAGGTTCAAGTATAGTGTGGAGGAGACGCTGGACTGCAGCGCCGAATACGCTCAGAGAATGGGAGAGCTCTGATGGTGATAAACTATTTTTTTTTGTTTGACCATGCATTCCAAGCAAGGACCCCGGAGAAACTTTGGATTTGAATGCGGACACATATTCATGATCGTCGGCTCGAGTCTTGGATCTCATGTTGACAAGTAATTTAAACTTGGGTGTTAATAAAGTAATGTATACATATTGATTTGTGAAAATGGAGCAGCTGCTCTGACGTGGTACATGTTTATGGCAAGATGCCCGTTTTGTTTTCAAGTTGTGTTGTGGACCGGCCCGTTTACTGGTTTTTGTGTGGTTCCTCCGGTTTTTAGTGAGATGGGATAGGAGGGGAGTCTTTCTTGCCTACTGCGATACACAGGGAGCGTTCGCCGGAGCTGTATATCGCCTGGTGCGATTCATAATTAGGTCTCGCCTTTGGTGGGAGGCAGTTGGGCCAGCCCAATACGGGGTCCTAGAGGAGCGGATTTTTCTGTGAAGTTTTGAACGTTTTTTGTGGTTTTTCCTATTTGTTTCTTTGGTGGTTTTGACTGAATTTTCACATGGTTTTTTGGTGTCCTTTTTGTGGTGCCTTCTACGTTTCTTTCATCGGTTTTATGTCCTTTTTCACTGGTTTTTCTAAAAAAAAAAATCATTTCAACAAGTGTCTACTTTTTTCAATATTGTACGTTTTTTGTATACCCGTGGGATATTTTTGGATACATGTACATTTTGTTGAAATACATGTGTTTGAACATCTATTTGATACGTGTTAAACATTTTTGAAATACACATGAAAACTTGATAGAAAACTTATTTTTTTTTAACTATGTGGACATTTTTCTACATTTTATTAGAACTTCATGAACATTTTTTTGAAACGTGCGATTTTTTAAAGAAAAATGTACCTGTATTTCTTTAAATGGTACAAACCATTTTAGTTTGAATTACGCAAACAATTTGTTACATTGTCTAAACAATTTTTAAAGAGGATTGTCGGCAATCCGAAACCGAATCACAAAAGGTCATCACGTATGGGAACGAGATATTGTTGTTAGACAACGATATACCTGCGATATGCAATCTAGCGATGAAGGGCCCTGAATCTTGGAATTGGCCAAATGCCAAATAATCCGAGATAATATCCATGTACTTAAATCAAGTTTATAACTTGGTAGGCCCTCTGGAAGGCTTAGAGTCTAACAAATACAAATGGATCTATAAACTGATGTGGATAAATGTTTTATCCATAGAGCTTGACTTGCTCCAAAGAGTTTCTGACCACTTCAAGGGTTGATTACGACGAGATCGTCTCGACCGTAGCGATGCTTTAGTCAGTTCGGGTTATACTAGCAATCGTTGCAAATTTCATTTCGAGTATATTATATGGATGTCAAAGTAAAACTGGAATATATTCGAGGACGTGTATATGATACATTTCGAAGGCTTTGTCAAACCAAAGGATGTTGGAAAGTGTGTAAACTTCAGAGATCCAGCAATGGACTGGAGCAGGCATAATGGAGTTGGAATCTTCATTTTGATGAAATGGTCAAAGAAATTGATTTCATGAGAAATAGCGACGATGCTTGTATTTACAAGAAAACGCTTTCTCTGTAAAGTAATATAAGACCTTTTAGATCACTAAAGTAGTGATCTAAGATGTCTTATATTACTTTACAGAGGGGGTAAGTGTGAGTGCAACACCATTTCTAATACCTTATGTGGATGACATATTGATGATTGGAAATGATGTAAATTTCTTAACACAAAAAGTGTAGGTAAGTCTGTGCGCCATGATCTTCCAGCCTGTATGCTTTTGCTCAAAAAGCTGGCATAAGATATATGGATCTACCCATGCCTCCAGGTGTGCATGGCTTTGTGCTTATCATGTGGACTAAAAGGGGGCGTTTCATGCGCTACCTGCCTTCCGCAAGGTTAGCCGTTTAATATATCATTTTGTAGATCGACTATGATAAGATTGGTTTTAGGATACAACTTAAATGAAAACAAAAGTCTGGCAAGAAAATTTTAAGAGCTAGTCAACCAAATGCATAAAAATGTATACATATAACAATCTCTACTTCACATTCCTTCTCCTTTTTTGGATCATAAAATGACATATTCCAGGAGAAAAGGAATGTTACATTCATGATTAAAAGAAGATATACATTGATACATGTAATTACCTCAGTTTGAAAAAAAAGTATATATGGAAATAGTACTAACAATCTATTGTCGTGGCAACAGACACATGCCATGTTCACATTATATTCACTACTCATTAACCTGTGCGCCATCACTCGCTAGTAATTTGGAAAACAGATAAATAGTAAAAGTGCCTCTTGAGACAAATGCTAAAACATTTTTAGTAGCATGTATCATATTTTTAACTATAGCACTAAACAGAAAGAAAATGAGATAACCTTTTGCGAGACTACTAAACAAGGAAGAAAAAACCTTGTAATATAGTTTTTTTGTGATAATTTCTGTAGCAAAAACAAAATATATTCTTGGGTAATTTTTAAATAGGCACTTCGCATACATGACCTTCAACAAGTATGTGTTTTTCCATTCGGGACCATTCGTTATTGTTTTAATTATTCGGATTTGAATATTTGTTGTAGTTTAGATAATTATTGTGATGCTAAAACATTAATAAGTTTGATTTATATTGTTGTTGTCCTATTGTATTAAGATTATATTATTCAAAATCATGAATTTTCCTAAAAACCCAAAAACGGTTTTACGGGATCTGTTCCGCGCTGGAGCCCTCGCTGTACCGCAAAACCGTTTTCGGGGAAACCTTAAAATGGATTGTGGGGGGGGGGGGGGGGCGTTTTGCAGGATCTGCTAGATATGCTCTAAGGCACCGCGGGCGGTGGAAAAAACATGCACCTTTGTGGGCTAGGTACCCAATGCGCTTGGGCCGAGGACTGTCGCCCTGTCACTTTGGCAGCCTACAAAATTGTTGCGCCTGGGCTATAAACAGTGGTGCGTGATTCAGTTTGTCTATATGGGAAAGTACTATAAGTGATCATCTAATATAGAGGAAATGAAAAGGAGGGAAGAGTGAAGACCAAATCCCAACGCAGAACGTGCGTCGTTGATGCTACCGCCCGAGCGAAATATATATATAGGACAAATATTTCCTACCACCCGGTGGTAGTTATCCTCACGTGAGTTTAGTATGTTGTATGTAGTATCTGTCAGAACCGAGACTGTCTACGTGTAATATGTAGTATATAAGACTATTTGGGTAGTATATATATATCACACTATTTAGGTAGTATATACTAGTTTTCTAGTATATTATTTTATGTGTACAAACATGAAGGTATTTTCAAAATACACAAAAAAACTTTGGACTCACGTGCAATTTTTTCATGTAGAAATCTTAGATATAATATACATACATAGAATGATAAAGTGGTATATTTTATAAAATGTTGAACATGCATTTTCCCCATATATATTACATAAAACACTTTAAATATATTTTTTAAATGTTAAACATGAATTTGAGAAAACGTATATCATGTGTACGAACAATGTTTGTGACATTGAAAAAATGCCACGTGTTTAAAAAATGTACGTGCCATTTTAAAAAGTGTTTATACAATGTACAATAGGTTCGCGTAATTCCAAAAAAAAATTCGTACATTAAAAAATGCATGTTACATTTAAAAAAATGTTCACTAGTCTAAAAATGTTATTGTGACATTTCGAAAATAATTGGATACAAAAATGTTATTGTGACATTTCCAAAATAATTGGATACAATGTAAAAAATATGTTTCGTACCATTAAAAAATGTACGTGACATTTTAAAGAAAAATTCTGGCAATTCAAATAAATATGCCTGGCATAAAAAATATTTATACAATGTAAAATAAATGTTCCCGTAAGTTAAAAAAAGTTTACTTCCATTAAAAATGTATGGGACATTTTTAAGAAATATTCAACTGTTTCCAAATAATGTCCGTTGAAAATTTAAACGATATATCTACAATGTACAAAAATGTTTGCGTAGTTTTCTAAAAAATGATTATTGCCATTAAGACAATGTACAACATGTATTGGAAAATGTTACTACATATTCAAAAAAAAAATCATAGTATGTATTCTTTTAAATGTACAACATGTATTTGAAAAATGTCCAAAGTGTATCAGAAAAATATTTCGCATGTGCTCTAAAAATGTACATTGTGTACCCAGAAAAAAGTAGACATGAGTTAAAAAAATAAAAAAACACAAAGAAACGAGAAAGAGAAGCAAAAAACCAAAGAAAATAAATAAGAAACGAAGAAAACCTAATGTAATGTAGAAAGAAAGAAAAGGCCGAGAAAAATCAATGAAAAGAATAAAGAAAACAAAAGTGAAAATGAAGGAAAAAGAAACAGTGAAAAAACAAATAAAACCAGCGAAAATACAAGTAGAAAACGAAAAAAAAAACGAAACCGGACCGATCGATATCTATGAGAGGCAGCGGCGCTAAATGGGCCAGCCTCCTAGTGTGTCACCGGTAGGCGTTTCGTATTAGGAATCTGTACAGGCGACACATAATTGTCGCGGGAGGGATGGGAAATGGGGAGCTCTCGCTTGTAGCGAGGCCGAGGAGCATCGCTCCTAGAACCCCTTACATGGTCCGGCGTAGCGAGCAAGCGCGAAGCTCCAGCGAGCCAACGCTTTAATTTATTTTCTTTTGATTTTTTCCAAAACATATTCTTATTTCGGTAGGTTTATTTTAATTAAAAAATGTTTGTTGATTTGGGAAAAAATGTGAATCTGAAAAATTTATGAATTTAAAAATAATCATGAATTCAGAAATTCTTCACGAAGTTGAATTTTTTAGCAAATTTCAAAAATGTGCACAAATTTTTTCAAAAATTCAAAAATGATGAAATATCCGTGAACTTCAAAATTTGTTCTTAAATTTAAAAGAATGTTTTTAGATTTTGAAAAGGTATTCAAGGATTTAGTAAATGTTCACCAATTTCAAAAATGACCATTAATTTTAAAAATGTTAACAAAGTTGAAGAAATATTTATGAATCTAAAAGCGTTCACAAATTTAAAAAGACTGTTCCCAAGTTTATTCATCCGATTAAAAAAATGTTTTGAAATTTGAACATTCACCAATTTAATATCGTGTTGGAATTTAAAAAAAAAAAATACGAACTTGAAATCTTTTCATGAATTTAAGAAAATAAAAACAAAAAAAAGAGAAAAAATAAGGAAATGAATAAAGAATAAAAAAATAACTGAGAAGGGGGGAAATGAAAGAAAATTTTAGAAGCGGGGAATGCAGATGAAAGAACAAAAATCCTGGTCCAGAAGCTTCCAAAACAAAACTGTAGAAAGTTGGGCCAGCCTGCTAGCAAACGCAAGTAGGGGACCACTCGATACTGCTCGCAGGGCGACACATAGCATTTGGGGAAATGCTATGGCTCAACCGACTGATGTTTCTACTAACATCGATCCCCTTTGTGGCTGTCGGATCTAACTTTGATCGAGTGGCTTGGGTGTAACCTATACCATAGTAGTTTCTGCAAATTGGTGCGTGTTTCACCCGGCTGGACCACAGCCACCCTGTAGGAGATATGCCCTAGAGGCAATAATAAATGTTATTGTTTATCTACATGCTCATAATTATGTTTATGTTCCATGCTATAACTGCTATGGTTCTCGAGTCTGCAATAACCACGAGGCTCGGAGGAGGACTCATATGCACGTGTGGAATAATAAACGATAAAATGTATTCCTAGTCTGGCCTCTAAGACTAGCTCAAGTGTTGCATGATGGTTCTGTTTTCCTGATCATGGGCATGACTATGCCAGCAACTTTGAGGGCACAATGTTAGGAGAACACTTGTGTTGAATCGACCCGATTGATGTTATGATATGAGATACACTCGTCACAAGTTAATGGTTAATAACACAGAGAAAGTTAATGTTTGCATAATTCCTTAGACCATGAGAGTGTCGAGTTTCTTCATGCTTGCTTCATGAACTTTGGGGTTTGTTAAACGTCATCCGTAAATGGGTGGCTATTACGGCGGCTTACGGGTTCATGGAAAAGTATGTCAAGTAACTTGATAGCTCAAGATTGGGATTTGCTCCTCCGACGATGGAGAGATATCTCTGGGCCCTCTCGGTGTTACGGTATCCACCATCGTCTGGCCAGACACATTGTGATTTGATCACAGGGATGCCGGAACACGGCAACGAGAAAAGAAAACAAAACCGGTAACGAGGTAACTGGCATTGTGGACAAGTGTTGATCCACGGGGATGCCGATGATTCTCACCTCGGGTATTTGTAACATATCGCGAAGCAACAGGAATAGCACACGGCAACTAGAGGTTCACTTGAATATTCATTCGTGTGGGTATAGGGGTCAATATGGGTGTCCACGGCTCCGATGTTGATCATTGATCGGAAAGTGTTTCGGGTCATGTGTATACTTCACCGAACCTATAGGGTCACACGCTTAAGGGTCATCTATCTGCTGAATACTACACAGGGAGTCTGAGAGAAAATCACCAGAAAAGTTTCGGACGAAACGGAAACGTTCCAGAGAGGATATCGGAATAGTTCCGGTAAAACTGAAAAGTTGTTTCAGGGGATACCATAAAGTCAAATTGGTTCTGGCACACGCCTGGAAATTCTTGGAGGATTCCAGAAGTGTTCTGGAAACTTCTGGGAATTTTCCGGGATATAAACCGGAAATGTTCCGGAGCTGCCGTAACCGATTTGGTTGCTTTTTGCAGATGAAAATCACTAATCCGAAATTGTTTCGGAACGCGTCCAAAATCATTTGTGTGGGTACTGGAATTATTCTAAGACCCACAGAATTATTTTCGGATTTAACAGTCGCGGAAAATTGGTTCCGTGAATAGTGAAAATCACTTTATGGATATATTTTTGGAAAGTCACCTTTTGGGATATTTCCCAAAAGGCTTCTAGAAGGGATTGGGGAGCAAGGCACCCCCATGTGGGGGGGGGGCCCTTAGAGATGACCGGCCAAGGTGGGGCTCCTCCATGGAGCTCCACATGCCACCCCTTTTCCCTTTTATTCTTTTATGTGAGACATAAAGTGGGGGTACTTTTGGTATTTTTGTATGCCAACTTTACCCCTTGGCTTTCCTATAAATAGAGGTGGAGGGGTGCTCTCCAAACCTCATGCTTGCTCTCATACACATGCCATGCTCGTCTGGCTCTCTCTCTCCCTCCCACGAAAAGAGTTTCGTAGAGCCGAAAGGTTGTCTGGGTTCCGGTGGGAACTAGTTCTGGACGGCGAAGCCCTGCCGGATAGATGACACCGTATGTGTGCAACTCTGTAGAGAGATCGTAGTTTCGGTCTTAGTTCGAGAGTGCCTCCCGAAGGGCTGTCCGAGTGACCGTCCAAGTTTCGAGGGTCCTCCCGAAGGGCTGTCCGAGTGACCGTCCGAGTTTCGAAGGTCCTCCCGGAGGGCTATCCGTGACACCATCCGAGGGACTGTCCGACCGCCTCCCGGAGGGCTGTCTGAGGGGCAGATGTGGGAGTACATCCTCGTGGTTGGGAGGTTGTAAATCCTAGCTGCGGGGATCTGCACCGCCGATCGTCATTGACTCTACTTCCGCTGCGCTACGAGTCGGTAACGAAAAGATCAAAACCTTGTATGCAGTCTTCATAGTGGTCCTGGGCTGGTGCGTAGGTCGGAAAATTTTTGTTTTCTGCTGCGTTACCCTACAGTGGCATCATGAGACGTGCTATGCGTAGATGCAGGTTTCGATCTAGAATACATAGAGATGTATGGGTGTTGCACAATATAATTTGTAGTAGATGAGTTCTACTGCTGATAATTATTTGTGCGGGTAGCAGATGAAATCTGTTACCCGATGTTCTTGTTGCTTCCCTGGAATTTGCATATTTCTGATTTTGATAACAGCATGGTGGAGTTTCAAAGTTCTGGCAATCCATGATCCTGATTGATCAACGAAGTGCTAACAGTTCATTGAATTCCACCATAGTTAAAAAGAAAGATGAAATTTTCAGACGAAAGGGCAATGCAGATATGATCATGCGTATGACGAAGTTTAGTATGGGGCTCGAGATTTTATTATCTCGTGTTTCATACACCCCGCGATGTTAATCTAGCGACTTGAATAATCATACTTGATGATAAAACGTTGGTAGCCGCGGTTTGTTCGAAACCTTAGAAGCCACGTAAAATGAAAATTTCATAAACCGATTAGAGGCGTCTAACTTGGTTTTGCAGGATGGTTTGCATGTGCATATGATGTGGTATAGCAGTGCTCAAAATAATTTGATTATGTATGAGATGACTATATGATGTAAATTAACATGACCTGCGTGTCATGATTCGGCATGATGGCTGGAGCCATAGGATTGTCACTTTAATGACCTGTGTGTCAACCTTTTGTAATGCACTTATTTTATTAGCTATAGAGATAGCAATATTATCTGGTGCATCGACAAGGTGGTGGCAATCTTCGCGAAGGTGAACACCGACGCAAATGCCGAAGACGAAGAAATACTTGACTTCTCCGTCAGAAGGGGCTATACCATATCATGCTATTATGAATTGCCTGAGATGTTTATCCCTTTTGTTGCATCCTTCTTGATTGTGCGGTAGTCGCTTTTATTAGGGTGATCTCTCACAAAAATATCAAGTAGTTAGTGTTCTCCCAAGTGTAGCACCGTCACGGCACCTATCTCTTCAGGGTCTCACATGGATACATGGGTACGAACGATTAGAGAAGTGTGAGGCGGGTGAGTTGAGACCTCGCAGCGAGATCACTTGGTTGTCTTGACGTTCAGGCATGAAAGTCATGAGCTCGGAACACACGCATCGAAAGATGAACAAGAGTCACATAGAGATGTGATTGGCAAGTTGACCTACCGATTGCAATTCTCGTCACTTGAGATGGATACATCCTTGGCGTTGAATTGTAATATGGGTCTTGAATCACTCACAATCAATTATGAGAGATATTGATTTGAGTGGGAGCACACTTTAGAATTAATTCTTTTAATTCTCAGTGCAATTAATTATGAATTTTGTCTAAGTGAAATTTGCATAATAGTTATAGAAGAATGGCTCGCGTTTCCACCTTCCCTATTAAAATTAAATAGCTGTTAAAATATCTGGTTAAAACTTTTTGGTTGGTAACGTAATGTGAGGATTGTCCTCAAAAGTGCCGAGAAGGACTTTTTCCTATCGCATGCTTTTGGTATTCTCCCGCTAATGCTATGGATAATGTGACTCTCGACCTTTGATCCAAAAGCTAGAATTCCGTTACGGTCAAGTGCAATATGTTTTCTTCCATGAGACCCGAACTTCAAAAGTTTGGGATAGCTATGTGATATTCATGGAACTGAAAATCATTTTCAGATACAAACAAAGGCTAAAAGATATGTGATATCCAAGGCAATGTTTGTTTTGCAAACTATTAGTAAAAGTGTTTACTATGCATTTGACTAATAACAAAGGGATCCAGTAGAACGCCTGTCATATGATGATGGTGAATAAAAACAACAACTTAAGAGAAAGGAAATGTCCGAAGGGTGTTAGTATGACTTACACACCTAGGAAGTCCGGGGCTGACGCCACTCTTAAAGTTGGATGCTTCTTCTGAGAGTAGAAGAAATACTGAAAGTTAAACTATTAAAAGTATAAAGGCAAAAAGAGAGAAGACTGGAATGTCCAGCTCATGTATGAATGTCATACAAGCTATTGATGTATAGAAAGGCTGGTCAAAAGAAATAGTTCTTGGGAATTATGATTAAACATGTTAATCACTGATTCTTGGGTATTGTGAGTTGATCACAGAGATACCCGCTCGATTGCATTCTGTTGCGACTCGATGCAAGAACTACTACGGCCTAAATGACTGGCCGGAGTGAGGTTTAGATATGCGCTGAGAACATAGTAAAAGTTGCTATACTCGGTACATTACCTATGTATTTGTTTTCAAAATTCATTTTAGAGTTTTTATACACTCTAGCCCATTGCATAAGGTATCTTGCAAGAAGGTTGTTCATAAGAGAACTTTTGATGTTCGGTGTTATGAATAACATAAGGGCCATACTTTCATTATGAATGAGATGTATGTTATGAATATTGATAATAATACATTACCTCTGTATTTACTTTCATAAATCATTTTAGAGTTTTATACACTCTAGCCCATTGCATAAGGTATCTTGCAAGAAGGTTGTTCATAAGAGAACTTTTGATGTTCGGTGTTATGAATAACATAAGGGCCATACTTTCATTATGAATGAGATGTATGTTATGAATATTGATAATAATACATTACCTCTGTATTTACTTTCATAAATCATTTTAGAGTTTTATACACTCTAGCCCATTTGCATAATGTTTGTTGCAAGAGTGTTGTTCCTAAAAGAACAATTGTTGTTCAGTGTCATGAATAACATAAGGGCCATGCTTCCATCGTGGATGGGATGTATGTTATGAATATTGATGGTAATATGATACATCCATAACACTGACGCTAAATGTCGCAAGACTAAAAGAATACCACACATGTGTGGCACTGCATTTGGTCACATTGGAGAAACCCGCATGGAGAAATTCCATAATGATGGATTTTGAAGTCGTTTGATTATGAATCATCTGACACTTGCAACTTTCCTCCGAAAAGTGAAGTGACTGAAATACCGTTCACATGCCATAAGGAACGAGCAATGAACTTATCGGTGATCATACATTTTGATGTATGTAGTCCGATAAAGGTTATTGCTAGCAGTGGATTTGTCTATCTTCAAAAATGACTCAAGTAGATATATGGATATTTACTTGATGAGACATAAGTCTGGATCTTTTGAAATCATTCATAAGGTTTTCAATATGAAGTAGAAATTATTGTAACAAGAAAAATATGTTTCTGCAAACTAGATTGCCGAAAGGAATATTTGAGTTACAAATTTAGCGAATGTCTGATGAGTTATGAAAAGAGTTTCATAACTTACACCTCCCGGAACTCCACTGTGAGTGGAATGTCTGTGAAGATGTATTCAAACCATTTATGACATGGTAAGATCAAAGATGACATAAATCAATTTGCCATTATCCCTTTTAAAGTAATGCTTTAGAGACTGCGGCTTTTACACTGAAAAGAGCACCATCAGGTCTGTTGAAATGACGCCATGGTATGGTACGCCCAACCATGCTTTGTCTTTTCTTAACATTTGGAATATGGGGCTTGTGTAAAATATTTACAAACCTATTCCAAATCAGACAAGTACTACTTTGTAGGCTATCCCAAGTAATTGGGAATTCCTCCACCACTATACCAAGGCAAAAGGTTTTGCCACAAAGAACGGTATGCTTTTAAAGAGAATGGTTCTTACAAAAAGGTGAGTGGGAGAACAGTGCAACTCGACGAGATAACAGTATCTTCGTCATCAGATCAAAGGAAAGAAACCTTGGAAGTAATTCCAGAGTTTCCTACTGCGACTGATACGGAAGCCTCTACATGAGATGTATGGACTTCGGTCGAACTTGCAACTGAACCACGTAGGCAAAACTCGTGCAAACCTCTCAGGTGCGCAAGCGAGATATTGTTGTTAGACAACAATATACCTACGATACACAAGGAAGCGTTGATGGGCCCTGACTCCGGAATTGGCTAAATGCCAATATAATCCGAAATAGTTTCCATAAATGATTCAAGATTATATCTTGATAAGCCCTTCGGAAGACTTAGAGTCTAACGAACATTAATGGAACTATAAACTGATGTGGATAAAATGTTTTATCCATAAAGCTTGACTTGTTGAAATAACAAGTTCAAGGAGTTGACTACGATGAGGTTGTCTCACCATAGCGATGCTTAAAGTCAGATCAGGTTAAACTAGCAATTAATACATATTTCAATCTTGAGATATGATACATGGATGCCAAAAGAATTTCCATGTGATGGAAATGCAACCTAGGACTTGCATGTAGTACAGTCCAAGGTATTTTGTCAATCCATAGGATGCTAGTAAGTATGCAAACTTCAGAGTTCCAGCAATGGATAGAAGAGAGCAAAATGGAGTTGGAAATCTTCGTTTTTGATGAAATAGTCAAAAGAGTTTGTTTTCATCAATGGATAACGAAGATGCTTGTGGTTATAAGAAAGTAAGTGGGAGCATAATAATATTTCTAAAAACCTTGTGTGCTTGACACATTGTTGATTGGAAATTTCTTGACACGAATTAGGACTTCATTAAAAATAGTTTTTTCGATGAAGTGCTTGGGCTAAATAGCCTTGACATTAGGCATATTTATCTATGAGATAGAATTGCCTAATAGGCTAAAGCCAAAAATACATATTGACAAGATGCTAAAACATTTTAGCATTAAAATGCCAAGGAGTGATTCTTGCCGAAGTCACATGGAAAGAGTTTTTGCAAGACTCGGTGTCCCAAAACACTGATGAGCAAAATACATGATGGATTTTCCACACACCTTTGTGTTTGGATTAATCATGTATTCCATGGTATGTATAAACAACCAAATATGTCCAGTACTCCCAAGGAGTTGCGAGTATAGATACCAAAGTGATCAAAGTACTGATCATGGGACAACAGTGAAAAATGTCATTGAGTACTGGAGTAGCACTGATGACATGTTTTCTCGCAAGCAGAGATTATGAAGTGCTCGTTGTAAGTAATTGCATCGATACAGTCTTCATCAATACTCCATGCGATTTTCGATTTAAGTTAAGGGTTTTGTGTAATACACGATATGGTGGCATGGTGTTTGGAAATCGTTCCAAACAGGTTACTGTGGCGAATTCTATAACAAAGGCTAAGTATGTTGCCGCTTTCAAAGCGACATAGAAGATGTTGAATCGTACAGTTCGTTCATGAACTTAGTATGATTCCAAGATGGCTTTGGTCAATGGAACATTATTGAAGATAATTGCTCCATAACTCAGTCTGAGGAATCAAGGTTTGACTAGTGATTCACATATATATACGAAGCCAAATCCACACAAAATATGAATTTTGTGAAAGCGTGAAAACGCGAGGATATGCAAAGACACACACGGAGCTGAAGTTGTCAGATCCGTTGGACATCAGGCTATACCACAAGCGAAACATTTTTACACCGGTATGCCATAGGTGTAAAGTGCATCAGCATTGACTAGATTATTGACTCTAGTGTAAGTGGGAGTCTGTAGGAGATATGCCCTAGAGGCAATAATAAATGTTATTGTTTATCTCCATGCTCATAATTATGTTTATGTTCCATGCTATAACTGCTATGGTTCTCGAGTCTGCAATAACCACGAGGCTCAGAGGAAGACTCATATGCACGTGTGGAATAATAAACGGTAAAATGTATTCCTAGTCTGGCCTCTAAGACTAGTTCAAGTGTTGCATGATGGTTCTGTTTTCCTGATCATGGGCATGACTATGCCGGCAACTTTGAGGGCACAATGTTAGGAGAACACTTGTGTTGAATCGACCCGATTGATGTTATGCTATGAGATACACTCGTCACAAGTTAATGGTTAATAACACAGAGAAAGTTAATGTTTGCATAATTCCTTAGACCATGAGAGTGTCGAGTTTCTTCATGCTTGCTTCATGAACTTTGGGGTTTGTTAAACGTCATCCGTAAATGGGTGGCTATTACGGCGGCTTATGGGTTCATGGAAAAGTATGTCAAGTAACTTGATAGCTCAAGATTGGGATTTGCTCCTCCGACGATGGAGAGATATCTCTGGGCCCTGTCGGTGTTACGGTATCCACCATCGTCTGGCCAGACACATTGTGATTTGATCACAGGGATGCCGGAACACGGCAACGAGAAAAGAGAACAAAACCGGTAACGAGGTAACTGGCATTGTGGACAAGTGTTGATCCACGGGGATGCCGATGATTCTCACCTCAGGTATTTGTAACATATCGCGAAGCAACAGGAATAGCACACGGCAACTGGAGGTTCACTCGAATATTCATTCGTGTGGGTATAGTGGTCAATATGGGTGTCCACGGCTCCGATGTTGATCATTGATCGGAAAGTGTTCCGGGTCATGTCTATACTTCACCGAACCTATAGGGTCACACGCTTAAGGGTCATCTATCTGTTGAATACTAGACAGGGAGTCTGAGAGAAAATCACCGGAAAAGTTTCGAACGAAACGGAAACATTCCGGAGAGGATATCGAAATAGTTCCGGTAAAACTGAAAAGTTGTTTCAGGGGATACCATAAAGTCAAATTGGTTCTGGCACACGCCTGTAAATTCTTGGAGGATGACATAAGTGTTCTGGAAACTTCTGGGAATTTTCCGGGATATAAACCGGAAATGTTCCGGAGCTGCCGGAACCGATTTGGTTGCTTTTCGCAGATGAAAATCACTAATCCGAAATTGTTTCGGAACGTGTCCAAAATCATTTGTGTGGGTACTGGAATTATTCTAAGACCCACAGAAATATTTTCGGATTTAACGGTCGCGGAAAATTGGTTCCGTGAATAGTGAAAATCACTTTATGGATATTTTTTTGGAAAGTCACCTTTTGGGATATTTCCCAAAAGGCTTCTAGAAGGGATTGGGGAGCAAGGCACCCCCATTTGGGGGGGGGGGGGGGGGGCTAGAGATGGCCGGCCAAGGTGGGGCTCCTCCATGGAGCTCCACATGCCACCCCTTTTCCCTTTTATTCTTTTATGTGAGACATAAAGTGGGGGTACTTTTGGTATTTTTGTATGCCAACTTTACCCCCTGGCTTTCCTATAAATAGAGGTGGAGGGGTGCTCTCCAAACCTCATGCTTGCTCTCATACACATGCCATGCTCGTCTGGCTCTTTCTCTCCCTCCCACGAAAAGAGTTTCGTAGAGCCGAAAGGCTGTCTGGGTTCCGGTGGGAACTAGTTCTGGACGGCGAAGCCCTGCAGGATAGATGACACCGTATGTGTGCAACTCTGTAGAGAGATCATAGTTTCGGTCTTAGTTCGAGAGTGCCTCCCGAAGGGCTGTCCGAGTGACCGTCCAAGTTTCAAGGGTCCTCCCGAAGGGCTGTCCGAGTGACCGTCCGAGTTTCGAAGGTCCTCCCAGAGGGCTGTCCGTGACACTGTCCGAGGGACTGTCCGACCGCCTCCCGGAGAGCTGTCCGAGGGGCAGATGTGGGAGTACATCCTCGCGGTTGGGAGGTTGTAAATCCTAGCTGCGGGGATCTGCACCGCCGATCGTCATCGATTCTACTTCCGCTGCGCTACGAGTCGGTAACGAAAAGATCAAAACCTTGTATGCAGTCTTCATAGTGGTCCTGGGCTGGTGCGTAGGTCGGAAAATTTTTGTTTTCTGCTGCGTTACCCTACACACCCCTCTGTTGCTGACCGACCACGCGCGACGGAGGCTGGATCCCGCGGCGGCGTCCTCGCAAATCCTTCGCGGCGACGACGACAACCACTTTCCGTCGGCAAGCGCACTGGATCTCGCAGCGGTTGCCGCGGGCCAACGGGTGACCCAGCGGGTCGAAGTGGTTGCGGCGCCGGAAGTGAACGAGGCACGGGTCTAGGCGTCGAATTTCACCGGACTCCACCGGATCCGAGCGAAGCCAGGTTTGTAGGCTCTGGGAGGCGGCGCCTGATGACGGAGGGAGGAAGCCAGTCATAGCGGCGCTCCGGGACGGCCAGAACGGACAACTTGGGGTGGCGGCGTGCACGAGTTTTTGTGGTGGTCGCAAGCGGCAGTGGCAATGCGCGTGCGGCTCTGACTTCAAGCACAAGTGGCGGAAAGAAGGTGGACTGGCTGCGATGGATTGCTAGATCTGGCCATAGCGAGTTGGCGGGGCGGACGGAGGCGGCAAGGCACCAGAGTGCGGTGTCGTCGCTGGAGAAAACGATCGACCGGAGATGTTTTGTTTTGCAACAAAGGGCATGTTGGAATTGCAACAAGCCTCTTGTTGCGAAAGGGCCATGTTTCAGCCACAAAACAAAAAACCTCGAAAAACATTTCATGCAAGAAGACCTCTGCTACAAAAAATACCGCAACACCATTCTTGTTGCAAAGGTCATTAGCGGGTCCATCCAATGGTCAGGAAGGCGATCAATTTTTCTTAGTTATCCGCCAGTTGGCGCGTAGCATCTCCCTAGCATTTTCGGGGGAAGAAAATTAGTTGGAAGGATCCTTAAAACGTCGTCCGTAGTTGTAAGAGTATTGTGTGTTTGTAACAGGCTCGTGCAGTCATGCCGATGAACTAATGGTCGAGGAATTGCTTGCTAGCGATGGCCGGATTAGCCAGCGGCAAGATGCCGATGCCAACGCTAGGCACCGGTCGGCTGGCCCAAATTTCGGCCGGTCACGCACTAATCGTCGGATTGCCCCCTTCCTAGCAGTTGGATGCAGCCCCAAATCCGTCTTCTTCCACCTCGCTAGGTCAAACGCGTCGCACGTCCCCTCCTTTCTCTCCGTTGCTCATGGCCGCCGATCCCCAGTGTGATTACCGCCTCGCCTTCCTATTGCAGCACCGCCGCGTGCGCAGACGCACTGCCGGCTTGTCGCCTCTCGCCGCGCGGCCGTTGGAATTGCAGCACGGCTGCCTGTGAAGATTCAGCTTCTGCCATTTGCAGCTCTTCATCGGCTGGTTCCAGCATATGGGCGTCATGGTTGCAGCACCCCGCTGTCGCCGCCTCTGCTCGCCACCGACGGCAGCTTCCACCACCATGTTCAGCAAAAAAACTTAGTAACAAAAACAGGATTTCGCTGGTGGTAGCAAAAAACAAAAACTGTTCCAGCAAAAAAATGTCACGATTCCAGCAAAAACGCGCCGCCGTAGATGGTCGCAGACAAAAAAATCTCGCCGGATCCAGCAATTCTTTTACCGGCTGTAGCACAACAAAAAGACGGTACCAGCAAAACGACTCGCCGGTCGTCGGGTTCCAGCACTGGTCGTGCGTGGATGCAGCTTTTTCGCCGGCCGATTCCAGCAAACAAACTCGACGGTTGCAGCACCGAAGGCCGCTGTCTCCACCATCGGTGGCTGTTGGTTGCAGCTTTTCGCCGGCCCGGTTCCAGCAAAAATAACTCGTTGTAGCAGCACTTCCACCATCTCCATCACCGGTGTCTGATGGTTGCTAGCACTGATGGATTGGTGTTGGTCGCAACACCACCATGGCTGTTTCAGCTGCTCCCTCATAGCTCGTCGCAGCGCGGGCGTCCGACGGCGTTGCGGGGTGAGGAGCGCGACGCCAACGACCTCGCCGTCGATCAGGGGTGAGATGGGGGCGGCAGCAACGGCACGGCCCTCTCTCGCGTGGGGGCAAAGGGGTGGAGGCCAAAAGGAGAAAAAGAAATTGTGATGCGGGAGGAGGAAGATGCTTAAAGGGATAAGGCAAAGCGGTGAGGGTGGGCCTTAAACTGCTCACGTGGCAGCGTGGGCGGGGCAGCGCATGGTGCGACCGGCGTAAAATGTTTCCCTATGCTTTATCCTACTAGTTTTGCTAACTCTCAGTCGACTGAGACTTCATTATGTCTCAGTCGATGCCATATTCCTTTGATCTTGCATGGAGATTCGTACAATTTTTTCTTTCCTTTTCTTATATAATATGTCACTTGACGAACGAGACTTCGACTGAGACCTAGTCACACCCTTATCCTACACACCCACATCGATCATATGTAGCCATGCAGGGTGGGCTCTAATTAATTAAGCAGAGACATGGCTCCTAATAACAGTGTAATTAGGGAGGGGGCCGTGCCGTAGCTAGTCGCAACCAACTGCAAGCGCCACCGCACCAAAAAAGCGGCGGATCGGAGCTAGGCCATCACGTACGTACAGCTCCGATTCGCTGGCCGTCGAGCGTCGCTGTCGCCGGCCACCGCACGCACGCACGCACGCACGACAAAGTAAACTGCTTACGCTGATCAATTGCTTCGTTCCTAATTAAACCGGCTGGGACAGTACCGGCCGGCCGGCGCCCGATTCATAGCTGAGATTCTCGCTCACGTCTCACGTACGTACGCACGTAGAGATGTACCGACGTTTTCCCTCGGTGCTTAATTATCTTAATGTGTTGGACTGGTCTTTTGTTTAGGGGATACGGCAATCATGTTCATGTGGGAATATATTTGGTTTGGAGAAAGCGAGGAGAGCAGCTAGCTATCCACACCACGCCAGGGGCATGCAGTAGCTAATAAGCTATAAGGGCATCTCTAAAGCGGACCTCAAACTGCCCGCAACCATTCAGACTACGCGGTCCGGATCATGAAAGCCATCCAACGCAGGCATGTATCGGTCCGTCGAGCGGTCCGGACGTACTTTTTCCAGCAAACACGAGACAAAGTGGGGGCTTTGCGGGAGTCCGGACAGCAGACACGTATGACTCCGACATCTCCGGCCCACCCAAACCCCTTCCGGACCCCGCGACTTCATCCTCCCATTTTCTCTCCTCAGTTTTTCTCTCTTGCCTTCGCCGCCGCTCCACCACCCCAGCCGCCACGCCGCACCCCTGCCGGAACTCGACGAGGCCGTCACCTCCAGCGGTACACCCGGGCTCCACACCGCTTCTCCTCCTCCGCTGTTCCAAACCTCTCCACAGACCGCCGCTCAGGTACCATCCGCTCCTACGATGTTCACCATGCCTAGCAACTGTTCGTTGAATTGCCCGAGCTAAATTTTTTGTTCATTCTTTTTTGAAGCAATGGATTCGGATACGAAGTACATCTACGAGCACAACATGATCATGGAGGATGGGGGTGAGGATGCTGCCGCATGTCTTGAATTTGAAAACATGGGTGATCCTATCGAACTTTCCGACCAAAATCCGGCCACATTTGAAGAGTTTGTTCAAATGCATCAACAAATTCAGCATCGAACAACTCACAAGCAACTGAAGGAAGATCTGATTGAGCATGTATGGGCGGTCAAGGGGGACAACAATGTTGGAGTGTAATATTTGAATTTTTTAAATTAGAACTGCCGCTGCATTTGAACATTTGAACTATTTTAGACTATATATGCGGCTATTTGAGCGTGCAGACTTAAAAAAAATTAGGGTCGGATGTATGCGGGCAGTTTTGAATGGCCGGCTCCCGTATCCGTGTCCGCGTACGGAGCAAATTTGCGGGTAAACGTTGGAGATGTCCTAAGGCATATAGTATATACTAGTACGTATATGTTTGTTAATTCCAGCCAGCTAGATGGAGTATTTGGAAAAAGTTGACAGATAGTGCTACATTGTTAGTTTGGTGCAACTAGCACTAACTACCTGGCTGGCTAAATATAATATCCTAAACTAATCATGCGTCGATGATTCTCACGAGAAAAGGCAACCTGATCAACGAAAGGTTCCGATCACTAATGATGCATCGATCATAATGTGTCTACTGTACGTACGTATGAAGGCCCAGGTGGTATCCATACTAGTGGTGCGTGCGGTGCGGTGCGGTGCGGTGGAGGGGGCCATATGGCAACCTGGAACACCCGAGTTGGCGGCTGTCATGGCCAAAGTAGCCGGCCATCCCCATCCCCACCCCGACGACGGCGATGGTTGGTACGTACTTCGTTGCCATTGCCACCGGAGAGAGAGTTGAGATGAGTTGCCGTGACGCCATCGACGCGCACCCGCCACCAACGCCGTACCGGTGCGTTCCTCGCTAGCCACCTAGCTTGATTCTGCTGCCTTAATTATTTTTCTTCCTTGGCCAGCACACGCAAAACTTAGAGAAAGCTTGGAACGCCAACAGTGAACTGCCAGGACGTACGAATGAACAGCACGGCTATCTGTGTCTGTGTGTGTGTGTGTGACATGAATATGAATATTGTTGCTTGGCGCACCCGGCCCACCCCAGCCTGGAACAGCCGGTCCGTCACTTGATTCTACACTTCTTTTGATAATCAATTAACCAAGCCACCTTACATTGATTATGATATAACGCTAGCTAGCTAGCTGCCTCTCTCAGCCCATCTCTCCGGCCGTCTACCTTTCTTCTTCTTCTCTCTCCCCACAGATCATATATAACCGGCCGATCGATCAGCTGAAGAAGAGAGCATAACCAGCTGCCTGTCTAGCTTATTACATCTTCCTTCTCTTGCCACCACCCAGCTATCAGCTGCTTAAGCTAGCTGCTGCTGCCGCCGAGATCTCACTGAGGCCTTTTCTTGGTCGAATCGAACTCGAAGGTACCGACCGAGCAGATGGCAGTTGAGGAGGCGAAGAAGGTGGAGGTGGAGACGACCACGGCCACCAAGGACATCGCCGAGGAGAAGGCCATCGTGCCCGTGCCCGACAACTCCAAGGCCATCGTCGCCGTCGTCAAGGGTACGTACGCAACTATCCCTTGTTTCTACCAGCAAGCAGGAGCTCATCGATCTCCTGGCAAGGGCCCCTGTCTCTCTGTCCATCTCCATGCCTAACTGTACCAGCTGGAGTATATTATTGTCCTTGCCATATGAGATGCTTTTTCTTAATTAGAATCCTCCTGTCATATACTACTTGTGCTCGGGAAAATCTTGTTCCTGCTTCTTAGTTCATACAGTGAAATTAAAACTGAACCGGTTTCAATTATATTTTGTGGATGCGTGGATAGGCTCTAGGTACATGGTCAGAGAGTAATTATCTATTGAGATGTTTTGTCTTCGTCTCGCCAATTCATATGGTTTTGTTGGCTCTAGGTAGATGAACAGAGATTATCTATATATTTATTTATATGTTTTGTCTGCAACTCATTGGTGCATATGGTTTTATTTGATCTATGTTTACTAGGTCCTCTCATTTAATTTACATTTCCCCCATAAGTCCAATTATGATTATGAGATAACATAAACATGTTTTTGCGCATAGTGTTTGTATCCTCTTGATACTCCATTTTGATTTTGAGCCAATAAAATCCATCCTTTGTCGAAATAAACATGTTTTTGCTTCAATTCTTCTCTCTGTAAAGGAATTTTAATGACAATTTCCCTTCCCTACAGCACTGAATTTAAAGCAGAGCAAATTAAAGATTCCTCAAAGAGGAAGCAATTTGTCGGTGCAAAATTTAAAGACAATAAAAGAACACTTATTTCGGCCGTGGCCCCTTTTTACTAATCATAAGCACTGTGATAAATAACAACCTAATTAGTAGTCACAGTGGTTCAACACTAAGCACTCCAAATCATCATTTGCAAAGGACTTGCAATAATTTGCTGAAAATTCTTGACATCTCTATTCCTTTTCCCCAGATGCTGAAGGTACAAGAGGTTCATCTGAAAGAGGTAAAAAAGATGAACAAAAAAAATCTATACTCAGTTTACCCTGCCAACAACTCTTCGACTCATGCTAATGTGAACAACGTTCCATTTTGTCCTCCTTCAGATGCTTATCTCACCAAGATTATGTCCGAGAAGAGAACAACGCTGATCAACGCCTGGGAGGAGAGCGAGAAGGCGAGAGCCGAGAACAGGTTATTAATCATGCATCTAACTGTCTATTGCTTAAAAGTAACAAGAATCACCAGTACTATTAGTACACTATATGATTGAGATGGCACATCACCCTTGGCTAGATTTAATGAGGAGCTATCTTACAATGCACTCAATGCGTACCTCTCATGTCGGCTATAAGAGCTGATGCTCCACACGCACCAACATATATATTGTACCATCTGTCACTAACTTTTTCAATGATATATCAGGGCGGCCAAGAATCTGTCCTTCATCACTTCATGGGAGCACGCCAAGGAAGCGGAGATGGAGGCCGAACTGAAAAAGATCGAGGTATGATATGTTCTATCTATCACAGTAATTTGGAGTGAATTTATTTAAGAGTTCACTAACTTTTACTACTTACCATGGCAGGAGCAACTGGAGAAGAAGAAAGCAGCGTACAAGGAGAAGCTGAAGAACAAGCTCGCGATGCTCCACAAGTCGGCAGAGGAGAAGAGAGCGATGGCAGAGGCAAAGCGAGGCGAGGAGATAATCATGGCGGAGGAGATGGCCGCCAAGTACCGCGCCAAAGGTGAGGCCCCCACGAAGCTGTTCGGGCTCCTGAAAGCATGATGACTGTGTATCGAGGAAAGCATCGACACTCTCGATCTACAAAGCGTACATATGTTGGGATTATTACTTACAGGTTTCCTGCATGACTTGTTAGTGGTGTGTGCGTGTACATGGTGGTGTTCTGGAAGCCATTGGTGTGTGTGTGTATTGGTGCTGTTGGAAGGTTTGATATCTGGTTAAATTTGTAAGGGAACTGTGTATAAGCGTAGGAGTGCAGGCCTGATGGATTGATACATTTATTCTTTCGATGTAAGTTTTGTTCGTCGAAGCATCTGTTAATGTGTAGTATTTAATAAATACAGTTTTATTTGCCCCATTTCTTTGTTGAAATTTGAAAGGAAGCGCAAGAGATCTCTAATCTCCAATGTGCGTGTTCCTTCCGGAAGACTCACCCTATCGGAGACGCTAGTAGCGACCTGTGCGCCAAATAGGAGACGCTCGCACCCTATCGGGGCGGCACATACGCCTGGCTGCCTTTTTTCTCCCACTGGTTTTTGGAAGGTTCTAGAACCTTCCCTAAACCAGTTGTTTCTTTTTTCTCTTTCTTTTATCTTTTTCATGTTTTTTATTTTTTGTTTTCTTTTTTCTTTCCAAATCCGTGAACTTTTCTTCAAACCTGTGGAGTGTGAACCTTTTCGAAATTCATGAACCTTTTCCTAATCCGCGAACATTTTCTCAAATTCGTGAACTTTTTCGAAAATCATGAACAATTTCCAAATTCGTTAATTGTTTTGAAAATCGTGGACAATTTTTCAAATTCACAGACAAATTTCAAATTCGTGATTTTTTTTGAAAACATGAACATTTTGGGAATACTGAAACATGTTTCAAATTCATTAATATTTTTTGAAACCTGAGAACATTTTTCAATCCATGAACATTTTGTGAAATCCGAGAATGCTTTTTGAAATATGGGGGGGAAATTACATCTGCGAACAATTTTTGAATTTGTGAAGTATTTTGTTCAACAAACATTTTTTGAAATTGGCGAACATTTTGCAAATTCATGAAAAAATTAAAAATATGAAAACAATTTTCAAATTCGTGAAATCCTGAACATTTTTGGGTTTAAAAAATAGAAAAGAAAAAGAAACGAAAAAGGAAAAAAGTAAATAAAGAAAAGAAAAAAAACAGGGGCGCCACATGCCCGCACATGGGCCGGCCCAAATCGTGCACTGGAGGGAGGGGGTGCGCGTTTGTGCGTTATCTTCCGCGCAGGTCATTGTATAGAATGACTCCACCCCTGCCCACCCAGCCTGGATGACCGTCTCCCCTCGCCGGCATAGACATCTCCGGCAAGCCCGACCCCTCCATGAACCCCACCACCATACTCAACGCTGCCATCACCACCGGAAAAACCTGTCTGCATGCGCTAGTCAGCTCAGCCCCAAACCCGTCGGACTCTACATGTCGCCTCCGACGAGCCCTCCTAGGTACACTCAGGCAAGGTCGCCCTCCTTGGGCGTCGACCCCGAGGGGCATATCCGCGACAAACTGCACAAGCCTATTACTTCCCCAAACCTACTCATCTCCTTCCAACTGTGCATCTCCTTCTCCACGTCCAAACTCATCCTTGATTCACTGGGGTGTGCGTGTACATGGTGGTGTTTCATGCATGACTGGTGTGTGCGTGTACATGGTGGTGTACTGGTGTTTTGGAAGCCATTGGGGTGTGTGTGTGTGTATGTTTTGCTGTTAGAAGGTTTGATATCAGGTTAAATTTGTAAGGGAGTTGTGCATAAGCGTAGGAGTGCAGGCCTGATGGGTTGATACATTTATACTTTGTATTAAGTTTTGTTCTGTTACTGTGTAGTATTTAATAAATACAGTTTTATTTGCCACATTTCTTTGTTGAAATTTGAAAGGAAGTGCAAGAGATCTCTAATCTCCAATGTGTGTGTTCCTTCCAGATGACTCCCCCATGCCCACCCAGCCTGGATGACCGCCTCCCCTCGCCGGCACAGACATCTCCGGCAAGCCCGGCCCCTCCATGAACCTGACCACCATACTCAGCGCCGCCGTCACCACCGGAAAACCCGTTTGCATGCGCTAGTGGAATGGTAGGTTTCGTAGGGTACGTAGGTTTGATTCGTAGGTGTAGCATTTTTTAGTTGTTTACTTAGTTAAAGTTAAGCACGACTATGACATATATAGGACCCAGTCGTCAGGGCCACGTGGCAAATAAAGTCAACACGTTAAGTTGGACCAGCGTCCCGTCCCGTCCTCATCTCCACTCCACCGACCCCGCCCACCACCACCCCTTGGCGGAGCCGACCAACGAGGCTGCCGGAGCCGGAGAGACACCACCTCGGGCAGCTGCTGGCGCGGTGCTCCGACGCGGACGAGCTGGTGCTCCAGGGTGTGGTCGACGAGCTGGTGCTCCGACGCGGACGAGCTCCTCGCGAGTGCCCTCCTCCCTTTCTTCTCTGATGCGACCAACACATCCTCGCCATGGACCAAGCCCCCCGTGTTCCCTTCAAGCTCGATCTCGTGGCCAGCCGAGGCGGGGATGAGCTCGCTGGCAAGGGTTGAACAGGACTGAAGCCAGCCGGTATGCAGGGCTCCTCCTGGGCCTCGCCCCCACTAAGTCTCGCCCGACGCCCACAGGTACCCTTCATTGCCTTCGGCGACGAGCTCGCCGGCAGCGAGCCAAGCATGGGTGTGCTCTAATTTGCAGGGACCCGATTGCTTTTTTTTTGCAGGGACCCAATTGCTTTTAAAAAAAAATTACAGGCCCCTGATTGCTTTGAGTTTTTCTGTAGGGGTCCGATTGCTTTTTAAAAAAAAAGGCTCGACCTGTCATAACCTGTCAATAGTCAACCTAACGGTCAAAGCTAACGGTGTTGCCTTTTATACCACATCAGACCTGACAAGTGGACCCGAGTTGTCATAATCACGCTTAAAGTTAACCAACATAGTCATCAATGTAACATGGTAGTTTTTTGAAACAGCCAACCAACTTTGTGGTAGGTTTTTGACCCGTGTAATATTGCACGTTATCCTAGTTTGGTAAGGCGTTGGGAGGTAGTCTTTTGCTTTGGCTGTTAGCAGTGCATGTAGCAGCTTCACTTTGCTTTCATTGTTGCACAAAAGGATGATTTTTCTTGTTTTTTCGTTTTCTTTTGATAGTGGAACCCGGTCCATTTTTTTCAGACCATAGAAAAAAGGTATACATGATGATGTTTTTGCAAACATGAATAGTTTTACTACAAACCAACTGAAATAGATAAATCTTACGGTTGGGGGATCTCATCAGCATCCATCATCACCAATCTGGAAACAAGACAAACCAAAAAAAACATAGAAGTATGAGTATGAATAAAATTACAAGTGTTTCTAAGAAAAAAAAACTGACAAAAGTGGTAGTACTCCACAACCACCACCACCACCGTGGGCATGCTTTAAAACGGTCCCATGATCGGACGGATTACCGCGTGCCATCGGACGCTAGTACTACGCTCATTGCGCAAGGTCTCGAAAGCATAGAATCAATGCGTTACATTTCTTTTCATTTTTACTACCGCTGCTACAAGCCTACTCCATGTTTGCCCAGTAAATTGTCGCAACGGGTGTCGTATAGTGAGTCTCGTTAACGGGTGTGTCTATGCCTCGCTTGTAGCAAGCAGAAAAACGAATCGTCCCCGCAATCCCCATCCCCATAACTGTAACAGTGCGGGACAGAGCAATGCGTGTCGCCACACACCAGGTACGTCACTGTAGTTTCCTCTCTTTTTCTCCTTTTATTATTTTATTTTTCTTTTGTTTATATTTCAAGTTATTCTAAATAAATATTTCAAAAGGTACTTTATTAAAAATTTAACAAGGTTCACCGTGAATTCAAAAATATTCATAAAATAAAAAAATTGTTTGCATAATTATTAAAATGTTGATAACATACGGGAATAAATGTTTGTGCCATTTATAAAACGTTCAGACACCTAAAAATAAGTTCATGAATTCGAAAATGTTCATGAAAATGTAAAATTTCTTGTGTACTTTGTAAAAAATGTTTGTACCATTCAAATAAATTGTTCCTGACATTTACAAAATGTTCACGCGTTTAAAAATATGCTCATTACATTTTTTTTAAAAGGTAATGAAATGTAAAAAATTGTTCATCCAATTTTAAAAACCTTCATAACATACAAAAAATGTTCATAAACACTTAATAAATTTCTGCACATTTTAAAAAATATACATGCTATTTTTTTAAAAACAATTCAACGTGTATTTGAAAATGTTCATTGTGTATTAGAGAAATGCCTGATGTGCATTTTATAGATGTTCAATATGTATTCAGATAAACGTTCCTCGTGTATTTGGAAAATGTTCAAACGTGAATCTGAAAAGGTTCAAGCTATATATGCAAAATGTTCAATGGATATTAGAAAAAAAATCAACACAGTACATGAAGTAGTGGAGATGCTTATTACTCCAGTGGCGTAGATGTAAGTAGTACATTTTTTTTTCAGAAACACCAAGCTTTATCGATACTACCGAGAGCATCACAGCTGTATGGACATTGGATGTTTGTTTGTGGTTTCTTAAAATGGTTCATTGTTGTTGGCTGTGCCTGGGTAACCGGTGTGCTGTATGTATGACTGTAGGATTACTTGCTGCTGCGAGGAAGAAGAAGACGCCATTGCTTGGACTGAGTGAAGACGAAAAGGAGGGGAAGATGGAGACAGCAGTAGTAGCTGGGAGTGGTTGTACTGGTGCTCGTGCAGCATTAAATTGGGGCTTCACCTGCCCGGACTGGGATCCAGTGACTTACCCACGGCAAGTCACACTGAAACACGTGCCTGGTTATCAGCCATTCGAACAATATCCGACGCTTCACATTGGCGCGGGACGGGAACTATGGCAGGGAAAAGCTTAGGGATTTGGCGGGAGGTCTCGTGCTCTTCGCCGCTAGCGGAGGAGAGCAAGGAGGGCCTATGTCTTCATGGAGGAGAGCGACGAGGGTCTGCGGCGTTGCTGCGGAGGAGGGAGGAGAACCACCGCACCGCCACGATTTTCTGAATTTTTAGTTTGGCTGAAGATGGTCTTACTCGTGCACCAGATCAGCTGTACAAACACTCTAAATGGCCTGACTGCTTGTCTTAGTCTTAATAAAAGTGCATATCTGCAACATCCTTTCATTTATTTGGCATATCCTACTTTAAAGAGTATCCTTGATTCGCAGCGATTTCAAATAACTGAAGATATGTACTGATGGTAGCATGCATTTCAATTTAGAGAGGTTCCAATGCTTTCCTTTTTTGGCATCCGTGCTTATCTTCTTGGATTGTTTATTAGCCAGATCAATAGTAGCACTTGGCACAGAATATGAATGTTTAGTGCTTCTGAATTTCAATGACAAGTGGTACGGAATTTTAATTAAGTGCTTCTGAATTTCTTGTGATGAATGGGTTGTCTGAGTGTAAATATTGATGATTTGGTACAACATACAGGACTGCTAAGTCTGAATTTTAATGTATCAAATTCGGTATATGAATGCTGTTTGTACTCTTTAATGACTCAAAAAACTGATGTTTTGTATGTCTAATGGCCGAGTCTGAGTCGCCTTTATGTTTTGGTGCGCTGAATGCCTGGGTCTGGGACGTCAAGTGTGGGCTGTTTTCACTTGTGCCAATGTGAGGCGTTGGATCTTGTTTGGATGGCTGAAAACTGGTCGCATGTTGCAGTCACTGTACCCCAGTCCCGCCTGCCCTGGCTGGCTGGCTTCCAACGTACACCTGGGAGCCGGACCAAGAAGGTGTGGAATCCGGTCCATGAAAAGTGGTAACGGCGAGACCGTAGAGGACCACCGTGGGTCTGTCAATAAATGGTGACTGTTCCATGTCAGAAACACTGTATAGAAAGCCCCCTCCCAATATCAATACGCCTGGTTATACTCCCTGACGCGCAAATCCCTAGGAGGACCAAAGGTGCAGATAATATGACTATATGGTAGTACGACCCATAGTGAATTTTCGGATACTACTTATCTATACTACTTATAAAAGAGCAAACATTATCTTCTCTAAACGCACCCCACAAATGTACATGGACCTATTTCAACCGCATGATTAGGCCCACTAAACTCAATCTAACGGCTAGAGTTAACCTAATTTGTTCTTTGTGTGCACTTAATAATTTAAGTTAACTGGCCATACTCCACCGAGGAAAATAACAAACTCCACGCCCACGTCCTCAACCCCTACAATCACGCACGCAAGGCAAAAAAAAAAAAGAAACTGGCGGCCATCAAGCAACGAAACAACCCAGAGGATGAGGAGTCTTCGATCTCGACCGCCGCCGCGATGGATTTCTCCAGCGGGGACGTCGGAGGCGGGGGTGGAGCGACGATGTTGGTGATGTACCGAAGCGTGCGGCGCTCGGCCCGCGACGGCGTGGCCCATGTCGAGCAACGACGGCGGTGTTAGGGTTATCCCTAAACGTCCGAGCGGCGACGGCTGACGACTAATGGTTGTCGACGATGGCAGGCGACGGCGGCGTGCTCCGGCCGGCGGGGCCGGGCGGCGCGTGTGGCATCGCGAGGAAGCGGGCCTGTTATGGGGGTGGTCGAGGCGGTTCACAGTGGAACTCGCGCTCTGCAGGCATGGCATGGCCATGACGGCAGCGGGTCCTGGGCGTGCCTCGCGCGACGCGACGGGCAGCGGGTGGGACGTTGGGGCGACGGCGGGAACGCGTCTATGTGTGGCCAGGAGGCCAGGGCTCGGCGCATCACCTGCGCAGGCGCATGGCAGCGGTAACCGACAGCATTGAAAGAACATGTGCTGCCCCTATGTTTGGTTTTGGTAATTGATGACAATCTCTATGGACTAATGGTTGCCTTGAGTTATATTGAAGGGTTTGTCCATAGGCATTTCTTGAAGTCCATTTGTTGGTTTCAAGGAGATTATGTGATGACCAAGGTGATATTCAAGTATTTATCCAAAGATTGGTCATGTGAGAGTTGAGCTTATTGCAAGCATGTCTTGAAGAAAAAGATTGTGTGAACATTCATGTTTACCTTCAAGACATCATCTTTATGCTGAGAAGATTTGATTCAAGGTTGATCAAGACTAAGTCAAAGAGTGATTCAAGTTGATCAACACACAAAGCGTAGAAGATGTACCGAGAGGGATCAAGTGATCCCATGGTATGGTAAGCATTGTCCATTACGCTTTGTGTACTAACACATTGTCTACGTGAGAGTTCTATGTGGGGTTAGGTATGTTTCCATGGGCTTGCGTCAAGAGGAAGATCTCATTCAACCCATGGAGGATGACATCAAGTGGTGATCGTCATCAAGTTTGCGGTGTGCAAGTTCAAGTGGAGCATCACGAAGAGATCATGCTTGAAGCTTGCCGTCCATTGTGGTGACAATGGACTTGTGAAGATGTGTCGAAGAGTGGCTCACCCATAGTGGAGTATGGGGGAGCAATCAACTTGTCTTCATCGGGCCAACGCAATCAAGAAAGGTGGTCCAACTTGAGGAAGTCAAGATCGTCATCATCTAGCTCAAGTGGACTATGTGCAAGGCAAAGGTTTGCCCTTGATAGGTTTTCTATTTTACCGGTCTCATGGTGGTAGTTGGGAGACCGGGTTATAGGATCGATTGCCGTACTATCAAGGGGGGCTCTCAAGTAAGTAGCTTGATCGTATCGTTCGTAGAGAGCTCAAACCATTGCATTCTTGCATCATCTTTCTTGGTTCTTGTTTGGTGTTTCTCTTTGTGAGTTTTTGAGCTTATGGTCATCTTCATGTCAAGCTCAAGTTCATCGAGAACGGATTTCGTTTGCTTCTTCTTGTATGTTCTCGATGTTGGGTTTTTTGCCGGATCATCATTCATAGAGGTTTCACATCTCTATATGATAGGCATATCTCTACTGCCACTTCTTATTATAACCAGTCGCTGTTGGATACTACTCGTCTTCATCTATCCAACGAGCTTGAGTTTGCTGGATTCGGAGTTGATATGTAGAAGTTGTGGCAGTTCTGGTTTTCCTGCTTCCATCTGTTTGCTTGGGCCTCTTTGAAGCTCTCTAGCGGTAGTACCGCCCTGGGCAGCGGTAATACCGCTTGCGCGGTACTTCCGCGGTTCCAGTGCCGCGGGCACTACCGCTTGTTTTCAGCTTCTGGACTCGTTTTTGCTTCGGCGGCAGTAGGGCGGTAGTTGGGCACGGTAGTACCGTTCCGAACGATAGTACCGCACCTGCCCTGCGGTAGTACCGCTCAGTGCAGCACTACCGCGCTGCCCTCCCCTACTACCGCTGTTCTAGCCGTTTGCTCAACACTATGCGGTAGTACCGCTGGTGGGAGCGGTAGTACCGCTCCGGCTACACTACCGCCTCCCTGACTTGTTCAGTTGTACGCAGATAGCCGGAACTTCCATGCCAGTGGAAGTACCGCTCACCCGAGCGGTATTACCGCTTGTGCACGGGCTGAAGGGCATAACGGTTGGATTTGGGGAGGCCTATAAAAGGGGGTCTTCTTCCCCAATGGTTTTTAATCCTATTGAGCTCGTGTTCTTCCCCCATTGTTGACCTTCTTCGAGCTTGCTATCTCTCAATCCCTCCAATGATTCTTGCTAGTTCTTGAGGGAAAAGAGAGAGGAGATCTAGATCTACATTTCCACCAATCACTTTCTCCTCTATGTGAGGGGAACCCCTTGGATCTAGATCTTGGAGTTCTTGGTGTTCTCCTTCTTGTTCTTCCTCTCATATTCCTCCATAGCTTTCGTTGCTTTGGTGGGATTTGAGAGTGAGGGACTTGGGCACTCCATGTGCCCTTGCCATTGCATTTGGTGCATCGGTTTGAGTTCTCCACGGTGATACGTGGAAGTGAAAGTTGAGAAGTTTGTTACTCTTGGGTGTTTGGGCACCCTAGAGCTTATTCCTCTTGGGTGCCTTGGTGCCCTAGACGGTTGGTGTTGTCGGAGCTCAATCATTGTGGTGTAAAGCTCCAGGCAAGCGTCGGGGTCTCCAATTAGGTTGTGGAGATTGCCCCGAGCAATTTGACGGGTACCGGTGACCGCCCCCAAGGGTTGCCAAAGTGTACGCGTTCGGTGACCGCCCCCAAGGGTTGCCATTTGTATGGGCTCGGTGGCCGCCCTCAAGGGTCCCTTAGTGGAATCACGGCATCTTGCATTGTGCGAGGGCGTGAGGAGATTACGGTGGCCCTAGTGGCTTCTTGGGGAGCATTGTGCCTCCACACCACTCCAAACGGAGATTAGCATCCGCAAGGGTGTGAACTTCGGGATACATCGTCGTCTCCGCGTGCCTCGGTTATCTCTTACCCGAGCCCTTTACTTATGCACTTTACTTTGTGATAGCCATAGTGTTTCATGTTATATATCTTGCTATCACATAGTTGTTTATCTTGCTTAGCATAAGTTGTTGGTGCACATAGGTGAGCCTAGTTGTTGTAGGTTTTGTGCTTGACCAATTAACCGCTAGGTTTATTCCGCATTTGTTCAAACCTAAACCGTAATTATTTTAAAGCTCCTATTCACCACCCCCTCTAGGCGACATCCACGATCTTTCAAGCATACTCAACCAGAGACCGGCGGCGGCGTACACGTTGGATTGAGCTCGGACAACAGGGCCGGCAATGGTGCGACGCGGAGGCGGCCAACGCGCGAGCTAGCATCGCGGCGACACGCGCGACCAGCATGGCCAGGGTGCCTTGCGGTGCAGCGGCTACCCGACGAGTGGTGGCGGCGTGCGCTTGGTGGCCAGCGTGCACGGACGGCGAGCTTGGCCACAACATGTGCGTCGTGCGCAGGCCAGCTCAGCACGAAGCACACGAGCACGAGGTGCGCATCAGGTGGGGTCGTGCGGGGCGCGAGATGCACTGGTGAGCGGCGGCCCAGCTCGAGCAAGCTGGTGACGCATCCGATGCAGGGGGCCCGTCCTACTTCGCTAATGATGCCGACGACCACGCGAGGATGTCTCTCGGCTTCTCGCCCGAGTGGTGCCAGACGCTCTGGCTGGCCCACCATGTTTGTGCCACTCTCATCTGCTCCTCTCCCTCTGCCAACGCAGGTAGCGGCGGCGGTGCATCTATGGAGTTGCGGCTCCGTGCACGTGCTCTGGATGCGTTCGTGCCGCGTGCGCGTTCTTGTGTGGTACTGTTGCTCCGCTGCACGCGTGCATGTTGCGTGTGCTCTGTTTGTGTGATGCGTGCTCAACGGCCTCTGCTTGCTTGTGCCTGCCGACTGCAACTGCTGCTACTTTACTACTGTATTTTGTAGTTGTTGCTAGGTCATGAACGCGGTGCTGAGGCACGAAGTCAGTCTTAACGCAATCAAATCACTCCTGAGTGCGGAGCAGTGCCATCGAGCTGTCAATGGTGAAGTGCATTTTAGGTACACTAGTAAGTATGCACGTGCAACGCACGTCTCGACTAATATTATAACCATACATGACAATTGTAAAAATACTCCTTCCATTCACAAATATATTATGTGTGTGAATATTTTAATATAGACTACATACGGACTGAAATAAGCGAACAAACACACTAAAACATGTCTATATACATCCGATTCACAAAACATAGTTCAAAAACCAGTATGTAGACAAAGAGGAAACAAAATAAACAAGAGGAATTGAACTTTGTACGGGCCTTTGCCCTTTTCTTCTCGTATTCACATGCAGTTCTCCTCCATGGTTCAAAAAAAACGCAGAGAAATGACTAAATAACTCATGAAAGCCCGGAACTCGTCCAACATGATCTTCAACTTCTCAGAGGACATGAAAGGACGACTATAATCTCCAACTCATTGTTGGCGATGGTCTTAAATGTAATTAGTACAGCAGTGCCAACCTCATGTCATGTCTCGTGAGGAACTTCTTCCATCCTTGCTTGAAGAATATAAGACCGTCGAGTGCGGTGTCATACTCGGTCCTCCTGAAGCTCTCTTTGCCCAACCATAGTCTCGCCAGCCCATGCTTCGGGGTGTCCAAACAAGAGGCAACTTCTTTTTGAATTTTCTGGGTGCCCCATAATGTACACACACAAAAAATGTGTGAGAACCTTAGTTAGAAAACCGTGGAAAAACAAAAAGACCAACTGAGGAAATAGTGAAAACATACATACCATCATCTGTACTTCGGCGTTAGTCCTAGTGAAGCGGTGTATGAAGGATGGCCATGTGACCCATGGCGGAGCGGCAATAGGTTGCACAAGTTAGCTATGGCATAATGACAATTAGCTAATTGAACTATGTATGACAAAATACAAGACTAAATGGGGAAAAGACACAACAAATATGTCCCAAAAAAGGACCAGCAACTCTGCGAACCGAGTTTCAAAAATAATTGACAACTCTGAAACTTTCAGCTAGAGTACCGATTAATGGACAGATTATAGCAACACAAAAAATGAAATGCAAGTTCTAGGATAGGTGAAGAGCGGAGAGCGGGTATCTAGCTCTGAGCATAAAACTCAGTCACAAATTCCTACGTGTATCAATCTAGTTTGGAACACCCTACTCTGAATTTCCATCAGAGCAAGAGCATCGCTATGTTTTCGCAAAAATCTTCTCAAGCTAAAATCTGCCCCTCAGAAAGCAGCAAGTAGCCAGTGGAAACACATATCATAGCTGATCAACAAACAGGTCATTTTGTCTACTAATACATTCAAGCATCAGTCGAATGACAAATTGACAATATAGAGGATGACAAGACTGGTAAATGAATAGTCATTTCTCTTAGTTCCTTTCAGGCTCATTTGGTTTGACAGTATGACAAATGAGCAGTTCATCAACATCAGTAATACCAAACCAATATCCATCTCATCGTCCTTATGCACGAACAGGGAGCATGCCAACTTACCTCGGGGAGAGAAAAAAGAAAGGACAAGGATGCAGGTCGAGGGGAGATTCCAGTTGATGCTGATGGAAATGGGCTTGATCTCCTTCAGTGCAGTGGAGATGGTAGTGCCAATCCGTTCACGTGCATCATCCATATTGCTCACCAATGCCTACAGTTTATGGAATGAGATCATATCGTTGAAAAAAACCAAATATACTGAAGAAAGAATACAGTAAGGACAGATTGTTTTTGAGGGAATATGACTAAAAACACAGATTGACAAAGAGAAAAATAAATAAAACAAGAGGGTCTGAAGACGGATATATAACTAAAATCTCAGGACTAAAAGACTGAAGAATGATGCATTTGTTGTCCCAACACTTTTACATTCAGTCAAGGAAGTGTTCTGATATCTAGATACAGCTGGTGGATTCCATGTCCCCGCAACATGCGTTCCTGCGTGTCGATGTGTAGCGATGGCGTCGCTACCATGACCGTCCCTTCCGTAGATCCAACTTGTCATAGCCGGATTCGTGCAGATCGAGTTCACCGTCACCGGATCCGTGCAGATCGAGGTCGTGTTCACCAGATCCGTGCACATCAAACTCTCCAGAGGCCTCTTGACAATGGTATAAATTATTGTCCTTTTCTGACTGTTTTTCTGGAGCACAACATTTAGTTATATCCTTGTTGTCAAAGTGAAACTGCAGATTATGCCTCTTCTGTATGCGTTCCTAACAGCTTAGACTGGCCTTGTTATTCTCCTTGTAATTATAAGGAATCTGTTTAGTCTTGCAAGTTGCTCTTTTCCAACATACAACCGCGCTGTTATGAATATTTACTTGCTTCATATACCATACATTTTCTTTTTCGTAATGCAACAATTGTTTGTGCTGTAACTAACATGTTTGAAGCAGAAATTATTATTTTCCATGCACCCATTACATTTTCCTCACACTAATAATATTTTTTGTTGCGTGTGAACAAAAAAATTGGATAGAATTTACAAATCTACGTGAGAACAGTGTCATTGACTATTTCTTTTTCACACTGGATCAATTATTCCTTGTCTTGCACCTATTCTTAACTTTTGCAGTGTAGTTTGTTGCTTCCTGGGTTTCTATATTATTGTGTCAGAAATATTTCAGCATGTATCACTGGTATTGCTGCAGAGTCCATTTCTATCCTGGAAAGCATGCATTCTAAAGGGTAAATATGCATTTCATTACCTGCCCCGCTCTTGGCCATCTATGAGCTGCGCGCTTGCATGGGATCGAGGCCGCACACCCCACCTGAACAACCCATGGCTGCTGTTGATTTAGGTGATTTCTCTGCATAATTTTTTGTTTGTGTAGGCCGTAACTTTTTGGTTGATTCATTGAACTTCATAGCTGCACAGAATCGATGCACTCAGGGCACTAACAGATTTCTCCTCGATTGGAATGTTCAGACCATCAAAATAGAGAATGAAAAGCTTTGTAAGCATAAACACAAACACTTGGTGGTCAGATTTTTTTTTGGATTATTCTATTTATGCTAGATCTGAGGCATGAATCAACAAAAAGAATGCTTATGCGCCAACGCAAGGATCCCAGCTCATTCCACGGGATTGTATAGTGGGCGAGATAATTTATTAATCTTCTCTCTGCTTGAAAGGAAAAAAACGAATGAAGCTACTAACCTTTTTTCTGGCCAGCGGGCTGAGGGCATGGGATGGTGCTGTGCATGTCCAGCGGCGGGAGGAAGGAGGAGCTGGCATCAAGGAGCACGACGACAGCAGGGAGCCCCACACTAGTAGAAAACAGGGAATCAGTCCCGGTTCCAGAGGGCCTTTAGTCCCGGTTCTGGAACCGGGACTAAGCATCCGGGACTAAAGGTCCCCCCCTTTAGTCCCGGTTCTGTTACGAACCGGGACTAAAGGCCCTCCACGTGGCCGCTGGCTGGGCGGGGGCTGGAAGACCTTTAGTCCCGGTTGGTGTTACCAACCGGGACTAAAGGAATTTTTTCGAAAAAAAAATTTCAAATTTTTTTTTTTGAATTTTTTTGATTTGTTTTTAAATTTTTTTCCGATTTTAAAATCTTTGAATTAGTTGACAATTTAATCTCTAATCACCCCTCCTCACTGCTCCAGCGTGGAGCACTCATTCCAAATCGTCTAACTTCCCGGCCGGTCACCCATCCTCTCACTACTCCAGCCCCAGCACGCTTAACTTTCAGGTTCTATCTCCCCTAGTTTCCAAGTGTGCACTTGTTGTTTTCCTGACAATAGTAAGCTATCAATCCTATTAACCCTTAGGTCTTGATGTCACATGATTTAATTTTTTGAATTCCAAACAATTATTAAAATAAACAACAATGATTAACAAACAATGATTAACAAATATAAATAATAATAATAATAATATTATTATTATTATTATTATTATTATTATTATTTTGCCATTTATTCATTTAATATGGCATAATTAATATCTTTAAATCTGTAAATCGAAATTCGACAAATAATATATCCATTATTATCAGAAAAATGTGAGCATGATGTCACACGTTTCACCGTTTGAGTTTTAAACTATTATTCTAAAAACAATAATTATTTAGTAACACTAATATTTATTGAATAAGTAGTTTGACCACTGTTTGACCACTGTTTGACCAGAGTTTGACCACATTTTATTTTTTTAAACTTATTTCAACTCAAGAATTTTTGTGTGTTCAATATGAACAATTCAAAGCCACATCCTCAAATTTCAACCCTTTTTTACTTCATTTGCTATTTTTTCATGCATTTACTGATTTTTTGAGCTAAATTAGCCTGAAATTGAAAAGCACTACAAATGAACTCTGAAAAGGTTGAAACTTGGCATGGTATCATCATTTCACCCACATAGCATGTGCTAAAAAGTTGAGAGGGTTATGGAAAAAAATTGGATGCACTTCGTGTACAAACTGGACCATCTCTTTCGAAGTATCAGGGTTTCGGACGAAAACTCAGCTGTTACAAAGACATTTCATTTTTTTAAACTTAATTCAACTCCAGAATTTTTGTGTGTTGAATATGAACAATTCAAAGCCACATCCTCAAATTTCAACCCTTTTTGACTTCATTTGCTATTTTTTCATGCATTTACTGATTTTTTGAGCTAAATTAGCCGAAATTGAAAAGCACTACAAATGAACTCTGAAAAGGTTGAAACTTGGCATGGTATCATCATTTCACCCACATAGCATGTGCTAAAAAGTTGAGAGGGTTATGGCAAAAATTGGATGCACTTCGTGTACAAACTGGACCATCTCTTTCGAAGTATCAGGGTTTCGGACGAAAACTCAGCTGTTACAAAGACATTTCATTTTTTTAAACTTATTTCAACTCCAGACTTTTTGTGTATTCAATATGAACCATTCAAAGCCATATCCTCAAATTTCAACCCTTTCTGACTTCATTTGCTATTTTTCATGCATAAATTTGAAAAAACTTAAATTTGAGGATAACTTTTTTTCCTTTCGGAATTTGAGGATTCTAAAAATTGCAAAATGGCCAAAGGCCGTCGGCATCGCAACCGGCTTCTCGTGCTGAACATTTTGATATATTATACGTTTTTTTCCGACATCGTATGCAGAAATGGTGGCCATTTGAATTTTTAATGACCGTTTTTTGCAAAATAAGTCAAAATTTATATTTGTTAATTTTCAACACAACTATATCACTTAATATAAGTACAGTTCAAAGGATTTTATTTTTTGAATTTTTTATAATTTTTTGAACACTGAAAAAGGCGATCCACTGGGGGGGGGGGGTGGACTGCCGCATTTGAAAAAAAAAATGTTCAGTCCCGGTTGGTATCTCCAACCGGGACTAAAGATAGACCTTTAGTCCCGGTTGAAGACACCAACTGGGACTAAAGGGCTGGGAAAAAAATTTGAAAAAAAAAATTTGAATTTTTTTTTTCCAGTCCCGGTTGGTATCTCCAACCGGGACTAAAGATAGACCTTTAGTCCCGGTTGGAAATACCAACCGGGACTAAAGGGGCTGGCACCGTTCGAAGCCGGTCGCAAACCCTTTAGTCCCGGTTGGTGTCTCCAACCGGGACTAAAGGTCCCGTTCGAACCGGGACTGATGCCTGCGCCGCTCGAACCGGGACTAATGCTCCGATCCGGCTGGGACGAAAGCCCTGTTTTCTACTAGTGCCATGCCGCTGCATGCCGGAAGCGGGAGGAACGCGCCGCCTTCACGCACGCGCCCTCCACCCCGCAGCCGCCCTGGCACCGTCGCGCGCCCGCGCCACAAGACCGGCTCCCGCAGCTTCGCCGCCGCGCCCCGCACCCAGCGCCGCGTCCCTGGCCGCCCGTTGTGTCCCGCGCTGCCGCCGATGGTCGAGGGAGGAGTGGGACCCCGCCGCCGACGACGAAGGCCGAGCCCGCTGCGTCCCGCGCCGCAGCCGCTGCTCGATGGAGGAGAGGGACCACACCGCCCGTCGACGTAGGCCGAGCCCGCTGCACCCCGCTCCGCTGCCGCTGCTCGAGGGAGGAGGGTCGTGCGCCGCCGGGCGTGTGGGTTTTATTTTAGCAAGGGGCGGCGGCGATAGGTGCGAGGAGGCAGGGGCGGATTCCACGCTGCGAGCGACAACAATCGGCGATGGCAATGGCGATCGTGCGACGGAACGGTGCCGTGCTGCGAGGTCCGCGTGCAGTAGTTAGCAATCAGAATTGCGTGATTGTAGGGGACACTGGACTGGTAGGTAGGAGTACGGTCAGTCATTGGAGATTGCTAAGTCCACACCGTAAAGCTATTAGATCAATGATGGCTGTTAGATTGAGATTTGTGGGACTAATCGTGCGGTGATGATCGGTTCGTGCGGTGTTGTGGGACAATTTGTTGGGTGCACGTAAGAAAGTTCTTGTTTGCTTGTTTAATAGTGGTGAAGAAACGTCAGGTTTCAGTTGCACAACTATAGAGTGTAGTATTGCTAATGGTGAAGTGCATTTGTATTATCTGCATTTTTATTTGAGGGCAATACTTTGTAAAGTTTTTCACTGCCCATGTACATATTTTCAACTTTGTCTAATAAAACCAAATTTCAGATTATATTTGGGCAGCCAAAACTGAGGTTTATAGAGTACCCTGCTCATGAGGCCAACTACGTCATGCTCTCCAACATATTCACATTGACGCAGAGATGGAAGGAGAAGTCAGCGTTGCTCTGCAGCTAGCATCGGGAGTGAAATGAGATAATATAGAAAATGCGATGTTTCGATTGCGTGCAACTTGTTTTCTTATTTTTCACCTAATTTCCAGTCTTCTTTTCTGTTGCAAGATCTAACACTTTCCTTCTCACCACTTCCAGTATGAACATATTTGAAAAGAAGCGGTGCTCTGAGTTGTTGATACGGTATTGTCATTACTCCATAATAACAAGATACGGTATGTTCTCATTTACTTGTATTGTTCTACCATACTAACAGAGTTGTTGTCCATTAGAATTCTTTGTGTTTTGTAATTTAAGGCCCTGTTCGGAACAAAGGGTATTAAAACATAGGAATTTGAGAAACCGTAGGAAGGGGAAAGGAAAAGCAGAGCAAAACAGAGGATCTAGAAACATAGGAAAGCTTGAGAAAAAACGAGTTCGGATCGCAGCAGGAATGACACAGGAGGCAGCTTATGCATGGGGTGTGAAGTATAGATTAAAACATAATTTATTCAGCATGCAGACTACTAGTTGCCTTTGTCCCAAGCTCTGCTACGTACACAAAGATATATTTTATTTGAATGTACAGTACAACTGTCAGATTCCACGCATTGTTAGTGCTCGGCTGCCTCGGTCTTCCGCGAAAACATGAGCTTCGGGTGGATTTTTATTTTTCCCGTGAAAGTACAGGTTTTGGAGCCTTTCCAGAGTAATGTGATGGTTGCAATCCTGCGTATCGAACACTGGTTCTTGATAGATTTCCTCTGTTTTGGATTCCTGTGCCTTTTCCTTTGAAATTCCTGCAAACCAAACAGGCCCTAAAGTTTTGCCGTGGAATATGAGGTTTGAGTCCGGTAGCTGTTGAATTGAAGTTAATCTAGCTAGAAATAATAAAGTATTGAATAAATTATCATATACCAGTGCCCCATGAGTGAATAACAGAACAATACGTTTGACAAAATGAAAACGTTTGGTTTGGATACCAAGCAGGAAAATAGCTAGGTTCCTGTTATGAAATGAAAATGCTCTATGGTTTCCACAATTTCTTTCTTATATGTGAATCTTGGGAAGTGTTCATCTTATAGCGTGATGTACATCGATGTTATGCATCTGCACTATCTCTCACTGAACTAGTACCTCCACAATGGCACCATAGTACAAGTTACCTACTATTGAACAACCATGTCATGGGTTCATCTCCCATGTTGATTTGCTTTCCTTGATGGTTGCATGTTAGAACTCAATGTTCCAAAAGTTCTTTCCTAACAAAAGATTTATTTGGTTTCTGTGGAAAATGCCTTGTGTATAGAGAAAGTGGAGAAATGATAACTACCCTTGCCTGAAGGTGCTTTGTCTCAACCTGGCCAATGCAGGCACATTGTTGATTTCTCTTGCAGAAACATTGTAAAATATATTATTTCCATTTTTCTTGTATATAAGGATCGAGCATGGAGGTTTCAGTTCGACATACAAGTGTTTATGACATTCCAACTTTTGACATCACTATATTTTTATAAGTCCAACACCTGATGAAGATTTTCTTTTGACAGTTTTTGACATCACCAACTTTTGACAATTTTTATAACTAACTTTTGACAGGGTAGCGCTATTCTAAGCGTGAGTGTAGAATACTTATTCTACACCCCTAGTAACGCTATATACAAAATATAGTAAAATGGGGTACAAAATATAGTAATTCTGAAAATATTTTCTTTTACTATCTAATTTTGTAACTTACTATATTCTTTTTTAAAAATTACTATATTTTGTATATTGTATTACTATCTTTTGTATGTAGCGTTACTGGGGTCTAGAATAAGCTATTCTATAACTAACTTTTGTATTGTACCACTGTATAGCTTGTGCACATTCGTTCATATTTCGTTATATCCTTCACAAAATTGCAAAATCTATCTAAAAAGATGAGTTAAGAAGATGCGTGTACGTATGATCCACTTAGCAACTGTGTTTATTTAAATAATTGTTTCATGACTAGGATGTACAAGGAAGTTTACTCTTACGCCCATTCGTGCGTTGCACGTGCACGTTTACTAGTTATTCAAACTCCGGATGTAAGTAGTACATGAAGTGCCCATAGTAATTTCTTATTCTTATTGTAAACTATGGGCCGGGGCAGGCCTTCATTCCTCCTCGCCCTAGGCACAGGCGACGATCGCGAGCACCGCGGTGATGAAGTTCGCCGCGTCATTGAGGATCCGCGCGACGGCTGACACCTGGGCCGCAGTGCCTGCTGCCTGGACGTTGTCGACAACCTGTTGGATCCCACCCGGGTTCCGGCAATGTTGTAGTGGCAGTAGAAGTCGAAGAGAAAGATAAGAGAGTGAAGAGAAAAGCAAGGGAAGCACCGGGCTAAGTTGTGTGTGAGAGGGGGGGAGCATTGCCCCCTACCCTACCTCCTCGTCATCGCTTAAGTCGTCAACACCTAGGCCATGCCGCCTGCTGCTGCCTGGACGATCTCGCCCGTCCCGCCGGCCTGTTGGCGGCGCCAGCCTGGAGCTTCAGGTCCCGATCCACCGTGCTGCTGCTCGTGCGTTGTGGTCGTAGCCAGCGCACGCCTAGGTAGATGAGGAACTCGGCTCCAAGGGCAATGCCGATCCCCTTGCCGAGCTCACTCGGAGCGTCGCCCTTCTGCCGTGGCCCTTGGGCCGCCGCCACGGTGAGGAGACACAAGGCGAACAGAAGTGCGAGGGTGGCGCGTTTTTCCATTTTGTGAACGAGTAGTGACAAATTGTAGTTGTGCGAGCACAACTGCGAGTGCCGCTTATTTGTCCATATTGCGAAAGAGGGATGAGGAAGTCGTGTCAAATTGTAGTAGTGCATGATAATTGCTTTTTATAATGGATGCCCTGTTGGATCTCGTCCGAGTTAAGTTGTGTGTGAGGGGGGAGCATTGCCCCCTACCCCTACCTCCTCCTCGTCGCTTAAGTCCTATAAATCACTCAACCTCCCCCTCATCTGTTTCCAGCTGCAAGGGAGATGTCGCCCATTAATGTTGCTATAATAGGTTCTATATATGATTCTTGCGTTGGATTAAAGAGACTTCACATGAGATATGCTTTAACATCTCCACGTTGCTATGGAGACATATGCATGCTACTATCTCCATCACATACCGATGTGAGCCCCTTTGGTGATGCCTCCATCCTTGCCCTTGTGCCACCCATCAAAGAGCAATTTATAGCCATATTCTTCACTCGTCGTCGACGTTGGCGCATCGGACGATGGCAAGGACCGTGCTGGTGACATTGGCCACCGTGTTCATCATCCTTGCCGCGGCAGAGACCCGGGCCGCGCCGCCTGCTTCCGCGTCGCGTGCTGCCCCGCTGCCTGAGCCGAGCTCAATGTCCGTGTGCGCGCTGCTGCCTGGACATACCGACAATGTTGTAGTGGCAGTAGAAGGTGAAGAGAAAGATAAGAGAGTGAGGAGAAAAGGAGGGAAAGCACCAGGCTAAGTTGTGTGTGAGTGGGAGCATTTCCCCCACCCCTACCTCCTCGTTGTCGCTTAAGTCCTATAAATCACTCAACCTCCCCCTCATTCGTTCCAGCTGCAACGGAGATGTCGCCCATTAATGTTGCTACAGCAGAAGTTCCGCTCCCAGAGCTACGACAATCGCGATCCCCTTGCCGAGCTCATTCGGAGCACCCCTCCGCCATGGCCCGTCGGTTGCTGCCACACAATGAGAAACGCGGCGAGCATAGCTCCTATAAATCACTCAACATCCCCCTCATTCGTTTCCAGCTGCAACGGAGATGTCGCCCATTAATGTTGCTATGATATGATTCTTGCGTTGGGTTAAAGAGACTTCACATGAGATATCCTTTAATATCTCCCCATTTTTCTATGGAATGGAGATATATGTATTGGGTAACGTAGTAGAAAACAAAAGTTTTCGCCCTACGATCAAGGTCCCGGGTCACTATGAAGATGCATAGAAGGTTAGATCGGATCGTTACCAACTTCGAGATGCAGCGGAAGAAGAGTTGGTGTAGATCTTTCTTGAAGTCCCTCGAACCGTCCACGACGATCCCTCGAAGAAAAGACCGAAAGCACGGCCTCTCTACAGATTGCAAGCGTACAGGCTTCACGATCCAGCGGCACTTCGCCGTCCAGAGCTAATCATCACAGAGAATTAGAGGAGGGAGAAGATAACCTCACGGAGCTTCTCTATTATGAGGATTAGAGAGAATTAGAACTAGTTCAAGTCTAGATCAAGTCTAGATCAAAAATTAGAACTAGAGAGAGGGGGGTGTTGTTGTCCTGGACTAGGGGGTGCTTGCCATGTCGGCCCGCCAATGATGGGCCGGGTCGAGGATCCACTAATGACTGATGAATGGGCCATGCAGGCCCTGGCCCTCAGCGTAATCAAGATGAAGATCCCCGAAGACTTGGCGTACACTTCAAGGCATATTTGAATGATCGGCATGTTTATCCCCAAATTGTAACCGACCATGTGTAAACCCTAGATACTCCCGGTGCCTATATAAGCCATGGGGTTTAGTCTGTAGAGACACGATTGCAAGGTTTAGAGCTTAGAATTCCTTCATACGATCTCGATAGATCATACTGTACTCTGTACCCCATCACAATCAATATATCAAAAGCAGGACGTAGGGTTTTACCTCTTCGAGAGGGCCTGAACCTGGGTAAACACCATGTCCCTATTTTCTCGTGTTACCATCGTACTCAAATCACCAGCTTGGGACCCCCTACCCGAGATCCGCCGGTTTTAGCACCGACATTGGTGCCCCATACAGGTCCCGTTGTGTGATCGCAAGAGCTCGACGCCGAATCTTCGGATCGACGATAGCATTGGCTGCGGGGATATCTTTGTCCCCGGCCAACTTTTCGCCTTCGGCAGCATCGTATTGCACGCCGACTCGACTGGCCATCTCAGCCAGATAGAGAATCTCCCCCAAGGCCAAGCCATCCGGTTTGGCAATCTGGAATATGCCGCGGATTCACGCGGCGAGCTTGCTTCCTCGGGTTGGGTGTCAGATCGGCCCGAGAATTCTACGAAAATCGTCACCCATGCACCAGATACGATCTCGGAGCGAGCCCACGATGTGATCTATCTTCTAGATCTAGCTTCGAGCTCGGATCCGGGCATCACCTCACCGGATCAGGCGTCGAGCCTCCCCGGTGAAAACCCCGAGGCTGCGTTATGCAATACCTCGGCCCAACTACAGGTTAGCTCCGCCTACTGTCAAGAGATGGGCGAAGCCGACCTCTCCGCTCTATGCTGGACATAAAAATCTAAAAATATTGAGCATTTTTTATAAATCCTGAATGAGGACATAGCGCCCGCTATCCAACCCGAATCTGCAGCGAGTCTGCTATCCGCTATTTAAAACCTTGCTCCTACCACTAGTATAGAATTACCTCTTCTCCTACGCGAAAATTGCTCTCTGAGCCTAGGCTCATCTGCTTTTGATGAACAGTAAATTAGAAGAAAAAAAAAGGGAAATTTCAAAAACATTTGAAAAAAATTCAACACCCAAGATGCTCAGGTATGTGCAAATTTTCATGGTGTTTGGACATCGGACGAGGTCACGGCAATAAAACAAAATCAGATCTAAACAATGCTTTTTTTAAAGTTTCTTTTAGAGCCTTTTTTTTTGCCACGACCTCCTCGAATGTCCAAACACCACGAATTTTTGCACGCACATTGCACACACGAGAATCTTGGATACTTCTCCTATGTACGTACTATACATCATTAATTCATTCATCGTGCTGCCTTCTCCTGTGAGAATCATCAACCGATTATTAGTTTTGGATATTGAGCTAGGTAGTTAGTGCTAATTGGAACAAACTAACAATATATCATACTATTAGTGCTCCAGCTAGTTGGAGTTAACAAAAGGGCATTAGCTGTTCTTCTCGCTTTCTCCCCCTCCTTTCTCTAAAACAAATGATTGCCTAAACAAATTGACCGATCTAACAGCTTTCTCCAAGACAAAACAAAAAGAAATTAGCTAGCCAGTGCATGATGAGTAGTACCATTACGGATAGCTTTATGTGATGTGAACTGATCTCCTTCTGCTACTGGCTTAACTTTTCAAATTGTAGCTGCAAATAAACTGATTACTGATGCTAATATGTAATTTCTGGTCAGTTGCCTGAATCATCCATCCAAAGAATCAGAACGACAACTTGTCTTGATTACACCCGTTTTCAAGTACTTTCACCTGATTCACCACCATCCATCTTTGCTTATATGTACTCCTATGCACTTGCAGGGAACGACAACACCTTCATCCTTCGTTTGCATTTAGATTCAGCACCAACAAGTACCGCACGCCTGCCTGCGACGATCGATGCAAACTTTGTTGCGGTGAAGATGGTGATGCTGGTACCAATAGCAAATCGCTGCTATTTACCTGCTATGCAAGCAAGCATTGAGATCAGTAGCAAATTAAGTCTAGGCTGAAGCTGAGATCATGTAATGTGTTTGTAATTCAAGATTCACGAGTGTCTACTTGTACAAAGTGCAATACTCCCTCCGAGCCAAATAAATTGACACAGCCTCTATACACTGCGTCAATTAATTCGGATCGGAGGGAATACATCTTTTCACGTTTCTGTTTACTGCAGTCAGCTCTGATAATCAAGCAGTGTCACTCTTGCTTTAACAGATATACTGACTGGGACAGTGAATCCCGTTTGCAGTTCCCTTGGTTCAGTCTAACTAACCACTGCATGCATATATGTTACCTATCACTGAATTTATTCACCACTCCATTTCATCAACGCATTGTTGGATATTATGATCATTATGATCTTAAAGACTAAATTGTAGCCATTATGTTTTAAGATTAAAGACTAAAAATTTACCTTAAGTGAAAAATATCTGAAGAGCTACAGTGACCTACAGTAGGCGGTGGATACTGTAGCTACAGTATCTACCTAACCTGATGAGCTGCCTTGATCAGGGGCAGCTCATCAGTCCACCTGGTGTCTGTCCCCCTGGGAGTGCAGTGCAATTTAAAAGAAAGAGAGAAGAAAGAGCAGCTACGGCTGCTAGAAGAGCTGCTGCTCTAAGCTCATACACACACCCTTTTACTTACTCTCTCTCTCTCTCTCTCTCTCAAGAACAAAGGGTTGCTCATCAAGCCAGCACTGAAACCCCGGGAAGGACAGGACACAACCATCAGATCAAGTTGCTGGTGGTGAGGGATCAAGAGGAGGAGATGGCAGGTTCATCAGATCCACGTAATCCATCTCCCAATTCATATTTGTGGCTCAAACTTGTGCTATGATGATCCTAAGGATACAACAATGGCACCAGAGCCAATAGTTTTAAGTTTGAGCTCTTATGTTCATCCCCATGCTTGATCTGTTGTGGTCAAGTTAAAGGAACAAGCTGTTCTTCCTAAAGATCAAGGCTTGTTTTTATTTTAGCCCTAAATACTTAAGGATCTAGCCCTAACAGATTAGAGTGAGACTCTAGGGTTTTCAATTGATGATGAATCAAAGGGATTAGTGTATCTGAAGTAAAATCCCTAATTTTCTGGAAACCCCAGAAGTGAAATCCCCAATTTCCTCCTCTGATTATGTTGCTTGGGTTTCAATTCATGCTTTATATCAAAGGGGAAATGATCCAATTATGTGCATATCCTAAAGTTTTTCCCCAAACCCGAAACCCTAGCTAAAGTAATTTGATGTTCTATTCATGATTTGATGTTGTGGTTTCGGATTAAGGCATGAATTAAGAGCGGATTTACTGGTTTGAAGCAAACACTTATGAAATCCCCAAATTGCCGAAACCCTAATTCCAGAAATCCCCAAATTAGACAAACCCTAACCTTAATTGTGAAATTTCCCAAAATTGGGTAAAACCTAGCACAACTTCTAATGATTAAAGGTCAGTGGATGCATACCTTATGGGCCCTGTCGTCGTCGGATAGCTGCGGCGGCGCCGGAGCCACCACCTGTTGCTGCCAAGTGCGCTTGGGTTCGTGATCGAGCGGCCTGGCCGTCCACTGCACCAGCCGGTGGCTGCTGCTGATGTTGTTCTCCTCGCACGCTCGTCGTCGAGGTAGAAGTGCCGCTGCGCTGGATCTGACGCCGTGTTGCGCGTCGTTGCCGTCGCAGGGACGCCTGCACGCACTGTTGCTTCGCGGGGGGTGCCGGCAAGCCCCGCTCGACGAGGTCTCGCGCAGGCTTAAGCCGCACGGGACTCCGGCGAGAGGAGCTCACCGCCGCCATCGCTCTCCTCCGTAGCGGTTGGCTTTGCCGCCGCATCTCACGTCTCTCTCGCGCGCGCGTCGGGTGGAGAGGCAGAGAGAAAGGAGAAGGGGAGAATGGCTAGGGTTTCGGGGTTAGGCCGGGCTGCGAAGCGGTTTTGCTCGCTGCGGCCGGCCGTTTTGGCTGGGCCAGCAGGCCGCAGTGGCCCAAACCAACGATGAACAGGGGGAGCCAGGGGAGGTAGCTGGGGCTGGGCTGGTTTTTTCTCTGGCCCAGCTCAGCAGCAAGTTATTTGCCCAGGAAAAAAAACTTATGCTTTTGGGCAAAATTTCTGTTATGGGCAGAAAAAAATCCAAGGAAAAATGTTAAATATTTTTCTTAATAATGATTGAATTTTATGTGATAAGGTGAACATTTTTATGGCTAAATTTGATACATGAATTATTATGATTATTTTGTTTTGCAATTTAATTCTTTAGGTATTTTAATTTCTGTTATATTTTAGTATGTCATATTATGCCATGCTATATTTATTTATGCTATTATGTTATTATGTTTAATTTACTTTCCTTCATGGCATTTTATTTTGATGATGAAAATTATTGTGATCATTATGGAATAATGTTTCCGCTGCGAAATAAAGTTTAATGGATCCTCAAATTAAAGGGTGGTTTTATGCTTTGTCATTCTGACCAAAGTTGTTTGACGGGCATTTAAACTACAAAATTCTTTTATTAATTCGTTTCACTTCTGGCCAAAGCTGATGTGAACCGGGTTAGTAGAAGAAACTAATGGATGAGGATTATTAAAGTGTGGCTTTTATTTATCAATTTGGCCAAAGCTAATTGATGAATATTTGTCCACAAAATTTTGTTGTTCATTTTCATTTCTAGCCAAAGCTGATTTGAATATGATCAATAAAATTTAATTATGATGATGATGATGCTTACTAAAGCATTTTGAATTTTCTTTTGCAGCACCTAATGTCTCTCATATTACTGGGATGCTCAATGGCATTGAGCAACTAAATGGTAGCAATTATGCTATATGGAAGGAGAAGCTTGAAATAACGATGGCCTTACTCAATATTGATTATGCTCTCCTTAATGATCCTCCTGAGGCACCTAAAGAAAATGATGAAAATTATGATGTCCTCAAGAAGGATTATGATGTTATGAAGGCCAAGTTGGATGATTCAAATCGCAAATGCCTTATGATGATAAAGGGTTCCATTACACAGAGTATGAGGGGAGCCCTTCCTGACTGTGAAACAGCTAAAGGGTATTTTGCGAAAATTGAGCATCAATTTAAAGGGTCTTCTAAAGTTTATGCAACAAGTCTTATTAGGAGGCTAATTGATGAAAAATATGATCCCACTGGAAGTCTTCGAGAGCATATTATGAAGAAATGCAACATGGCTGCCAAACTCAAGACTATGGAAATGGAAATTTCTAATGGCTTTCTTGTGCATTTTATTATGTCTTCTTTGCCACAAGAGTTCTCGCCCTTTATGATCAATTATAATGCGATGGACTTAAAGTGGGACGTAGATGAAATGATGGCACATTGTGTGCAAGAAGAAGAAAGGCTGAAGGCTGGCAGGATTAAGCATATCAATCAGTTCAAAATTTCACAAAAGAAAAGGTATAAGAAATTTGTGAAAGAATATATAAGCCTAAGCCTAATAAGTTCAAAAATAAAGGCCAGTTTTCCAAAAGCTCTCAACAAAAGAAGCCTGAAAAAGCTCCTAATGAGGAAGGGAAAGATCCTGATGGATGCCACTTTTGTGGAAAAGGTGGGCATAAGCAAAGGGATTGCTTTGGCTTCAAGAGATGGCTCAACCAAAGAGGTACTGATGTTATTACTTTTGTTGAAGAATCCCTTTATGTCAATTATGCCACCAATACTTGGTGGATTGATTCAGGTGCAACGATTCATATTTCAAATTCGTTGCAGGGATTCCATATGAGGAGGACCCTAAAAAGGGAGGAAAGAACCATTAGAGTTTCTAATGGTGTTGAAGCTGATGCCGAGGCACTTGGAGATTTTACTCTCACACTTCATACCAGCTTCAAGCTTCTACTACATGATGTCCTTTATGTCCCCTCGATGAAACAGAATTTAGTTTCTGTTTCATGCTTAGATGATGATGGTTATGTATGTCACTTTGGGAACAAGCGATGTATAATTATGTATGACGGTAATAATGTCGGTCTTGCCTTCAGACAAGACAAACTTTATGTAATTTCCCTCTGTGATGATGTGAATAATGTGGGTTCTACCTTGAATATGAATATCAGTACCAAACGCAAACGTGATAATAATGAGACTTCTTCAAAATTATGGCACTATCGGCTACGCCATATTTCGAGGGGGAGGATTGAGCGTCTCATTAAACATCAAGTTCTTCCTTCTCTCGATTTTTCAGATGTGGATGTTGATCATTGTATCGACTGCATGAAAGGAAAATATGTCAAGCAAATTAAGAAAAGTGCAAACCGAAGCACGGGAGTTTTGGAATTAATTCACATGGATATATGTGGTCTGTTTAATGTGAGATTGGTGGACGGTTTTAATTCCTTCATAACGTTCACCGATGATTTCTCCCGTTATGGACATATTTATCCCATTAAAGAAAGAGTAGAGGCATTAGACAAGTTCAAGATTTTCAAAGATGAGGTTGAAAATCAAAGTAACAAGAGAATTAAAGTTGTGAAATCTGATCGTGGTGGTGAGTACTACGGCAGGCATACTACTTATGGCCAAATTCCTGGACCGTTTGCAACGTACTTACAGGAAAATGGCATTATGGACCAGTATTCAGCACCGGGCGAACCTCAGCAAAATGGGGTGGCTGAAAGGCAGAACCGCACTCTTATGGATATGGTGCGGAGTATGTTAAGCCACTCCACTTTACCGGTAAATTTATGGATGGAAGCCCTTAAGACAGCAGCACGTATTCTTAACAGGGTTCCCAGTAAATCGGTGCCTAAAACTGTAGGGGAACGCGACAGAAAACAAAAAAAATCGGTACAGCGAGCACGCCCAAGACCACTATGGAGACTGCATACAGGGTTTGATCTGATCATTACCGACTCGTAGCGCAGCGGAAGTAGAGTCGATGTAGATCGTCGGTGCGGATCCCCGCAGCTAGGCTTTACAACCTCCCAACCGCGAGGATGTACTCCCTCATCGGACAGCCCTTCGGGAGGCGGTCGGACAGTCCCTCGGACGATGTCATGGAAAGCCCTTCGGGGGGACCCTCGAAGCTCGAACGGTAACTCGGACAGCCCTTCGGGAGGACCCTCGAACAGCCCCTCGGGCAAAAGATCGAAACTACGACCTGTCTACATGGTTGCACACATATGGTGTCAGCTATCCGGTAGGGCTTCGCCGTCCAGAACTAGTTCCTGCCGGAACCCAGACAGCCTTTCGGCTCTACGAAACTATTTCGCTGGGAGGGAGAGAGAAGCCAGAAATGTCATGGCATGTGTATGAGAGCAAGGGATGAGTGTGGAGAGCTCCTCTCCACCTCTATTTATAGGAAAGCCAAGGGGTAGGGCTGCCTCCAAAAATACCAAAATACCCATGCATTAGGTCACAAATGGTCGGCATTTAGGGCATAATGGGAGGCCATGTGGAGCTCCAAGGAGCTCCACCACCCTTGGCCGGCCACCCCTTGGGGGCCCCCCCAAATAGGGTTCCTTCCTTTGCAAGCCTCTTCCTTCTAGAACTTTGACTCAAGTCCACCAAGGTGGCTATCCAAAAAGTGAACCAATAAGCACTTTCACTATTCATGAAGACATTTTTCTGCGTCCGTTAAATCCCAAATTATTTCTGTGTGCCTAGAATAATTCCAGTACCCACTAAAACAATTTTGAACGCAGTCCGAAACAATTCCGGAACAATGTTTTTCTTCAGCGAAAAGCTACCATAGCGGTTCGGGCTGCTCCAGAACATTTCCGGTTTTTCTCTCCGGAAAAATTCCAGAAGTTACCAGAACAATTCTGGCACCCTCCAAGAATTTCCAGGCGTGTGCCGAAACCAATATGACTTAATGGAATACCCTGAAACAACTTTTCAGTTTTACCGAAACTATTCCGGTGTTCTCTCCGGAACGTTTCCGTTGTCTCCGAAACTTTTCCGGTGACTTTCTCTCAGACTCCCTGTCTAGTATTCAGCAGATAGATGACCCTTAAGCGTGTGACCCTATAGGTTCGGTGAAGCATAGACATGACCCGGAACACTTTCCGATCAATGATCAACATCGGAGCCGTGGACACCCATATTGACCCCTATACCCACACGAATAAATATTCGAGTGAAACTCTAGTTGCCGTGTGCTATTCCTGTTGCTTCGCGATATGTTACAAATACCCGAGGTGAGATTTATCTGCATCCCCGTGGATCAACAACTTGTCCACCATGCAAGTTACCTCGTTACCGGTTTTGTTCTCTTTTCTCATTTCCGTGTTCCGGCATCCCTGTGATCAAATCACCTTGTGTCTGGCCAGGCGATGATGGATACCGTAACACCGAGAGGGCCCGAGAATATCTCTCCATCGTCGGAGGAGCAAATCCCAATATTGAGCTATCTTGTTACTTGCCATACTTTTCCGTGAACCCGTAAGCCGCCGTAATAGCCACCCAGTTACGGATGACGTTTAACAAACCCCAAAGTTCATGAAGCAAGTACGAAGGAACTCGATACTCTCATGGTCTAAGGATTTATGCAAACATTAACTATCTCTGTGTTATTAACCATTAGCTTGTGACGAATGTATCTCATAGCATAACATCAATCCGGGTCGATTCAACACAAGTGTTCTACTAACATTGTGCCCTCAAAATTGCCGGCATAGTCATGCCCATGATCAGGAAAACAGGATCATCATGCAATACTTGAGCCAGTCTTAGAGGCAAGACTAGGAATACATTTTACCGTTTAATATACCACACGTGCACATGAGTTTCCCTTCGAGCCTCGTGGATATTGCAGACTCGAGAATCATTGCAGTTATAGCATGGAACATAAACATTCATTACAAACTTGGAGATACGTACACAAAATAACTGTTATTACTACCTCTAGGGCATATGTCCTACAGACTCCCACTTGCACTAGAGTCATAATCCAGTTACATGGCTTCCCTAACACCAATGGCTATCCGGTGCTGCTCATGCTTTGCTCGTGGTAGAGGCTTTGTCATCGGGTCTGACACGTTCAGATCCGTGTGAACTTTGCGTACTTTCACTAAACCCGCTTCGACATGATGTCGAATGAGTTTATATTTGCGTTCAATATGTCTTGTCTTATGGTGCGAACTTGGCTCCCTTGCCTGAGCCACGGCGCCACTATTATCACAATAGATCTCCACCGGGTCCAGAGCACTTGGAACCACACCAAGGTCTTCAAGAAATTGCTTGATCCATACCGCCTCCTTGGAGGCTTCTGAAGCTGCAACATATTCCACCTCCGTCGTAGAATCCGCCACAGTCTTTTGTTTGGAACTTTCCCAATCAATTGCGCCGTCGTTCAATATGAAAACATAGCCTGATTGAGATTTGAAGTCATCTGGGTCAGTCATGAAGCCTGCATCAGTGAAACCACTTACAATGAGCTCTTCATCACCTCCGTACACAAGGAGTAAATCATTGGTCCTTCTGAGGTACTTAAGAATACCCTTGACTGCGGCCCAGTGTTCCAATCCTGGATCACTTTAGTACCGGCTGCTAACACTTAGCGCATAGGAAACATCCAGTCTTGTACATAGCATGGCATACATAATAGAACCAACTGCCGAGGCATATGGAACATCATTCATCTGTACTCGCTCATCGAGAGTCCGAGGACACTGATTCTTGCAAAGCACTATGCCAGGTGACATGGGGAGTAGGCCTTTCTTGGAGTTCTCCATGTTGAACCTTTTCAACACCTTGTCAATGTACGTGCTTTGGCTAAGTGCTATCAGGCGTTTTGATCTATCTCTATAGATTCTGATGCCCAATACATAAGCCGCTTCGCCTAAGTCTTTCATTGAAAAACTCTTCTTCAATGAGTCTTTTATTTCGCTAAGAAAATTCACGTCATTTCCAATCAACAATATGTCACCCACATACAAGATTAGAAATGCTTTTGCTCTCCCACTAAACTTCTTGTAAACACAAGATTCTTCGTCATTCCTGATGAAGCCAAACTATTTGACCACTTCATCAAAACGAATGTTCCAGCTCCTTGACGCTTGCTTCAGACCATAAATGGCTTTCTGAAGTTTGCATACCTTTCCAGCATCCTTATGAACGACAAAACCTTTAGGCTGTATCATGTATACATCTTCTTTGAGATTTCCATTTAGGAAAGCCGTTTTGACGTCCATCTGCCATATTTCATAATCGAAATAAGCAGCAATTGCTAGTAATATCCGAACAGACCTAAGCATAGCTACGGGCGAGAAAGTCTCGTCGTAGTCCACTCCTGGAACTTGCGTGAACCCTTTCGCGACAAGTCTAGCTTAGTGGATAGTAATGTTACCATCTGCGTCCGTCTTTCTTTTGAAAATCCATTTACAACCAATGGGCTTTACGCCTTCTGGAAGTTCTTCCAAGTTCCAAACTTGGTTTTGTACATGGATTCCATTTCGGATTTCATGGCCTTGTGCCATTCCCTTGAGCTGGGCCCCGCCATCGCTTCCTTGTAGTGCGCAGGTTCATCGTCTTCAAGAATGAAGATTTTGTTATGAAACCACTCAGGTGGCTGGATAGCCCTACCTGATCTGCGCGGTTCAGTTACAACATTGTCTGAAGTTTTCGCATCACATGCGACAACTTCCGGCTCGGTTGTAGGGATAATTTGCGGAATTTCTTCCGGTTCGTTAGCCATATCAACGGTTGCCGAAGATTCACTAATCTCATCAAGTTGTACTGTCCTCCCACTCACTTCTTTAGCGAGAAACTCTTTCTCGAGAAAGACTCCGTGTTTTGCAACAAACACTTTGTTCTCGGAGGCGTGGTAGAAAGAATACCCAACTGTCTCCTTGGGATAACCTACAAAGTAACATTTGTCTGATCTGGGATCAAGTTTGCTTGGCTGTAAATGCTTTACATATGCCTCACAACCCCAAATTTTGAGAAACGACAGGTCGGGTTTCTTCCCGTGCCATATCTCATATGGTGTCGTCTCAACAGACTTAGACGGTGCTTTGTTTAGTGTGTGAGCGGCAGTTTCTAGTGCGTGACCCCAAAAGGATATCGGCAGATCTGTAAGAGACATCATCGACCTTACCATGTCTAACAGGGTTCGGTTACGTCTTTCCGACACTCCGTTTCGCTGTGGAGTTCCGGGAGGTGTAAGCTATGAAACGATTCCATGATCACTCAGATGTTGGCTAAACTCATGACTAAGATATTCACCCCCGCGATCAGACCGCAGAAACTTAATCCTTTTGTTACGATGATTTTCTACCTCATTCTGAAATTCCTTGAACTTTTCAAAGGTTTCCGACTTATGCTTCATCAAGTAGATATATCCATACCTACTCAAATCATCAGTAAAAGTCACGAAGTAGAAATACCCACCCCGTGCGATTGTGCTCATTGGACCACATACATCACTATGTATTATTTCCAACAATTCACTCGCCCGTTCAGGATGACCCGTGAACGGCGTCTTGGTCATTTTCCCCATCAAGCAAGCTTCACATGTGTCAAATGATTCAAAATCAAAGGACGGTAAAACTCCATCTTTATGGAGTCTTTGCGTGCGTTTCTTTCCGATGTGGCCAAGCCGACAGTGCCACATGAAAGTGGTGGTGGTATCAGCCTTCTTAAGGCGTTTAGCATTCACGTTAAAGACATCATTTCCACATTCAAGATTTAGTATGAAAAGGCCCCCAACAATGGGTACAAATCCATAAAACATATCCTTACAATAAAGTGAACAACCATTGTTCTCTGACTTGTACGAATATCCATCGTGTACTAAACATGATCCGGAGATAATGTTTCTACACAATAGTGGAACAAAATAACAGTTACTTAATTCTAAGATAAACCCTGAAGGGATACGTTGAGGCATAATGCCGACGGCTTGAGCGGCGATCCCAGCGCCGTTCCCGACGCGCATCACGACTTCATTATTTGCTAGCTTGCGCACCTTCTGCAGTCCCTGTATCGAGTTGCAAATGTGAGCAACCGATCCGGTATCAAATACCCAAGACTTAGAATTTTCGCTAGCAAGCAAAACGTCAATGACATTAACTTGTATAACAATTATACCTTTTCCGGTTTTCCCGGACTTCTTATCTTCCAGATACTTCTTGCAGTTTCTCTTCCAGTGTCCTGTGCCCTTGCAGTAGAAGCACTCAGTTTCATTCTTGGCTCCGCCCTTAGAGTTGCTTTGGGAGCCGGTCTTACCGGCACCCTTGCCCTTCTTTGGCTTGCCTTTCTTTTTGAAACTGGCGGTTTTACTCACAAGCAACACTTGCTTGCGATTTTTCCGCAGTTTTCAACATGGCGAGCACCTCTTCCGGTGTCTTCTCCATCCCACTCATGTTGTAGTTCATGGTAAAACCGTCGTAAGACGGGGGGGAGTGAAGCAAGCAACATGTCCATCATATGGGCTGGTGGAATTGGAAATTCCAGGGTTTTAAGCCTTTCAGTGTAGCCAATCTTTTTGACCACGTGTTCGCCAACTCAACTGCCCTTAGCCATCCTGCAATCCATCACGGCCTTCATGATATTAAATCGTTCAGACCGTGCGGTTTCCTTGTACAGAGCATCCAATTCCCGGATCATATCGCGGGCATTATGGAATTCAAAACGTTTTTGAAGCTCTGGACTCATGCAAGCTAGCATGAGGCACTGCACTAAGTTGTAATCATCATCCTTAGTGGCCCAGACATTTTGTTCATCTTCCGGGGCAGTTGCCGCCGGTCTAGCTGAAAGAGAATTTTCAAGCACATACATTCTCTTAGCGCTCCTGAGGACAATCCTCAGGTTACGGACCCAGTCCGCATAGTTGTTTTCAGTCGCAGCTAACTTCTCTTTCTCTAACATCGGGCCTAAGTTGAACGCGGCATTGCGAGCCATTTGATCTACAACGGTAAACACAAGTTTTACTTAGACTTTGTTCATAATGATTTTTGCACTAGTGAATAAACAATTTTATTCTAAAGTGCGCTCTCACTCAAATCAATATCTCTCAAAATTGATTATGAGTGATTCAAGATCCGCGTCTTGATTGTTCGCCATTGGTGTAACACCACTGATGACGAAAATCTTAACCGGTAGGCCAACTTGCCAATCACATCTCTATGTGATTCTTGTTCATCTTTCGATGGGCGTGTTCCGAGCTCATGATGGTCATGCCTGAACGTCAAGACAGCCAAGTGATCTTGCTGTGAGGTCTCACCGTCACCCGCCTTACACCTCTCTAATCGTTCGTACCCGTGTGACACGGCGCACCCCGAAAAGATACGTGTTGTAGACGGTGCTACACTTGGGAGAACACTAACTACTTGATATTTTGAAGTGAGAGATCACCCAAATAAAAAGCGACTACCGCGCAATCAAAAGGGTGCATCATAAGGGATAAACATCTCAGTCAATTCATAATAGCATGATATGGTATAGCCCTTTCTGACGGAGAAGTCTTTAATTTCTTCGTCTTCGGCATTTGCGTCGGTGTTCACCTTCGCGAAGATTTCCACCACCTTGTCGATGCACCAGATAATATTGCTATATCTATAGCTAATAAAATAAGTGCATTACTTAAGGTTGACACGCAGGTCATTAAAGTGACAATCATATGGCTCCAGCCATCATGCCGAATCATGACACGCAGGTCATGTTAATAAATTTACATCATATAGTCATCTCATACATAATCGAATTAATATGAGCACTGCTATACCACATCACATGCACATCCTGCAAAACCAAGTTAGACGCCTCTAATCGGTTTATGCAAAATTTTATTTTACGTGGCTTCTAAGGTTTTGACTTAAACCGTAGCTACAAACGTTTTATCATCAAGTATGATTATTCAAGTTGCTAGATTAACATCGTGGGGTGTATGAAACACGAGATAATAAAATCTTGAGCCCCATACTAAACTTCGTCATACGCATGACCCCCGTGCAGATCATATCTGCATTGCCCTTTCGTCTGCGAAATTTCATCTTTCTCTCAACTATGGTGGAACCCAAAGAACTGATAGCACTTCGTTGATCAATCAGGATCGCGGATTGCTAGAACTTTGTGAAATTCCACCATGCCGTTTCAAGATCAGAAATACGCAAATTCTAGGTAAGCAACAAGAACATCGAGTAACAGATTTCATCTGCCACCCGCATAAATAATTTTCAGCAATAGATCTCATCTACTCCAAAATTATATTATGCAATACCCATACATCTCCATGTATTCTAGATCGTAACCTGTATCTACGCATAGCACGGCTCTTGATGCCACTGTAGGGGAACGCGACAGAAAACAAAAAAATTCGATACAGCGAGCACGCCCAAGACCACTATGGAGACTGCATACAGGGTTTGATCTGATCATTACTGACTCGTAGCGCAGCGGAAGTAGAGTCGATGTAGATCGTCGGTGCAGATCCCTGCAGCTAGGATTTACAACCTCCCAACCGCGAGGATGTACTCCCTCGCCGGACAGCCCTTCTGGAGGCGGTCGGACAGTCCCTCGGACGATGTCACGGACAGCCCTTCGGGAGGACCCTCGAAGCTCGAACGGTAACTCGGACAGCCCTTCGGGAGGACCCTCGAACAGCCCCTCGGGCAAAAGATCGAAACTACGACCTCTCTACAGGGTTGCACACATACGGTGTCAGCTATCCGGCAGGGCTTCGCCGTCCAGAACTAGTTCCTGCCGGAACCCAGATAGCCTTTCGGCTCTACGAAACTATTTCGCTGGGAGGGAGAGAGAAGCCAGAAATGTCATGGCATGTGTATGAGAGCAAGGGATGAGTGTGGAGAGCTCCTCTCCACCTCTATTTATAGGAAAGCCAAGGGGTAGGGCTGCCTCCAAAAATACCAAAATACCCATGCATTAGGTCACAAATGGTGGGCATTTAGGGCATAATGGGAGGCCATGTGGAGCTCCAAGGAGCTCCACCACCCTTGGGGGCCCCCCCAAATGGGGTTCCTTCACTTGCAAGCCTCTTCCTTCTAGAACTTTGACTCAAGTCCACAAAGGTGGCTATCCAAAAAGTGAACCAAAAAGCACTTTCACTATTCACGAAGACATTTTTCTCCGTCCGTTAAATCCCAAATTATTTCTGTGTGCCTAGAATAATTCCAGTACCCACTAAAACAATTTTGAACGCATTCCGAAACAATTCCGGAACAATGTTTTTCTTCAGCGAAAAGCTACCATAGCGGTTCCGGCTGCTCCAGAACATTTCCGGTTTTTCTCTCCGGAAAAATTCCAGAAGTTACCAGAACAATTTTGGCACCCTCCAAGAATTTCCAGGCGTGTGCCGAAACCAATATGACTAATGGAATACCCTGAAACAACTTTTCAGTTTTACCGAAACTATTCCGGTGTTCTCTCCGGAACGTTTCCGTTGTCTCCGAAACTTTTCTGGTGACTTTCTCTCAGACTCTCTGTCTAGTATTCAACAGATAGATGACCCTTAAGCGTGTGACCCTATAGGTTCGGTGAAGTATAGACATGACCCGGAACACTTTCTGATCAATGATCAACATCGGAGCCGTGGACACCCATATTGACCCCTATACCCACACGAATAAATATTCGAGTGAACCTCCAGTTGCCGTGTGCTATTCCTGTTGCTTCGCGATATTTTACAAATACCCAAGGTGAGATTTATCTGCATTCCCGTGGATCAACAACTTGTCCACCATGCAAGTTACCTCGTTACCGGTTTTGTTCTCTTTTCTCGTTTCCGTGTTCCGGCATCCCTGTGATCAAATCACCTTGTGTCTGGCCAGACGATGATGGATACCGTAACACCGAGAGGGCCCGAGAATATCTCTCCATCGTCGGAGGAGCAAATCCCAATCTTGAGCTATCTTGTTACTTGCCATACTTTTCCATGAACCCGTAAGCCGCCGTAATAGCCACCCAGTTACGAATGACGTTTAACAAACCCCAAAGTTCACGAAGCAAGTACGAAGGAACTCGATACTCTCATGGTCTAAGGAATTATGCAAACATTAACTATCTCTGTGTTATTAACCATTAACTTGTGACGAATGTATCTCATAGCATAACATCAATTCGGGTCGATTCAACACAAGTGTTCTACTAACATTGTGCCCTCAAAATTGCCGGCATAGTCATGCCCATGATCAGGAAAACAGGATCATCATGCAATACTTGAGCCAGTCTTAGAGGCAAGACTAGGAATACATTTTACCGTTTATTATACCACACGTGCACATGAGTTTCCCTCCGAGCCTCGTGGATATTGCAGACTCGAGAATCATTGCAGTTATAGCATGGAACATAAACATTCATTACAAACTTGGAGATACAAAATAACTGTTATTACTGCCTCTAGGGCATATCTCCTACAAAAACACCGTATGAATTATGGACTGGGAGGAAACCGACCCTGAATTATTTTCATGTATGGGGCTGTCCAGCTGAAGCAAGGATTTTAATCCAATTATGGGAAAATTATACCCCAAGACAATCAATTGCCATTTTATTGGTTATCCTGACAAATCTAAAGCATATCGATTTTATTGTCCAAATCAGGCAACAAAATTTGTTGAAACAAGACACGCTGTGTTCTTGGAAAGTGATATGATGAGGGGGAGCATGACACCACGGGAAATTATTTTGGAGGAAAAACGGGAATATGCCCCGGCTCCGATAATTCAAGAACCTATTTTCCCGGTGTCAGCTGATGTTGCACCTCCTGTTGAGAGGATTGTTAATGCAACGCCTGCTGAGACGCCTGTGATTGCTACAGCTGCAACACCTGATGATGTATCTATTGAAAGTTCTCAGCAGCCTCCAATTGTTGATGATGTGTCAATTAATGAACCTCTCAGAAGGTCACAGCGGACTAGAAAGCATGCTATTCCTGATGATTATCTCACTTACATGAGTGAAGATTTGAATGAGTCGGTGTTGGACAATGATCCTACATCATTTAAAGAAGCCATGGAAAGTGAATTTTCATCTGAATGGTTTAATGCTATGAAAGATGAAATGAAGTCCATGAATACTAATGAAGTATGGGACTTAGTAGAAATTCCCAGAGGAGCCAAAACAGTTGGATGTAAATGGGTCTATAAGACCAAACGCGACTCCAAAGGGAATGTCGAAAGGTTTAAGGCAAGACTCGTGGCAAAAGGTTTCACTCAAAGAGAAGGGATTGATTATAAAGAAACATTTTCGCCCGTCTCTTCTAAAAACTCATTCAGAATAATTATGGCACTTGTGGCCCATTATGATTTGGAGCTACATCAGATGGATGTCAAAACAGCATTTCTAAATGGTGACTTACGTGAGGATGTATACATGGCACAACCGGAAGGTTTTGTTGTGGAAGGAAATGAGCATTTAGGATGTCATCTCAACAAATCCATCTATGGCTTGAAACAAGCATCAAGAGAATGGTATCTCAGGTTTGATGAAGTAATAAGGAAATTTGGTTTTGAAGAAAATAAAGTGGATAATTGTGTTTATGTTAAGTTCAGGGGGAGTAATTTTATCTTCCTGGTACTATATGTTGATGACATACTTTTAGCCAGCAGTGACAAAAATATGCTGCTGGAAACTAAGAGGTTTCTATCCTCGAAGTTTGATATGAAGGATCTCGGTGAAGCAGCTTATGTTTTAGGAATTGGAATTCACCGAGATAGATCCAGAGGGATCTTGGGGCTATCTCAGAGAGCATATGTTGAAATGGTACTGAAAAAGTACAATATGCATAAGTGCTCAGCCTCGCCTGCTCCTGTTGTTAAGGGCGATAAATTTGGGACTTTTCAGTGCCCAAGAAATGATTATGAATCTGCGCAGATGAAGTGAATTCCTTATGCCTCAATTGTTGGAAGCATTATGTATGCACAAGTGTGCACTCGCCCTGATTTAGCATTCGTGACCGGGATGCTTGGCAGATATCAGTCTAATCCAGGTCTGGATCATTGGAAGGCTGCTAAGAAAGTCTTGCATTATTTGCAAGGCACTAAAGGCCTCATGCTTACGTATAAGAAATCGGATAACCTTGAGGTGGTGGGTTACTCAGATGCTGATTTTGCGGGGTATGTTGATACTAAGAAATCCACGTCAGGTTATGTTTTCACCCTCGCAAAAGGAGCTATATCATGGAAAAGCTCAAAACAAACTGTCACTGCATCGTCGACAATGCAGGCAGAATTTGTGGCATGTTTTGAGGTAGTGACATCGTCGACAATGCAGGCAGAATTTGTGGCATGTTTTGAGGCTGCCGGGCAGGCAGTATGACTGAAGAATTTCATCCCGGGTCTGAGAGTGATTGACAGCATTTCCAGGCCAATCACACTCTACTGTGACAATCAACCCGCAGTAATATTTTCGAGTAACAACAAGTCAAGTGATGCTGCCAAGCACATTGACATTAAGTTGCTTGTTGTGAAAGACATAGTCTAGGATTAGACAATTAATGTCAAGCACATCAGTACTAAATTGATGTTGGCGGGTCCGATCACGAAAGGCTTACCACCCAGTGTTTTCAGAGAGCACGTTACCGGTATGGGTTTGGTTGAAAGCCTTTGATCCTGGCAAAGTTGGGACCGTTATGACACCATCTCCCCAAAGAGGCTTATTTTGAGATCGAATGGGAACCATAGTCACTTGGTTCAGTAGTACTTAATTGACTGTTGTAATCTATTGTCTTGGTGTACCATTTTATCAAGAGATGAGTCTGTAATGTTTATGATGCTTATGTAAAGAATTATGTAAACTAAGTTGATGAATTATGTGAATAAAGTTTATGGAGCTCATAAGTTTAAGAAGTTTCATTTTGATATGAAGTGATGTGCTATAGTCACTGGGTTCAGTGGTATCTCATACTGGCCACTGCAATCTTTTCGTCTTGGTGCATTATTTTGTTGAAAAATGAGCTTATAAGTTTAGCCTTACGATCAAGGGGGAGAATGTTGGATATTATGATCATTATGATCTTAAAGACTAAACTATAGCCATTATATTTTAAGATTAAAGACTAAAGATTTACCTTAAGTGAAAAATATCTGAAGAGCTACAGTGACCTACAGTAGTCTGTGGGTACTGTAGCTGCAGTATCTACCTAACTTGATGAGCTGCCCTGATTAGGGGCAGCTCATCAGTCCACCTGGTGTCTGTCCCCCTGGGAGTGCAGTGCAATTTAAAAGAAAGAGAGAAGAAAGAGTAGCTACGGCTGCTAGAAGAGCTGCTGCTCTAAGCTCATACACACACCCTTTTACTTACTCTCTCTCTCTCAAGAACAAAGGACTGCTCATCAAGCCAGCACTGAAACCCCGGGAAGGACAGGACACAGCCATCAGATCAAGTTGCTGGTGGTGAGGGATCAAGAGGAGGAGATGGCAGGTTCATCAGATCCACGTAATCCATCTCCCAATTCATATTTGTGGCTAATACTTGTGCTATGATGATCCTGAGGATACAACACGCATAACTCTCTTACCCCTGGAACATAAGATGCACTTACCTGAGCTTGTTCATCATTCATTAACAAATCATTCTCTTACCCTGCTTGTTGTACTCCTGCGCAGTATGGTTCTCAAATCCACGTTTCAATTTTTACTGTTGCATTAGAGCTACAAACACATCCCTAACTTGGAACAGATTCAACAATGGTGAACAACAAGACAGATTCCGCAAATACCGTACCAAGTGGAGCAATGGCAAGGCCAGGACCCAAGCGGATCAGATGAGATAACTACTAAACATGCATACAAAGGATAGGACTAATATCTATCATGCGCGGTTACAGTGGCTGCAATATATCTGAATCAAACTACTAAACATGCATACAAAGGATAGGACCTGCTCTTGTTACATAGCGCCCTAATTAATCCCGCGCAGGTTACAGTGGACGCAGTTACAACTGCTAATCAGGCAATGCAGCTCTCTGCTATTCCTTGACGAGGCCCTAAATGTCACTGGCCATCCAAAAGCTTCTTGATATAGTCCTTCTTCATATGGCATTCCTGTTTTAGAGGAAACAGAGGAGCGATCAGTATCGAGATAATTAAGCATCAGAATGTTCTTTTTCTGCAAAAGATGATAATATATTTGCTTTGCCACTTTAAGCACCAAAATATCAAATGGACTAACAAGACAAATGGCTGGTACAACGATAGTCAAATGTTACACACGCTCAGAGATCAAATAATGGATCTGCTACATCAATATAGTTTTTATTCTAAAAAGCTACAAGAGAGCAGGGTCAAATGCCATCATATCCCATACGGGAAAATTTCCAGTTTATAGTTTGTATTCCACAACAACATTACTCTGATCATACATGGAGAGATGCCACACAATTACCCGCTGTTAACTTGTAACTAGCCACTTGGTAATTGTCAGAAAGAAGGAAGATTTTCATGGCAATATATCTGAATCAAACTTCATGAATTAGGGCAAGAAAACCCTCGTAAAATTTACGATCCACTTGTGTTCCAGGAAAACACATACGATCCGCTAAGCAACATTAAAAAAAACAAGTATTTTAAATCTCATTCAGAGCTCGAGATTCAAAGTTTAAAGGTAGTCAGTACAAAAATTACACCATGATTATATTTAAGAAATGTAGGAAGCTAAAATCCCAGGTTTGATGGATTTGTCATAATATTTCAGGACAAGATAAATACAGTTGTCAACATGATAACTGGGTATGCACCTTTCAGTCCTTACCTCATATACATTATGTTTTATACTTTTGAATGTCCAATTTGTAGTTTTGCACTGATAGTTCAGAAAATAGTGATACAACAAAATAAGAGGTCCATGATAAAAAACCCAAGCAAGTCATCTTTCAGCACCACTACAGATTGCTATTATTAGACCATATAAGGGGAAAAACAAGCTCAGGAAGCATGTTGTCTGGCAGTGGCGGATCCAGGACCCAGGCCAGGGGGGCCTGGGCCCGGGGCGTGAGGAGGAATTCCTTCGTTGACTGTAGCTCCCCGGACACTGTTTGACTCTGTAGCGCCACTGTAGCAAGCCTGGGGCCGGTGCTTAGCCCAGTCCTGGATTCGCCACTGTTGTCTGGTGCCAACACAAGTCTTAAACCCCACACTCACAGGTAATTAAGGGTCCCTTACAAAGTTACTATGACCGCAAATAAACACCTTATAAAATTACCCCAGTACACAAGTGAGTTCAAATCATCTCACAACAAGAATTCTCTAATGTAGCTTAACTAGTATTTTTTTAAAGCCCAACAGGAATCAATCACAAGTGATTTCAAATGATCTTACGGCAAGCATTCTCAAATTCTATTTAACTAGTATTGTCAAGATGGCCTAAGGAATAAATCATGCAGCTAACGGCCTAACACCACTACACAGATATAGAAAAAACGATGTACAGTATAGTGCAAAATTTTGTAACCGCAACAAAGTGCACTATACAGATCCTCTAAAGGTCAAAGGCAAACCTTGCAGGATCGTCCATGAGGGCAGGGAATATGGGAGGCCAGATCATCATAAAAGGATGGATGTCAGCATAACATTGTTCATCGACTGTCATCTCATACACTTTACACAGTGTTCTGCACTTGATATCCAAGTAGAATATGTATTGAGAAATCTGTAAAAATACAAACTGAGCATTGTCTCCCACCTGCCTTATATGCACATACGGGCGATCTGTCTTCCCCAAAATAGCACGCATCTCATGCAAATATATGGTATCCAGCAGCAGCCAGTTGTCTTCCTTATGGAGCCATACGCAAAGTTGAAACTCCTTGGGACGCAAATGGATGAGATATACACCGGAAGCATCATCGGGCCGTGACAACTTGATTTCTGAAGATGCATACTCCACTCCTCGTGGGAGGTGAATCGCGGAGAAAGTTGAGGCACTCAAATCCAAGACAAGAATGTTGTTACTACGGGCAGCTCCCATATATTTTATTGTCAACAAGAACAGGGTTTGGCCTTCGCAGCGGATAATGGAGCTGGTTTGTGGCCGACGTAAGTATGCACCAGACACCATCTTGCAACATATATACGTGCACCATAATCTTTTTCTCCTTGGTAAGCTCCACCAACAGATAAAAATAGGACAGGCCATCACCTTCTTTTTTGGAGAGGATTTCACTGAAAATAATGGAAACACGGCAGTGGGTGCGTGTGAGTGGTGGGACAATGGGCATTCCTCTCTCTGGGCACAACGGGCAGTCCACTTTATATGTCAATACTCCTTGTTTTCGGTCTCTGGTTAAGACGATGCCATTCCGGCAGTCCTTAAAGTCGATCAAGTTGGCAGATGACGGAAGCGAGCTCTGGTGGTTGAGGCTGCATGGGTATGAAGCGAGCACCCTCGAAAACAACATAGAAGCCTAGGAGGTGGGGTGGTGGAGCTTGCGGAAATGGAGGAGGAACTGGCGGTCGGAGGCGTGGTGGAACCAGCGCTTGCAGACGAGCACAGACGAGGGTGGTGGGGAACGCGATGCGGAGGAGGATCTCGATGAGGAGGTCGTCGTCGTCGAGCACCTCGGATACCGCGGCAACCATCGATGTGGGGGAATGCCGCCGCGACTCGATATCCACGCATGGTTTATTCTCGGGATGGGCCCTAGAAACAAACGCAAAGCGGCGTCAATGCAATGGACTAATTTCTTCAGCCAACAATGTTGCTGCAATACATCCAACACGGAGCATCCATCCATTCATCAGGCACGACTACAAACCAACTGAAATAGATAAATCTTACGGTTGGGGGATCTCATCAGCATCCATCATTACCAATCTCCCTCCGACCCTTCCCCACTGCCGCGACAAGCAAAAGGCAGAGAGGGTTTAGGGGAGAAGAATCTAGCTAGCTAGGGTTTCCCACAAGAGAACAGAAGAGAAATTAATCGAGGGATACGACGGAAGAAAGGAGAAAGCTTGACCTCAAATCGGGAGGCAAGAGTCTGTGTCCGTCGTCGGCGACGCGCTCAGGTCGCCGGCAGAACCGCGGCGGCGCACGTCCGGTCGGTGCTTCTTCCGCCCGAGGCGCTGAGCTCGGGGTGAGTTTTTATTTTTATTTTTTTTATGCAAAGCTGCGGGGTGATGTTTCATAATGTTAAGTCCAGCCTAGTCCAGGCAATTAAGGCTCATTTAGAGCGGAGACCGTCTAATACCAATCCATCGGTACACTACTGGATTTTCGTTGTACGCGGGCTGGGAATGCCGAAAGTCAAATCACGGACATATACGCCGAGAGTCGTACTCGGCAAAGTGCAGCACAGGGCAACGAGATGTTGTTGCCGAGTCGAAGCCACAAAGAATACGGCGAAGAAATCGTACTCGGCAAAAATAACAAACGCCGAGAGCCTTAGAGCATCAACAGCCGGGCGCCCAAACCCGTCTCAAACGCCCAGGCGGGCGGATCGGTCACAAAATCGACCCAGCCGGGCGCCTCGAACCGGCCTCAAACGCTCGGGCTGTCCGGCGCCCCTCATATCCAGCCCAAATGTAGGGCGCATATGGGGCGGCGCCCGGGCGCGTCCGCCTGACAGGCACGGCCCACCACCGACCCCACCACTGTCCCACAAAAAACCCTAATCCGGCTTCTCGCTCGGAACCCTAACTCACTCGCTCTCCTCTCTCACTCCGTCCTCTCCTCTCCCCTCTCCGATTCCGATCCAATCCGGCGACCATGTCGAGCTCCGGTAGCCGCTCCGACTCCGACCTGGATGCCGACGAGGAGCTGGCCCTCCGCATTGCCTTGGAGTAGTCCAAGGTGGACACCGGGGGCAGCACCGGATCTGCAGCGTCGCCACAGCTCCCCCGCCGGCGCAGCCCGGACGCCGGCGCTGGCTCTTCCCAGCCCGCGCGCAGCTCCGCGAGGGCTGCGCAGTCCGTGCCTCCCCCACGCTGTCCCCTGCCCCCACCGGCTGCTGCTCCCCCACGTGGGCAGCGGTGGGTGCTTGTGCCCGCCCCGCCGGTCCGGACGCGCACGGCGGAATTGGAGGCACGCGCCGCCTGCCGCGAGAGGCAATGGGCAAGGGAGAGGGACGCGGCGGAGCAGTCCGTGCGCCACCGCCGCGGGATGCAGGCGGAGCCCGACGAGGACGAGCGGCTCCTCGCTTGGGTCTACCGCCGGTCGCTTACAACAGCGATGACGGACGCTCGGCGGCTCCGCCGGAAGAACGCCAAGGCGCTCCGGATTGCCATTGAGCAGTCCGAGCGCGAGGCGGCGGAGGCGGCTCGGCTGGTGAAGCTCAAGCGGCAGCAGGACAGGGCCGTCCGACGACTCAAAGGGCTCATCATCCTCACGAACTCCTCCGAAGACGACGGCGACGGCGACAACGACGGTGCCTCGTCCAACGACTTGGACGATCCTCCACCAGTCGCCGACGCCTACAGCTGCACCGGCGACCGGAAGGGGAAAGGGTCGGCGAGGAAATTGTGAAGATCCGCCTTCTCCACTTTAATTTCAAGTTTTTAGATGTAGTTTAAACTTGTCCGTCGTATGATGTGCATTATGTGAACTTTAGCGATCTTTTGAAGATCCGACTGTGATCTTTTGGTGACCGGATTATGCATTTGTATTTCCGTTTCTATGTTCGCTCATCATCTACGTTGTTTTTATCAACATTGCATGATTTAGTATAGATATAGGTGATCGGATATGAGATACGTGGATGTGGACGACGCAATTTGAGGAGTGACCGGTCAGTGCCCACGGACGCGTCCGGGCGCGTCCGCGGGCGTTTGAGGGGCCGGATTTGCCATGTCCGGCTGTAGATGCTCTTACGCAGCAAAGATATGCCACGTGGCATGTTCGTTCGCGCTTGACGGCTCCGTGACTTGAAGGTGTCTTTGCCAAGAGCCCAGCTGGGGCCCTCGGCATATATTCTCAAAAAATAATCTCCTTTCTGTAATTTACAGCGATTGACGCGCGGGGCCCACTTGTCAGTGGCACATTCGTCCATGTCTAGTCAGCACCCACATCATCCCACCCAGGGCCCTGGCCCACTTGTCATGCAAAGTTTCTATAATTTACAGGGACTAATGCGCGGCCCCACAAGTCAGCTTGGGTCACTAATAAAAGGGGTTGTGCCCCTCTTTCTTTCGAACACAAATGCCAGCCCAGCTGGCTCCTCCTTTGTGCGCTCACAATAGCCACCTGAGTTCAAATCACCAGAGACAAAGATGAGAATGCCTCCTTTTTGCAAAATATTTTGACATGACAGGTGGGCCCGTGGGACCTACCTGTCACTGAAACATTTGCAGATTATTTGGTAATTGTTTTCTTTAAGTAATTCGAATCCAGAAACGTTTGCAGATTATTTGAAAAACATTTCGATATTTCGACCTGACAGGTGGGCCCGTGGGACCTACTTGTCACTGAAACATTTGCAGATTATTTGGTAATTGTTTTCTTTAAGTAATTCAAATCCAGAAAGGTTTGCAGATTATTTGAAAAACATTTTGACCTGACAGTGTGGCTGCTCTCGGAAAAGAATGACAGTACGAGTCAGGTGCCACCTATGCCGAGGGGAGCTCTCTCGCTCAGGTGACCCCTCTACCCGAGCGCCGCCTCTCGGCAAAGGTTGTATTTCCGAGTGGGGTTCTCGGAAATATTTCCCATTGCTACTGTTGTCAAATTATTTATTCATTAATCCCGGCAATTAAAAACAAATACATACATTTCCACCTGTAACTTCAGTGCAGAAAATGACATCTCATATCAAATGAATATGGGAGCTCCTAGCTCCTAGAAATTGCTCGAGCACATCACATACAAGTTCATAGAGTAAAACACATGCAAATTGAAAGTTTGTAAAACACATTGCTCGAGCACATCACACACAAGTTCACATAGGCTTAATTCATACAAGTTCACATATTCATACATAGGCTTAATCTCGGGAGAGTTCACATATTCATACATAGGCTTAATCTCAGGAGAGTTCACATATTCATACATAGGCTTAATTCATGCAAGTTCATAGAGCAAAACACATACAAATTCAAAGTTTCTAGCCGCGTTGCACATCACATGCAAATTCAAAGTTTCTAAATTACACGAACATTTTTCCTACATTGCATAAACATTTTCTAAAATTTTACAGACATTTTTAGGAAACACGTGAATATTTCGTCAAAATGTAACGATACGTTTTTAATGGAAAGAAACATTTTTTTTAACTTACGTTAACTTTTTTTACATTTGTATATAATATTTTCTAAATCTCATGAATTTTAATTTTGAAATGTGAGAATATTTCCATCAAATGTGACGTACATTTTTTTTACATTATGCAAACATTGGTTTACATTGTATACACTTTTTTTTTAAATCCACATACATTTTTTTGAAACGCGGGAACATTTTTCCAAAAGTTATCAACATTTTTCAAAACTGCACTAACAAAAAAATTATATTATGTTAACATTTTTTAAATTCATGTTTTAAATTTAATAAGTAAATTTAAGTTTTTGAAATATATGCATTTAATTTGAAATATAAATAAAGTAAAAAAGAGAAGATGAAAAAAAAGAAATTCGGGTGACGCCGGCAGGATAAGCCGTGTCCTACTGGGTCAGCCCACCACCGGCGCCCTGTAGGCGAGGCCGGCGTGTGCCTCGCATTAGGCAGCACAACCCATTCACACAAGTATGGTTTTTTTTCTTCTTTAAGATTTTTGCTAAAATATATAAATTAAAATTAAAATAATAAAAACTAATAATGCATGTGTGTTATAAAAATATTTGTACATATAAAAATAACTAATTTCTGAAAATGATTAAGTATTTAGAAAATTATTCATGTATTTTCAAACTTTTCATATTGTTTTAACTTTGGAACTTATGAACTCTCCCCTCCCTACACCCCCACGTAAGTTTTAGTATATAATATATTAAAGAGGAATTGAAAAGGCCGCAAAATGTTGCTTTCATCAAGATGATGAATCTGTTAAGCAACTATTGTGTGCCTATCATTTATCTTTGTGATGTCTGGTCTACCATACAAATGTCGTCGAAATTATGGACATGTTTGCTTCGTGTCCTGGTCGTTGCAGGCCTGGCCTGGACCATCTCTGAAATCTGCCTGACAAGGCGCGCAGAAGCAATAGCCTCATTTTCTGTTTTTTTTTTATGTTTTATGTTTCATTTTTTGCTTTCCTTCTTTAATTTTGTTTGTACTTCCAAATATTCTAAATAAATTTATTACCAAAACCACTCTACATAAAACATTTGAAAAAATTGACCAATCATTTAAAAAATGTTATATATGTATAGAGAAAATGTTTATCACTTATATGAAAAATGTATACAAAAAAATGTGTATGAAACAATTTGATCATGTATTTAAAAAATGTTAATCAAGCTTTTAAAAAATGTTGAACAATTGTTTAAAAATGTTAATCAAGTATTTGGAAAATGGTAAATGTGTATAGAAAAAATGTTGACCATGTATTAAACATATGATGAATTTTATATCATGTATATAAAAATGCGAATCAAGCATTTGAAAAATGTTAAATGTGTACAGAAAAAATGTTGAACATGTATTGAAAAATGATGGAAAATTTTGATCATGTATATAAGAATGTTAATCGAACATTTGAAAAAATGTTGAACAAGTATCTGAAAAAATGTTAATCAATCATTCCAAAAATGTTACCTGTGTTTAGAAAAAATGTTGACCATACATATGTTCAAAAACATTAAATATTGCATTTAAAAATGATAATCTAGCATTTGAAAACTGTTAAATGTGCATAGAAAAAATGTTGACCATGTGTTATAAAAATGTTAATCTTGTATTTGAAAAATGTTAATCAAGCATTTGAAAGTTTGTGAAAGTGTGTATGGAAAAAATATTGACCATGTATTAAAAAAATGTTAATCTTGTGTTTGAAAATGTTAATGAAATATTTGAAAAATGTTTAAAATGTGTATAGAAAGAATGTTTACCATGTATTAAAAAATGTTAAATTTGTATTGGAAAAATGTTAAAGGTATATTACAAAAATGTTGTTGACATATACAAAAAATGTAGAATGAAAACCAAAAGAAACAAAGAAAACCAAAAATGAAAAACAGAAAAAGAAACAAAATAAACCAAAGAAAAAATAAAATGAAAAATAAAACCGAAGAAGTAAATGCAAAAAGAATGAAAAAATCGATAAAAACAATGAAAGAAACAAAGAAAAATGAAAGGAAAAAAACGGAGAAGATATAACAAAACCAAACAAAAAAAGTAAAAAAGGAAAAAAAAAGAAAAAAAATCCTTAGAAAACCGAATAAAAATTAAGAAAGAAGAAAGAAAATAAAAAACAGTAAAAACAGGGAAAGAAACGAAGAAAACCCATTTTTTGAAAACCAGTAAAACTTGTATTTGAAAACAGAGAAAAAACGTAAAAAAAGGAAAAACAAAACAGTGAAAAACCGGTCCGTGTCGCCTCAAGTAGGACGCGTCCTACATTTCATCAACAATTCGACGCGAGCACAGTGGTTAGCTGCTATGTGAATTACCCACGAGACACGGGATCGAATCCCCCCTCGTACGCTCCTTTTTCTGCAATATTTCTTGTTTTAAGTTTGCTCCAATGGGCTCGCGAAGTAGTAGCCAGACAGGAACCAAACACATATAAACCAGGCTAGCCTAGCCAAGCAAAAATTTCCACCATTCTCAGGCTTCAACCAGGTACCACTTTTCCCTAGGCATGGTGTCCAGGCCTCTAACCAAACAGGCCCTATATCCTTGTAGGAGTGTTCCAAATATGTTTGGTACATGGCTGCATGTTCTTGATGCTAAATTAAGGGCTCGGGTCTTGGTCGGGGTATATTTTGGCCATTGTGTTTATGAAGAAATCATATGGTCTTGGACAAGAGGAATATATCTCCTCTGTCACAGGTCGTATTCTTGTGAACATATTGGCTTTGCATTGTCTATGGTTTTACTGGTTGACCGGTGTATGCGCAATTTAAGAGGGTGGCCACTTATGATTGGCGTTTGGTGTAACACCCCCTTGTAATCCACTACAGTAATCCATTTATGATTATGCTAAGTCATTTTGTTTTGTAATGCTTGATCATCTTGGGTTCATATCTCATTTGAAATTCCACTTCAAAGTATAATTCAAATTGCAAGTGAAAACAAAAGTTGTTCAAACTTGAAAACTAAATAGTTCATAATTTTGTAAATAATTCATATGTAAATATGGTTAAGGAAAACAACATCACTAATTTACTCAATTTGAACCTAGCATCCAAAACAGTACCAAAAACAGCCCCATTTAACTCATTTCTAATTAAATCAAAATCAAACAAATTCAAATAAACCTCAAACTTTTTGTGGCAGTGCAGAATATTGCATAATATTTATTGAGACAAGTTCCACAATTTGTAAAAGTCATTTGAGGCAAAAAATAAATACAAAATTGTGCTAGAAATTTAAGACAGAAAAGAAAAAGGGAAAAAGAAGAGAACCTACTGTGTGACTGGGCCTTACGTGGCCACAGTGCGGCCTGGCCCAGGCCACCAGGCCTTTTCCCCTACCTCTCGACAGAGGCAGGGCCATGGCGCTGGGCAGTGCATGCACGCCGTCCATGCGCAGATGCCGCAGCTGTCGACCATCCACCGGCCCTGCGCGCGGATAAGGACGCCCCCTCTCTCCCGCTGCTAACCCTAGTCCCCCACTACCCCATCCGTCACTCGCTACGCTCACTGGAGCTCACGCCCAAGAGCAGCCATGGCCGCGCCGCCGCCGCAAGCGTAGCCACCGCACGCCCCTCGCCGCCTCTCCATGTCCAGGAGCTCCGTGGGGGTCGTCTTCATTGACTACAACTCCGGATTGGAGCCGGAGTGCTGCACAGCCGCCGTCATCATCGATCCCCCCCCTCCCCCGCCCGCCGGCCACCTCGCGCCCCTCGTCGTTGATCCGCTCACCCCGAGCCTCTCCGGCCTCCCCGAGACGCCCTCAAGCTTCACCGTGAGCTCCTGGTCCTTCGTGGCCTTTTACCCCTCTTCCTCTCGTGCTCTAGTGACCGCGCCGCTTAGGTCCGCCGCCGCCGTCGCTAGTCGTCGCCGCTGCCCTCGTTCCCGGCCGCGTGAGCTCACGTTCATGCCACCTTCGGGTGTGTCTCGACGCGCCCGTTCTGTAGGACACCCTTGCCGGTCGATTTGGTCGCCAGAGCGCCATTTCCGGGCGACACCGCCGCGTCGGGTGGTCGCTGGAGGCCACCGGCGCGTACTCCGGCCGTTTAAGCGACGCCTGGGCCACTGCCAATGGGCCCAGGGTAATTAGCCGCCCCGTTTAGACCACTAATGGTCCACTGGCAGGTGGGCCCGTACTGTAGCAGCTAATTAAACCTTTAGACACTGATAGGTAGACCCCACTAGCTAATTATTTAATTAAAAGTAAATAAATCCTGTTTAATTACCTGTGTCACTGACTGCTGGGGCCCACAGGTCAGTTGACCGAGAGGAAGGTGGGAATGAAGTGGAGGTCGTGGGGGCAGAGTGGGACGAAGAAGGCAGCCAAGGTGGGTGGGTGGGTGGCCGGTTCGCGTACAGTTTTTTCGACGAGAAGTTCACTCGTCTCAGTACTGTAGTGCGCTTGCTTCAGAAGGTGCAGTGCCCTCGCGTTGAGCGTGCAGTTCGGAAGTGTAGGCAGAATAACTATTCTGCCAATATTGGCAGAATAGACCGTATATATATATATGAATGAAACTCAACACGATTGATGGTAATAAAATAAATGTGTGAATATTGTTTACGTACTTCAAGTTTTTCCAAAACTCTGCCCGTCTCAGAGGTCGTCTGGCGAACGAACTCGCAAACGTGGTATCCACATAAGTTATTCCCGGATCCCTGCCTCGAGCACTTTACGAGAATAGAGTTCAATCAAAATAATAATCAAGCATGATAGTGGTATTGAAACTAGAATCAAAGAGATGCGCGGACCTAGCTAGTACTACTTACACTGAGTTGTTCAAATCGCAGCTCCTCTCTCCATTCACCCCTAACCTGCTTGGTGAACTCTTTCCAAACCCTGCCCGGCAAAAAATGAATAAAGGAGTTATTAATTACTTGATATCAGGAAATGAACGATAGTTGCCGATATAGTGCGATAATGATTGAAATTACCTCTGGAGCATATCACGCAGGTCCGCCCACATCTCAGGGTCTTTACGTAACGAGTCCATGACAAGTACTTTTCCTGCGTCAAACTGAATGACTAGCAGAATAAAGTGGAACCTGCGCACGCATAGCTCATCAATTACACTTAACATCGAGTAAGAGAAACAGAATGATGTGTACAAGACAGTTTAACACTCACTTGAAGTTGTAAGGAAATAGTATTTCCCTTTTGGTTTGTTGTTTAATTAACGCCCTTAGCAAGTTCTTCTCTGTATCCTTGGGGTTCCATTTTACCGTAGCTTCATGAATAGTATTTGGGTTAATGAACCCAATGTCATAGATTTGTCCTCTTTTGCATTCGAGGATCTTCTTTCTGCATAATATATATAGTGAGGATAATTATACATGCAATGAACGAGCTGAGCTAGAGACTTAATTACAGAAATGATACTTACAAACAATAGCAACTGACGATAGATTTGTCGATGGCGTCTTGATTGTATAACTGAATTAATTCTTCAAATTCAATGAAAATCTCCTGGTCTCCATTGAAGAAATGCTCATCTTTAATTTCCGCAATGATATAGTTGCTCCCTTGCTTTGAGGCTTCCAAGTACCAGTCATGCAATCTTTGCATCATCGTTGGTAGATGCGAAAGCTCCTCAAGTCTGACGAGAGGCTTCCCGTGCTCGAATATAAAGGCTAACTCAGTCATTTCGAACTGTACCTCATCGCCTAAGTAATCACCAAGAGTGAAACCAGGATCAGCGGCCGCTACCCCCGGATCATTAGCGATATCGGTAAACACCTTGAGCGGGGGGCACGATTGGTTTTTCTGTTCGCCGAGATGGGGAATTGTTTTCCCCCTTGCACTACTGCTACTTCCCGACCACTGCTGTGGATCTCTGTATGACTTGTAGGAGTGTTCCAAATATGTTTGGTACATGGCTGCATGTTCTTGATGCTAAATTAAGGGCTCGGGTCTTGGTCGGGGTATATTTTGGCCATTGTGTTTATGAAGAAATCATATGGTCTTGGACAAGAGGAATATATCTCCTCTGTCACAGGTCGTATTCTTGTGAACATATTGGCTTTGCATTGTCTATGGTTTTACTGGTTGACCGGTGTATGCGCAATTTAAGAGGGTGGCCACTTATGATTGGCGTTTGGTGTAACACCCCCTTGTAATCCACTACAGTAATCCATTTATGATTATGCTAAGTCATTTTGTTTTGTAATGCTTGATCATCTTGGGTTCATATCTCATTTGAAATTCCACTTCAAAGTATAATTCAAATTGCAAGTGAAAACAAAAGTTGTTCAAACTTGAAAACTAAATAGTTCATAATTTTGTAAATAATTCATATGTAAATATGGTTAAGGAAAACAACATCACTAATTTACTCAATTTGAACCTAGCATCCAAAACAGTACCAAAAACAGCCCCATTTAACTCATTTCTAATTAAATCAAAATCAAACAAATTCAAATAAACCTCAAACTTTTTGTGGCAGTGCAGAATATTGCATAATATTTATTGAGACAAGTTCCACAATTTGTAAAAGTTATTTGAGGCAAAAAATAAATACAAAATTGTGCTAGAAATTTAAGACAGAAAAGAAAAAGGGAAAATGAAGAGAACCTACTGTGTGACTGGGCCTTACGTGGCCACAGTGCGGCCTGGCCCAGGCCACCAGGCCTTTTCCCCTACCTCTCGACAGAGGCAGGGCCATGGCGCTGGGCAGTGCATGCACGCTGTCCATGCGCAGATGCCGCAGCTGTCGACCATCCACCGGCCCTGCGCGCGGATAAGGACGCCCCCTCTCTCCCGCTGCTAACCCTAGTCCCCCACTACCCCATCCGTCACTCGCTACGCTCACTGGAGCTCACGCCCAAGAGCAGCCATGGCCGCGCCGCCGCCGCAAGCGTAGCCACCGCACGCCCCTCGCCGCCTCTCCATGTCCAGGAGCTCCGTGGGGGTCGTCTTCATCGACTACAACTCCGGATTGGAGCCGGAGCGCCGCACAGCCGCCGTCATCATCGATCCCCCCCCCCTCCCCCGCCCGTCGGCCACCTCGCGCCCCTCGTCGTTGATCCGCTCACCCCGAGCCTCTCCGGCCTCCCCGAGACGCCCTCAAGCTTCACCGTGAGCTCCCGGTCCTCCGTGGCCTTTTACCCCTCTTCCTCTCGTGCTCTAGTGACCGCGCCGCTTAGGTCCGCCGCCGCCGCCGCTAGTCGTCGCCGCTGCCCTCGTTCCCGGCCGCGTGAGCTCACGTTCATGCCACCTTCGGGTGTGGCTCGACGCGCCCGTTCTGTAGGACACCCGCGCTGGTCGATTTGGTCGCCAGAGCGCCATTTCCGGGCGACACCGCCGCGTCGGGTGGTCGCTGGAGGCCACCGGCGCGTACTCCGGCCGTTTAAGCGACGCCTGGGCCACTGCCAATGGGCCCAGGGTAATTAGCCGCCCCGTTTAGACCACTAATGGTCCACTGGCAGGTGGGCCCGTACTGTAGCAGCTAATTAAACCTTTAGACACTGATAGGTAGACCCCACTAGCTAATTATTTAATTAAAAGTAAATAAATCCTGTTTAATTACCTGTGTCACTGACTGCTGGGGCCCACAGGTCAGTTGACCAGTCAACGTTGACCAGTTGACTGCTGACTATGTAGTCAACTGGGCCCCACATGTCAGTTTGACTGCTGACTGGACCTGCTGACTGAGCAGTTGACAGGTCAACTAGCCCCACCTGTCAGCCTCACAGCCCACTGTTGTGTACACTATTCTGTGTGCACTTAGCAATTTTCATTTAATTTTCGAAACAATAATAAATACAGAAATTCCAGAAATTGTTTAAAACTTTAAAAAAATCATAGAAAATAAATCGTAGCTCAGATGAAAATAATTTATATATGAAAAATGATCAGAAAAATATGAGGAATCCGAATATGTCAACAAAATGCTTGACCATCACTCCTAACATGCTGAACATGGAACCTTTCCCTCTGGATCGACATACCGATAAATACCTGGAGCTGGGAAAGTATCCCCAGATATTTTCCCACTTCATTTAAAATGCTTAGTAATTAATGCATTAGAGCATATCACCAACACTTTTTGGCCGTGACATACATCTGTGATGCATTTGATTGCTCTGTTATTTATTGTTTCCCCCTCCATTACTTCCTTTCCGGTAGACTCCGAGTCCGCTGATGATCCGGTGATCGGCTACTTCCGAAGATTCCTTTTCGTCTGTAGAGCAACCAGGCAAGCAAGCCCCCTTGATCATTCATATATCACCCATTCCTTCTCTCTTATTCTTGCATTAAATTTTGCTACTGTTGTTAATCCGGTAGCTCCTATTCGGATGCATAGCCTGTTTTTGTAACCTGTTGTTGATACTTTACCTGTTATCCTAAATGCTTAGTATAGAAATGCTAGTATCCCATCAGTGGCCCTTCACCCTTGTCCGTGTTGCCATGCTGACATCTGGGTTATCCGAACATGATGGATGTGGTACCGAGACCTGAGACCCCCCTTAGACCCATGCAATTGTACGACTCTGTAGAGCCGCACCAAGCGTGATTTCACTGAGGGTGATTCCTCGTATATCACTCTCGACGATGACCATGCAGTGTAGCACATCTAGTGTGATCCTACTGAGGGTGATTCCTCATGGTTCACTCTCGATGATGTCTCAGTTGTGCAGTATATCAAGTGTGATCTCATCGAGGGTGATTCCTCCGATTTTGCCTTGATGGTATGGACCTGAGTCACAACAACCCCCCTATGTTAAAGACGGGTCGGCCCCAAGGGTACCCGCGAGAGATGGTATGTTGAAGTTGGGTCGGCTCGATGATGCACCCGCGAGAGATTCCCGTGGCGGATGGCTATTAGCGGTATCACCTAGGATGTGGTGGTAGCTCGGGATCTGTCCCGACAGCCGACACGTAAACATTCACTGGGTCGGAGCGACAGGGCAGGCGGAGACCATCTAGGAGAGAGGTGGGCCTGGTCCCTGGTCGTGGTCCGCGAGTGACCAAGTCGGAGCGATAGGAGCCCTGTTCGTGTCCGCGAGATAATAATAACACACTAACGGATTGGGTATTCGTTCTGAGTTGGCCGCTGGCCTATACGCACTAACCACCACGTGGGATAATGTTTTATGGGGCCCTCGGCGTCGTATGTTCCTCCCGAAAGCTCTGTCAGATGTCCAGTTCAGAGATGAGGTGCAGTCGAGGCAAGTGCCATCCAGGACATAGGTGGTACTTGGACCTCGGCGCATGGCGCAACGACCCGGAGTGCTTAGGGCGATCGGCCCATGACCCCTTCGCGCTTAGGATGTAGACCGGCGGGGACCTCTCTGCGGAGCCTAGGTAGGACTACGTCGTGTCGATTGCCCGAGGCCGGGCATTACCCAGGAAAGTGTGTCCGGCCAGATGTAATCGAGCGTGTTGAGTAACAGTGGTGCACCCCTGCAGGGAAGTAATCTATTCGAATAGTCGTGTCCACGGTAACAGGACGCTTGGATATATGAGAGTATCCCGATCTTATATAACTTGAACCGGATACTTGATGAAGTACCTTACTTATTAAATATGGAATGCCCGCAGATCTTTTCTCGCAGGGAGTTGAGGAAGGGTCTCAGGGTATTGTATTGCTGTGATAATTACAAGTTTATATCGTACACGCTCATACCCCCTCCTTTGCTGCAAGACACTCTCATCTCGTCTATTTGCTGCAAGATGGTGGCACTTGTGTTACATAGAGCTTCTCCCCCTTATTCTAGCATTTCTGCAGTATAGTCCACTGATATACCCCTTTCCTTGATACCGATGCATATGTAGCATAGATCTGATGTAAGTCTTGCGAGTACTTTGGATGAGTACTCATGGTTGATTTGCTACCTTTTTCCTCTATCCGGTTGCTGCATTCAGACAACGATGCCCAGGAGCCGGAGATCCCCGATGGTGATTACTACTACGTGGAGACCGACGACCAGGAGTAGTTCGGAGGCCCCAGGCAGGAGGCCTGCGCCTTTTCGATCAGTTGTCGTTGTTTTGTTTGGCCATCTTATGGCAAAAACTTGTTTAACTTCATCTGTACCCAGACTATGTTGTTTGCTGACTAATGTTTTCGGATCCTCGTGACCCTGGTTTGTAATATAAAGATTTATGTTTAAATTTGTGTCTTAGAGTTGTGTTGTGATATCTTCCCGTGAGTCTCTGATCTTGATCGTGCACGTTTGCGTGTATGATTAATGCACGATTGAGTTGAGGGCATCACATTTGGCATACGGATGATGACAACTCATGTTTAGGGAAGCTGACTCCCCGTTTCTGTGTAGTCAGATCTAGGATGGTTGTCTAGTTTTCTCCTCATCTTTTTCGCCAGGGCAACGGTTTGATTCCAGCTTGATGTCACCGACATCTTCTGGCTCCGACCACCGACTTCCCGGCCGTTGCACCAACAATGTCATCCTGACTCTGAGGGTGCTCTAGAGATCTAGAAGTGGCATCGAACTTTGCTCACGACGCGCCGTTGAAGAGTGCAGTAGGAAGACGACGTCATTATACCCAAGGACATGTGTGTTATTTTCTATTTTTTATAAAGGATGGTATTACAAGTGTTAGACAACTTTAATATATGGCCTTAGTTTTTCAAACATACCCAGTGGGTCTCCGGTGCACATGTATCCAACTTGCGGAAACAATTAAAAATAGAAAAATAAATAAAAGTTAGACCTTTTTGTAACAAATATGGTCAAGTGTTATACTCATGTGAGAAGTTTCGCCAAGAAATGATTCATGTCACCGTCCCGGAACATACAGAATTGCTGGCATGTCGACGTGGAGTTCAGCTTGCACTGGAGGTGGGGGCGGAGAAGCTATGTCTTGAGACCGACAATCAAGCGGTGGCACTGGCCCTTCAATCTAAAGAGCAGGACAGATCGAGGTTTGGCCCTCTAATAGAGGAAATCAAGGAGCTGCTTACCGGTGTGGACGAACATCGGGTGATCTGGTCGAGGCGATCGGCGAACAAGGCGGCTCATGTTCTTGCGAGGGAAGGCTGCGTGAATAAGATGTGTAAAACCTGGTTTAATTTTTCCCCGTTTTGTATTCGTGACATTGTTAGGAACGAGATGGTCGTGAACTAAGTAATAAAAGCAGCGATTTACCCTCAAAAAAAGAAATGATTCATGTGGTATTTTGGACAATAAAAACAAAATCAATACTATATAAAAGTTACTATTCAAGTTTCTTTATAGTTGCAAAATTTGTTTCTCCCATAAGTCCATGAAAGTCATTTTTTCACGAAAAATTACGCATGAGTATAACACCAGACCATGTTTGTAAGTTTGTTACAAAACAGTATCGGAAATATTTTATTCCTTTCTGTTTAAAAAATTAGATGCTTAATCGGGTGCGGCTAGACCCCATGTCCCAAAGATTCACACCGCTTAGTCTTCTCACAGAGAAAAGGTTTGCCTTTCATTGATTCGAAGTTGGAGACGTTGGGCCTGATGCGGTTTCTCGAAGATATTAAGCTTGTGAAAACAGTGATGCAAATAGAGTTGCACATGGGTTTGCTAGTTCTTTATAACAGGGAGAGGGTTATGGGTGTGTCTTTTAACGACTTATGTATCAAACGATTGTGAAACTATTATTTGGATTTTAGTGTATGGGTTAGAAAAAGCATAATAAGTCGAAACATCTTTTTCCATGACAATCTTCTACTCCCTCCGTATCAAAATATAAGACGTTGTTGTAGTTTAAAACGTCTTATATTTTGATACAGAGGTAGTAGTTAAGTAGTCGGCGAGCCAATTAATGATATGCATAACATCAATTAATTACAAACTATTAATTAGACGGCACTTTTGTTAGTAGTTACCTATAACAATCGGTCAATAGTCATTAAGACGGCACTTTTGTTAGTAGTTACGTATAACAAACTATTAATTAGACGGCACTTTTGTTAGTAGTTACCTATAACAATCGGTCAATAGTCATTAAGAGCGCACGCGTCCAGGTTGTTAGTTTGACGACCTCGACAAGATTGCAGAGACGCGCACCTTATCTCAACAAGAGATTGAATTGAAAAATCAATCTAATGAGAAGGTGGCTTGGCTTTTGCGAGAAGAGGAAATCAAATACTACCAGAGATCCAAAGCTGACTTCATTCTGATGGGTGATAGTAATACAAGATACTTCCAATTGATTGTCAATGGGCGACATAGGAAGAAATGTATTTACAGTCTCCAACAAGATGAGGGGCGGATCGAAGGTCAGGAAGAGCTCAAAAAGTATATCACAAAATACTACAAATCTCTGTTTGGGCCGATGGCTGAAGGGAACATCATCCTTGACGAGACTCGAACAGAAGATATTCCACAAGTCACGGTAGAAGAAAACGATATCCTTACGGCACCATTCTCAGAAGAGGAGGTGAGAGCGGCGGTGTTCCAAATGGAACACAACAAAGCTCCAGGACCTGATGGCTTCCCCGCAGAATTCTATCAGAATTTCTGGGATATCATCAAGACTGACCTTTTGGAATTGTTCAACTGCCTTCATGCCGACCGACTTGATCTATTCAGACTTAACTTTGGCGAGATTGTCTTGTTGCCGAAGGTTAAGGAGGCCGAACGGATCCAACAGTTCAGACCAATATGCCTCCTTAACGTCAGCTTTAAGATTTTCACCAAAGTTGCTACGAATAGGTTAAACTCAGTGGCTGAACATGTTGTCCGACCGTCTCAAACGGCGTTCATGCAAGGAAGGAATATACTCGATGGGGTTGTAATCCTGCATGGAGACCGTTCATGAAATGCACCGGAAAAACATGAGTGGAGTAGTATTCAAAATTGACTTTGAAAAAGCATATGACAAGGTCAAATGGTCTTTCCTCCAACAGGCCCTAAGGATGAAAGGTTTCTCCGATAAATGGCACGAGTGGGTCCAAAACTTTGTAACTGGAGGTAGTGTGGCCATCAAAGTCAATGATGATGTAGGCCACTACTTTCAGACAAAGAAAGGACTACGACAGGGTGACCCCATGTCCCCAATGTTATTTAACATTGTTGCTGACATGTTGGCTATTCTCATTGAGCGCGCCAAGCAAGATGGCCAGATTGCAGGAGTAGTGCCACACCTTGTGGATGGTGGCCTCTCTATTCTGCAATATGCTGATGACACAATTCTTTTTATGGAACATGACCTGGACAAGGCTCGAAACCTGAAACTATTGCTTTCGGCATTTGAGCAAATGTCGGGTCTTAAAATTAACTTCCATAAAAGTGAACTGTTCTGCTTCGGAGCAGCCGTTGAGTCGGCGGCCGATTATGCTGGCCTGTTTGGTTGCACGCATGGCCAATTCCCGATTAGGTATTTGGGAATACCGATTCACTATCGGCGTCTCACTATTGCGGAGTGGAAACACGTTGAGGAGCGTCTAGAGAAACGGTTGAGCAGTTGGAAAGGAAAGCTGCTCTCAGTTGGGGGACGGCTGGTTTTGATTAACTCCGTCCTCACAAATATGGTTCTCTATATGTTTTCTTTCTTCCATCTACCAAAAGGGGTCTTGCAAAGATTGGACTATTTTAGATCCAGATTCTTTTGGCAAGGAGATGCGGAAAAGAAAAAATACAGTCTGGCCAAATGGAGTGTGGTTTGTAGGCCGAAAGACCAAGGTGGCATCGGAATTCATGACCTACAGGTCAAGAATGAGGCCCTACTTAGTAAATGGTTGTTCAAACTACTTACTGAGGATGGTGTTTGGCAAACCATGCTGCGCAACAAGTATTTAGGTCAAAAGGCGGTGTCTCAGGCATATTGGAAACCTGGAGACTCTCACTTTTGGGCTGGCCTAATGGTGGCAAAGAAACATCTCTTTCGCTTTGGGTCTTTCGCGATAAAGGACGGGTCAGAGATTCGTTTCTGGGAAGACATCTGGCTAGGCAATGCCAGTCTCCGAGAACAATATCCAGCCTTGTACACCATTGCTCGCGAGAAGAATAATACTATTGCGCAGGTGCTCAGCTCATCCCCGCCAAATATTTCGTTCAGGCGGGATTTGATTGGGCCTCGACTTACGTCATGGCATAATCTATTGTCCAGGCTGGATTCGATTAACCTGACACAAGGCCGGGATGTGTTTCGCTGGAACCTTACTACATCGGGGTCTTTCACAGTAGACTCCATGTACCATGCACTCACGCATTCTGAGGTACCGGTGAATAATAATAAGCAAATATGGAAGTTGAAGATTCCACTAAAGGTCAAAATCTTCATGTGGTATCTTCGTAGGGGAGTTGTGCTAACCAAAGACAACCTTGCACGGCGCAACTGGGATGGGAGTAAGAAGTGTTGTTTTTGTCCTCATGACGAGACAATCAAACACCTCTTTTTCCAATGCAAGTTTACACGTTCTACATGGTCAGTCATCCAAATAGCGTCAAATTTATATCCGCCCAGAAGTGTTGCCAATATTTTTGGTCATTGGTTGGACGGTATTCCAAATGGGTACAAAACGCTAATAAGGGTGCACTAGTAGAAAACAGGGCATTTGTCCCGGTTCCTAAGGGCCTTTAGTCCCGGTTCTGCAACCGAGACTACGCAATCGGGACTAAAGGCCCCCACTTTTAGTCCCGGTTGTGTTACGAACCGGGACTAAAGGAGCTCCACGTGGCCGCTGTGGGGCGCCCAGGCAGGAGGACCTTTAGTCCCGGTTGGTAACACCGACCGGGACTAAAAGGCAGCCACGCGTCAGCACCTGCCAAGCGCTGGGGTTTTTGTTTTTTTTAAATGAGGGGTTTAGGGTTTTGGAGGGTTTAGTGGTTTCATATTGTGTTTCCCCCTTTTCTTTTTGTGTTTACCATTCAATTCTTTTACATTTAGGGTTTTCGTTTTTATTTTACGTTTTCCATTCAACTCAACGCTAGCTACTACATATAGCAATGAAGGAACCATTACACAAATCGTCATGAATATAGAGAGAAGTGACCTCTCTTGCTCCGTGCTTGGTCGAATAACAAGTTTTCGTATATCTATTCGATGCTACTACGTATAGTACACGTTCATGCATATATACAATGTAACATCTCTTACGATCCCTAATATCTAATTACCAACATTCACCACAAATTCTCGATGGTATTGTCCGGTTTTAGCTATGATCTCTTGAAGGAAGAATCCCGCCAATTCCTCTTGAATTGCCCGTATGCGAGCCTTTGGTAGGAGTTTGTCCCGTTTCCGTTGGATCTAATTTAAAGAAGGGGGTCAATATATATATATATATATATATATATATATATATATATATATATATATATATATATATATATATATATATATATATATATATATATATATATAGGGTGGGTCTATTCTACCAACCCCCTTAAGACCTTATTCTGCCCACAAAACTCTTATTCTGCCAACACCTCCACACGAACGCCCCTCCCCTCCGCACCTTCTACCGCAGAGCGGCCTGGAGCGCCCCCGCCCCTCCCCTACCCACCCCACCCCACCCTTCCCCCAGCCCCGCCGCCCACAACCACCACCTGCCTCCTCACCTCCCGGCCGCGCCCACAACGCCACGACCCACCACCTCACTTTATCCTCCTGGATCCGGCTGGGTCGCCGGCGCCTGTTTCCTCTCTTCCCGTCGTCGGCCCATCACCGGCCGACGGGGTTGCCTCTCCCGAGCCTCCCCAGCGCGGATCCCGTCAATCCATGGCCGGTCCCGCCCGCTCCTGCCCAGAGCACTTAATTCCCTCGATCTGGGATCCCCCACGCGTCTGCCGCGAGCTCCCCTTCCCCATGCTCTTGATCCATGGAGCAGCAGCCCCACATGGGATTGAGATGTGCCGTGTCCGGGGGCGTCTCCTCCGACTCCGGCCTGAACTATCGGCGGTGAGCATCGTTTTGCAGTGGAGCTCTACCCCCGACATGTCATGCAGTACGCTGGTCCACGACGTGCGGTTCGCCGGCCGCATACGATTCACCGAGCCGCCCCCGCCTAGTGCAGTGCAGATCACCCCCGTCGCCAAATCCACTGGATCCCGAGCTACAGGGTCGCTGCCACCGGCCTCCGGCCTCCTCCATCTCCCCACGAACTCCTACTCCGGCGCCCATACCCTCACCCCTGCTCGACCTTGTTCCTCCCCCCTCCCACATCCTGCTCCCCATAGTGGCCAAAAAACAGGATCGACAGCGGCTCTGCTGCTAGTGCTTCCTTCTCTCTGGAAACAATGCACATGCAGTTTGTCAACGGCGCGCCTGCGGTTCATCTGTGAATGCCTCAGCCTTGCAGTTCAGTTTTATTTGTGTTCTTCAGATTTTTGTGCAGGGGCGTTTGCTTGGGTCATCGGTGCAGTGCGGCTGGGTGTGCAAGATGTTGCAGTGCGCGAGTGGATCCAGTGGCCAGTTTGAGCAGTGACGTGTAGTTCACTACGCTGTCCGTGCTCAAAAAATAAAAAGCAACAAAAAATATGCAGTTCATTGCGTTCGTGTGTGGCGGTTCATTTCCCCCGGCCCCGATTTCACTTATTCACAACCACTTTTTTGGCAGTTTACTGTATTATTGTGTGGAGATAAAAACAATTACATGAAAAAAATGATATGTTTAAAAGCAGTACATCTCAAGTTCTGTAGCAGTTCATTTTCCTTGACGTTGGAGTTTACTTCCATGAACCCTCCTAAACAACCCTCTCGGAGCAGTTCACTATGTTGTTGCATGGAGTAAAAAGGAGCAAATGTAATTTTAAATGCAGTCCACTCGCCCCATTCATGCAACACAGACTCCTTAAACAGAAAATATTAGGAAAAATAGAAAAATCTGACGTACCTCACTAACATTGACCATGTAGTCCCGATAAATTTACAAAAGAAGTTAAAAAACAGCAAAATAGTTATGTAGTTCACTTTGATACATGTCGCGGTTCGCTTGCCCTCGTCTCTGCGGTTCACACGCCCGTTCTACTTCGTAAAAAAATACTAACTATGAAAAAAGACAACAAAAAGTCATGCGGTTCACTTTCGGTAATGTCATGGTTCACTTTCGGTAGTGTCGTGGTTCACATACTCCCAAAATGTGAAGTGCAGAAAAATCTTACGGAAACGACAAAAAAATAACAAAAAAAGTCATGCAGTTCGCTTGCCCGTCTAATGCAGTGCGGCTTTCAGTCTGAAGCAGTGCGGTTTTCTGTCCGATGCGGTTCACTTGTTGATTTTGCTGTCGCGAAAAACAGAGTGTCCGCATTTCGGTAATTTCAAAACTGCTCTTAAACCGGAAGGAATTAGAGAGGGTGTTCTCCTCTCCTCCTGACGACATCTACCTTGGATTCGAAACAACGTTCTCTGGGTGTGCGTGTGCCCCTCGGCGCACAGCGCGTGCAGTTCGCTATTGTCAGAATTGTTGTTGTTGGAAATGTGTGCAATTATTCTGTTGAGAAGTTCATTTTAAGATGCATCGATGGCTTCATTTTCATGGAAAAATGTCATGAATCAGTCCACTTCGAGGAGCCCCGGGTTTCACTTTGTTCTGTAGGAAAAGTGTGATTCACTAGTTTAAAATTTGATGCAGTTCGTTATATCAAATTCTGTGGTTCGCTGCACTAATATCATCCCACAATTTTTTTGTAATTTATTGGTAAAAACTCTATTTTTTTCCTTGCAGACCACTTGTCTTTTTTTTGTCTTGCAGACCACTTGTCTTGTCTCTGTAGTCCAGATGCATTAAATAAAAAAGTGAGAAAAAGACAAAAAAGATGCAGCTCACTAGCCTCAACTATGGAGTACACACGTGTTTTTCGGGTATATTAGCAGCCCGTCGAGCGGCTGCACCGCAGACAGCCGCCGAGGTGGAGCGCCATGGAGGAGAGCACCTGCTCTCCACCTCCGGCCACCCCTGGATCTGCGTTTCTACAGTTGTTGACGCCATTTTTTTCTCTGCGCTGACAAGTTAACCGGGATTCTAAATTTCTTGACGATGTTCTTCTATGTGCCCACAAGCGAACCGCTGGTTGAACAAGTGAACCGCGCACTGCGAAACAAACAAACCGCAAAGCAAACTGATAAGAACTTCAATAAAAAAACACAAAAGTGAACTGCACCGCGCGAGCCGGTGAACCAAACTCCATGCCCCGGTCAACCGCACACCGGGGACCGGCGAACTGCATGCCGCGTCGATAGAGCTGGGTTCGTCGTGGGGGGCAGTGCCCAGTTATGCTGATGGCCTGCACCTCGCACCGGCTGAGACGGGCGTGTGCAGGGGGAGATGACGGAGCGGCGGTCTTCAGTGGTGAACACCATGGAGAGGAGCAGATTGGAGGGTATCCAGGACTGAAAAAAAATCATGCAAAGGAGAGGAGGACCTCCGTGGCGCTGCAATTGCATCAGGATGCTTGTGGGGAGGAAGGGGATCCCGGCGTGGCGCGGGGACTCGAGGCTGTCGCGGCGTGGTCCCGATGCCGCGCGGCGCTGGGACCCGAGGCAGGCCGGAGGTAGGCGGCGGGAGGGGGCGGGGATCGTGGGGTTGGTGCGGGGGTGGATCTGGGGAAGATGGTGGCTTGGTGCGGCGTGGTGCGGGGACCCGAGGCAGGCCGGGGCTGGCAGTGGGAGGCCGTAGCGGCGGAGATCCGCAGACGGCGGGGCGTCCCTTGACGGCCCCGACGGCAGAAGGTAGTGGAGGTCGGGGGGTGGAGGCGTGGACCGAGAGGAAGGTGGGAATGAAGTGGAGGTCGTGGGGGCAGAGTGGGACGAAGAAGGCAGCCAAGGTGGGTGGGTGGGTGGCCGGTTCGCGTACAGTTTTTTCGACGAGAAGTTCACTCGTCTCAGTACTGTAGTGCGCTTGCTTCAGAAGGTGCAGTGCCCTCGCGTTGAGCGTGCAGTTCGGAAGTGTAGGCAGAATAACTATTCTGCCAATATTGGCAGAATAGACCGTATATATATATATGAATGAAACTCAACACGATTGATGGTAATAAAATAAATGTGTGAATATTGTTTACGTACTTCAAGTTTTTCCAAAACTCTGCCCGTCTCAGAGGTCGTCTGGCGAACGAACTCGCAAACGTGGTATCCACATAAGTTATTCCCGGATCCCTGCCTCGAGCACTTTACGAGAATAGAGTTCAATCAAAATAATAATCAAGCATGATAGTGGTATTGAAACTAGAATCAAAGAGATGCGCGGACCTAGCTAGTACTACTTACACTGAGTTGTTCAAATCGCAGCTCCTCTCTCCATTCACCCCTAACCTGCTTGGTGAACTCTTTCCAAACCTTGCCCGGCAAAAAATGAATAAAGGAGTTATTAATTACTTGATATCAGGAAATGAACGATAGTTGCCGATATAGTGCGATAATGATTGAAATTACCTCTGGAGCATATCACGCAGGTCCGCCCACATCTCAGGGTCTTTACGTAACGAGTCCATGACAAGTACTTTTCCTGCGTCAAACTGAATGACTAGCAGAATAAAGTGGAACCTGCGCACGCATAGCTCATCAATTACACTTAACATCGAGTAAGAGAAACAGAATGATGTGTACAAGACAGTTTAACACTCACTTGAAGTTGTAAGGAAATAGTATTTCCCTTTTGGTTTGTTGTTTAATTAACGCCCTTAGCAAGTTCTTCTCTGTATCCTTGGGGTTCCATTTTACCGTAGCTTCATGAATAGTATTTGGGTTAATGAACCCAATGTCATAGATTTGTCCTCTTTTGCATTCGAGGATCTTCTTTCTGCATAATATATATAGTGAGGATAATTATACATGCAATGAACGAGCTGAGCTAGAGACTTAATTACAGAAATGATACTTACAAACAATAGCAACTGACGATAGATTTGTCGATGGCGTCTTGATTGTATAACTGAATTAATTCTTCAAATTCAATGAAAATCTCCTGGTCTCCATTGAAGAAATGCTCATCTTTAATTTCCGCAATGATATAGTTGCTCCCTTGCTTTGAGGCTTCCAAGTACCAGTCATGCAATCTTTGCATCATCGTTGGTAGATGCGAAAGCTCCTCAAGTCTGACGAGAGGCTTCCCGTGCTCGAATATAAAGGCTAACTCAGTCATTTCGAACTGTACCTCATCGCCTAAGTAATCACCAAGAGTGAAACCAGGATCAGCGGCCGCTACCCCCGGATCATTAGCGATATCGGTAAACACCTTGAGCGGGGGGCACGATTGGTTTTTCTGTTCGCCGAGATGGGGAATTGTTTTCCCCCTTGCACTACTGCTACTTCCCGACCACTGCTGTGGATCTCTGTATGACTTGTAGGAGTGTTCCAAATATGTTTGGTACATGGCTGCATGTTCTTGATGCTAAATTAAGGGCTCGGGTCTTGGTCGGGGTATATTTTGGCCATTGTGTTTATGAAGAAATCATATGGTCTTGGACAAGAGGAATATATCTCCTCTGTCACAGGTCGTATTCTTGTGAACATATTGGCTTTGCATTGTCTATGGTTTTACTGGTTGACCGGTGTATGCGCAATTTAAGAGGGTGGCCACTTATGATTGGCGTTTGGTGTAACACCCCCTTGTAATCCACTACAGTAATCCATTTATGATTATGCTAAGTCATTTTGTTTTGTAATGCTTGATCATCTTGGGTTCATATCTCATTTGAAATTCCACTTCAAAGTATAATTCAAATTGCAAGTGAAAACAAAAGTTGTTCAAACTTGAAAACTAAATAGTTCATAATTTTGTAAATAATTCATATGTAAATATGGTTAAGGAAAACAACATCACTAATTTACTCAATTTGAACCTAGCATCCAAAACAGTACCAAAAACAGCCCCATTTAACTCATTTCTAATTAAATCAAAATCAAACAAATTCAAATAAACCTCAAACTTTTTGTGGCAGTGCAGAATATTGCATAATATTTATTGAGACAAGTTCCACAATTTGTAAAAGTTATTTGAGGCAAAAAATAAATACAAAATTGTGCTAGAAATTTAAGACAGAAAAGAAAAAGGGAAAATGAAGAGAACCTACTGTGTGACTGGGCCTTACGTGGCCACAGTGCGGCCTGGCCCAGGCCACCAGGCCTTTTCCCCTACCTCTCGACAGAGGCAGGGCCATGGCGCTGGGCAGTGCATGCACGCTGTCCATGCGCAGATGCCGCAGCTGTCGACCATCCACCGGCCCTGCGCGCGGATAAGGACGCCCCCTCTCTCCCGCTGCTAACCCTAGTCCCCCACTACCCCATCCGTCACTCGCTACGCTCACTGGAGCTCACGCCCAAGAGCAGCCATGGCCGCGCCGCCGCCGCAAGCGTAGCCACCGCACGCCCCTCGCCGCCTCTCCATGTCCAGGAGCTCCGTGGGGGTCGTCTTCATCGACTACAACTCCGGATTGGAGCCGGAGCGCCGCACAGCCGCCGTCATCATCGATCCCCCCCCCTCCCCCGCCCGTCGGCCACCTCGCGCCCCTCGTCGTTGATCCGCTCACCCCGAGCCTCTCCGGCCTCCCCGAGACGCCCTCAAGCTTCACCGTGAGCTCCCGGTCCTCCGTGGCCTTTTACCCCTCTTCCTCTCGTGCTCTAGTGACCGCGCCGCTTAGGTCCGCCGCCGCCGCCGCTAGTCGTCGCCGCTGCCCTCGTTCCCGGCCGCGTGAGCTCACGTTCATGCCACCTTCGGGTGTGGCTCGACGCGCCCGTTCTGTAGGACACCCGCGCTGGTCGATTTGGTCGCCAGAGCGCCATTTCCGGGCGACACCGCCGCGTCGGGTGGTCGCTGGAGGCCACCGGCGCGTACTCCGGCCGTTTAAGCGATGCCTGGGCCACTGCCAATGGGCCCAGGGTAATTAGCCGCCCCGTTTAGACCACTAATGGTCCACTGGCAGGTGGGCCCGTACTGTAGCAGCTAATTAAACCTTTAGACACTGATAGGTAGACCCCACTAGCTAATTATTTAATTAAAAGTAAATAAATCCTGTTTAATTACCTGTGTCACTGACTGCTGGGGCCCACAGGTCAGTTGACCAGTCAACGTTGACCAGTTGACTGCTGACTATGTAGTCAACTGGGCCCCACATGTCAGTTTGACTGCTGACTGGACCTGCTGACTGAGCAGTTGACAGGTCAACTAGCCCCACCTGTCAGCCTCACAGCCCACTGTTGTGTACACTATTCTGTGTGCACTTAGCAATTTTCATTTAATTTTCGAAACAATAATAAATACAGAAATTCCAGAAATTGTTTAAAACTTTAAAAAAATCATAGAAAATAAATCGTAGCTCAGATGAAAATAATTTATATATGAAAAATGATCAGAAAAATATGAGGAATCCGAATATGTCAACAAAATGCTTGACCATCACTCCTAACATGCTGAACATGGAACCTTTCCCTCTGGATCGACATACCGATAAATACCTGGAGCTGGGAAAGTATCCCCAGATATTTTCCCACTTCATTTAAAATGCTTAGTAATTAATGCATTAGAGCATATCACCAACACTTTTTGGCCGTGACATACATCTGTGATGCATTTGATTGCTCTGTTATTTATTGTTTCCCCCTCCATTACTTCCTTTCCGGTAGACTCCGAGTCCGCTGATGATCCGGTGATCGGCTACTTCCGAAGATTCCTTTTCGTCTGTAGAGCAACCAGGCAAGCAAGCCCCCTTGATCATTCATATATCACCCATTCCTTCTCTCTTATTCTTGCATTAAATTTTGCTACTGTTGTTAATCCGGTAGCTCCTATTCGGATGCATAGCCTGTTTTTGTAACCTGTTGTTGATACTTTACCTGTTATCCTAAATGCTTAGTATAGAAATGCTAGTATCCCATCAGTGGCCCTTCACCCTTGTCCGTGTTGCCATGCTGACATCTGGGTTATCCGAACATGATGGATGTGGTACCGAGACCTGAGACCCCCCTTAGACCCATGCAATTGTACGACTCTGTAGAGCCGCACCAAGCGTGATTTCACTGAGGGTGATTCCTCGTATATCACTCTCGACGATGACCATGCAGTGTAGCACATCTAGTGTGATCCTACTGAGGGTGATTCCTCATGGTTCACTCTCGATGATGTCTCAGTTGTGCAGTATATCAAGTGTGATCTCATCGAGGGTGATTCCTCCGATTTTGCCTTGATGGTATGGACCTGAGTCACAACAACCCCCCTATGTTAAAGACGGGTCGGCCCCAAGGGTACCCGCGAGAGATGGTATGTTGAAGTTGGGTCGGCTCGATGATGCACCCGCGAGAGATTCCCGTGGCGGATGGCTATTAGCGGTATCACCTAGGATGTGGTGGTAGCTCGGGATCTGTCCCGACAGCCGACACGTAAACATTCACTGGGTCGGAGCGACAGGGCAGGCGGAGACCATCTAGGAGAGAGGTGGGCCTGGTCCCTGGTCGTGGTCCGCGAGTGACCAAGTCGGAGCGACAGGAGCCCTGTTCGTGTCCGCGAGATAATAATAACACACTAACGGATTGGGTATTCGTTCTGAGTTGGCCGCTGGCCTATACGCACTAACCACCACGTGGGATAATGTTTTATGGGGCCCTCGGCGTCGTATGTTCCTCCCGAAAGCTCTGTCAGATGTCCAGTTCAGAGATGAGGTGCAGTCGAGGCAAGTGCCATCCAGGACATAGGTGGTACTTGGACCTCGGCGCATGGCGCAACGACCCGGAGTGCTTAGGGCGATCGGCCCATGACCCCTTCGCGCTTAGGATGTAGACCGGCGGGGACCTCTCTGCGGAGCCTAGGTAGGACTACGTCGTGTCGATTGCCCGAGGCCGGGCATTACCCAGGAAAGTGTGTCCGGCCAGATGTAATCGAGCGTGTTGAGTAACAGTGGTGCACCCCTGCAGGGAAGTAATCTATTCGAATAGTCGTGTCCACGGTAACAGGACGCTTGGATATATGAGAGTATCCCGATCTTATATAACTTGAACCGGATACTTGATGAAGTACCTTACTTATTAAATATGGAATGCCCGCAGATCTTTTCTCGCAGGGAGTTGAGGAAGGGTCTCAGGGTATTGTATTGCTGTGATAATTACAAGTTTATATCGTACACGCTCATACCCCCTCCTTTGCTGCAAGACACTCTCATCTCGTCTATTTGCTGCAAGATGGTGGCACTTGTGTTACATAGAGCTTCTCCCCCTTATTCTGGCATTTCTGCAGTATAGTCCACTGATATACCCCTTTCCTTGATACCGATGCATATGTAGCATAGATCTGATGTAAGTCTTGCGAGTACTTTGGATGAGTACTCATGGTTGATTTGCTACCTTTTTCCTCTATCCGGTTGCTGCATTCAGACAACGATGCCCAGGAGCCGGAGATCCCCGATGGTGATTACTACTACGTGGAGACCGACGACCAGGAGTAGTTCGGAGGCCCCAGGCAGGAGGCCTGCGCCTTTTCGATCAGTTGTCGTTGTTTTGTTTGGCCATCTTATGGCAAAAACTTGTTTAACTTCATCTGTACCCAGACTATGTTGTTTGCTGACTAATGTTTTCGGATCCTCGTGACCCTGGTTTGTAATATAAAGATTTATGTTTAAATTTGTGTCTTAGAGTTGTGTTGTGATATCTTCCCGTGAGTCTCTGATCTTGATCGTGCACGTTTGCGTGTATGATTAATGCACGATTGAGTTGAGGGCATCACATTTGGCATACGGATGATGACAACTCATGTTTAGGGAAGCTGACTCCCCGTTTCTGTGTAGTCAGATCTAGGATGGTTGTCTAGTTTTCTCCTCATCTTTTTCGCCAGGGCAACGGTTTGATTCCAGCTTGATGTCACCGACATCTTCTGGCTCCGACCACCGACTTCCCGGCCGTTGCACCAACAATGTCATCCTGACTCTGAGGGTGCTCTAGAGATCTAGAAGTGGCATCGAACTTTGCTCACGACGCGCCGTTGAAGAGTGCAGTAGGAAGACGACGTCATTATACCCAAGGACATGTGTGTTATTTTCTATTTTTTATAAAGGATGGTATTACAAGTGTTAGACAACTTTAATATATGGCCTTAGTTTTTCAAACATACCCAGTGGGTCTCCGGTGCACATGTATCCAACTTGCGGAAACAATTAAAAATAGAAAAATAAATAAAAGTTAGACCTTTTTGTAACAAATATGGTCAAGTGTTATACTCATGTGAGAAGTTTCGCCAAGAAATGATTCATGTCACCGTCCCGGAACATACAGAATTGCTGGCATGTCGACGTGGAGTTCAGCTTGCACTGGAGGTGGGGGCGGAGAAGCTATGTCTTGAGACCGACAATCAAGCGGTGGCACTGGCCCTTCAATCTAAAGAGCAGGACAGATCGAGGTTTGGCCCTCTAATAGAGGAAATCAAGGAGCTGCTTACCGGTGTGGACGAACATCGGGTGATCTGGTCGAGGCGATCGGCGAACAAGGCGGCTCATGTTCTTGCGAGGGAAGGCTGCGTGAATAAGATGTGTAAAACCTGGTTTAATTTTTCCCCGTTTTGTATTCGTGACATTGTTAGGAACGAGATGGTCGTGAACTAAGTAATAAAAGCAGCGATTTACCCTCAAAAAAAGAAATGATTCATGTGGTATTTTGGACAATAAAAACAAAATCAATACTATATAAAAGTTACTATTCAAGTTTCTTTATAGTTGCAAAATTTGTTTCTCCCATAAGTCCATGAAAGTCATTTTTTCACGAAAAATTACGCATGAGTATAACACCAGACCATGTTTGTAAGTTTGTTACAAAACAGTATCGGAAATATTTTATTCCTTTCTGTTTAAAAAATTAGATGCTTAATCGGGTGCGGCTAGACCCCATGTCCCAAAGATTCACACCGCTTAGTCTTCTCACAGAGAAAAGGTTTGCCTTTCATTGATTCGAAGTTGGAGACGTTGGGCCTGATGCGGTTTCTCGAAGATATTAAGCTTGTGAAAACAGTGATGCAAATAGAGTTGCACATGGGTTTGCTAGTTCTTTATAACAGGGAGAGGGTTATGGGTGTGTCTTTTAACGACTTATGTATCAAACGATTGTGAAACTATTATTTGGATTTTAGTGTATGGGTTAGAAAAAGCATAATAAGTCGAAACATCTTTTTCCATGACAATCTTCTACTCCCTCCGTATCAAAATATAAGACGTTGTTGTAGTTTAAAACGTCTTATATTTTGATACAGAGGTAGTAGTTAAGTAGTCGGCGAGCCAATTAATGATATGCATAACATCAATTAATTACAAACTATTAATTAGACGGCACTTTTGTTAGTAGTTACCTATAACAATCGGTCAATAGTCATTAAGACGGCACTTTTGTTAGTAGTTACGTATAACAAACTATTAATTAGACGGCACTTTTGTTAGTAGTTACCTATAACAATCGGTCAATAGTCATTAAGAGCGCACGCGTCCAGGTTGTTAGTTTGACGACCTCGACAAGATTGCAGAGACGCGCACCTTATCTCAACAAGAGATTGAATTGAAAAATCAATCTAATGAGAAGGTGGCTTGGCTTTTGCGAGAAGAGGAAATCAAATACTACCAGAGATCCAAAGCTGACTTCATTCTGATGGGTGATAGTAATACAAGATACTTCCAATTGATTGTCAATGGGCGACATAGGAAGAAATGTATTTACAGTCTCCAACAAGATGAGGGGCGGATCGAAGGTCAGGAAGAGATCAAAAAGTATATCACAAAATACTACAAATCTCTGTTTGGGCCGATGGCTGAAGGGAACATCATCCTTGACGAGACTCGAACAGAAGATATTCCACAAGTCACGGTAGAAGAAAACGATATCCTTACGGCACCATTCTCAGAAGAGGAGGTGAGAGCGGCGGTGTTCCAAATGGAACACAACAAAGCTCCAGGACCTGATGGCTTCCCCGCAGAATTCTATCAGAATTTCTGGGATATCATCAAGACTGACCTTTTGGAATTGTTCAACTGCCTTCATGCCGACCGACTTGATCTATTCAGACTTAACTTTGGCGAGATTGTCTTGTTGCCGAAGGTTAAGGAGGCCGAACGGATCCAACAGTTCAGACCAATATGCCTCCTTAACGTCAGCTTTAAGATTTTCACCAAAGTTGCTACGAATAGGTTAAACTCAGTGGCTGAACATGTTGTCCGACCGTCTCAAACGGCGTTCATGCAAGGAAGGAATATACTCGATGGGGTTGTAATCCTGCATGGAGACCGTTCATGAAATGCACCGGAAAAACATGAGTGGAGTAGTATTCAAAATTGACTTTGAAAAAGCATATGACAAGGTCAAATGGTCTTTCCTCCAACAGGCCCTAAGGATGAAAGGTTTCTCCGATAAATGGCACGAGTGGGTCCAAAACTTTGTAACTGGAGGTAGTGTGGCCATCAAAGTCAATGATGATGTAGGCCACTACTTTCAGACAAAGAAAGGACTACGACAGGGTGACCCCATGTCCCCAATGTTATTTAACATTGTTGCTGACATGTTGGCTATTCTCATTGAGCGCGCCAAGCAAGATGGCCAGATTGCAGGAGTAGTGCCACACCTTGTGGATGGTGGCCTCTCTATTCTGCAATATGCCGATGACACAATTCTTTTTATGGAACATGACCTGGACAAGGCTCGAAACCTGAAACTATTGCTTTCGGCATTTGAGCAAATGTCGGGTCTTAAAATTAACTTCCATAAAAGTGAACTGTTCTGCTTCGGAGCAGCCGTTGAGTCGGCGGCCGATTATGCTGGCCTGTTTGGTTGCACGCATGGCCAATTCCCGATTAGGTATTTGGGAATACCGATTCACTATCGGCGTCTCACTATTGCGGAGTGGAAACATGTTGAGGAGCGTCTAGAGAAACGGTTGAGCAGTTGGAAAGGAAAGCTGCTCTCAGTTGGGGGACAGCTGGTTTTGATTAACTCCGTCCTCACAAATATGGTTCTCTATATGTTTTCTTTCTTCCAACTACCAAAAGGGGTCTTGCAAAGATTGGACTATTTTAGATCCAGATTCTTTTGGCAAGGAGATGCGGAAAAGAAAAAATACAGTCTGGCCAAATGGAGTGTGGTTTGTAGGCCGAAAGACCAAGGTGGCCTCGGAATTCATGACCTACAGGTCAAGAATGAGGCCCTACTTAGTAAATGGTTGTTCAAACTACTTACTGAGGATGGTGTTTGGCAAACCATGCTGCGCAACAAGTATTTAGGTCAAAAGGCGGTGTCTCAGGCATATTGGAAACCTGGAGACTCTCACTTTTGGGCTGGCCTAATGGTGGCAAAGAAACATCTCTTTCGCTTTGGGTCTTTCGCGATAAAGGACGGGTCAGAGATTCGTTTCTGGGAAGACATCTGGCTAGGCAATGCCAGTCTCCGAGAACAATATCCAGCCTTGTACACCATTGCTCGCGAGAAGAATAATACTATTGCGCAGGTGCTCAGCTCATCCCCGCCAAATATTTCATTCAGGCGGGATTTGATTGGGCCTCGACTTACGTCATGGCATAATCTATTGTCCAGGCTGGATTCGATTAACCTGACACAAGGCCGGGATGTGTTTCGCTGGAACCTTACTACATCGGGGTCTTTCACAGTAGACTCCATGTACCATGCACTCACGCATTCTGAGGTACCGGTGAATAATAATAAGCAAATATGGAAGTCGAAGATTCCACTAAAGGTCAAAATCTTCATGTGGTATCTTCGTAGGGGAGTTGTGCTAACCAAAGACAACCTTGCACGGCGCAACTGGGAAGGGAGTAAGAAGTGTTGTTTTTGTCCTCATGACGAGACAATCAAACACCTCTTTTTCCAATGCAAGTTTACACGTTCTACATGGTCAGTCATCCAAATAGCGTCAAATTTATATCCGCCCAGAAGTGTTGCCAATATTTTTGGTCATTGGTTGGACGGTATTCCAAATGGGTACAAAACGCTAATAAGGGTGCACTAGTAGAAAACAGGGCATTTGTCTCGGTTCCTAAGGGCCTTTAGTCCCGGTTCTGCAACCGAGACTACGCAATCGGGACTAAAGGCCCGTACTTTTAGTCCCGGTTGTGTTACGAACCGGGACTAAAGGAGCTCCACGTGGCCGCTGTGGGGCGCCCAGGCAGGAGGACCTTTAGTCCCGGTTGGTAACACCGACCGGGACTAAAAGGCAGCCACGCGTCAGCACCTGCCAAGCGCTGGGGTTTTTGTTTTTTTTAAATGAGGGGTTTAGGGTTTTGGAGGGTTTAGTGGTTTCATATTGTGTTTCCCCCTTTTCTTTTTGTGTTTACCATTCAATTCTTTTACATTTAGGGTTTTCGTTTTTATTTTACGTTTTCCATTCAACTCGACGCTAGCTACTACATATAGCAATGAAGGAACCATTACACAAATCGTCATGAATATAGAGAGAAGTGACCTCTCTTTCTCCGTGCTTGGTCGAATAACAAGTTTTCGTATATCTATTCGACGCTACTACGTATAGTACACGTTCATGCATATATACAATGTAACATCTCTTACGATCCCTAATATCTAATTACCAACATTCACCACCAATTCTCGATGGTATTGTCCGGTTTTAGCTATGATCTCTTGAAGGAAGAATCCCGCCAATTCCTCTTGAATTGCCCGTATGCGAGCCTTTGGTAGGAGTTTGTCCCGTTTCCGTTGGATCTAATTTAAAGAAGGGGGTCAATATATATATATATATATATATATATATATATATATATATATATATATATATATATATATATATATATATATAGGGTGGGTCTATTCTACCAACCCCCTTAAGACCTTATTCTGCCCACAAAAATCTTATTCTGCCAACACCTCCACACGAACGCCCCTCCCCTCCGCACCTTCTACCGCAGAGCGGCCTGGAGCGCCCCCGCCCCTCCCCTACCCACCCCAACCCACCCTTCCCCCAGCCCCGCCGCCCACAACCACCACCTGCCTCCTCACCTCCCGGCCACGCCCACAACGCCACGACCCACCACCTCACTTTATCCTCCTGGATCCGGCTGGGTCGCCGGCGCCTGTTTCCTCTCTTCCCGTCGTCGGCCCATCACCGGCCGACGGGGTTGCCTCTCCCGAGCCTCCCCAGCGCGGATCCCGTCAATCCATGGCCGGTCCCGCCCGCTCCTGCCCAGAGCACTTAATTCCCTCGATCTGGGATCCCCCACGCGTCTGCCGCGAGCTCCCCTTCCCCATGCTCTTGATCCATGGAGCAGCAGCCCCACATGGGATTGAGATGTGCCGTGTCCGGGGGCGTCTCCTCCGACTCCGGCCTGAACTATCGGCGGTGAGCATCGTTTTGCAGTGGAGCTCTACCCCCGACATGTCATGCAGTACGCTGGTCCACGACGTGCGGTTCGCCGGCCGCATACGATTCACCGAGCCGCCCCCGCCTAGTGCAGTGCAGATCACCCCCGTCGCCAAATCCACTGGATCCCGAGCTACAGGGTCGCTGCCACCGGCCTCCGGCCTCCTCCATCTCCCCACGAACTCCTACTCCGGCGCCCATACCCTCACCCCTGCTCGACCTTGTTCCTCCCCCCTCCCACATCCTGCTCCCCATAGTGGCCAAAAAACAGGATCGACAGCGGCTCTGCTGCTAGTGCTTCCTTCTCTCTGGAAACAATGCACATGCAGTTTGTCAACGGCGCGCCTGCGGTTCATCTGTGAATGCCTCAGCCTTGCAGTTCAGTTTTATTTGTGTTCTTCAGATTTTTGTGCAGGGGCGTTTGCTTGGGTCATCGGTGCAGTGCGGCTGGGTGTGCAAGATGTTGCAGTGCGCGAGTGGATCCAGTGGCCAGTTTGAGCAGTGACGTGTAGTTCACTACGCTGTCCGTGCTCAAAAAATAAAAAGCAACAAAAAATATGCAGTTCATTGCGTTCGTGTGTGGCGGTTCATTTCCCCCGGCCCCGATTTCACTTATTCACAACCACTTTTTTGGCAGTTTACTGTATTATTGTGTGGAGATAAAAACAATTACATGAAAAAATGATATGTTTAAAAGCAGTACATCTCAAGTTCTGTAGCAGTTCATTTTCCTTGACGTTGGAGTTTACTTCCATGAACCCTCTTAAACAACCCTCTCGGAGCAGTTCACTATGTTGTTGCATGGAGTAAAAAGGAGCAAATGTAATTTTAAATGCAGTCCACTCGCCCCATTCATGCAACACAGACTCCTTAAACAGAAAATATTAGGAAAAATAGAAAAATCTGACGTACCTCACTAACATTGACCATGTAGTCCCGATAAATTTACAAAAGAAGTTAAAAAACAGCAAAATAGTTATGTAGTTCACTTTGATACATGTCGCGGTTCGCTTGCCCTCGTCTCTGCGGTTCACACGCCCGTTCTACTTCGTAAAAAAATACTAACTATGAAAAAAGACAACAAAAAGTCATGCGGTTCACTTTCGGTAATGTCATGGTTCACTTTCGGTAGTGTCGTGGTTCACATACTCCCAAAATGTGAAGTGCAGAAAAATCTTACGGAAACGACAAAAAAATAACAAAAAAAGTCATGCAGTTCGCTTGCCCGTCTAATGCAGTGCGGCTTTCAGTCTGAAGCAGTGCGGTTTTCTGTCCGATGCGGTTCACTTGTTGATTTTGCTGTCGCGAAAAACAGAGTGTCCGCATTTCGGTAATTTCAAAACTGCTCTTAAACCGGAAGGAATTAGAGAGGGTGTTCTCCTCTCCTCCTGACGACATCTACCTTGGATTCGAAACAACGTTCACTGGGTGTGCGTGTGCCGCTCGGCGCACAGCGCGTGCAGTTCGCTATTGTCAGAATTGTTGTTGTTGGAAATGTGTGTAATTATTCTGTTGAGAAGTTCATTTTAAGATGCATCGATGGCTTCATTTTCATGGAAAAATGTCATGAATCAGTCCACTTCGAGGAGCCCCGGGTTTCACTTTGTTCTGTAGGAAAAGTGTGATTCACTAGTTTAAAATTTGATGCAGTTCGTTATATCAAATTCTGTGGTTCGCTGCACTAATATCATCCCACAATTTTTTTCTAATTTATTGGTAAAAACTCTATTTTTTTTCCTTGCAGACCACTTGTCTTTTTTTTGTCTTGCAGACCACTTGTCTTGTCTCTGTAGTCCAGATGCATTAAATAAAAAAGTGAGAAAAAGACAAAAAAGATGCAGCTCACTAGCCTCAACTATGGAGTACACACGTGTTTTTCGGGTATATTAGCAGCCCGTCGAGCGGCTGCACCGCAGACAGCCGCCGAGGTGGAGCGCCATGGAGGAGAGCACCTGCTCTCCACCTCCGGCCACCCCTGGATCTGCGTTTCTACAGTTGTTGACGCCATTTTTTTCTCTGCACTGACAAGTTAACCGGGATTCTAAATTTCTTGATGATGTTCTTCTCTGTGCCCACAAGCGAACCGCTGGTTGAACAAGTGAACCGCGCACTGCGAAACAAACAAACCGCAAAGCAAACTGATAAGAACTTCAATAAAAAAACACAAAAGTGAACTGCACCGCGCGAGCCGGTGAACCAAACTCCATGCCCCGGTCAACCGCACACCGGGGACCGGCGAACTGCATGCCGCGTCGATAGAGCTGGGTTCGTCGTGGGGGGCAGTGCCCAGTTATGCTGATGGCCTGCACCTCGCACCGGCTGAGACGGGCGTGTGCAGGGGGAGATGACGGAGCGGCGGTCTTCAGTGGAGAACACCATGGAGAGGAGCAGATGGGAGGGTATCCGGGACTGAAAAAAAATCATGCAAAGGAGAGGAGGACCTCCGTGGCGCTGCAATTGCATCAGGATGCTTGTGGGGAGGAAGGGGATCCCGGCGTGGCGCGGGGACTCGAGGCTGTCGCGGCGTGGTCCCGATGCCGCGCGGCGCTGGGACCCGAGGCAGGCCGGAGGTAGGCGGCGGGAGGGGGCGGGGATCGTGGGGTTGGTGCGGGGGTGGATCTGGGGAAGATGGTGGCTTGGTGCGGCGTGGTGCCGGGACCCGAGGCAGGCCGGGGCTGGCAGTGGGAGGCCGTAGCGGCGGAGATCCGCAGACGGCGGGGCGTCCCTTGACGGCCCCGGCGGCAGAAGGTAGTGGAGGTCGGGGGGTGGAGGCGTGGACCTCGAGGAAGGTGGGAATGAAGTGGAGGTCGTGGGGGCAGAGTGGGACGAAGAAGGCAGCCAAGGTGGGTGAGTGGGTGGCCGGTTCGCGTACAGTTTTTTCGACGAGAAGTTCACTCGTCTCAGTACTGTAGTGCGCTTGCTTCAGAAGGTGCAGTGCCCTCGCGTTGAGCGTGCAGTTCGGAAGTGTAGGCAGAATAACTATTCTGCCAATATTGGCAGAATAGACCGTATATATATATATATATATATATATATATATATATATATATATATGAATGAAACTCAACACAATTGATGGTAATAAAATAAATGTGTGAATATTGTTTACGTACTTCAAGTTTTTCCAAAACTCTGCCCGTGTCAGAGGTCGTCTGGCGAACGAACTCGCAAACGTGGTATCCACATAAGTTATTCCCGGATCCCTGCCTCGAGCACTTTACGAGAATAGAGTTCAATCAAAATAATAATCAAGCATGATAGTGGTATTGAAACTAGAATCAAAGAGATGCGCGGACCTAGCTAGTACTACTTACACTGAGTTGTTCAAATCGCAGCTCCTCTCTCCATTCACCCCTAACCTGCTTGGTGAACTCTTTCCAAACCCTGCCCGGCAAAAAAATGAATAAAGGAGTTATTAATTACTTGATATCAGGAAATGAACGATAGTTGCCGATATAGTGCGATAATGATTGAAATTACCTCTGGAGCATATCACGCAGGTCCGCCCACATCTCAGGGTCTTTACGTAACGAGTCCATGACAAGTACTTTTCCTGCGTCAAACTGAATGACTAGCAGAATAAAGTGGAACCTGCGCACGCATAGCTCATCAATTACACTTAACATCGAGTAAGAGAAACATAATGATGTGTACAAGACAGTTTAACACTCACTCGAAGTTGTAAGGAAATAGTATTTCCCTTTTGGTTTGTTGTTTAATTAACGCCCTTAGCAAGTTCTTCTCTGTATCCTTGGGGTTCCATTTTACCGTAGCTTCATGAATAGTATTTGGGTTAATGAACCCAATGTCATAGATTTGTCCTCTTTTGCATTCGAGGATCTTCTTTCTGCATAATATATATAGTGAGGATAATTATACATGCAATGAACGAGCTGAGCTAGAGACTTAATTATAGAAATGATACTTACAAACAATAGCAACTGACGATAGATTTGTCGATGGCGTCTTGATTGTATAACTGAATTAATTCTTCAAATTCAATGAAAATCTCCTAGTCTCCATTGAAGAAATGCTCATTTTTAATTTCCGCAATGATATAGTTGCTCCCTTGCTTTGAGGCTTCCAAGTACCAGTCATGCAATCTTCGCATCATCGTTGGTAGATGCGGAAGCTCCTCAGGTCTGACGAGAGGCTTCCTGTGCTCGAATTTAAAGGCTAACTCAGTCATTTCGAACTGTACCTCATCGCCTAAGTAATCACCAAGAGTGAAACCAGGATCAGCGGCCGCTACCCCCGGATCATTAGCGATATCGGTAAACACCTTGAGCGGGGGGCACGATTGGTTTTTCTGTTCGCCGAGATGGGGAATTGTTTTCCCCCTTGCACTACTGCTACTTCCCGACCACTTCTGTGGATCTCTGTATGACTTTACAATAGAGCGATCATAGTTTGATAGCAGCGGAGGCGGCGGTGGTTTTGTAAGGTTTTCCAGCAAGCGCCTCGCTTTTACCGGATCTATTTTCTTCGATGGATCTGGACGGGTCGGTGCAAGCTGGCGTTTCACGTCGGCAGCCACGAACTCCTTGGTTTCCTCCACAGTCATGTCGTATGGTAACTTGGCGGCGGAGCGGCGGTGGATCTCTTCGGCCGCCGGTGCTGAGGCGGCGGAGGAGGCGGAGTCAGCTGACGCGGCGGATTCTGCTGAGGGTCCTCCTCCGGCGGAGTCCGCTGACGCGGCGGAGACAGCTGAGGCGATGGAGTGTGCTGACGCGGCGGAGACGGCTGAGGCAGCGGAGACGGCTGAGGCAGCGGAGATAGAGCTGGACTGTGAGGAGTCTGCTGAGGGGCCTCCTCCGGCTGAGTCTGCTGACGCGGCGTCCAGTATGGAAGCACGATGTGTTCCTTTCTCCATAGAATGGTAGTCCTTATGGCATCTCCTAGATGAGTCTCCCCTTCACCTGTATGGTACTCAAGCTCCAGCTGCTCAAATCCGTTGGTAACTTCATCCACCCCGACAACATCATAGCCATCTGGAATCGGAGAGCAATGGTAAGTTTCATCAGGTACACGACGTAAGGCATAGCTGACCGCCACCTTCAAGGTTATGTTCATGCATTTCGCATGTAGATCACAATGTTCCCTCTCCATGATATCATCCACGGGGTAGCGATCAGGAGCCGTGATATCATCTATGGGCGGCCGAACGAGCTGCGTGGAAGCCACACTGCTTTTCCGCTGAGATGGTGGGGTAGCTCCGTGGGAAGTATCGAATGAAGGATCTTCGTGCCGCTGAGATGATGGGCCGATAGCTCGCTGGCTGTTAAGTGCCTCTATTCGCTTCTCCTGCAACGCTAATCTTTCTTCTACCTTTTGCAGCCGGTCTGCATCCTCTTTCTTCTTTCTCCCTCGGCTTCTATAAGTGTCTCTGCTGTCGGGAAACCCAACCTTCCACGGAACGGAGCCTGATGTGCCTCGTGTTCGTCCAGGGTGTTCAGGATTCCCGAGGGCGCGTGACAGCTCTGTATGAGATATGCCCTAGAGGCAGTAATATAAGTTACTTTTGTATCTCAGAGTTTGTAATGAATGTTTATGTTCCATGCTATAACTGCAATGATTTTCGAGTCTACAAATTAAACGAGGCTTGGAGGGAAACTCATGTGCACGTATGGTATAATAAACGGTAAATTGTATTCCTAGTCTTGCCTCTAAGACTGGCTCAAGTATTGCATGATGATCCTGTTTTCCTGATCATGGGCATGGCTATGCCGGCAATTTTGAGGGCACGATGTTGGTAGAACACTTGTGTTGAATCGATCCGTATTGATGTTATGCTATGAGATACATTCGTCATAAGTTAATGGTTAATAACACAGAGAAGTTAATGTTTGCATAATTCCTTAGACCATGAGAGTATCGAGTTTCTTCATGCTTGCTTCATGAACTTTGGGGTTTGTTAAACGTCATCCGTAAATGGGTGGCTATTACGGCGGCTTACGGGTTCATGGAAAAGTATGTCAAGTAACTTAATAGCTCAAGATTGGGATTTGCTCCTCCGACGATGGAGAGATATCTCTGGGCCCTCTCGGTATTACGGTATCCATCATCGTCTGGCCAGACACTTTGTGATTTGATCACGGGGATGCCGGAACACGGGAACGAGAAAAGAGAACAATACCGGCAACGAGGTAACTGGCATAGTGGACAAGTTGTTGATCCACGGTGATGCCAACATGTCTCACCTCGGGTAATTGTAACATATCGTGAAGCAACAGGAATAGCACACGGCAACTGGAGGTTCACTCGAATATTCATTCGTGTGGGTATAGGGGTCAATATGGGTGTCCACGGCTCCGATGTTGATCATTGATCGGAAGGGGTTCCGGGTCATGTCTATACTTCACTGAACCTATAGGGTCACACGCTTAAGGGTCATCTATCTGCTGAATTCTAGACGGGAAGTTTGAGAGAAAGTCACCAGAAAAGTTTCGGTGACGACGGAAGAGTTCCGGAGAGAGAACACCGAAAGAGTTTCGGTAAAACCGAAAAGTTGTTTCGGAATATATGATTAGGCCAAAATGGTTCCGGCACTCACCTGGAAATTCTTAGAGGGTCTCAGAATTGGTGTGGGAACTTCTGGGATTTTTTCGGAGAAAAAACCCGGAAATGTTCCGGAGCCTCCGGGACTGCTGTTGTTGCTTTTCGCTGATGAAAACCACCATACCGGAAATGTTTCGGCATGAGCCCAGAATTATTTTGGAGGGTACCAGAAATGTTCTGGGACCGTCCGGGATTTTTTCAGAAGAAACGATCGCGGAAAAACATCTTGTCTCAATACGAGGGGACAAGATCCCACGAATCGGGGGTTGCATGTTTGGTGGCTTTTTGTCTAGGGAACACCCATGTTTCTAGGAGGCATGTTGGTGGCTTGTTGGGGGGTCCCCCCCATGGGGGGGACAAGGTTGTGGCCGGCCAAGGGTCCCTTTGGTGTCCCCTTGGTGGCCCACTTGCCTTGCCTTTTTGCCTTACATGTGGGACATGTTGCTAGGGCATTTTTGGTATTTCCTCCTCCACCCCACCCCTTGCCTTGGCCTATAAAAGGAGGAGAGTTTGCTGCCATTTCTCCTCATCCCTTGTGCTCTCATACACATGCTTTGCTTTGCAAGCTCTCTCTCTCCCTCCCACGCAAAGAGTCTTTCGTAGAGCCGAAAGGCTGTCTGGGTTCCGGCAGGAACTAGTTATGGACGGCGAAGCCCTGCCGGATAGATGACACCGTATGTGTGCAACCCCGTAGAGAGGTCGTAGTTTCAATCTTTTGCCCGAGGGGCTGTTCGTGTGTCCTCCCGAAGGGCTGTCCGAGTCTCCGTTCGAGTTTCGAGGGTCCTCCCGAAGGGCTGTCCGCGACATCGTCCGGGGGACTGTCCGACCGCCTCCCGAAGGGCTGTCCGACGAGGGAGTACATCCTCGCGGTTGGGAGGTTGTAAAATCCTAGTTGCGGGGATCTGCACCAACGATCTCCACCGACTCTTCTTCCGCTGCGCTTCGAGTCGGTACGGATCAGATCAAACCTTGTATGCAATCTCCATAGTGGTCCTGGGCGTGCTCGCTATACCGGAAATTTTTGTTTTCTGTCACGTTCCCAACAGTGGCATCAAGAGCCAGGCTATGAGTAGATGCATGTTATGATCTAGAATACATGAGATGTATGGGTATTGCATAGTATAATTTTGTAGTAGATGAGATCTATTGCTGAAAATTATTTGTGCGGGTAGCAGATGAAATCTGTTACCCGATGTTCCTGTTGCTTCCCGTAAATTTGCGTAGTCCTGATCTTGACGGCTTGGTGGAATCTTACAAAGTTCTGGCAATCCGCGATCCTTTCATGCTGCTCCTGAGTATGCTGATTGACAGATCAACGAAGTGCTAACAGTTCTTTGGGTTCCACCATAGTTAAAGAAAGATGGATGTTTCGCAGACGAAAGGGCAATGCAGATATGATCTGCACGGGGGTCACGCGTATCACGAAGTTTAGTATGGGGCTCGAGATTTTATTATCTCGTGTTTCATACACCCTGGAAAGTTAATCTAGCAACTTGAAGTATCATACTTGATGATAAACGAAGGTAGCTGCGGTTTGAGTCAAAACCTTAGAAGCCACGTAAAATAAAATTTTGCATAAACCGATTAGAGGCGTCTAACTTGGTTTTGCAGGATGGTTTGCATGTGATGTGGTATAGCAATGCTCATATTCAATTTGATTATGTATGAGATGGCTATATGATGTAATTAACATGACCTGCGTGTCATGATTCGGCATGATGGCTGGAGCCATATGATTGCACTTTAATGACCTGCGTGTCAACCTTATGTAATGCACTTATTTTATTAGCTATAGAGATAGCAATATTATCTGGTGCATCGACAAGGTGGTGGCAATCTTCGCAAAGGTGAACACTGACGCGAATGCCGAAGACGAAGAAATACTTGACTTCTCCGTCAGAAGGGGCTATACCATATCATGCTATTATGAATTGCCTGAGATGTTTATCCCTTATGATGCACCCTTCTTGATTGCGCGGTAGTCGCTTTTATTAGGGTGATCTCTCACTTAAAATATCAAATAGTTAGTGTTCTCCCAAGTGTAGCACCGTCACGGCACCTAACTTTTCGGGGTGCGCCATGCTGACATGGGTACGAACGATTAGGGATGTGTGAGGCGGGTGAGTTAAGACCTCGCAGCAAGATCACTTGGTTGTCTTGACGTTCAGGCATGAAAGTCATGAGCTCGGAACACACACATCGAAAGATGAACAAGAGTCACATAGAGATGTGATTGGCAAGTTTGCCTAACAATTGAAGTTCTCGTCATCAGTGATGCTAACCATCAATGGCGTTGAATTAAAATTCGTGTCTTGAATCATTCATAATCAATTTTGAGAGATATTGATTTGAGTGGGAGCGCACTTTAGAATAAAATTGTTTATTCACTAGTGCCAAATATCATTATGAACAAAGTCTAAGTGAACTTGTGTTTTCCGTTGTAGATCAAATGGCTCGCAACACCGCGTTCAGCTTAGGCCCTATGTTAGAGAAAGAGAAGTTAGCTGCGAATGGAAACAACTATGCGGACTGGGTCCGTGCCCTGAGGATTGTCCTTAGGGGTGCTAAGAAAGTGTACGTGCTTGACGGACCTCTTCCTCCTAAACCGGCGGCAACTGCCGCGGCAGACATACAAAATGTCTAGGCCACTACGGATGATGATTTCAACTTAGTGCAGTGCCTCATGCTGTCTTGCATGAGTTCAGAGCTTCAAAAACGTTTTGAATTCCATAACTCATTTGATATGATCAAGGATCTGGATGCTCTTTACAAGTTTAATGCAAGGTCTGAACGTTTTGACATCATGAAAATGATGGCGGAGACCAAGATGGCTGAGGGCAGTTCAGTTGGCGAGCACGTAGTCAATATGATTGGCTACGCTGAAAGGCTTAAAACCCTGGAATTCCCACTTCCAGAAGAGCATGTTATGGACTTGCTGCTAGGTTCACTCCCCCCGTCTTATGGCGGTTTTATCATGAACTACAACATGAATGGGTTGGACAAAACAGCAAATGAGGTGCTTGCCATGCTGAAAACTGCTGAAGGAGGACTGCAGAAAAATCGCAAGCAAGTGTTGCTTGTGAATAAAACTGCCAGTTTCAAAAAGAAAGGCAAGCCAAAGAAAGACAAGGGCGCCGGTAAGACCGGCTTCCAACGCAAATCTAAGGGCGGAGCCAAGAATGAAACTGAGTGCTTCTACTGCAAGGGCACAGGACACTGGAAGAGAAACTGCAAGAAATATCTGGAAGATAAGAAGTCCGGGAAAACTGGAAAAGGTATAATTGTTATACATGTTAATGTCATTGACGTTTTGCTTGCTAGCGAAAATTCTAAGTCTTGGGTATTTGATACCGGATCGGTTGCTCACATTTGCAACTCGATACAGGGGCTTCAGAAGGTGCGCAAGCTGGCAAAGAATGAAGTCGTGATGCGTGTCGGGAACGGCGCTGGGATCGCCGCTCAAGCCGTCGGCATTATGCCTCTACGTCTCCCTTCAGGATTTATTTTGGAACTTAGTAACTGTTATTTTGTTCCGTTGTTGTGTAGAAACATTATCACTGGATCATGTTTAGTACACGATGGGTACTCCTACAAGTCTGAGAACAATGGTTGTTCACTTTATTGTAAGGATATGTTTTATGGATTAGCACCCATTGTTGGGGGCCTTTTCATACTAAATCTTGAATGTGGAAATGATGTCTTTAACGTGAATGCTAAACGCCTTAAGAAGGCTGATACCACCACCACTTATTTGTGGCACTGTCGGCTTGGCCACATCGGAAAGAAATGCATGCAAAGACTCCATAAAGATGGAGTTTTACCGTCCCTTGATTTTGAATCATTTGACACATGTGAAGCTTGCTTGATGGGAAAAATGACCAAGACGCCGTTCACGGGTCATCCTGAACGGGCGGGTGAATTATTGGAAATAATACATAGTGATGTATGTGGTCCAATGAACACGGCCGCACGGGGTGGGTATTTTTTACTTCATGACTTTTACTGATGATTTAAGTCGGTATGGCTATATCTACTTGATGAAGCATAAGTCGGAAACCTTTGAAAAGTTCAAAGAATTTCAGAATGAGGTAGAAAATCATCGTGACAAAAAGATTAAGTTTCTGCGGTCTGATCACGGAGGCGAATATCTTAGTCACGAGTTTGGCCAACATCTGAGTGACCGTGGAATCGTTTCACGGCTTACGCCTCCCGGAACTCCACAAAGAAACGGAGTGTCGGAACGACGTAACCGAACCCTGTTAGACATGGTAAGGTCGATGATGTCTCTTACAGATCTACCGATATCTTTTTGGGGTCACGCACTACTCACTGCCGCTCACACATTAAACAGAGCACCGTCTAAGTCTGTTGAGACGACACCATATGAGTTATGGCTTGGGAAGAAACCCAATTTGTCGCATCTCAAAGTTTGGGGTTGTGAAGCTTATGTAAAACGTTTACAACCGAGCAAACTCGATCCCAGATCAGACAAATGTAACTTTGTAGGTTATCCCAAGGAAACCTTTGGGTATTCCTTCTACCACCCATCCGAGGGCAAAGTGTTTGTCGCAAAAACCGGAATCTTTCTTGAAAATGAGTTTCTCGCTAAAGAAGTGAGTGGGAGGACAGTACAACTTAATGAGATTAGTGAATCTTCGGCAACCGTTGATATGGCTAAGGAACCGGAAGTAATTCCGCAAATTATCCCTACAACCGAGCCGGAAGTTGTCGCATGTGATGCGGAAACTTCAAACAATGTTGTTACTGAACCGCGCAGATCAGGTAGGGCTATCCAGCCACCTGAATGGTTTCATAATGAAATCTTCATTCTTGAAGACGATGAACCTGCGCACTACAAGGAAGCGATGGCGGGGCCTAGCTCAAAGGAATGGCACAAAGCCATGAGATCCGAAATGGAATCCATGTACGAAAACCAAGCTTGGAACTTGGAAGAACTTCCAGATGGCGTAAAACCCATTGGTTGTAAATGGATTTTCAAAAGAAAGACGGACGCGGATGGTAACATTACTATCCACAAAGCTAGACTTGTCGCGAAAGGGTTCACGCAAGTTCTAGGGGTAGACTACGATGAGACTTTCTCGCCCGTAGCTATGCTAAGGTCTGTTCGGATATTACTAGCAATTGCTGCTTATTTCGATTATGAAATATGGCAGATGGATGTCAAAACGGCTTTCCTAAATGGAAACCTTGAACAGGATGTATACATGATACAGCCAGAAGGTTTTGTCGATCCTAAGAATGCTAGAAAGGTATGTAAGCTTCAGAAAGCCATTTATGGTCTGAAGCAAGCATCAAGGAGCTGGAACATTCGTTTTGATGAAGTGGTCAAAGAGTTTGGCTTCATCAGGAACGATGAAGAATCTTGTGTGTACAAGAAGTTTAGTGGGAGCGCAAAAGCATTTCTAATCTTGTATGTAGATGACATATTGTTGATTGGAAATGATGTGAAATTTCTTAGCGAAATAAAAGACTCATTGAAGAAGAGTTTTTCAATGAAAGACTTAGGCGAAGCGGCATATGTATTGGGCATCAGAATCTATAGAGATAGATCAAGACGCCTGATAGAGCTTAGCCAAAGCACGTACATTGACAAGGTGTTGAAAAGGTTCAACATGGAGAACTCCAAGAAAGGCCTACTCCCCATGTCACCTGGCACAGTGCTGTGCAAGAATCAGTGTCCTCGGACCCTCGATGAGCGAGTACAAATGAATGATATTCCATATGCTTCGGCAGTTGGTTCTATTATGTATGCCATGCTATGTACAAGACCGGATGTTTCCTATGCGCTAAGTGTTAGCAGCCGGTACCAAGGTGATCCAGGATTGGAACACTGGGCCGCAGTTAAGGGTATTCTTAAGTACCTCAGAAGGACCAAGGATTTACTCCTTGTGTACGGAGGTGATGAAGAGCTCATTGTAAGTTGTTACACTGATGCAGGCTTCATGACTGACCCAGATGACTTCAAATCTCAATCAGGCTATGTTTTTATATTGAACGGCGGCGTAGTTGATTGGAAAAGTTCCAAACAAAAGACTGTGGCGGATTCTACGACGGAGGCGGAATATGTTGCTGCTTCAGAAGCCTCCAAGCAAGCTGTCGGTATCAAGCAATTCCTTGAAGACCTTGGTGTGGTTCCAAGTGCTCTGGACCCGGTGGAGATCTATTGTGATAATATTGGCGCCGTGGCTCAGGCAAGGGAGCCATGTTCGCACCATAAGACAATGCATATTCAACGCAAATTTAAACTCATTCGACATCATGTCGAAGAAGGTTTAGTGAAAGTACGCAAAGTTCACACGGATCTGAATGTGTCAGACCCGATGACGAAGCCTCTACCACGAGCAAAGCATGAGCAACACCGGATAGCCATTGGTGTTAGGGAAGCCATGTAACTGGATTATGACTCTAGTGCAAGTGGAAGACTGTAGGAGATATGCCCTAGAGGCAGTAATATAAGTTACTTTTGTATCTCAGAGTTTGTAATGAATGTTTATGTTCCATGCTATAACTGCAATGATTCTCGAGTCTACAAATTAAACGAGGCTTGGAGGGAAACTCATGTGCACGTGTGGTATAATAAACGGTAAATTGTATTCCTAGTCTTGCCTCTAAGATTGGCTCAAGTATTGCATGATGATCCTGTTTTCCTGATCATGGGCATGGCTATGCCGGCAATTTTGAGGGCACGATGTTGGTAGAACACTTGTGTTGAATCGATCCGTATTGATGTTATGCTATGAGATACATTCGTCATAAGTTAATGGTTAATAACACAGAGAAGTTAATGTTTGCATAATTCCTTAGACCATGAGAGTATCGAGTTTCTTCATGCTTGCTTCATGAACTTTGGGGTTTGTTAAACGTCATTCGTAAATGGGTGGCTATTATGGCGGCTTACGGGTTCATGGAAAAGTATGTCAAGTAACTTAATAGCTCAAGATTGGGATTTGCTCCTCCGACGATGGAGAGATATCTCTGGGCCCTCTCGGTGTTACGGTATCCATCATCGTCTGGCCAGACACTTTGTGATTTGATCACGGGGATGCCGGAACACGGGAACGAGAAAAGAGAACAATACCGGCAACGAGGTAACTGGCATAGTGGACAAGTTGTTGATCCACGGTGATGCCAACATGTCTCACCTCGGGTAATTGTAACATATCGTGAAGCAACAGGAATAGCACACGGCAACTGGAGGTTCACTCAAATATTCATTCGTGTGGGTATAGGGGTCAATATGGGTGTCCACGGCTCCGATGTTGATCATTGATCGGAAGGGGTTCCGGGTCATGTCTATACTTCACCGAACCTATAGGGTCACACGCTTAAGGGTCATCTATCTGCTGAATTCTAGACGGGAAGTTTGAGAGAAAGTCACCAGAAAAGTTTCGGTGACGACGGAAGAGTTCCGGAGAGAGAACACCGAAAGAGTTTCGGTAAAACCGAAAAGTTGTTTCGGAATATATGATTAGGCCAAAATGGTTCCGGCACTCACCTGGAAATTCTTAGAGGGTCTCAGAATTGGTGTGGGAACTTCTAGGAGTTTTTCGGAGAAAAAACCCGGAAATGTTCCGGAGCCGCCGGGACTGCTGTTGTTGCTTTTCGCTGATGAAAACCACCATACCGGAAATGTTTCGGCATGATCCCAGAATTATTTTGGAGGGTACCAGAAATGTTCTGGGACCGTCCGGGATTTTTTCAGAAGAAACGATCGCGGAAAAACATCTTGTCTCGGTACGAGGGGACAAGATCCCACGAATCGGGGGTTGCATGTTTGGTGGCTTTTTGTCTAGGGAACACCCATGTTTCTAGGAGACATGTTGGTGGCTTGTTGGGGGGTCCCCCCCATGGGGGGGGGACAAGGTTGTGGCCGGCCAAGGGTCCCTTTGGTGTCCCCTTGGTGGCCCACTTGCCTTGCCTTTTTGCCTTACATGTGGGACATGTTGCTAGGGGATTTTTGGTATTTCCTCCACCACCCCACCCCTTGCCTTGGCCTATAAAAGGAGGAGAGTTGGATGCCATTTCTCCTCATCACTTGTGCTCTCATACACATGCTTTGTTTTGCAAGCTCTCTCTCTCCCTCCCACGAAAAGAGTCTTTCGTAGAGCCGAAAGGCTGTCTGGGTTCCGGCAGGAACTAGTTCTGGACGGCGAAGCCCTGCCGGATAGATGACACCGTATGTGTGCAACCCCGTAGAGAGGTCGTAGTTTCGATCTTTTGCCCGAGGGGCTGTTTGTGTGTCCTCCCGAAGGGCTGTCCGAGTCTCCATTCGAGTTTCGAGGGTCCTCCCGAAGGGCTGTCCGCGACATCGTCCGGGGGACTGTCCGACTGCCTCCCGAAGGGCTGTCCGACGAGGGAGTACATCCTCGCGGTTGGGAGGTTGTAAAATCCTAGCTGCGGGGATCTGCACCAACGATCTCCACCGACTCTTCTTCCGCTGCGCTTCGAGTCGGTACGGATCATATCAAATCTTGTATGCAATCTCCACAGTGGTCCTGGGCGTGCTCGCTATACCGGAAATTTTTGTTTTCTGTCGCGTTCCCCAACAAGCTCGTCCTTCTCTCTGTCGGGATGGAACTTCCCTTCCTGCACGGCCTGGATTGCATCCTGAATGTTTTTGACGGGTGTTGCAAGTTGAGCTTTTGTATAAACACACTTCCCTGTTTCTGGGTGCAAAGTTCCCCCATGCCCGAAGAACCAAGTCCTTGCCCGTTCGGGCCAGTTCAATGTCTCTGGTTGGATCCCTTTATCAAGCAGGTCGTTCTCAGCTTTGTCCCACGTAAGCCGGGCAACCTTGTAGCCACCTGACCCCGTAACATGGCGATATTCCTTCTTTGCAGCATTTTGCTTATTTATCAGTGACCTTTTCTTACCTTTCTCCGATGTCTTGTACGCCACAAATGCGGGCCAGTGATCTTTCATCTTCTCATATTGACCGGTGATTGTTGGAGTCTTCTCTTTCAGGACAAACTTTTCGTGCAATCTTTTCTTCCAGTTCTTGAATTGTTCGGCCATCTTCTTAAGAGCCCACGCCTTGACTTTTCGCTCTACAACATTGCTATTTGGATCCACCTCTGGCGGTAGGCTGAAATTTGTCATGAGCGTATTCCAAAGCTCATCTTTGGATCTATCATCGACATAAGAAACTCCATCGTCCGCCTTTGGCTTATTCCATTCTTAAATGCTGATCGGGATGCTGTCCCTAACAACAACTCCGCACTGACTTATAAATCGGTCTGCGGTCCACTTGGGAGCAGTCGGTTTGCCATCTGCAGCGATTTCTTCGATCGTGAACCTTTCATTCTCGCCCAACCTTTTCTTCGGGCCTCGTCTCTTTACAGAAGGTTGGCTCGATCCGGAGGGCTAAAAGAAGAAAGAAGCATTAATATATGTACATACAAATAAATTAATGCATCTAGTCAGCAGGCTTAATTAATATACCTCACCGGACTTTGCAACAGTTAAGGCTCCAACACCGCCGGAGCCGTCATCTTCTCCCTTCATTCGATCACCGGAGCCGTCATCCTCTCTTCCCTCACCATCGGAGTCGTTGAGAAACTGTGAGGTGATATCATCACCTCCGTCGCGGATTATATCCCCCAACACCTCTTCTTGTTCTAAGTCTCAGTCCTGTTCCATAGTTTCTGCAAATATTACAACATGGCAATATACAACCATGAGAGATAAGCTGTTTTTCAGACTTAATGAAATCTGGGAATGCAAAACAGTAACATTATGATGACAACTTGAGAGCAAGATTGAGTCATGCTACAGCAACTTTACATGGCAACCAAGGGCATGGCATCAAAGTACACATTACATAGACCAAATCACAAGAAGGAATCATATGCATATGAGCAATGGATTAGTGGCAAACATCATGCAAAGTTGACAAGTTTTATAACAGTCAGTTTCAGACTTAGCAGTTTTTCAGCAAGTGTAAAACAGCAACAGTATCATAGCATGTTTGCAAGCTTGTTACAGTGCCTAAACATGTACAAAGTTTATTCATATGATGCTTGCATTAAATCACACAAAAATAACAAAATGGCAAGTTTTATCAGTTGCATGTTAGGTAACCCTCCGGCGATCGTCGGGGACTCCTCCGTCACTAATACATCTCAAATAATCCAGTTAATGCAATAATATTATCATATAATATCACTAATACATCTCGAATAATCCAGTTAATGCAACAATAATATCACATAATATCACTAAACATCTCGCCCAATCAAACTGGACGTCGACTCCCGGTTCCTGAGCCGCGAACGGTGAACACCCAAAGAGAAGGAACCATCACAGGATCATAGCTCGGGTGAGATCCCTGAAGAAACTGCCAGGTATTGGAGAAGCGGTCGTCCAACGCAACCATGTAGCGACGAACGTGCTCGTCCTCCTCCCTGATACGGCGACGTACCACCCTCTCGGGGGCCGGCTCCCTCTGCACCGATAGTGGCCCACGCAACCGCCACCAAAGAAGCTCTGGGTCGACGACGAGACCCTGATTCCTCACCAAGCTGCGGGCCCCGGAAGGTAGCACCTCCCAGTGCCAGCCCGGCAGAACCCAGTCCCGGACATGGCGCCTCTCAAACTGGTTGTCGCCGCCGAGTCGACGACGAGGATGCGGGCCGGGCATCATCGCCGAGAACAAATTCCTATGAAAACAAATACGCGATTTCTATATTTTTCTTTTTTTCTCTCACCACATGTCTATATTTTTTATACACCTATCAAATACACGATTCACATTTTTGAAATCTAGTGACAAAAAAAAGAGGAGGTGAAGGGGGATTCGTAGCTCACCCTCGGCTGTAGAGGAAGTAGTTGATCAGCGGAGGGAAGATCGGGGACCAACAGCTCCGACGTCGATAAACACTCCTCGGAGATGCAACACCACAAATCTGTAAATTGTACCGATTTAAAATTTTAGACCATCACATATCATATAGCTTTTAACAACATCTCAAATTGCAAAATAAGCTTCATCATCAATTATTCATGTCGATCGTCGGGGACGACTCCTCCGGCGATCGTCGGGGCCTCCTCCGGCGATCGTCGAGGACTCCTCCCCCCTCATGTCGAAGTTATACCGAAGTTATCGGGGTTATGTTTTAACGACCCCCCCCCCTCATGTCGAAGTTATACTGAAGTTATCGGGGTTATGTTTTAACGACCCCCCCCCCCTCATATCGATAGCGTGACCCGGACAAACAGGAATGAAAGAAAAAGTTAAGTATCTTTAGTCACGGCAGTTAATGTGGTGTTAACCGCGCAATCCCTGGCATATGAAACTATCTAAAAAAATTAACCTACATAAAACTATACATATTAAACTAAAAAACCCTATCCAATTAACCTATCCAAAAAATAAAAAAAAAGCTTAATTAACCTATATGAAACTATACATATTAACCGATATGAAACTATCTAAAAAATATCTATTAACCTATCTAATTAACCTATATGAAACTATACATATTAACCGATATGAAACTATCTAAAAAAATATGTAATTAACCTATCTAATTAACGTATATGAAACTATTTAAAAAAACTATCTAATTAAGCTCATCGTGCGCAGGAGACGACGAAGCCGGCGTGGAGAAGGTGGGCACCGCGGCGGTGGTGGAGGGGGGCGCCGGTGGAGGAGGGGGCGCCGGTGAATCGCCACGGTGGAGCGGCGGTGGGGAGGGGCGGCGGGTCGCCGCGGATCAGGCGTGGGGAGGGGCCGATGGCGACGGGGGGGGGGGGGGAATAGGAGGAGGAGGAGGGGATCGGGGCGGCGCTCACAGCAAGGAGGCGTCGGCGACGGCGTCGGGGCAGGGAGTCGGCGACGGCGTCGGGGCAGCGCGTCGAGGCGAGGAGAGGCGATGGAGAAGTTTGGGGGAGGAAAAATTTCGCTAGCTTATATAGCCCGAGCTTTATTCCCGGTTGGTGGCTCCAACCGGGACTAAAGCTAAATTTCAGCAGCGGGGACTAAATCTGTTTTTGGTTTTAGACCTTTTTAGGATATTTTAGTTTTAGTTTTCTTTTAAACAGATTCAAAAACAGTAGCATACATGCCTAGTTTTCATTTAATTCTTTTTTCTATTAAAGTTTTTAACAAAAAATACTTTATGAAAATTTTAGTTGCATAAATTTTATATAGTTTTAAGTTAATATTATTTTGATCATAACTAGAGTTTTATAAAAGCTTTTTAGTTGATTCTTTTTGCTATTGAAGAATATTATAGTTTTGTTTTAGTTGATCATAACTAAAATTCTAGCATGTCACAAATGCCATATTTGATGATCTTGCCAAGTCTCATGGCTTGGAGAACAAGATAACATCACCAAATTCCCTCGAAACCATCTCTGTCCATTTTCTAATTTGAGCAACTTAACATTGCTAAACATGTCCAAATGAGCTCAAACTTGGTACACCTGCTAAAATGGTCTAAATATTTCAAATGCCAAAATGCCCTAGCTAGCTCTTACAAAGATTCCCTCCGGTTTGTCCGAAGTGGCACTTTTCAGCTATAAGTCCGGAAACTCACAGTAGAGAGAAAGTGATGGCGGTGAAGCCGGTCACATCCCAGAGTGGGATCTTTTGGGGTATACAACTATTTCTTCGCGTGTGTCCCTTGCTTATTGCTCCGTAACCATGGATAATCTTCATCATTTAACAGGATGCTTGGGTCAGTCTTCACTGTGAAGGGAGGAATTTCATGAAACTTTTCATAATCTTCTGACATGTCTGTCTTGTCCTCCACTCCCACAATGTTTCTTTTCCCTGAAAGAACTATGTGGCGCTTTGGCTCATCGTATGATGTATTCGCTTCCTTATCTTTTATTTTTCTCGGTTTGGTAGACATGTCTTTCACATAGAAAACCTGCGCCACATCATTGGCTAGGACGAATGGTTCGTCTGTGTACCCAAGATAGTTGAGATCCACTGTTGTCATTCCGTACTGCGGGTCTACCTGTACCACGCCTCCTGTTAGATTGACCCATTTGCACCGAAACAAAGGGACCTTAAAATCACGTCCATAGTCAAGTTCCCATATCTCCTCTATGTAACCATAATATGTGTCCTTTTCCCTATTGGTGTTTGCTGCATCAAGCGGACACCACTGTTTTGGTTGGTGCTCTTTTTATCTTGGGCGATCGTGTAAAATGTATTCCCATTTATCTCGTACCCTTGGAAAGTCAATGCAGTCGAAGATGGTGTCCTGGCCAACAAGTACAGCTCATCTCCAATAGTGGTGTTACCCATGAGATGTGTTTGCAACCAACCGCCGAAAGTCCCCATGTGTTCACGTGTAATCCAGTCGTCAGACTGCTCCGGGTGTTTGGAGCGTAAAATATTCTTGTGTTCAGTGATATACGGGGCCACCAAGGTAGAATTTTGTAGAACTGTGTAGTGTGCTTGCGCCCAAGAATGCCCGTCCCTACATATTATTGCTTTCGGTCCTAGCGTGCCTTTTCCACCCAGTCTCCCCTCATGCCGCGATTCAGGAACACCAATCGGCTTAAGGTCAGGAATAAAGTCAATACAAAACTCAATGACCTCCTCTGTTTCGTGGCCCTTGGAGATGCTTCCTTCTGGCCTAGCACGGTTATGAACATATTTCTTTAAGACTCCCATGAACCTCTCAAAGGGGAACATATTGTGTAGAAATATAGGACCCAGAATTCCAATCTCGTCGACTAGGTGAACTAGGACGTGCGTCATAATATTGAAGAAGCATGGTGGGAACACCAACTCGAAACTAACAAGACATTGGACCAAATCATTCTGTAACCTTGGTAGGATTTCTGGATCGATTACCTTCTGAGAAATTGCATTGAGGAATGCACATAGCTTCACAATGGCTAATCGAACATTTTCTGGTAGAAGCCCCCTCAATGCAACCGGAAGCAATTGCGTCATAATCACGTGGCAGTCATGAGACTTTAGTTCTGGAATTTTTTCTCTGCCATATTTATTATTCACTTTATATTCGACGAGAAGCCAGACGGGACCTTGATACTGAGCAGGCATTCAAAAAAGATTTCCTTCTTTGCTTTGGTAAGAGCGTAGCTGGCAGGACCTTGATATTGCTTTGGATGCATGCCGTCTTTTTCGTTCATACGTTGCTGGTCCTCCCGTGCCTCCGGTGTATCTTTTGTCTTCCCATACACGCCCAAGAAGCCTAGCAGGTTCACGCAAAGATTCTTCGTCACGTGCATCACGTCGATTGCAGAGCGGACCTCTAGGACTTTCCAATAGGGTAGGTCCAAAAATATAGATTTCTTCTTCCACATGGGTGCGTGTCCGTCAGCGTCATTCGGAACAGATTGTCTGCCAGGACCCTTTCCAAAGATTGCTTTTAAATCCTTGACCATATCAAATATATCATCACCAGTACGGGGGACAGGCTTCTTCCGGTGATCTGCCTCACCTTTGAAATGCTTGCCTTTCTTTCTTAAGGCATGCTTGGTCGGAAGAAATCGAAGATGTCCCAGGTACACATTCTTCTTACATTTGTCCAAATATATATTTTCAGTCTCATCTAAACAGTGCGTGCATGCGTTGTATCCCTTGTTTGACTGTCCTGAAAGGTTACTAAGAGCAGGCCAATCATTGATGGTTACAAACAGCAACGCTCGTAGGTCAAATTCCTCCTGTTTGTGCTCATCCCACACACTTACACCTTTTATATTCCATAGCTATAAAAGCTCTTCAACTAATGGCCTTAGGTACACATCAATGTCATTGCCGGGTTGCTTAGGGCCTTGGATGAGCACTGGCATCATAATGAACTTCCGCTTCATGCACAACTAAGGAGGAAGGTTATAGATACATAGAGTCACAGGCCAGGTGCTATGATTGCTGCTCTGCTCCCCAAAAGGATTAATGCCATCTGCACTTATACCAAACCATAAGTTCCTTGTGTCACCTGCAAACTCCGGCCACTTTCTCTCGATTTTTCTCTACTGTGACCCATCAGCGGGTACTCTCAACATCCCGTCTTTCTTACGGTCTTCTTTGTGCCATCGCAACAACTTGGCATGCTCTTTGTTTCTGAACAGACGTTTCAACCGTGGTATTATAGGAGCATACCACATCACCTTGGCAGGAGCCCTCTTCCTGGGGCGCGCGCCCTCAACGTCACCAGGGTCATCTCGTCTGATCTTATACCGCAATGCACCGCATACCGGGCATGCATTCAAATTCTCGTACTCCTCACCGCGGTAGAGGATGCAGTCATTAGGGCATGCATGTATCTTCTGCACCTCTAATCCTAGAGGGCAGAGAACCTTCTTTGCTTCGTACGTACTGTCAGGCAATTCGTTATCCTTTGGAAGCTTCTTCTTCATTATTTTCAGTAGCTTCTCAAATCCTTTGTCGGATAAACCATTCTCTGCCTTCCATTGCAGCAATTCCAGTGTGGTACCGAGCTTTGTGTTGCCATCTTCGCAATTTGGGTACAACCGTTTTTTGTGATCCTCTAACATGCGATCGAACTTCAACTTCTCCCTTTCACTTTCGCATTCTCTCTGTGCATCAACAATGACCCGGCGAAGATCATCAGCGGGCACATCTGGTGCCTCTTGATCTTCAGCTTCCCCCGTTGCAGTATCACCGTATTCAGGGAACATAGGATAGTTGTCATCATCCTCTTCTTCTTCATTGTCTTCCATCATAACCCCTCTTTCTCCGTGCTTGGTCCAACAATTATAGTGGGGCATGAAACCCTTCTCAAGCAGGTGGAAGTGAAGGGTTTTCGAGGAAGAGTAATCCTTCGTATTCTCATAGACAACACATGGACAGTACATAAAACCATTCTGCTTGTTTGCCTCAGCCACATCGATAAAATTATGCAGGCCCGTAATGTACTCGGAAGTGCGTCGGTCACCGTACATCCATTGCTGGTTCATCTGCATTATGTAATTAAGTATATCAAAAACCATTACAGAACATCATGAATAGAGAAATGACCAAATTAATACAAGTTCATCATCACATTAAAACCAAAGTACAGTAGTGATCAAATGTTATTACTGCAAAAATAAATACATAAAGTTCATACATAGTTCTCATAAAACAACATACAACTATGTAAAACATTTAAATGCAACAACAAATGCGATCAAAATCGCAACTAAGTTAACAATTGATCCAACAGCATAATGATACCAAGGCTCTTTATCAATGGCATATTTTCTAATCTTTCTAATCTTCAAGCGCATTGCATCCATCTGGATCTTGTGTAGATCGACGACATCGGCAACAAGCAACTCCAATTTCATCTTCTCTTCTTCAATTCTTTTCAATTTTTCTTTCAAATAATTGTTTTATTTTTCAACTAAATTTAACCTCTCGACAAGAGGGTCGGTTGGAATTTCCGGTTCACATACCTCCTAGATAAAGACATCTATGTCAAGTTGGTCGGCATAACTGTCATAAACACTAAATGAAACAAATAGTTATAAAAGATAATATACCACATCCGAATCATAGACCGGAGCCGACGGGGGCGGATACCAAAACCATGGCACTATATAATAATAAACAATAATACAAGTAAAAAAATTATACAAGTAGCTATCTAAATCATACAAGTAAGAATTTATTCTTTTTAAAAAAAAACAAGAGGCTCACCACGGTGGTGCCGGCGACGAGATCGGCGCGGGCGATCGACGGCGGTGAGGACGGGGACGGGACGGCACCCTACACATGTGCAAACTAAGAAGTTAATTTGAGCTCAAATTGTGCATCTAAATCAAATAAACTCACACATACACTCCTTCACTAAAACCCACAAACCACTCTACTTCTAGACCATATGAAATGAGCTAAACTAGCAGTGAGAGATGAAAGGATGAAGTTGCTAACCTTTTAGAACACTTGGATAGTTGGTGCACCGCCAAATCTAGACAAATCTTGGCGAAAATGGAGCTTAGAGGTCGAGCTTGGAGGAAGAACAGAGGAGAAAGCTTAAGTGTGGCTCGGACATTTCATCGAACACCTCATGTGCATACGAAGTGAGAACAGAGTAGCACACACACCTCCCACCTTCTACGGCCAAAAAACAGAGGAGAGGGCGGGCAGGGGCGAGGATATATATAGGCATTTTTTTAGCCCCGGTTGGTGTCTAGAACCGGGACTGAAGACTAACCTTTAGTCCCGGTTGGAGACACCAACCGGGACTAAAGGGAGTGAGGCCCTTTAGTCCCGGTTAGTGTCTGGAACCGGGACTAAAGGTCCTAGTCGAATCGGGACTGATGCCTGCCGAGGCCCGGCCGGCATCCTAGCCGCTCGAACCGGGACTGATGCTCACATTAGTCCCGGTTCGTAACATGACCGGGACTATTGCTCTGATCTGGTCAGAATCAAAGCCCTGTTTTCTACTAGTGGTGGGAGCGTATGCCTTAATGTGGTCGCTATGGCTATGTAGAAATGATTTGGTTTTTAATGACAAAAATGCTTCTCGTCTACAAGTTATTTTTCGGTGTACGCACTCGCTTCGTACGTGGTCTACGCTACAACGAGCGGAGTACCAACCGCTGTTCAAGGCGGTGTGTACGCGGTTGGAGCAGGTGGCTACGGAGGTTTTTTCCCAACATGGGTGGCAGCATAACCACCGGATTGACCCACCACCACTTTCGACATAGGCATAGTGTCGATCTATAGGACTCTACTGTTGCCGTTTTGTCAGTTTTGTTTCTTTTCTTTCTGTCAAACTTTTCGGAATTGGCTGTGTGCATCCTAGTTATGCAGAAGCCGGGTGTTACTCATAATGTTTTGTATCCGCTTGATGCTACATTTTTTAGATATAATAAAAGTGCCCTTTATCGGAAAAAAAAAATTCTCCTTAGTTGTAACGAAAGAACGTTTGGCATGTATCCCACCAGCGCGACACAGTTTGTGTGGCCGCGTGAGTGCGTGATTTTGACAATGCATGATATCAGCACAACATGAGCTGAAAGCCTGAAACCCCTGTGCGGGTCGGTGTCGCACGATGATAGCTAGCCGCCGAGCCCTACCCTAGCTCGCTACAAGTAGTTAGTCGTTACTGCCACCCTCATCCTATATATGTGCTAGGTGCAGGAGTGCAGCTGATGTATTGCTACGACAAGCTAGCGCATGCATCTATTCAACATGGCCAAGAAGCAGAACCTCTGGCAGAGGCTCTTCTCTGCCGCGCTCGGGACTCGGCCTCCGATCTCCAGCCGAGCCCCTGCCAGTGCCACCGCCATGACCGAACTCGAATCGACACCGCACCCTTCCTCGCTGCACCACCACGGCAGGTCATCCCATCCTTCCATGGCAGAGAAGCTCGCCGCCGGGCGAACGCTCGTCCTTGACGTGGACGATGGGCTCCTCCTTCCGTCGTCGTCCTCCCCCTTCCCCTACTTCATGCTCGTGGCGCTGGAGGCCGGAGGGTACCTACGGGGCCTCGTACTTCTCCTGCTCTACCCAATCATCTTTTGCGTGGGCGGCGACAGCGACGCGGCCGTGAGGTTGATGGCTATGGCGGCCTTCTGCGGGTTGCGCGCGAGCCCGTTCCTCGCTGGCCGCGCCGTGCTGCCCAAGTGGCTCATGGAGGACGTGGCCGCGGAAGGCTTCGAGACAATGAGGATGAGTGGTGCCGCCGGCGGGCGGAGGGTGTGCGTGGCGAGGAAGTTGCCGAGGCTGATGGTAGAGGGGTTCCTGAGGGAGTACCTCGGCGCGGAGGCGGTCGTCGGGAAGGAGATGAAGGTGCTCTGGGGGTTCTACACCGGTCTAATGGAGGACGAAGACAAGGTGATGTTGGAGGAGGAGGAGAAGATCATGCTGGAGGGTAATGATGCCGTGGGATTCTCTGGCTCGCTCGAGTTTCTCCAGCATCCTCTCTCGCGTTGTTGCAAGGTAGTACTACGTGACATAACCTCTAACTCTACAGCTAGCTCTCTCTTTTTTTTTTTGATTCTAAGGCTGCCCGTAATGGGAAGTATCATATACTAGTATCATGTATATGATACTAGTGTACGTATGATGCTACTTGTGTAATGCATACAATCATAAGTTACTACATTCGTCCTGTTTTATTGGTTCTCTTTGTATTTTGTGCCAAATTTTGACCATAAATTTAACTAATAAAATATTAATGCATGTCATCAAAAATTATATAGTTGGATTTGTACTTGACCATAGTTTTCAATGATATTATTTTTGCTGACATGCATTAATATTTTGTTAGTTAAATCCAAGGTCAAAATTTGGCACAAAATACAAAGGGGACCAATAAACCAGGACGAAGGCAGTAGTATCTTAGATTGGATTATTAATTGCCATGCATGACACAAAGTAGTATAACATTCGGTATCATGATATGATACCACATCATCTCTTTTCTCATTTAATTGTGTGGCACATCATCAGAAAAGCCTAATTGGCATGCATAATACCGCTTATGATACTCCCATTACGGGCAGCCTAACTCTACAGCTAGCTAGCTACGTGTTTTATTTGCAACTCGCATGAGTCAATTTTTGGAGAATGCACCCTGAGGCATGTGGCGCCACGATGATGCGAGCCTGGAACGAGCCCGAGCAGAAGATGTCGCAGGCTCGCGGCTGGCCACAGCGTCCGAGGCGGATGGGGAATTTTTTGTTTTAGACAGCAAACCTCACTGAAGATGGGTATGACGCAGTGAGTGCTACCGAGATGCGCTGTCACAACGGTACGAGAGGCATGGGGACGAGTCGGGGTGAGTGGCTAGCGGAGGAAGAAGGGAGAAGAAACAAGAAGAGGGGAAGAACGGAGGCAGGAGAAAGAAGGACGCACCCTAGCCGTCCGGTTTTAATCCAACGGCTGGAAATTTTGATTAACATCAATTTACATATAACCACAGCCATAATAAGGCCGATAATCCTACACTTATGAAGACTTACGTCAAGTTTTACGTAACCTTCCCTCAATAATCCCCCCCCCCCCCCCCCCCCACATTTTAACTGGGGTGGGCCCCTCCTTCCCCTGGATCCCAATCATAAATTACCATCTGGCTAAACACGCAAAATTACGTTAACTTTGTTCGTAGATGTAGCATTACTCTAATAAGGCACTCATGCGCGTGCACAAGTGCACGCAGGTATCCCCACACATTAAGTTGCATGGGAGCTTGATACTCCATTCTAATGATTGAAAGGCAGACACGTCTTAAAATTTAAATTTGGTCAATAATATTACTCCTTCGATTCAGTAATATAACATGTTTTGGTTACATAAATATAGATTGTATACGCACTGAAAAGAGCAAACAAATCTATACCTACTAATAATGTACGGATTGCTTCTGGCTGTTCACCGGCAGCATTTTTACAGAAAACCCCTTTTGTTTTTAGGTAATTAACTCGCCATCCACATTTAAATGAGAAAACGAACCGTTTTACTGTTTTACAGAAACCCCCCTCCCTTTTCTGGTAAATAACCCGCACTCCACCATTAAGTGGCAGAAAACGAATCATTTTTTGCGTTTTAGTGAAAAAACCCCTTGCCGTTTCTATAATTAACCCGCAGTCCATCTCGAACAAATAATACTTTTTTAAAATATCCATATCTTTTAAACCCTAACTCCGATTTTAACATGTTATATATGAAATTTGATTAGAAAAATGTGTAGAATATGAAATTGATGTTATTTTACCTATTAAATATTTTGAAAATCCTATTTAGGGTGCAACCTTAATCAATAGCGCACGATCCATCTTTCTTTCATACCGACACCGACCCAGATTGCAATGAACACCTCATCAAAGCCAAATTGGAGACGAAACAAATCGTCGATAACCGTGCATGTACGCCTCGGCAAAATCTTGCATGAAAAAAAAGCAGATTTCTCATCTTATGCCGAGAGAGAGAGAGAGACGCCTCGGCAAGACCTATTGGGGTCTTAGTCATGGTTATTGGGTTAGGGCCGTGCGGTATTTTCTTCTCCCGTTGCAATGCACGGGCTCTTTTGCTCGTACACTAAAATGTGTCTACGTACATCCGTTTTAGGAAAAAATAAATTAGAACATCTTATAATAGTGAATGGATGGTGTACATATTTTCATGACTTAGAAATTATACCTTTGAAAAGTTCTTTTCAATATGAATTTAAGGATATAATTTTTATCGCATTAACCCGTTTATTTTAACCAGGCATCGCCCCTTTCCATTACTAGCATTAACCCGTAAAAAAGCCCCGTATTTTATTGGTTATAAACTATTATTATTTTTTGGTCAAGGTTGGATATCAGGACGATGCATGCGTGCAAGGGAGTATAGAAGTATTAATTAATGAGTTCCACCTGTACTGTTGCATGCATGCTTTACTTTTGTTTTATGTCCCTCTTGTTTTTTTTTTCGGAAATATAAGATTTTTCTATGCATGTCAAACTTGTAACACATCTACTCTTCTCTGTCGGTACGAGTAGAATGTCTACCTCGTTACACGAGACGACAGAGCCACGTGGCAGGCGCAGCCGAGGAGCAGGTACCCCAAGGCCCTGGTGTTCCACGACGGCCGCCTCGCATTCCGGCCGACGGCCGGCAGCACGCTCGCCATGTTCATGTGGTTGCCATTCGGCGTTGCCCTTGGCGCCGCCCGCCTCGCCGTCGCGCTCACCGCGCCATATCGATATTCCACGCCGATCCTGGCAGCCACTGGCATGTCGTGGCGCCTCAAGGCCGGCGAGCGGCCGACGCTGCTGGGCGCCGACGGCGAGCGAGGACGTCCGCGCGGGCAGCTGTACGTGTGCAACCACCGCACGCTTATCGACCCGGTGTACATATCGGTGGCGCTGGACCGACCGGTGCGCGCCGTGTCGTATGGCCTGAGTCGCTTCTCGGATCTCCTCTCGCCGATCGGCCGCACCGTGCGGCTGGCACGAGACCGCGACGTTGACGCAGGCATCATGGGCCGCCTCCTGAACAGCGGCGGCCTCCTCGTCGTCTCCCCCGAGGGCACCACCTGCCGCGAGCCGTACCTGCTCCGCTTCAGTCCGCTGTTCGCGGAGCTCAGCGACGACGTGGTCCCCGTGGGCCTCGCCGCCGAGACGGCCATGTTCTACGCTACCACCGCGGGGGGGCTCAAATTCCTGGACTCGCTCTACTACATGGTCAATCCGAGGATGTGCTACACGGTGCAGTTTCTGGAGCGGGTGAGCACGTCGGCGGTCAGGGAGAGGAAGGTGCCGAGCACCGACGTGGCCAACCTCGTGCAGAGGAAGATGGGGGATGCGCTCGGATACGGCTGCACCATGTTCAACAGGAAGGACAAATACCTCATGCTTGCCGGCAACGAGGGCTAAGTGCTCGATTGCTCCTGCAGTGAGGAGCTAAGAACAACCGATGATGAGTCGATCATATCTAAGCTACACTCTTTTGTCTTACGGTCAGTTCAGGATGGGTCATAGACGACACCTCACCTCATAGCTGCAATATGGAGCTCCTTGTATCTGTATTGAATGCTCTAGACAAAAAAGTTTGCCATGGTTAAAGTAATAGATTTGAATGGTCGGCCTTGACCATGGTTAAAGTAATATTACCGAGTAGATTTGAATGGTCTAAACAAAAAAGTTTGCCATGGTTATTATAATAATTTTCCATGTCGAAAATATAATTTTGCCATGGTCTAATATACAACATTGCCCCGGTCCAAACAAAAAGAATGCCATGGTTGAAAAAGAAATCTGCCATGGTGCGAACAATAAACTTGCCATGGTCCAAACAAAAAGAATCCCATCGTTGAAAAATAAATATGTGATACGTCTCCAACTTATCTATAACTAGCAAAACGGCCCGTGCGTTGCAACGGGAGAAAAAAATCATAATCTCGAATGGCCATGATCACATTTTGCTGCATCACCGAGATACACTAGCTATCACCCTCATTTTCGTAAAATCGTTAACAATTTTTGAAAATCATGAACATTTTTTTAAACTCGTGAACATATTTGAAATCGTGAACATTTTTCAAATTCATGAACATTTTTACAGATTTTCGAGCATTTTCTAAAATAATGAACATTTTGTACTATTTGCAAAAAATTGTTTTAAAATTGTGAACATTTTTTAAAACATCTTTCTTGAATCGGCGAACATTTCTAGAATCGACGAACATTTTTTTGGAAATTGGTGGAACAATTTTTGAAATTCACGAACATTTTTTTGATTTAACGAACATTTTTTGAAATGCATGATCATTTTATGAATCAGCGAACATTTTATGCATCAATAAACTATTTTGTAAGCCATGAACAGTGTTTGAATATTTAGGATATTTTTCAATTCATGAACATTTTATGAATTGGCGAAATTTTGTTCAATTTCATTAACATTTTTTAATACACGAACTTTTAAAAAAAATTATGAACATTTTTTGATTTCCCAAACATTTGTTTTCAAAATTGCAGACATTTTTTAATATGCGAACATTTTTTAAAAATCGCGAACATTTTCTGAATGCACAAACATTTATGAATTATTAAACATTTTATTTCGAAATTCTATTCGGAACTTTTTTTGAAGTCCCAAATTATTTAAAGTAGAAAAAAACGAAGACGGAAAACGAAAACGAAAAATAAAAAATTAAATTAAAAAAAGGCCGCCCCGGACATGGGGCGGCCCAAACAGGCGCGCTGTGTCTTCTCCCAGCACGCAGAGCGCAGTATAGGAGGTTCCTGCTGCATGGGCCGGCCCAGGTGGGATTCCCCTGTGTGAAACGTTTTTTTATCACTTATAGGTGGCATCGATGGGTAATATTTTGCAACTTTGGAGGCAATTTCGATGACGTACCGCCAGAAGCACTCCTTCCTTTATTATTAGGTATATCTATAATTTATAAAGTATTTATACTATATTTACTTCGTCTCCTATCCAGCGCCTAAATATACTGAGCCGCTATGGCGCAGAGTAAAAATTATGCCTCTCTCGCGCCTCCCACCCCCCCCCCCCCCCACCACGGCCTCTTCACCGACGCACCTCCCGCGACCGTCTGCCAGCCCCGCCGCTATTTCGTCGCCTCCCTTGGCCCTCGCCACCCTTCTGCCCGACTCCGAGCCCGTTCGCCGCTCGTCGCCGTCCCCGGAATCAAGGTGAAACGCCGTCGCCGTTGCCTTAACCGATTTGTCGGATTGCTCTTGCAGAATTCTTCCTTTTTTGGCGGCTACCTCATCTGACCTTGCTTGCACACCGTTGCAAGTCATTCCCACGCGTCGCCGCCCGCTGGTTTGGCCGAAACGTCACCGGCCAGCCGGTGCACCACCACCGCCTTTGTCGGAGGAGTAAAAACCAGGGTATTCTAGAAGCGTAGTCAATTACCATCACTACCATAGAAAGAAACTACGATCCGGCGTAAAAGGGAGATTGGTTTCCCTAAAGAAGAGTCCACACCGACCCTGGCATCTCCCTTGACAAGATGGACCGACTTGTCTCCCAGGGCAAAATCCTGCGGTCCACCCGGCATTTAAAGGTTCGGTAAGGACATCTCTTCCAAGTCACTGCGCCGGCCTATAAAGGAGAAGAACCTATCTAGAAGGACGGTGGGGGCGATGCATCTAGGCTAAAAAACATCGAAGACTTTGGCGGACGACAAGACTGGACGTTGGCGCGGCGTAAAGCAGGAGGAGGGCGGTGCGGCGCGTCACATCGAAGGAAATACTCGAGCGCCTGACACGCCCCAGTGTCAGCTCATCTACTGCAATGTGACAAAGGCAAGTGGAACGCCTCAACCGACCATTATTTGTATATCGTCATATATATACACCAACTACAGCAATATTAAAATAAAATTTTCATTATTCTGCAAAAATATCATATGCGGTGCAAATCAGTGTATGCAGTTAATATTTAGATTACTATTTACTTTACTATTCAATATTATTCAAATAATTATTGTTACTATTCGTTACTATTCCAATTATTGGTGCTTGTCTGGTTATTAATATGGCTAATTCAATCTTATATGCTTATATGCAGGATCATTTAGCTGGTTACCGAAATCAAATATACGGCTTGTTTGTGCTTCGCATGTTGTGAAATTCCTACTCGGTACTCACCATATTTGTCATTATATTGTATCAGATGTACCTAGTTACGTTCACTTGACAGTTTTAATTGCAAACTTATGGGTTAAATTTTTATCGTCTTCCCAGGCAGTTCCATCTGAAGGGAACACTTCTCTACGGCCACAAGGTTCTCATCAAACGCCACTCTGGGCTACACAGAGAACTACACACGCAGAGTTTTCTCCTATAGGATCCCTAGTATAAGAACTTTTTCCATAAATTCATAAATAAAAATATCAAGTGAAACCAAGAAACTACATCATTTCGACAACATAATTTACATATCGTTTTCCCTTTCGGAAGACTCCGAAGGGATTACATAAACTAGGAAATTATTTTAATATTCTTGGCGATCACAGCGCCTTCTTGGCTATACTACAAGGTGGTGGTGGTGGCTAGACTACTCTGATGCTCTCTTCTTCGTGTGCTCGCTCTCCCTCTTCTGCTTGTTCCGCTTGTTTTTTGCTCTGATGAGAGCGCCTCCTTTTATAGGCGCGAGGGAAGCACCGGATAAGCTTCACCCATTTATTTTAATATGCCATAGCTTCGTGAGCTGGCTTCTAGACCATCGACGTGCATTTCTTCACGAGTTATTGTTGCTTGGGCACATTCGAGACAGTACCCGACAAGTAGATTCATTCACTGCCTAAATGGACTTTCACGTGGAAACTTTCTGAAAAGCTTCACGTGGGGTGTGTCTGCTGGCGAATAATCTTCTAACCTTCAGTGTCTTCTAGCATATGAGTAATATCATGCACAGATGATTCTTACTCACGTTGTTGTCTTCTTTTCTAACTCACACCGTTGGCTTGATCTTGAAAACCGCCTTCTTCTCCGATGCATGTGGCCATGCTAAAGCTCTTAATTTATTTATTTATATATATATATATATATATATATATATATATATATATATATATATATATATATATATCACCCAGGGTGTAGAATAAGTTATTCTTCACCCAAGGTAATCTTACGATCGTTTCATAAATAAATTATATCTCGTATACAAATAGTTACATTCGTATTGATTTACTACGTAAAATTTGGCATAAGAAAACAAAAATATAGGTTATAAGACCAGAAAAATTGCATTTTATGTATATTTTACACTATGTTTTTACGTTCGTAATTTTACGTAACATAAAATATTTTTACGGCGATTATATATTTTCTGACGTTCTCTTTTTACGTATAAAATCAGATAAAATTTACGCAACATAAAAATACGATGCATTGATGTTAAAATAAAGAGGGGGTGAAGAATAAATATTCCTCACCCAGGGTGACGAATAGCGCGACCCTATATATATAACTACACCCGGTAGTAGGATGCATTAGTGTAGATTTTTTAACACCCGGGGATTATGTCACCCCTCTGGGTGGCAGTGCCACCCCCTGTTATCCCTGTTCAATGCATGCCTCGTGATCCGTGCAAACACTATGCTATTGACATTCCTTCATCGAGATTCAGTTAATGAAGCTTGCTAATGATCACACTAACACAGTTCCAGTAGAGTATGTGTTAGGCTAGGGGTATCAAAATATCAGGTCATGAATACTTTAACCAAAAAGATTCCCTAATAGTATAAAAAGTAGTATAACTTACTAACTTTCTGTAATAGTATAAAAAATTGGTTGGTGATTAAGACTTGTATTCCTAAAATAAGTCCCCATGAACTCAAAAAAGATTCCCCAAAAAAGATTCATGCGTATACACATGTATCAACATTTAACCTTGTTAATACTTAATGCTATGAACTCGTCTCAGTGCAATTAGACAAATGGAAGACTAATCAATGGCAGACCTAAAATATGTTACACGGATCTCAAAGCCAGATCAGACGGAAGCCAGAGGGGTGGCAAAGACATAATAATCATATATATATATATATATATATATATATATATATATATATATATATATATATATATATATATATATAGATCTATTCTGCTAATATTAGCAGAATAATATTCTGCTAACATTTCCGAACTGCATGCTCAACGCAAATGCACGGCATTTTGAAGCAAAGAGTACTGCAATGCTAGGCGAGGCGAACTGCTCGTCACAGAAAAAACTGCACGCGATTTTTTCGATACTGTTTTCGATCTAGTTTTTAACCATTTGTCGGAACAAGGCGTGTGATACGGCGTTGAAAAGCTATGGATAAGGCGCAACTTCGCCATCTTGAACACTTTTCAAGATTCTTCACGGCTTAAAAGCAGTTTTGAAAACGGTGCGGTGCCCGATGACTGGCAGCGAGCGAATTTTCGTGATTTTTTCTAAACCGCTCGTCGGAATGATACAAATGATACGCCATTGGAAACATATCATCGAGGCGCAACTTTTTAATATAGAATACCCTCTCTAATTCCTTACGGTGTAAGAGCAGTTTCAAATTTACCGAAACGCGAAAACTCTGTTTTTCAAATTTGCGATTTTTTTGGTACGGTTTTCGCTGCAGTTTTTTAACCGTTTGTCGAAATGAGGCATGTGATACGCCGTTAGAAAGCTATGGAAGAGGCGCAACTTTCATATATAGAATATGTTTTGATATTCCTTACGGTTTTAAATTAATTTTGAATATTGTGCGGCAGCCGACGAGTGACAGCGGCCTTTTTTCGTAATTTTTTTCCAAACCGCTCATCGGAATGACGCAAATGATACGCCGTTGGAAAGATATCGACGAGGCACAACTTTTTCATATAGAATACTCTCTAATTCCTTACAGTTTAAGAGCAGTTTTGATTTTACCGAAATGCGGACATTCTGTTTTTCGCGACATCAAAATCGACGAAGTAAACTGCATCATACAGAAAACTGCACTGTTTCAGACGGAAAACCGCACTGCATCAGATTGGCAAGCGAACTGCATGATTTTTTTTGTCAGACGTAAATTTTCCCAGACGAGGAAGTGTACTGCACTTCACATCGGTCTTAAGTGAACCGTAACACTATCGAGAAGTGAACCACATTACATTTTTTTTGTCGTTCTGTAACAATTTTCTGCACTTACAAGATGAACAGCATCATACGGCCGACCGCACTGCTTCAGACAGAAAACCGCACTGCATCAGACGGGCAAGTGAACTGCATAATTTTTTTGTCGAACGTAAAATTTTTCAGACGAGAAAGTGGACCGCACTTCACATCAGGCGTAAGTGAACCGCAACACTATCGAGAACTGAACCGCATTACTTTTTTTTGTCGTTTCCGTAACATTTTTTCTGCACTTCACATGGGGAGTAAGTGAACCGCGACACTACCGAAAGTGAACCGTGTTACTTTTTTTTGTCATTTTCCTATCATTTTTTGCACTTCACATTGGGTGTAAGTGAACCGCAACACTACCAAAAGTGAACCGTAACACTCTCGAAAGTGAACCGCATTATTTTTTTGCTAGTGAACTTTGAAACCTTTTTTTCAACCGCCCCACAAACCAAACAAAGTGCATTAGAAAAAGAAGTGAACCTCTCGTGGGAATTTATTTTTCTCTATTTTTACAAAGTGAACCACTAACCACCACAAAATGGACCACAACATATTTTTCTCTCGAAATATATAGCATGAAAAATAAACCACAAACTGCTAGTTGTTTGCCTGTTCTCTTCTGTTACATCAAATAAAACAGATCAAACCGCCCGTGCGCGGACAAATGAACCGATGCACATGGTACAAGAGAACCACCTGCTACCCACCTAGCCAAACTGGACATCCCCATCGGCGAACCGCGCATTCAAAGCCTGTAACACCCCATGTAATTAACTACAGTAATCACCTATTAACAGTGCCATGTCATCATGATTAGCAGTGTATGATCATCATTAGCATCATACCGCATTTTAAATTCAAATTCAAGTTGCAAATCAAATTAAAGGTGAAATTAAAAGTTGTACAAAACCAAAACCTAAAATGTTCATAAAATAGCAAATAATTCAGAGACAATTATAAAAATGTAGTCAACATTTATTTAATTAGTTAAATGACTCCATCATCAATAAAACAGCACCAAACAACAACTTATATTACCTTTCTATTTAATTAAAATTCAAATGGAATCCTACTTAGCTCAAATCAATTTTTGGGGATAGGTAAAACTGCACTGATAATTTTGGACTAAGTCACATATTTTACTAAACTAAAATTGTGTCTAACTAATTGCAAAACAGTAAAAAGGAAATAAACAAAAACAGAAAATAGAAAGAAAAAGAAAGGAGAAAAGCCCCCCCCTGGCCCGACTGGGCCGAAGCCCAGCCCAGCCCAGCCAGGCCGGCCTGCCTGCCGCGCCTGTATGGCCCCGTCGGCCGAACCCTAGCCAGCCGCCCCCCCCATTTTCCCCCCTCGCCTCTCTCCCGCTCTCCCGAGACGCCGCCGCCGCCCGTCGCTCGGTCGCTCGTCGTCGCCGTCCTCTCGCCATCGCCTCCCCGAGCTCCTCCCCGACGGCATCACCGCGCCTCGCCGCCCCTCTCCCCTTCACCGCACGTGAGGGCCCCGCTTTCCTCCCTCCCCTTCCTCTCTGTAGCCGCCATCGTCGTCGTCGTCGCCGCCGCACGCCGTGCCTCGCCCTGCCTCGCCTGCCCTGCCTTCTCCTCCCGCACGCGTTGCGCCTGGCTGCCGCCTGCCTTGCCGTGGCCTCACCCGAGCCGCTCCCTTGCCACCCGCGCGCGTCCCGCTGCCGCTGCCGTCCCCTGCTCCGCCCGCCGTCTCCTGCCGCTGCTGCGCCCCGCCGCGCTGCTGCTGCCGCCGTCCAGCCGCACGCCGCCTGCCCCTGCTCCCCCGTCACCGTAGCCGCTCGTTGCCGCTCCCCTCGCTTGCCCGCGCTCACCCCGCGCCGGCCGCGTCCCTGGCCGTCCCTGCCTACTGCCGCCGCTGCCCCGTGTGCTGCTGCTGCTCATGCTCGGCCGCTGCTCCTCCTGCTAGTTGCTGCTTGCGCCGCTGCTCTGCCTGCTGCTGCCGTTGCTACAGTAACGTTCAGTTACTGTAGCGCGTGCTAGCTTTTATAAACTGCGTTGATTAGCCCCCTGAACAGCCTCAAAAAAGCAACTAAACAAAGTTTAATATGGCTAAAATAAATATGTGCGGTTAGTACACTTGAAAAACTCCAAGTTACTCCATTGGACCAACTCCAAAAGATCTACGGATTAATTCCTACAAAAATGACAAAAGTCAATGTTCTGTTAATTGGAATAACTGAAAAACAGATTATTGCCTTAGCCATTTTTAGAGCTGAATTTGAACCTGTACAGGAACTGTTCATACCATCAAATGGCATGGCCTTGAAGTACTTTTGGAGTAGAGTAAATCATCTTTAGGATGTATTTTCATTAGAGCTAAGAATAACCCATTATAGCCCTCACAAGATGGGTAAACAATAAACAGATTTCAGACTTAGAAGAATTTAAGAAATTTCAGAAAATAGTTTAAAACTTTGGAAAATCATAGTAAATTAACCGTAGCTCGGATCGAAAAACTTTCTACATGAAAGTTGCTCAGAACGACGAGACGAACTCAGATACGCTAACCACATACCCGCCGGATGCCTCTAACTACCCGAACATGCAACCATCCCCCTCCGGTCATCTGTCTGACAGATATCCGGAACCGGGAAAACTTTCCCGGATGGGTTCCCCCCTCCCTCGGTATCGTGAAGCACTGCGTTAGGTCACACCCGGCACAGCTTATCGTCATGTCTTGTATTGTGTTGCATTGTTTGCTTTGTATTTATTGTTTCTTCCCCCTCTTCTTCTCCGATAGCCCCGAGGCCGACGCTGCCCAGGAGACCGAGTACACTGCTGACGAAGACCTCTCTTTTGCCGCAAAGCAACCAGGCAAGCAAAACCCCCTTGACGCATGCCTCAATCACCTATTCTTTCTCCCTCTTGCTTGCATTAGAATTTGCTACTGCATTTGTTTTATCCTATTCTGATGCATAGCCTGTTTATTGTAACTTCTGTTGATACTTTACCTGATATCCTAAATGCTTAGTATAGGTTGGACAAAATCCATCTGTGGCCCCACCTTGTACTAGTTGCCCCGCTTAGTTACTAGTGCCCCGATCGATGTGATCGTCGGGCTGAGACCAGCACAGCACCGCACACTCCCTAAGTTGTCTGACTCTCCAGAGTCGTCCCCGAGTGACGAGGGTGATACCTCTTAACTCATTCCCGATGATGCCTCTGTAGTATAGCTAATCGGACGCGGATTACCGAGGGTGATTCCTCTTCATCCACCTCCGGTGAAGCTTCTGTCGTGCAACCTCCTCAAGTGTGGACCATCGAGGGTGATTCCTCCTGGTTCTCCTTGTCGGATTCATCGAGTAGGAATCCATTGAGGGTGATTCCTCGGATTCCCCTTTGATGTGATGGACACACGGATACCTTACTTTTACTACAGACCCCGGGTAAAGTCGGGTTGACCCCGAGGGGTACCCGCGAGAGATGTGAAGTCGGGTTGACCTGGGAGGCACCCGCGAGATAGTCGGAACGACAGGTGTACTGATCGTCTCCGCGAGCTACTAATAATGCGATAACGGATTTGGGTATTGATCTGAGTGGGTCGTCGTGCCCTATACGCACTACCACCACGTGGGATAATGGGTATGGGCCCCTCTACGTCGTACGTTTCTCCCGAAAGCTATGTCAGACGTCCAGTTCAGCATTGTGGCACGGTCGGATCGTGCCGTTGGCGCTGGTATCCACCGTCCTCACAACGACCCGGAGTGCACAAGGCGATGGCCCAAGACCCCTGAGCACTTAGGATGTAGACCGGCGGGGACCTCTCTGCTTAGCCTAGGTAGGACGCTGCTTCGTGTCGATTACCCGAGGCCGGGCATTACCCAGCAAGTGTGTCCGGCCAGATGTAATCGAGCGTGTTGGGTAACAGTAGTGCACCCCTGCAGGGAAGTTATCTATTCGAATAGCCGTGTCCACGGTAACAGGACGCTCAGTGTTGTATCCCGATCTATTACTACTTGAACTGGATACAAGTTAAATTAATTGTAAGCTCCGGGATTGCTTTCTCGCAGGGAGTCGAGAAAGGATCTCTGGGCTTTGCTTCAACATGCTTGTTAAATTATAATATGCTAATCTGCTCTCTTCTAATGCTGCAAGACCGCTGAAGATGCTAGTCTTCGATAGGCTAGGCCTTTCTCTCTATTCTGGCTTTGCTGCTATACAGTCCACAGATACAGCCTTTCACTTGATACCAATGCATAATTAGTATAGTTCTGATGTCAGTCTTGCAAGTACTTTGGATGAGTACTCACGGTTGCTTTGCTATTCTTTTTCCCCATACCAAATCGATGTTACACCAGATGCCGATGGGGCCCAGGAGCCAGACGCCACCGTAGGAGACTATTGCCAGGAGATCCCCGGAGGCCACTTCTTCTTCGTTGAGCCAGTCGACCAGGAGTAGTTTAGGAGGCTCCCAGGCAGGAGGCCTGCGCCTTTTCGATCTGTGTTGTTGTTTTGCCCCGCCTGTTAGGGCATATCTGTTTTACTTTTAAATATGTACTCAGATATCTAATGCTTTCGCTGACGCTTGTATGCGCAAGCTTATGTATTCGAGCCCTCGAGGCCCCTGGCTTGTAATAATAAGCTTGTATTATTTTATTTGTGTCTAGAGTTGTGTTGTGATATCTTCAAGTGAGTCCCTAGGCTTGATCGTGTGCATTTGCGTGTATGATTAGTGCACGATTAAGTCGGGGGCGTCACAGGTTGGTATCAGAGCCGACTGCCTGTAGGAAGCCCCTATCCAACTCCTTGGCCGTAGTTGAGTCTAGTGTTTCCGAAAACTATTTTACTAACATGGCTGTGTGGCTTACGGGCCCACGTCGCCAAATGGGTGGTATTAGGATCTTTTATTCCTCTTCTATACTCTGGGAATCTGAACCTCTCATCCTTTCGGGTTAAATGATTTTACTAACACTGACATTAGGATCTCGTGATCACGTCCACCCGGAGAGCTGGATTATCTGTGCTAGTTCCTTAACATTGATCTGATTAGTCTGATAATCACATTTCCCTCTCCATTGGTTTGTTTAACCTTTCTCTCCAAGTTATATTGTGCTTCTCACTGTCATTTGACACATTTGTTAAACAGCTATGCCATCCTTGGAAATCACATATCGATGTTATCATCGACAACATCCCTGACTTCCTGCCACTGCATTGCCGTTAACCCCGAGCGAGTTCAGGCTATTCTTGACTGGACTCCTCCGAAGAATGTCAAGCAAGTCAGGAGTTTTCTCGGACTCGCTAGTTATTGTCGACGATTCGTTGAGAACTTCTCGAAGATTGCCAAGCCATTAACTGATCTGCTCCACAAGGGTGTTAAATTTGAATGGACAGAAAAATGTCAAGAAAGCTTTCAGATGCTTAAAGATAAGTTGACATCTGCCCCAGTGTTAGCACCCCCGGATTCTCAAAAGGACTTCGAGATTTACTGTGATGCGTCTCGTCAAGGATTAGGCTGTGTCCTAATGCAAGAACGCAGAGTAGTTGCTTATGGCTCTAGTCAATTGCGTCCTCACGAGGAAAATTATCCGGTACATGATCTCGAGCTTGCTGCAGTTATTTATGCTCTGAAGCTATGGCGACATTACCTCCTTGGTAACCGTTGCGAGATATACACTGATCATAAGAGTTTGAAGTATCTGTATACCCAGCTAGACTTGAACCTTCGTCAACAGAGATGGCTCGAGACAATAGCCGATTATGATATGAATATTTCGTATACCCCTGGCAAGGCTAATGTAATGGCCGATGCTTTGAGTCGCAAGGCTTATTGCAACAACCTCATGGTTCAGGAAGCGCAACCTATGCTTTATGAAGAGCTTCGCAAATTGAACCTTCACATTGTTCCTCAGGGTTATCTCAATACCCTGGAGGTTGAGCCAGACCTCGAGTCCAACATCAAGACGAGACAGAACTATGACTCTGAAGTTGAGAAGATTAAGAACTTCCTCTCCAAGGGTAATCCTTCATTCTACCATGTTGGTGAGGATGGTGCCTTGTTCTTCAAAGGCCGACTAGTGGTCCCCAGAAGGCGCAATTTGGACTCTCGTTCGGATGTCATGAAAGAAGCGCACGACACGCCTTTGTCTATTCACCCCGGTAGTACCAAAATGTACCAAGACATTCGTCAACGGTACTGGTGGCCCGATATGAAACATGATATTGCCCAATACGTTGCTGAGTGTGACGTTTGCCGTCGCGTCAAGGCAGAACATCAAAGGCCTGCTGGAACCTTGCAACCACTTGAAATTCCGGAGTGGAAATGGGACAAAGTTCAAATGGACTTCATTACTGGTTTTCCCAGATCGCAGAAGGGTCATGATGCTATCTTTGTCGTCATCGACCGGTTCTCAAAGGTTGCTCACTTTTTACCTATCAAGGAGACTATCACTGCTAGTCAGTTAGCAGAATTGTATGTTTCCAGAATTGTGTCACTCCACGGTGTTTCGTTAGAGATCAGTTCAGATCGTGGCAGCCTTTTCACTTCCAGATTCTGGAGCAGTTTCCAAGAAGCCATGGGAACTCATCTGTCTTTTAGCACTGCTTATCACCCTCAGTCTCAGGGTCAAGTTGAACGAGTCAATCAAGTGCTTGAAGATATGCTTCGAGCTTGTGTCATCTCATTCGGTAAGAAGTGGGAGGAATCTCTCCCATATGCCGAATTCTCTTACAACAATAGCTATCAAGCTAGTTTGAAGATGGCACCCTTTGAAGTTCTCTATGGACGTAAGTGTCGAACCCCTCTGAATTGGTCAGAAACTGGGGAACGATCACTCGTTGGACCGGACATTATTCAACAAGCTGAAGAACAAGTCCGCATTATCCGTGAAAATTTGAAGACTGCTCAGTCTCGTCAGAAGAGCAACTATGACCGAAAGCACAAGGTAATGGTCTATCAACCTGGTGAACAGGCATACCTTCGTGTTACTCCGTTCAAGGGCACTCATCGTTTCGGGATCAAGGGCAAGTTAGCTCCCCGCTACATTGGCCCGTTCCGAATTCTCGCAAGACGTGGAGAAGTGGCATATCAACTTGAGTTGCCGCCAAACCTTTCTCAAGTGCATGACGTCTTTCACGTATCGCAACTTCGACGCTGCTTCAAGGATCCTATCCGAGCTGTGGATCATGAAGTGCTTGAATTGCGAGAAGATCTGTCTTATCCAGAATATCCGATCCGCGTTCTTGATCAAACTGAACGTCGGACTCGCCAGAAGTCGATCAAGTTCCTCAAGGTTCAGTGGTCGAATCATTCTAAAGATGAAGCCACTTGGGAACGCGAGGACCGTCTTCGTGAAGAATATCCTGCTTTCTTTCAGTCTTCCTCTTAATTCTCGGGACGAGAATTCTTGTTAGAGGAGGAGAATTGTAACACCCCATGTAATTAACTACAGTAATCACCTATTAACAGTGCCATGTCATCATGATTAGCAGTGTATGATCATCATTAGCATCATACCGCATTTTAAATTCAAATTCAAGTTGCAAATCAAATTAAAGGTGAAATTAAAAGTTGTACAAAACCAAAAACTAAAATGTTCATAAAATAGAAAATAATTCAGAGACAATTATAAAAATGTAGTCAACATTTATTTAATTAGTTAAATGACTCCATCATCAATAAAACAGCACCAAACAACAACTTATATTACCTTTCTATTTAATTAAAATTCAAATGGAATCCTACTTAGCTCAAATCAATTTTTGGGGATAGGTAAAACTGCACTGATAATTTTGGACTAATTCACATATTTTACTAAACTAAAATTGTGTCTAACTAATTGCAAAACAGTAAAAAGGAAATAAACAAAAACAGAAAATAGAAAGAAAAAGAAAGGAGAAAAGCCCCCCCCCTGGCCCGACTGGGCCGAAGCCCAGCCCAGCCCAGCCAGGCCGGCCTGCCTGCCGCGCCTGTATGGCCCCGTCGGCCGAACCCTAGCCAGCCGCCCCCCCCATTTTCCCCCCTCGCCTCTCTCCCGCTCTCCCGAGACGCCGCCGCCGCCCGTCGCTCGGTCGCTCGTCGTCGCCGTCCTCTCGCCATCGCCTCCCCGAGCTCCTCCCCGACGGCATCACCGCGCCTCGCCGCCCCTCTCCCCTTCACCGCACGTGAGGGCCCCGCTTTCCTCCCTCCCCTTCCTCTCTGTAGCCGCCATCGTCGTCGTCGTCGCCGCCGCACGCCGTGCCTCGCCCTGCCTCGCCTGCCCTGCCTTCTCCTCCCGCACGCGTTGCGCCTGGCTGCCGCCTGCCTTGCCGTGGCCTCACCCGAGCCGCTCCCTTGCCACCCGCGCGCGTCCCGCTGCCGCTGCCGTCCCCTGCTCCGCCCGCCGTCTCCTGCCGCTGCTGCGCCCCGCCGCGCTGCTGCTGCCGCCGTCCAGCCGCACGCCGCCTGCCCCTGCTCCCCCGTCACCGTAGCCGCTCGCTGCCGCTCCCCTCGCTTGCCCGCGCTCACCCCGCGCCGGCCGCGTCCCTGGCCGTCCCTGCCTACTGCCGCCGCTGCCCCGTGTGCTGCTGCTGCTCATGCTCGGCCGCTGCTCCTCCTGCTAGTTGCTGCTTGCGCCGCTGCTCTGCCTGCTGCTGCCGTTGCTACAGTAACGTTCAGTTACTGTAGCGCGTGCTAGCTTTTCTAAAACTGCGTTGATTAGCCCCCTGAACAGCCTCAAAAAAGCAACTAAACAAAGTTTAATATGGCTAAAATAAATATGTGCGGTTAGTACACTTGACAAACTCCAAGTTACTCCATTGGACCAACTCCAAAAGATCTACGGATTAATTCCTACAAAAATGACAAAAGTCAATGTTCTGTTAATTGGAATAACTGAAAAACAGATTATTGCCTTAGCCATTTTTAGAGCTGAATTTGAACCTGTACAGGAACTGTTCATACCATCAAATGGCATGGCCTTGAAGTACTTTTGGAGTAGAGTAAATCATCTTTAGGATGTATTTTCATTAGAGCTAAGAATAACCCATTATAGCCCTCACAAGATGGGTAAACAATAAACAGATTTCAGACTTAGAAGAATTTAAGAAATTTCAGAAAATAGTTTAAAACTTTGGAAAATCATAGTAAATTAACCGTAGCTCGGATCGAAAAACTTTCTACATGAAAGTTGCTCAGAACGACGAGACGAACTCAGATACGCTAACCACATACCCGCCGGATGCCTCTAACTACCCGAACATGCAACCATCCCCCTCCGGTCATCTGTCTGACAGATATCCGGAACCGGGAAAACTTTCCCGGATGGGTTCCCCCCTCCCTCGGTATCGTGAAGCACTGCGTTAGGTCACACCCGGCACAGCTTATCGTCATGTCTTGTATTGTGTTGCATTGTTTGCTTTGTATTTATTGTTTCTTCCCCCTCTTCTTCTCCGATAGCCCCGAGGCCGACGCTGCCCAGGAGACCGAGTACACTGCTGACGAAGACCTCTCTTTTGCCGCAAAGCAACCAGGCAAGCAAAACCCCCTTGACGCATGCCTCAATCACCTATTCTTTCTCCCTCTTGCTTGCATTAGAATTTGCTACTGCATTTGTTTTATCCTATTCTGATGCATAGCCTGTTTATTGTAACTTCTGTTGATACATTACCTGATATCCTAAATGCTTAGTATAGGTTGGACAAAATCCATCTGTGGCCCCACCTTGTACTAGTTGCCCCGCTTAGTTACTAGTGCCCCGATCGATGTGATCGTCGGGCTGAGACCAGCACAGCACCGCACACTCCCTAAGTTGTCTGACTCTCCAGAGTCGTCCCCGAGTGACGAGGGTGATACCTCTTAACTCACTCCCGATGATGCCTCTGTAGTATAGCTAATCGGACGCGGATTACCGAGGGTGATTCCTCTTCATCCACCTCCGGTGAAGCTTCTGTCGTGCAACCTCCTCAAGTGTGGACCATCGAGGGTGATTCCTCCTGGTTCTCCTTGTCGGATTCATCGAGTAGGAATCCATCGAGGGTGATTCCTCGGATTCCCCTTTGATGTGATGGACACACGGATACCTTACTTTTACTACAGACCCCGGGTAAAGTCGGGTTGACCCCGAGGGGTACCCGCGAGAGATGTGAAGTCGGGTTGACCTGGGAGGCACCCGCGAGATAGTCGGAACGACAGGTGTACTGATCGTCTCCGCGAGCTACTAATAATGCGATAACGGATTTGGGTATTGATCTGAGTGGGTCGTCGTGCCCTATACGCACTACCACCACGTGGGATAATGGGTATGGGCCCCTCTACGTCGTACGTTTCTCCCGAAAGCTATGTCAGACGTCCAGTTCAGCATTGTGGCACGGTCGGATCGTGCCGTTGGCGCTGGTATCCACCGTCCTCACAACGACCCGGAGTGCACAAGGCGATGGCCCAAGACCCCTGAGCACTTAGGATGTAGACCGGCGGGGACCTCTCTGCTTAGCCTAGGTAGGACGCTGCTTCGTGTCGATTACCCGAGGCCGGGCATTACCCAGCAAGTGTGTCCGGCCAGATGTAATCGAGCGTGTTGGGTAACAGTAGTGCACCCCTGCAGGGAAGTTATCTATTCGAATAGCCGTGTCCACGGTAACAGGACGCTCAGTGTTGTATCCCGATCTATTACTACTTGAACTGGATACAAGTTAAATTAATTGTAAGCTTCGGGATTGCTTTCTCGCAGGGAGTCGAGAAAGGATCTCTGGGCTTTGCTTCAACATGCTTGTTAAATTATAATATGCTAATCTGCTCTCTTCTAATGCTGCAAGACCGCTGAAGATGCTAGTCTTCGATAGGCTAGGCCTTTCTCTCTATTCTGGCTTTGCTGCTATACAGTCCACAGATACAGCCTTTCACTTGATACCAATGCATAATTAGTATAGTTCTGATGTCAGTCTTGCAAGTACTTTGGATGAGTACTCACGGTTGCTTTGCTATTCTTTTTCCCCATACCAAATCGATGTTACACCAGATGCCGATGGGGCCCAGGAGCCAGACGCCACCGTAGGAGACTATTGCCAGGAGATCCCCGGAGGCCACTTCTTCGTTGAGCCAGTCGACCAGGAGTAGTTTAGGAGGCTCCCAGGCAGGAGGCCTGCGCCTTTTCGATCTGTGTTGTTGTTTTGCCCCGCCTGTTAGGGCATATCTGTTTTACTTTTAAATCTGTACTCAGATATCTAATGCTTTCGCTGACGCTTGTATGCGCAAGCTTATGTATTCGAGCCCTCGAGGCCCCTGGCTTGTAATAATAAGCTTGTATTATTTTATTTGTGTCTAGAGTTGTGTTGTGATATCTTCAAGTGAGTCCCTAGGCTTGATCGTGTGCATTTGCGTGTATGATTAGTGCACGATTAAGTCGGGGGCGTCACAAAGCCTGGACGCAAAAACATACTGCAACGCAATTTGATTTTTACTCAGAAAAAGAATTTGTTGTACCGCCAAGGGATCCTCACGGGGTTGCATCACTCGCCCGTTCTGTTTTCTGCAAGATGCCAAGAATGAACTGGACAAAGTCTTCACGGGCGAACTGCACGGGAGGGGCGCGCTGGCCTCGAATCAATCCTGCACAAGGACCCAGGTGAACTGCATCATCCATCCCCGCGCCTCTGCCTAAATGTAGCCGGCCACGGCGGCCATCCGAGCATGTGCTCGTGCGAGGCCCATGGTGCTCCCGTGCGGCGGCTGCCCTTGAGGTGGAGGGAGGTCCCGCTCATCTCGCCGATGGCCTACCCCCTTGGCTACCGGCTGGGGAAGGAAGGAGGGAGGAGGGCGATGAGCTCACCGCCGGCCATGTCTCTGTGGGAGATATGCCCTAGAGGCAATAATAAATGTTATTGATTATCTCCCTGTTCATAATTAGGTTTATGTTCCATGCTATAACTTCTATGGTTCTCGAGTCTACAATAACCACGAGGCTCGGAGGAAGACTCATATGCACGTGTGGGATAATAAACGGTAAAATGTATTCCTAGTCAAGCCTCTATGACTGGCTCAAGTATTGCATGATGATCCTGTTTTCCTGATCATGGGCATGGCTATGCCGGCAATTTTGAGGGCACAATTGTTGGTAGAACACTTGTGTTGAATCGACCCGATTGATGTTATGCTATGAGATACATTCGTCATAAGTTTATGGTTAATAACACAGAGAAGTTAATGTTTGCATAATTCCTTAGACCATGAGAGTGTCGAGTTTCTTCATGCTTGCTTCATGAACTTTGGGGTTTGTTAAACGTCATCCGTAAATGGGTGGCTATTACGGCGGCTTACGGGTTCATGGAAAAGTATGTCAAGGGACTTGATAGCTCAAGATTGGGATTTGCTCCTCCGACGATGGAGAGATATCTCTGGGCCCTCTTGGTGTTACGGTATCCATCATCGTCTGGCCAGACACAGGGTGATTTGATCACAGGGATGCCGGAACACGGGAACGAGAAAAGAGAACAATACCGGCAACGAGGTAACTGGCATTGTGGACAAGTGTTGATCCACGAGGATGCCGATGTTTCTCACCTCGGGTAATTGTAACATATCGCGAAGCAAAAGGAATAGTACACGGCAACTGGAGGTTCACTCGAATATTCATTCGTGTGGGTATAGGGGTCAATATGGGTGTCCACGGCTCCGATGTTGATCATTGATCGGAAGGGGTTCCGGGTCATGTCTATACTTCACCGAACCTATAGGGTCACACGCTTAAGGGTCATCTATCTGCTGAATACTAGACGGGGAGTCTGAGAGAAAATCACCGAAAAAGTTTCGGGCGAAACGGAAACGTTCCGGAGAGGATATCGGAATAGTTCCGGTGAAACTGAAAAGTTGTTTCAGGGTATTCCATAAAGTCAAATTGGTTTCGGCACATGCCTGGAAATTATTGGAAGGTACCAGAATTGTTCCGGTAACTTCTGAGATTTTTCAGAGACAAAAACCGGAAATGTTCCGGACTGCCGGAACCGCTTTAGTTGCTTTTCACAGATGAAAATCACTAAAACCGAAAAGTTGTTTCGGAGTGCACCATAAAGTCAAAATGGTTTCGGCACATGCCTGATAATTCTTGGAGGGTGCCAGAATCGTTCTGGAAACTTTCTGGAATTTTCCGGGATGAAAACCGGAAATGTTCCGGAGCTGCCGGAACAGCTTCAGATGCTTTTCGCAGATGAAAATCACTAAACCGGAATTGTTCCGGCTCGCGTTGAAAATTATTTTGGTGGGTACTGGAAATGTTCTAAGCCCACATGAATATTTTCAGTTCGATTAGACGCTGAAAAATGTCGTCGTGAATAGTGAAAGTGCTTTTTGGGATATTTATGGAAAAGTCACATTTTGGGATATTTTCCCAAAAGGTTTCTAGAAGGCTTGGGGGCCAAGCAACCCTACCCCTTGGATTTCCTATAAATAGAGGCGGAGGGGCTGCCTCCACACTCACTTCCTTCTCACATACAAGTGCCATGACATTTCTGGCTTCTCTCTCCCTCCCAGCGAAATAGTTTCGTAGAGCCGAAAGGCTGTCTGGGTTCCGGTGGGAACTAGTTCTGGACGGCGAAGCCCTGCCGGATAGATGACACCGTATGTGTGCAACTCTGTAGAGAGATCGTAGTTTCGGTCTTAGTTCGAGAGTGCCTCCCGAAGGGCTGTCCGTGTGACCGTCCGAGTTTTGGAGGTCCTCCCGAAGGGCTGTCCGAGTGACAGTCCGAGTTTCGGAGGTCCTCCCGAAGGGCTGTCCGCGACACAGTCCGGGGGACTGTGCGACCGCCTCCCGGAGGGCTGTCCGCGGGGCAGATGAGGGTATACATCCTCGTGGTTGGGAGGTTGTAAAATCCTAGCTGCGGGGATCTGCACCGCCGTTCGTCATCGACTCTACTTCCGCTGCGCTACGAGTCGGTAACGAATAAGATCAAACCTTGTATGCAGTCTCCATAGTGGTCCTGGGCTGGTGCGTAGGTCGAATTTTTTTGTTTTCTACTGCGTTACCCAACAGTGGCATCAAGAGCCGTGCTATGCGTAGATGCAGGTTGCGATCTAGAATACATAGAGATGTATGGGTGTTGCACAATATAATTAGGTAGTAGATGAGATCTATTGCTGAAAATTATTTGTGCGTGTAGTAGATGAAGTCTATTACCCGATGTTCTTGTTGCTTCCCTTGAATTTGCATATTTCTGATCTTGATAACAGTATGGTGGAGTTTCAATGTTCTGGCAATCCGCGATCCTGATTGATCAACGAAGTGCTAACAGTTCATTGAATTCCACCGTAGTTAAAAAGAAAGATGAAATTTTGCAGACGAAAGGGCAATGCAGATGTGATCTGCACGGGGGTCACGCGTATGACGAAGTATAGTATGGGGCTCGAGATTTTATTATCTCGTGTTTCATACACCCTGGAATGTTAATCTAGCGACTTGGATTATCATGCTTGATGATGGACGTTGGTAGCTTCGGTTTGTTTCGAAACCTTAGAAGCCACGTAAAATAAAATTTTGCATGGACCGATTAGAGGCGTCTAACTTGGTTTTGCAGGATGGTTTGCATGTGCATATGATGTGGTATAGCAGTGCTCATTATAATTTGATTATGTATGAGATGACTATATAATGTAAATTGATTAACATGACCTGCGTGTCATGATTCGGCATGATGGCTGGAGCCATATGATTGCACTTTAATGACCTGCGTTTCAACCTTATGTAATGCACTTATTTTATTAGCTATAGAGATAGCAATATTATCTGGTGCACCGACAAGGTGGTGGCAATCTTCCCGAAGGTGAACACCAACGCGAATGCCGAAGACGAAGAAATGAAAGACTTCTCCGTCAGAAAGGGCTATACCATATCATGCTATTATGAATTGCCTGAGATGTTTATCCCTTATGATGCACCCTTCTTGATTGCGCGGTAGACGCTTTTATTAGGGTGATCTCTCACAAAAATATCAAGTATATAGTGTTCTCCCAAGTGTAGCACCGTCACGGCACCTAACTTTTCGGGGTACGCCATGGATGCATGGGTGCGAACGATTAGGGATGTGTGAGGCGGGTGAGTTGAGACCTCGCAGCGAGATCACTTGGTTGTCTTGACGTTCAGGCATGAGTGTCATGAGCTCGGAACACACGCATCGAAAGATGAACAAGAGTCACATGGAGATGTGATCGGCAAGTTGGCCTACCGATTAAAATTCCCGTCATGAGATGATGATTCTATGGCGATGAATTGAAGTCTGGATCTTGTATCACTCAAAATCAATTATGAGAGATATTGATTTGAGTGGGAGCGCACTGTAGAATTAACTTGTTTAATTCTCAGTGCAATTAATTATGAACCCTGTCTAAGTGTGATTTGCATAATAGTTGTAGAATAATGGCTCGCGTTTCCACCTTCCCTATTAAAATTGAATAGCTGTTAAATATCTGGTTAAATCTTTACAGTTGGTAACGTAATGTGAGGATTGTCCTCTAGAGTGTCGAGAATGATTTTGTCCTATCGCATACTTTCGGTATTCTCCCGCTAATGCTATGGATCATGTGACTCTCGTCCTTCGATCCAAAAGCAAGAATTCATTTTCAGTCAAAGTGCAATATGTTTGCTTCCATGGGACCCGAACTTCGAAAGTTTGGATAGTTATGTGATATTCATGGAATCTGAAAATCATTTTCAGAGACAGACAAAGGCTAAAAGATATGAGATATCCAAAGCAATGTTTGTTTGCAAACTGTTAGTAAAAGAGTTTACTATGCATTAGACTGATAAGAGAGGGATCCAGGAGAACGCCTATCATATGATGAAAGGTGAATAAAACAACAACTTAAAGAGAAAGGAAGTGTCCGAAGGGTGTTAGTAAGACTTTCACGCCTAGGAAGTCCGAGGCTAACGCCACTCTTAAGTTGGGTGCTTCTTCTGAGAGTAGGAGAAATACTAAAAGTTAAACTGTTAGAAGTATAATGGCAAAAGGATAGAAGACTGGAATATCCAGCTCATGTATGAATGTCATACAGGTTTTTGATGTATAGATGGCTGGTTAAAGATATAGTTCTTGGGAATTATGGTTAAACATGTTAATCACTAATTCTTGGGTATTGTGAGTTAATCACAAAGATACCCGCTCGATTGCATTCTGTTGCAACTCGATGTAAGAACTACTATGGCCTGAAAGACTAGCCAGGAATGAGGTTTAGATACACGCAGGGAACATAGTAAATGTTACTATGCCTTCCATAGGTGTATTCCCTATGTATTTACTTTCATAATTCATTTTAGAGTTTCACAGTCTAGCCCTTTGCATAAGGTATCTTGCAAGAAGGTTGTTCATAAGAGAACTTTTGATGTTCGGTGTTATGAATAACATAAGGGCCATACTTTCATTATGAATGAGACGTATGTTATGAATATTGATAATAATACATACCTCTGGGTTTACTTTCATAATTCATTTTAGAGTTTCATATACTCTAGCCCTTTGCATAAGGTATCTTGCAAGAAGGTTATTCATAAGAGAACTTTTAATGTTCGGTGTTATGAATAACATGAAGGGCCATGCTTCCATCCAGGATGGGATGTATGTTGTGAATATTGATGGTAATATGATACATCCATAACACTGACGCTAAATGTCGCAAGACTAAAAGAATACCACATATGTGTGGCACTGCATTTGGTCACATTGGAGAAACCCGCATGAAAATTCCATTATGATGGATTTTGAAGTCATTTGATTTTGAATCATCTGACACTTGCAACTTTCCTCTGAAAGGTGAAGTGACTAAAATACCGTTCACAGGCCATAAGGAACGAGCAAAGAACATATTGGTGATCATACATTATGATGTGTGTAGTCCAATAAATGTTGTTGCAAGTAGTGGATTCATCTATCTTCAGAAATGACTCAAGTAGATATATGGATGTTTACTTGTTGAGACGTAAGTCTGGATCTTTTGAATTCATTCATAAGGTTTTCAAAAATGAAGTAGAAGTTGTTGTAACAAGAAAATTCTGTTTCTACAATTCGATTGCAGAAAGGAATATTTGAGTTACAAGTTTAGCGAATGTCTGATGAGTTGTGAAAGGGGTTTCATAACTTGCACCTCCCGGAACACCACTGCAAGTGGAGAGTCCGTGTAGATGTAATCGAACCATTTATGACATGGTAAGATAAAAGATGACATAAATAGATTTGCCATTATCCCTTTTAAAGAATGATGCTTTAGAGACTGCGGCTTTTACACTGAAAAGAGCTCCATCAGGTTTGTTGAAATGACGTCATGGTATGGTACGCCCAACCATGTTATATCTTTTCTTAACATTTGGAATATGGGGCTTGTGTAAAAGGTTACAAACCTATTCCAAATCAGACAAGTGCTACTTTGTAAGGTTATCCCAAGTCATTGGGTATTCCCCCACCACTATACCGAGGCAAAGGTTTTTTGCCACAAAACGGTATGCTTTTAAAGAGAATAGTTCTTACAAAAGGTGAGTGGGAGGACAGTGCAACTCGACGAGATAACCAGTATCTTTGTCATCAGGTCAAAGGAAAGGAACCTTGGAAGTGATTCCGGAGTTTCCTACTGCGACTGATACGGAAGCCTCTACATGAGATGTATGGACTTCGGTCGAACTTGCAGCTGAACCGCGTAGGAAAAACTCGTGCAAACCTCTCAGGTGCGCATACGAGATATTGTTGTTAGACAACAATATACCTACGATACACAAGGAAGCGTTGATGGGCCTTGACTCCGGAATTGGCTAAATGCCAATACAATCCGAGATAGTTTCCATATAAGTGATTCGAGATTAAAATCTTGATACACCTTTCGGAAGACTTAGAGTCTAACGAATATTTATGGAACTAAAAACTGATACGGATAAAATGTTTTATCCAAAAAGCTCGACTTGTTGCAATAACAAGTTCAAGGAGTTGACTACAATGAGATTGTCTCACCGTAGCGATGCTTAAAATCGGTTCAGGTTGAACTAGCAATTAATACATATTTCAATCATGAGATATGAAACATGGATGACAAAAAGATTTCCATCTGATGGAAATGAAACCTAGGACTTGTATGTGATACAGTCCAAAGTAATTTGTCGATCCAGAGGATGCTAGTAAGTATGCAAACTTCAGAGTTCCAGCGATGGACAGAAGAGAGCAAAGTGGAGTTGGAATCTTCGTTTTTGATGAAATGGTCAAGGGGGTTTGACTTCATCAAATGGGTATCGAAGATGCTTGTGATTCAAGAAAGTAAGTGGGAGCATAATAATATTTCTAAAAACCTTGTGTACTTAACACATTGTTAATTGGAAATAAATTTCTTGACACGAATTAGGACTTCATTTGAAAATAGTTTTTCAATGAAGTGCTTAGGCTAAATAGCCTCAATATTAGGCATGATGATCTATGGAGATAGATTTACCTAATGGGGCTAAGCAATGAATACATATTGACAAGATGCTAAAACCTTTTAGCATTTAAAACGCCAAGGAGAGATTCTTGCCGAAGTCACATGATGATCCTATTTTCCTGATCATGGGCATGGCTATGCCGGCAATTTTGAGGGCACAATTGTTGGTAGAACACTTGTGTTGAATCGACCCGATTGATGTTATGCTATGAGATACATTCGTCATAAGTTTATGGTTAATAACACAGAGAAGTTAATGTTTGCATAATTCCTTAGACCATGAGAGTGTCGAGTTTCTTCATGCTTGCTTCATGAACTTTGGGGTTTGTTAAACGTCATCCGTAAATGGGTGGCTATTACGGCGGCTTACGGCTTCATGGAAAAGTATGTCAAGGGACTTGATAGCTCAAGATTGGGATTTGCTCCTCCGACGATGGAGAGATATCTCTGGGCCCTCTCGGTGTTACGGTATCCATCATCGTCTGGCCAGACACAGGGTGATTTGATCACAGAGATGCCGGAACACGGGAACGAGAAAAGAGAACAATACCGGCAACGAGGTAACTGGCATTGTGGACAAGTGTTGATCCACGAGGATGCCGATGTTTCTCACCTCGGGTAATTGTAACATATCGCGAAGCAACAGGAATAGCACACGGCAACTGGAGGTTCACTCGAATATTCATTCGTGTGGGTATAGGGGTCAATATGGGTGTCCACGGCTCCGATGTTGATCATTGATCGGAAGGGGTTCCGGGTCATGTCTATACTTCACCGAACCTATAGGGTCACACGCTTAAGGATCATCTATCTGCTGAATACTAGACGGGGAGTCTGAGAGAAAATCACCGAAAAAGTTTCGGGCGAAACGGAAACGTTCCGGAGAGGATATCGGAATAGTTCCGGTGAAACTGAAAAGTTGTTTCAGGGTATTCCATAAAGTCAAATTGGTTTCGGCACATGCCTGGAAATTATTGGAAGGTACCAGAATTGTTCCGGTAACTTCTGAGATTTTTCAGAGACAAAAACCGGAAATGTTCCGGACTGCCGGAACCGCTTTAGTTGCTTTTCACAGATGAAAATCACTAAAACCGAAAAGTTGTTTCGGAGTGCACCATAAAGTCAAAATGGTTTCGGCACATGCCTGATAATTCTTGGAGGGTGCCAGAATCGTTCTGGAAACTTTCTGGAATTTTCCGGGATGAAAACCGGAAATGTTCCGGAGCTGCCGGAACCGCTTCAGATGCTTTTCGCAGATGAAAATCACTAAACCGGAATTGTTCCGGCTCGCGTTGAAAATTATTTTGGTGGGTACTGGAAATGTTCTAAGCCCACATGAATATTTTCAGTTCGATCAGACGCTGAAAAATGTCGTCGTGAATAGTGAAAGTGCTTTTTGGGATATTTATGGAAAATTCACCTTTTGGGATATTTTCCCAAAAGGTTTCTAGAAGGCTTGGGGGCCAAGCAACCCTACCCCTTGGATTTCCTATAAATAGAGGTGGAGGGGCTGCCTCCACACTCACTTCCTTCTCACATACAAGTGCCATGACATTTCTGGCTTCTCTCTCCCTCCCAGCGAAATAGTTTCGTAGAGCCGAAAGGCTGTCTGGGTTCCGGTGGGAACTAGTTCTGGACGGCGAAGCCCTGCCGGATAGATGACACCGTATGTGTGCAACTCTGTAGAGAGATCGTAGTTTCGGTCTTAGTTCGAGAGTGCCTCCCGAAGGGCTGTCCGTGTGACCGTCCGAGTTTTGGAGGTCCTCCCGAAGGGCTGTCCGAGTGACAGTCCGAGTTTCGGAGGTCCTCCCGAAGGGCTGTCCGTGACACCGTCTGGGGGACTGTGCGACCGCCTCCCGGAGGGCTGTCCGCGGGGCAGATGAGGGTATACATCCTCGTGGTTGGGAGGTTGTAAAATCCTAGCTGCGGGGATCTGCACCGCCGTTCGTCATCGACTCTACTTCCGCTGCGCTACGAGTCGGTAACGAATAAGATCAAACCTTGTATGCAGTCTCCATAGTGGTCCTGGGCTGGTGCGTAGGTCGAATTTTTTTATTTTCTACTGCGTTACCCAACAGTCTCACCTTTTCCCTCTCTGTTGACAGAAGCAGAGAACTGCGTGGTCGGGAGCAGAGAACCGCTGCAGGGAGACAAAATCTGAGGGATGCCAGAGAGGAGGAGGAGGAGGCTGCTCCTGCAGGCGAAGTGGACTGCTGGGCGGCATAGATGCGGGAGACGCCGGAGCCGGAGCGAGACCTGGGCTCGATGCTGCTGCGGGGGTGGTGCCCCCGGTCCTGCTGCCCCATGCCGGCGTCCTTGTGGTTGTTCCCGGGCCGGCCGAAGGAGCGGTTGTGCTGGCTAACACCGCCGTCGTCCTTCGTGCTCGAGCAGGACGACCAACCGGAGAGGGAGAGGGCGACTCGGGCCTCGGCGGCGCGGCCACGGTCGAAGGCCGTGGGGCGGAGTGGATCTAGCGGAGGCAGGGCCGAGAAAGGGTGGATCCGGTGGTGGTCGGGTTGGGATCGAAGTGGATGCGGTGGAGAAGGTGCGACGGCGCGCTGCCATGGTCAGGGTGGTTAGCCGGTTGTGGGGCGGCGACCATGCGGGAGAGCCGCCATGAGGGGCGGTGGGTGGAGGAGGGGCGGGGAAGGTTGGGGAGAGGGGCCATGGGGGTGCGTGCGCCAGGCAGGCTGGGGCGACGGAGATCCACGGACGGTGGCGCGGCCCTAGGCGGCCCCGGCGGCAGAAGCTAGAGCGGAGGGTTGGGTGTGGATCGGGAGGTGGGTGGAGAGAGGTGGGGGTCGTGCGGGCAGAGTGGGGAGGAAGAAGGCAGTCGGGTTTTTTTATGGGAGGGGGTGGGGTGGGTGGTCTGTTTCGCTCGCTGTGCGAAAGTGTTAGTAGAATAAGGTGGTTTTGTTAGTAGAATAAGGTCTTAAGGGGTATTAGTAGAATAGACCCACCCTATATATATATATATATTCATAGACCAAATGTGGTACCCCACCAGGCCTACATAAGGGGAGGGCCAAGGTCGAAAGGGGGACAAGCAAGTTAGCACCCACAGCACTAGCAGCAACTACGAGCAAGCAGAAGACTAGTAGCAAAGTGGAAGAGTAGAGTTAGGAGTGTTCGGACACTCTAGCTAGTACCCCGACCACTACTGGTCTCACCCCGACCACCACTTTTGTAACACCAAAACACTTGTGCTCCCCTGTTTATATCAATACTAACAGGACGTAGGGTTTTACGTTAACATGGCGGCCTGAACGTGTATAAAATCCCCTGTGTCTTTGCTTTCTTGTGTGCCTTTGCCTGTGGATTGACAAGGCGTTTAGCCCCTGGCCGAACTCATAAATACAGGGTATCCTTGATCCCTGGTGTCTGCAAAACACACTCCGACATCTGGCGCGCTAGGTAGGGGGCTAAGGCTAAGTCAAGAGGCTAGTAGCAAGGGCCAGCAGACATGGTCAGTGGCCAAGAACCACCGGTCCCTGAGCACTCTCAGGGAGATTCCTGGCATGAGATGGCTGAGGACGGACAATCCAATAATCCGGCCCAAGCTAAGGAGCGACCCCCCGAGCGGGTCCGTCGCCCCGCATGACGACAGCTCGGCTTTGAGACATCGCCCACGGCCGCCTTAAGGGCTGCTCGGGCGTTGTTGCGTCATCCACCTACCCCTGTGGAGGAACAACCCCTCTTGGGTTCCTGGCTCACGGAGGTAGCGGAGATGGTAAGCTTGGCGCGGCAACGCTCGGCTGGGAGCACCGCACGAACTCCCTCGAGGCAGGGCGACCCCGGTCGGTCGCCTCAATGGCCTCACCTTGTCGCTCAACTGGCGAGGGGCGATACGCTGCTAACCCCGCCAACCCGGTTCCTGCGAATCGCGCAGGCTCCCAGGGTCACACTGTTGGAAATATGCCCTAGAGGCAATAATATTGTATCATTATATTTCTATGTTCATAATTAAGAGTTTATATTCTATGCTATAACTGCTATGATCTTGGAATATGCGATTCAGTGGAAAACTCATATGCATGTGTGGAATGATAAACGGTATAATAAGATTCCTAGTCTCGCCTCTAAGACTAGCTCAAGTGTTGTTGGTGATCATGTTTTCCGGATCTTAGGATATCGTTCAGTGTAACGATAGTCCTAAAACAACTTTGAAAATATGACGTTAGAAGAACGATCGTATTGAATCGACCCAAACTTGTTTGTTATACTTTAAGATGTAGGAGATATGCCCTAGAGGCAATAATAAATGTTATTGATTATCTCCATGTTCATAATTATGTTTATGTTCCATGCTATAACTGCAATGATTCTCGAGTCTACAAATAAAACGAGGCTCGGAGGAAGACTCATTTGCACGTGTGGGATAATAAACGGTAAAATGTATTCCTAGTCAAGCCTCTATGACTGGCTCAAGTATTGCATGATGATCCTGTTTTCCTGATCATGGGCATGGCTATGCCGGCAATTTTGAGGGCACAATTGTTGGTAGAACACTTGTGTTGAATCGACCCAATATTGATGTTATGCTATGAGATACATTCGTCATAAGTTAATGGTTAATAACACAGGAAGTTAATGTTTGCATAATTCCTTAGACCATGAGAGTATCGAGTTTCTTCATGCTTGCTTCATGAACTTTGGGGTTTGTTAAACGTCATCCGTAAATGGGTGGCTATTACGGCGGCTTACGGGTTCATGGAAAAGTATGTCAAGTAACTTGATAGCTCAAGATTGGGATTTGCTCCTCCGACGATGGAGAGATATCTCTGGGCCCTCTCGGTGTTACGGTATCCATCATCGTCTGGCCAGACACAGGGTGATTTGATCACAGGGATGCCGGAACACGGGAACGAGAAAAGAGAACAATACCGGCAACGAGGTAACTGGCATAGTGGACAAGGTGTTGATCCACGGGGATGCCAACATGTCTCACCTCGGGTATTTGTAACATATCGCGAAGCAATAGGAATAGCACACGGCAACTGGAGGTTCACTCGAATATTCATTCGTGTGGGTATAGGGGTCAATATGGGTGTCCACGGCTCCGATGTTGATCATTGATCGGAAGGGGTTCCGGGTCATGTCTATGCTTCACCAAACCTATAGGGTCACACGCTTAAGGGTCATCTATCTGCTGAATACTAGACGAGGAGTCCGAGAGAAAGTCACTGGAAAAGTTTCGGAGACAACGGAAAAGTTCCGGAGAGAACACCGAAAAAGTTTCGGTAAAACCGAAAAGTTGTTTCGGATAAAACCATTGATCCAAAAAGGTTTCGGCAAGCACCGTGAATGTTTTGGAGGTTGCCAGATTGGTCTGGTAATTTCTGGAATTTTTCCGGAGAAAAAACCGAAAAAGGTTTTCGGAGCTGCCGGGATTGTTTACCGGGTAAACGAAGATGGTTTTAAATTAAACCACCATACCGGAAATGTTCCGGAGCGCGTCCAGATAATTTTAGAGGGTGCCGGAAATGTTCTGGGACCTTCCGGAATTTTTCAGAAGAAATAGTTTCGGAAAACATCTTGTCCCAGCGAGAGGGGACAAGATCCCACGGATCGTGGGGGCTGTTTTTGGGCTGTTTTTGGGGGCGCCCCCTTTAGGGGACAGCCCCCTTGTGGCTGGACAAAGTGTTGGGGGGCCCCCCATGGTGGGGGGCAGCCCCCACAAATGGTGGAGAGTGTTGGGAGGAAGGTGGGGCCCCATGGGGGAACACCATGGACAAGGGAACATGTTTTCTCCATGTTTGGTGGGAACATGTTTCCTTGTTTGGTGGGTGCTTGTTTTGTGGGCTGAAATTTCAGCCCCCCCCCCTCACCCCTTCCACCACTATATAAGGAGGTGGAGAGGAGCTCTCCATCCTCACTCCAACTCTCACACACATGGCATGCATGATCTGCCTTTCTTCTCTCCCTCCCACGAAATAGTTTCGTAGAGCCGAAAGGCTGTCTGGGTTCCGGTGGGAACTAATTCTGGACGGCGAAGCCCTGCCGGATAGGTGATACCGTATGTGTGCAACTCTGTAGAGAGATCGTAGTTTCGGTCTTAGTTCGGGAGTGCCTCCCGAAGGGCTGTCCGTGTGACCGTCCGAGTTTTGGAGGTCCTCCCGAAGGGCTGTCCGAGTGACAGTCCGAGTTTCGGAGGTCCTCCCGAAGGGCTGTCCGCGACACCGTCCGGGGGCTGTGCGACCGCCTCCCGGAGGGCTGTCCGCGGGGCAGATGAGGGTATACATCCTCGCGGTTGGGAGGTTGTAAAATCCTAGCTGCGGGGATCTGCACCGCCGTTAGTCATCGACTCTACTTCCGCTGCGCTACGAGTCGGTAACGAAAAATGATCAAACCGTGTATGCAGTCTCCATAGTGGTCCTGGGCTTGTGCGTAGGTCGGAAATTTTTTGTTTTCTGCTACGTTACCCTACATAAGATACAATCGTCATAAGTCAATTGTTATAACACGGAGTGTTAACATGTGATTTAGTTCCTTAAACCATGAGAGTATCACAGTCACTTCTTACCGTACGATGGACTATGGGGTTACTCAAACGTCATCTGTAACACGGTGATCATAACGATAACTTACAGGTTCATTGGAAAGTTTGACAAGGGACTAGATAGCTCAAGAGTGGGATTTGCTCCTCCGACGATGGAGAGATATTCTTAGGGCCCTCTCGGTGTGACGACATCCATTATCGTCTGGCCAGACACAGGTGACTAGGTCACGGGGATGCCGGAACATGTCAACGAGAAAGAAGAACAAAGCCGGTAACGAGGAGACCGATATAGTGAGCATGTGTATGACTCAAGAGGATACCGATATATCTCACCTCGGGTTTTGTAAAGTATCGCGAAGCAAAGGGAATAGCACATGATAACCAACGGTTCACTCGAATGTCATTCGTGTATTCATAGGGATCGATATGGATGTCCACGGTTTCGCTATCGGTCATTGAACGAAAGGGGTTTTGTTCATGTCTATGTTTTACCGAACCTACAGGGTCACAAGCTTAACGGAATCACGATCTGTTGAGTGTTAGTGGAGCAAGAGTTATGAGAAAATATTCTCGGAATAGTTCCGGGAATATAAGAAATAGTTTCGAGAGAGTTGTGAAAGAGTTTCGGATATTTTCAGAAATGTTCTGGTGCGAGAACACCTTGGCTGGGCCAAGGGGTAAGGCCCATGAAGGTCACTGCAAAATGGGTTTGTGCGGGTAGAATACATAGAGATGTATGGGTGTTGCACAATATAATTAGGTAGTAGATGAGATCTATTGCTGAAAATTATTTGTGCGGGTAGCACATGAAGTCTGTTACCCGATGTTCTTGTTGCTTCCCTAGAATTTGCATATTTCTGATCTTGATAACAGTATGGTGGAGTTTCAATGTTCTGGCAATCCGCGATCCTGATTGATCAACGAAGTGCTAACAGTTCATTGAATTCCACCGTAGTTAAAAAGAAAGATGAAATTTCGCAGACGAAAGGGCAATGCAGATATGATCTGCACGGGGGTCACGCGTATGACGAAGTTTAGTATGGGGCTCAAGATTTTATTATCTCGTGTTTCATACACCCTGGAATGTTAATCTAGCAACTTGAAGTATCATACTTGATGATGGACGTTGGTAGCTTCGGTTTGTTTCGAAACCTTAGAAGCCACGTAAAACTAATTTCGCATGAACCGATTAGAGGCGTCTAACTTGGTTTTGCAGGATGGTTTGCATGTGCATGTGATGTGGTATAGCAGTGTTCATAATAATTTGATTATGTATGAGATGACTATATGATGTAAATTGATTAACATGACCTGCGTGTCATGATTCGGCATGATGGCTGGAGCCATATGATTGCACTTTAATGACCTGCGTGTCAACCTTATGTAATGCATTTATTTTATTAGCTATAGAGATAGCAATATTATCTGGTGCATCGACAAGGTGGTGGCAATCTTCGCGAAGGTGAACACCGACGCGAATGCCAAAGACGAAGAAATGAAAGACTTCTCCGTCACAAAGGGCTATACCATATCTTGCCATTTTGAATTGCCTGAGATGTTTATCCCTTATGATGCACCCTTCTTGATTGCGCAGTAGTCGCTTTTTATTAGGGTGATCTCTCACTGAAATATCAAGTAGTTAGTGTTCTCCCAAGTGTAGCACCGTCACGGCACCTAACTTTTCGGGGCATTGCATGATCTCCATGGGTGCGAACGATTAGGGATGTGTGAGGCGGGTGAGTTGAGACCTCGCAGCGAGATCACTTGGTTGTCTTGACGTTCAGGCATGAAAGTCATGAGCTCGGAACACACGCATCGAAAGATGAACAAGAATCGCATAGAGATGTGATCGGCAAGTTTGCCTACCGATTGAAGTTCACGCCATGGGTGTTCATCTCGAACCGTGACGTTGAATGGATATGCGGGTCTTGAATCACTCACAATCAATTATGAGAGATATTGATTTGAGTGGGAGCGCACTATAGAATTAACTTGTTTAATTCTCAGTGCAATTAATTTTGAACACTGTCTAAGTGTGGTTTGCATAATAGTTGTAGAATAATGGCTCGCGTTTCCACCTTCCCTATTAAAATTGAATAGCTGTTAAATATCTGGTTAAAACTTTACGGTTGGTAACGTAATGTGAGGATTGTCCTCAAGAGTGCCGAGAAGGACTTTGTTCTATCGCATGTTTTCGGTATTCTCCCGCTAAAGCTATGGATCATGTGACTCTCGTCCTTCGATCAAAAAGCTAGAATTCCTTTTCAGTCAAAGTGCAATATGTTTGCTTCCATGATACCCGAACTTCGAAAGTTTGGATAGTTATGTGATATTCATGGAATCTGAAAATCATTTTCAGAGACAGACAAAGGCTAAAAGATATGAGATATCCAAAGCAATGTTTGTTTGCAAACTATTAGTAAAGGAGTTTACTATGCATTAGACTGATAAGAGAGGGATCCAGGAGAACGCCTGTCATATGATGAAAGGTGAATAAAACAACAACTTAAAAAGAAAGGAAGTGTCCGAAGGGTGTTAGTGAAACTTTCACGCCTAGGAAGTCCGGGGCTATCGCCACTCTTAAGTTGGGTGCTTCTTCTGAGAGTAGGAGAAATACTGAAAGTGAAACTGTTAGAAGTATAATGGCAAAAGGAAAGAAGACTGGAATATCCAGCTCATGTATGAATGTCATACAGGTTTTTGATGTATAGAAGGCTGGTCAAAGATATAGTTCTTGGGAATTATGGTTAAACATGTTAATCACTAATTCTTGGGTATTGTGAGTTAATCACAAAGATACCCGCTCGATTGCATTCTGTTGCAACTCGATGTAAGAACTACTATGGCCTGAAAGACTAGCCAGGAATGAGGTTAGATACACGCAGGGAACATAGTAAATGTTACTATGCCTTCCATAGGTATATTCCCTATGTATTTACTTTCATAATTCATTTTAGAGTTTCACACTCTAGCCCTTTGCATAAGGTATCTTGCAAGAAGGTTGTTCATAAGAGAACTTTTAATGTTCGGTGTTATGAATAACATAAGGGCCATACTTTCATTATGAATGAGATGTATGTCATGAATATTGATATTAATACATTGCCTCTGTATTTACTTTCATAATTCATTTAGAGTTTCATACACTCTAGCCCTTTGCATAAGGTATTTTGCAAGAAGGTTATTCATAAGAGAACTTTTGATGTTCGGTGTTATGAATAACATGAAGGGCCATGCTTCCATACAGGATGGGATGTATGCTATGAATATTGATGGTAATATGATACATCCATAACACTGACGCTAAATGTCGCAAGACTAAAAGAATACCACACAAGTGTGGCACTGCATTTGGTCACATTGGAGAAACCCGCATGGAAAATTCCATTATGATGGATTTTTGAAGTCATTTGATTTTGAATCATCTGACACTTGCAACTTTCCTCTGAAAAGTGAAGTGACTGAAATACCGTTCACAGGCCATAAGGAACGAGCAAAGAACATATTGGTGATCATACATTATGATGTGTGAAAGTCCAACAAATGTTGTTGCAAGTAGTGGATTTATCTATCTTCAGAAATGACTCAAGTAGATATATGGATATTTACTTGTTGAGACGTAAGTCTGGATCTTTTGAATTCATTCATAAGGTTTTCAAAAATGAAGTAGAAGTTGTTGTAACAAGAAAATTATGTTTCTACAATTCGATTGCAGAAAGGAATATTTGAGTTACAAGTTTAGCGAATGTCTGATGAGTTGTGAAAAGAGTTTCATAACTTGCACCTCCCGGAACACCACTGCAAGTGAAAAGTCCGTGAAGATGTAATCAAACCATTTATGACATGGTAAGATCAAAGATGACATAAATAAATTTGCCATTATCCCTTTTTATAGAGTGATGCTTTAGAGACTGCGGCTTTTACACTGAAAAGAGCTTCATCGGGTCTGTTGAAATAACGTCATGGTATGGTACGCCCAACCATGTTATATCTTTTCTTAACATTTGGAATATGGGGCTTGTGTAAAAGGTTACAAACCTATTCCAAATCAGACAAGTGCTACTTTGTTAGGTTATCCCAAGTCATTGGGTATTCCCCCACCACTATACCGAGGCAAAGGATTTTTGCCACAAAACGGTATACTTTTAAAGAGAATAGTTCTTACAAAAGGTGAGTGGTTGGACAGTGCAACTCGACGAGATAACCAGTATCTTCGTCATCAGGTCAAAGGAAAGGAACCTTGGAAGTGATTCCGGAGTTTCCTACTGCGACTGATACGGAAGTCTCTACAATAAAATGTATGGACTTCGGTCGAACTTGCAGCTGAACCGCGTAGGAAAAACTCGTGCAAACCTCTCAGGTGCGCATACGAGATATTGTTGTTAGACAACAGTATACCTACGATACACAAGGAAGCGTTGATGGGCCCTGACTCCGGAATTGGCTAAATGCCAATACAATCTGAGATAGTTTCCATATAAGTGGTTCGAGATTAAAATCTTTATACACCTTTCGGAAGACTTAGAGTCTAACGAATATTTATGAAACTATAAACTGATGTGGATAAAATATTTTATCCATAAAGCTCGACTTGTTGAAATAACAAGTTCAAGGAGTTGACTACGATGAGGTTGTTTCACCGTAGCGATGCTTGAAGTCGGTTCGGGTTGAACTAGCAATTAATACATATTTCAATCATGAGATATTAAACATGGATGACAAAAGGATTTCCATCTGATGGAAATAAAACCTAGGACTTGTATGTGATACAGTCCATAGTAATTTGTCGATCCAGAGGATGCTAGTAAGTATGCAAACTTCAGAGTTCCAGCGATGAACAGAAGAGAGCAAAGTGGAGTTGGAATCTTCGTTTTTTGATGGAATGGTCAAAGGGGTTTGACTTCATCAAATGGGTATCGAAGATGCTTGTGATTCAAGAAAGTAAGTGGGAGCATAATAATATTTCTAAAAACCTTGTGTACTTGACACATTGTTAATTGGAAATAAATTTCTTGACACGAATTAGGACTTCATTTAAAATAGTTTTTCGATGAAGTGCTTAGGCTAAAATGGCCTCAATATTAGGCATGATGATCTATGGAGATAGATTTACCTAAATGGGGCTAAGCAATGAATACATATTGACAAGATGCTAAAACTTTTTAGCATTTAAAACGCCAAGGAGTGATTCTTGCCGAAGTCACATGGAAAGAGTTTTTGCAAGACTCAGTGTCCCAAAACACTGATGAGTGAAATACATGATAGAGGTTCCACACACTCTTGTGTTTGGATTAATCATGTATTCCGTGGTATGTAAAAACAACCAGATATGTCCAATACTCCAAAGTTGTTGCGAGTATAGATACCAAAGTGATCAAAGTACTGATCATGGGACAACAGTGAAATATGTCATTGAGTACTAGAGCAGTACTGATGACATGCTTTCTCGCAAGCAGAGATTATGAAGTGCTCGTTGTAAGTAATTACATCGATACATTCTTCATCAATGCTCCATGCGATTTTTGATTTAAGTTAAGGGTTTTGTGTAATACACAATATGGTGGCACGGTAGTTGGAAATTGTTCCAAACAAGATACTGTGGCGAATTCTATAACAAAGGCTAAGTATGTTGACGCTTGAGAAGCGACAAAGAAGTTGTTGAATCATATAGTTCATTCATGAACTTAGTATGGTTGCAAGAAGGCTTTGGTCTATGGGACACTATAGCAGATAGTTGCTCCATAGCTCAGTCTGAGGAATCAGGTTTCGACCAATGATTCACACATATGCAAAGCCAAGTCCACACAAAATATGAATTTTGTGAAAGCGTGAAAACGCCAGGATATGCAAAGTTACACACGGAGCTGAAGTTGTCAGATCCGTTGGACATCAAGCTATACCACATGCGAAGCATATTTTACACCAGTATGCCATAGGTGTAAAGTGCATTAGCATTGACTAGATTATTGACTCTAGTGCAAGTGGGAGTCTGTAGGAGATATGCCCTGGAGGCAATAATAAATGTTATTGATTATCTCCCTGTTCATAATTATGTTTATGTTCCATGCTATAACTGCAATGATTCTCGAGTCTACAAATAAAACGAGGCTCGGAGGAAGACTCATTTGCACGTGTGGGATAATAAACGGTAAAATGTATTCCTAGTCAAGCCTCTATGACTGGCTCAAGTATTGCATGATGATCCTGTTTTCCTGATCATGGGCATGGCTATGCCGGCAATTTTGAGGGCACAATTGTTGGTAGAACACTTGTGTTGAATCGACCCAATATTGATGTTATGCTATGAGATACATTCGTCATAAGTTAATGGTTAATAACACAGGAAGTTAATGTTTGCATAATTCCTTAGACCATGAGAGTATCGAGTTTCTTCATGCTTGCTTCATGAACTTTGGGGTTTGTTAAACGTCATCCGTAAATGGGTGGCTATTACGGCGGCTTACGGGTTCATGGAAAAGTATGTCAAGTAACTTGATAGCTCAAGATTGGGATTTGCTCCTCCGACGATGGAGAGATATCTCTGGGCCCTCTCGGTGTTACGGTATCCATAATCGTCTGGCCAGACACAGGGTGATTTGATCACAGGGATGCCGGAACACGGGAACGAGAAAAGAGAACAATACCGGCAACGAGGTAACTGGCATAGTGGACAAGGTGTTGATCCACGGGGATGCCAACATGTCTCACCTCGGGTATTTGTAACATATCGCGAAGCAATAGGAATAGCACACGGCAACTGGAGGTTCACTCGAATATTCATTCGTGTGGGTATAGGGGTCAATATGGGTGTCCACGGCTCCGATGTTGATCCTTGATCGGAAGGGGTTCCGGGTCATGTCTATGCTTCACCGAACCTATAGGGTCACACGCTTAAGGGTCATCTATCTGCTGAATACTAGACGAGGAGTCCGAGAGAAAGTCACTGGAAAAGTTTCGGAGACAACGGAAAAGTTCCGGAGAGAACACCGAAAAAGTTTCGGTAAAACCGAAAAGTTGTTTCGGATAAAACCATTGATCCAAAAAGGTTTCGGCAAGCACCGGGAATGTTTTGGAGGTTGCCAGATTGGTCTGGTAATTTCTGGAATTTTTCCGGAGAAAAAACCGAAAAAGGTTTTCGGAGCTGCCGAGATTGTTTACCGGGTAAACGAAGATGGTTTTAAATTAAACCACCATACCGGAAATGTTCCGGAGCGCGTCCAGATAATTTTAGAGGGTGCCGGAAATGTTCTGGGACCTTCCGGAATTTTTCAGAAGAAATAGTTTCGGAAAACATCTTGTCCCAGCGAGAGGGGACAAGATCCCACGGATCGTGGGGGCTGTTTTTGGGCTGTTTTTGGGGGCGCCCCCTTTAGGGGACAGCCCCCTTGTGGCTGGACAAAGTGTTGGGGGGCCCCCCATGGTGGGGGGCAGCCCCCACAAATGGTGGAGAGTGTTGGGAGGAAGGTGGGGCCCCATGGGGGAACACCATGGACAAGGGAACATGTTTTCTCCATGTTTGGTGGGAACATGTTTCCTTGTTTGGTGGGTGCTTGTTTTGTGGGCTGAAATTTCAGCCCCCCCCCCTCACCCCTTCCACCACTATATAAGGAGGTGGAGAGGAGCTCTCCATCCTCACTCCAACTCTCACACACATGGCATGCATGATCTGCCTTTCTTCTCTCCCTCCCACGAAATAGTTTCGTAGAGCCGAAAGGCTGTCTGAGTTCCGGTGGGAACTAGTTCTGGACGGCGAAGCCCTGCCGGATAGGTGATACCGTATGTGTGCAACTCTGTAGAGAGATCGTAGTTTCGGTCTTAGTTCGGGAGTGCCTCCCGAAGGGCTGTCCGTGTGACCGTCCGAGTTTTGGAGGTCCTCCCGAAGGGCTGTCCGAGTGACAGTCCGAATTTCGGAGGTCCTCCCGAAGGGCTGTCCGCGACACCGTCCGGGGGCTGTGCGACCGCCTCCCGGAGGGCTGTCCGCGGGGCAGATGAGGGTATACATCCTCGCGGTTGGGAGGTTGTAAAATCCTAGCTGCGGGGATCTGCATCGCCGTTCGTCATCGACTCTACTTCCGCTGCGCTACGAGTCGGTAACGAAAAATGATCAAACCGTGTATGCAGTCTCCATAGTGGTCCTGGGCTGGTGCGTAGGTCGGAAATTTTTTGTTTTCTGCTACGTTACCCTACATAAGATACAATCGTCATAAGTCAATTGTTATAACACGGAGTGTTAACATGTGATTTAGTTCCTTAAACCATGAGAGTATCACAGTCACTTCTTACCGTACGATGGACTATGGGGTTACTCAAACGTCATCTGTAACACGGTGATCATAACGATAACTTACAGGTTCATTGGAAAGTTTGACAAGGGACTAGATAGCTCAAGAGTGGGATTTGCTCCTCCGACGATGGAGAGATATTCTTAGGGCCCTCTCGGTGTGACGACATCCATTATCGTCTGGCCAGACACAGGTGACTAGGTCACGGGGATGCCGGAACATGTCAACGAGAAAGAAGAACAAAGCCGGTAACGAGGAGACCGATATAGTGAGCATGTGTATGACTCAAGAGGATACCGATATATCTCACCTCGGGTTTTGTAAAGTATCGTGAAGCAAAGGGAATAGCACATGATAACCAACGGTTCACTCGAATGTCATTCGTGTATTCATAGGGATCGATATGGATGTCCACGGTTTCGCTATCGGTCATTGAACGAAAGGGGTTTTGTTCATGTCTATGTTTTACCGAACCTACAGGGTCACAAGCTTAACGGAATCACGATTTGTTGAGTGTTAGTGGAGCAAGAGTTATGAGAAAATATTCTCGGAATAGTTCCGGGAATATAAGAAATAGTTTCGAGAGAGTTGTGAAAGAGTTTTGGATATTTTCAGAAATGTTCTGGTGCGAGAACACCTTGGCTGGGCCAAGGGGTAAGGCCCATGAAGGTCACTGCAAAAAGGGTTTTGCGGAGGACAGGGGCCAGACGCCAGGGTCCTTGGCGTCTGGTACTAGGCCCCACCAAGCTCGTGGTCCTCGGCCCTTCCCCTGTGGCTCCGGTCCTCCGAGATCAAGCAAGAGAGAGGAAAACGAAGGAAAACGACCAATCGAGAGGTGTTTTGGAAACCGGCAGAACACCAAGGAAATACAAGTGTAATGTGTAACCACGCGTAAAGTTTACAACGCGAAAACGATCTTCCAAGTGGATCACCCGTTTTTATTACGGGGGTATATTTTACGTCTGTAAATCACCAGAAAACGCCAATCCAAGCGCAGCCTAAGTCTTCATCTACGTCGTTTGGGCGGCCACCAGCTCGTGGCGTACTCTGACAACGACTGGGTCGGCTTCCCCCGCGCGCCCTGTTTTTTCATTTCGTTTTTTTGCTTTTTGTTTTTTATTTTATTTTTTGTTTTTGTTTTTCCTTAAAATAATTTGGGATTTTCAAAAAATGCGAATTTAAAAAACATTAGAGAAATTATAAAATATTCTTGAATTCAAAAAATGTTCAGGATTTTGAAAAATGTTCGTGGATTCATAAAATGTTCATGATTTTGAAAACAATGTCCCCATATTCAAAAAATATTCATGATTTCAAAACAAATGTTCGAAAATCAGAAAACATTCATGATTTTGAAAAATGTTCGTGTATTTGAAAAATGTTTGTGTATTCGAAAAAACGGTCTCACGATCGGACGGATAACGCGTGCCATCAGACGCTAGTACTACACTCGTTGGGCACGGTCTCGAAAGCATAGAAACACTGCGTTACATTTCTGTTCATTTTTACTACTGCTGCTACAAGCCCACTCAATGTTTGCCCAGTAATTTGTCACAACGGGTGTCGTATAGCGAGTCTCGTTAACGGGTGTGTCTATACATCGCTTGTAGCAAGGCGGAAAAACGAATCGTCCCCGCCCATCCAATCCCTGTAAGTCTGTAACAGTGCAGGACAGAGCATGGTGGCCACACACCAGGTACGTTACTGTTGTTTCCTTTTTTTTCTCCTTTTATTATTTTCTTTTCTTTTCCTTTTGTTTATATTTCAAAATATTCTAAATAAATATTTCAAAAGGTACTTTATTTAAAATTTTAACAAGGTTCACCGTGAATTCAAAATATTCATGAAATGTATAATTTTGCTTGTGTAATTATAAAAAATGTTGATAACATACGGAAAAAATTGTGCCGTTTAGAGAATGTTCAGACACTTAAAAAATATGTTCATGAACTTTTTTTGAAAATGTAAAATTGCTTGCGTCTTTGTAAAAAAAAGTTTGTACCATTCAAATAAATTGTTCCTGACATTTACAAAATGTTCACGCGTTTAAAAGTATGTTCATGACATTTCTTTTAAAAAAGTTCATGAAATGTAAAAATTTGTTCATCCAATTTTCAAAAAAACTTCATAACATACAAAAAAATGTTCATAAACACTTAAGAAATTTATGCATATTTTAAAAAATATACATGCTATTTTTAAAAAATGTTCAACGCGTATTTGAAAATGTGCATTGTATATTATAGATGTTCAACATGTATTTAGATAAACGTTCCTCGTGTATTTGGAAAATGTTCAACGTGTATCTGAAAAGGTTCAAGCTATATATGCTAAATGTTCAATGGATATTAGAAAAAAAAAATCAACACGTAGTACATGAAGTAGTGGAGATGCTTATTACTCCAGTGGCAGAGATGTAAGCAGTACATTTTTTTTTTTTGAAAAACACCAAGCTTTATTATTCAAACTCCAGATGTAAGTAGTACATGAAGTGCCCATGGTAATTTATTATTCTTATTGTAAACTATGCCGGGGCAGGCCTTCATTCCTCCTCGCCCTTGGCACAGGCAACGATCGCGAGCACCGCTGTGATGACGTTCGCCGCGGTGTTGAGGATCCGCGCGACGATTGACACCTTGGCTGCAGTGCCTGCTGCCTGGACGTTGTCGACAACCTGTGGGATCCCGCCTGAGTTCCGGCAATGTTGTAGTGGCAGTAGAAGGCGAAGAGAAAGCTAAGAGAGTGAAAAAGAAAAGCAAGGGAAGCATCGGGCTAAGTTGTGTGTGAGGGGAGTATTGCCCCCTACCCTACCTCCTCATCGCCACTTAAGTCGTCAACACCTGGGCCACGCCGCCTGCTGCTGCCTGGACAATCTCGCCCGTCCCGCTAGCCTGTTGGCGGTTCCAGCCTGGAGCTCCAGGTCACGGTCCGCCGTGCTGCTGCTTGTGCGTTGTGGCCATAGCCAGCGCATGCCTACGTAGATGAGGAGCTCGGCTCCAACGGCAATGTCGATTGCCTTGCCGAGCACACTCGGAGTGTCACCCTTCCACCGTGGCCCTTGGGCCGCCACCATGGTGAGGAGAGACAAGGCGAACAGAAGTGCGAGGGTGGTGTGTTTTTCCATTTTGTGAACGAGTAGTGGCAAATTGTAGTTGTGCGAGCACAACTGCGAGTACCGCTCATTTGTCCATATTGCGAAAGAGGGATGAGGAAGTCATGGCAAATTGTAGTAGTGCAAGATCATTGCTTTTTATAATGGACGCCCTGTTGGATATCGTCCGAGTTAAGTTGTGCGTGAGGGGGGGGGGGGAGCATTGCCCCCTACCCCTACCTCCTCCTCGTCGGTTAAGTCCTATAAATCACTCAACCTCCCCCTCATCCGCTTTGAGCTGCAACGGAGATGTCGCCCATTAATGTTGCTATAATAGGTTCTATATATGATTCTTGCGTTGGATTAAAGAGACTTTACATGAGATATGCTTTAACATCTCCACGTTGCTATGGAGACATATGCATGCTACTATCTCCATCACACACCGATGTGAGACCCCTTTGGTGATGCCTCCATCCTTGCCCTTGTGCCACCCATCAAAGAGCAATTTATAGCCATAGTCTTCACTCGTCGTCGGCGTTGGCGCATTGGACGATGGCAGGGACCGCGCTGGTGACATTGGCCACCGTGCTCATCATCCTCGCCGCAGCGGAGACCCAGGCTGCGCCGCCTGCTTCCGCTCCGCCTGCTGCCCCGCGGCTTGAGCCGAGCTCAATGTCCGTGTGCGTGCTGCTGCCTGGACGTACCGGCAATGTTGTAGTGGCGGTAGAAGGCGAAGAGAAAGAGAAGAGAGTGAGGAGAAAAGGAGGGAAAGCACGAGGCTAAGTTGTGTGTGAGGGGGGAGCATTTCCCCGACCCCTACCTCCTCATTGTCGCTTAAGTCCTATAAATCACTCAACCTCCCCCTCATTCGTTTCCAGCTGCAATGGAGATGCCGCCCATTAATGTTGCTATAGCAGAAGTTCCGCTCCCAGAGCTACGCCAATCGCGATCCCCTTGCCGAGCTCATTCGGAGCACCCCTCCGCCGTGGCCCGTCGGTTGCCGCCACACTGATGAGAAACGCGGCGAGCATAGCTCCTATAAATCACTCAACCTCCCCTCATTCGTTTTCAGCTGCAACAAATAATACGTACATGAAGAATACACTCCAACAAACAATACACTCCAACAAAAAATAGCAATAACAACAACACAAAAGCCTAGCAATTCCTCTCCATGTCCCCCATTGTATCTTGTATCTGTATGGCTACAGCACAACACACATAGCATAGCCGCAGGCAGGCACAAGCAGAGCAACATCAAGACAAAACAGAGCAAGCAAAAACTGCTCCAAATCTTAATCTCACTATATGAATCCCCCTGTATAAAACCGTATTCTTATTATACTGCAGTAGCTTATTTTAAATAGTACGTACATGAAGATACATTTTCTTTTGGAGCAGAGTTGTAGCGCCCAACATGCGGCTCTAGCCCGATCAAGAGGTGAAATCTTGATAAGGATAGAAACGCATATCGAGTCGCATAGCAAGGTGGACATCATTACAAAATACCATCAACTGAATGAAAGAGAATACAAGATATAGTTGGCTTACACTCGCCACAAGCTATAACATGAATATCTCAATACATCAATACATAGCAATCATCATACAGAAGAGCAGGATCCGACTACGGATGAAATCAAACGAAAAGAAGAACGACGTCCACCCTGCTAATCCCAGGCTGCCAACCAGGAACCCATCCTATGATCGTAGAAGAAAAAGAAGAAGAACTCCAAATAGAACAAGCATCGCTCTCAGGTCAAAGTGTCGGTTTACCTGTACCTGCACCTGTTGTTGTAGTAATCTGTGAGCCTTGAAAGACTCAGCAATCTCATTACCATGGGTATCAAGACTAACAATACTTTAATGGGTATGGAATGGTTAAGTGGTGAGGTTGCAGCAAGCACTAAGCATTTGTATCTGACAAACTTACGAGTACAAGAATAAGAAGAGTAAACTACGCATAACGGACATGAACTAGTAATGATCAAGAAGTGATCTTGAACACCTACTTATTAGTCATTCATAACCCCAACGTGTTATCTTCCCGAACTCCCTCGAAAAGAGACGATCACGGTTATGCACATGGTTGGTGTATTTTAATTAGATTTAGTGTCAAGTTCTCTACAACCGGATATTATAAATTTCCAAGTCGCCACATAACCGCGGGCACGGCTTTCCGAAATATTTAACCCTACAGGGGTGCTCCAACTCGTCCATCATAAATTACCACAAGCTGCGTTGAAAAATCTCAACATCGGGATAGCCCGAAGTATCCTCGGATTCCCGATGCACAAGTCATTCGACTAAGTTAAAACAAATCCAGCAAGACGTCCCGACGTGCCGACACCCCGATAGGAGCCGCGCGTATCTCGTTATCAGGCCACGATCGGATGAGCAGTCCGTACAACTAAAACCAGTCCTCGAGTTTTCTTGTGGTGGCGCTGCAAGGGGCTCTAGTTTGGACCAGCACTATCAGCACTGGCCCACCTGTATTATGTTGAATAACGAACCACGGGTAGTGCTAACTCCCTATGCGTCAAATTAATTATCAGTATTATTATGTTGGGCAAATTTTGAAACCAATGTTGGGCCTTGCTGGAAGAGTTTTATTCAAAGATGAATTATCAAGGGGCCTCATAAAACCACCAAATGTGTTCGGAGCTACGGTTATTTAGTTATGAAATAAACCATTTTAGCATGTCATTTATGCAAATTAATGCAAACAGCAATTTTAAACATTTTTAACATGGATGAAAGTTGGATATTGTGAAACTACATGAAATTCTGAGCAAGTTACATATATGGCATGTTTTATTATGATGCACGGTTGATTTTATATGAATGTTACAAAATGCCATTTGAATCTGCCCAGAACAGAAAAAAAAATAACAAACATATATGAAGAAGATGGCTCTGGGCTGCAGCCAGCGCACTGTGCAGGCCCAGTAGAGGATTTGGCCCCAGTCCCAGTGTGCGCGGTGTGTGTGTGAAAAAAAGAAACAAATCAAAACAAAAATAAAACAAAAGAGGTGGTGTCTGGGATTTGAACCCAGGACCTCGTGCATGCAGGTGTGTAGCGCTGACCAGCTCGGCTGGTGATGTGATCTGTCTAAGAAAGGAGCCCGGCCCTCTTTGAATGGATTGAAGGCCTCGGCCTGGATCTTCCATGAACACAGAGGAACTTGCCGGCGGCGAACTCGAGCAAGGCGGCGACTACAGAGGCTGTAGAGCACCGGCGGGTGTGCGGGAGTGGTGTGTGAGCGCGGGAGCGAGCGGCTGCTGCTCGCCGGTGTCGCGTGCGTGCGTGCGCTCGGGCACGAGCAGGAGCTCGACTAGGGTGTGGTGAGGCACGGCGAGCAAGAAGCTGGGCAGGCCCTGGTGCATGCGCGCGAGCTGCGGACGAGGCGTTGCGTGTGTGGGTGCTGCAAGGGGCGGCGTGGTGCGGACAGAAGTGGTGTGCAGCAAGATGCATGAGCACGAGCGAGGTCACGGTCATGGCGGCCAAAACCAGAGATGCGCGGAACGATGCCTATGCGGACAAACGAGACCAGAGGAGGAGATGGGGAGGATCGGAGCTTCACTGTGGGGTGCATGCTGGAGTCGTACCAGGTCGCCGATGACCGGAGACGGCGGAAGGATGCGCTGATCGGCGGAGATGTTCCTGGCTCCGCGAAGAAGAATAAGAAGAAGAAGAAGAAGAAGAAGAAGAAGAAGAAGAAGAAGAAGAAGAAGAAGCAGAGGAAGTAGATGACGTGGACGACGGTGTGAAGGCGAGATGGCGTCCGATCCGTGACGTAGAGGAAGTAGTCGACGTCGGGGTTCTCCTGGTCACCTTGGATGCGGCTGGGCTTGACGGAGAGCACGCCGGCGACGAGCACGTGCTCCTGTGCTCTCTCGGGTCCCTTACGGGGAAGGAGAAGGGGGGCAGGGGAGAGGCCCCTGGGTGGCGGTGGATGGGGAAACCCTAGAGGGTTGGTGCGGGCGCCGAGGGGGGTTTTATAGGGGGCTAGGAGGGCGGAGAAGTCGTGGGAGAAGCCACGATGGCCATGTGTGGGAGCCAAGCTGGAGTTACTGTGAGAGGGAAAAGCTACGAGAGGTGGAAGAAAGGTGCGGAGTGAGAGGATGACAGGCGGGCCCGCGGGGTGTATGTGCTGCGTGGAGGTGGAATTTACTAGAGGAGGAGGTGGCTAGCGGGCTGGGCTACGGGAACAGGTAAGGCTGGCCCTATCTGTTTTATTTCTTTTGCTTTTCTTTTTTTAAAATAAAACAGAATCTTGAGAAAAATAACAGAGAGGGTTTTGCTTGGAATTTGGAAGAGATGGAAATATCCCTGGAGCCTTGGAATTATGCTCCATTCAAATAAAATGCTCTGGCAATTTTTAGAGACTGAAAATTTAGACAAGTTTGAATTTAATTCAAGCTTGAATAAATTTAAAATCCAACCAAAACATATCCAAATGAGCTAAAAATTGGAGGGGTAAGTCTTGGCATGGTCTAGGAGTTTTAGGAAAATAGTGAACATTAATCTGAAACAGAAAATGCCACTAGAGCAACAATTGAAAGAAAGGAAGAAAAATGGAGAAGTTCTTGTTGGATTTGAAAACTTGGTGAAAACAAGTTGGAAGAGCTTGGGCATGGGGTGTTGGAAGGATCAAAAGAGAAGAAAAAGAAGAGGAGGAGGAGGCAATGCACATGAACAAGTAAAAGAAAACAAGCACAACAATAATATGGAGATGATGCATGATGCAAAATAATTAACAAGGAGTCACAACAAACATCAACATAACATCCAAGCAAGAACATATCACAAAAATAATGGAGGTCTCATTCTTGGGTTGTTACAACTCTCCCCCACTTACAAGAGATCTCGCCCCGAGATCTAGGAATGAGAAGAGGAAGAGAAAGAGGTAAAACTAAGTTGCTTCTTGGACAAATGAGTGAAACCAAAGAACCTTGGAAGTTGCAAAGGGATAACGAATGGAACAAGAACAAGAAAGAATTTGAAGCCACTCCGGTTACAAGGAGAAAACGAAGAATTGAGCATGGACTAGACAAGATGGAATGATACTTTGAAGAGAGTAACCAAGCAATTCCTCCAGAACAAATGAAAGAAAGGAATGACAAGAACGGAGAAGGCAACAACATCTTGCACCACAAGGATAAACTTGAAAGCTTGAACGGAGTTGTTGAAGAATCAACAACCAAAAGAAATGCTTCACATGGGCTTATGGAAAACATCTCAAAATTTGAGGTGCAAACCTGCCACTAACGGGAACAATTGATTGCTTAAAGCAACAAAGAGATGAAAAACTCCTTTCACCGAGGGGATACGAAGAAAACTTGGATCATGGATAATCACCGGAAATAGCAACAATCCTTCGGAAAGGCTTTTAGGTGAAATATAACCCAAGATAACTCCAAGGAAGAAATTGTTTGGTTGAACATATCTCATTCTTGAGAACTTCTCTCTGTGACTCCATACGAACCAAGAATGATATACCACAACCTCAAAAGATAAGGGGGAAGGAATTTGCACTTCGGAATGCAAGATGAAGAATTATTGAATCCCTAAAACAAAACATGTGTTGAACATCATGTATCTTTTAGGAGTATCTCAACCTCGAGAAGAATCTTGAAGAGCACTTCAAGACTGAAAGAAATCTTTGACGAGCCACCATGTAGAGCCTCCGAGAAGAACTCCAGAAATGAAAGGATTATAGAGAAGAATTGAAGGTTGAAATGAACAAGATTGAAGCCTTGCAATGATTTCCTTCCAACACCGATAAACAAAAGAGATGGAGCTTCTTGATGAGATAAATGATAAAACTTGGGACTCCGGAAGAAAAGATGAAGCAAAGGGAACCGAGACTTTATTCATCATGAACAAAACTCTGGAAGAAGGAATTAAATCACATAGAAGAAACAAGAATAAGAATTATTTGTATGTCCATCCTTCATCAAATTACATTGATGACAAGCAACGGATTTGCCATACTACTTATTCTTCTTGCAAGGATTGGAGAGAGATAGAACAATCTTGGAGAAATCTTCAACGAATCGCCGGACAGAATTTGAAAATGAATGAAGATACTTGAGGAAAATTTGATACATGAGAACGAAGAGACCACGAGCTGACTAGAGAATACTTGAACGATGCACCGGAAGAATTTGGAGATGAATGAAGAAACAACAATTTAGGAGAATTGGTGAACGAGAGCTGAAAGCTGAGAACGATTATTCTGAAATGATGGCCTCCGGAGAATCAAGATAACAACTCATGAAAAGGGTTTGAGATAGCGCATGGGCAAGATAAGACTTCTCACAACTCAAAACAAATTGAGAGGATAGCATGAAGCTTGCACCACGAATCTTCAAGAGAACAGACCAAGATCTAAGAGGAACTCTTCTTCGGTCTTCAAAAGCTGAGAATGACGACGAGAAACACCACCAAAATTGTTGAGACACCCCGGAACAATGAAAAGAGGAAGATTGTGATCAAAATGAAATGAATTGGTGGAAATCTCGGAGAAGACAATTGACTGATGAGAGTTCATTCTTACGCCATCAATGGAAAAGAATTTGGGGAGATCTTGTAGGAAAACTTGAAGAAAACAAATGTTGGACATGATGAAGAGATGCTTTGAACAAAATCTGACATCGAGAAATCTCTGGGAAAAATTAGAATAGACAGGTAAGATCCTGGGAAAAGCCTGTGGGTTATGGGCCCACTCAAAAGAAAACACCATTGAAATGATTGTTTAGGAAGAGATAATGCACCGGAGGATTTGAATGACTTGAATGAGGTAACGACCTCAAAATAGCTTGAATAGATTTTGAATGGAAACACGAATCTTTTGAGATATCTTCAGCACTCCGGATATGAATATCGAGAGGTTAATGATCAAGAGAGGCTTGGATAACAACTTCCGACATGGGAAAGCATGTGAACAAAAGAAAAGGATAAGATGAACACCGAAATCTTGAATTCACCGGAGAAGAAAACGAGAACGAAGAATGATGGCTTATTGCTCCTGAGCGTCTTCACGAGGAATCACCGGATTGAAACTTGAAACGAAAAAGGATGAAGAGGCTTCAGAAGAATAGGAGGACACTTGATTTGCGGTTTCTGGCTCCTTGAAGAAAAATGGCGGGAGGGTGGGAAAAAATAAAGACAACTTAGGACGGATGAAACGAATGCCGTTGAGAAAACTGAGAATTGATCTTGCAAATGTTGAAAAGATCAGATTAACTTGAAGAGAAGCACGCCGGTTGAAAAAGAATTTCCATGACAATTTGATTGATCAAAAGGATTAGCATTCACATAAAAATATGAGAACACCGCTTCGGAAAAGTATGGAATCAACACTTGACATCGAAGCAACTCGAATACCACAACTCAAATACAACAAAGGGTTGAGCTTGCAAAATAAGCCGGAAACAAATACAAGACAGAGATTCCGTTCGATATTTTTGTGGTAACAACCGAGCGGTACGATCATACGATGGGTATTACGTCCCCGAGCCATAGCAAAGCTACAAGGGATCTTTAAGACGCAACGAAGCCACAATATGAAAGACTGCTAGCGAATGAACCACTAAATGTTGAACCCCAACCTCACATGATGCATTTGTTGGAAGGACAGCCTAGATAATCTACTTGAATTCCCACCTATGAACTTCTGAAATTTTTATGGTTATGCAATCCAGTCCATGGATACAAGGAGCAAAATCATCACACAACTCCTAACATTATACTACGCTCCAAATGTATCACATCCATCAAAACATAACCACAAAACCTCGGAAACTCATCTACCTCAGACTCTCGTAATTGCAACGATACTAGTAATGGCAATACATCTGATCTCCCTCCCCAGTACTAGGTGGCGCCAGACTCCTCTCACCACAAATAGTATTGAAGCGATTTCGAAAATCCTCGTCCTCAGATACTAAGGAACTGAACGATAGCGAATGTGATAAGAAAACCTTGGAGCTCAACTCCCCGGGACAAAGCCTAGGCAGATGGGAGGCACCAAGAACAAAATTCTGTCACACCGACATCGTAGAGATTCCAAAATACCCGTGTGATCCTAGAATTTTTTTTAAGGAGAAGAGTAGTAGAATCAAAACACCTACGTCACAATTCCTCACCAGAGTGACGATGGGGATAAGGAGTAAAAAGAATTTCTACTCTCCGATATATAACTAGACTCAGAAAATAGTTTTTGTTCCAGAGTCGACAAACGACCAAGTTACGATCAATCAAGGGGGCTCCTATGGTCGTACTACTCTGATACCAACTTGTAGCGCCCAACATGCGGCTCTAGCCCGATCAAGAGGTGAAATCTTGATAAGGATAGAAACACATATCGAGTCGCATAGCAAGGTGGACATCATTACAAAATACCATCAACTGAATGGAAGAGAATACAAGATATAGTTGGCTTACACTCGCCACAAGCTACATCACATGAATATCTCAATACATCAATACATAGCAATCATCATACAGAAGAGCAGGATCCGACTACGGATGAAATCAAACGAAAAGAAGAACAACGTCCACCCTGCTAATCCCAGGCTGCCAACCGGGAACCCATCCTATGATCGTAGAAGAAGAAGAAGAACTCCAAATAGAACAAGCATCGCTCTCACGTCAAAGTGTTGCTTTACCTGTACCTGCACCTGTTGTTGTAGTAATCTGTGAGCCTTGAGAGACTCAGCAATCTCATTACCATGGGTATGAAGACTAACAATACTTTAATGGGTATGGAATGGTTAAGTGGTGAGGTTGCAGCAAGAACTAAGCATTTGTATCTGGCTAACTTACGAGTACAAGAATAAGAAGAGTAAACTACGCATAACGGACGTGAACTAGTAATGATCAAGAAGTGATCCTGAATACCTACTTACGAGTCATTCATAACCCCATCGTGTTCTCTTCCCGAACTCCCTCGAAAAGAGACGATCACGGTTATGCACATGGTTGATGTATTTTAATTAGATTTAGTGTCAAGTTCTCTACAAACTCCGCCTATGTTGTCTCAACATAGCCGGTCCCAAGCCCGGATAAAGGAGGAGGGTTGTGATAGGCTTGGCGAGCCAACGTCAAAACTCAGCCACTCTTATGGAGATGAAACCCAAAAGATTTTCGTTGGGGTGTAACCCTCTCAGCGATGCGCCACATCGGAACCCGGGTGTGGTGGAAAATGGGCAAGGGCCGGGCCGTCACCCCCCAGGTGGCGCGCCGTATCTTGATCTGGATACGGTGGCAAGTGAGCGAGGATCGGGTCGTCGCATCCTTAGTGGCGCGCTACATCGGCGCCCGGGTGTAGTGGAAATTGAGCAAGGGTCTTCGCATTTGACTCGACGAGTGCGAAGGGTAAGGAAGCTAGCCGAGCCTAGGAGTATTCGCTTAGGTAGCTGGAACGTAGGGTCTCTGACAGGTAAGCTTCGGGAGGTAGTTGATACCGCGGTGAGGAGAGGCGTTGATATCCTTTGCGTGCAAGAGACCAAATGGAGGGGACAAAAGGCGAAGGAGGTGGAGGGTACCGGCTTCAAGCTATGGTACACGGGGACGGTTGCAAACAGAAATGGAGTAGGCATCTTGATCAGCAAGAGCCTCAAGGATGGAGTGGTAGACGTCAAGAGACGTGGGGACCGGATTATCCTGGTCAAGCTGGTAGTTGGGGACTTAGTTCTCAACGTTATCAGCGCGTATGCCCCGCAAGTTGGCCACAATGAGAACACCAAGAGGGAGTTCTGGGAAGGCCTAGAGGACATGGTTAGGAGTGTACCGATTGGCGAGAGGCTCTTCATAGGAGGAGACCTCAATGGCCACGTGGGCACATCTAACACAGGTTTTGAAGGGGTGCATGGGGTTTTTGGCTATGGCATCAGGAACCAAGAAGGAGAAGATGTCCTAAGCTTTGCGCTAGCCTACAACATGATCATAGCTAACACCCTCTTTAAGAAGAGAGAATCACATCTAGTGACTTACAGTAGTGGGCAACACTCTAGCCAGATTGATTTCATCCTCTCGAGAAGAGAAGACAGGCGTGCATCCCTAGACTGTAAGGTGATACCTGGAGAGAGTGTTGTCCCTCAGCATAAGCTTGTGGTTGCTGACCTCTTCTTTCGGATTCGTGTCCAGCGGGACAAGCGTGCCAAAGTCGCTAGAACGAAGTGGTGGAAGCTCAAGGGGGAGGTAGCTCAGGCGTTCAAGGAGAGGGTCATTAAGGAGGGCCCTTGGGAGGAAGGAGGTGATGTAGACAACATGTGGATGAAGATGGCGACTTGCATTCGTAAGGTGGCCTCAGAGGAGTTTGGAGTGTCCAGGGGAAGTAGAAGAGAAGCTAAAGATACCTGGTGGTGGAACGATGATGTCCAGAAGGCAATTAAGGAGAAGAAAGAGTGTTTCAGACGCCTATATCTGGATAGGAGTGCAGACAACATAGAGAAGTACAAGATGGCAAAGAAGGCCGCAAAGCGAGCTGTGAGTGAAGCAAGGGGCCGGGCGTATGAGGACCTCTACCAACGGTTAGACATGAAGGAAGGCGAACGGGACATCTATAAGATGGCCAAGATCCGAGAGAGGAAGACGAGGGATGTTGACCAAATCAAGTTCATCAAGGACGGAGCAGATCAACTCCTGGTGAAGAACGAGGAGATTAAGCATAGATGGCGGGAGTACTTTGACAAGCTGTTCAATGGGGAGAGTGAGAGCTCTACCATTAATCTGGACGACCCCTTTGCTGATACTAGCAGGCTTTTTGTGCGGCGAATCCAGGAGTCGGAGGTCAAGGAGGCTTTGAAGAGGATGAAAGGAGGCAAGGCGATGGGCCCTGATTGTATCCCCATTGAGGTGTGGAGAGGCCTCGGGGACATAGCGATAGTATGGCTAACCAAACTTTTCAACCTCATTTTTCGGGCAAACAAGATGCCAGAAGAATGGAGACGGAGTATATTAGTACCAATCTTCAAGAACAAGGGGGATGTTCAGAGTTGTACTAATTACCGTGGAATTAAACTGATGAGCCATACAATGAAGCTATGGGAGAGAGTCATTGAGCACCGCTTAAGAAGAATGACAAGCGTGACCAAAAATCAGTTTGGTTTCATGCCTGGGAGGTCGACCATGGAAGCCATTTTCTTGGTACGACAACTTATGGAGAGATATAGGGAGCAAAAGAAGGACCTGCATATGGTGTTCATTGACTTGGAGAAGGCCTATGATAGGATACCGCGGAATGTTATGTGGTGGGCCTTGGAGAAACACAAAGTCCCAGCAAAGTACATTACCCTCATCAAGGACATGTACGATAATGTTGTGACAAGTGTTCGAACAAGTGATGGCGACACTGATGACTTCCCGATTAAGATAGGACTGTATCAAGGGTCAGCTTTGAGCCCTTATCTTTTTGCCTTGGTGATGGATGAGGTCACAAGGGATATACAAGGAGATATCCCATGGTGTATGCTCTTTGCGGACGATGTGGTGCTAGTCGAGAGTCGGACGGGGGTCAACAGGAAGTTGGAGTTATGGAGGCAAACTTTGGAATCGAAAGGTTTTAGACTTAGTAGGACTAAAACCGAGTACATGAGGTGCGCTTTCGGTACTACTAGGCACGAGGAGGAGGAGGATGTTAGCCTTGATGGGCAGGTGGTGCCGCAGAAGGACACCTTTCGATATTTGGGGTCAATGTTGCAGAAGGATGTGGATATCGATGAAGATGTGAACCATCGAATTAAAGCCGGATGGATGAAGTGGCGCCAAGCTTCTAGCATTCTCTATGACAAGAGGGTGCCACAAAAGCTAAAAGGCAAGTTCTATAGGACGGCGGTTCGACCCACAATGTTGTATGGCGCTGAGTGTTGGCCGACTAAAAGGCGACATGTGCAACAGTTAGGTGTGGCGGAGACGCGCATGTTGAGATGGATGTGTGGCCACACAAGGAAGGACCGAATCCGGAATGATGATATACGAGATAGAGTTGGGGTAGCGCCAATTGAAGAGAAGCTTGTCCAACATCGTCTGAGATGGTTTGGACATATTCAGCGCAGGCCTCCAGAAGCCCCAGTACATAGCGGACGGCTAAAGCGTGCTGATAATGTCAAAAGAGGCCGGGGTAGACCGAATTTGACATGGGAAGAGTCCGTAAAGAGAGACCTGAAGGATTGGAGCATCACCAAAGAACTAGCCATGGACAGGGGTGCGTGGAAGCTTGCTATCCATGTGCCAGAACCATGAGTTGGTCGCGAGATCTTATGGGTTTCACCTCTAGCCTACCCCAACTTGTTTGGGACTAAAGGCTTTGTTGTTGTTGTTGTAGTGTCAAGTTCTCTACAACCGGATATTATAAATTTCCAGGTCGCCACATAACCGCGGGCACGGCTTTCCGAAATATTTAACCCTACAGGGGTGCTCCAACTCGTCCATCATAAATTACCACAAGCTGCGTTGAAAAATCTCAACATCGAGATAGCCCGAAGTATCCTCGGATTCCCGATGCACAAGTCATTCGACTAAGTTAAAACAAATCCAGCAAGACCTCCCGACGTGCCGACACCCCGATAGGAGCCGCGCGTATCTCGTTATCAGGCCACGATCGGATGAGCAGTCCGTACAACTAAAACCAGTCCTCGAGTTTTCTTGTGGTGGCGCTACAAGGGGCTCTAGTTTGGACCAGCACTATCAGCACTGGCCCACCTGTATTATGTTGAATAACGAACCACGGGTAGCGCTAACTCCCTATGCGTCAAATTAATTATCAGTATTATTATGTTGGGCAAATTTTGAAACCAATGTTGGGCCTTGCTAGAAGAGTTTTATTCAAAGACGAATTATCAAGGGGGGCTCATAAAACCACCAAATGTGTTAGGAGCGCTCATCAAGGAACATAACACCGGTGTCACGGAAACTAGGGCAGCAAGAGTGGAACAAAACACCAGGCAAAAGGCCGAGCCTTCCACCCATCACCAAGTATATAGATGCATTAATTAAATAAGAGATATTGTGATATCCCATGACATCCATGTTCCAACATGGAACAAACTGCACCTGCAACTAGCAACGCTATAAGAGTGGCTGAGCAAAGCGGTAACATAGCCAAACAATGGTTTGCTAGGATAGTGGAGGTTAGAGGCTTTATCATGTCATATGGGAGGCTGACAAACAGGTGGTAGGTAGCGAGACCAAACGATAGCATCGAGACATCTAGCAAAGCAAAGCTAGTAAAGATATCTAGGGTAATGATCATCTTGCCTGGAATCCCGCTAGGAAGAAGACCGAATCCATGAAGTAGACGAATGGGCGTAGTCGAACGAATCCTCACACTCCGAAACGTTATCGAAATTCTAGCGAGAAGAAGTGAAACCAGAAAGAAGCAAACAACACACGGTAAACAGACAAGGATAATCACGACATGATGCACAACAAGTATGATGCATGTCCGGTTTAATGAGTCATGGCATGGCAAGAGTGCAACAAACAAATACTACACATTAAGTGAAGCTCAATATGCAACGAGTTGCATATTGACGAAACTCCACATTCGATTATTTAGTCCACTCCCGTTTATGCTACTCCACAGTATTAAATGTTGTTACACATGACAAGAGATGAAGCATAAGTAAACTACACTATCTAGTTAATTTAAATGAAGCCGGAAAACAACACATAACAATTCCGGTAGTTTCCCATATGCAAATTTTAAATTTGGTACTGTTCTGATCTAAACACAATTTTAGAGTTGTTAAACAGGAAAAGTAAGTGCACCATGTTATTCTACACATTTTATAGTCAATCTACATATATAATTTATTTAATTCGGAGCTACGGTTATTTAGTTATGAAATAAACCATTTTAGCATATCATTTACGCAAATTAATGCAAACAGCAATTTTAAACATTTTTAACATGGATGAAAGTTGGATATTGTGAAACTACATGAAATTCTGAGCAAGTTACATATATGACATGTTTTATTACGATGCACGGTTGATTTTATATGAATGTTACAAAATGCCATTTGAATCTGCCCAGAACAGAAAAAAATAACAAACATATATGAAGAAGATGGCTCTGGGCTGCAGCCAGCGCACTGTGCAGGCCCAGCAGAGGATTTGGCCCCAGTGTGCGCGGTGTGCGTGTGAAAAAAAGAAACAAATCAAAACAAAAATAAAACAAAAGAGGTGGTGTCTGGGATTTGAACCCAGGACCTCGTGCATGTGGGTGTGTAGCGCTGACCAGCTCGGCTGGTGATGTGATCTGTCTAAGAAAGGAGCCCGGCCCTCTTTGAATGGATCGAAGGCCTCGGCCTGGATCTTCCATGAACGCAGAGGAACTTGCCGGTGGCGAACTCGAGCAAGGCGGCGACTACAGAGGCTGTAGAGCACCGGCGGGTGTGCGGGAATGGTGTGTGAGCGTGGGAGCGAGCGGCTGCTGCTCGCCGGTGTCGCGTGCGTGTGTGCGCTCGGGCACGAGCAGGAGCTCGACTAGGGTGTGCACTACCGGAATGGCATCCTATGCCGACGGCCCACAGCCGTCGGCATAGGACAAAACCTGACGGCCGCCGTCGGCATAGGTCCGTCGGCAACTTGTGCGTCGGCGTATCTGGCCCCAGCCATCGGCATAGAAAAGCCGTCGGCATAGCGACCTATGCCGATGGCTTCCGTACAGCCGTCGGCATAGATTCACCGTCGGCAAACTTTTACGTATGACGGCGGCTGACGGCGCCGTCGTCAAGTATTGACCAACCAAAGGGCGCCACGTGGCACCTATATGCCGACGGCCAGGCCGTCGGCATATAGGTGCCACATGGCAGCATCTGGTGCGTCCTGGCGCACGGTTATGCCGACGCCCCGGCCGTCGACATAGTTTATAGCTATGCCGACGGCCTAGCCATCGACATACCTGTGTGTCAGGACGCCCCAGTTCGCGCCACGTGTCCACTATGCCGACGGCCAGGCCGTCGACATAGATATAAAACTATGCCGATGGCCTGGCTGTCAGCATAGCGGACACGTGGCGCCCACTGGTAGCACGCCCGCCCCTATGCCGACGGCCTAACCGTCGGCATAGTTTCTGTCTGATTTTTTTTTGTTTTCTGTTTGAATTCAATTCAAAACACAGCAAAATACACAACACATATATATGATCAAATAGACATACATAGCACATATAAGTGTCATCATCACAACCAACACCACCACCATCACAACAACATAAGTATCATCACAAACATAAGTATCTAAAGCACACAAGTTTATCATCACCACCAAGTCATCTAAAGAAGCACACAAACATAAGCATCTAAAGAAGCACACAAGTCATCTAAAGGAGCATAAAAGACCACAAGTCATCTAAAGCACAAAAGTTTATCATCACCACCACCACCACTAGAGGCTTCAGCGCCAGGACGTCCACCACCACTGCCAAGTTTGTCACCGCCAAGACCGCCACCGCCAGCTCCTCGGTGGATCGGAATGACCGGGCTCCGTGACTCAGGAGTGATGCCATCATTGGCACCACCACCAATGGATGATCCACCGGTTCCCTGGATGTTTGAAAAGAGATGTTAAGGGGATATATGATTGTGTTGAATAAACGATAAGTAGTGGTTGAATAGTTTGGGGATGTACTAACCGGAGTCCAACTGTGCTGTGCCAGAAATTCTTCAAACGTAGCCAAATGAAACGTAGAGCCTGCATGCACACTGGGTATGGCATTTTCCCACTTGTACACCATCCGCAGAATAGGGCATAGCCGGGAAAGTCATGCATGCAATACTGCAACCAAACTTTCATCAAGAAATTTCTCTGCAGATCTCGGTCGTATGTCAACCTTGGGAAGTACCAAGAATGGTGCAAATCATCCACCAGCGGCTGCATAAACACACCCAAATTCTTCCCCGGGTATTCAGGCCTCGGAATGATGAGCGACAAGAACATGGTCTTGCGTTGCATTAGGGCACCGGGAGGGAGATTGAGCGGAATAACAAACATGGGCCAGCAGCTGTATGGATTGGACGACATACCATATGGATTGAACCCATCACCTGATATGGCAATTCTGACATTCCCAGCCTCGGCTACTTCCTCGGGGTATTCTTCATCGAACGACTTCCATGCTTCGCCTTCCGATGGATGTACGATTTTATTTGGATGGTACCTTCTACCTTCCTTGTGCCACTTCATCATTTTGGCAGACTCCTCCGTGATGAAAAGGCGCTGCAGTCTTTCTATGAAATGGAGATACCAAAGAACCTTTGCGGGGATGCCTAGCTGCCTCTTCTCACCATCCTCACCGACCACTTCAAGGTACCGAGAGGAACCGCACTCCGTACAGTACTTGTCATTCATATACTCGTGCCTAAACAAAAGGCAATTCTTCGGACAAACATGTATTTTCTCACAATCCATAGAGAGTGCCTTCATGAGTTTCTTCGTGGCGTACATGCTTGTCGGCAGTTCATGACCCTCAGGGAGGCTGTTAGCCCATACTCCCAGAAATGCTTCGAAGCATTTCTGGCTACAGCCGTACTCAGCCTTGACTGCTGATACGTCCATTTTGCATCATGTTTTACTACTGTTATTTATAGTGTTTTTAATCAATATAACACTTTGTGGAGCAATTCTAATGCCTTTTCTCTCTTAATATGCAAGATTCACACAAAGAGGGAGATTGCCGGCAGCTGGAATTCTGGACCTGAAAAAGCTATGTCAGAGATACCTATTCTGCACATCTCCAAATGAGCTGAAATTTTCTGGAGATATTTTTTGGAATATATAAAAAATATTGGAAGCAAAAAGTACCAGAGGGGGCCACCCAGGTGCCCACGAGGCACCAGGGCGCGCCACCCCCCCAAGGGCGCCCTGGTACCTCGTGGAGCCCCTGGCCCACTTCTGGCCCCCATTTTATGGTATATAAGTACATTTGACCTAAAAATAATAGAGAGAAGACTTTTGGGACGGTGCGGCGCCGTCTTGAGGCGGAACTTGGGCAGGAGCACTTTTGCTCTCCGGCGGAGAGATTCTGCCGGGGATACTTCCCTCCGAGAGGGGGAAATCGTCGCCATCGACATCACCAGCGATCCTCTCATCGTGGGAGGACTAATCTTCATCAACATCTTCACCAGCACCATCTCATCTGAAACTCTAGTTCATCTCTTGTATTCAATCTTTGTCTCAAAACCTCAGATTGGTACCTGTGGGTTACTAGTAGTGTTGATTACATCTTGTAGTTGATGCTAGTTGGTTTATTTGGTGGAAGATTATATGTTCAGATCTATTATGCTATTCAATACCTCTCTGATCTTGGACATGATTATATTTTGTGAGTAGTTACTTTTGTTCTTGAGGACATGGGAGAAGTCTTGTCATAAGTAATCATGTGAACTTGGTATTCGTTCGATATTTTGATGATATGTATGTTGTTGATTCCCTTAGTGGTGTTATGTGAACGTCGACTACATGACACTTCACCATCTTTGGGCCTAAGGGAATGCATTGTGGAGTAGTAATTAGATGATGGGTTGCTAGAGTGACAGAAGCTTAAACCCTAGTTTTTGCGCTATTCCGTAAGGGGCTGATTTGGATCCATATGTTTAATGCTATGGTTAGAGTTATCTTAATTCTTCTTTCGTAGTTGCGGATGCTTGCGAGAGGGGGTAATCATAAGTGGGAGGTTTGTCCAAGTAAGGGCAGCACCCAAGCACCGGTCCACCCACATATCAAATTATCAAAGTAGCGAACGCGAATCAAACAAACATGATGAAAGTGACTAGATGAAATTCCCATGTGTCCTCGAGAACGCTTTACTTACTATAAGAGATTGTTCCGGCTTGTCCTTTGCTACAAAAAGGATTGGGCCAACTTGCTGCACCCTTTGTTACTATTTTTACTTGTCACTTGTTACAAATTATCTTGCTATCAAACTACTCGTTACCGATAATTTCAGTGCTTGCAGAAAACACCTTGCTGAAAACCGCTTGTCATTTCCTTCTGCTCCTCGTTGGGTTCGACACTCTTACTTATCGAAAGGACTATGATTGATCCCCTATACTTGTGGGTCATCAAGACTCTTTTCTGGCGCTGTTGCCGGGGAATGAAGCGCCTTTGGTGAGTGGAATTTGCTAAGGAAACATTTATATTACGTGCTGAAATTTACTGTCACTTGTCACTATGGAAAGTAATCCTTTGAGGGGTTTGTTCGGGGTATCTTCACCTCAACCGAAAACACAAATAGTTGCTCCTCAACCTACTGCACCTATTGAAAAAGATATTTATTATGAGATTCCTCCGGGTATGTTAGAGAAACTGCTAGCTAATCCTTATGCAGGAGATGGAACGATACTGTGACGCCCCCAATTTGACCGTACGCTAATCATACAGGCAGACGCGTGCGGCCAAGATTAGGGACTCACTAATCAATATCACAACACAACTTTAGGCACAAATTCAAACATAAATCATCATATTACAAACCAGGGATCGCGAGGACCCGAATACATAAGTCATACACACCAATGATATCTGAGTACATACATAGTTAGTCACGGGTGCCATAAGATGGCTAGCACAAACAGGGGATACAGATCGAAAAGGCGCAGGCCTCCTGCCTGGGAGCCTCCTAACTACTCCTGGTCGGCTGGATCGATCCAGAAGTAAGTACCATCGGGACCCTCCTGGTAGTAAGCTCCGGCAGTGTCGTCTGGCTCCTGGGCTCCGTCGTCTGATGTATCAACAATAGGGTATGGGGGAAAATAATAGCAAAGCAACCGTGAGTACTCATCCAAAGTACTCGCAAGACTGACATCAGAACTATGCTAAATATGCATTGGTATCAAATGAGAAGGCTGTATTTGTGGACTGTATTGCAGAAATGCCAGAGGAGAGAGAAAGGCCTAGCCTATCGAAAACTAGCATCTTCAAGCAGTCTTGCAGCATCAGAAGAGAGTAGATAGTAGTAGCATACATGTTGTCATACAGTAGCAATGCCCTGAGATCCTTTCTCGACACCCTGCGAGAAAGCGATCCCGAGAGCAGTATTAACAGTTTATCATGTATCATCATCTCTTTATAGTTGTCATGGATCCGGGCACAACTCCAAGCGTCCTGTTACTGTGGACACGGCTATTCGAATAGATATCTTCCTTGCAGGGGTGCACTACTGTTACCCAACACGCTCGATTACCTCCGGCCGGATACACTTGCTGGGTAATACCCGGCCTCGGGTGATCGACACAACGCAGCCCGACCTAGAGCTCAGCAGAGAGGCCAACACGCCGGTCTAAATCCTAAGTGCGCAGGGGTCTTGGGCCCATCACCCATTGCACTCCTGCACGTTGCGTGGCTGGCCGGAGAAACAGGCGCGACACTGGACAACCCAGTGACGTAACCAGCCCAATCCCGGCGATCAGCCCGCAAAGTAACCTGTGACGTCTGAAGAGCTTTCGGCTGATACTACGCTGCAGAGGGCCCCATTAAACCATTATCCCACGTGGTGGTAGTGCGAAATGGGCACGACGACCCACTCAGATCAAATACCCAGTTCCGTTAGGCGTATTTAGTATCGCGCGGGTGCTCTTGGAGCCGACCCGTCTTTAATGATATTCGCTCGCGGGCACCCTTGGGGCCAGCCCGACTTTACATTTCCCCGCGGGTACCTCTCGAGGTGGACCCGCCTGTAACAAAGGTCAAAGTAACCGTGTGTCCAAGTAACGAGGAGGAATCCGAGGAATCACCCTCGATGGATTCCCACTCGAGGAGTTGCGCGACGGTAGCTTAGCGGAGGTGATGTAAGAGGAATCACCCTCGATAACACACATCCGGGAAGCTATTCTACAGAGGCACCATCGAAAGTGAGCTAAGAGGTATCACCCTCGGCACTCGATGCCAGCTCTGCAGTGTCGAGCAAATTAGGGGGTGTGCGGTGATGTGCTGTCTTCAGTCCAGCAGTCTTCAGTCACTAAAGCGGAGCAACTACAGCAAGGGAGAGGGGCCACATATGGTTTCCATCCAACCTATACTAAGCAGTTTGGATAATAAGGCAGGTATCAATAGCAGTTATCAAAAACAGGCTACGCATCAGAAATAGGATAAAACAGTAGCAGCGGCAATTTCTAATGCAAGCAGGAGTGAGAAAGGAATGGGTGATATAGGCATGCGTCAAGGGGGTTTGCTTGCCTGGTTGCTCTGCGGCAAGGGCGGGGTCGTCAGTCGGCTGGTCGTCGGGGGTGTAGTCGAACTCTGAAGCAGCGGCGTCGGCGGGCACCAGGTCTAACGAGAGAGAAGGGGGAGAGGAAACAATAAATCCACGGCAAAATACAATCACTATGCGTGACATGCCTAGAATGATATGCAGATGTGCTACTGCCTATCTATATGATTTAGATAACTCTTGGGAATTAATAAAAATTTAATTGGATTTGTTTTATTAAAGTGGTGCACTATTCATCTACTGCAAACGGTCAAAAAGTTCCATGTTCAGATAGCTAGAGGCATGTGACAGATGAATGGATGGCATATTTGGATTCGTGGCAATTTTCTGATCAACTTTCATATATAAATTATTTTCATCTGACATACGGATTAAAAGATATGAATTTTTAAAGTTTTAAATATTTTCTGAATTTATTTTAATTATTAAATCAACATTATCCAGAACAGTGCTGTGCTGACGTCAGCCTGACGTCAGCATGACATCAGCACGCAACAGTGGGGCTGTTACTGTTTGAACCTGACATGTGGGGTCCACATGTCATAAACTGTAGCTAATTTCATTTTAATTTACTCTAAACAGAGTCTAATTAACAGAGTGGGGCCCATATGTCAGTGAGTGTTTTAACTAAACTAATTATTTTAATTAATCTAATTAGTGATTAGGCTAGCTGACAGGGGGGGACCCACCTGTCATAGACACAGGGGTGAGGGGCCCCACCTGCCAGTGACTGGGCAGTCCAGTCAGCCGAGTTGACCGAGTCAACTCGGTCAACTGGGGCCAGCGGGGCCCAGGGGCAGTGACCCAGAGGCGGGCCCGGCCAGGCCACGTCGGCGGTGGCCAGCGGCGAGCCGCCGGTGACCACAATTCGCGGCGGAGGCCACTGGAGGTCGCCGGAATCGCGCTACGGGCCGCCATTTCGCGCGCGGCCACGTGCGTTCGAACGGGTGCTCACCCGCGCGTCGATTGGTGGCGGTGGCATCGCCGAAGACGGCCGGAATCGTCGCCGGCGACGAGGTTAGCGGCGGGGCTTTTCGGGCGACGACGGATCCGGCGAGTGCGGGCACGGCGAAGCCAGCGGAGAGGCTCTACGGGGTCCTAGCGACGCGTGGAGCACGATGGCGGCCGTGGTTGGGCATGACAACGACGGAGACGACGGCGACGAGCTCATCGGCGGCGAGGCTCTCGGGCGGCAACGATAACGACGGCTACGGTGGCTATTCCACGCGCGAGAGGGAGGGGAAGGAAAGGGAGGAGCTCACCGAGCGGCTACGTAAAGCCCTTGGTGGCTTTGGAGCAGCAGAACTGCGGCAATCGCCGGAGAAGCGCCGGCAACCGAAGGTTGAAGACGAGCTTGTGGTCGTCGATGCAGAAGCTCCGGAGCTCGCGCGAGTGGACGAGGAGGACGAGGAGATCACGGCGGAGATCGAGGACGACTCGGCGGGGCACGGGAGGCGGTGTGGCCGCGGGATCGACGGCGGCAGCGCCGGCGACACTGCGGGAGAGGAGGGGATCGATAGAGAGAGGGCGAGGGGGAATGAATGGGTGGGCTAGGGTTGCGAGGGAGGCGACGAGGGTCACGGGGACGTCTTAACGGCGACGGGGAGCCGCGGGATGGGCGACAGCGCGACGACGACGGCCGGATGCTCTCGGACGGCGACACGCAGGCGGGAGGAGGACGACGGCCGGATGGTGGGCTGGGCTGTGCACTGTGCACTCATAGCCCAGCTCCACAGTAACAGGTAGCCCCTTCTCTTTTTCTTTTCTAATTCTTTTCTTTTTCTCTGTTTTGCAAATTGTGAGGCCACCAAATGATTTTCAACAGATGAGTGACTTAGCCCAAAATTATCAGTAGGTTATTCTTATCCAACAAAAATTGGTTTGGACAATTTACAACTTCACTTTAATTCCCATTAAATTATTTAGTGTTAGAAGTTACTGTTTTGTTACTGTTTGAGGTTGGTGGGGCCACTTAACCAATTTAATAAATGTTGGTAATATTTTTATAATTGCCTATGAATTATTTACAACATTTTGAACATTTTAGTTTCTATCTTTGAACAACTTTTAATTTCACTTGAGATTTAAATTGCCATTTGAATTGGAATTTGAAATGAGATATGATGCAATGATGCTCAAGCATGGTTAATCATGATGACATGGCACTGCCAAAGGGGTGATTACTGTAGCTATAACATGGGGGCGTTACAATTCTCCTCCTCTAACAAGAATTCTCGTCCCGAGAATTAAGAGGAAGACTGAAAGAAATAGGGTATTCTTCACGAAGACGGTCCTCGCGTTCCCAAGTGGCTTCATCCTCAGAATGATTAGACCACTGAACCTTGAGGAACTTGATCGACTTCTGACGAGTCCGACGTTCAGTTTGATCTAGAACGCGGATCGGATATTCTGGATAAGACAGATCTTCTCGCATTTCAAGCACTTCATGATCCACAGCTCGGATAGGATCCTTGAAGCAGCGACGAAGTTGCGATACATGAAAGACGTCATGCACTTGAGAAAGGTTTGGCGGCAACTCCAATTGATATGCCACTTCTCCTCGACGAGCGAGAATGCGGAACGGGCCAATATAGCGAGGAGCTAACTTGCCCTTGATTCCGAATCGGTGGGTGCCTTTCATCGGAGTGACGCGAAGGTAAGCTTGCTCACCAGGCTGATAGACCATTACCTTGTGCTTTCGGTCATAGTTGCTCTTTTGACGAGACTGGGCAGTTTTTAGATGTTCACGGACAATGCGGACTTGTTCCTCAGCTTGTTGAATAATGTCCGGTCCAACAAGTGAACGTTCCTCAGTTTCTGACCAATTCAGAGGGGTTCGACACTTACGTCCATAAAGAACTTCAAACGGTGCCATCTTCAGACTAGCTTGATAGCCATTGTTGTAGGAGAATTCGGCATACGGAAGAGAATCCTCCCATTTCTTACCGAATGAGATGACACAAGCTCGAAGCATATCTTCAAGCACTTGGTTAACTCTTTCGACTTGACCCTGAGACTGAGGGTGATAAGCAGTGCTAAAAGACAGATGAGTTCCCATGGCTTCTTGGAAACTACTCCAAAACCTGGAAGTAAAGAGGCTGCCACGATCTGAACTGATCTCCAATGGAACGCCGTGGACTGACACAATTCTGGAAACATACAAGTCTGCTAACTGACTAGCAGTGATTGTCTCCTTGACAGGCAGAAAGTGAGCAACCTTTGAGAATCGGTCGATGACGACAAAGATAGCATCATGACCCTTCTGCGATCTGGGAAAACCAGTAATGAAGTCCATTTGGACTTTGTCCCATTTCCATTCCGGAATTTCAAGGGGTTGCAGAGTTCCAGCAGGCCTTTGATGTTCTGCTTTGATGCGACGGCAAACGTCACACTCAGCAACATACTTAGCAATATCATGTTTCATATCGGGCCACCAGTACCGCTGACGAATGTCTTGGTACATTTTGGTACTACCAGGGTGAATAGACAAGGGCGTGTCATGTGCTTCTTTCATGACATCCGAACGAGAGTCCAGATTATGCTTTCTGGGGACCACTAGGCGGCCTTTGAAGAACAAAGCACCATCCTCACCAACATGGTAGAAAGAAGGATTACCCTTGGAGAGGTACTTCTTAATCTTCTCAAGTTCAGAGCAGTAATTTTGTCTCGTCTTGATTCTTTGCTCGAGATCTGGTTCGACAACCAAGGTATTAAGATAACCTTGAGGAACAATGTGAAGGTTCAATTTGCGAAGCTCTTCATATAGCATAGGTTGCGTTTCCTGAACCATGAGGTTGTTGCAGTAAGCCTTGCGACTCAAAGCATCGGCCATCACATTAGCCTTGCCAGGGGTGTAGGAGATATTCATATCATAATCAGCTACTGTTTCGAGCCATCTCTGTTGACGAAGGTTCAAGTCTGGCTGGGTATACAGATACTTCAAACTCTTATGATCAGTGTATATCTCGCAACGGTTACCAAGGAGGTAATGTCGCCATAGCTTCAGGGCATAAATAACTGCAGCAAGCTCGAGATCATGTACCGGATAATTTTCCTCATGAGGACGCAATTGACGAGAGCCATAAGCAACTACTCTGCGTTCTTGCATTAGAACACAGCCTAACCCTTGACGAGACGCATCACAGTAAATCTCGAAGTCCTTTTGAGAATCCGGGGGTGCTAACACTGGGGCAGATGTCAACTTATCTTTAAGCATCTGAAAGCTTTCTTGACATTTTTCTGTCCATTCAAATTTAACACCCTTGTGGAGCAGGTCAGTTAATGGCTTTGCAATCCTCGAGAAGTTCTCAACGAATCGTCGACAATAACTAGCGAGTCCGAGAAAACTCCTGACTTGCTTGACATTCTTCGGAGGAGTCCAGTCTAGAATAGCCTGAACTCGCTCGGGGTTAACGGCAATACCGTCTTTGGAAATCACGTGACCAAGATAGGTCACCTCGGATAACCAAAATTCACACTTGGAGTACTTGGCATATAACTGGTGTTCTCGCAACTTCTCCAATACAAGCCGAAGATGTTCAGCGTGTTCTTCTTCATTCTTGGAATATATCAGGATATCATCCAAGTAGACCACGACGAACTTGTCGAGGTAGTCCATGAAGATATAATTCATCAATCGGGAGAAGGTTGCCGGGGCATTAGTTAGTCCGAATGACATGACGGTGTACTCGTATGATCCATAACGAGTAACGAATGCGGTCTTTGGAATATCCTCCTTACGAACTCGGATCTGATGATAACCCAACCTCAAATCGAGTTTCGAGAACACAGAGGATCCAGCAAGCTGACCATAAAGATCGTTAATCCGGGGAAGTGGATATTTGTTCTGGATTGTGGCTTGGTTAATGGGCCGATAGTCCTGGACCAATCGGTTAGTTCCATCCTTCTTCTTAACAAAGAGAGAAGGTGCTCCCCAAGCAGAGGAGCTGGGGCGGATGAAACCCTTTTTCAATGACTTGTCGATTTCTTCCTTAAGCTCGAGAAGTTCATGCGGAGGCATCTTATAAGGACGCTTCGCAATAGGGGTAGTGCCAGGCTTCAAGTCGATGACGAACTCGACAGCTCTAACAGGCGGTATTCCCGGAAGTTCTTCCGGAAAGACGTCCGGAAAGTCACGGATGACCGGAACGTTCTCAATTCCCTCAAGAGGTGAGGCGTTCAAAGCATTCAGAGCATATATCTGAGCTTCGGCATTCTGAGTAATGCGGGCGGTGTAGTTCACTATCTCATCTAAGGGGTGTAGGAGTTGGACGATCTTGGTGGCACAATTGATCGAAGCAGTGTGAGCTCTCAACCAATCCATTCCCAGAATGAGGTCTATGGTGGAAGAGTTCAATACAATGGGTGAAACAAGAAATTCCAATCCTTCGATTTCAACAGGGACATTGTGTGCCATCACAGAGGTTTGACACTGACCTCCAGGGGTACGGACGACCATTTGTAGGTTCATTTTATCAAACGCAATGTCATGTGATAATGCAAATGCTTCAGACATGAATGAATGCGATGCTCCTGAATCAAATAAAACAGAAGCGGGTACTGAGTTAACGAGGAGAGTACCCATCACAGTAGCAGGTTGGTCCTGGACTTCTTTGATATCAATGTTGTAAGCATGTCCACGACCATAAGCAGCAGACCCAGTATTATAGTTGCGGGTCTGATTGTTGCCACGACCATTACCACGGCCATTGCGAGGAAATCCCAGCTGATTCTGAGGCTGACGACAATCTTTAGCAAGGTGTCCTGGCTTGCGGCACTTGAAGCAGAGTCCATCTTCAGGACGAAGAGGTGCACGGGGTGGAGCAGCTTGAGCTCTGGGCTGCCTCGGTGGTGGAGGAGGCAGACGAGGTGCAGCATATGAGGGCCTTGGCGCAGGGGCAGGTGCAGGTGGACGGTACGCATTGTTGGGGATCCAGATACGACGCTTCTGTGCTGAGCTCGAAGATGAGCCCATATCACGATAATGCTTCTGTGACTCCTTGTGCTTGATCTGAGCGGTCTCAACCAGAATAGCCTTGTTCACGAGAGTGGCAAAGTCGGTGACGTCTTGAGCAGCAAGTGCAAGCTCGAGGTCTGGGTGGAGTCCACTACGGAACTTCTCCTGTCTACGAGCATCAGTTGGAATGTCTTCTTCAGCATAGCGGGATAAGCTAAGGAACTCCCATTGATAGGCTTCGACGGTCTTGTTGCCTTGAACGAGGTTGCGGAACTCGGTCTTCTTCCGTTCTATGATCCCCTGAGGAATATAGCGAGCACGGAAGGCAGTCTGAAACTCATCCCATGTAACGATTGTCCCAGCAGGCAGTGTACGCTTGTGAGTGGACCACCATTGAGCAGCGGGTCCCTTCAGGAAGTAGGTCGCGAAGGCGACAAGGCTTTCAGGGGCGACATTGGCAGACTCCATCTCAAAGGCGATGTCGCGAAGCCAGTCATCGGCATCCAGTGGCTGTTCAGAATTGCGATAAATAGTGGGGTTGAGGCGCACAAACTCTGACAGTGTTATTGAAGCTGGGTTGTGGTTCTGATTGTTCTGATGCGGAAACTGAGCCATAATATTAGTCATAAACTGACGGTTCAGCTCGAATTGTTGCATCATTGCGGCCATGTAGTCGGGCGGTGGTGGCTGCTCAGGGGCACGACCATGACCACCTGGTCCAACCATCCTGCTAAAATTTCAACAGGGGGTAGTTTAGAAAAAGCACTTGCGAGTGTTTAGCGACAAACATGATGTAACACGACAATGAATGAGTAGTGCATCAATACATAGTAATAGTCAATTATGACATACAGATCCATACACAGAGTCGGTTACATGCGGACAGCATAACGGCGTAAAATTAAGGAAAAAGACATACTAGGCAGCGCGCAGGCACGCGGTGAGGAACTACACAACGAGACATAGCAAAGGCTACATCAACGTCGGGGAAAACCACTGAAACGGGGTAACTGCAAGTGCAAGTGCGGACGATGAATCTCTGTAGCAGAAAAGTCCTGCTCTCCGTGTGCACTCTGATGCAGAACCCGGTCTCGAACTGAAAGAGGAGGTCCACGCGCAGGCCTGTGACCTCCAACAGCAGGCCAATCGATACCTGCCGGCATCTGAGTCCTGCGCGGGTAAAGGATATACTCCGGATGTATCCCTGCTCGAACAGCTGGTAGCAACTGTGTCATAGCATCGTAGAGACATGCTCGAGTGGCAAACAGCTCGACTATAAGAGCCCGGTTAGTGCGATCCAGAGCCTGAGTGCACTGAATCAACACGTGCGGGTCGTAACGACGACGCTCGTAAGGGGCACAGATAGCTGTGTAGTATCCAGTAGCATCTCCAGTAGGCGCATACGGAATGTATCGGAACTCAGAGGCATCCAAGCTACGATGCTCTCCACGGAGTCGTGCGACAGCAGAATAGGCAGCATCATGGACTGCCATCTCAATCGTCACACCGATACCGTGAAAAAGGTGCAACTCGGTGTCTGAGTCATCCCGCTGATCATAGATGCGAACATCAGCATGATACTGTTCCTGGTTGAACTCGCGGTAATCCTCGTAAACCATATACTCGGGGTACCAGCGGTAACCAAGTCTGGTCAGGAGGGCGATCAGGACAGCTGGAAAGCCAGGGGCATTGCGAGCCGAGGTGCGAAGCACAAGCTGCGTCGCGGGGCGTGGTGGGAACAGACGATCCATCTGAAACAGAGGCAACTCAGGATTGTCAAACGACAATGACAAATATAATATAATTTGGAGAGAAAGATTAAACAGACCAATGGAAAGGAAAATGTGATTATCAGAATAATCAGATCAATGATATGGAACCAGCACTGATAATCCAGCTCTCCGGGTGGACAAGATTACGAGATCCTAGTGTCGGCATTAGTAAAATTCATTTAACCCGAAAGGAAGAGGTTTCAGAGTCCCAGAGTATAGAAGAGGAATAAAAGATCCTAATACCACCCAGTTGGCGACGTGGGCCCGTAAGCCACACAGCCATGTTAGTAAAATAGTTTTCGGAAACACTAGACTCAACTACGGCCAAGGAGTTGGATAGGGGCTTCCTACAGGCAGTCGGCTCTGATACCAACTTGTGACGCCCCCAATTTGACTGTACGCTAATCATACACGCAGACGCGTACGACCAAGATTAGGGACTCACTAATCAATATCACAACACAACTTTAGGCACAAATTCAAACATAAATCATCATATTACAAACCAGGGATCGCGAGGACCCGAATACATAAGTCATACACACCAATGATATCTGAGTACAGACATAGTTAGTCACGGGTGCCATAAGATGGCTAGCACAAACAGGGGATACAGATCGAAAAGGCGCAGGCCTCCTGCCTGGGAGCCTCCTAACTACTCCTGGTCGGCTGGATCGATCCAGAAGTAAGTACCATTGGGACCCTCCTGGTAGTAAGCTCCGGCAGTGTCGTCTGGCTCCTGGGCTCCGTCGTCTGATGTATCAACAATAGGGTATGGGGGAAAATAATAGCAAAGCAACCGTGAGTACTCATCCAAAGTACTCGCAAGACTGACATCAGAACTATGCTAAATATGCATTGGTATCAAATGAGAAGGCTGTATTTGTGGACTGTATTGCAGAAATGCCAGAGGAGAGAGAAAGGCCTAGCCTATCGAAGACTAGCATCTTCAAGCAGTCTTGCAGCATCAGAAGAGAGTAGATAGTAGTAGCATACATGTTGTCATACAGTAGCAATGCCCTGAGATCCTTTCTCGACACCCTGCGAGAAAGCGATCCCGAGAGCAGTATTAACAGTTTATCATGTATCATCATCTCTTTATAGTTGTCATGGATCCGGGCACAACTCCAAGCGTCCTGTTACCGTGGACACGGCTATTCGAATAGATATCTTCCCTGCAGGGGTGCACTACTATTACCCAACACGCTCGATTACCTCCGGGCGGATACACTTGCTGGGTAATACCCGGCCTCGGGTGATCGACACAACGCAGCCCGACCTAGAGCTCAGCAGAGAGACCAACACGCCGGTCTAAATCCTAAGTGCGCAGGGGTCTTGGGCCCATCACCCATTGCACTCCTGCACGTTGCGTGGCTGGCCGGAGAAACAGGCGCGACACTGGACAACCCAGTGACGTAACCAGCCCAATCCCGGCGATCAGCCCGCAAAGTAACCTGTGACGTCTGAAGAGCTTTCGGCTGATACTACGCTGCAGAGGGCCCCATTAAACCATTATCCCACGTGGTGGTAGTGCGAAATGGGCACGACGACCCACTCAGATCAAATACCCAGTTCCGTTAGGCGTATTTAGTATCGCGCGGGTGCTCTTCGAGCCGACCCGTCTTTAATGATATTCGCTCGCGGGCACCCTTGGGGCCAGCCCGACTTTACATTTCCCCGCGGGTACCTCTCGAGGTGGACCCGCCTGTAACAAAGGTCAAAGTAACCGTGTGTCCAAGTAACGAGGAGGAATCCGAGGAATCACCCTCGATGGATTCCCACTCGAGGAGTTGCGCGACGGTAGCTTAGCGGAGGTGATGTAAGAGGAATCACCCTCGATAACACACATCCGGGAAGCTATTCTACAGAGGCACCATCGAAAGTGAGCTAAGAGGTATCACCCTCGGCACTCGATGCCAGCTCTGCAGTGTCGAGCAAATTAGGGGGTGTGCGGTGATGTGCTGTCTTCAGTCCAGCAGTCTTCAGTCACTAAAGCGGAGCAACTACAGCAAGGGAGAGGGGCCATAGATGGTTTCCATCCAACCTATACTAAGCAGTTTGGATAATAAGGCAGGTATCAATAGCAGTTATCAAAAACAGGCTACGCATCAGAAATAGGATAAAACAGTAGCAGCGGCAATTTCTAATGCAAGCAGGAGTGAGAAAGGAATGGGTGATATAGGCATGCGTCAAGGGGGTTTGCTTGCCTGGTTGCTCTACGGCAAGGGCGGGGTCGTCAGTCGGCTGGTCGTCGGGGGTGTAGTCGAACTCTGAAGCAGCGGCGTCGGCGGGCACCAGGTCTAACGAGAGAGAAGGGGGAGAGGAAACAATAAATCCACGGCAAAATACAATCACTATGCGTGACATGCCTAGAATGATATGCAGATGTGCTACTGCCTATCTATATGATTTAGATAACTCTTGGGAATTAATAAAAATTTAATTGGATTTGTTTTATTAAAGTGGTGCACTATTCATCTACTGCAAACGGTCAAAAAGTTCCATGTTCAGATAGCTAGAGGCATGTGACAGATGAATGGATGGCATATTTGGATTCGTGGCAATTTTCTGATCAACTTTCATATATAAATTATTTTCATCTGACATACGGATTAAAAGATATGAATTTTTAAAGTTTTAAATATTTTCTGAATTTATTTTAATTATTAAATCAACATTATCCAGAACAGTGCTGTGCTGACGTCAGCCTGACATCAGCATGACATCAGCACGCAACAGTGGGGCTGTTACTGTTTGAACCTGACATGTGGGGTCCACATGTCATAAACTGTAGCTAATTTCATTTTAATTTACTCTAAACAGAGTCTAATTAACAGAGTGGGGCCCATATGTCAGTGAGTGTTTTAACTAAACTAATTATTTTAATTAATCTAATTAGTGATTAGGCTAGCTGACAGGGGGGACCCACCTGTCATAGACACAGGGGTGAGGGGCCCCACCTGCCAGTGACTGGGCAGTCCAGTCAGCCGAGTTGACCGAGTCAACTCGGTCAACTGGGGCCAGCGGGGCCCAGGGGCAGTGACTCAGAGGCGGGCCCGGCCAGGCCACGTCGGCGGTGGCCAGCGGCGAGCCGCCGGTGACCACAATTCGCGGCGGAGGCCAGAGGAGGTCGCCGGAATCGCGCTACGGGCCGCCATTTCGCGCGCGGCCAGGTGCGTTCGAACGGGTGCTCACCCGCGCGTCGATTGGTGGCAGTGGCATCGCCGGAGACGGCCGGAATCGTCGCCGGCGACGAGGTTAGCGGCGGGGCTTTTCGGGCGACGACGGATCCGGCGAGTGCGGGCACGGCGAAGCCAGTGGAGAGGCTCTACGGGGTCCTAGCGACGCGTGGAGCACGATGGTGACCGTGGTTGGGCATGACAACGACGGAGACGACGGCGACGAGCTCATCGGCGGCGAGGCTCTCGGGCGGCAACGATAACGACGGCTACGGCGGCTATTCCACGCGCGAGAGGGAGGGAAAGGAAGGGGAGGAGCTCACCGAGCGGCTACGTAAAGCCCTTGGTGGCTTTGGTGCAGCAGAACTGCGGCAATCGCCGGAGAAGCGCCGGCAACCGAAGGTTGAAGACGAGCTTGTGGTCGTCGATGCAGAAGCTCCGGAGCTCGCGCGAGTGCACGAGGAGGACGAGGAGATCACGGCGGAGCTCGAGGACGACTCGGCGGGGCACGGGAGGCGGTGTGGCCGCGGGATCGACGGCGGCAGCGCCGGCGACACTGCGGGAGAGGAGGGGATCGAGAGAGAGAGGGCGAGGGGGAATGAATGGGTGGGCTAGAGTTGCGAGGGAGGCGACGAGGGTCACGGGGACGTCTTAACGGCGACGGGGAGCCGCGGGATGGGCGACAGCGCGACGACGACGGCCGGATGCTCTCGGACGGCGACACGCAGGCGGGAGGAGGACGACGGCCGGATGGTGGGCTGGGCTGTGCACTGTGCACTCACAGCCCAGCGCCACAGTAACAGGTAGCCCCTTCTCTTTTTCTTTTCTAATTCTTTTCTTTTTCTCTGTTTTGCAAATTGTGAGGCCACCAAATGATTTTCAACAGATGAGTGACTTAGCCCAAAATTATCAGTAGGTTATTCTTATCCAACAAAAATTGGTTTGGACAATTTACAACTTCACTTTAATTCCCATTAAATTATTTAGTGTTAGAAGTTACTGTTTTGTTACTGTTTGAGGTTGGTGGGGCCACTTAACCAATTTAATAAATGTTGGTAATATTTTTATAATTGCCTATGAATTATTTACAACATTTTGAACATTTTAGTTTCTATCTTTGAACAACTTTTAATTTCACTTGAGATTTAAATTGCCATTTGAATTGGAATTTGAAATGAGATATGATGCAATGATGCTCAAGCATGGTTAATCATGATGACATGGCACTGCCAAAGGGGTGATTACTGTAGCTATAACATGGGGGCGTTACAGGTACATCCTGATATGCACTTGATCTATGTGGATGAAATTTGTGGATTGTTTAAGTTTGTAGGTATATCCGGAGATGGAGTTAAGAAGAAAGTATTCCCTTTATCTTTGGAGGGAAAGGCATTAATGTATTATAGGCTATGTGATGATACTGATACATGGGACTGGAACCGATTGAAACTAGAACTCCATCAGAAATTTTAACCTATGCATTTGGTTCATCGTGATCGGAATTATATATATAATTTTTGGCCTTGTGAAGGAGAAAGCATCGCTCAAGCTTGGGGGAGGCTTAAGTACATGATGTACACATGCCCCAATCATGAGCTCTCAAAAGAAATTATCTTACAGAATTTTTATGCTCGGCTTTCTCATGATAATCAAAATACTCTCGATTCTTCTTCGACTGGCTCCTTTATGAAGAAAACTATTGAATTCAGATGGGATCTTCTAGAAAGAATTAAACGCAATTCTGAAGATTGGGAACTCGACAAAGGTAATGAGTCAGGTATAATACTTGAGTTCGATTGTGTTAAATCCTTTATGGCCACCGATGCTTTTCATAAGTTTAGCACTAAATATGGACTTGACTCTGAGATAGTAGCTTCCTTTTGTGAATCATTTGCTACTCATGTTGATCTCCCTAAGGAGAAGTGCTTTAAATATCATCCCCCTATTAAAGAAAAGATTGAGGAACCTGTTAGTATTAAAGAAGAAACAATTGTTCACCATGTTGATCCAGTTGTGCCTACCGCTTATATTGAGAAACCACCTTTTCCTGTTAGGATTAAGGAACATGCTAAAGTTTCAACTGTGGTTAACAAAAGTAATATTAGAGCACCTAGACCCCCTAAACAAATCAAGGTTGAACCTAATGTTGCTATGGTTAAAGATCTCTTGGTTGATAATATAGATGGGCATGTTATTTACCTCTGCGAGGAAGCAGCTAGAATTGCTAAACCTGATCCTAAAGATAAAAATAGACCCGTTGTGGGCATGCCTGTTGTCTCAGTTAAAATAGGAGATCATTGTTATCATGGCTTATGTGATTTGGGTGCTAGTGTGAATGCTATTCCGTTTACCTTATATCAAGAAATTATGCACGATATTGCACCCGTTGAAATAGAAGACATTGATGTTACTATTAAGCTTGCAAACAGAGATACCATTACACCACTTGGGATTGTTAGAGATGTTGAAGTCTTGTGTGGAAAAATAAAATACCCTGCTGATTTTCTAGTCCTTGGTTCTCCACAAGATGATTTTTGTCCCATTATATTTGGTAGACCTTTCTTGAACACTGTTAATGCCAAGATTGATTGCGCAAAAGAAATTGTTAGCGTTAATTTTGGTGGTATGTCTCATGAGTTTAATTTCTCCAAGTTTCGTAGACAACCTCATGATAAAGAATTGCCTAGTAAAGATGAAATTATTGGTCTTGCTTCTATTGCCGTACCTCCTACTGATCCGTTAGAACAATATTTGCTAGACCATGAAAATGATATGTATCTGAATGAAAGAAATGAAATAGATAAGATGTTCTTTGATCAACCACCTATCCTTAAACATAATTTGCCTGTTGAAACTCTTGGAGGCCCTCCTCCACCTAAAGGTGATCCTGTATTTGAATTGAAGCAATTGCCTGATACATTGAAATATGCTTATCTTGATGGAAAGAAGATATATCCTGTTATTATTAGTGCTAACCTTTCAACGCATGAAGAAAAGATATTACTGAAAACTCTAAGGAAGCACCGAGCTGCTATTGGATATACTCTTGATGATCTTAAGGGCATTAGTCCCACTCTATGTCAGCACAAAATTAATATGGAGCCCGATGCTAAACCAGTTGTCGATCACCAACGACGATTAAATCCTAAGATGAAAGAGGTGGTAAGAGCTGAAATATTAAAGCTCCTGGAAGCAGGTATAATCTATCCCATAGCTGATAGTGGATGGGTAAGTCCAGTTCATTGTGTCCCTAAGAAAGGAGCTATAACCGTTGTTCCAAATGATAAAAATGAACTCATTCCACAAAGAATTGTAACTGGTTATAGGATGGTAATTGATTTTAGAAAATTAAACAAAGCTACTAGAAAAGATCATTACCCCTTACATTTTATTGATCAAATGTTAGAAAGATTGTCTAAGCATACGCACTTTTGTTTTCTAGATGGTTATTCTGGTTTTTCTCAAATACCCATATCACAACCCGATCAAGAGAAAACCACCTTCACTTGTCCTTTTGGAACTTATGCTTATAGACGTATGCCTTTTGGTTCATGCAATGCACCTGCTACCTTTCAAAGATGTATGACTGCTATATTCTCTGACTTTTGTGAAAAGATTGTTGAGGTTTTCATGGATGATTTCTCCGTTTACGGAACTTCTTTTGATGATTGCTTAAGCAACCTTGATCGAGTTTTGCAGAGATGTGAAGAAACTAATCTTGTCTTGAATTGGGAGAAGTGCCACTTTATGGTGAATGAAGGCATTGTCTTGGGTCATAAAATTTCTGAAAGAGGTATTGAAGTTGATAAAGCTAAGGTTGATGCTATTGAGAAAATGCCATGTCCTAAAGATATTAAAGGTATAAGAAGTTTCCTTGGTCATGCTGGTTTCTATAGAAGATTTATTAAAGACTTCTCTAAAATTTCTAGGCCTCTTACCAATCTTTTGCAAGAAGATGTTCCATTTGTTTTTGATGATGATTGTCTAGAAGCCTTTGAAACACTTAAGAAAGCCTTAACCACTGCACCTATTGTTCAACCACCTGATTGGAACTTGCCTTTTGAAATTATTTGTGATGCTAGTGATTATGCTGTTGGTGCTATTCTAGGACAAAGAGTTGATAAGAAATTAAATGTTATCCATTATGCTAGTAAAACTCTAGATAGTGCCCAAAGAAATTATGCTACTACTGAAAAAGAATTTCTAGCAGTCATGTTTGCATGTGATAAATTCAGATCTTATATAGTTGATTCTAAAGTAACTGTTCACATCGATCATGCTGCTATTAAATATCTTATGGAAAAGAAAGATGCTAAACCTAGACTCATTAGGTGGGTTTTATTGCTACAAGAAATTGACTTGCATTTTATTGATAGAAAGGGAGCTGAGAATCCTGTAGCAGATAACTTGTCTAGAATGGAAAATGTTCTTGATGACCGACTACCTATTAATGATGATTTTCCTGATGAACAATTAGCTGTCCTAAATACTTCTCGTAGTACCCCATGGTATGCGGACTATGCTAATTACATTGTTGCTAAATACATACCACCTAGTTTCACATACCAACAAAAGAAAAAGTTCTTCTTTGATTTAAGACATTACTTCTGGGATGACCCACACCTTTATAAAGAAGGAGTAGATGGTATTATTAGACGTTGTATACTTGAGCATGAACAAGAACAAATCTTACGGAAGTGTCATTCCGAGGCTTACGGAGGACACCATGCGGGAGACAGAACTGCACACAAGGTATTACAATCTGGTTTTTATTGGCCTACTCTTTTCAAGGATGCTCGTAAGTTTGTCTCCTCTTGTGATGAATGTCAAAGAATTGGTAATGTTGGTAGACGTCAGGAAATGCCTATGAATTATTCACTTGCTGTTGAACCATTTGATGTTTGGGGATTTGATTATATGGGACCTTTTCCTAAATCCAATGTGTATACTCATATTTTAGTTGCTATTGATTACGTTACTAAGTGGGTAGAAGCTATTCCAACTAGTAGTGTTGATCATAACACTTCTATTAAAATGCTTAAAGATGTTATTTTCCCAAGGTTTGGAGTCCCTAGATATTTAATAACTGATGGTGGTTCACATTTTATTCATGGTGCATTCCGTAAATTGCTTGCTAAATATGATGTCAACCACAGAATTGCATCTCCGTATCATCCTCAAACTAGTGGTCAAGTTGAATTGAGCAATAGAGAAATAAAATTAATTTTGCAGAAAACCGTCAATAGATCTAGAAAGAATTGGTCTAAGAAACTTGACGATGCACTGTGGGCTTATAGAACTGCTTATAAAAATCCTATGGGTATGTCTCCTTATAAGATGGTTTATGGAAAAGCATGTCATTTACCTCTTGAGTTAGAACATAAAGCATATTGGGCAATTAAAGAACTAAATTATGATTTTAAACTTGCCGGTGAAAAGAGGTTATTTGACGTTAGCTCATTAGATGAATGGAGAACCCAAGCTTATGAAAATGCCAAATTGTTTAAAGAAAAAGTTAAAAGATGGCATGATAGAAGAATTCAAAAACGGGAATTTAAAGTAGGTGAGCAAGTTTTATTGTACAATTCTCGTTTGAGATTCTTTGCAGAAAACTCCTCTCTAAATGGGAAGGACCGTATATCATCGAAGAAGTTTATCGCTCCGGAGCCATCAAAATAAACAACTCCGAAGGCACTAATCCGAGAGTGGTGAATGGGCAGAGAATTAAGCACTATATTTCAGGTACCCCCATTAATGTTGAAAGTAATATTATTGAAACAATTACAACAGAAGAATACATAAGAGAGACCTTCCGGAACACTCTAGAACCCTGAAAAGGAAGAGGTATGTGATACGGTAAGTAAACCAACTCCAAAAATTCCATAAAAATATTCTCTGTCAGTTTTGGAATATTTAGAAAAATACAAAAATAAGAAACAGCCTGGGGGACCCACTTGGTGCCCACGAGGCACCAGGGCGTGCCACCCCCCCCAGGCGTGCCCTGGTACCTCGTGGGCCCCACGTGTGCCTTCCCGACTCTGTTTTTCTTCTGGATTACTTGTTTTGCAAGATAAAAAATCTTTATACATATTTCCAGACATTTTGACCACCGTATCGCAGAAATCTCCTCTGTTCTTGTTTCGTGCTATTTTTCTGACAGATCTAGATCGCTATGGCTCCACCAAGCTCTTCCAAGGACAAGTTCTACGAGAAGGTCATCAACCCCTACTTACCGGAGGTGATGAAACACCCTCAGGCCATTGAGATGCGTGAGGGGGTGCTTCACATCCGGGATGTTCAAGGACCCAAGAAGACCAGGACCGTGGAGTCCAGGCTCGAAGCTGTGGAGCAGGAGATCTTCAAGTGCCAAGGGATGGTGGAACGTGGACTCAGCGCCAACCACTCCATGATCACGGAGTTCACCCGTGATCGCAAGGTGGATGACCGATCGATGGGGGACATCATCTTCAAGCTCAATGAACGAATTGACTACCTCCAAGGCCAAATCTATGATCTTCAAAACCAAAATTATGAGTATGAGGCAAGATTCAAAGGTATGAGTTTAGCTACAAGTTTCAGGACTCCGGAGACTCGTTCATCTTTCTATGATGGAGCACCTATGCCATGGAAGCTGGAGGACAAGCCCATCACTTCATCACCACCACCATCACCGGAGAAGGAAACTTGAGCACATGGGTATGGGCACTCCCCTTGGCTTGTGCCAAGCTTGGGGGAGGTGCCCCGGTATCGTATCACCATCACCTCTATTATCATTACCTATTTTTAGTTCGATCCTTAGTTATTTCGTGATCTAGTTGAATAAAAGTTTAGTATGATCTATTTTCGAGTATTAGCTTCGTGATCCATCCATCTATGTAATCGAGTTGAGAGTTATATAATAAAGAGTAGTTTGAGTTTTTGCTTCTTTACTTTCGTGTTCCAATTCTAGCAATGAAAATAATGAAAAAGATCATATGCTAATCTTATGTAAAGTAATGACATCACATAAAGAAAAGTATAAGTGGTAAAATTTATTGGAGGATAACAAACATAGTATTAGTCAATGATGCAATTCATGAAAGAATTAATAAGGGAAGAGAAGATTCACATGCAAATATACTATCTTGGACATCTTTTATGATTGTGAGCCCCCATTAAGTATTTTATGACAAATTGTGGAAGTTGGACAAGGAAGACAACGTAATGAATTATGTTTGTTCATACTCACATAGAAGTTATATTTTTATAGATCCTCCAACATGTGGTGCTTGCCCAATAACTTTGCTAGCCAAAAATCCGCACCAAGTAGAGATACTACTTGTGCATCCAAAACCCTTAAACCCAGTTTCATGTCATGAGAGTCCACTATATCTACCTATGGATTGAATAAGATCCTTCAAGTAAGTTGTCATCGGTGCAAAAATAAAATAAAAATTGCCTCTAAATATGTCTGAACTTTTATTGTAAGGGAAATAAGCTTTGTACGAACTTGTGATGGTAAAGAAATAAAAGCGACAGACTGCATAATAAAGGTTGCTATCACAAGGGGCAATATAAAGTGATGTTCCTTTGCATTAAGAGCTATTGCATACAACAACAACAAGCGCATGACAACCTCTGCTTTCCTCTGCGAAGGGCCTATCTTTTACTTTTATGTATTTACTTTTTATGCAAGAGTCGATAGTGTTCTCCTCTATTCCTTTTTATTTTTCTCTTTTGCAAGCATCATGTGGTGGGGAAAGATCTAGGCACATATATCCAGTTGGATATGAATGATCATGAGTTATTATTGTTGACATCACCCTTGAGGTGAATAAGTTGGGAGGCGAAATTACAAGCCCCTATCTTTCTATGTGTCTGGCTGAAACTTTTTGCTCCATATATATGTCGTGAGTGTTAGCAATTATAGAAGACTATATGATGGTTGAGTATGTGGACTTGCTAAATAGCTCCTACATGAAACCCTTCCTGAAAATATGATGAACTGCAATTGCATTGTTGACTGAGAACATAGTTTGTTAGTTTTCAAGAAAGTTTATGCCTTATACTTCATTGTTGTGATGAATTGCTACTTGCTCATGAGAAGTTTATGATAATAAATATTGCTGTTATAATAATGACCATGATGCTTCTATGTCCGTATTTTGTTTTTATCGACACCTCTCTCTCTAAACATGTGGACATGATTATCGATATCGGCTTTCGCTTGAGGACAAGCGACGTCTAAGCTTGGGGGAGTTGATACGTCCATTTTCCATCATGTTTTACTACTATTATTTATAGTGTTTTTAATCAATATAACACTTTGTGCAGCAATTCTAATGCCTTTTCTCTCTTAATATGCAAGATTCACACAAAGAGGGAGATTGCCGGCAGCTGGAATTCTGGACCTGAAAAAGCTATGTCAGAGATACCTATTCTGCACATCTCCAAATGAGCTGAAATTTTCTGGAGATTTATTTTGGAATATATAAAAATATTGGAAGCAAAAAGTACCAGAGGGGGCCACCCAGGTGCCCACGAGGCACTAGGGCGCGCCACCCCCCAGGCGCGCCCTGGTACCTCGTGGAGCCCCTGGCCCCCATTTTCTGGTATATAAGTGCATTTGACCTAAAAAATAGAGAGAAGACTTTTGGGACGGTGCGGCACCGTCTCGAGGCGGAACTTGGGCAGGAGCACTTTTGCTCTCTAGCGGAGAGATTCTGCCGGGGATACTTCCCTCCGGGAGGGGGAAATCGTCGCCATCGACATCACCAGCGATCCTCTCATCGTGGGAGGACTAATCTTCATCAACATCTTCACCAACACCATCTCATCTCAAAACCTAGTTCATCTCTTGTATTCAATCTTTGTCTCAAAACCTCAGATTGGTACCTGTGGGTTGCTAGTAGTGTTGATTACATCTTGTAGTTGATGCTAGTTGGTTTATTTGGTGGAAGATTATATGTTCAGATCTATTATGCTATTCAATACCTCTCTGATCTTGGACATGATTATGTTTTGTGAGTAGTTACTTTTGTTCTTGAGGACATGGGAGAAGTCTTATCATAAGTAATCATCTGAACTTGGTATTCGTTTGATATTTTGATGATATGTATGTTGTTGATTCCCTTAGTGGTTGTAACATCCCCATGTAATAGCTACAGTGATCACCTCTTGATAATGCCAAGTCACCATGCTTAACAATCCTTGATCATCATTTGCATCATATCTCATTTCAAATTCCAATTCAAATTGAAATTCAAATTTAAAGTGAAAATAAAAGTTGTTCCAATTTGGAAACAAAAATGTTCATTAAATAGCAAATAATCCATAACTAATTATGTTAAGAAAAACAACATCACCTAAATTACTTAGATGAGTCTAACATCCTAAAACAGTAGTAAAACAGAAATATTTAATTCCATTTTATTTAACAAAATTGCAAATGAAATCATAAATTCACCAAACCAATTTCTGGCAGTGTTAAATATTACCTAGTATTTAAATGAACAACACTTGTATTTTACAAAAGTAATTTTATGACCACACATTTTGTAAAACAGAAAGGATAAAAGAAAACAGAAAAGAAAAAGAAAAAGGAAAAGAACCTACTGTGCGGCTGGGCTCTAGTCAAACAGTAGCCGGCCCAGCCTGCCTAACATCTTCTCCCTCCTCCCGCACGCGTCAGCGCGCGCGCGCGCCCGAGCCGGCGATGGCCAGCTGTTGGCCATCCCCCGGCACCGCTGCCGCCGCGGGTGGATAAGATCACCACCGCGGCACCCTCTAGCGAACCCTAGCGCCACTTCCCCCTTCTCCTCGCGCCGCTTTCTTCCTCGCCTCTGCCTCTGCCGTCGCTGTCGCCGCGTCGATCCCGCGCTCTCCGTCGACCTCCAGCCTCGCTGACATGTCATAGCTCGTTGCCGCAGTCCTCTCCGTCGACTACGCCCAGCCGTTCAAGCCGGGAGCCACCGAGTCGAGCCCGGCGACCTCTTCTTCCCCCTTCGGCCACCACGACTCCGGCGACGATTCCGGCGACGACGAGCTTCCCCGATCCCACTTGAGCACACCTGCAGGGCCCGGTGAGCAGTCGTCTTCTCCCCCTCTCCCCGGCCTCTCCCCGTAGCCGTAGCGGCCATCCCCGACGTGCCCGAGCTCGCCTCCGCGGAGCTCATCGCCGGCGAGACTCCGGTGATCATTTGGTCATGGGCTAGTGCCCGTTGAACTCGCCGCACCGCGTTGCTCCTCCCAAGCCATTCCGTTTGCTCGATAGCACGCCACAATGCCGTCCCCGTAGCTCACCCGAATGCCTCACCGCCGGCGACGCCGTAGCGCTCGACTCCGGCCACCTCGGCCACTCCGACCACCACCATTCGACGCGGCTCGAAGAGCCCGATCGAAAGAGCCCAACCGCGCAGCAAATGGCGGTCCGTGCGCGATTTCCGACCACCTTCCGTAGCGCCGCCGCGATTTTTGGTTCGCCAGAGCCAGCTCCGGCGACGGCGCCGACGACGCTGACGTGGCAAGGCCGGGCCCACCTCTGGGTCACTGACCGCGGGCCCCACGGGCCCCAGTTGACTGGGTTGACCCAGTCAACTGCTGACTGGGCACCCGTGGGCCACTGACATGTAGACCCGGCCGATTAAAACAATTTTTAAAATAAATAAAAATGCTAATTAAAATGTTAATTAATCAGTTAGTTAATTAGGTTAGTTTAATTAAATTAACCTCTGTTTAATTAGGTGACTCACTGACCAGTGGGACCCACTGGTCAGGTTTGACTCTGGTCAGCCGCAGTTGACCGCTGACGTCACCCCCACGTCATGCTGACGTCACTGCTACTATTTCGGATAATTCGGAAATAAATAATTTCAGAAATTCCAGAAAATGATTAAAACTTTGAAAAATCATATAAATTAAACCGTAACTCGGATGAAAATAATTTATATATGAAAAATGATCAGAAAAATATGAAGAATCTGAATATGCCACCCACATACCTGTCACATCCCTCTAACATACCGAACATGGAACTTTTTGCCCGATTTCGATAAATGAATAGTGCATGACCTTAATAAAATAAATCCAAATAAATTCCTAAATTATCTAAATCAACTAAATAGGCAATATATCACATCTGCATATCATTTAGGCATGTCATACATCGTTGTTGCATTATTGCCGTGAATTTATTGTTTCTTCCCTCTCCTTCTCTCCCGATAGACGCCGAGACCGCCGCCGACGCAGCTGAGTACGACTAGGCTCCAGACGAGCAGCCTTCCGACGACCAGCCCCTCTCAGCAGAGCTTCCAGGCAAGCAACCCCCTTGACGCATGCCTATATCACCTATTCCTTCTCCCTCCTGCTTGCATTAGAAATTGCTACTGCTTTGCTTTATCCTATTCTGATGCATAGCCTGCTCTTGTAACTGTTATTGATACCTGCCTGATATCCAAGATGCTTAGTATAGGTTGGATGGTAAACCATCTGTGGCCCTCTTCCTTGCTGTAGTTGCCCCACCTTAGTCCCTATGCCCCGATCGATGTGATCGAACGGGTTGAGAACAGCACATCACCGCACACACCCCTAAGTTGCACCTCTCTGCAGAGCTACCACCGAGTGCCGAGGGTGATACCTCTTATCTCACTTCCGATGATGCCTCTGTAGAATAGCTATTTGGTTGTGGGTTATCGAGGGTGATTCCTCTTTCATCACCTCCGATAAAGCTACCGTAGTGCAACTCCTCGAGTGGGAAACCATCGAGGGTGATTCCTCGGATTCCTTCTCGATACTTGGACACACCATTACTTTGACCCTTGTTACAGGCGGGTCGACCCCGAGGGGTACCCGCGGGGAAATGTGAAGTCGGGCTTGCCAGGAGGGCACCCGCGAGAGATTATTGTGGCGGAACGACAGGGCAGGCGGAGACCACCCTGTTCGTGATCCGTGTGTTCCTAAGTCGGAGCGACAGGGAACCTGATCGTCTCTGCCAGCTACTAAATACGCCTAACGGATTTGGGTATTTGATCTGAGTTGGCCACTGGCCTATACGCACTACCACCACGTGGGATAATGGTTTAATGGGGCCCTCTACGTCGTATGTATCAGCCGAAAGCTCTTCAGACGTCACAGCTCAGAGATGCGGGCTGATCGTTGGGGTGGGCTGGTTACGTCACTGGTGTATTCAGTGTCGCGCCTGGGCCCCGACCAGCCACGCAACGTACAGGAGTGCAAAGGGCGATTGCCCAAGACCCCTTTGCACTTAGGATTTAGACCGGCGTGTTGACCTCTCTGCTGAGCCTAGGTAGGACTGCATCGTGTCGATCTCACGAGGCCGGGCATTACCCAGCAAGTGTGTCCGGTCAGATGTGATCGAGCGTGTTGGGTAACAGTAGTGCACCCCTACAGGGAAGTTATCTATTCGAATAGCCGTGTCCACGGTAACAGGACGCTCAGTGTTGTATCCCGATCTACCACTACTTGAACTGGATACATGTTAATTAATTACAAGCTCCAGGATCGCTTTCTCGCAGGGAGTCGAGGAAGGATCTCTGGGCTTTGCTTCAACATGCTTGTTAATTTAAATATGCTAATCTGCACTCTTCTAATGCTGCAAGATTGCTTCAAATGCTAGTCTTCGATAGGCTAGGCTTCTCCCCCTCTATTCTGGCATTCTGCAGTTCAGTCCAAAGATATAGCCCCATTCCTTGATACTGATGCATAATTAGCATAGATCTGATGTCAATCTTGCGAGTACTTTGGATGAGTACTCACGGTTGCTTTGCTTCCCCTTTTTCCCCATACCCGATTGATGTGATCAGATGACGGAGCCCCGGAGCCAGACGACACCGCAGGAGCTTACTACCAGGAGAGTCCCGGAGGCACGCACTAATGGGTTGAGTCAGCCGACCAGGAGTAGTTCGGAGGCCCTAGGCAGGAGGCCTTCGCCTTTTCGATTAGTGTCGCTGTTTGTGCTAGCCTTCTTAAGGCAAACTTGACTAACTATGTCTGTACTCAGATATCATTTGTGTGTATGACTTATGTATTCGGGTCCCCGTGACCCCTGGTTTGTAATATGAAGATTTATGTTTAAATTTGAGTTTAGAGTTGTGTTGTGATATCTTCCCGTGAGTCTCTGATCTCGAGCGTGCACGTTTGCGTGTATGATTAGTGCACGGTCGAGCAGGGGCGTCACAAGTTGGTATCAGAGCCGACTGCCTGTAGGAAGCCCCCTTCCGATTCCTTGGTCGAAGTTGAGTCTAGTCTTCCAAAAACGATTTTACTAACATGGCTGTGTGGCTTACGGGCCCACGTCGCCAAATGGGTGGTATTAGGATCTTTTATTCCTCTTCCTTACTTTGGGACTCTGATCTCTCTTCTTTTCGGGTTAAATAATTTTGTTAACTCTGACACTAGGTTCTTGTTTTCACGTCCACCCAGAGAGCTGGATTATCTGCACTTGTTCCTTCACATTGATCTGATTAATCTGATAATCACATTTTCTTTTCCATTGGTCTGTTTAACCTTTCTCTCCAAGTTATATTATACTTCTCACTGTTATTTGACAATCCAGAATTTCCTCTGTTTCAGATGGATCGCTTGTTTCCGCCGCGCCCTGCGACGCAGCTTGTGCTTCGCACTTGGGCTCGTGATGCGACTGGTTTTCCAGCTGTCCTGATCGCCCTCCTGACCAGACTGGGCTACCGCTAGTACCCCGAGTACATGGTTTACGAGGATTACCGCGAGTTCAACCAGGAGCAGTACCATGCCGATCTTCGAATCTTTGATCAGCGGGACAACTCCGACACTGAGTTGCACACTTTTCACGGTATTGGCATGACGATTGAGATGGCAGTCCATGATGCCGCTTATTCTGCTGTCGCACGTCTCCGTGGAGAGCATAGTCGCTTGGATGACTCAGAGTTCCGATACATCCCGTATGCCCCTGCGCCAATGCCCTCCTATGCGGCACCTCGTCTGCCTCCTCCACCACCGAGGCAGCCGAGAGTTCAAGGTGCTCCACCACATGATGCTCCTCTTCATCCTGAAGATGGTCTGTGTTTCAAGTGTCGCAAACCAGGTCACCTTGCCAAGGACTACCGCCAGAATCAGAATCAGTTGGCATTTACTCGTAATGGCTGTGGCAATGGTCGTGGCAACAATCAGACCCGCAACTATAATACTGGGTATTCTGCTTATGGTCGTGGACACGCTTACAACATTGATATCGAAGAAGTTCAGGATCAACCTGCTACTGTGATGGGTACCCTTCTCGTTAACTCAGTACCCGCTTCTGTTTTATTTGATTCAGGAGCATCGCATTCATTCATGACAGAAGCATTTGCATTATCACATGACATTGCATTTCAAAAGATGAACCTGTTGAAAGCACATTTGCTCCCTTGGTGGTTTTGGTAATTCATAACAACATATATCTCATTGAACTAATGTCCATTCAAGATTAAGATTTCAGGATGTTCAATGATTGGCATGGCATGGACTAGAGATGTGGACCCCTCAAAATGCTAAGCACAAGGATTGGCAAAAGATCAAGACTCTACATTTTTGGTTTAGTGATCTAAGATCACATTGAGTCCATAGGAAAGCCAATACTATTAAAAGGGGATGAGGTGTTGCTTAATGGTCTTTTTGCTCAAGTGCTTAGTGACAGTATTCCTAAACCCTCAACCACTCTCTCTACCCAAATATGTCCTAAACCTACATTCCAACTCGGCCCTACCAATATTTCCTATCCAGCCCCACCGAGTTCATCCAAGACTTAGCCACTGCCAAAACCCTAACAAATCGGATCCACCGAAATGGATCTTGGTCCCACCGAGATGGCCTTGCCAACTCTCTGTAATCGATTGCACTTACTTCGGTCTCACCGAGTTTTGCAAATCGGTCTCACCGAGATGGCTTGCCAAGTCTCTGTTGCCTTATTGCTTCACTTCGGTCCTACCGAGTTGATGCAATCGGTGCCACCGAGATGAGGTTTGCCCTAGCCATTGCACTTCGGTCCATCCGAGTTGTCCGTATCGGTCCCACCAAGATTCCTAAAGTTCATATCTTTTACACAGTTCGGTGCTACCGAGATTATCGTTTTGGTGCCACGGAGTTGGGTTAAAAGTGTGTAATGGTTGGATTTTATGTGGAGGCTATATTGTAGGGTAACGCAGCAGAAAACAAAAAATTTCCGACCTACGCACCAGCCCAGGACCACTATGGAGACTGCATACAAGGTTTGATCTTTTTCGTTACCGACTCGTAGCGCATCGGAAGTAGAGTCGATGACGATCGGCGGTGCAGATCCCCGCAGCTAGGATTTACAACCTCCCAACCACGAGATGTACTCCCTCATCTGCCCCTCGGACAGCCCTCCGGGAGGCGGTCGGACAGTGCCTCGGACGGTGTCGCAGACAGCCCTTCGGGAGGACCTTCGAAACTCAGACAGTCACTCGGACAGCCCTTCGGGAGGACCCTCGAAACTAGGACGATCACTTGGACAGCCCTTCAGGAGGCACTCTCGAACTAAGACCGAAACTACGATCTCTCTATAGAGTTGCACACATACGGTGTCATCTATCCGGCAGGGCTTCGCCGTCCAGAACTAGTTCCTACCGGAACCCAGACAGCCTTTCGGCTCTACGAAACTATTTCGCTGGGAGGGAGAGAGAAGCCAGACAAGTCTATGGCATGTGTATGAGAGCAAGCATGATCTGATTTTGGAGAGCCCTCTCCACCACTATTTATAGGAGGAGCAAGGGGTAGAGGAAAGAGGTGAAAAAGACCAAAAGGACCTTCCTAGGATCTTTCCACCATATGCCACATAAGGGTGTGTAGAACATATCCACCATGAGGTGGAAGGACACCTCAAGGAGGGAGCCCCCATGCCATGGCCGAAATTGTGCAGCCCCTTTGGGGGGCTCCACCTCCCTTTCACACACCAAAAGTGGTTTTCTTCTAGAAGAAAAACCCCATTTGCAAATCAGCCCAAAAAGTGCTTTTCACTATTCACGAAGACATTTTTCTGCGTCCGTTAAAACCCAAATTATTTCTGTGTGCCTAGAATAATTCTAGCACCCACCAAAACAATTTTGAACGCATTCAGAAACAATTTTGGAACAATGTTTCTTCAGCGAAAAGCAACCAAAGCGGTTCCGGCTGCTCCGGAACATTTCCGGTTTTTGTCCCGGAAAATTCCCAGAAGTTTCCAGAACACTTCTGGCATCCTCCAAGAATTTCCAGGCATGTGCCAGAACCAATTTGACTTAATGGAATACCCTGAAACAACTTTTCAGTTTCACCGGAACTATTCCGGTGTTCTCTCCGGAACGTTTCCGTTTTGTCCGAAACTTTTTCGGTGATTTTCTCTCAGAATCCCTGTCTAGTATTCAGCAGATAGATGACCCTTAAGCGTGTGACCCTATAGGTTCGGTGAAGTATAGACATGACCGGAACTCTTTCCGATCAATGATCAACATCGGAGCCGTGGACACCCATATTGACCCCTATACCCACACGAATGAATATTCGAGTGAACCTCCAGTTGCCGTATGCTATTCCTGTTGCTTCGCGATATGTTACAAATACCCGAGGTGAGAAACATCGCATCCCCGTGGATCAACAACTTGTCCACTATGCAAGTTACCTCGTTACCGGTTTTGTTCTCTTTACTCGTTTCCGTGTTCTGGCATCCCAGTGATCAAATCACAAAGTGTCTGGCCAGACGATGATGGATACCGTAACACCGAGAGGGCCCAGAGATATCTCTCCATCGTCGGAGGAGCAAATCCCAATCTTGAGCTAACAAGTTACTTGACATACTTTTCCATGAACCCGTAAGCCGCCGTAATAGCCACCCATTTACGGATGACGTGTAACAAACCCCAAAGTTCATGAAGCAAGCATGAAGAAACTCGACACTCTCATGGTCTAAGGAATTATGCAAACATTAACTTCTCTGTGTTATTAACCATTAACTTATGACGAATGAATCTCATAGCATAACATCAATCGGGTCGATTCAACACAAGTGTTCTACTAACATTGTGCCCTCAAAGTTGCCGGCATAGTCATGCCCATGATCAGGAAACAGAACCATCATGCAACACTTGAGCTAGTCTTAGAGGCCAGACTAGGAATACTTTTTACCGTTTATTATTCCACACGTGCATATGAGTCTTCCTCCGAGCCTCGTGGTTATTGTAGACTCGAGAACCATAGCAGTTATAGCATGGAACATAAACATAATTATGAACATGGAGATAAACAATAACATTTATTATTGCCTCTAGGGCATATCTCCTACATATATATACCCCTCCACCACATCCTTCTCAGTAAGGAGAGCCATCAGAACGTGCCTACATTTCCACCATACATTTTCTGAGAGAGAACCACCTACTCATGTGTTGAGATCAAGCTATTCCATTCCTACCATTTGAACCTTGATCTATAGCCTTTCCCAAGTTGCTTTCCACTCAAATCCTTCTTCCACCATAGCCAAATCTGCGAGGAGTTGTTTGAGTGCTGGGAAGACTATCATTTGAAGCACAAGAGCAAGGAGTTCATCAATAACACACCGTCTATTACCTTTTGGAGAGTGGTGTCTCCTTGATTGGTTAGGTGTCACTTGGGAGCCTACAACCTGATGTGGAGTTGAACCAAGGAGTTTGTAAGGGCAAGGAGATCGCCTACTTCGTGAAGATCTACCCCGAGTGAGGCTAGTCCTTCGTGGACGTAAGCCATGGTGGAATCGACAAGGTTGCTTCTTCGTGGACCCTTCGTGGGTGGAGCCCTCCGTGGACTCGCGCAGCCGTTACCCTTCGTGGGTTGAAGTCTCCATCAACGTGGACGTACGATAGCACCACCTATCGAAACCACGCCAAAAACCACCATGTCTTCATTGCGTTTGAAATCTCCGATCCCCTCCTTTACTTACATATGCAATTGCTTACTTTCCGCTGCTATACTCTTAGAATTGCATGTGCAGGGTGATGCTTGACATGTACTATTGCTAAAATCTGCCCACAACTAAAATTGGGAAAATGTTAGGTTTTATTTGGTCAAGTAGTCTAATCACCCCCCCTCTAGACATACTTTCGATACTACAAGTGGTATCAGAGCTTTGGTCTCCGTAAAGCCTTGATTTCCATTGCTTTGGTGATCATAGCCTTGGTTTCACAACCTAGGAGAGTATGGCGTCTAGTGAGGGTAACTATCACCGTAGAGGTCCATATTTTGATGGTAGAAACTTTGCTAGTTGGAAACATAAGATGAAAATGCATATTCTTGGTCATAACCCCGCCGTTTGGGCTGTTGTTCGTGTCGGCTTGCAATGTGACTTCTTTGAGGATGGCAAGGAACCGGATCGTGAAGCAACCCCGGAAGAATTGAAGATGTTGCAATACAATGCTCAAGCTTGTGACATTCTATTCAATGGTCTATGTCCCGAAGAATTCAACAAAATCAGCCGCCTCGAGAATGCAAAGGAAATTTGGGATACTTTGGTTGATATGCATGAGGGTACCGAGTCCGTCAAGGAATCTAAGTTGGATGTGCTTCAAAGTCAACTTGACAAGTTCAAGATGAAGGATGGTGAAGGAGTCGCTGAGATGTACTCTAGGCTTGCTCTCATCACAAATGAGATTGCCAGCTTAGGAAGTGAAGAGATGACCGACAAATTCATCATCAAGAAGATACTTAGAGCTTTGGATGGAAAATATGATACCGTCTGCACATCGATCCAAATGATGCCAAATTACAAAGATCTCAAGCCCACGGAAGTCATTGGAAGGATTGTTGCTCATGAAATGTCACTCAAGGACAAAGAGGAGTTGCATAACAAATCAAGTGGTGCTTACAAAGTCTCAACCAATGCTCCAACAACTTCAAGTGACAAGCTAGTATCCAATGAAGAGATTAGCCTAATGGTGAAAAGGTTCAACAAGTTCTACAAGAACAAAGGGAAAGAGAGAAGCTCTAGCTCCAGACATTATGAGAGAAGATCATCAAGTCGTGCCCGTAATTGTTACAATTGTGGAAAGCCCGGACACTACTCCAATGAGTGTACGGCTCCCTACAAGAAAAGAGACGAATCACCAAGAGGAAGACATAGAAGAGATGAATCACCTCATAAGGAGAGAAGGAGTAGAGATGATCATTATGAACGAAGACACTCTCGAAGAAGCAAGGATTCGGAGAGGAAGGACAAGTCATCAAGGAGCTACACAAGAAGAAGACATCAAGCTCATGTTGGTGAATGGGTTTCCGGCTCCGACTCCGACAACCACTCCGAGAGAAGTTATCACTCCAACTCCAACTATAGTCAAGATGAAGGTGTTGCCGGACTTGCACTTGTGTCATCCAACTCCTATGATCTATTTGACTCACCAAATGAAGGAATTGGAAGATGCTTCATGGCAAAAGGCCCCAAGGTATCACACCCCGAGTATCTTGATTTCAATAGTGATGAAGATGATTTGCTTGGTGATGATGATTTACTTGTTGACAATGATAGTAATGTGAGCTATAATGAAAATGCTAGTAATCATGATAGTCAAGAGGAAACGAGTGACAATGCTATGAAGGAGATTGAGCGTCTAACTAAAGAACTAAATGCTCTTAAGTTAGCTCATGAAACAACTCAAGAGGATCATAGAGAACTTCTAAGAACTCATGAGAAGCTACGCTTCGAGAAGCTAAATTTAGAGCAAGAGCATGAGTTTCTTAAAGCTATCAATGACGATCTTTGAAAGAAGAGTTCTTCATATCTTGCCAAGCATTTACTCTTGTCTACCTTTATGCCACAAGTTAAACCTAAGAAAACTAGCAACAAGGGTAAAAACGGTTCTACCTCTAGTAGTAACAATAACAATGCTAAATCCAATGTTGTTGCTTCTAGTAGTTCTATTGATTCCACTAACGATTCTCTTAGCCAAGTTACACTTGAGCAAGAAAATATGCTATTGAAAGGGATTATTGAAAAAGGTGTCTACAAGATCCTTGCCGGGAGTAAGCAATTTGAGGAAATTGTACGCAAGCAAGGAAGGCACCGGAAGAACCAAGGTGTTGGTTTTGAACGAAAGTTCAATGCCGATGGAGTTGAGTGGGAAGAAGGTCAATACCCCAAGACGAAGTTTGTTCCTCAACAAGAGAAGTATGATCCTACTTCCTTCAAGGGAACACAAGCTCAAGAAGATCTTCCACCACAAGACCACAAGCTAAAAGGCAAGGACAAGCTTCAAGAAGAGATTGACTCATTTGAAGAAGCTCCTTAAGCCATGGTCAAGTGGGTTCCCAAGACCTCATCAAGTTCTACTTCATCAAGTGCTTCTACAACTCCAAGGATTCCCATCAAGTTGATGTGGGTCCAAACGAAGAAGAACTTGAGAGTTCTTGAGGGTGACTCCGCCAACAAACTTCACTCATATTATTCATGGCAAGGACTTGTGCAACCAACTTCCACATTTTGCACTAGTTCATGGAGTCACAAACCCTCTTGTTGGTAAGGCAAGGGACAAGGTAATCAATGCATTCATGGACATCATCATATGTGTATTTCACTCTATGTCTATGGATATCCTTCTTTGTTCCTTGTGTGGGACTAACCCATGTAGGTATTGAAAGCACAAAACTCCAAAGGATTGCTCCCAACTCTTGATGGTCTACATCAACATTGAGCATCCACATCTTCAACATCTACATGAAGTCATCATCGACAAAACCCAAGGTTAGTTCATCCCTCTTAGGGGGGATATCACATCTAGGGGGAGCTTAGCTCTAAACAATTGAGCTAAAGAAACTCTAATGGTGTGAACACATCAATGCTTTATGTAAAAGTGGTAACCCCACTTGTGCTTAAACAATGAGTATGACCTATGATCAAATGTTCTCATTTGGCTCCTAAGTCAATATACTCATATATAGATGACCTAGTCATCGCCATTGCTTGATAGATGCTAGAATTGGTTGTGCATGTTTGACACATATTTCATTTGCTATCTTATTGTGTGAGCATGTTGGATTGCATGTTTTCATCATTCGAGGACATCCATTTGTTGTTTTGATTGTCTTGGTTTTTTTGGCCAAGTGGATGTACAAGAATGCCTAAGAACCTTCTCTAGCTATCTATGCTTTCTTGTCTCAAATTCCATTCTTGCTGCATCACAAAAATTGAACAAGTCTTTTTCGGACCCTCCGGGTGAGGAGCACTCGGAGCCACCGATCTGAAAGGGCTAAACCTCCAAAACCTTCTAATTGATCTCGGCCGAACCAATTCACTCAAACTCAGTTCAACCGAAATCATTTAGCTTGATCTAGGTTTTCATCTCGGTGCTACCGAATTGAACCATTTTGGCGCCACCGATGTGCTAAACTGCGTGCAGTTACACATATCGGTGCCACCAAGTTGTTCAACTCGGCGCCACCGACAGCGTATGGGTATATATATCGCGCGGACCGAACGGTTGAAATTTCTCGACCCCACTCGTTCCCGCTCCCCGTCGCTGCCGTCGCCCTTCGTCTTCGGACTTCGTCGTCGTCTCCAGCATGCCCTCGCCGCCAGATTCTGCCGCCGTCAACGGTAATCTCCACCGCCGTTGCCGCCGTAGAGGATCTCCACCGTGTTAGGGTGAGATTTGATCCCTTTCGTGCTTCCTTTTTCCGATTCAATGCACGTTAGGAATGCCATGATTCTTGCCACGATTGCAATACTAAATCCACCAGGAAAATTCCGTAGACTAGATTCGAGCAAAATTTCTAGGTTTAAGTTTCCGCCGAATGCATCTCGGACCGACCGATTCAAAATTTTTGGCCCCACCGATTTGGCCTCTGGCCATAGCACTAGTACATCTCGGTGTCACCGAGTTGTACGAATCGGTGAGACCAAAAGTAAAGTCTCGGTGAAACCCTAGCATCTCGGAGCCACCGAACCCCATCTCGGTCTAACTGAAGTGGTGTGCAAGGTTTCTGTAGTGTGCTTCGGTATCACCGAGATGATCAACTCGGTCCATCCGAAATGCATCCTATGAAAACTTGAAACTAAAAGTTGAACTCAAATTTTATGAAAATCTCTGCTTTTGTGATGACTCATCTACTCTACCCATACCCATCTATTCACAGGGTCAGCTCAGCAAGATGTCAAGTGGCAGTGACAGTCAGAACAGGTCTGAACAGCATGCAGAACTAAGTGAAGGGTCAAGCCCTGATGAGAGTTTTTATGAGGGAGAGAGGAGCTCTCCAGATCTTCCTAAAGCTGCAACCAGAACAAGGAAGAAGAAAACCTCTGACAGTGAGGATGAAGATTTTGTTGCTAGTGAGGCAGCAACAAAGAAGAAAAGAGTTGTGCTTGCTAAGGAGTACATCACCAAACCTACATCTACCAAAGATAAGACTGCTGTGAGGAAAGTTCCAAAGCAGACCATGCAGTTCACTCTTGAAGAGCCTAGTAACACAGAGGCAACTGCAGGTGCTAAGAAGAAGAGAGTGAGGAAAACCATTGCCCGTGTAATTGGCAGACCCTCCATGATGATTGATGAGGAGGAAGAGGAGGAGGAGCCAGTAGCTACTGCACCCCCTGCAAAAGCTCAGAAGCTCATGTCTGATGCAATCAAGACTTCTGCCCCTCCCAAGTCCAAGCCAAAGGCACCAGCGCCCAAGAGGTCAACCAGGAACATTTCAGCTGCAGAGAAGAACAAGGCCCCAGTGCCTGAGTCAAATGTTGATGAAGAGCCACTAGTGCTCAGAAAGTTGAAGCCTAAGATACCAGACCATGACAACGCACACCCAGTTGCGGAGAACATGATGCTGAGAAAGGACAAAGGACTGCGTCAGTGGAGACAGTCAGATCCTTATGCTATAAGGAGAAGGACAGCATGTGATTATCGCTTTCACACTCGAGAACAACAGGACTTTTATGAAGTGGGTGGATTGGGAATACATCGATGAGAATGAAGATTATTTTCCCCATGTTCATGAGAGCTTCAGGATTGCAGGAGTTGATGAGTTTGTTGGAAAGAAATTGACTAAGTGGAATGATGAGATGATCATGCAATTTTACTCTACTGCTCATTTCTATCCAAATGGCAGAATAGTGTGGATGACTGAGGGTATAAGATACCAGTCTACCATCTCTGAGTGGGCAAGTCTTCTTGGTGCACCCAAGGAAGAGGATGATGACATAGATATATATGCCAAGCTCAAGATGGATCACAACTCCATGGCCAACATGTACACTGCAATTCCTCAGAAGGACCTTGAGAGGCATAAACTTGGATCAGTGAAGCATCTGCTCCCAGGATTAGCCACATCGAACACAATCTTGCGGTACACCTTGTTACCCAAGTCAGGTGATGATAAAATGATTCGTGGCCACTCCATCAATTTGCTGCATTTATTTGATACACCTCAGAAATTCAAGGTGATGAGCCTGATAGTAGAGACTATCAAGAGGACTGCAGCAGATCAGAAGAGATCATGCGGATATGCTCCACATATTCAGTTATTGATCAACTCTAAGGTTGGAACCAGCACATACCTTCTTGATCGAGAACATCTGCCATTGCATCCATATTTTGAGAATAATGTCATAGTGATGGATCCTTCGCATCCCACTTCTGTATAAGCTCAAGAGGAGATCCGCAAAGCTAAAGAAGCAAAAGCAGCTCAGGAGGCATCAGCTCCCAATGCTCCAATTGCCAATCTCAAGACACCCAAGGATCAAATGACATATCTGCTTGAAGCCACTCTGAGGATTGAGCGAAGTTTGGCCAACCTCACCCAGACCCAGGCTAGTTTTGAGCGGATTATTGAGACAAAGTTTCATGATTTGGATGTCAAAGTTACAGAGATTCAGACTTCAGTAGAACAGCTGCAGGGTGACGTCGATGCTATCAAGCTAGCCAGATCAGATGACAGTGGAGATGACAGACCAACCACAGAGCGATTTCAGACAGCGCCTAGGGCAGCCAGGTCTGCTGCAATTCCAGTCGTGGATCCGAGGACCACAGTATCTGCACCAGCCGCTACTGCCACAGTGCCACCACAGGTCTCAACTCCACCAGCCCAGCAAACGTCAGCAGAAGCCTTCACGGATGCTCTCCTCTCCACGCCGTCTACGCACACCGGAGCTGCCAGCAGGAGATCGCCTTCAGGAGCTTTGGAGGACCGTGCTTAGCGAGCCGATTAGTCCTATACTTATTTGGACTTTTTGGTAGTTGCTGCCAAAGGGGGAGAATCTGTATAGATCATAGGCTTCGAGAGAGAGAGAGTCCTTGCTTTTGATTTGCTTCGAGTTCTTTTGCTACTGCTTGTTTGATGCTACTTTGTTTCTTGTGTGTGCTTGCTACAGTGTCTGTATGATATTCTGTCATTTATGCTGTTGATTGATCATACTATGCTTATTGTGATGATCTATGTTTATCTGTATCTTTATAATTATCTTGTGATGATCAATTACTTATGTTGGTGATGCGTGCTTACTTTTCAACTCATATCATTTTGCGCGCTCCACCAAGATGTATGTGACATGGAAGAGTGACCCATGAGCCTAATCGATTGTGCATTTGCATTCAAACCCAATTTTTAATAATGCACAAATTTAGGGGGAGCTCTTGCTTATCACATACTTCTCAAAGCGACGATGTATTTCATTCATTTAATCATTTGTCAAAGCTTTGATCTATATGTTGTTATCAATTACCAAAAAGGGGGAGATTGAAAGCACATTTGCTCCCTTGGTGGTTTTGGTAATTCATAACAACATATATCTCATTGAACTAATGTCCATTCAAGATTAAGATTTCAGGATGTTCAATGATTGGCATGGCATGGACTAGAGATGTGGACCCCTCAAAATGCTAAGGACAAGGATTGGCAAAAGATCAAGACTCTACATTTTTGGTTTAGTGATCCAAGATCACATTGAGTCCATAGGAAAGCCAATACTATTGAAAGGGGATGAGGTGTTGCTTAATGGTATTTTTGCTCAAGTGTTTAGTGACAGTATTCCTAAACCCTCAACCACTCTCTCTACCCAAATATGTCCTAAACCTACATTCCAACTCGGCCCTACCGATATTTCCTATCCAGCCCCACCGAGTTCATCCAAGACTTAGCCACTGCCAAAACCCTAACAAATCAGATCCACCGAAATGGATCTTGGTCCCATCGAGATGGCCTTGCCAACTCTCTGTAATCGTTTGCACTTACTTCGGTCTCACCGAGTTTTCGAAATCGGTCTCACCGAGATGGCTTGCCAAGTCTCTGTTGCCTTATTGCTTCACTTCGGTCCTACCGAGTTGATGCAATCGGTGCCACCGAGATGATGTTTGCCCTAGCCATTGCACTTCGGTCCATCCAAGTTGTCCGCATCGGTCCCACCGAGATTCCTAAAGTTCATATCTTTTACACAGTTCGGTGCTACCGAGATTATCGTTTCGGTGCCACGGAGTTGGGTTAAAAGTGTGTAACGGTTGGATTTTGTGTGGATGCTATATTGTAGGGTAACGCAGCAGAAAACAAAAATTTTCCAACCTACGCACAAGCCCAGGACTACTATGGAGACTGCATACAAGGTTTGATCTTTTTCGTTACCGACTCGTAGCGTAGCGGAAGTAGAGTCGATAACGATCGGCAGCGCAGATCCCCGCAGCTAGGATTTACAACCTCCCAACCGCGAGGATGTACTCCCTCATCTGCCCCTCGAACAGCCCTCCGGGAGGCGGTCGGACAGTCACTCGGAGGGTGTCGCAGATAGCCCTTCGGGAGGACCTTCGAAACTCAGACATTCACTCGGACAGCCCTTCGGGAGGACCCTCGAAACTAGGACGATCACTTGGACAGCCCTTCGGGAGGCACTCTCGAAGTAAGACCGAAACTACGATCTCTCTACAGAGTTGCACACATACGGTGTCATCTATCCGGCAGGGCTTCGCCGTCCAGAACTAGTTCCTACCGGAACCCAGACAGCCTTTCGGCTCTACGAAACTATTTCGCTGGGACGCAGAGAGAACCCAGACAAGTCTGTGGCATGTGTATGAGAGCAAGCATGATCTGATTTTGGAGAGCCCTCTCCACCTCTATTTATAGGAGGAGGAAGGGGTAGAGAAAAGAGGTGAAAAAGACCAAAAGGACCTTCCTAGGATCTTTCCACCATATGCCACATAAGGGTGTGTAGAACATATCCACCATGAGGTGGAAGGACACCTCAAGGAGGGCCCCCCCATGCCATGGCCGAAATTGTGCAGCCCCTTTGGGGGGCTCCACCTCCCTTTCACACACCAAAAGTGGTTTTCTTCTAGAAGAAAAACCCCATTTGCAAATCAGCCCAAAAGGTGCTTTTCACTATTCACGAAGACATTTTTCTGCGTCCGTTAAAACCCAAATTATTTCTGTGTGCCAAGAATAATTCTAGCACCCACCAAAACAATTTTGAACGCATTCCGAAACAATTTCGGAACAATGTTTCTTCAGCGAAAAGCAACCAAAGCGGTTTCGGCTGCTCCGGAACATTTCCGGTTTTTGTCCCGGAAAATTCCCAGAAGTTTCCAGAACACTTCTGGCATCCTCCAAGAATTTCCAAGCGTGTGCCAGAACCAATTTGACTTAATGGAATACCCTGAAACAACTTTTTAGTTTCACCGGAACTATTCCGGTGTTCTCTCCGGAACGTTTCCGTTTTGTCCGAAAAAAATTCGGTGATTTTCTCTCAGACTCCCTGTCTAGTATTCAGCAGATAGATGACCCTTAAGCGTGTGACCCTATAGGTTCGGTGAAGTATAGACATGACCGGAACTCTTTCCGATCAATGATCAACATCGGAGCCGTGGACACCCATATTGACCCCTATACCCACACGAATGAATATTCGAGTGAACCTCCAGTTGCCGTGTGCTATTCCTGTTGCTTCGCGATATGTTACAAATACCCGAGGCGAGAAACATCGCATCCCCGTGGATCAATAACTTGTCCACTATGCAAGTTACCTCGTTAGCGGTTTTGTTCTCTTTACTCGTTTCCGTGTTCCGGCATCCCAGTGATCAAATCACAAAGTGTCTGGCCAGACGATGATGGATACCGTAACACCGAGAGGGCCCAGAGATATCTCTCCATCGTCGGATGAGCAAATCCCAATCTTGAGCTATCAAGTTACTTGACATACTTTTCCATGAACCCGTAAGCCGCCGTAATAGCCACCCATTTACGGATGACATTTAACAAACCCCAAAGTTCATGAAGCAAGCATGAAGAAACTCGACACTCTCATGGTCTAAGGAATTATGCAAACATTAACTTCTCTGTGTTATTAACCATTAACTTATGACGAATGAATCTCATAGCATAACATCAATCGGGTCGATTCAACACAAGTGTTCTACTAACATTGTGCCCTCAAAGTTGCCGGCATAGTCATGCCCATGATCAGGAAAACAGAACCATCATGCAACACTTGAGCTAGTCTTAGAGACCAGACTAGGAATAATTTTTACCGTTTATTATTCCACACGTGCATATGAGTCTTCCTCCGAGCCTCGTGGTTATTGTAGACTCGAGAACCATAGCAGTTATAGCATGGAACATAAACATAATTATGAACATGGAGATAAACAATAACATTTATTATTGCCTCTAGGGCATATCTCCTACATATATATACCCCTCCACCACATCCTTCTCAGTAAGGAGAGCCATCAGAATGTGCCTACATTTCCACCATACATTTTCTGAGAGAGAACCACCTACTCATGTGTTGAGATCAAGCTATTCCATTCCTACCATTTGAACCTTGATCTCTAGCCTTTCCCAAGTTGCTTTCCACTCAAATCCTTCTTCCACCATAGCCAAATCTGCGAGGAGTTGTTTGAGTGCTGGGAAGACTATCATTTGAAGCACAAGAGCAAGGAGTTCATCAATAACACACCGTCTATTACCTTTTGGAGAGTGGTGTCTCCTTGATTGGTTAGGTGTCACTTGGGAGCCTACAACCTGATGTGGAGTTGAACCAAGGAGTTTGTAAGGGCAAGGAGATCGCCTACTTCGTGAAGATCTACCCCGAGTGAGGCTAGTCCTTCGTGGACGTAAGCCATGGTGGAATCGACAAGGTTGCTTCTTCGTGGACCCTTCGTGGGTGGAGCCCTCCGTGGACTCGCGCAGCCGTTACCCTTCGTGGGTTGAAGTCTCCATCAACGTGGACGTACGATAGCACCACCTATCGGAACCACGCCAAAAACCACCGTGTCTTCATTGCGTTTGAAATCTCCGATCCCCTCCTTTACTTACATATGCAATTGCTTACTTTCCGATGCTATACTCTTAGAATTGCATGTGTAGGGTGATGCTTGACATGTACTATTGCTAAAATCTGCCCACAACTAAAATTGGGAAAAGGTTAGGTTTTATTTGGTCAAGTAGTCTAATCACCCCCCTCTAGACATACTTTCGATCCTACACCTGCCAATAGTTGTCCGCACCCCCGGAGGCCAGTGTCAAACCACCATGATGGCACACAATGTCCCCATTGAAATCAAAGGATTGGAATTCCTTGTTTCACCCATCATCTTGAAAACTTCCACCAAAGATCTCATTCTGGCAATGGATTGGTTGAAAGCTCACATTGCTTCGATCAATTGTGCCACTAAGGTCGTCCAACTTCTTCATCCCTCCGATGAGATAGTGAACTACACCGCCCGGATTACCCGGAATGTCGAAGCTCAAATATATGCTTTGAATGCTTTGAACGCCTCACCTCTTGAGGGAATTGAGAACGTTCCAGTCGTTCGCAATTTTCCGGACGTCTTTCCGGAAGAACTTCCTGGAATACCCCCTGTTAGAGCCGTTGAATTCGTCATCGACTTGAAACCAGGCACCACTCCTATTGCCAAGCGCCCATACAAGATGCCGCCACATGAACTCCTTGAACTTAAGGAAGAAATCAACAAGTCACTTAAAAAGGGTTTCATTCGTCCAAGTTCCTCTGCCTGGGGAGCACCTTCTCTCTTTGTTAAGAAGAAGGATGGAACTAACCGATTGGTCCAGGACTATCGGCCTATTAACCAAGCAACAATCCAGAACAAATATCCACTTCCCCGGATAAACGATCTTGATGATCAACTTGCTAGATCCTCTGTATTCTCTAAACTCGACTTAAGGTTGGGTTATCATCAGGTCCAAGTTCGTAAGGAGGATATTCCGAAGACCGCTTTCGTTACTCGTTATGGATCAAACGAGTACACCGTCATGTCCTTCGGATTAACTAATGCTCCAGCGACTTTCTCTCGATTGATGAATTATATCTTCATGGACTACCTCGACAAATTCGTCGTAGTTTATTTGGATGATATCCTTATATTTTCCAAAAATGAAGAAGAACATGTCAAACATCTTCGGCTTGTATTGGCGAAGCTTCGAGAACACCAGCTGTATGCCAAATTTTCCAAGTGTGAATTCTGGTTATCTGAGGTGACCTATCTTGGTCACGTGATTTCCAAAGATGGCATTGCTGTTAACCCAGAACGAGTTCAGGCTATTCTTGACTAGACTCCTCCGAAGAATGTTAAGAAAGTCAGAAGTTTTCTCGGTCTCGCTAGTTATTGCCGCCGATTCGTCGAGAACTTCTCCAAGATTGCAAAGCCGTTCACTGATCTGCTCCACAAAGGTGTTAAATTTGAGTGGACAGAAAAGTGCCAAGAAAGTTTTCAGACACTCAAAGATAAGTTGACATCTGCTCCAGTGCTAGCACCCCCGGATTCCCAAAAGGACTTCGTGATTTACTGTGATGCATCTCGTCAAGGATTAGGTTGTGTCCTAATGCAAGAGCGCAAGGTAATTGCTTATGCCTCGCGACAATTGCGTCCTCATGAGGAAAATTGATCTCGAGCTTGCTGCAGTTATTTATGCTCTCAAACTGTGGCGACATTACCTCCTTGGTAATCGTTGCGAGATATACACAGACCACCAGAGTTTGAAGTATCTGTATACCCAACTAGATCTGAACCTTTGTCAACAAAGATGGCTCGAGACAATAGCTGACTATGACATGAATATTTCTTATACCCCTGGCAAGGCTAATGTAATGGACGATGCTTTGAGTCGCAAGGCTTATTGCAACAACCTCATGGTTCAGGAAGCACAACCTATGCTTTATGAAGAACTTCGCAAGTTGAACATCCATATTGTTCCACAGGGTCATCTCAATACCCTTGTTGTTGAACCAGGACTCGAGCGTACCGTCAGAAACTTGCAGAAATATGACTCTGAAGTCGAAAAGGTTAAGAAATACCTCTCCAAGGGAAATTCTTCTTACTACCATGTTGATGAAGAAGGTGCCTTGCTCTTCAAAGGCCGCCTAGTGGTCCCCAAAAAGCACAATCTGGACTCTTGCTCAGATGTCATGAAAGAAGCACATGACACGCCCTTGTCTATTCATCCCGGTAGTACCAAGATGTACCAGGACATTCGTCAGCGGTACTGGTGGCCTGATATGAAGCGAGACATTGCTCGCTATGTTGCTGAGTGTGACGTTTGCCGTCGCATCAAAGCAGAACATCAAAGGCCTGCTAGAACTCTACAACCCCTTGATATTCCTGAATGGAAATGGGACAAAGTCGAAATGGATTTCATTACTGGTTTCCCCAGATCACAGAAGGGTCATGATGCTATTTTTGTCGTCATTGACCGATTCTCCAAGGTTGCTCACTTTCTTCCAGTCAAGGAGACAATCACTGCTAGTCAGTTAGCAGACTTGTATGTTTCCAGAATTGTGTCACTCCACGGTGTTCCGTTGGAGATCAGTTCAGATCGTGGCAGCCTCTTTACTTCAAGATTTTGGAACAGTTTCCAAGAAGCTATGGGAACTCATCTGTCTTTCAGCACCGCTTTTCACCCCCAGTCCCAGGGACAAGTGGAACGAGTCAATCAAGTGCTTGAAGATATGCTTCGAGCTTGTGTCATCTCATTCGGTAAGAAATGGGAAGAATCTCTCCCGTATGCCGAATTCTCTTACAACAATAGCTATCAAGCTAGTCTGAAGATGGCACCATTTGAAGTTCTGTATGGACGTAAGTGTCGAACCCCTCTGAATTGGTCAGAAACTAGGGAACGGTCAATCTTCGGTCCGGACATTATCTAACAAGCTGAAGAACAAGTCCGCATTGTCCGTGAACATTTGAAAACTGCTCAGTCTCGTCAGAAGAGCAATTATGACCGAAAACACCAAGTAATGGTCTATCAACCTGGCAAACAAGCTTACCTTCGTGTCACTCCGATGAAGGGCACTCATCGATTTGGAATCAAGGGCAAGTTAGCTCCTCGCTACATTGGCCCGTTCCGTATTCTCGCCCGTCGAGGAGAAGTGGCATATCAATTGGAGTTGCCGCCGAACCTTTCTCAAGTGCATGATGTCTTTCATGTGTCACAACTTCGTCGCTGCTTCAAGGATCCTATCCGAGCAGTGGATCATGAAGTGCTTGAATTGCGAGATGATCTTTCTTATCAAGAGTATCCGATCCGCATTCTTGATCAAGCTGAACGACGAACCCGTCAGAAGGCAATCAAGTTCCTTAAAGTTCAGTGGTCAAATCATTCTGAAGATGAAGCCACTTGGGAACGCGAGGATCGTCTTTGTGAAGAATACCCCGCTTTCTTTCAGCCTGCCTCTTAATTCTCGGGACAAGAATTTCTTTTAGAGGAGGAGAATTGTAACATCCCCATGTAATAGCTACAGTGATCACCTCTTGATAATGCCAAGTCACCATGCTTAACAATGCTTGATCATCATTTGCATCATATCTCATTTCAAATTCCAATTCAAATTTAAAGTGAAAATAAAAGTTGTTCCAATTTGGAAACAAAAATGTTCATTAAATAGCAAATAATCCATAACTAATTATGTTAAGAAAAACAACATCACCTAAATTACTTAGATGAGTCTAACATCCTAAAACAGTAGTAAAACAGAAATATGTAATTCCATTTTATTTAACAAAATTGCAAATGAAATCATAAATTCAACAAACCAATTTCTGGCAGTGTTAAATATTACCTAGTATTTAAATGAACAACACGTGTATTTTACAAAAGTAATTTTATGACCACACATTTTGTAAAATAGAAAGGATAAAAGAAAATAGAAAAGAAAAAGAAAACGGAAAAGAACCTACTGTGCGGCTGGGCTCTAGTCAAACAGTAGCCGGCCCAGCCCGCCTAACGTCTTCTCCCTCCTCCTGCACACGTCAGCGCGCGCGCGCGCGCCCGAGCCGGCGATGGCCAGCTGTTGGCCATCCCCCGGCGCCGCTGCCGCCGCGGGTGGATAAGATCACCACCGCGGCACCCTCTGGCGAACCCTAGCGCCACTTCCCCCTTCTCCTTGCGCCGCTTTCTTCCTCGCCTCTGCCTCTGCCGTCGCCGTCACCGTCGCCGCGTCGATCCCGCGCTCTCCGTCGACCTCCAGCCTCGCCGACATGTCGTAGCTCGTCGCCGCAGTCCTCTTCGTCGACTACGCCCAGCCGTTCAAGCCGGGAGCCACCGAGTCGAGCCCGGTGACCTCTTCTTCCCCCTTCGGCCACCGCGACTCCGGCGACGATTCCGGCGACGACGAGCTTCCCCGAGCCCACTTGGGCACACCTGCAGGGCCCGGTGAGCAGTCGCCGTCTTCTCCCCCTCTCCCCGGCCTCTACCCGTAGCCGTAGCGGCCATCCCCGACGTGCCTGAGCTTGCCTCCGCGGAGCTCGTCGCCGGCGAGACTCCGGTGACCATTTGGTCACGGGCTAGTGCCCGTTGAACTCGCTGCACCGCATAGCTCCTCCCAAGCCATTTTGTTTGCTCAATAGCACGCCGCAACACCGTCCCCGTAGCTCACCCGAATGCCTCGCCGCCGGCGACGCCGTAGCGCTCGACTCCGGCCAACTCGGCCGCTCCGACCACCGCCATTCGACGCGGCTCGAAGAGCCCGATCGAAAGAGCCCAACCGCGCAGCAAATGGCGGTCCGTGCGCGATTTCCGACCACCTCCCGTAGCGCCGCCGCGATTTTTGGCTCGTCGGAGCCAGCTCCGGCGACGGCGCCGACGACGCCGACGTGGCAAGGCCGGGCCCGCCTTTGGGTCACTGACCGCGGGCCCCACGGGCCCCAGTTGACTGGGTTGACCCAGTCAACTACTCACTGGGCACCCGTGGGCCACTGACATGTGGACCCCGCAGATTAAAACAATTTTTAAAATAAATGAAAATGCTAATTAAAATGTTAATTAATCAGTTAGTTAATTAGCTAACTAAGCAGTCACTGTCAGGTGGGTCCCGCTAGTTAATTAGGTTAGTTTATTTAAATTAACCTCTGTTTAATTAGGTGAGTCACTCACCAGTGGGACCCACTGGTCAGGTTTGACTCTGGTCAGCCGCAGTTGACCGCTGACGTCACCCCCACGTCATGCTGACGTCACTGCTACTGTTTCGGATAATTCGGAATTAAATAATTTCAGAAATTCCAGAAAATGATTAAAACTTTGAAAAATCATATAAATTAAACTGTAACTCGGATGAAAATAATTTATATATGAAAAATGATCAGAAAAATATGAAGAATCTGAATATGCCACCCACATACCTGTCACATCCCTCTAACATACCGAACATGGAACTTTATGCCCGATTTCGATAAATGAATAGTGCATGACCTTAATAAAATAAATCCAAATAAATTCCTAAATTATCTAAATCAATTAAATAGGCAATATATCACATCTGCATATCATTTAGGCATGTCATACATCGCTGTTGCATTATTGTCGTGAATTTATTGTTTCTTCCCCCTCCTTCTCTCCCGATAGACGTCGAGACCGCCGCCGACGCAGCTGAGTATGACTACGCTCCACACGAGCAGCCTTCCGATGACCAGCCCCTCTCAGCAGAGCTTCCAGGCAAGCAACCCCCTTGACGCATGCCTATATCACCTATTCCTTCTCCCTCCTGCTTGCATTAGAAATTGCTACTGCTTTGCTTTATCCTATTCTGATGCATAGCCTGCTCTTGTAACTGTTATTGATACCTGCCTGATATCCAAGATGCTTAGTATAGGTTGGATGGTAAACCATCTGTGGCCCTCTTCCTTGCTGTAGTTGCCCCGCCTTAGTCCCTGTGCCCTGATCGATGTGATCGAACGGGTTGAGAACAGCACATCACCGCACACCCCCCTAAGTTGCACCTCTCTGCAGAGCTACCACCGAGTGCCAAGGGTGATACCTCTTATCTCACTTCCGATGATGCCTCTATAGAATAGCTATCCGGTTGTGGGTTATCAAGGGTGATTCCTCTTTCATCACCTCCGATAAAGCTACCGTAGTGCAACTCCTCGATTGGGAAACCATCGAGGGTGATTCCTCGGATTCCTTCTCGATACTTGGACACACCGTTACTTTGACCCTTGTTACAGGCGGGTCGACCCTGAGGGGTACTCGCAGGGAAATGTGAAGTCGGGCTTGCCAGGAGGGCACCCGCGAGAGATTATTGTGGCGGAACGACAGGGCAGGCGGAGACCACCCTGTTCGTGATCCGTGTGTTCCTAAGTCGGAGCGACAGGGAACCTGATCGTCTCTGCGAGCTACTAAATATGCCTAACGGATTTGGGTATTTTATCTGAGTTGGCCACTGGCCTATACGCACTACCACCACGTGGGATAATGGTTTAATGGGGCCCTCTACGTCGTATGTATCAGCCGAAAGCTCTTCAGACGTCACAGCTCAGAGATGCGGGCTGATCGTTGGGGTGGGCTGGTCATGTCATTGGTGTATTCAGTGTCACGCCTGGGCCCCGACCAGCCACGCAACGTGCAGGAGTGCAAAGGGCGATGGCCCAAGACCCCTTTGCACTTAGGATTTAGACCGGCGTGTTGACCTCTCTGCTGAGCCTAGGTAGGACTGCGTCGTGTCGATCTCACCAGGCCGGGCATTACCCAGCAAGTGTGTCTGGCCAGATGTGATCGAGCGTGTTGGGTAACAGTAGTGCACCCCTGCAGGGAAGTTATCTATTCGAGTAGCCGTGTCCATGGTAACAGGACGCTCAGTGTTGTATCCCGATCTACCACTACTTGAACTGGATACATGTTAATTAATTACAAGCTCCGGGATCGCTTTCTCGCAGGGAGTCGAGGAAGGATCTCTGGGCTTTGCTTCAACATGCTTGTTAATTTAAATATGCTAATCTGCACTCTTCTAATGCTGCAAGATTGCTTCAAATGCTAGTCTTCGATAGGCTAGGCTTCTCCCCCTCTATTCTGGCATTCTGCAGTTCAGTCCAAAGATATAGCCCCATTCCTTGATACTGATGCATAATTAGCATCGATCTGATGTCAGTCTTGCGAGTACTTTGGATGAGTACTCACAGTTGCTTTGCTTCCCCTTTTTCCCCAAACCCGGTTGATGTGATCACACGACGGAGCCCCAGAGCCAGACGACACCGCAGGAGCTTGCTACCAGGAGAGTCCCGGAGGCACGTACTACTGGGTTGAGCCAGCCGACCAGGAGTAGTTCGGAGGCCCTAGGCAGGAGGCCATTGCCTTTTCGATCAGTGTCGATGTTTGTGCTAGCCTTCTTAAGGCAAACTTGACTAACTATGTCTGTACTCAGATATCATTTGTGTGTATGACTTATGTATTCGGGACCTCGTGACCCCTGGTTTGTAATATGAAGATTTATGTTTAAATTTGAGTTTAGAGTTGTGTTGTGATATCTTCCTGTGAGTCTCTGATCTCGGGCGTGCACGTTTGCGTGTATGATTAGTGCACGGTCGAGCAGGGGCGTCACAGTGGTGTTATGTGAACGTCGCCTACATGACACTTCACCATCTTTGGGCCTAAGGGAATGCATTGTGGAGTAGTAATTAGATGATGGGTTGCTAGAGTGACAGAAGCTTAAACCCTAGTTTTTGTGCTATTCCGTAAGGGGCTGATTTGGATCCATATGTTTAATGCTATGGTTAGAGTTATCTTAATTCTTCTTTCGTAGTTGCAGATGCTTGCGAGAGGGGATAATCATAAGTGGGAGGTTTGTCCAAGTAAGGGCAGCACCCAAGCACCGGTCCATCCACATATCAAATTATCAAAGTAGCGAACGCGAATCAAACAAACATGATGAAAGTGACTAGGTGAAATTCCCATGTGTCCTCGAGAACGCTTTACTTACTATAAGAGATTGTTCCGGCTTGTCCTTTGCTACAAAAAGGATTGGGCCAACTTGCTGCACCCTTTGTTACTATTGTTACTTGTCACTTGTTACAAATTATCTTGCTATCAAACTACTCATTACCGATAATTTCAGTGCTTGCAGAAAACACCTTGCTGAAAACCGCTTGTCATTTCCTTCTGCTCCTCGTTGGGTTCGACACTCTTACTTATCGAAAGGACTACGATTGATCCCCTATACTTGTGGGTTATCAACTGCCATCAGTTGCGAGATGGCATCCAGCTGAGAGAGTTTGGCACCCGCATAAAGAGGTTTCTTTGACGAGGCCAAGATCTCCAAGAAGGCCTTTGCGGTTGCCTCCGGCTCCTCCGGTTCATTCTTTGAAGGTGTCGCATGTGCCGTCTCTGCAGCAATGACATCATCTAGCATGTCTCTGACCCCGTCGTCCGCATAACCACCGATGCGTTGTCGCATCACCTCCTCTCTACCACGGTCCCGCTCGGCAAAGTTTATCGGCATGTTAAAGTTTGGCATATATCCGTGCGTGCGAAGGTGCTCAGTCATTTGCTCCTTATATCTACGGAGACGTCTGCCACATTTCGTACAGGGGCATTGTGGGATAATTCTCAGTGGACGACGGAATATCTCCTTCAAAAACACATCGGTTTTTGCAACCCACTCTGTTGTTACCACTAGTAGAAAACAGGGCTTTGGTCCTTGCCAGATCAGAGCATTAGTCCTGGTCGTGTTACGAACCGGGACTAATGGGAGCATCAGTCCCGGTTCGAGAGGCTAGGACGCCGGCCGGGCCTCGACCGGCATCAGTCCCGGTTCGGCTGGGACCTTTAGGTCCCGGTTCTATCCACCTGTTGGAAATATGCCCTAGAGGCAATTAATAAAGTGTTTATTATCATATTTCTCCGTTCATGATAATGGTTTATTATTCATGCTAGAATTGTATTGACCAGAAACTTAATACATGTGTGGATAATAGACAAATACTGAGTCCCTAGTAAGCCTCTACTAGACTAGCTCGTTGATCAAAAGATGGTCAAGATTTCCTGACCATGGACATGAGTTGTCATTTGATAATGGGATCACATCATTAGGAGAATGATGTGATGGACTTGACCCAACCGTTAGCATAGCAAATGATCGTTCAGTTTATTGCTATTGCTTTCACTATGTCAAATACACGTTCCTCTGACCATGAGATCATGCAACTCCCGGATACCATAGGAATACTTTGGGTGTATCAAACGTCACAACGTAACTGGGTGATTATAAAGGTGCACTACAGGTATCTCCGAAAGTGTTTGTTGAGTTGGCATGGATCGAGATTGGGATTTGTCACTCCGACTATCGGAGAGGTATCTCTGGGCCCTCTCGGTAATACAGCATCACAGAAGCCTTGCAAGCACCGTGACTAAAGAGTTAGTTGCAAGATGATGTATAACAGAATGAGTAAAGAGACTTGCCGGTAACGAGATTGAACTAGGTATTAGATACCGACGATCGAATCTTGGGCAAGTAACATACCGCCGGACAAAAGGGAACAACGTATGTTGTCATATGAGGTTCACCGATAAAGATCTTCGTGGAATATGTAGGAACCAATATGAGCATCCAGGTCCCGCTGTTGGTTATTGACCAGAGAGTTGTCTCGGTCGTGTCTACATCATTCCCGAACCCGTAGGGTCCGCACACTTAAGGTTCGATGACGATATAGTATTATATGAGTTATGTGATTGGTGACCGAAGTTTGTTCGGAGTCCCGGATGAGATCACGGACATGACGAGGAGTCTCGAAATGGTCGAGAGGTAAAGATTCATATATTGGAAGGCTATATTCGGACGTCGGAAAGGTTCCGAGTGATTCGGGTATTTTTCGGAGTACCGGGGAGTTACGGGAATTCACCGGGAGAAGTAATGGGCCTTTTTGGGCCATAGGGGAAAAGGAGAGGCAGGCCACGTGAGGAGGCGCCCCCCCCCCCCTTGCCCAAACCGAATTGGACTAGGGGAGGGGGCGCAGCCCCCTCTTTCCTTTCCCTCTCCCTTCCCCCTTTCCTACTCCGTATGGGAGGTTGAATCCTACTAGGACTAAGGAGTCCTAGTAGGTCTCCCCACACTTGGCGCACCCCTAGGGGGCCGGCCTCCTCCCTCTCATCCTTTATATACGGGCGCAAGGGGGCACCCCAAAGCAGACAATTGTCCCATAGCCGTGTGCGGTGCCCCGATCTCCGTTTTCCACCTCGGTCATATTTTCGGAGAGCTTAGGCGAAGTCCTGCCGGAATCACTTCACCGTCACCGTCGCCACGCCGTCGTGCTGACGGAACTCATCTACTACCTCGACGTCTTGCTGGATCAAGAAGGCGAGGAACGTCACCGAGCTGCACGTGTGTAGAACTCGGAGGTGCCGTACGTTCGGTACTCGATCGGTGGAGCCCGAAGGATTGTTTGACTACATCAACCGCGTTGTGAGACGCTTCCGCTTAACGGTCTACGATGGTACGTAGACACACTCTCCCCTCTCGTAGCGATGCATCTCCATGGATAGATCTTGCGTGAGCGTAGGAAATTTTTGAAATTCATGCTCCGTTCCCCAACAGTGGCATCCGAGCCAGGTCTATGCGTAGATGTGATTTGCACGAGTAGAACACAAGTGAGTTGTGGGCGTGGGTGTATACATATTGCTTGCCGTTACTAGTTGTTACTTGATTCGGCGGTATTGTGAGATGAAGCGGCCCGGACCGACATTACGCGTACGCTTACGCGAGACAGGTTTCACCGCTACGTGCACTCGTTGCATAAAGGTGACTGGCGGGTGTCTGTCTCTCTCACTTTAGTTGAATCGGTTTCAATGAAGAGGGTTCTTTTAGAAGATCAAAAAGCAATCACTACACCACGTTGTGGTTTTGCGTAGGTAAGAACGGTTCTTGCAAACCCGTAGCAGCCACGTAAAACTTGCAACAACAAAGTAGAGGACGTCTAACTTGTTTTTGCAGGGTATGCTGGTGATGTGATATGGCCAAGACATGATGTGATATAAGTTGTTGTATGAGATGATCATGTTTTGTAAGTTATCAGGCAACCGGCAGGAGCCTTATGGTTGTCTCTTTATTGTATGCAATGCCAACGCTATGTAATTGCTTTACTTTACCGCTATAAGTTAGCAGTAGTAGTAGTAGCAATAGCCGGCGAGAGGACCACGACGCTACGATGGAGATCAAGGTGTCACGACGCTACGATGGAGATCAAGGTGTCAACCCGGTGACGATGGAGATCATGACGGTGCTTTGCTGATGGAGATCAAAAGCACAAGACGATGATGGCCATATCATGTCACATATATTGAATTGCATGTGATGTTAATCCTTTTATGCATCTTATTTTGCTTAGGACGACGGTAGCATTATAAGATGATCCCTTCACTAAATTTCAAGATAAGTGTTCTCCCCTAGTATGCACCATTGCGAAGGTTCGACGCTTCTAAACACCACGTGATGATCGGGTGTGATGGATTCTTTCGTTCGCATACAACGGGTGTAAGCCAGTTTTACACACGCGGAATACTTGGGTTAAACTTGACGAGCCTAGCATATACAGATATGGCCTCGGAACACAAGAGACCGAAAGGTCGAACATGAGTCATATAGTAGATATGATCAACATGAAAGATGTTCACCATTGATAACTAATCCACCTCTCGTGATGATCGGACGTGGTTTAGTTGATGTGGATCATGTTACACTTAGACAACTTGAGGGATGTTAATCTAAGTGGGAGTTCTTAAGTAATTTGATTAATTGAACTTCAATTATCATGAACATAGTCTAAATAATCTTTGCAATTTTATGTTGTAGATCAATAGACCACGTTGTAGTTCCCCTGTTTTTATTATGTTTCCTAGAGAAAACGAAGTTGAAAGTTGATGGAAGCAACTATGCGGACTAGGTCCGTGATCTGAGGATTGTCCTCACTGCTGCACAGAAGGCTTATGTCCTTAATGCACCGCTCAGTGAAATACCCCTACGGCTTCGTCTGAGGACGTTATGAACGTCTGGCAGACAAGAAAAGATGACTACTCGATAGTTCAGTGCGCCATACTTTACGGCTTAGAACCGGAGCTCCAAATATGTTTTGAGCAACACGGAGCATATGAGATGTTCCAAGAGCTGAAAATTTGTTTTTCAAGCTCACACCCGGGTCGAGAGGTATGACACCTTCGACAAGTTCTATAGCTACAAGATGGAGGAGAACAGCTCCGTTAGTGAGCATGTACTCAGAATGTCTGAGTACTTCAAACACTTGAATCAAGTGGGAGTTAGACTTCCGAATAAAGTGGTGATTGATAGAGTTCTCTAGTCACTATCACTAAGCTACTGGATCTTCGTGATGAACTATAAACATGCAAAGGATAGAAGATCCTTAAGCTATTCGCGATGCTACAATCTACGGATGTAGAAATCAAAAAAAAGGGAGCAACAAGTGTTGATGGTTAATAAGACCACTGGTTTCAAGAAGGGCAAGGGAAAGAAAAGGGAACTTCAAGAAGAATGGTAAAACAGTTGCCGCTCACGCGAAGAAACCCAAGGCTGAACCAAACCCGAGACTTAGTGCTCCCATTGCAAAGGGAAATGTCACAGGGAGCGGAACTTCCCCAAAGTAACTGGCAGATAATAAGACTGGCAATGTCAACAAAGATATTTGATATACATGTTATTGATATGTACCTTACTAGTACTCGTAGGAGCACCTGGGTATTTGATACTTGTTCAGTTGCTTACAACTTGAAACATGGAGCTTCGGAATAAACGAGGGTTAGCTAAGAACGAGGTGACGATGTGCATTGGAAGTGTCTCCAAGGTTGATGTGATCACCATCGCCACGCTCTCTCTACCTTCAGGATTAGTGATGAAACTAAATAATTATTATTTGGTGCTTGCGTTAAGCATGAACATTATATCTGATAGTGTTTATTGCAAGACGGTTATTCAATTTTAGAGAATAATTGTTATTCTATTTATTTGGATAATATCATTGATGATCATGCACTTAAAATGAAAGGTTTATTGAATCTTGATCGTAGTAATACATATGTTCATAACACGAATGCCAAAAGATAATGATAGTACCACATATTTGTGGCACTGGCGCTTAGGTCATATCAGTGTTAAACACATGAAGAAACTCCATGCAAATGGGTTTTTGGAATCTCTTGATTATGAATCATTTGAGACATGTGAACCGTGCCTTATTGGCAAGATGACTAAAACTCCGTTCTCCGGAACAATGGAGCGAGCAACCAACTTATTGGAAATAATATATACCGATGTATGCGGTCCGATGAGTGTTGAGGCGCGCGGTGGATATCGTTATGTTCTCACGTTCACTGATGATTTGAGTAGATATGGTTATGTCTACTTGATGAAGCATAAATCTGAAACATTTGAAAAGTTCAAAGAATTTCAGAGTGAAGTAGAGAACCATCGTAACAAGAAAATAAAGTTCTTACAATCTGATCATGGAGGAGAATATTTGAGTTATGAGTTTGGCAATCACTTAAGACAATGTGGAATTGTTTCACAGCTCACGCCACATGGAACACCACAGCGTAATGGTGTGTCCGAACATCGTAATCGTACTCTATTGGATATGGTGCGTTCTATGATGTCTCTTACCGATTTGCCACTATCATTTTGGGGTTATGCATTAGAGACAGCTGCATTCACTTTAAACAAGGGCACCGTCTAAATTCGTTGAGATGACACCGTATGAACTATGGTTTGCAAGAAACCTAAGATGTCGTTTCTGAAAGTTTGGGGATGCGATGCTTATGTCAAAAGGCTTCAGCCAGATAAGCTCGAACCCAAAGCGGATAAGTGCGTCTTCATAGGATACCCAAAAGAGACCGTTGGGTACACCTTCTACCACAGATCCGAAGGCAAAGTTTTCGTTGCTAAAGAATGGATCCTTTCTAGAGAAGGAGTTTCTCTCGAAAGAAGTGAGTGGGAGGAAAGTAGAACTTGATGAGGTAATTGTACCTCCTCTGGATAGTAGTACGCCACAGAAAGAAATTTCTGTGACATCGACACAGACCAGAGAAGAAGTTAATGATGATGATCATGAAACTTCGGATCAAGTTGTCAATGAACTTCGAAGGTCAACTAGGACACGTTCCGCACCAGAGTGGTACGGAAATCCAGTCTTGGAGGACATGTTGCTAGACAATGATGAACCTTCGAACTATGAAGAAGCGATGGCAAGCCCGGATTCTGAAAAATGGCTTGAGGCCATGAAATCCGAGATTGGATCCATGTATGAGAACAAAGTGTGGACTTTGGTAGACTTGCCCGATGAACGGCGAGCTATTGAAAATAAATGGATCTTTAAGAAGAAGACGGATGTTGATGGTAATATCACCGTCTATAAAGCTCGACTTGTTGCCAAAGGTTATCACCAAGTTCAAGGAGTTGACTACGATGAGACTTTCTCACCCGTAGCGATGCTAAAGTCTGTCGGAATTATGTTAGCAATTGCCGCGTTTTATAATTATGAAATCTGGCAAATGGACATCAAAACGGCATTCCTTTACGGATTCCTTAAGGAAGAATTGTATATGATACAGCCGGAAGGTTTTGTCGATCCTAAAGGCGCTAACAAAATATGCAAGCTCCAGCGATCCATCTATGGACTGGTGCAAGCATCTCGGAGCTGGAATACTCGCTTTGATGAAGTGATCAAAGCGTTTGGGTTTATACAAGTTTATGGAGAAACTTGTATTTACAAGAAAGTGAGTGGGAGCTCTATAGCATTTCTAATAGTATATGTGGATGACATATTGTTGATTGGACATGATGTAGAATTTCTGGAAAGCATAAAGAATTGAAAGGAGGTTTTCAATAAAAACCTGTTTTTGAGTTATCCACAAATTGGGCATCGAGATCTATGGAGACAGATCAAAACGCCTGATAAAAGTTCACACATCTTGATGAGTTTTTTGAAGAAGTTCAAAATAGAATCAAGTCAAAGAAATGAGTTCTTGCCTGGTGTGAAGTGGAGTAAGACTTGAAAATCTAGGTAAAGGTTGTTTTACATGTTAGGCATCAAAATCTATAGAGATAGATTGAGACGCCTCATAGGACTTTCACGAAGCACATACCTTGACAAGATTTTGAAGAAGTTCAAAATGGATCAGTCAAAGAAAGGGTTCTTGCCTGTATTGCAAGGTGTGAGATTGAGTAAGACTCAAAGCCCGACCACGGCAGAAGACAAAGAGAAGATGAGTGTCATCCCCTATGCCTCAGCCATAGGCTCTATTTTGTATGCCATGTTGTGTACTAGACCTGATGTATGCCTCGCTATTAGCTTGGTGGGAAGGTACCAAAGTGATCCAGGAGTAGATCACTAGACAGCGGTCAAGAATATCCTGAAGTACCTGAAAAGGACTAAGGAAGAATTTCTCGGGAATAGAGGTGATAAAGAGTTCGTTGTAAAGGGTTACGTCGATGCAAGCTTTAAACACCGATCCGGAAGACTATGAGTCTCAGACCGGATACGTAAAGTGGGACAGTCGGTTTTGGAGTAGCTCCAAGCAGAGTGTGGTAGCAGCATCTACATATGACATAGAGATTTGCCAAGAACACACGGATCTGAATATTGCAGACCCGTTGACTAAAACCTCTCTCACAAACAAAACATGATCAGCCCTAGAACTGATTGGATGTTAATTACATGGAGATGTAAACTAGATTATTGACTCTAGTGCAAGTGGGAGACTGTTGGAAATATGCCCTAGAGGCAATTAATAAAGTGTTTATTATCATATTTCTCCGTTCATGATAATGGTTTATTATTCATGCTAGAATTGTATTGACCAGAAACTTAATACATGTGTGGATAATAGACAAATACTGAGTCCCTAGTAAGCCTCTACTAGACTAGCTCGTTGATCAAAAGATGGTCAAGATTTCCTGACCATGGGCATGAGTTGTCATTTGATAATGGGATCACATCATTAGGAGAATGATGTGATGGACTTGACCCAACCGTTAGCATAGCAAATGATCGTTCAGTTTATTGCTATTGCTTTCACTATGTCAAATACACGTTCCTCTGACCATGAGATCATGCAACTCCCGGATACCGTAGGAATACTTTGGGTGTATCAAACGTCACAACGTAACTGGGTGATTATAAAGGTGCACTACAGGTATCTCCGAAAGTGTTTGTTGAGTTGGCATGGATCGAGATTGGGATTTGTCACTCCGACTATCGAAGAGGTATCTCTGGGCCCTCTCGGTAATACAGCATCACAGAAGCCTTGCAAGCACCGTGACTAAAGAGTTAGTTGCAAGATGATGTATTACGGAACGAGTAAAGAGACTTGCCGGTAACGAGATTGAACTAGGTATTAGATACCGACGATCGAATCTCGGGCAAGTAACATACAGCCGGACAAAAGGGAACAACGTATGTTGTCATATGAGGTTCACCGATAAAGATCTTCGTGGAATATGTAGGAACCAATATGAGCATCCAGGTCCCGCTGTTGGTTATTGACCAGAGAGTTGTCTCGGTCATGTCTACATCATTCCCGAACCCATAGGGTCCGCACACTTAAGGTTCGATGACGATATAGTATTATATGAGTTATGTGATTGGTGACCGAAGTTGTTCGGAGTCCCGGATGAGATCACGGACATGACGAGGAGTCTCGAAATGGTCGAGAGGTAAATATTCATATATTGGAAGGCTATATTCGGACGTCGGAAAGGTTCCGAGTGATTCGGGTATTTTTCGGAGTACCGGGGAGTTACGGGAATTCACCGGGAGAAGTAATGGGCCTTTTTGGGCCATACGGGAAAAGGAGAGGCAGGCCACATGAGGAGGCGCGCGCCCCCCCTTGCCCAAACCGAATTGGACTAGGGGAGGGGGCGCAGCCCCCTCTTTCCTTTCCCTCTCCCTTCCCCTTTTCCTACTCCATATGGGAGGTTGAATCCTACTAGGACTAAGGAGTCCTAGTAGGACTCCCCACACTTGGCGCACCCCTAGGGGGCCGGCCTCCTCCCTCTCATCCTTTATATACGGGGGCAAGGGGGCACCCCAAAGCAGACAATTGTCCCATAGCTGTGTGCGGTGCCCCGATCTCCGTTTTCCACCTCGGTCATATTTTCGGAGAGCTTAGGCGAAGCCCTGCCGGAATCACTTCACCATCACCGTCGCCACGCCGTCGTGCTGACAGAACTCATCTACTACCTCGACGTCTTGCTGGATCAAGAAGGCGAGGAACGTCACCGAGCTGCACGTGTGTAGAACTCAGAGGTGCCGTACGTTCGGTACTCGATCGGTGGAGCTCGAAGGATTGTTCGACTACATCAACCGCGTTGTGAGACGCTTCCGCTTAACGGTCTACGAGGGTACGTAGACACACTCTCCCCTATCGTAGCGATGCATCTCCATGGATAGATCTTGCGTGAGTGTAGGAAATTTTTGAAATTCATGCTCCGTTCCCCAACACCACCAACCGGGACTAAAGGGGTTGCTGCCCTTTAGTCCCGGTTGGTGTCTGGAACCGGGACTAAAGGGTAGGCCATTAGTCCCGGTTTTAGACACAAACCGGGACTAAAGTTTTGCCTATATATATCCACGCCCCCCCCCCCCCATCTCCTCTGTTTTTTGGCCGTGGAAGGGTGGAGGTGTGGGCTACTCTGTTTTTTGCCTATATATGCACATGAGGTGTTCGATGAAATGCCGGAGCCACACTTAAGCTTTCTCCTCTGTTCTTCCTCCAAGCTCGACCTCCAAGCTCCATTTTCCCCAAGATTTGTCTAGGTTTGGCGGTGCACCAACTATCCAAGTGTTCTAAAAAGGTTAGCAACTTCATCCTTTCATCTCTCACTGCTAGTTTAGCTCATTTCAAATGCTCTAGAAGTAGTGTGGTTTGTGGATTTTAGTGGAGGAGTGTATGTGTGAGTTTATTTGATTTAGATGCACAATTTGAGCTCAAATTAACTTCTTAGTTTGCACATGTGTATGATTTATATAGCTACTTGTATAATTTTCTTACTTGTATTATTGTTTGTTATTATATAGTGCCATGGTTTTGGTATCCGCCCCCGTCGGCTCTCGTCCGGTCTATGATTCGGATGTGGTATATTATCTTTTATAACTATTTGTTCTATTTAGTGTTTATGACAATTATGCCGACCAACTTGACATAGATGTCTTTATCTAGGAGGTATGTGAACCGGAAATTCCAACCGACCCTCTTATCGAGAGGTTAAATTTAGTTGAAAAAGAAAACAATTATTTGAAAGAAAAATTGAAAAGAGTTGAAGAAGAGAAGATGAAATTGGAGTTGCATGTTGCCGATGTCGTCGATCTACACAATATCCAGATGGATGCAATGCACTTGAAGATTAGAAAGATTAGAAAATATGCCATTGATAATGAGGCTTGGTATCATTATGATGTTGGATCAATTGTTACCTTAGTTGCGATTTTGATCGCATTTGTTGTTGCATTTAAATGTTTTACATAGTTGTATGTTAGTTTCAATGTATGTTTTAATTAGATGCTCTAGAGAGCTGTATGTTGTTCTATGAGAACTATGTATGAACTTTATGTATTTATTTTTTCAGTAATAACATTTGATCACTACTGTACTTTGGTTTTAATGTGATGATGAACTTGTATTAATTTGGTCATTTCTCTATTCATGATGTTCTGTAATGGTTTTTGATATACTTAATTATATAATGCACGCAGATGAACCGGCAATGGATGTACGGTGACCGACGCACCTCGGACTACATTACGGGCCTGCATAATTTTCTCGATGTGGCTGAGGCAAACAAGCAGAATGGTTTTATGTATTGTCCATGTACTGTCTGTGAGAATATGAAGGATTACTCTGACTCGAAAACCCTTCACTTCCACCTGCTTGAGAAGGGTATCATGCCACACTATAATGTTTGGACCAAGCACGGAGAAAGAGGGGTTATGATGGAAGACAACGAAGAAGAAGAGGATGATGACAACTATCCTATGTTCCCTAAATACGGTGATACTGCAATGGGGGAAGCTGAAGATCAAGAGGCACCAGATGTGCCTGATGATGATCTTCGCCGGGCCATTGTTGATGCACAGAGAGGATGCGAAAGTGAAAGGGAGAAGTTGAAGTTCGATCGCATGTTAGAGGATCACAAAAAAGGGTTGTACCCAAATTGCGAAGATGGTAACACAAAGCTCGGTACTGCACTGGAATTGCTGCAATGGAAGGCAGAGAATTGTGTATGTGACAAGAGATTTGGGAAGCTACTGAAAATAATGAAGAAGAAGCTTCCAAAGGATAACGAATTGCCTAACAGTACGTACGAAGCAAAGAAGGTTCTCTACCCTCTAGGATTAGAGGTGCAGAAGATACATGCATGCCCTAATGACTGCATCCTCTACCGCGGTGAGGAGTACGAGAATTTGAATGCATGCCCGGTATACGGTGCATTGCGGTATAAGATCAGACGAGATGACCCTGGTGATGTTGAGGGCGAGCACTCCAGGAAGAGGGTTCCTGCCAAGGTGATGTGGTATGCTCCTATAATACCACGGTTGAAACGTCTGTTCAGAAACAAAGAGCATGCCAAGTTGTTGCGATGGTACAAAGAAGACCGTAAGAAAGACAGGAAGTTGAGAGTACCCGCTGATGGGTCGCAGTGGAGGAAAATCGAGAGAAAGTGGCCGGACTTTGCAGGTGACGCAAGGAACTTATGGTTTCGTTTAAGTGCAGATGGCATTAATCCTTTTGGGGAGCAGAGCAGCAATCATAGCACCTGGCCCGTGACTCTATGTATCTATAACCTTCCTCCTTGGTTGTGCATGAAGCGGAAGTTCATTATGATGCCAGTACTCAGCCAAGGCCCTAAGCAACCCGGCAATGACATTGATGTGTACCTAAGGCCATTAGTTGAAGAACTTTTACAGCTATGGGATAAAAAAGGTGTACGTGTGTGGGATGAGCACAAACAGCAGAAATTTGACCTACGAGCGTTGCTGTTTGTAACCATCAATGATTGGCCTGCTCTTAGTAACCTTTCAGGACAGACAGACAAGGGATACAACACATGCACGCACTGTTTACATGAGACTGAAAGTATATATTTGGACAAATGCAAGAAGAATATGTACCTGGGACATCGTTGATTTCTTCTGACGAAGCATGCCTTAAGAAAGAAAGGCAAGCATTTCAAAGGTGAGGCAGATCACTGGAAGAAGCCTGTCCTCTGTACTGGTGATGATATACTTGATATGGTCAAGGATTTACAAGTAATCTTTGGAAAGGGTCCTGGCGGACAATCTGTTCCGAATGACGCTGACGGACACGCATCCATGTGGAAGAAGAAATCTATATTTTGGGACCTACCCTATTGGAAAGACCTAGAGGTCCGCTCTGCAATCGACGTGATGCACGTGACGAAGAATTTTTGCGTGAACCTGCTAGGCTTCTTGGGCGTGTATGGGAAGACAAAAGATACACCGGAGGCACGGGAGGACCAGCAACGTATGAACGAAAAAGACGGCATGCATCCAAAGCAGTATCAAGGTCTTGCCAGCTACGCTCTTACCAAAGCAGAGAAGGAAATCTTTTTTGAATGCATGCTCAGTATCAAGGTCCCGTCTGGCTTCTCGTCGAATATAAAGGGAATAATAAATATGGCAGAGAAAACAATTCCAGAACCTAAAGTCTCATGACTGCCACGTGATTATGACGCAATTGCTTCCGGTTGCATTGAGGGGGCTTCTACAAGAAAATGTTTGATTAGCCATTGTGAAGCTATGTGCATTCCTCAATGCAATTTCTCAGAAGGTAATCGATCCAGAAATCCTACCAAGGTTACAGAATGATTTGGTCCAATGTCTTGTCAGTTTCGAGTTGGTGTTCCCACCATCCTTCTTCAATATTATGACGCACGTCCTAGTTCACCTAGTCGATGAGATTGCAATTCTGGGTCTTGTATTTCTACACAATATGTTCCCCGTTGAGAGGTTCATGGGAGTCTTAAAGAAATATGTTCGTAACCGTGCTAGGCCAAAAGGAAGCATCTCCATGGGCCATCAAACAGAGGAGGTCATTGAGTTTTGTGTTGACTTTATTCCTGACCTTAAGCCGATTGGTGTTCCTGAATCGCGGCATGAGGGGAGACTGGGTGGAAAAGGCACGCTAGGACCGAACTCAATAATATGTAGGGACGGGCATTCTTGGGGGCAAGCACACTACACAGTTCTACAGAATTCTACCTTGGTGGCCCCGTATATCAATGAACACAAGAATATTCTATGCTCCAAACACCCGGAGCAGTCTGACGACTGGATTACACGTGAACACATGGGGACTTTCAGCGGTTGGTTGCAAACACATCTCATGGGTAACACCACTGTTGGAGATGACCTGTACTTCTTGGCCAGGACACCATCTTTGACTGTATTGAATTTCCAAGGGTACGAGATAAATGGGAATACATTTTACACGATCGCCCAAGATAAAAAGAGCACCAACCAAAACAGTGGTGTCCGCTTTGATGCAGCAAACACCAATAAGGCAAAGGACACATATTATGGTTACATAGAGGACATATGGGAACTTGACTATGGACGTGATTTTAAGGTCCCTTTGTTTCGATGCAAATGGGTCAATCTGTCAGGAGGCGGGGTACAGGTAGACCCGCAGTACGGAATGACAACAGTGGATCTCAACAATCTTGGGTACACAGACGAACCATTCGTCCTAGCCAATGATGTGGCGCAGGTTTTCTATGTGAAGGACATGTCTACCAAACCGAGAAAAAGAAAAGATAAGGAAGCAAATACATCATACGATGAGCCAAAGCGCCACATAGTTCTTTCAGGGAAAAGAAACATCGTGGGAGTGGAGGACAAGACAGACATGTTAGAAGATTATGAAAAGTTTCATGAAATTTCACCCTTCAGAGTGAAGACTGACCCAAGCATCCTGTTAAATGATGAAGATTATCCATAGTTACGGCGCAATAAGCAAGGGACACACGCGAAGAAATAGTTTTATACTCCAAGATCCCACTCTGGGATGTGACCGGCTTCACCGCCATCACTTTCTCTCTAGTGTGAGTTTCCGGACTTATAGCTGGAAAGTGCCACTTCGGACAAACCGGAGGGAATCTTTGTAAGAGCTAGCTAGGGCATTTTGGCATTTGAAACATGATTTTAGAATAATTATTTATTAAGTTATGAAATTTCAATTATTCCTATCCTTTCAGTCCCATGTTTTGCAAGGTTGATCATATGCGGTTAGTCCCGGTTGGTGGCTCCATATAAAATAACAAGGTTAATATAGACATGGCTTAAATGTCCTGACATAGATGAATACAGCAGAAGCATCGGAGATGATAAGAGAGAAATGTTGTATGACATAAAGTTGGAGGTACTATGTGGTTTCTCTGATCGGAGATGATAAGAGAGAAACGTTGTATGACATAAAGAAAATATAACATTATTAGGTTAACAGAAAATACTATGAATCTTCTAGAAGATTCATAGTAAGGGTCTATCTCCTTCACATAGGGAACATTGGTGTCGGCTTTTTTTGAATCACTATGTGTCTATGCATCAAAATAAATTAGGTTAACAAAATTTATGCAACTAAAATTCTCATAAAGTATTTTTTGTTAAAACCTTTAATAGAAAAAAGAATTAAATGAAAACTAGGCATGTATGCATCTGTTTAAAAGAAAACTTTAGAATTAAAACGAAAAATAGGCATGATCTCTTTCATTAACACAGAAAGAATATGAAAGTTTTGCATTTTTTAGAATTTCATATATTTTGTTGAAATTATTTTATAATCATGTGTATTACACATAAGTGAGTATGTATAAAAATTAGGATGTGATTTGAAGAAGGTCAAAAAATTGACATAACATATGCAAAAAAATAAAAAAAATGCCCGCCTACTAGCAGGAGAATTCACACACCACGGCCTGCATACGACTAGAAACCCAACTATATATAGGCCAGGATGCAGGCCCGCGGGGCACGAATTTCTGCTATCAGTAGGACCCACAGGGCAGAGAGGGGACAGGTCAGACGATGAGCTGTCTGTGCTTTGAGAGGAACTTGAAACGGAAACCGCACGCGGGCTTATAAACCGCTGCGAGCGCCTCTCGCTTGGCGAGGTGGGACTAAACTCCCACCGCCCCTCGGCTGTGCCAGGACCAACCCTTTAGTCCCGGTTGGTGGCTCCAACCGGGACTAAAGGCCCCCTTTAGTCCCGGTCCGAGCCACCAACCGGGACTAAAGGGTTGGGTTTCGCGCCCTTTGGGCTGGTGAAATTCACCGTTAGTCCCGGTTGGTGGCTCGGACCGGGACTAAAGGGGGGCCTTTAGTCCCGGTTGGAGCCACCAACCGGGACTAAAGGGTTGGGTATATAAGCAGCACTTAAGAATTTTTCTCCCATTCTCTCCCCCGACGCCGAACCACAGCACGACGCCACCAGGCTGCTGCGCCAGAGATCGCCGTCGCCTCCGAGCTGTCCCTCCCCTCCCCGACGCCCTCGCCGCGCCCTGCCCCGACGCCCTCGCCGCGCTCTGCCTCGACGTCGCCCTCGCCGAGCCCTGCCCCGATGCCGCCGTCGCCGAGCCCTGCCTCGACGCCGTCCCCCGCTCCCCTGCAACACACTGTGAGCCATCGCGCCGTTCCCCTCCTCCTCCTTCCCCCCCACGCCCTGACGCTGCCGCTCGCCCCGACGCCGACGCCGCCCGCGCTCCGGCCTCTCCGCCCCTCTTTTTGTTATTTTTGTTAATGTGATTTCCAGTGAGCATATTATCAATGTTGAAGAAGGAGTGATCTTAATGGTGATAGAAATTAGTCATAGAAATTTTTGTTCATAGAAATTAGTGTGAAATTAGTGTTCATTTTGTCTTTTTTGTCATAGAAATTAGTGTGAAATTAATGGTGATAGAAATCCAATGAGCATATAAACTAGGTCATAGAAATTAGTGTGGAATTTTTGTTCATAGAAATGGTGATAGAAATCCAGTGAGCATATAAACAAATTGAAGAACAATTTTTTTGCATTAGAGTTCATTTTGTCTTTTTTGTATGTTTTAATGCAAGCATCTTTTGGGCAATCTTTGAACATGAAGTAGGAGCATTTTGATGTCATCTTGCTAGTAGATTTTAGTTCATGCCATGTTAGGACCTGTAGTGAGTGCTACAAGCTTGTAAACTTGCTATCTATTCATTTCTGCCATATATGCCATGCTATTTTTCTCTAAGTCTGAAACTGGCAGTATTAATACTACTTTGCATTTTGGCTTGAGGTTTGCAACAAATCTGTGCATCTTTGGATCATGATCAATAAGGGTGTTTTGTTGAGGGTAATTAGTACATGCTTGCCATGCTCTTTGTTGCCATGAAAAACTGATGTAGCATATATTTTACTTGCCTCAAAGGTTGCATCATGAATCTGCAAATATCACTAAGTCTGAAAATCTGTTAATACTTGTCAACTTGATCATGATGATTGCCATTGATCTAGGGGTCATTTGAATTAGTTCAGTAAGCATGTTTTGCCATGTGTTACATCTCCGTGGAATTACAGGTTGTGGTGTTGCATCTCCATGGAGTTGGTCCCTGATCGTCCCTCCGCTGTTCGACAAAAGGTGTCCATTTGTTGTATGTTGAGTTTTGTTCATAGGATGATAGTTGGTTCATTTGTTGAGTTGTGTATTCATCTTGTGTATAAATCTTGTATTCATCTTGTATTCATTTTGTATTCATCTTGTGTATAAATCTTGTACTCATCTTGTACAAATATCGTCGTAACTTCGACATGAGGGGGGGGGTCGTTAAAACATAACCCCGATAACTTTGATTTTGAAGCATATGAAAACCTGATTTGCACGTCGGACAGGCATGAGAGAGGCGGTCCGCAAAGTATCCTCTCCCGAAAGATAGGACGACTCATCAGATATGATTCTAGATAATGTCCAATGCCTCATATCGCGAACATAGTAATATTAGATAGTTGATCTTCATATAAATGAAGCATAAAAGTTTAGCAATCACTTACAAATTTTCATGTTGTTCATTGACTTCGACATGAGGGGGGGGGGGTCGTTAAAACATAACCCCAATAATTTCGGTATAACTTCGACATGAGGGGGGAGGGGGTCGTCAAACATAACCCCGACAATCCACTAATCCATTGCTCATATGCATATGATTCCTTGTTGTGATTAGGTCTATGTTTGCCACTAATCCATCTCTCATGGTTGTATATTGCCATGTTGTAATATTTGCAGAAACTATGGAACACGACAGAGACTTAGAACAAGAAGAGACGCTGGAGGAAATAATCCGCGACGGAGATGATGATATCATCACCTCACAGTTTCTCAACGCCCCCGATGGTGAGGGAAGAGAAGATGACGGCTCCGGTGATCGAATGGAGGAGGGAGAAGATGACGGCTCCGCCGGTGTTGGAGCCTTAACTATTGCAAAGTCCGACAAGGTATATATATTAATTAAGCCTCTGCTGACTAGATGCATTAATTGTTTTGTATGTACATATATTAACGCTTCTTTCTTCTTTTAGCCCTCCGGATCGAGCCAAACTTCTATAAGGAGACGAGGACCGAAGAAAAGGTTGGGCGAGAATGAAAGGTTCACGATCGAAGAAGTCGATCCAGATGGCAAACCGACTGTTCCCAAGCGGACCCAAGACCGATTTATACATCAGTACGGAGTTGTTGTTAGGGATAGCGTCCCGATCAGCATCCAAGAATGGAATAAGAAGAAGGACGATGGAGTTTCTTATGTCGACGATAGATGCAAAGATGAGCTTTGGAACTCGCTCATGATATATTTCAGCCTGCCGCCAGAGGAGGATCCAAATAACTCAGTTATACAGCGAAAAGTCAAAAAATGGGCTCTTAAGAAGATGGCATAACAATTCAAGAACTGGAAGAAAAGATTGAACGAACAGTTTGTCGAGAAAGACGAGACTCCAGAATTCACCGGTCAATATGCGAAGATAAAAGATCACTGGCCCGCATTTGTGGCATACAAGAAATCAGAGAAAGCTAAGAACAGGTCACAAACAAATAAGCTAAATGCTGCAAAGAAGCTGTATCACCATGTTACGGGGTCAGGTGGCTACAAGGTTGCCCGGCCTACGTGGGAAAAAGCTGAGAACGACCTGCTTGCTAAAGGGATCCAACCAGCGACATTGAACTGGCCCGAACGGGCAAGGACTTGGTTCTTCGGGCATGGGGGAACTTTGGACCCAGAACAGGGAAGTGTGTTTACATGAAAGAACAACTTGAAACACCCATCATAAAGATTCAGGAAGCAATCAAGGACGTGCAGGAAGGGAGGTTCCATCCCGACAGAGAGAAGGACGAGCTGTCACTCGCCCTCGGGAATCCTGAACACCCTGGACGAACACGAGGCACATCAGGCTCCGTTCCGTGGGTGCATGGGTTTCCCGACAACACTGGTTATAGAAGCCGACGGAGAAAGAAGAAAGAGAATGCAGACCGGATGCAGAAGGTAGAAGAAAGATTAGCGTTGTAGGAGAAGAAACTAGAGGCACTTACCAGTCAGCGAGCTACCGGACCACCATCTCAGCAGCACGAAGATCCTTCATTCAATACTGCCCACGAAGCTACCCCACCATCTCAGCGGAAAAGCAGCGTGGCTTCCATGGAGCTCGTTCGGCCTGATATCACGGCTCGTCGCTACCCCGTGGATGATATCACGGAGAGGGAACATTGTGAGCTAATGGCGAAATGCAGCAACCTAACCTTGAAGGTGGCAGTCGGCTATGTCTTACCTCCTAGACCTGATGGAACTTTCCATTGCAATCCGATTCCAGATGGCTATGCTATTGTCGGGGTGGATGAAGTTACCAACGGATTCGAGGGGCTGGACCTTGAGTACCCTACACGTGAAGGGGAGACTCATCTGGTAGATGCCGTAAGGACTACCATTCTATGGAGAAAGGAAAACATCGTGCTTCCACAATGGACGCCGCGTCAGCAGACTCAGCCGGAAGAGGCCCCTCAGCAGACTCCTCACAGTCCAGCTCTATCTCCGCTGCCTCAGTCGTCTCCGCCGCGTTAGCACACTCCGCCGCCTCAGCTGTCTCCGCCGCGTCAGCGAACTCCGCCGGAGGAGGCCCCTCAACAGAATCCTCCGCCGCCTCAGCTGTCTCCGCCGCCTCAGCGGACTCCGCCTCCTCCGCCGCGTCAGCTGACTCCGCCTCCTCCGCCGCCTCAGCAACGGCGGAAGAGACCCGCCGCCACTCCGGCGGCTAGCAGTACAACAATGAAGAAATCCAGAGCAGGTCCAAGCGTCAAGAAGGCTCCTGCCAAGTTACCATACGACATGACTGAGGAGGAAAACAACGAGATCGTGGCTGCCGATGTGAAACGCCAGCTTGCACTGAAACGTCCAGATCCAAAGGAGAAAATAGATTCGGTAAAAGCGAAGCGCTGTCTGGATGCCCTTAAGCGACCACCACCTCCTCCGCCGCTCTCACACTATGACCGCTGTATTGTAAAGACATTTCATGAAGCGAAAAGGTCGAGAAGTACTAGCAGTGCTGCAAGAAGTGGGAAAACAATTCCCCATCTCGGTGAACAGGAAAAACAATCATGCCCCCCGCTCAAGGTGTTTTCCGATATCGCTAATGATCCGGGGGTAGCGGCCGCTCATCCTGGTTACACTCTTGGTGATTACTTAGGCGATGAGGTACAGTTCGAAATGGCTGAGGTAGCCTTTAGATACGAGCACGAGAACCCTCTCGTCAGACCTTAGCAGCTCCTGCATCTATCAACGATGATGCGAACATTGCATGACTGGTACTTGAAAGCCTGCAAGGAAGGGACCGACAGTATCTTAGTGGGAATTAAAGATGAGCACTACTTCAATGGAGTCGAGGCGTTGTACATTGAATTTGAAGAATTATTTCAGTTATACAATCAAGACACCCTCGACAAAACTATCGTCAGTTGCTATTGTCTGTAAGTATTTTTTTCTGTAATTAAGTCTCTAGCTCAGCTCGTTCATTGCATGTATAATTATCCTCACACTATATTATGCAGATTGAAGATCCGCGAATGCAGAGGAAAAATCTATGACATTGGGTTCATTAACCCAAATACCGTAAATGAATATACGGTACAGAAAAACCCCGATGATACAGAGAAAAACTTGCTAAAGGCGTTACTTGGACACCAAAACAAAAGGGAAATACTATTTCCTTACAACTTCCAGTGAGTGTTACTGTCTTGTGCACATTCTGTTTTGCTTACTCGAGGTTAAGTGTAATTGATGAGTTATGCGTGCGCAGGTTCCACTTTATTCTGCTAGCCATTCAGCTTGACGCGGGACTAGTAATTGTCTTGGACTCGAGACATAAAGAGGCTAAGGAGTGGGCGGCATGAGTCAAATGCTCCAGAAGTAAGTTCAATCATTATCGCACCATATCGGCAACTTTCGTTCATTTCCTGATATCATGTAATCATTTTCTTTGCCGGGCAGGGTTTGGAAAAACTTCACCAACCAGGTTAGGGGTGAATGGAAAAAGGAGCTGCGATTTTCACACCCCAAAGTAAGTACTACTAGCTAGTTCCGCGCATCTCTCATTGATTCTAGTTTCAATACCATTATCATGCTTGATTATCATTTTGATTGAACTCTATTCTCGTAAAGTGCTTGTGGCAGGCACCCGGGAATAATTTATGTGGATACTACGTTTGCGAGTTCATTCGCCACAAGACCTCTGAGCGGGGCAGATCTTCAGAACAATTTGAAGTACGTAAACAATATTAACATTTTTATTTTATTACCATCAATTGTGTTGAGTTTCATTCATATATATATATATTGACCCCCTTCTTTAAATTAGATCTGGCGGAAGCGGGACGAACTCCTACCAACTGATCGCATACGAGCAATTCAAGAGGAATTGGCGGGATTCTTTGTTGACCATGTCATACCTACAGACGGAGAATACCATCGGGATTGGCAATGCGATTTTGGTAATTAGATATTAGGGATCGTAAGAGATGTTATATTGTATATATGCATGAACGTGTACTATATGTAGTAGCGTCGAATAGATATACGAAAACTTGTTGTTCGACCAAGCACGGAGAAAGAGAGGTCACTTCTCTCTATATATTGATCATGACGATGTTGTGTAATGGTTCTTTCATTGCTATATATAGTAGCTAGCGTCGAGTTGAATGAAAAGCATAAAATAAAAATGAAAACCCTAAATGTAAAGGAATTGAATGGTAAACACAAAAAGAAAAGGGGAAACACAATATGAAACCCCTAAACCCTCCAAAACCCCTAAACCCCTCCTTTCAAAAAAAAAACCCAGCGCCTGGCAGGTGCTGACGCGTGGCTGCCTTCTAGTCCCGGTTGGTAGTGTTACCAACCGGGACTAGAGGTCCTCCTGCCTGGGCGCCCACAGCGGCCACGTGGAGCTCCTTTAGTCCCGGTTCGTAACCCAACCAGGACTAAAAGTGGGGGCCTTTAGTCCCAATTGTTTAGTCCCGGTTGCAGAACCGGGACTAAAGGCCCTCTGGAACCGGGACTGATGCCCTGTTTTCTACTAGTGTACTCGATTCCGACGAATAAAGCCACTGTACATCCACTGATTATCTGCCATCCTCTGATTTTATTGGCAGCCACACAACAAAATTAAGGATTCATTTAAATTAATTACATCAAATTTTTATTTTCTACCGCGTTGACGGCATTGAATCCACCTACATCTCTAATAGGTAAAGAGGGTCCTAATAGATTTACGCGTGGCACCCATACTATGCCGACGGCTAAGCCGTCGGCATAGGCCCTTCTTATCCACTCGCCCGGCCCTCCCCCTCCACTCATTTCTCTCTGTCTCGATCCCCAATCTCTCTCTCGACCCCCAATCTCTCTATGCCTATGCCGACGGCTAAGCCGTCGGCATAGGCCCTTCTTATCCACTCGTGCGGCATAGATTTACGCGTGACACCCATACTATGCCGACGGCTTAGATTCCCCCATCCAAGTGACGGCGGTAGCGACGTCCATGAGGGGGGTCACACTCCGGAGCCGCGTGCCGGGTGTTTGCACCTGCCACCACACTTCCAGACATGTAAGAGGGCCCAGCGCAAGATCTGGCGGCATTGCTACCCCCCAAGGCCCCCGTCCCGCCTAACCCTAGCCAGTTGACCTGCAGATCTTCCCCTTTGACTTTCGTCGGACGGGCTTTGACCGATGGACCTTTTCAACTGGTTGTGATAGGTCAGCCCATAGGAACACTTCGGAGCAACGTCCGGGCCCAACCCACCGCAAGATTCCCTCTGTGCCGACCCGACGTGGCCGTTTCCCCCCATCCAAGTGACGGCGGCAGCGACGTCCGTGAGGGGGGTCACACTCCGGAGCCGCGTGCCAGGTGTTTGCACCTGCCACCACACTTCCAGACATGTAAGAGGGCCTAGCGCAAGATCTGGCGGCATTGCTACCCCCCAAGGCCCCTGTCCCGCCTAACCCTAGCCAGTTGACCCGCAGATCTACCCCTTTGACTTTCGCCGGACGGGCTTTGACCGATGGACCTTTTCAACTGGTTGTGATAGGTCAGCCCATATGAACACTTCGGAGCAAGGTCCGGGCCGAACCCACCGCAAGATTCCCTCCGTGTCGACCCGACGTGGCCGTTTCCCCCATCCAAGTGACGCCGGCAGCGACGTCCGTGAGGGGGGCACACTCCGGAGCCGCGTGCCGGGTGTTTGCACCTACCACCACACTTCCAGACATGTAAGAGGGCCTAGCGCAAGATCTGGCGGCATTGCTACCACCCCAAGGCCCCCGTCCCGCCTAACCCTAGCCAGTAGACCCAAAGATGTACCCCTTTGACTTTCGCCGGACGGGCTTTGACCGATGGACCTTTTCAACTGGTTGTGATAGGTTAGCCCATACGAACACTTCGGAGCAAGGTCCGGGCCCAACTCACCGCAAGATTCCCTCCGTGTCGACCCGACGTGGCCGTTTCCCCCATCCAATTGACGGCGGCAGCGACGTCCATGAGGGGTGCACACTCCGGAGCCGCGTGCCGGGTGTTTGCACCTGCCACCACACTTCCAGACATGTAAGAGAGCCCAGCGCAAGATCTAGCGGCATTGCTACCCCCCCAAGGCCCCCGTCCCGCCTAACCCTAGCCAGTTGACCCGCAGATCTACCCCTTTGACTTTCGCCGGACGGACTTTGACCGATGGACCATTTCAAGTGGTTGTGATAGGTCAGCCCATAGGAACACTTCGGAGCAAGGTCCGGGCCCAACCCACCGCAAGATTCCCTCCGTGTCAACCCGACGTGGCCGTTTCCCCCATCCAAGTGACGCCGGCAGCGACGTCCGTGAGGGGGGTCACACTCCGGAGCCGGATGCCGGGTGTTTGCACCTGCCACCACACTTCCAGACATGTAAGAGGGCCCAGCGCAAGATCTGGCGGCATTGCTACCCCCCACCACCAAGGCCCCCGTCCCGCCTAACCCTAGTCAGTTGACCCGCACATATACCCCTTTGACTTTCGCCGGACGGGCTTTAACCGATGGACCTTTTCAACTGGTTGTGATAGGTCAGCCCATAGGAACACTTCGGAGCAAGGTCCGGGCCCAACCCACCGCAAGATTCCCTCCGTGTCGACCCGACGTGGCCGTTTCCCCCATCCAAGTGACGGCGGCAGCGTCGTCCATGAGGGGGGTCACACTCCGGAACCGCATGTCGGGTGTTTGCACCTGCCACCACACTTCCAGACATGTAAGAGGGCCCAACGCAAGATCTGGCGGCATTGCTACCCCCCAAGGCCCCCGTCCCGCCTAACCCTAGCCAGTTGACCTACAGATCTTCCCCTATGACTTTCGCCGGACGGGCTTTGACCGATGGACCTTTTCAACTGGTTGTGATAGGTCAGGCCATAGGAACACTTCGGAGCAACGTTCGGGCCCAACCCACCGCAAGATTCCCTCCGTGCCGACCCGACGTGGCCGTTTCCCCCATCCAAGTGACGGCGGCAGCGACGTCCGTTAGGGGGGTCACACTCCGGAGCCGCGTGCCGTGTGTTTGCAACTGCCACCATACTTCCAGACATGTAAGAGTGCCTAGCGCAAGATCTGGCGGCATTGCTACCTCCCAAGGTCCCCGTCCCGCCTAACCCTAGCCAGTTGACCTGCAGATCTACCCCTTTGACTTTCGCCGGACGGGCTTTGACCGATGGACCTTTTCAAACGGTTGTGATACGTTAGCCCATATGAACACTTCGGAGCAAGATCCGGGCCCAACCCACCGCAAGATTCCCTCCGTGTCGACCCGACGTGGCCATTTCCCCCATCCAATTGACGGCGGCAGCGACGTCCGTGAGGGGTGCACACTCCGGAGCCGCATGCCGGGTGTTTGCACCTGCCACCACACTTCCAGACATGTAAGAGGGCCCAGCGCAAGATCTGGCGGCATTGCTACCCCCCCAAGGCCCCCGTCCCGCCTAACCCTAGCCAGTTGACCCGCAGATCTACCCCTTTGACTTTCGCTGGATGGGCTTTGGCCGATGGACCTTTTCAACTGGTTGTGATATGTCAGCCCATAGGAACACTTCGGAGCAAGGTCCGGGCCCAACCCACCGCAAGATTCCCTCCGTGTCGACCCGACGTGGCCGTTTCACCTATCCAAGTGACGGCGGCAGCGACGTCCAAGAGGGGGGTCACACTCCGGAGCTGCGTGCCGGGTGTTTGCGCCTGCCACCACACTTCCAGACAAGTAAGAGGGCCCAGCGCAAGATCTGGCGGCATTGCTACCCCCCAAGGCCCCCGTCTCGCCTAACCCTATCCAGTTGACCTGCAGATCTTCCCCTTTGACTTTCGTCGGACGGGCTTTGACCGATGGACCTTTTCAACTGGTTGTGATAGGTCAGCCCATAGGAACACATCGGAGCAACGTCCGGGCCCAACCCACCGCAAGATTCCCTCCGTGCCGACCCGACGTGGCCGTTTCCCCCATCCAAGTGACGGCGGCAGCGACGTCCGTGAGGGGGGTCACACTCTGGAGCCGCATGCCGGGTGTTTGCACCTGCCACCACACTTCCAGACATGTAAGAGGGCCTAGCGCAAGATCTGGCGGCATTGCTACCCCCCAAGGCCCCCGTCCCGCCTAACCCTAGCTAGTTGACCCGCAGATCTACCCCTTTGACTTTCGCCGGACGGGCTTTGACCGATGGACCTTTTCAACTGGTTGTGATAGGTCAGCCCATATGAACACTTCGGAGCAAGGTCCGGGCCCAACCCACCGCAAGATTCCCTCTGTGTCGACCCGACGTGGCCGTTTCCCCCATCCAAGTGACGCCGGCAGCGACGTCCGTGAGGGGGGCACACTCAGGAGCCGCGTGCCGGGTGTTTGCACCTGCCACCACACTTCCAGACATGTAAGAGGGCCCAGCGCAAGATCTGGCGGCATTGCTACCACCCCAAGGCCCGCGTCCCGCCTAACCCTAGCCAGTTGACCCAAAGATGTACCCCTTTGACTTTCCCCGGACGGGCTTTGACCGATGGACCTTTTCAACTGGTTGTGATAGGTTTGCCCATATGAACACTTCGGAGCAAGGTCCGGGCCCAACCCACCGCAAGATTCCCTCCGTGTCGACCCGACGTGGCCGTTTCCCCCATCCAATTGACGGCGGCAGCGACGTCCGTGAGGGGTGCACACTCCGGAGCCGCGTGCCGGGTGTTTGCACCTGCCACCACACTTCCAGACATGTAAGAGGGCCCAGCGCAAGATCTGGCGGCATTGCTACCCCCCCAAGGCCCCCGTCCCGCCTAAGCCTAGCCAGTTGACCCGCAGATCTACCCCTTTGACTTTCGCCGGACGGGCTTTGACCGATGGACCTTTTCAAGTGGTTGTGATAGGTCAGCCCATAGGAACACTTCGGAGCAAGGTCCGGGCCCAACCCACCGCAAGATTCCCTCCGTGTCGACCCGACGTGGCCGTTTCCCCCATCAAATTGACGGCGGCAGCGACGTCCGTGAGGGGTGCACACTCCGGAGCCGCGTGCCGGGTGTTTGCACCTGCCACCACACTTCCAGACATGTAAGAGGGCCCAGCGCAAGATCTGGCGGCATTCCTACCCCCCAAGGCCCCCGTCCCGCCTAACCCTAGCCAGTTGACCCGCAGATCTACCCCTTTGACTTTCGCCGGACGGGCTTTGACCGATGGACCTTTTCAACTGGTTGTGATAGGTCAGCCCATATGAACACTTCGGAGCAAGGTCCGGGCCCAACCCACCGCAAGATTCCCTCTGTGTCGACCCGACGTGGCCGTTTCCCCATCCAAGTGACGCCGGCAGCGACGTCCGTGAGGGGGGCACACTCCGGAGCCGCGTACCGGGTGTTTGCACCTGCCACCATACTTCCAAACATGTAAGAGGGCCCAGCGCAAGATCTGGCGGCATTGCTACCCCCCCAAGGCCCCTGTCCCGCCTAACCCTAGCCAGTTGACCCGCAGATCTACCCCGTTGACTTTCGCCGGACGGGCTTTGACCGATGGACCTTTTCAACTGGTTGTAATAGGTCAGCCCTTATGAACACTTCGGAGCAAGGTCCGGGCCCAACCCACCGCAAGATTCCCTCCGTGTCGACCCGACGTGGCCGTTTCCCCCATCCAAGTGACGCCGGCAGCGACGTCCGTGAGGGGGGCACACTCCGGAGCCGTGTGCCGGGTGTTTGCACTTGCCACCACACTTCCAGACATGTAAGAGGGCCCAGCGCAAGATCTGGCGGCATTGCTACCCGCCCAAGGCCCCCGTCCCGCCTATCCCAAGCCAGTTGACCCGCCGATCTACCCCTTTGACTTTCGCCGGACGTGCTTTGACCGATGGACCTTTTCAACTGGTTGTAATAGGTCAGCCCATAGGAACACTTCGTAGCAAGGTCCGGGCCCAACCCACCGCAAGATTCCCTCCGTGTCGACCCGACGTGGTCGTTTCCCCCATCCAAGTGACGGCGGCAGCGACGTCCGTGAGGGGGGCACACTCCGGAGCAGCGTGCCGGGTGTTTGCACCTGCCACCACACTTCCAGACATGTAAGAGGGCCCAGCGCAAGATCTGGCGGCATTGCTACCACTACAACATGACCCCCCTTATAGCAACGCATTTTTTCGTATCTAGAAGTCCATATATGCGTTGCTAGTGTCTTTACCAACGCTTTGGGATGCGTAGCCTTATCCAGTGTTGCTAGCGCATAATGCAACGCTTATATTTCCGTTGGTAAAAGGGACCGTTGCAAGACTACAACAGATAAAACGGACTGTTACAACACTTTTTTATGTTGGTGCTTAATGTACGGGAATCAAAATTCGATTGCTTGGCTATGAAGAATTTCTAATGCTTCAACTGATGGTACATATATAATGTGTATCATATTATTATATCTATTGCCAATAATTAAATTAATGCTCCACGTAATAGTGATAATTATGAAAACAAGAGAATATACTCACAAGAGGAAGAAATCATATATTATATAAAAATATTGGATTACAATAGTGGATATTACATGAGGAACATCATCCAAATGTGATGCATAATCTAACTATTTTCTTGACAGTGAAACTTAAACGGAAAGCATCCATCAACATCCCTAGAACTTAACTAGAACTGAACCGAGGAACAACATCCAACTGGAGTGTCATCCCTACTACTCAACTAAAACTGAAAGCATGAATCATCATCATGTACCGGAACATCAACATCATCAGAGCAGTATACTTGCCACGCGCCCATATACTCATCCATTTATCTTTTGAATCTACAAATAAGAAAACAAGTGAAGTCTTAACACACAATGTATTGACATGATGCAAGTAGTAATAGAGGAAATGAATTAGTCACGTACAAAGGTTGAAGGCGATGCAATCTTAGTCTTTTCTGCATTAGCGAGAGTATTGCATTTTTTGCGACTCCGATCCGTACCAAATTTTTTGTTTTCACAAGTGACATGTTGACATGCATTGCCCAGAAGTCATTTGTAATTTCAGCACCATGAAGTTTAAATTTAGGATCACAACTTAAAATTGTAGCAAGAGTTACGCCCCTGTTATGGTTTTTCAGGCTCTTCAAGAATACTTCACTTCCAGCCTAAGAGAGAGAACCAAAGTTACCATTCGTGGAATCATTATCATTACCCATGACAAAATAATGACAAAACAGGGGAACATATGAAATGAATTTGAACACTCTTACAGGTAGTTCACTAGCACCCAACCAACTAAGCGAACCACCTTGAGGAATCTTACAGGCTGCATTAACACCTTCTGTTGTTTTTTGGTCTGTACAACACTCTGAACGCAAAAAACAAGTAATGAAAAAATAAAGAAGCTAGCACGACAATTTGGACCCAAATTTGTACTACCTCTGTCCCAAAATAAGTGTCGTTGATCTAGTACAAAATTTGTACTAATCTAGTACTGACATTCTCAAGCAAAGTTTCTTTGTTCGGAACAGCATTTTGATAGCAAGACAACCAGTAGATATCTAAATATCTGAGCAATATATTTTGAACATATTGTATATGTAATGGACATATACCTTGTGTGCAGCAGAATTTATTTGGATTGCAGTGAACAATAATCCTTTTCCCTTTTGGAAGGTTCCAAGTATATTTCAGCTTCCTCTTCTTGCGCTCTTTTGTTTCTGCATTTCCATCTGAATATATAGAACCATGAATTATATAGGTCACAATGATGAATGAACATATATTGCAATCACTAAGGAATGAGCAACAAACTTACCATCTTCATTTTCATCCAAGCCTTGTTCATCATTAGTAGTTATTTCTTACATATCTCCTTATTGGTTTTGCCCCCCCCCCCCCCCCGACACATTATGTAGCTGGAGTGCAAACTACAGGCAAAGATGTGGCACATACAACATATAAGGAACCAAAGCCTTCGCAATCAGCGATTCTTGCTTCACAGATCATGCGTACCAGAGCAATCCAGACAGTCTACATGGAAACCAATTCCTGGACATCTACCAACTGATAAAGATCTACACGTCATTGATGTCGCTGAGGAATAAATTGCCTGAACAAAATATCGGTCTATTAGACCAAGCTGAGAATAAACAGCAACATGGAAAAGCAAAAGTTTTATTCTTCTTACCTCCTATGCTCAATCAATGAATAATCAATATCAGCTATTATAGTTGCTTCATCATGCTCCTTTTTCGCAATCACCTCACGAAACTAGAAATTAAATGTCAATAGTTAAGCGTGAGATAACCATCTCCATCACTGAAATACAGTTTACATAATGCTGAGCGTATGAAATAGCGTGGCTAAAGGCAAAAGCTCTAGCAGTAATATACTACTACTTGTGTTAGTCCTGGGTTTAACTTTCAAGTCTCGACCCCGAAGCACAAAAGATCTGGAGGTCCCTGCAAATTACAGAATAACTGGCATCCTAAAATTTGTAATCAACTCACCAATCCAACTAGAGTGGAACGTCCCCAAGCAACATAACTTGAACTGGCATCTCGAGCTGGAGCACAGGTTGCAACAAAAAGCTAATAGAATAATGATTGTTATTTTGTTACTATCTGAAAGTGAAAACTGAAAGTGAAAACGGTGACTTTCTTTACAGGAAAATGGAGGGCAGCACAGCAGTGTTCCTCATACCTGGTTGTCAGCAGCCCTGGCATCATAAAGATATATTTAGATCATAAGCAAAGATTATGTAATGCAAAACAAATAAGAAAGATGCTTAAAATAAATAGGAAAAAATTGATAGATGTGTTGATCTCTTCATTGGATTCAACAACGTTAATTCTTTTCTGTGACATATCTGCTGCAACATGACAATGACCAAAAGTTTCAATAAAGTATGTAAAAGTCAATATAGGTTGTTTTGGAAACTACATTATATAGCATACAGAGATTTGAACATTTACTATTCAATCTGGGAGAGATACCAAACATAAGAATTTATTTAGGATCCATGGGAAGGAGTAATCTCAGACAATGGACATAAGAATTTGGCTATCCCATTAATAAAACAATGGTAACTTTTGCAATGATTTGAGCGAACATATGAATAGGCACCCCGACCTGGCGGAGGCCTGAACCGGCATCCGGTCCATCACCATCATGGAAACGGCTGCGCAGCGCCGCCACCGCATAGATTGGGAGCTCGCCAGGATCGGCAAGTGGTCGTTGAGCGACACCTCTACCGCTGCCAGGGCACGACGGCCGGAGTCAACAATGACCATGGCGGCCCTCCGCACAACGCACGAGGAAGCTGAGTGGCTCCTCTGCGAGCGCCAGGCCAAGAACGGGAAGGGATGCCACGCCCCAACACCCTTCCGCCGTTGGAAGGACAACTCCGACGATGATGGTGGTGTGGCCCGTGAGGTCATACACACGTGCGAGGTCAGCGTCTGCTGCAAATTAGCTTAGTTTTACAAATATTTCTGAAAAATAATAATTACAACATTTTGGAAACTCATCATAAAATTTGAGAAAATTTCTATAATACAAATCATTGCGCTATTACCATGTCTATATAAAAAGTATGAGCAGGTACATTTCAAGGTTTTTGTAAATAATACAGTTTGTGCCTTGGTGAAGAAGAGGGCGGATAATGTGTAGGAAGTAGAACAACCAGCACCAACATATTTGTAATCAAGTATTGACACTTTAGGACAGTCACACGCACAAATCTTCTTGCCTGAATTATCAAGTATATGGACATAAAAGAAAAAATAGCAAATAGCACTAATGAATTTGTCACTTCAACTAGGCTCCACATTTTCAGGTCGGTGACTTTTTCATTATCCACCAAACCTGCATGCAGAAGCAATAGAGTAGTAAGTTTCATGTGCAAAATTTGTACACCGGATTGTACACCATTTCCTAACAATGGTAAACTTGACATCCAGCATCACATCATGACAGTAAATTTGTGAACACAAAGTACAGCTAGGTAAAGTCTGTGAACACATAGTACATCACAAGCAGTAAATAGTATAACTAGCCTTCACTTCTTGTTCGACAGCAGCTAGCAAGTTCAAATAGTCTAATTCAATAGTTGATCAATTGAATTTTCCTCATGATACATCACCAGCAGCAGCTGCCAAAGTTCAGCTAGTCCAAAGTACCCGGAATCATGTTGTACAATCTGAATTCTTCGATCTAACAATTAACTACAAGAAATAATATTCTAAACATATGTCATACGTGAATACACAAAAAATCAAGGATTTCTTTTTCTTTCTTGGTTGACTGAAACCGGCAAGGAGCTAAGCTGAGCTGAACACCACAAACATTCCAGCCAAATAAAACAAAAGCACTGATCTTCCAGGAAACAAAGAGACTAAACAGAGAGGCATTTACATGTTAAGGGAAAGAAATGGAAGTCAAGAATAAGTTTAATCAAGGTGCATCTTCAGAGTGGCATCTTTGTGCATTTTTGAACTATTGCCCACTTGAGTTTCAGAAAATACTCTGAAGTAGATATAATATTCTTGTGAACAAATAACATAAGTGTATGTACTCCAACAGATTCGAGATAGGTCCAAGTATTACTCTTAACATATAAAAATATAGAGGTTCATGTAATCATCTCTCAACTTGTCCTTGTTATTCAGATTTGGATTAAGAAACCAACACTGGATTCAGAAAAATACTCTGAAGTAGATATAATATTCTTGTCAACAAATGACATAAGTGTATGTACTCCAATAGATTTGAGATACGTCTAAGTATTACTCTTAACATATCAAAATGTAGAGGTTCATGTAATCATCTCTAATCTTGTCCTTGTGTTGATGTGCTCACACACACAAAATTGTTCCTTTGAATATTTACAGTCCCAAACTCTTGAGTATTTCGGAAACTTCAACTATATTATCTAAAACAATGGATGTGCTTCTTACACTATATTCCCTGAATATTTGTATCAACCTGTAGAAGCTGAATTCAGAGATGAATGTTTACTCAGTGCAATGCTTACACTATATTCCCTGAATATTTCAGTCAGTCCCTGTACAAACTGAATTCATTGATCAATGTTCACTTAGTGCCACGTTAATACTATATTCCTGTACAAATTTTGTTCAATCCCTGACCAACCGAATAACAATGAAACCCCATGGTGATCAATTCCCCGTTGGGAACAAATCCCAAACAACTGAACATAGCCCAGGTGGTACAGTACATATTTGAAATTGTAACAAGCCCGAATCTCCCCTCTATGATTTGATCGCAAAGGCAGAGGAATGGATCCATCTCTCCTATATGGTCCATCCCCTTCATCACCAACCAATCCCCCTACATCCTACAGCCATATCTCGAGTGCCCATGAATAAGGTGACTGGATGAGAGGAGACGGGAAGGAGGGAGGAAGGGAGGGTTACCTCGGGGGTCAGTCTCCCCGTCCTACAGGGCAAGGGAGAAGAGGGGCGACCAGAGGAGTAGCGCGCCGACGGCGGGCACGCCGGAGCGACGGCCGGAGGAGCAGGGGATGCTAGCAGACGACTTCAAGCCCTCCTAACTCGGCCTTGCTGCTTCTCCTTTCTGTGATGTCCGCAATGCCGCCGCTCCCCTCTCCGTCGCCGCCTTCCCGCTGCTCCGCAGTCCGTCGCTGCCTTTCCACCGATCCCCTTTCTGTCCGCCTTCAAGCCTTCCCGCTTAGCGAGAGGAGATTGGCGATTGCTTTGTGTCGTAGTAGACCTAGATCAATCCGGACTTGAAGGCAGATATCAATCTGGATCGGAGAATAAAGTGGTGGACTTTGCGCGATTTGGTTTTGCTCGGATGGTTAGCACAGATTTCGCGCCACATTCATTATGGGTACGGGCGTGTCTACTTAATTTCCTTTTGCGCTGAATTAATATTACTTTTAATTATGTATATTTGCAGTCTTATAACATATATAGCTTGCAATCAATACATGGCAACATATATGATTTGTTGTACTACAACGGTGTCACGAGCTACAAGTCAGCAACGCATATGCTACACCGTTTGTATGCGTATCTACTGTGAATTTAGCAACAAATCATCAAAACGATGTACACTATGTGTTGCTTTACAAGGGGTATTCTTGTAGTGTACCCCACAAGGCCCCCGTCCCGCCTAACCCTAGCTAGTTGACCCGCAGATCTACCCCTTTGACTTTCGCCGGATGGGCTTTGACCGATGGACCTTTTCAACTGGTTGTGATAGGTCAGCCCATAGGAACACTTCGGAGCAAGGTCCGGGCCCAACCCACCGCAAGATTCCCTCCGTGTCGACCCGACGTGGTCGTTTCCCCCATCCAAGTGACGGCGGCAGCGACGTCCGTGAGGGGGGCACACTCCGGAGCCGCGTGCCGGGTGTTTGCACCTACCACCACACTTCCAGACATGTAAGAGGGCCCAGCGCAAGATCTGGCGGCATTGCTACCCCCCCCCCCCCCCAAGGCCCCTGTCCCACCTAACCCTAGCCAGTTGACCCGCAGATCTACCCCTTTGACTTTCGCCGGATGGGCTTTGACCGATGGACCTTTTCAACTGGTTGTGATAGGTCAGCCCATAGGAACACTTCGGAGGAAGGTCCGAGCCCAACCCACCGCAAGATTCCCTCCGTGTCGACCCGACGTAGCCGTTTCCCCCATCCAAGTGACGGCGGCAGTGACGTCCGTGAGGGGGGTCACACTCCGGAGCCGTGTGCCAGGTGTTTGCACCTGCCACGACACTTCCAGACACAATCTGATGGATGCAGATATAAAATTTGTCTAGTTTTGCAAAGGAATGAAAAAAATACAGAAAAGTCAAAACAAAAGGGTGTTTTGTGTAAATCTGAAGCAAACTTGATTTAAGTTTGTTCAAATTTTAGAACATATTATAGCAACAAAATTCTTTCAAGTTTCTTATAAAAAAAAGATATAAAACTTGTCAAAATAAATGCAATTATCAATTACTTGTGATTTTAACAAAGTATAGGGACCTATATGGAAAAGTACATGAGGTCACATTAGTAACATACTCGAAAACAAATACAAACTAGATATTCATAATCTATGGAAAATTCTACCCCAAATCGATATATAATTTATGTATGTTTATGTTTAGATAAGACAGATTTAAGTTAATCAAATTTTAATTTCAAAAAAAATAAAATGATTAAAAATTTAAAAAACAAATAATATCTATGCCGATGGCTAAGCCGTAGGCATAGACGTCGCCCAGAGTTACCAGTGGCCGCCACGTGGCGGAGCTATGCCGACAGCCTTGCCGTCGGCGTAGATTCAAATCTATGCCTACGGCTTGGCCGTCGGCATAGCTCCACCACGTGGCGGCAAAAGTTTATAAAAACCTGTTAAAACCTATGCCGACGGCCGCCGTCAGGACCGTCGGCATACATTTGACGGTGTCAACCCGCCGTCTATCACCGGGCCGCCGGGCCCACGTGTATGCCGACGGCGTATCTATGCCGACAGCCACCGTAGGCATAGCTCGACCTATGCCGACGGCCTTTATATGCTGACGGGGGCCGTAGGCATAGATGGATGTATGCCGACGGCATTTCTAGACCGACGGTTTCCCCTAAGCCGTCGGCATAGCTCCATATATGCCGACGGACCCTGTCGGCATATATTAGGCCGTCGGGACAGAGGCTCATTCCGGTAGTGGTGGTGAGGCACGGCGAGCAAGAAGCTAGGCAGGCCCTGGTGCATGCGCGCGAGCTGCGGACGAGGCGTTGCGTGTGTGGGTGCTGCAAGGGGCGGCGTGGTGCGAACAGAAGTGGTGTGCAGCGAGGTGCACGGGCACGAGCGAGGTCACGACCATGGAGGCCAAAACCGGAGACGCGCGAAACGATGGCTATGCGGACAAACGAGACCAGAGGAGGAGATGGGGAGGATCAGAGCTTCACCGTGGGGTGCTTGCTGGAGTCGTACCAGGTCGCCGATGACCGGAGACGGCGGAAGGATGCGCTGATCGGCGGAGACGTTCCTGGCTCCGCGAAGAAGAAGAAGAAGAAGCAGAGGAAGTAGACGATGTGGACGACGGCGTGAATGCGAGATGGCGTCCGATCCATGACGTAGAGGAAGTAGTCGACGTCGGGGTTCTCCTGGTCACCTTGGATGCGGCTGGGCTTGACGGAGAGCACGCCGGCAACGAGCACGTGCTCATGTGCTCTCTCGGGTCCCTTACGGGGAAGGAGAAGGAGGGCAGGGGAGAGGCCCCTGGGTGGCGGTGGAGATGGGGAAACCCTAGAGGGTTGGTGCGGGCGCCGAGGGTTTTTTTATAGGGGGCTAGGAGGGCGGAGAAGTCGTGGGTGAAGCCATGATGGCCATGTGCGGGCGCCAAGCTGGAGTTACTGTGAGAGGGAAAAGCTACGGGAGGTGGAAGAAAGGTGCGGAGTGAGAGGATGACAGGCGGGCCCGGGGGGTGTATGTTGCTGCGTGGAGGTGGAATTTACCAGAGGAGGAGGTGGCTAGCGGGCTGGGCTACGGGAACAGGTAAGGCTGGCCCTATCTGTTTTATTTCTTTTGCTTTTCTGTTTTTTAAAATAAAACAGAAACTTGAGAAAAATAACAGAGAGGGTTTTGGTTGGAATTTGGAAGAGATGGAAATATCCCTGGAGCCTTGGAATTATGCTCCATTCAAATAAAATGCTCTGGCAATTTTTAGAGACTAAAAATTTAGGCAAGTTTGAATTTAATTCAAGCTTGAATAAATTTAAAATCCAACCAAAACATATCCAAATGAGCTGAATATTGGAGGGATGAGTCTTGGCATGGTCTAGGAGTTTTAGGAAAATAGTGAACATTAATCTGAAACAGAAAATGCCACTAGAGCAACAATTGAAAGAAAGGAAGAAAATGGAGAAGTTCTTGTTGGATTTGAAAACTTGGTGAAAACAAGTTGGAAGAGCTTGGGCATGGGGTGTTGGAAGGATCAAAAGAGAAGAAGAAGAGGAGGAGGAGGCAATACACATGAACAAGTAAAAGAAAACAAGCACAACAATAATATGGAGATGATGCATGATGCAAAATAATTAACATGGAGTCACAACAAACATCAACATAACATCCAAGCAAGAACATATCACAAAAATAATGGAGGTCTCGGTCTTGGGTTGTTACAAGAGTACTAGAGTAATTTTCTCTTCTGTTGATGGAGTTGACTGGAAAAAAAGAAAGCAAAACCGTATTCTTCACTCATCGTCGGCGTTGGCGCATCGAACGATGGCAACGACCGCGTTGGCGACAATGTCCCTGTGCGCGCTGCTGCCTGGACGTTGTCGACGACCTGTTTGATCTCGCCCAAGTTCCGGCAATGTTGTAGTGGCAGTAGAAGGCGAAGAGAAAGATAAGAGAGTGAGGAGAAAAGGAGGGAAAGCACCAGGCTAAGTTGTGTGTGTGGGGGGGGGGGGGGAGCATTGCCCCCACCCCTACCTCCTCGTTGTCGCTTAAGTCCTATAAATCACTCAACCTCCCCCTCATTCGTTTCCAGCTGCAACGGAGATGTCACCCATTAATGTTGCTACAGCAGAAGCTCTGTTCCCAGAGCTAAGACAATCCCGATCCCCTTGCCAAGCTCATTCGGAGCACCCTTCTGCCGTGGCCCGTCGGTTGCCGCCACACTGATGAGAAAGGCGCCGAGCATAGCTCCTATAAATCACTCAACCTCCCCCTCATTCGTTTCCATCTGCAACAGAGATGTCGCCCATTAATGTTGCTATGATATGTTCTATATATGATTCTTGTGTTGGATTAAAGAGACTTCACATGAGATTTTTTTTATATGCATGCTACTATCTCCATCACATGCCGATGTGAGGCCCGTTTGGTGATGCCTCCATCCTTGCCCTTATGCCACCCATTAAAGAGCAAATTATAGACATAGATAGTAGCATAAACTCGACGCCAGCATCAGATGGTGAGGGGAGGCAGGTTGCGAAATCCAGTAGTTCGTTGAGGGGAATGGTTTATCGTCTTAGTTATCACAATGGCGCCCTTGTCCCTTGAACTGAAAGAAGCTATCACGCTCTGGCCCTTCTGACATTGCTTAAGGTGATGCGGCAAAACATCCCTTTGCATCAACCGCCGGCCCCTTCACATGTGCTTCTCCGGTATTTCTTTTAGTCCTCCTATAACTAGCACCTACAGCCAGGACAATGCATTCTCTATCAAGCTCAGATATGAACTAGTTTTTTTTAGAGAGAGAATTATATTTTTTTTGAGAGAGAATGTCCTTTCGCTAGTTTTTTTAGAGAGAGTCTGCCTTGCTCCCATGGATCCCATCTGTGCAGGGGAATCCTATTCGGCGCACAGGTCGCCCGCGAGCGACCTGGTGCGTACCCCCCTCGTGCGCTGGGTGTACGTATGGGTCGACCCATTTTTTTTCTTTTATTTTTTATTTTTTTATTTTTCTTTTCTCTTTATTTTTCTTTACTTTTTCACTTTTTTTGCAGATTTTCTTTTCAAATTCACGAACATTTTATTGTTCATCGAATTCAAAAAAATGTTCATCAATGTAAAAAAATGTTCATCAATTCAAAAAATGTTTATCGAATTCTATTTTTGTTCATCGGATTTAAAAAATGTTCACCAAATTCGAAATTTGTTCATCGATTTCAAAAAATGTTCATCAAATTCAAAATTTGTTCATACATTTTTCAAAAAAGAGATGTTCTTGAATACAAATTTTGTTCATCAATTTAAAAAAATGTTCATCGAATTCAAAATTCGTTCATCAAATACAAAAAAGAAATGTTCATAATTATTAAACAATGCTCATAAAAAAAGTTCATCATAATAAAAAAAATGTTCATCAAAATTATAAAATGTTCATTCTTTTGAAATCACGAACATTTTTTGAATTCAAGAACTGTTTTTGAATTCGGTGAACATTATTTTGAATCCGTGAACGTTTTTTGGAAGTCAGAACTTTTCTCGAAATCTCGAAAAAAAAAACAGGGGGCACCTCTCGCCCCACATGGGCCGGCCTTATGCAGGTAGGGCGGGGGAGAATCGAGTGAGTCTGGGCCTGAAATAAGAGCCCATCGAGTCGAGTCCAAACCGGACGGGGAGAGGAGAAAGAAACCCTCGCCGCCGCCTCGTCCTCCCTCCCTCTTCTTCTATTCCCCTTCCCCTTCCCCTCTTGTCTTCCGCGGCGGCTACAGACAGAGACAGAGACCGAGCTAGCTAGGGTTTGGCGCGGCGCTCGCCAAGGAAGGAAGGGAAGATGAGCCGCAGCCTGGGGATCCCGGTGAAGCTGCTGCACGAGGCGGCGGGGCACGTGGTGACGGTGGAGCTCAAGACCGGCGAGGTCTACCGGGGCTCCATGATCGAGTGCGAGGACAACTGGAACTGCCAGATCGAGAACATCACCTTCACGGCTAAGGTATCCTTCTTCATCTCCTCCTCGGCGCTAGCCTTCTCCCTTCTTCCCCTTCCCCTTCCCCTCCCCCTCAACTCATCTTGTTTGGTGACGAACAAATCTGTGGTGTTACAGGACGGCAAGGTGTCGCAGCTGGAGCACGTCTTCATCAGGGGCAGCAGGGTCAGGTTCATGATCATCCCCGACATGCTCAAGAACGCCCCCATGTTCAAGCGCCTCGAGGCCAGGATAAGGGTACCTTCCTTCATCCATCCTCCTCTTTCACTTTGTTTGGTTGTTTTTTAGCGTTAATTAATAGAATATTGCTGCTTACTGACTGCTCCACTCTGTTTCCCTCAGGGCAAGGGGTCGGCCATCGGCGTCGGGCGTGGCCGTGCCGTCGCGATGCGAGCCCGGGTAAGTAACCGCCGCTCCCTCGCTTTCTCAGTAATTAATGTACACTTTGCAGTTGACCCTATCCAGCACTACATAGTTGATACATTGAGCTTTGAATTAGGAGAGATTGATATCCGCAACTGATAGTCTTGGGGTTCCTATGATGCACACTGTGTTGTGGGCGGATAGTTGGCCAGTTGTAACATGTTCATGCGTAACAGACCTGGTAGTAGGGGTTAGTGTTCTTAGTTTTCTACTGCTATTAGTCCTCATTCTGCGCACTAGGCAATTTTAGAGTTGCTTAGGTACAGATTTTGTACATCAAAGGATGATGATTTCTTCTTGCTGTGAGCGCTACGCGTTGCAATTGGTGGGTGGGTACTAATTAAAAGGCCGACAACATCAAATCTTCTCCTGGCAGCTATTTGCGTTGTTTCTTGTTGTCTAGGTGGGCAGTGATACCCTATTATGTTTCTTTTTTTCTTACACATGGATTCGTACTATGGCAAAACAAAACTGAGAGCCTGTATTCAGCATTATACCCTATGTTTTCATTGTTTCCTTTGACATCTTATCCATGGTTAGAACTAGGGAACCTGAATTCTGCTCTCTGAAAAATAATGTGGGATGCTGTAACAATTTATTTTGGAACCAGGGAGCATTGTGGGCGTATGTTATCAAAATTTGAGTAACTAGGATCTAACTAGCTAAGAAACTTGGCTTATTGCCATGTGCTGTTCACACTAATTCTAAAATTGTAATCATCATAAAACAAGAAACCATTTATATGCATGAAAAACTGGAAAGGAAATATGAACTATCCATTAATTTCAGGTATTAAGTTTTAGTTCTTTTTATGACAGTATTCCATTAGGCTGTGAGTCTGGAATTATATTGGCTGTAAATTTTAAATGTAATAATCGGTATCTAACTAGTGCATAGTCTAATTCGGATTTACTGTTCTTGCTGTCAAATCCTCACTCCTAGGCATCAACATTAGGCTAATTGACAGTTGCTTACAAGTCTTGTACATAAGATGATTATAATTTCTTCCTGTTGTGAACATTTGCGCTTGGAGCTGGTGATTAAAATAGTCTTGGGGTTCCTAAGCACACGTAGCTGCTGATAGCTGGTCTATTGTTAAAAAAACATTTGCGTTCGGAGCGATATGGTTGCTGTCGATGCTTCTGATTAAGCCCTGTTTTTCTGTTTCCTCTTCAATATAAACACATAGCCTACGATGTAGAGATAAATGTTCACACGCACGAGACCCAGAACTAGGGCTAATCTTCTTAGTTATCTACTGTTAATCCTACCCCCACATTGGCAGACTGGGAGCTGCTAAGAAGTCTTATACTTGAGATAATAGCAAATTAGCAATTTCTTCTTGCTGTGAACACTGCACCTCGGTAGTCAGTGTTACTTTGAAGGCCGACAAGCTTCCATCTCTCATGTTGAGTTGATGCTGAATCTTCCCCTAGCTATGTACGTTATGTCTTGTTGTCCTGGTGGGTAGCTATACCCTGTCATGCTTCTTTTTCCCTAGATGTGGATCCGTAGCATGACAAGCCAAAAACTTAGAGCCCTTGTTCAGCATTACCCTATATTATTTCCTGTAACGTTTTATCCATGGTTGGAACTAGCGAACTTGAAATCGCTGTGAAAAACACTGTGGGGGTAATTACAGTTCATCCCAGTTTGGAACTAGGGAACTAGGAATCTTCTCTCTGGAGAACATTGTGGGATGCTATATAACAGTATACTATGAAAAAGTTGAGTAACTATGATCATGTACTAAATCTGAAAAAGAAATATGAACTATCCATTAAGGTCATGCATTCAGTTTTTTATTCCTTTGAGGACAGTATCCCATTGGGCCGCGGGTCTGGAAGTATTTAGGCTGATGAATTATTAAATCTTTTATATAAGTGTTATCACCCCTGTTCTGAATTGTAAGACGTTTTGGATATTTCAATATGGACTACATATGGACTGAAATTTGTGAACAAACACACTAAAACACGTCTATATACATCCGATTCAGAAAAAAAGTTACAACATCTTATAATTCGGAACAGAGGGAGTTCCCAACTAGTGCACAGTCTAATTTGGAGTTAATGTCATCATCATTAGGCTAGTGGAGGAGAGTTGCTTACAAGTCCTCTACATACTGTGAACATTGAGCATTGCAGTCTGTCATTTTAACGGCCAACAAGCTTCTATCTCTAATATTCATTTAATGTCTGTTTCCTTACTTTGTTGTCTACACGTTGGGTAGCAATACCCTGTTACCTTGTAGCTGCAGAGTTGTAGTATGAAGAAAAGCAAAACCGAGAGCCTATGTTCCAATTTCCCTGCCTTGTCGTTGTTCCCTGTAACATTTTATCCAATGCTGGAACTGGGGAACATGGAATTGTTATCTCTGAAAAACGCCAGCAGTTTAACCAAGATTTGATTTAGGGAATTGGAAATATCAGTGGTTCAAAATACTTGACTGATTCTAAACTTACAATCATCATCTAGCTAGCATCAATTATTTATGCAGTAAAATATGAGAATGAACAAATAGCTATGTTGGTATCGTTTGGCTTGTTATTAATCCTTGGATGAACTTTCTGTTTGGCAAACACAAATTAGTCAACAGCTTTATGTATGTATTCACTAACATCTGAACTTGCCGAAAAATTGATACAGGCTGCTGGTGGTCGTGGTGGTGGCCCCCCAGTTGGAGGAGGACGAGGTGGCGCGCCGCCCGTGAGGAGGTAGATGATGTGAGCTGAGCCGCTGTCTGGTCGAGGAAGGAACTCGCTGCTGTCTTTACTGGCGAAACAAACTGCTGCGGCAGCCATGCTTGTGAGCTTATGATGTGCCTCTAGTTTAGTTTGTCGGTTTCTGCGAACCGATTTTCTCTGTGATGTATGATGTATTGCTGCTGTTAGCTATAAAGATGAGACTTGATGGTTCGTTTGAGGCTGTCATTGGAATGGATTATCTCTTGTGAAGCTTACTGCTAGTTAATATGAGTTAAACTATGACCATTATCTTCCTGATGAATCAGTCAGGGTGTCTCGAGAGCAGTTCTGTTATGCCCCCCTTTAGGTACTGCTGTTGTAGAAGGCAAGAAGTTGCCCTAAAGCTGAAGGAAGGAGAGCTACTGGTGAATGCACAACTACCTTTTACCCATGTCTGGCCGCAGTTTAATTTGCAAGATACCACTTCAATTTATTGCTGAGAAAGTTGGTTTCTGATTTTGTGTTCATGATACCGATCGGCCGCTGGTGTAGTAGATTGTGAGCATTTTCTGTGTGTTGGTAATTTTTTGAATTCTTGTAGTATGAAATGTCTGAAATATTGTGCAAACGTCTTTTCTTAAGGATCTTGGGCGCACATTTGAACATGTTGCATGTTGCACCAATATGAAATTTGCTGCACTTCACAGGTTCAGGATTATAGCTTCTCCATCAGCTACTCTCCAGGTGTCTAGGCTGGCCTTAGGGCCACGGAGGCGTGGTTTGCCACCCTATTCCGTTTTTAGGTGTTCTTTTGAGTTTGTGTTCAGCTCAGGAGCTCGTGTGGAGGTGTGTCTCTGACGGATTTTCAACAGGTTGGATCCTTCTGATTACGTTTCTCTTCATCGACGACGGTTGCTATTCTGATGCGCTGGTTCTTTGGGTCTTGACACCATGACTTCCCGATTGTGTACTATTACAAGGTTTGCTCGACACTGATGACAGAGGGGCAATGACAGCAGCGTGCCTTCGGCTTGCTCCAGTGCTTGCAGTCGTCACTAGGTGGTCTATGGCCCTGGATGTAATTTTAGTTGATTCGAGTGTTCTTTGTACTGCCATGTTGTTAATTTTTTTTTTTTTGATCCTCAAAAAAAAAAGTAGGAAGTTTTTTCCGTAACAAAATGCCAACATGGCAGAGTGAAATGAACTAGTATTTTTTTAAGGTTCTATTCTTTTCTTTTGTAGCCCACCAGCAGATGCCGCCAACCCGGCCCAGTACTACAAAATAAACATTCCTCCCTCAGAAAAAGAAAAAGAAAACTCCACTCTGGTCGGAAGAAAACCCTCGCCGAACCACCGCACTGCTCCATCGCCGAGCTTCCCGCCGGAGAAGCGCGCCGGAGCCGGAGGACGACATCGCATCATGGGCGAGAAGATCCCTCTCCCGCTCAACGGCGGTGACACCGCGCCCCTCAGTGCCTACGTGCGTGCGTGCCCCCGACCCCCTTCAATCTCCTCCCCCTCTCCTTAGCCTGCGGCGGTTTCCCTTCCCTGTTCCGCGGCCGGATCAGCCTAGGGTTCCTTCTTTTCTGGAAATTGAGGCACGCAGTGCAGCCTAGCTAGCCTACTGCTTCTGCTGGCAAGGCTGCTGATTTCCATTTTTATGGGTGGTGAATTTAAGTAGGTTGATTGTGTCGTACCTCTGTTCAGTGTATGCAGCCGAGGCTTATAAAAAGTTACGATGGTATGTCGGGTTAGGCCAGATCGCTTGGCGATAGATAAGAGAGTTCATACTACACCGACTAGAACTTGTGTGAAAATCTAGCAATGTTATGTTACACACAGTAAAAATGATGATATCTCTACTTCATCAATGGAAGTGTGTTGTTTAAGGTGGCAAACTTAATTAGGGCCTGATGTTTTCCACATGGCAGATCATTCTATATGCGCTTGTAGCCTAATCAGTCCATCATATATAGTCATATAACGCATAAAACATGCTTCGGATGCCAATGGTGCGGAATCGCATCAGCTTGTACGCCACTGTACCTCAAAGACATAACATTTTGCATGCCCTAGTCACTTCTGGGTTTGTGGTAATGCCGTAATGGATTGAACCATCCACCTCTCTAGCTGGTTCTATATAACCCTCTTGTTCTCCCAGTCGAGCTGCTGGTTTCTTTTTCCTGGAACATGTCCACTGTAAAAGCATCTCAAATTGCTGAATTTAAGTAGTTGACTGTGTCGTGCCTTTGTTCAATGCATGCAGTAGTGGCTTAAAAATTATATGGAAGGGCTGTAGAATCTTTGTGGAGTTTTTAGTTGAAAACATTAAGCTATAGCAGCAACTCGACAGGAATTATGCCTTAGTTGGACCCAGACCACCCATTGTATAGTCAGTTTGTATTTCTCTAAAGTATCATTGTTAGATCTTTGCTCTAATAGGAACAGCCTGAACTATAGTTCCATATATCCATCCTAACAATATTTGGTCTACACATTTTGCAGATGGTAAGCACACCTGCTGGATCTATGCCCAAGTCCGAGTCTAACACACTAGTAGAAAACAGGGCTTCAGTCCCGGTTCTGGAACCGGGAGAAATCAATCGGGACTAAAGCCCCCCCTCCCCCCCCCCCCCCCCCTTTAGTCCCGGTTCTGTTACGAACCGGGACTAAAGGCCCTCCACGTGGCCGCTGGCTGGGCGGGGGCTGGAGGACCTTTAGTCCCGGTTGGTGTTACCAACCGGGACTAAAGTAATTTTTTCGAAAAAAAAATTTCAAATGTTTTTTTGATTTGTTTTTAAATTTTTTTCCGATTTTCAAATCTTTGAATTATTTGACAATTTAATCTCTAATCACCCCTCCTCACTGCTCCAGCGTGGAGCACTCATTCCAAATCGTCTAACTTCCCGGCCGGTCATCCATCCTCTCACTACTCCAGCCCCAGCACGCTTAACTTTCAGGTTCTATCTCCCCTAGTTTCCAAGTCTGCACTTGTTGTTTTCCTGACAATAGTAAGTTATCAATCCTATTAACCCTTAGGTCTTGATGTCACATGATTTAATTTTTTGAATTCCAAACAATTATTAAAATAAACAACAATGATTAACAAACAACAATGATTAACAAATATAAATAATAATAATAATATTATTATTTTGCCATTTATTCATTTAATATGGCATAATTAATATCTTTAAATCTGTAAATCGAAATTCGACAAATAATATATCCATTATTATCAGAAAAATGTGAGCATGATGTCACACGTTTCACCGTTTGAGTTTGAAACTATTATTCTAAAAAACAATAATTATTTAGTAACACTAATATTTATTGAATAAGTAGTTTGACCACTGTTTGACCAGAGTGTGACCACATTTTATTTTTTTAAACTTATTTCAACTCAAGAATTTTTGTGTGTTCAATATGAACAATTCAAAGCCACATCCTCAAATTTCAACCCTTTTTGACTTCATTTGCTATTTTTTCATGCATTTACTGATTTTTTGAGCTAAATTAACCTGAAATTGAAAAGCACTACAAATGAACTCTGAAAAGGTTGAAACATGGCATGGTATCATCATTTCACCCACATAGCATGTGCTAAAAAGTTGAGAGGGTTATGGCAAAAATTGGATGCACTTCGTGTACAAACGGGACCATCTCTTTCGAAGTATCAGGGTTTCGGACGAAAACTCAGCTGTTACAAAGACATTTCATTTTTTTAAACTTATTTCAACTCCAGACTTTTTGTGTGTTCAATATGAACCATTCAAAGCCACATCCTCAAATTTCAACCCTTTCTGACTTCATTTGCTATTTTTCATGCATAAATTTTAAAAAACTTAAATTTGAGGATAACTTTTTTCCCTTTCGGAATTTGAGGATTCTAAAAATTGCAAAACGGCCGAAGGCGTTCGGCATCGTAACCGGCTTCTCGTGCTGAACATTTTGATATATTATACGTTTTTTCCGACATCGTATGCAGAAATGGCGGCCATTTGAATTTTTCATGACCGTTTTTTGCAAAATAAGTCGAAATTTATATTTGTTAATTTTCAACACAACTATATCACTGAATTTAAGTACAGTTCAAAGGATTTTATTTTTTGAAGTTTTTATAATTTTCTGTGATTTTTTGAACACTGAAAAAGGCGATCCACGGGGGGGGGGGGGGGGGGGGGAGGGGGTGGACGGCCGCCGAAATGAAAATTTTGAAGAAAAAAATGTTCAGTCCCGGTTGGTATCTCCAACCGGGACTAAAGATAGACCTTTAGTCCCGGTTGAAGACACCAACCGGGACTAAAGGGTTAGGAAAAAAAATTGAAAAAAAAATTGAATTTTTTTTTTGAAAAAAAAGTTACCTACCAACCGGGACTAAAGGGGCTGGCACCGCTTGAAGCCGGTCGCAAACCCTTTAGTCCCGGTTGGTGTCTCCAACTGGGACTAAAGGTCCCGTTCGAACCGGGACTGATGCCTGCGCCGCTCGAACCGGGACTAATGCTCACATTAGTCCCGGTTCGTAACGCAACCGGGACTAATGCTCCGATCCGGCTGGGACGAAAGCCCTGTTTTCTACTAGTGACAAGAGTTATGTGCTGTATCCGGGTATGGACATGTAGGAGATATGCCCTAGAGGCAATAATAAATGTTATTGATTATCTCCCTGTTCATAATTAGGTTTATGTTCCATGGTATAACTGCTATGGTTCTCGAGTCTGCAATAACCACGAGGCTCGGAGGAAGACTCATATGCACGTGTGGAATAATAAACGGTAAAATGTATTCCTAGTCTGGCCTCTAAGACTGGCTCAAGTATTGCATGATGATCCTGTTTTCCTGATCATGGGCATGGCTATGCCGGCAATTTTGAGGGCACAATGTTAGAAGAACATTTGTGTTGAATCGACCCGAATTGATGTTATGCTATGGGATTCATTCGTCACAAGTTAATGGTTAATAACACAGAGATGGTTAACGTTTGCATGATTCCTTAGACCATGAGAGTATCGAGTTTCTTCATGCTTGCTTCATGAACTTTGGGGTTTGTTAAACGTCATCTGTAAATGGGTGGCTATTACGGCGGCTTACGGGTTCATGGAAAAGTATGTCAAGTAACTTGATAGCTCAAGATTGGGATTTGCTCCTCCGACGATGGAGAGATATCTCTGGGCCCTCTCAGTGTTACGGTATCCATCATCGTCTGGCCAGACACTTTGTGATTTGATCACGGGGATGCCGGAACACGGGAACGAGAAAAGAGAACAATACCGGTAACGAGGTAACTGGCATAGTGGACAAGATGTTGATCCACGGGGATGCCAACATGTCTGACCTCAGGTATTTGTAACATATCGCGAAGCAACAGGAATAGCACACGGCAACTGGAGGTTCACTCGAATATTCATTCGTGTGGGTATAGGGATCAATATGGGTGTCCACGGCTCCGATGTTGATCATTGATCGGAAGGGGTTCCGAGTCATGTCTATGCTTCACCGAACCTATAGGGTCACACGCTTAAGGGTCATCTATCTACTGAATACTAGACAGGGAGTCTGAGAGAAAATCACCGAAAAAGTTTTTGGACACCGGAAAAGTTTCGGACAGCGGAAAAGTTTCGCAGAGAGAACACCGAAACAGTTTCGGTAAAACTGAAAAGTTGTTTCAGGGGATACCATAAAGTCAAATTGGTTTTGGCACATGCCTGATAATTCTTGGAGGGTGCCAGAATCATTCTGGAAACTTTCTGGAATTTTCCGGGATGAAAACCGGAAATGTTCCGGAGCTGCCGAAACCGCTTCAGATGCTTTTCGCAGATGAAAATCACTAAACCGGAATTGTTCCGGATCGCATTGAAAATTATTTTAGTGGGTACTGGAAATGTTCTAAGCCCACATAAATATTTTCAGTTCGACCGGACGCTGAAAAATGTCATCGTGAATAGTGAAAGTGCTTTTTGGGATATTTATAGAAAAGTCACCTTTTGGGATATTTTCCCAAAAGGTTTCTAGAAGGCTTGGGGGCTAAGAAACCCTACCCCTTGGATTTCCTATAAATAGAGGTGGAGGGGCTGCCTCCACACTCACGCCTTCTCACATACAAGTGCCATGACATTTCTGGCTTCTCTCTCCCTCCCAGCGAAATAGTTTCGTAGAGCCGAAAGGCTGTCTGGGTTCCGGTGGGAACTAGTTCTGGACGGCGAAGCCCTGCCGGATAGATGACACCGTATGTGTGCAACTCTGTAGAGAGATCGTAGTTTCGGTCTTAGTTCGAGAGTGCCTCCCGAAGGGCTGTCCGAGTTACTGTCCGTGTTTCGGGGGTCCTCCCGAAGGGCTGTCCGAGTGACCCGCCCGAAGGGCTGTCAGTGAGGCCTCCCGGAGGGCTGTCCGAGGATCCGTCCGGTGGGACTATCCGAAGGACTGTCCAGAGGCCCCCCGGAGGGCTGTCTGAGGATCCGTCCGGTGGGACTATCCGAGGGACTGTCCAGAGGCCTCCCGAAGGGCTGTCCGAGGATCCGTCCGGTGGGACTATCCGAGGGACTGTCCTGAGGCCTCCCGAAGGGCTGCCCGAAGATCCGTCCGGTGAGCTGACGTGGGAGTACATCCTCGCGGTTGGGAGGTTGTAAAATCCTAGCTGCGGGGATCTGCACCGCCGATCGTCATCGACTCTACTTCCGCTGCGCTACGAGTCGGTAACGAAAAAGATCAAACCTTGTATGCAGTCTCCATAGTGATCCTGGGCTGGTACGTAGGTCGGAATTTTTTTGTTTTCTGCTGCGTTACCCTACAGTGGCATCAAGAGCCGTGCTATGCGTAGATGCAGGTTGCGATCTAGAATACATAGAGATGTATGGGTGTTGCACAATATAATTAGGTAGTAGATGAGATCTATTACTGAAAATTATTTGTGTGGGTAGCAGATGAAATCTGTTACCCGATGTTCTTGTTGCTTCCCTGGAATTTGCGTAGTCCTGATCTTGACGGCATGGTGGAATCTCATAAAGTTCTGGCAATCCGCGATCCTTTCATGCTGCTCCTGAGTATGCTGATTGACAGATCAACGAAGTGCTAACAGTTCTTTGGGTTCCACCATAGTTGAGAAAGATGGATGTTTCACAGACGAAAGGGCAATACAGATATGATCTGCACGGGGGTCACGCGTATGACGAAGTTCAGTATGGGGCTCAAGATTTTATTATCTCGTGTTTCATACACCCCGCAATGTTAATCTAGCGACTTGGATTATCATGCTTGATGATGGACGTTGGTAGCTTCGGTTTGTTTCGAAACCTTAGAAGCCACGTAAAATAAAATTTTGCATGAACCGATTAGAGGCGTCTAACTTGGTTTTGCAGGATGGTTTGCATGTGCATATGATGTGGTATAGCAGTGTTCATAATAATTTGATTATGTATGAGATGACTATATGATGTAAATTGATTAACATGACCTGCGTGTCATGATTTGGCATGATGGCTGGAGCCATATGATTGCACTTTAATGACCTGCGTGTCAACCTTATGTAATGCACTTATTTTATTAGCTATAGAGATAGCAATATTATCTGGTGCATCGACAAGGTGGTGGCAATCTTCGCGAAGGTGAACACCGACGCGAATGCCGAAGACGAAGAAATGAAAGACTTCTCCGTCAGAAAGGGCTATACCATATCATGCTATTATGAATTGCCTGAGATGTTTATCCCTTATGATGCACCCTTCTTGATTGCGGGGTAGTCGCTTTCTATTAGGGTGATCTCTCACAAAAATATCAAGTAGTTAGTGTTCTCCCAAGTGTAGCACCGTCACGGCACCTAACTTTTCGGGGTGCGCCATGGATGCATGGGTACGAACGATTAGGGATGTGTGAGGCAGGTGAGGTCAGACCTCGCAGCAAGATCACTTGGTTGTCTTGACGTTCATGGCAGGATCGTCCTGATCTCGGAACACACGCATCGAAAGATGAACAAGAGTCACATAGAGATGTGATCGGCAAGTTGGCCTACCGATTAAAATTCCCGTCATGAGATGATGATTCTATGGCGATGAATTGAAGTCTGGATCTTGTATCACTCAAAATCAATTATGAGAGATATTGATTTGAGTGGGAGCGCACTATAGAATTAACTTGTTTAATTCTCAGTGCAATTAATTTTGAACACTGTCTAAGTGTGGTTTGCATAATAGTTGTAGAATAATGGTTCGCGTTTCCACCTTCCCTATTAAAATTGAATAGCTGTTAAATATCTGGTTAAAACTTTACGGTTGGTAACGTAATGTGAGGATTGTCCTCTAGAGTGCCGAGAAGGATTTTTTCCTATCGCATACTTTCGGTATTCTCCCGCTAATGCTATGGATCATGTGACTCTCATCCTTCGATCCAAAAGCTAGAATTCCTTTTCAGTCAAAGTGCAATATGTTTGCTTCCATGAGACCCGAACTTCGAAAGTTTGGATAGTTATGTGATATTCATGGAATCTGAAAATCATTTTCAGAGACAGACAAAGGCTAAAAGATATGAGATATCCAAATTAATGTTTGTTTGCAAACTGTTAGTAAAGGAGTTTACTATGCATTAGACTGATAAGAGAGGGATCCAGGAGAACGCCTATCATATGATGAAAGGTGAATAAAACAACAACTTAAAGAGAAAGGAAGTGTCTGAAGGGTGTTAGTAAGACTTTCACGCCTAGGAAGTCCGGGGCTAACGCCACTCTTAAGTTGGATGCTTCTTCTGAGAGTAGGAGAAATACTAAAAGTTAAACTGTTAGAAGTATAAAGGCAAACGGATAGAAGACTGGAATATCGAGCTCATGTATGAATGTCATACAGGTTTTTGATGTATAGAAGGCTGGTCAAAGATATAGTTCTTGGGAATTATGGTTGAACATGTTAATCACTAATTCTTGGGTATTGTGAGTTAATCACAAAGATACCCGCTCAATTGCATTCTGTTGCAACTCGATGTAAGAACTACTATGGCCTGAAAGACTAGCCAGGAATGAGGTTTAGATACACGCAGGGAACATAGTAAATGTTACTATGCCTTCCATAGGTGTATTCCCTATGTATTTACTTTCATAATTCATTTTAGAGTTTCACACTCTAGCCCTTTGCATAAGGTATCTTGCAAGAAGGTTGTTCATAAGAGAACTTTTGATGTTCGGTGTTATGAATAACATAAGGGCCATACTTTCATTATGAATGAGACGTATGTTATGAATAATGATAATAATACATAACCTCTGTGTTTACTTTCATAATTCATTTTAGAGTTTCATACACTCTAGCCCATTGCACAATGTTTGTTGCAAAAGAGTTGTTCATAAAAACAACAATTGTTGTTCAGTATTATGAATAACATGAAGGGACATGCTTCCATCCTAGATGGGATGTATGTTATGAATATTGATGGAAATATGATACATCCATAACACTGACGCTAAATGTCGCAAGACTAAAAGAATATCACACAAGTGTGGCACTGCATTTGGTCACATTGGAGAAACCCGCATGGAAAATTCCAGTATGATGGATTTTGAAGTCGTTTGATTTTGAATCATCTGACACTTGCAACTTTCCTCTGAAAAGTGAAGTGACTGAAATACCGTTCACAGGCCATAAGGAACGAGCATAGAACATGTTGGTGGTCATACATTATGATGTGTGTAGTCCAATAAATGTTATTGCAAGTAGTGGATTTATCTATCTTCAGAAATGACTCAAGTAGATATATGGATATTTACTTGATGAGATGTAAGTCTGGATCTTTTGAAATCATTCGAAAGGTTTTCAAAATGAAGAAGAAAATATTGTAACAAGAAAATTATGTTTCTACAATTCGATTGCAGAAAGGAATATTTGAGTTACAAGTTTAGCGAATGTCTGATGAGTTGTGAAAGGGGTTTCATAACTTGCACCTCCCGGAACACCACTGCAAATGGAAAGTCCGTGAAGATGTAATCGAACCATTTATGACATGGTAAGATCAAAGATGACATAAATAGATTTGCCATTATCCCTTTTAAAGAGTAATGCTTTAGAGACTGCGGCTTTTACACTGAAAAGAGATCCATCAGGTCTGTTCAAATGACGCCATGGTATGGTACGCCCAACCATGTTATATCTTTTCTTAACATTTGGAATATGGGGCTTGTGTAGAAGGTTATAAACCTATTCCAAATCAGACAAGTGCTACTTTGTAGGTTATCCCAAGTCATTGGGCATTCCCCCACCACTATACCGAGGCAAAGGATTTTGCCACAAAACGGTATGCTTTTAAAGAGAATAGTTCTTACAAAAGGTGAGTGGGAGGACAGTGCAACTCGACGAGATAACCAGTATCTTCGTCATCAGATCAAAGGAAAGGAACCTTGGAAGTGATTCCGGAGTTTCCTACTGCGACTGATACGGAAGTCTCTACAATAAAATGTATGGACTTCAGTCGAACTTGCAGCTGAACCCCGTAGGCAAGGCTCGTGCAAACCTCTCAGGTGCGCAAACGAAATATTGTTGTTGGACAACAGTATACCTACGATACACAAGGAAGCGGTGATGGGCCCTGACTCTGGAATTGGCTAAATGCCAATACAATCCGAGATAATTTCCATATAAATGTTTCAAGATTAAAATCTTGATACACCTTTCGGAAGGCTTAGAGTCTAACGAATATTTATGTAACTAAAAACTGATACGGATAAAATGTTTTATCCATAAAGCTCGACTTGTTGCAATAACAAGTTCAAGGAGTTGACTACGATGAGATTGTCTCACCATAGCGATGCTTGAAGTCGGTTCGGGTTGAACTAGCAATTAATACATATTTCAATCATGAGATATGAAACATGGATGACAAAAGGATTTCCATCTGATGGAAATAAAACCTAGGACTTGTATGTGATACAGTCCAAAGTAATTTGTCGATCCAGAGGATGCTAGTAAGTATGCAAACTTCAGAGTTCCAGCGATGGACAGAAGAGAGCAAAGTGGAGTTGGAATCTTCGTTTTTGATGGAATGGTCAAAGGGGTTTTGACTTCATCAAATGGGTATCGAAGATTCTTGTGATTCAAGAAAGTAAGTGGGAGCATGATAATATTTCTAAAAACCGTGTGTACTTGACACATTGTTAATTGGAAATAAATTTCTTGACACGAATTAAGGACTTCATTTGAAAATAGTTTTTTGATGAAGTGCTTGGGCTAAATAGCCTCAATATTAGGCATGATGATCTATGAAGATAGATTTACCTAATAGGGCTAAGCTATGAATACATATTGACAAGATGCTAAAACCTTTTAGCATTTAAAACGCCAAGGAGTAATTCTTGCCGAAGTCACATGGAAAGAGTTTTTGCAAGACTCAGTGTCCCAAAACACTGATGAGTGAAATACATGATGGAGATTCCACACACTCTTGTGTTTGGATTAATCATGTATTCCATGGTATGTAAAACAACCAGATATGTCCGATACTCCAAAGTTGTTGCGAGTATGGATACCAAAGGGATCAAAGTACTGATCATAGGACAACAGTGAAAGATGTCATTAAAGTACTAGAGTAGTAGTGATGACATGTTTTCTCGCAAGCAGAGATTATGAAGTGCTCGTTGTAATTAATTACATCGATACAGTCTTCATCAATGCTCCATGCGATTTTCGATTTAAGTTAAGGGTTTTGTGTAATACACAATATGGTGGCACGGTAGTTGGAAATTGTTCCAAACAAGATACTGTGGCGAATTCTATAACAAAGGCTAAGTATGTTGACGCTTAAGAAGCGACAAAGAAGTTGTTGAATCAGATAGTTCATTCATGAACTTAGTATGGTTCCAAGATGGCTTTGGTCTATGGGACACTATTGCAGATAGTTGCTCCATAGCTCAGTCTGAGGAATCAGGTTTCGACCAATGATTCACACATATGCAAAGCCAAGTCCACACAAAATATGAATTTTGTGAAAGCGTGAAAACGCGAGGATATGCAAAGTTACACACGGAGCTGAAGTCGTCAGATCCGTTGGACATCAGGCTATACCACATGCGAAGCATATTTTACACCAGTATGCCATAGGTGTAAAGTGCATTAGCATTGACTAGATTATTGACTCTAGTGCAAGTGGGAGTCTGTAGGAGATATGCCCTAGAGGCAATAATAAATGTTATTGATTATCTCCCTGTTCATAATTAGGTTTATGTTCCATGCTATAACTGCTATGGTTCTCGAGTCTGCAATAACCACGAGGCTCGGAGGAAGACTCATATGCACGTGTGGAATAATAAACGGTAAAATGTATTCCTAGTCTGGTCTCTAAGACTGGCTCAAGTATTGCATGATGATCCTGTTTTCCTGATCATGGGCATGGCTATGCCGGCAATTTTGAGGGCACAATGTTAGAAGAACATTTGTGTTGAATCGACCCGAATTGATGTTATGCTATGAGATTCATTCGTCACAAGTTAATGGTTAATAACACAGAGATGGTTAACGTTTGCATGATTCCTTAGACCATGAGAGTATCGAGTTTCTTCATGCTTGCTTCATGAACTTTGGGGTTTGTTAAACGTCATCTGTAAATGGGTGGCTATTACGGTGGCTTACGGGTTCATGGAAAAGTATGTCAAGTAACTTGATAGCTCAAGATTGGGATTTGCTCCTCCGACGATGGAGAGATATCTCTGGGCCCTCTCAGTGTTACGGTATCCATCATCGTCTGGCCAGACACTTTGTGATTTGATCACGGGGATGCCGGAACACGGGAACGAGAAAAGAGAACAATACCGGTAACGAGGTAACTGGCATAGTGGACAAGATATTGATCCACGGGGATGCCAACATGTCTCACCTCAGGTATTTGTAACATATCGCGAAGCAACAGGAATAGCACACGGCAACTGGAGGTTCACTCGAATATTCATTCGTGTGGGTATAGGGATCAATATGGGTGTCCACGGCTCCGATGTTGATCATTGATCGGAAGGGGTTCCGGGTCATGTCTATGCTTCACCGAACCTATAGGGTCACATGCTTAAGGGTCATCTATCTGCTGAATACTAGACAAGGAGTCTGAGAGAAAATCACCGAAAAAGTTTTCGGACACCGGAAAAGTTTCGGACAGCGGAAAAGTTCCGCAGAGAGAACACCGAAACAGTTTCGGTAAAACTGAAAAGTTGTTTCAGGGGATACCATAAAGTCAAATTGGTTTTGGCACATGCCTGATAATTCTTGGAGGGTGCCAAAATCATTCTGGAAACTTTCTGGAATTTTCCGGGATGAAAACCGGAAATGTTCCGGAGCTGCCGAAACCGCTTCAGACGCTTTTCGCAGATGAAAATCACTAAACCGGAATTGTTCCGGATCGCATTGAAAATTATTTTAGTGGGTACTGGAAATGTTCTAAGCCCACATAAATATTTTCAGTTCGACCGGACGCTGAAAAATGTCGTCGTGAATAGTGAAAGTGCTTTTTGGGATATTTATGGAAAAGTCACCTTTTGGGATATTTTCCCAAAAGGTTTCTAGAAGGCTTGGGGGCTAAGAAACCCTACCCCTTGGATTTCCTATAAATAGAGGTGGAGGGGCTGCCTCCACACTCACGCCTTCTCACATACAAGTGCCATGACATTTCTGGCTTCTATCTCCCTCCCAGCGAAATAGTTTCGTAGAGCCGAAAGGCTGTCTGGGTTCCGGTGGGAACTAGTTCTGGACGGCGAAGCCCTGCAGGATAGATGACACCGTATGTGTGCAACTCTGTAGAGAGATCGTAGTTTCGGTCTTAGTTCGAGAGTGCCTCCCGAAGGGCTGTCCGAGTTACTGTCCGTGTTTCGGGGGTCCTCCCGAAGGGCTGTCCGAGTGACCCGCCCGAAGGGCTGTCAGTGAGGCCTCCCGGAGGGCTGTCCGAGGATCCGTCCGGTGGGACTATCCGAAGGACTGTCCAGAGGCCCCCCGGAGGGCTGTCCGAGGATCCGTCCGGTGGGACTATCCGAGGGACTGTCCAGAGGCCTCCCGAAGGGCTGTCCGAGGATCCGTCCGGTGGGACTATCCGAGGGACTGTCCTGAGGCCTCCCGAAGGGCTGCTCGAAGATCCGTCCGGTGAGCTGACGTGGTAGTACATCCTCGCGGTTGGGAGGTTGTAAAATCCTAGCTGCGGGGATCTGCACCGCCGATCGTCATCGACTCTACTTCCGCTGCGATACGAGTCGGTAACGAAAAAGATTAAACCTTGTATGCAGTCTCCATAGTGATCCTGGGCTGGTACGTAGGTGGAATTTTTTTGTTTTCTGCTGCGTTACCCTACAGTGGCATCAAAAGCCGTGCTATGCGTAGATGCAGGTTGCAATCTAGAATACATAGGGATGTATGGGTGTTGCACAATATAATTAGGTAGTAGATGAGATCTATTACTGAAAATTATTTGTGCGGGTAGCAGATGAAATCTGTTACCCGATGTTCTTGTTGCTTCCCTGGAATTTGCGTAGTCCTGATCTTGACGGCATGGTGGAATCTCATAAAGTTCTGTGTAGGGTAACGCAGCAGAAAACAAAAAATTTCCGACCTACGCACCAGCCCAGGACCACTATGGAGACTGCATACAAGGTTTGATCTTTTCGTTACCGACTCGTAGCGCAGCGGAAGTAGAGTCGATGACGAACGGCGGTGCAGATCCCCGCAGCTAGGATTTACAACCTCCCAACCGCGAGGATGAATACCCTCATCTGCCCCGCGGACAGCCCTCCGGGAGGCAGTCGGACAGCCCCCCGGACGGTGTCGCGGACAGCCCTTCGGGAGGACCTCCGAAACACGGACTGTCACTCGGACAGCCCTTCGGGAGGACCTCCAAAACTCGGACGGTCACACGGACAGCCCTTCGGGAGGCACTCTCGAACTAAGACCGAAACTACGATCTCTCTACAGAGTTGCACACATACGGTGTCATCTATCCGGCAGGGCTTCGCCGTCCAGAACTAGTTCCCACCGGAACCCAGACAGCCTTTCGGCTCTACGAAACTCTTTTCGTGGGAGGGAGAGAAGAAGCCAGATAATGCATGGCATGTGTATGAGAGTTGGAGTGGAGTTGGAGAGCACCTCTCCTCCTCCTTATATAGTGGTGGAAGGGGTGGAGGGGGGCTGAAAATTCAGCCCACTAAACATGGGGAAAACATGTTCCCACAAAACAAGGAGAACATGTTCCCACCAAACAAGGGAAAAACATGTTCCCTTGTCCATGGTGCTCCAACATGGGGCCCCACCACCTCCCAACACTTCCCACCAATTGTGGAGGCAGCCCCCCAACATGGGGGCCCCCCCCCAACACCTTTTGTCCAGCCACAAGGGGCTGCCCCCCCAAGGGGAGGCACCCCAAAACAGCCCCCACGCTTCGTGGGATCTTGTCCCCTCACGCTGGGACAAGATGTTTTCCGTGACTATTACTTCTGAAAAATTCCGGAAGGTCCCAGAACATTTCCAGCACCCTCTAAAATTATCTGGACGTGCTCCGGAACATTTCCGGTATGGTGGTTTAATTTAAAATCATCTTCGTTTACCCGCTAAACAATTCCGGCAGCTCCGAAAACTTTTTTCGGCTTTTTCTCCAGAAAAATTCTAGAAATTACCAGACCAATCTGGCAACCTCCAAAACATTCCCGGTGCTTGCCGAAACCTTTTTGGATCAATGGTTTTATCCGAAACAACTTTTTGGTTTTACCGAAACTTTTTCGATGTTCTCTCCGGAACTTTTCCGTTGTCTCCGAAACTATTCCAGTGACTTTCTCTCGGACTCCTTGTCTAGTATTCAGCAGATAGATGACCCTTAAGCGTGTGACCCTATAAGTTCGGTGAAGTATAGACATGACCGGAACACTTTCCGATCAATGATCAGCATCGGAGCCGTGGACACCCATATTGACCCCTATACCCACACGAATAAATATTCGAGTGAACCTCCAGTTGCCGTGTGCTATTCCTGTTGCTTCGCGATATGTTACAATACCCGAGGTGAGATTTATCGGCATCCCTGTGGATCAACAACCTTGTCCACTATGCCAGTTACCTCGTTACCGGTATTGTTCTCTTTTCTCGTTTCCGTGTTCCGGCATCCCTGTGATCAAATCACAAAGTGTCTGGCCAGACGATGATGGATACCGTAACACCGAGAGGGCCCGAGAATATCTCTCCACCGTCGGAGGAGCAAATCCCAATCTTGAGCTATCAAGTTACTTCACACACTTTTCCATGAACCCGTAAGCCGCCGTAATAGCCACCCATTTACGGATGACGTTTAACAAACCCCAAAGTTCATGAAGCAAGCATGAAGAAACTCGATACTCTCATGGTCTAAGGAATCATGCAAACGTTAACCATCTCTGTGTTACAAACCATTAACTAGTGACGAATGTATCTCATAGCATAACATCAATTCGGGTCGATTCAACACAAATGTTCTTCCAACATTGTGCCCTCAAAATTGCCGGCATAGCCATGCCCATGATCAGGAAAACAGGATCATCATGCAATACCTGAGCCAGTCTTAGAGGCTTGACTAGGAATATATTTTACCGTTTATTATCCCACACGTGCACATGAGTTTCCCTCCAAGCCTCGTTTTATTTGTAGACTCGAGAATCATTGCAGTTATAGCATGGAACATAAACATAATTATGAACAGGGAGATAATCAATAACATTTATTATTGCCTCTAGGGCATATCTCCTACAGACTCCCACTTGCACTAGAGTCAATAATCTAGTCAATGCTAATGCACTTTACACCTATGGCATACTGGTGTAAAATATGCTTCGCATGTGGTATAGCCTGATGTCCAACGGATCTGACGACTTCAGCTCCGTGTGTAACTTTGCATATCCTCGCGTTTTCACGCTTTCACAAAATTCATATTTTGTGTGGACTTGGCTTTGCATATGTGTGAATCATTGGTCGAAACCTGATTCCTCAGACTGAGCTATGGAGCAACTATCTGCAATAGTGTCCCATAGACCAAAGCCATCTTGGAACCATACTAAGTTCATGAATGAACTATATGATTCAACAACTTCTTTGTCGCTTCTTAAGCGTCAACATACTTAGCCTTTGTTATAGAATTCGCCACAGTATCTTGTTTGGAACAATTTCCAACTACCGTGCCACCATATTGTGTATTACACAAAACCCTTAACCTAAATCGAAAATCGCATGGAGCATTAATGAAGACTGTATCGATGTAATTACTTACAACGAGCACTTCATAATCTCTGCTTGCAAGAAAACATGTCATCAGCACTACTCTAGTACTTAATGACATCTTTCACTGTTGTCCCATGATCAGTACTTTGATCACTATGGTATCTATACTCGCAACAACTTTGGAGTATTGGACATATCTGGTTTTTTTTACATACCATGGAATACATGATTAATTCAAACACAAGAGTGTGTGGAATCACCATCATGTATTTTGCTCATCAGTGTTTTGGGATACCAAGTCTTGCATAAAACTCTTTCCATGTGACTTCGGCAAGAATCACTCCTTGACGGTTTTTCAATGCTAAAAGGTTTTAGCATCTTGTCAATATGTATTCATTGCTTAGCCCCATTAGGTAAATCTATCTCCATAGATCATCATGCCTAATATTGAGGCTATTTAGCCTAAGCACTTCATCGAAAAACTATTTTCAAATGAAGTCCTAATTCGTGTCAAGAAATTTATTTCCAATTAACAATGTGTCAAGTACACACGGTTTTTAGAAATATTATTATGCTCCCACTTACTTTCTTGAATCACAAGCATCTTCGATACCCATTTGATGAAGTCAAACCCCTTTGACCATTCCATCAAAAAACGAAGATTCCAACTCCACTTTGCTCTCTTATGTCCATCGCTGGAACTCTGAAGTTTGCATACTTACTAGCATCCTCTAGATCGACAAATTACTTTTGACTGTATCACATACAAGTCCTAGGTTTCATTCCCATCAGATGGAAATCCTTTTGTCATCCATGTTTCATATCTCATGATTGAAATATGTATTAATTGCTAGTTCAACCCGAACCGACTTCAAGCATCGCTACGGTGAGACAATCTCATCGTAGTCAACTCTTTGAACTTGTTTTTGCAACAAGTCGAGCTTTATGGATAAAACATTTTTATCCGTATCAGTTTTTAGTTCCATAAATATTCGTTAGACTCTAAGCCTTCCGAAAGGTGTATCAAGATTTTAATCTTGAAACATTGATATGGAAACTATCTCAGATTGTATTGGCATTTAGCCAATTCCGGAGTCAGGGCCCATCACCGCTTCCTTGTGTATCGTAGGTATACTGTTGTCTAACAACAATATCTTGTTTGCGCACCTGATAGGTTTGCACGAGCTTTGCCTACGTGGTTCAGCTGGAAGTTCGACCGAAGTCCATACATTTTATTGTAGAGACTTCCGTATCAGTCGCAGTAGGAAACTCCGGAATTACTTCCAAGGTCTCTTTCCTTTGATCTGATGACGAAGATACTGTTTATCTCGTCGAGTTGCACTGTTCTCCCACTCACCTTTTTGAAAGAACCACTTTCATCAAAAATCATACCGTTCTTTGTGGCAAACCTATTTGCCTCGGTATAGTGGTGGGGAAATACCCAATGACTTGGGATAACCTACAAAGTAGTACTTGTCTGATTTGGAATAGGTTTGTAACCTTTTACACAAGCCCCATATTCCAAATGTTAAGAAAAGATATAACATGGATGGGCGTACCATACCATGGCGTTATTTCAACAGACCCGATGGAGCTCTTTTCAGTGTAAAAGCCGCAGTCTCTAAAGCATCACTTTAAAAATGATAATGGCAAATCTATTTATGTCATCTTTGATCTTACCATGTCATAAATGGTTCGATTACATCTTCACAGACTTTCCACTTGCAGTGGTGTTCCGGGAGGTGCAAGTTATGAAACCCCTTTCACAACTCATCAGACATTCGCTAAACTTGTAACTCAAATATTCCTTTCTGCAATCGAATTGTAGAAACATAATTTTCTTGTTACAATAACTTCTACTTCATTTTTGAAAACCTTCTGAATGAATTCAAAAGATCCAGACTTACGTCTCAACAAGTAAATATCCATATATCTACTTGAGTCATTTCTGAAGATAGATAAATCCACTACTTGCAACAACATTTATTGGACTACACACATCATAATGTATGATTACCAATATGTTCTTTGCTCGTTCCTTATGGCATGTGAACGGTATTTCAGTCACTTCACCTTTCAGAGGAAAGTTGCAAGTGTCAGATGATTCAAAATCAAATGACTTCAAAATCCATCATAATGGAATTTTCCATGCAGGTTTCTCCAATGTGACCAAATGCAGTGCCACACTTGTGTGGTATTCTTTTAGTCTTGCGACATTTAGCGTCAGTGTTATGGATGTATCATATTACCATCAATATTCATAGCATACATCCCATCCTGTATGGAAGCATGGCCCTTCATGTTATTCATAACACCGAACATCAAAAGTTCTCTTATGAATAACCTTCTTGCAAAATACCTTATGCAAAGGGCTAGAGTGTATGAAACTCTAAATGAATTATGAAAGTAAATACAGAGGTAATGTATTAATATCAGTATTCATAACATACATCTCATTCATAATGAAAGTATGGCCCCTATGTTATTCATAACATCGAACATCAAAAAGTTCTCTTATGAATAACCTTCTTGCAAGATACTTTATGCAATGGGCTAGAGTGTAAAACTCTAAAATGAATTATGAAAGTAAATACATAGGGAATACACTAATGGAAGGTATAGTAACATTTACTATGTTCCCTGTGTGTATCTAAACCTCATTCCTGGCTAGTCTTTTAGGCCGTAGTAGTTCTTACACCGAGTTGCAACAGAATGCAATCGAGCGGGTATCTTTGTGATTAACTCACAATACCCAAGAATTAGTGATTAACATGTTTAACCATAATTCCCAAGAACTATATCTTTGACCAGCCTTCTATACAACAAAAACTTGTATGACATTCATACATGAGCTGGATATCCCAGTCTTCTTTCCTTTTGCCTTTATACTTCTAACAGTTTCACTTTCAGTATTTCTCCTACTCTCAGAAGAAGCACCCAACTTAAGAGTGGCGTTAGCCCCGGACTTCCTAGGCGTGAAAGTTTCACTAACACCCTTCGGACACTTCCATTCTCTTTAAGTTGTCGTTTTATTCACCATCATCATATGACAGGCGTTCTTCTGGATCCCCTCTTATCAGTCAAATGCCTAGTAAACACTTTTACTAATAGTTTGCAAACAAACATGGCTTTAGATATCTCATATCTTTCAGCCTTTGTTTGTATCTGAAAATTAATTTTCAGTTCCATGAATATCACATAACTATCCCAAAACTTTCGAAGTTCGGGTCTCATGGAAGCAAACATATTTCACTTGACCGTAACGGAATTTTAGCTTTTTGGATCGAAGGACGAGAGTCATATCATCCATAGCATTAGCGGGAGAATACCGAAAGTATGCGATAGGACAAAGTCCTTCTCGGCACTCTTGAGGACAATCCTCATATTACGTTACCAACCGTAAAGGTTTAACCAGATATTTAACAGCTATTCAATTTTAATAGGGAAGGTGAAAACGCGAGCCATTATTCTACAACTATTATACAAACCACACTTAGACAAAGTTCATAATTAATTGCAGTGAGAATTAAACAAGTTAATTCTATAGTGCGCTCCCACTCAAATCAATATCTCTCATAATTGATTATGAATGATTCAAGACACGAATTTTAATTCAACGCCATTGATGGTTAGCATCACTGATGACGAGAACTTCAATTGTTAGGCAAACTTGCCAATCACATCTCTATGTGACTCTTGTTCATCTTTCGATGCGTGTGTTCCGAGCTCATGATTTTCATGCCTGAACGTCAAGACAACCAAGTGATCTTGCTGCGAGGTCTTAACTCACCCGCCTCACACATCCCTAATCGTTCGTACCCATGTCAGCATGGCGCACCCCGAAAAGTTAGGTGCCGTGACGGTGCTACACTTGGGAGAACACTAACTACTTGATATTTTAAGTGAGAGATCACCCTAATAAAAGCGACTACCGCGCAATCAAGAAGGGTGCAACATAAGGGATAAACATCTCATGCAATTCATAATAGCATGATATGGTATAGCCCTTTCTGACGGAGAAGTCTTTCATTTCTTCGTCTTCGGCATTCGCGTCGGTGTTCACCTTCGTGAAGATTGCCACCACCTAGTCGATGCACCAGATAATATTGCTATCTCTATAGCTAATAAAATAAGTGCATTACATAAGGTTGACACGCAGGTCATTAAAGTGCAATCATATGGCTCCAGCCATCATGCCGAATCATGACACGTAGGTCATGTAAATCAATTTACATCATATAGCCATCTCATACATAATCAAATTATTATGAACACTGCTATACCACATCACATGCACATGCAAACCATCCTGCAAAACCAAGTTAGACGCCTCTAATCGGTTCATGCGAAATTTTATTTTACGTGGTTTCTAAGGTTTCGAAACAAATCGAAGCTACCAACATCCATCATCAAGCATGATATCCAAGTCGCTAGATTAACATTGCGGGGTGTATGAAACACGAGATAATAAAATCTCGAGCCCCATACTGAACTTCGTCATACGCGTGACCCCCGTGCAGATCACATCTGCATTGCCCTTTCATCTGCGAATTTCATCTTTCTTTTGACTATGGCGGAACCCAAAGAACTGAAAGCACTTCCTTGATCAATCAGGATCGCGGATTGCCAGAACTTTGTGAAATTCCACCATGCTGTCTCGAGATTGAGCAAACGCAAATTTCAGGGAAGCAACAAGAACATAGGGTAACAGACTTCTTCTGCTACCCGCATAAATAATTTTCAGCAATAGATCTCATCTACTCCAAAATTATATTATGCAACACCCATACATCTCTATGTATTCTAGATCGCAACCTGCATCTACGCATAGCACGGCTCTTGATGCCACTGTAGGGTAACGCAACAGAAAACAAAAATTTTCCGACCTACGCACCAGCCCAGGACCACTATGGAGACTGCATACAAGGTTTGATCTTTTCGTTACCGACTCGTAGCGCAGCGGAAGTAGAGTCAATGACGAACGGCGGTGCAGATCCCCGCAGCTAGGATTTACAACCTCCCAACCGCAAGGATGAATACCCTCATCTGCCCCGCGGACAGCCCTCCGGGAGGCAGTCGGACAGTCCCCCGGACGGTGTCGCGGACAGCTCTTCGGGAGGACCTCCAAAACACGGACTGTCACTCGGACAGCCCTTCGGGAGGACCTCCAAAACTCGGACGGTCACACGGACAGCCCTTCGGGAGGCACTCTCGAACTAAGACCGAAACTACGATCTCTCTACAGAGTTGCACACATACGGTGTCATCTATCCGGCAGGGCTTCGCCGTCCAGAACTAGTTCCCACCGGAACCCAGACAGCCTTTCGGCTCTACGAAACTCTTTTCGTGGGAGGGAGAGAAGAAGCCAGATAATGCATGGCATGTGTATGAGAGTTGGAGTGGAGTTGGAGAGCACCTCTCCTCCTCCTTATATAGTGGTGGAAGGGGTGGAGGGGGGCTGAAAATTCAGCCCACTAAACATGGGGAAAACATGTTCCCACAAAACAAGGAGAACATGTTCCCACCAAACAAGGGAAAAACATGTTCCCTTGTCCATGGTGCTCCAACATGGGGCCCCACTACCTCCCAACACTTCCCACCAATTGTGGAGGCAGCCCCCCACCAGGGGGCCCCCCCCAACACCTTTTGTCCAGCCACAAGGGGCTGCCCCCCCAAGGGGAGGCGCCCCAAAACAGCCCCCACGCTTCGTGGGATCTTGTCCCCTCACGCTGGGACAAGATGTTTTCCGTGACTATTACTTCTGAAAAATTCCGGAAGGTCACAGAACATTTCCAGCACCCTCTAAAATTATCTGGACGTGCTCCGGAACATTTCCGGTATGGTGGTTTAATTTAAAACCATCTTCGTTTACCCGCTAAACAATTCCGGCAGCTCCGAAAACTTTTTTCGGTTTTTTCTCCAGAAAAATTCTAGAAATTACCAGACCAATCTGGCAACCTCCAAAACATTCCCGGTGCTTGCCGAAACCTTTTTGGATCAATGGTTTTATCCGAAACAACTTTTTGGTTTTACCGAAACTTTTTCGATGTTCTCTCCGGAACTTTTCCGTTGTCTCCGAAACTATTCCAGTGACTTTCTCTCGGACTCTTTGTCTAGTATTCAGCAGATAGATGACCCTTAAGCGTGTGACCGTATAGGTTCGGTGAAGTATAGACATGACCGGAACACTTTCCGATCAATGATCAGCATCGGAGCCGTGGACACCCATATTGACCCCTATACCCACACGAATAAATATTCGAGTGAACCTCCAGTTGCCGTGTGCTATTCATGTTGCTTCGCGATATGTTACAATACCCGAGGTGAGATTTATCGGCATCCCTGTGGATCAACAACCTTGTCCACTATGCCAGTTACCTCGTTACCGGTATTGTTCTCTTTTCTCGTTTCCGTGTTCCGGCATCCCTGTGATCAAATCACAAAGTGTCTGGCCAGACGATGATGGATACCGTAACACCGAGAGGGCCCGAGAATATCTCTCCACCGTCAGAGGAGCAAATCCCAATCTTGAGCTATCAAGTTACTTCACACACTTTTCCATGAACCCGTAAGCCGCCGTAATAGCCACCCATTTACGGATGACGTTTAACAAACCCCAAAGTTCATGAAGCAAGCATGAAGAAACTCGATACTCTCATGGTCTAAGGAATCATGCAAACGTTAACCATCTCTATGTTATAAACCATTAACTAGTGACGAATGTATCTCATAGCATAACATCAATTCGGGTCGATTCAACACAAATGTTCTTCCAACATTGTGCCCTCAAAATTGCCGGCATAGCCATGCCCATGATCAGGAAAACAGGATCATCATGCAATACTTGAGCCAGTCTTAGAGGCTTGACTAGGAATATATTTTACCGTTTATTATCCCATACGTGCACATGAGTTTCCCTCCAAGCCTCGTTTTATTTGTAGACTCGAGAATCATTGCAGTTATAGCATGGAACATAAACCTAATTATGAACAGGGAGATAATCAATAACCTTCACACTCACGCCTTCTCACATACAAGTGCCATGACATTTCTGGCTTCTCTCTCCCTCCCAGCGAAATAGTTTCGTAGAGCCGAAAGGCTGTCTGGGTTCCGGTGGGAACTAGTTCTGGACGGTGAAGCCCTGCCGGATAGATGACACCGTATGTGTGCAACTCTGTAGAGAGATCGTAGTTTCGGTCTTAGTTCGAGAGTGCCTCCCGAAGGGCTGTCCGAATTACTGTCCGTGTTGCGGGGGTCCTCCCGAAGGGCTGTCCGAGTGACCCGCCCGAAGGGCTGTCAGTGAGGCCTCCCGGAGGGCTGTCCGAGGATCCGTCCGGTGGGGCTATCCGAAGGACTGTCCAGAGGCCCCCCGGAGGGCTGTCTGAGGATCCGTCCGGTGGGACTATCCGAGGGACTGTCCAGAGGCCTCCTGAAGGGCTGTCCGAGGATCCGTCCGGTGGGACTATCCGAGGGACTGTCCTGAGGCCTCCCGAAGGGCTGCCCGAAGATCCGTCCGGTGAGCTGACGTGGGAGTACATCCTCGCGGTTGGGAGGTTGTAAAATCCTAACTGCGGGGATCTGCACCGCCGATCGTCATCGACTCTACTTCCGCTGCGCTACGAGTCGGTAACGAACAAGATCAAACCTTGTATGCAGTCTCCATAGTGATCCTGGACTGGTACGTAGGTCGGAAATTTTTTGTTTTCTGCTGCGTTACCCTACAGGACAAGCACACGATCCGCACCCTTGCAGTGGCCCTACTGTGTCTACATCTCCTATGCTCTGCTGCTACTGTTGCTCAGTGTAAGTATAGCTAGTGAAGGCCTTTTTCTTTTGTTTCTTTTTATTATTCTACTCTAAAATATATATTTTTTGCATAACGACAATTATCCGTTTGTTATTCCGTAGGCCGAGTCATGGAGAGCGACAAGATCAATCTACCGAACGGGCTATGCGTTCTTGTAGATAAGAGTCAATGCAGCATTCATGGAGACTGCTTCTGCTGCCTTCCAATCGAGTACTGCTACCCGACCATGGATAAGTGCAACAACAACAACAACAACAACAACAAAGCCTTTAGTCCCAAACAAGTTGGGGTAGGCTAGTGGTGAAACCCATAAGATCTCGCGACCAACTCATGGTTCTGGCACATGGATAGCAAGCTTCCACGCACCCCTGTCCATGGCTAGTTCTTTGGTGATGCTCCAATCCTTCAGGTCTCTCTTTACGGACTCTTCCCATGTCAAGTTCGGTCTACCCCGGCCTCTTTTGACATTATCAGCACGCTTTAGCCGTCCGCTATGTACTGGGGCTTCTGGAGGCCTGCGCTGAATATGTCCAAACCATCTCAGACGATGTTGGACAAGTTTCTCTTCAATTGGTGCTACCCCAACTCTATCTCGTATATCATCATTCCGGATTCGGTCCTTCCTTGTGTAGCCACACATCCATCTCAACATGCGCATCTCCGCCACACCTAACTGTTGCACATGTCGCCTTTTAGTCGGCCAACACTCAGCGCCATACAACATTGCGGGTCGAACCGCCGTCCTATAGAACTTGCCTTTTAGCTTTTGTGGCACCCTCTTGTCACAGAGAATGCTAGAAGCTTGGCGCCACTTCATCCATCCGGCTTTAATTCGATGGTTCACATCTTCATCGATATCCCCATCCTTCTGCAACATTGACCCCAAATATCGAAAGGTGTCCTTCTGCGGCACCACCTGCCCATCAAGGCTAACATCTTCCTCCTCCTCGTGCCTAGTAGTACCGAAAGCGCACCTCATGTACTCGGTTTTAGTCCTACTAAGTCTAAAACCTTTCGATTCCAAAGTTTGCCTCCATAACTCCAACTTCCTGTTGACCCCCGTCCGACTCTCATCGACTAGCACCACATCGTCCGCAAAGAGCATACACCATGGGATATCTCCTTGTATATCCCTTGTGACCTCATCCATCACCAAGGCAAAAAGATAAGGGCTCAAAGCTGACCCTTGATGCAGTCCTATCTTAATCGGGAAGTCATCAGTGTCGCCATCACTTGTTCGAACACTTGTCACAACATTATCGTACATGTCCTTGATGAGGGTAATGTACTTTGCTGGGACTTTGTGTTTCTCCAAGGCCCACCACATAACATTCCGCGGTATCTTATCATAGGCCTTCTCCAAGTCAATGAACACCATATGCAGGTCCTTCTTTTGCTCCCTATATCTCTCCATAAGTTGTCGTACCAAGAAAATGGCTTCCATGGTCGACCTCCCAGGCATGAAACCAAACTGATTTTTGGTCACGCTTGTCATTCTTCTTAAGCGGTGCTCAATGACTCTCTCCCATAGCTTCATTGTATGGCTCATCAGTTTAATTCCACGGTAATTAGTACAACTCTGAACATCCCCTGTTGGTGGTTTCTCATGTCTCTGTAGCCTGCCTGTTAAGGCCGTGAACTTGGCTTCTGGTTTAATCTTGTTAACGGTACCGGTATCTCGATGACTTTCGCAGATAGGTACCTTCTTGTGACTGTCGTGGATAGATATCATTTGTATACCCTGATTGCTGCCTGATGAAAGAGAGAGAGAGAGAGACCAAAGAGACAAAGACGTTATCTGTTTATCTGAATATTTTTGGAACCCTGCACACAAGTGGACACACAATGTCATCGCAGAGAAGAGCAGAGTAGACCATCTTGCTTTTATCTAGTGCAGATGAGTGCCCACCAAACTCCCTGGTTGACAAACAGAAAAATAAAATCTCTGTGCACGAAACTAGTGCAAATGCTGCATAGATATCTGTAGAAAGCTTTTGAGTCACACAGACCAAACTTTCAGTAAAAAAAAGATCAAACTTTCAGTTGAACCAGCAGTGGGCATAGGGAAACTCTTGGATTTGTCAGATACCATACGTGAATGACATGAATCTTATTCTCCATAAAGATGAAGGCCTCCTTTGGTTCATAGGATGGAAATATCATAGGAATAGAAAAATCATAGAAAGTGAGATGACATGCATCTCAATTCCTATAGGGAAAGAGATGTCATTTGATGCATATGATATGAATTTTTCCATTGAGTCTAGGCTATTTTTTCTTCTTTGAAATATGAAGAATTGGTTCCTATCCTACATAGGAATAGGAGTCCATTCCCACAAACCAGAGTTTCATAGGAATTTTTCCTTTGAAAATCCTATCATATAAAATTCCTACAAGATTTCTACAAACCAAAGAAGGCCTAAAATGTAAGAATTGATTTCTATCCTACATAGAAATAGGAATCCATTCGTACAAACCAAAGGAATGATCTTTCAAAAAAAGAAAACTAAAAGGTTTCAAATGAATTTTTCCTTTAAAAATCTTAACCTATAGAATTCCTACAAACCAAAGGGGGCGGAAAACTTCATTTGAAATCCTTTAGTTTTTTTTTTTGAATTCATCACATCACAGCGCAACAAAAACTACCCCATCCGGGAAGTGCATCATCTTCGAACGAAGGCGTATAGTCTGTAAAATGCTATGGAGTACGCCTCCCTCAGTCGAAAGCGGTGTTGAAGGAGCGGCAGATCGTCGCGCGGAACCGGGCCCGCTCGCCAGTGAAGTAGCAGGTGGAGTCCAGTCCAGTCCACGGGGACAAAAAACTCTCTGACGAGACGACCAGTGATGCGGTGTTGCGGAGCCCACCACGGTGGCACCACCACCAGCACCACCTACCCCGCCCCCACTACAACTGCCCGCACCCGCCGCGGCCGCGCGCCGCCCATGCCTCACCCCCCTCTCGCCGCCGCCCTCCGCCGCCGCCTCCTCCTCTCCTCGCCGCTCGCCTCCTTCCCCTCCTCCCTCCGCGCCCGCCGCTTCCTCCCCCGCGCCATGGAGTCCTCCACCACCACCGCCGCCGCCGCTGCGGAGCACGCAGGTGAGCGGCGCGACCCGATCGGGGCTTGCTAGCTTCGTGCAGTGATACTAGGTAGTAGGTACTGATGGCTGCCGCGTTCGTGCGCCGGGGTGGGATTGGGTCTGCAGGTGGCGCGGCGGAGGGGGAGTACGAGGAGGTGCTGGGGCGGCTCTCCTCGCTCATCACGCAGAAGGTGCGGGCGGACACCGGCAACCGCGGCAACCAGTGGGACCTCATGGACCGCTACCTCCAGGTCCGTCCCCTCCTTCATCCTCCTCCTGAATCGTGATGTGGGTGCGGATGTGTTGTCTGATCCTGGTGGATTTGGTTGCCATGCCGCCTTGTTCAGATTCTGGAGCTGGAGGAGCCCATCGCGCGGATGAAGGTGATCCATGTCGCCGGGACCAAAGGGAAGGTAAATCACTTGACATGCAACTCCCTCCCTAGCTCCAATTAGAGTGTCAGGTTCTGTAGTATGTGCGATTTCCTTTCATTTCCAGTGTGATACAGAAAGTTCATCAGTAATGAGTGGGGCTTTCTAATTTGGTGCTGAAATTAATCAACCAATGTGCAACATTTGAGTTTTACCAAACCAATAGTTTACTGCTAATTATTTGGCACCGTGGTGCAGTGTGTAACCAGTTACAGAGCTCTCCTGGTGGTTGAATATTGCCTAATGCCACATGCCATGATTAATGAAGTCCTTGGCTTCCCTATGATGTATTATGTGACAACACCGTGGGCCGCTTTGTGTAGGGTTCGACATGCACATTCACGGAGTCAATCCTGCGATCTTGTGGCTTCCGTACCGGGCTCTTCACCTCACCGCATTTGATGGATGTCCGGGAGCGGTTCCGGTTAGATGGGTAATTTGTTCATCCATTGTTCTTGCTCTTGTTTTTTCTTATGGTGTTGATAAGTGATAACGATAGCTACTTGTTATTATTCACAATAATTTCTTACATGCGAATGTGCTGCACCGCCCTTTTACTTTGTCCTTTTTTTTACTGAAAATTGTAGGGGAACACCAGACAGTGAACTTTGTTTAAATTTAGCTTGTCCTATGTATAGGTACTATGCATGTGCTAACCTGGTGTTGATAAGTGATAACAATTGCTCCTCGTAATTATTCACAATATTTTTTTGTATGCAAATGTGCTGCACCATTCTTTACATTTAGCTTATCACTATGCTTAGGTATTATTCGTGCACTATCCTGGCCCCTAACTTGTGATGCAACCAGGGTGGATATTTCTGAAGAGAAGTTTCTGAAGTACTTCTGGTGCTGCTGGAATAAACTGAAGGTACATGTCCAAATTTGTTATTTTACATATGATGGAACTCTCTGCTAGGTGCATACGAGTGATGAAACATAGCTATCTTGTCTTTTCGTGCTGCTTTAATTATGTAACTGGTGGATAATGAGACAAATGGGCGTATCTTCACTCTTCAGGAGAAGACTGATGATGATATTCCCATGCCAGCCTATTTCAGGTTCATGGCCTTGCTTGCATTCAAGATATTTTCTGCTGAGCAGGTATAATAGACAGAAAATACTCCATACTCTTTCCCTACTGGGTTGTTTTCAGTCATTACATAAATCTAGCCTGAAAAAGATTACTCCATGCAATGTTCCCTTTTCTTCACCATTTCACTTGCATAGCATTGTGCTACAATCTATGATTTTAAGGTACAAAATTTATGTGATGATCAGCTATCACATATTCATTTTGAGATTTCTAAATTAGGTTCCGCATATACATTTTCAGAAGAACATTATTGATCTACTCACACCTTTTTCTTGCCTCAAACAGGTAGATGTAGCTCTTCTTGAGGTTGGTCTTGGAGGGAAGTTCGATGCAACTAATGTGGTATGTGACTCTTCTCCAGTAATGTGCTCATTTTGTCTAGAAGACAAAAGAAGAATCTTGAACTATGCCATTTAAGTCTCTTGCCGACCTTGTTCGCCTTAATCTGCACCCTGAGTTCCAAACTATACTAGGAGTGCGGGATATATTCATTTAGGTCCATCTAAATTCTTGATTCTTGTTAGTATTCAAGCATTCAAGTTTAGCTTCTATTTCTTCTGAACCCTTCTGAGCTCGGCACAATTATACACTAAAAGCAGTCAAATTAGAGCATGACTGTTGTCTGAATTTGGATCTCTGCAGGTTAAATCTCCTGTAGTCTGTGGAATATCCTCTCTTGGATATGATCATATGGAAATTCTTGGTTAGTCATGAAACTGGCAATTGAAGTACCCCTTTTATTAGGAAAATTAGTTTCATGCTGACATGTTTGTTTTTTTGCTGATGAGCAGGAAATACGCTTGGTGAAATTGCTGGGGAGAAGGCTGGAATTTTCAAGGTTTTCTTATGACTACTTTCCCAAGAAGTTGTTCTACAACATGTTACATATATTGCCTTTTTTTTGTAACTGATGGTGTTTGTAGTTCAGAAAATACATTATATTACTTTCCCAAGAAGTTGTTCTATACCATATTAACATTGTTATTCACAGAAATTTCTTATTATGTTTGGTATCTTGGTGGCGTCTTTTATTAACATTAACAATGTTGTTTACAGAAAGGAGTTCCAGCTTATACTGCTCCACAGCCAGAAGAGGCAATGGTTGTTCTCGAACGAAGAGCTTCAGAATTGGACGTATGTTTTTTCTATCCGTTTTCATTTCCTTTTTGGTTGATGCCCTGCTTCTTGTAATATTTGTAACCCCAATACTAGATACAATGAAGTTTTTGAAATACTATACTCTGTGCTTTTTGAAGATTTCACTCCAAGTCATTGATCCTTTGAAGCCACATCAGTTGAAAGATCAACATCTTGGACTGCAAGGTGAACACCAATATGTAAATGCTGGCCTTGCAGTCGCACTCGCTAGTACATGGCTTGAGAAGCAGGGACACGTGGACAGAATGCCACTCAACCGCACTGTAAGTCTTGTCAATTCATATTGCTTCTTCCAAAAACAAAGATGGTATGATAATTTGTTCATCTATGGTGGAATTCAGGACCCCTTACCAGATCAGTTCATTAGAGGACTGTCAAGTGCTTCTTTGCAAGGCCGGGCCCAAATTGTTCAAGATTCACAAGTAAGTTCAGAAGAGAAGGGCCAAGATAGTTCTTTGGTGTTCTATTTGGATGGGGCACACAGCCCTGAAAGTATGGAAATATGTGCGAGGTGGTTTTCCCATGCTACCAAGGTGCAGTCTCAGACTTGCAGCAAATCTCGGAAGGTATTTCTCACAGCCTGTCTAGTTTTATCATGTTTGAGTGGAGTTGCTTTTGCATGTATCGTTTTAGCCTTCTCCCTCATATGGGTATCTTCTATGGGACACATTGCAGATTCTTCTATTTAACTGCATGTCTGTGAGAGATCCTATGAGATTGCTTCCACATCTCGTTGATACTGCAACTCAAAATGGTAAGTTGAAACACTTGCTGTCGAAAATGCTCATGTGCGCTGATTTATGATTTTTTTGCATGATATTGTACTTCTCTTGGATTGGTTGAATTTACTAACATCTTCAGTTCAAAGCAAACTTACTGCTTAGCCCTCTTTCAAGTCTGCTGCTTGTTCCAGTTTTCAGCTAACTGAACATATTTATTGCTATCTCATTTTGTTCAGGGATCCACTTTGATCTGGCCCTATTTGTGCCAAATCAGTCACAATACAACAAGCTTGGTTCTAAGGCATCAGCACCTGCTGAGCCTGAGCAAATTGATTTGTCATGGCAGCTATCTCTCCAAGCAGTGTGGGAGAAATTACTTCATGATGATAATAAAGGTTCGTCTGAACATGGTTGCTTACAAGCTTTAGTCATTTGTGTTATGAAATGATCTTCTATTCTACGGGGCCAACAGGCCAGCAGTACATATACATGTGAGGGAAATAAGCAAAGAAGCCCCTATACAATATGATAACTACACACAGCTCAACCCCGTTCTAACAATTTGTACCACTTTTACTACTGTGTCGTGGTTTTCGAATTGCAACAATGCATGGTCAGGTTGAAGATGATACTCTATTAATTGTGAGTAAATGATGCAGGTTTAAACAGCACGGATTCTGGCGAGACTAGCCTAGTGTTTGAATCACTGCCACTAGCAATTGAGTGGCTAAGGAAAAATGCCGTAGAGGATCCATCTACTTCTTATCAGGTGAAAGCTTTTCTCAAACTAACTTCTCTAAATTTTATACAAAGCATCCATAACTAAGCTAGCGTTTTTACATTGCTTTGTGCTTCTAGATCACGATTAATGCTTCATAATATGTTTAATTTTCTATCATTTCGACATGGCACCACACATATTTATAGCTCTATCTCTTGTACGTAATCAGGAAGACATGTACCTTGTCCTTGTTACGTTTGCAAGCTAATGTCACACATGATGCTGATGATATGCTTGTGTATAGGTCCTGGTTACTGGCTCCCTGCATCTCATCGGCGATGTACTGAGGTTGCTCAAGAAGTGACATTTTTTTGGAACACCATACAGTTGGAAGCTGACACTGAAGTAGCTATACTGATAATGTGACCCCAAGACGGGGCTCTTCATGTTTTTGAGATCTTCCCAGGGCAAGCACATGGTTTACAGAAATGCAGCAAGCAGCTTTGAAGTGCTTCGCCTGCGATGCGAATCGGGCAGCAAGGTGAAATGTGTTGTATTTCTTTTTGCGAGGGGAGGGGAGCTTGTTTGTATTTCTCGTTTAATGCTTTTCTGGCCATTGTTGCCACTGTATTCCTCCTCATGTATCCCGGAAAGACGTCGAAAACTCAGACGGGCGTCAGGACGCAAGCAAAACATGAATAAGCCAACAAGATGGCAGTTGTTATTATCTAAAAAAGAAGTTGATGGCATTGATCTCATTTTCAGCATAATGCGTACTTTAGCGCTTCTGGTGAAGATGAATGTGATCAGTAACGCTTGCTGCAGGTCTATTCCATTCGGTCAGCTCTTGCTGACCATGAGATTGACGTCTGATGATGGTACTACAGTGACAGGTGACACTTCATGCTCCTGAAGAAAATGACTCCATTTATAATTGGTGTGTTGCTTGCTTGCGTTTATAATTAATCAGTGCGTTGTCATCCTACATGCATACTTATTTTTATCATATATTCTATATATAACTAAAAAGATGATGTCCGTTAGCCTATTTCTCTTAAGATGCAAATATACCATTTTAGCATGGCAACTGACTGCATGAAATGACTCATCTGAACATACAATCACGCCTGTAAATTTTCATTGTATTATGCTAGTTATATTCAGTAAATATTGTATGACTACAAAATAATTAAATACAATAAACCATGTATATTTTAAATTTTAATTATCATATTTTTAATCTAAATATTCAATGTCAACACACGTGTGCACAGAGCCCAGCCTCTTATGCTCATGCACCACACGCATCCTCGCCTGTTTTTTTTCGGAGAGGAGGTTGAACCCGAGGCCTTTGCATCACTGTGACGCACACAACCAATTTTATTAAAGTTGATGCAAGACAAGAGGCCAAAGACATCAACAAGCAAAGTATTGTTCCTGAATATAAGATGTTTTTGCAGTTCAATTTGAATTTAGGAACAGAGGGTGTACATAACAAGGACAATTACGATAGACCCCTTACAAAATATGAATTTAATACCTACGACTAAGTTGACTTCTTCAGCAACAACGCCTTCAAGAAGGGATATACGCCGGATACAACAAAGACAAGGATTTATCCTAGTTATTGAGACCGACTAATTAAGGTCAGCACATCAACAATGGGACGACACCTTCAACAAGGTAACGACTCAAATTTGTCGCTGCTGAGCCCGACCAATCAAGGCTAGAACAAGAGTTTCCACCACATAAATGAAGCGGTGCTCTAAACACCATTTTGACAATGGATCCTCCGAAAGTCATGCGAACTAGTACTCCATGCTACGCCGGATTGACGCTCCCCTGCCTTGGCATGGCGGATACTAGCACCTCACCAATGGAGGGGAGCGGTGACGCGCCTCACCTCGTGTGACTTGCGCCGGTTCACAGATAGCAATCGGCAGCTGCCATAGTTGTCTACATCGTCGGAACCATGGTCTGACCACCTAGATCGGAGTTGAAGTAAGCGGGATAGGGAAATCATTCTCCACCGCTCGCTCCCCACCACAATCACATCATCGTCCATAACACTGCCTCACTAGCTATACTAGAAAATGTCACCCTCGCTCATGATCTGCGTGATTTTGGCGAGATTTGCGTGCTTCCAGTCTCACTCTCGCTCATGATCTCGGTCGCTTACCAGTCACCATTTCAATGTTAATGAAAATAACTAGATACCACATATTTATTTTGTAGGTTGGCGAAGAAATGGATTACTAACATTGTTACTTCACAATAGCGTTATAACTTATTAAGAAAGGAACTAGCCCGTGCAATTTGTCTGTCGCTCCAGCACCAGGCAAAGCACTAAATTAATATAGAACATTGATATTTGTTTTTTGTTTACAAGCCTGAATGTAGCCTCCTCACATGGAGGAGCAGAGGACTTACACGGACAACCTGACGAAGGACAGCTAATCCCAAACAAAACAGTGAACAAAAATACAAATACGTGAGATCATAACACAGGAGCTAGCTAGTCCCAAACAAGAGCGAGAACAGAAGTACAAATCTGTGAGATCATAACAGAGTAGCCAATCCAAAAAAGTAAAGAGAAGGGAGATAGGGACACATGGCAAATTATTGGTACTAGAACATACCAACGAGCTTTACTAATTAGCAGACCTAGTTATTTTCCTCTTGGATGCCAAATATGTTGGCATGTATTGTCATGATCCACACGATGGTTACGAGGTCGCCGCCACAGCCGAGCTGCTTGGCATGGGAATCCCTGCTAGACCCTTTGGATGCATTCATGAGCAAAAGCACCCATGCATCAAAGATGAGATTCAACAGTTCTTGATCGGTGACCAACTCAGAGTAAGAACACAATCCCGGCATCAACTTCTTAAACTTCGGTAGGACTTTTCCCCCATCTTCTCAACTAGGTCGATATACCCCCCTTTATCTTTCGCAAAACAGCTTCGTAGCACACCGGCATATTGATTACCATCCGACAGAACAATGCTACTAGTACTATTTCCGTCATCCATTTGTTCCAGGATAAAGGCAAGCTTCTGCTTTCTTGTTTTGCAACTAGCAGGCCTGTTATCATCACTCAACAATTCCTTCAACTCTTTTCTGGTTTCTTCGTACTTGCTCGGGAGCTTACGGACCGGTAGCATGCTGGGGCGTATAACCACGAGGAACACCAGGTAATCAGACAGCTTGCTGATCAACTTCACATATTTTTGAGATTCTTCATCTGCAAAGATGGCCTTTTGGAGGAAAATGTCCGTGATAACTTCAACTTTTCCCATATGCGTTCAAACAACAGACCCTTCAAATCTTGTGGAATCTTAAAGCCACCGATGTCATGGTATTTGTGCTCCATCCTGCTCTCCTCTGATTGATGGAACAACAGGCCCGTCAAATCTTGTGGAATCTTAAAGCCACCGTATCTGTGCTCCATCCAGCTCTCCTTTGATAGGAACGTCTTCATATTCATGATTTGATTGCCCTTGTGACGAGTGCACTCATGCAACAAGTTGTACTGGCCGATGACTCCTTGCCACAACCTGTAGTTACTTGGCTGCTTCATGTGGAACAAGGTGCTCAGTGGCTCACGATAATCAGAAAACAAGGGCAGTCGGGACAAATCCATAGACACTACAATGGTACGGAGCCGGTGCCATCTTCCATCACAGACAACTGCATGCTTTAACCGCTGCCTTCTCGAGTCTTTGAAGAATGTATATGCCCAGGTCGACCCTAGTGCTCCCAGCAGCCATCTTACATCCAGTAGTAAGGTGAAGACCACCAACATGTAAGTGATAACAATATCTTCTACTGATTGGAATTCTCTATTATAAGCATTAAACAGAAATAGCACGGCGCAGATGATAAGCGGGGAGACGATGCGGATGATGTAGCCAGGCCAGCCAGGTGTGGATGACGGCTGCCTTGGTGTATATGAGGTCGTACATGAGGGAGAGCTCCATCTCCACCACATGATGTAGCCATGACCTTGGTGTATATGTAATACTGTCTCAACGAATGGTCTAGGCTTCTCTGGTGGTGGATTAGAAAAGCGTGCGGTGTAATATGCAGCAGACTCATGTTGGGCTCCCGACGAAAAAAATGTAGACCCAAGACTATATTAAGCAATTGTGGATTAGAAGCAGCCATTTATCTAACCAGACGAATGTTAGTTTTCCGTTTGCTACCACGCTATGCGTGATTTTCCTAAAAGACTCTAGGTGTTTGTGGACAATCTTAGCTAAGTATGAAGCACTCTGGCCTAAAGAGATTGGGAAAAGAGACTGGGAAAGGAGAGTGAGCTACAGGTAGGTCTTTGAAATGCAAGAATTTGAAAGAAAATTTCAACATTGAGGCAATTTTTTTTTTGCATGAATGGATTTAGCCCCTAGTCCCCTTGTTGATTTGGGAGTGCAAATTTTGTCCCACGCTACAAGGCATCGTGCCCCAGAGCAAATGTCCTTGTCTGATCAGAAAAGGCAACACCGTCTTTTATCAAGCCTTTCAATGAGAATTTTGGGAAACATGAAAGATCCCATGAAATAAGTAGGGAGAGAGTCAAGGACAACATAGAGCAATATCAGTCGTCTGCTTTTGGTGAGAAGTAAGGCTTGCCAGCCAGATAAGAATCGATCAAAATGTCAATGATCGGTTGGAACGCCGAGATTGGTAGCTTGATTGGTGAGAGCGGTAGGCCTAGTTAAATTTGGGGGGAAGAAAGCAAGAGTTGTGGCAAGATCATCGTCTATAGAAGCAGCTAGGTCGGGGTGGGGGCATTGAGGGTACGAAACGTTGTTTCGTGGAAATTGATTTGCAATACAGTCTCGCTAGCACAAAATCGTCTACAATTTTTTTTCCAGAGTTTTAGCTAGAGAGGGACAACATTTTTAGCTATAGAGGGCGTTGCACGGAGCAGAATAAGCCTGTCGGCGGCATATTGAAGAACGGGACAAGTTAAGTTGTCGCTTAATGGGCGGAGAAGTTGTTGTTCATTCGATGCCTGTCAATCAAACGTTGGAGGAGATCAGCAACAATGATGAAAAGTTCTGGAGAGAGGGGGGTCACCCTGGCGAAGCCCTTGTTTGCAGTCAATCCAAGGTCCAGGACAACCATTTAGAAGGACAACATTTTTACTTGTGGTGATCAGATTTTCAACCCAGCTACACCGTCTTGTAGGGAAACCGCGGTGGGCTAGTATGCGTAGTAGGGATTCCCAGCAAATGGAATCAAAGGCTATTCAAAAGTCCAGGTTGATGATGAGGGTTGGGACTTTGGCTTTGCGGCAGCAGTTTAGGAGATCAACACGTAAAGGATGTTTTCTGAGATCGATTTTCCCACGAGAAAGCTAGTTTGGTCATCTCTCACGAGAAGGGGGTGAGCGGCTTTAATATATTAGTGAGAACCTCAGCGTCTAGTTCGACGAAAAGTGCGTCGGTCGCCGCTAGTTCCTGGTGGATGAACCGCCGGTTGGCCTCGACATAGGCCTCATCCTGGATGGACTCCTGGATGGCCTGCTGCTTCGCCATCTCCGCCGCTTGGGCGACCGCGAACTCCGCCATGGCGTCCTCCATGTCGAAGCCCGCAGCCGGCGCCAGCTCCTCCTCCGGCTGCTCCGTGTCGTCCTCCTACGGATCCCCCGCGTCCTCCTCCTCCGGATTCCGCCACCTCCATAGGAACCGGCTGCTGCTCCGGCTCCGGCTGTTGCTCCTCTTCCTCCTCCTCCTCTTCCGGATCCGACGAGTCGGGAGGCAGGCCGACTGCGATGCGGGCGGTGTGCCTTGCCCGGATCTCCTCCTCAATATGGAACTGGCGCACCGGTGTTAGCATAGCATACGTCGTCTTCTTTTGCGGGGTCATGGCGAAGCCGGATGATGAGGGAAGAGTGAGGCGGAGAGGGAGAGAGGTGGATGGGCTCGGGCTGGCGGCGCAGAGAGGATGGAAGTGGATGTGGCTAGGGCCGGGGGATGCCATCCGGCTTAAATAGCCGGACTTTGTCCCTCGGGCGGCAAGCCGGAGCGGCACCACGCGGCGTTCACACCCTACCGGAGGAGACGCCCGTCGGACCGTCGGGTTTCCGGGTGTTTTCCTACGGGACCCCAACGCCAGTCCGGTCGCGCCCGAGCCGTCCCATATCCGCCCCAGATTTGGGCTGGATATGAGGGTTGCCGGTCAGGCGGGGCGTTTGTGACCCGTTTGAGGCACCCGTCTGGGTCGCATTTTCTTGACCGGCCACTGACCGGGACGTCCGCTCAGGCGTTTGAGGGGGGTTTGAGGAGCCCGGCTGGTAGATGGAGCATTATTGAGCGGCCAATATGGTGGGGGTAAGTTTGTACTGGCTTTCAGTTGAGTTGAGTTCCGGAAGCCAAAGAAAAGTAAGCACGTACACATGGATGTACAGTACGTACGTGGACAATATGCATTGCATGCAATGCACACACACCAGTCGAGCGCATCACCGGACTCAAACACAAGGACACAAGCATTATTGAACCAAAAGGGAAAAAAAAAATAGCACAGCGGGAGTCATTGCCGCCGACGAGCCTGGTCGCCCAGGAGCTAGCTGGTTTGTTGGCCTCGAGACCTCGTCATTTTAATTTTGGCCAAGTTGAGGGTTGGCCGGAGTTGAGTCGGCCAAGCTAAAACCAGACCCTCGGAGCCCGCCCTCCACAGCCTCGTCCACCATCTTCCCCATCTCCGGCGTCATGTGGCTGCTCCAATCCCCGACTACCCCCTTCCGGAAGTAAGCGTCACACTTGAGGCCCGCTGCCGTCCGCCCGTCCCGGTTCGCCTCCACGTTCTTGAGCTTTTCCATGCTGCACAGTTCCACGATGGCGCGCGCCACCCCGCGCTCCTCCTCCTCCGCCGAGAAGGCGCACCCCATGAACTCCGCCATGGTCCTGAGGCATCCCTCGGGGTCGCGGAGCATCTCCTCGTAGCTGAGGAACAGCACCTCGCCGGCGGCCCGGCGACTTGCCTCCCCGTACTCGACGACGTGCCGCCATTGCGGGCCGTACATGCAGCGTCCCGCGCAGAAGAGCTGCACGGCCTCCTGGAGCGGGAAGTGCTCCGCGTCGACGCCCAAGCTCTCCGACACCTTCCTGGTGAAGAGCCAGGAGGAGACGAGCGCGTCCTTGGGGTCCCGCCAGACGTAGACGACCCGGCTCCGAGTCCGAGTCCGACCGGCGGGGAGGAGGGAGAAGGGAAGGTGCGTGGCGAGCAGGGGCGGGGACGGGAGCGCCTCGAGCTCGGCCGCCACGGCGTCGACGTCGTTGTCGAGCGCGAAGCCGATGTCGAGGAACGGGACGCAGTCGTGCGGGTTGCGCCGCCGCAGCGGGTGGTCGTTGGGGGAGGGCGGGTGCGCGGAGCGTTGCGCCGTGGCGAAGGCGAGCGCCTTGAGCCACGTGGTGCCGGACTTGGGGAAGCTGGCGAGGAGCACGTCGTCCGGCCTCGGCGCGAACCGGCCGCGCGCCAGCACTGTCTCCGGCAGCCAGAAGCCGGCGTACTGGCGCAGCGCGAACGGCGGACAGCGCGTCTCCAGCGGCAGCTCCGCCAGCTCCGAGGGAGAAGCCATCGTACGTACTCTTCAGACCTCTGTGTGTGCGCGCTGAGAGTCAGGTTGATCGCAGACTAGACTATAAAGAAGATCTCATCTCATCTCATCTCATCGTGTGCGCTTGAGACATGCCACATGATCGAGTAGAGCATGCAGGAACAGTGTCTGCGGTGGATCTATGCGTGTGTGCGTGCTAGCTGCGCACTTAACTTGTGGCTTTACGTTTGTGCAAACGGGATCTAATTCTCGTCTCCACACATAAATTTGGAGGAGTGGTCCTCTCCTCTCCAAGGAAAAGCAACAAGAAAATGCATGGTGGTGCTGTGGTACCAAAGTCATCAAAGTGCCAGTGTATATGGCTATATGCTCAGCATGAAAATCATGGTGGCGCTGGGCGATGCTAGCTCTTTGTCCATGTCGATGGCGCAAAGCACTTGCTGGATGCTTCTCGATAGGCTTCTATATGAGAGTTCCTAGATATATATGGATGTGGCTAGGTCTCAGTTGACTCAGATTTAACTAAGTCTCAGTCAAGTGACATAGCATGTAAGAAAGAAGAAAAAAATTGAAGATTTTTTTTGCACGGATCTTAATGTAGATCTCACGAATATAGCATCGACTGTGACTTAACCAAATCTATGTCGACTGAGATGTAACAAGGCTGTTCCTAGATACGCATACTCACAGGTACCTCCATGGAGCTCGAGCTCCAAAATTTCATATATCTTCACATTTATATATCAATTTTGCTAAAACTCAGCTGACTGAGATTTAATCAAGTTTTGATCAGATTAGTGACCGTCATATATCTTCACATCCATATGGCTTTTTTTGTTTTCTGCTGCACTCCGAGCGGCCCATCAGGACGGGTGCAACGTGCTTCTTTCCCCTGGGTTATGTTGCTCCGTGAGCAGGATGGCCAAGGTTCTTTTCGTTTTGTTTCCTGAGCTTTTTTTTTGGTCTCCATATGTATGTCGACTGCCTTTTTTTATTCATTTGTTGTTTTTTTTTGACTTTTTTTTTACGAAAATGATCCAGCTCTATTATCAAAGTTCACCGGAGATACAAAGCATCTCAAACATAATAAAAATTACATCAAGATTCCGAGACCATCGAGCGACCAGGATCACCGCCAGAACGAGCCAGTCGATGACAGTCAGAAAGTCTTCATGCACATGCCCCTAAGGACCAGCGCCTTGGAGCCACAGTTATCGCCGTTGAACCCTTGAATAGATCTGATGCACCTGGCAACAAATCTCGCCACATGAGGAGAAACCCTAACCTCATCGCCTCAAAGAGACGGCATGAATCTACGCCGGAGCTCCGTCGACTATGTCCAGATGGACGAACTCGAGGAAGATCAAAGCCCGAAAAACAAACTCGAAGAAGGAGCGGCACCATCCTCCCGGGTCGCATCTGCGAGGACTAAAAGACCCACTGCCTAAACTACTAACCGAAGCGGAGGCACCTTTCTCTTCTTTTTGTTTTCATTTTCATTTACCTTTTGTATGTCTTTTGATTTTCCTATTCCTTTCTTCTCATTTTACTATTATTTGTACGTGTCCCATTTTCATTTTTCAGTATTGTTTCTTTCAATCATTTTTATTTTTTATTCATTCCTTTTAACCCAGTCTCAGTTGACTTCATAGCCATTAGAACGACGGTGCTTCAAAATTTGGACAATGGTGCTTTGTCATGTGTTTAATCGGCATGTTCTTTCTTTTTGATGGCAGGGGGACGTGATGAGCTGGGTGCCAGGGTTTTTTTGGTGACTGTTCGGCTCTTTTCGGGTTTATTTGTTTTTCTTAATCTGTTTTTCCTACTTCTTTATTTCCTTTTGTAAGGGTCAGATCAGTGACCGTCATATATCTTCACATCCATATGGATTTTTTTTTGTTTCTGCTGCATTTACTGAGAAAGGCTTTCGTCTCGTTTATATATAAAACAACCGCCACAAACATAACAAGGACACAAGCATTATTGAAACAAGGGTCGCCCAAGAGCTGGTGTCGGACGATTGGGGTTTGTTGGCCTCGAGACCTCGTCCTTCTCATTTTGGCAAAGTTTGAGGGTTGGCCGGAGTTGAATCGGCGAAGCTAAAACCAGACCCTCGGAGCCCGTCCTCCACAGCCTGGTCCACCATCTTCCCCATCTCCGGCGTCATGTGGCTGCTCCAATCCCCGACCACCCCCTTCCGGAAGAAGGCGTCGGCCTTGACGCCCGAACACGTCCGCCCCTTCCTGTTAGCATCCACGTTCTTGAGCTTCTCCATGCCACACAGCTCCGCGATGGCGCGGTCCACCCCTTGCTCGTCCTCCTCCGGGGAGAAGGCGCACCCCATGAACTCCGCCATCGCCCTCAAGTTGGCCACGGGGTCGCGGAGCATCTCCTCGTACCTGAGGAACAGGACCCTGTGCTCGTTCCGGCGGCTGAGGCTGGCCTCCCAGTACTCGACGATATGTCGCCACTGCGGGCAGCACAGGCCTCGCCCTGCGCAGAAGAGCTCGACGGCCTCCAGGAGCGAGAAGGACTCCGCGTCGACGCCCACGTTCTCTGACAACTTCCTGGTGAAGAGCCAGGAGGAGACGAGCGCGTCCTTGGGGTGCCGGCAGACGTACACGATCCGACCGGCAGCGGCGAGGCGTCCGGGGAGGAGGGAGAAGGGCAGATGCGTGGCGAGCAGGCGCGGGGACGGGAGCGCCTCGAGCTCGGCCGCCACGGCGTTGACGTCGTTGTCGAGCGCGAAGCCGATGTCGAGGAACGGGACGCAGTCGTGCGGGTTGCGCCGCCGCAGCGTGTGGTCGTTGGCGGAGGGCGGGTGCGCGGAGCGTTGCGCCGTGGCGAAGGCGAGCGCCTTGAGCGACGTGGTGCCGGACTTGGGGAAGCTGGCGAGGAGCACGTCGTCCGGCCTCGGCGCGAACCGGCCGCGCGCCGCCGGGAGACCGCGCGCCAGCACCGTCTCCGGCAGCCAGAAGCCGGCGTACTGGCGCAGCGCGAACGGCGGACAGCGCGTCTCAAGCGGCAGCTCCGCCAGCTCCGAGGGAGAAGCCATCGTACGTACTCTTCAGACCTCTGTGTGTGCGCGTTGAGAGTCAGGTCGATCGCAGACTAGACTATAAAGAAGATCTCATGTCATCTCATCTCATCGTGTGCGCTTGAGACATGCCACATGATCGAGTAGAGCATGCAGGAACAGTGTCTGCGGTGGATCTATGCGTGTGTGCGTGCTAGCTGCGCACTTAACTTATGGCTTTACGTTTGTGCAAACGGGATCTAATTCTCGTCTCCACACATAAATTTGGAGGAGTGGTCCTCTCCTCTCCAAGGTAAAGCAACAAGAAAATGCATGGTGGTGCTGTGGTACCAAAGTCATCAAAGTGCCAGTGTATATGGCTATATGCTCAGCATGAAAATCATGGTGGCGCTGGGCGATGCTAGCTCTTTGTCCATGTCGATGGCGCAAAGCACTTGCTGGATGCTTCTCGATAGGCTTCTATATGAGAGTTCCTAGATATATATGGATGTGGCTAGGTCTCAGTCGACTCAGATTTAACTAAGTCTCAGTCAAGTGACATAGCATGTAAGAAAGAAGAAAAAAATTGAAGAATTTTTTTGCACGGATCTTAATGTAGATCTCACGAATATAGCATCGACTGTGACTTAACCAAATCTATGTCGACTGAGATGTAACAAGGCTGTTCCTAGATACGCATACTCACAGGTACCTCCATGGAGCTCGAGCTCCAAAATTTCATATATCTTCACATTTATATATCAATTTTGCTAAAACTCAGCTGACTGAGATTTAATCAAGTTTTGATCAGATTAGTGACCGTCATATATCTTCACATCCATATGGCTTTTTTTGTTTTCTGCTGCACTCCGAGCGGCCCATCAGGACGGGTGCAACGTGCTTCTTTCCCCTGGGTTATGTTGCTCCGTGAGCAAGATGGCCAAGGTTCTTTTCGTTTTGTTTCCTGAGCTTTTTTTTTGGTCTCCATATGTATGTCGACTGCTTTTTTTTTTATTCATTTGTTGTTTTTTTTTTCACTTTTTTTTTTACGAAAATGATCCAGCTCTATTATCAAAGTTCACCGGAGATACAAAGCATCTCAAACATAATAAAAATTACATCAAGATTCCGAGACCATCGAGCGACCACGATCACCGCCAGAACGAGCCAGTCGATGACAGTCAGAAAGTCTTCATGCACATGCCCCTAAGGACCAGCGCCTTGGAGCCAGTGTTATCGCCGTTGAACCCTTGAATAGATCTGAATCACCTGGCAACAAATGTCGCCACATGAGGAGAAACCCTAACCTCATCGCCTCAAAGAGACGACAGGAATCTACGCCGGAGCTCCGTCGACTATGTCCAGATGGACGAACTCGAGGAAGATCAAAGCCCGAAAAACAAACTCGAAGAAGAAGCGGCGCCATCCGCCCGGGTCGCATCTGCGGGGACTAAAAGGCCCACTGCCTAAACTACTAACCGAAGCGGAGGCACCTTTCTCTTCTTTTTGTTTACATTTTCATTTACCTTTTGTATGTCTTTTGATTTTCTTATTCCTTTCTTCTCATTTTATTATTATTTGTACGTGTCCCATTTTCATTTTTCAGTATTGTTTCTTTCAATCCTTTTTATTTTTTATTCATTCCTTTTAACCCAGTCTCACTTGACTTCATAGCCATTAGAACGACGGTGCTTCAAAATTTGGACAATGCTGCTTTGTCATGTGTTTAATCGGCATGTTCTTTCTTTTTGATGGCAGGGAGACGTGATGAGCTGGGTGCCAGGGTTTTTTTGGTGACTGTTCGGCTTTTTTCGGGTTTATTTGTTTTTCTTAATCTGTTTTTCCTACTTCTTTATTTCCTTTTGTAAGGGTCAGATCAGTGACCGTCATATATCTTCACATCCATACGGCTTTTTTTTTTGTTTCTGCTGCATTTACTGAAAAAGGCTTTCGTCTCGTTTATATATAAAACAACCGCCACAAACATAACAAGGACACAAGCATTATTGAAACAAGGGTCGCCCAAGATCTGGTGTCGGACGATTGGGGTTTGTTGGCCTCGAGACCTCGTCCTTTTCATTTTGGCAAAGTTTGAGGGTTGGCCGGAGTTGAATCGGCGAAGCTAAAACCAGACCCTCGGAGCCCGTCCTCCACAGCCTGGTCCACCATCTTCCCCATCTCCGGCGTCATGTGGCTGCTCCAATCCCCGACCACCCCCTTCCGGAAGAAGGCGTCGGCCTTGACGCCCGAACACGTCCGCCCCTTCCTGTTAGCCTCCACGTTCTTGAGCTTCTCCATGCTACACAGCTCCGCGATGGTGCGGTCCACCCCTTGCTCCTCCTCCTCCCGGGAGAAGGCGCACCCCATGAACTCCGCCATCGCCCTCAAGTTGGTCACGGGGTCGCGGAGCATCTCCTCGTACCTGAGGAACAGGACCCTGTGCTCGTTCCGGCGGCTGAGGCTGGCCTCCCAGTACTCGACGACTTGTCGCCACTGCGGGCAGCACAGGCCGCGCCCCGCGCAGAAGAGCTCCACGGCCTCCAGGAGCGAGAAGGACTCCGCGTCGACGCCCACGTTCTCCGACAACTTCCTGGTGAAGAGCCAGGAGGAGACGAGCGCGTCCTTGGGGTGCCGGCAGACGTACACGATCCGACCGGCAGCGGCGAGGCGTCCGGGGAGGACGGAGAATTGCAGGTGCGTGGCGAGCAGGCGCGGGGACGGGAGCGCCTCGAGCTCGGCCGCCACGGCATCGACGTCGTTGTCGAGCGCGAAGCTGATGTCGAGGAACGGGACGCAGTCGTGCGGGTTGCGCCGCCGCAGCGGGTGGCCGTTGGCGGAGGGCGGGTGCGCGGAGCGTTGCGCCGTGGCGAAGGCGAGCGCCTTGAGCCACGTGGTGCCGGACTTGGGGAAGCTGGCGAGGAGCACGCCGTCCGGCCTCGGCGCGAACCGGCCGCAGGCCGCTGGGAGGCCGCGCGCCAGCACCGTCTCCGGCAGCCGGCGTACTGGCGCAGCGCGAACGGCGGACAGCGCGTCTCCAGCGGCAGCTCCGCCAGCTCCGAGGGAGAAGCCATCGTACGTACTCTTCAGACCTCTGTGTGTGCGCGCTGAGAGTCAGGTCGATCGCAGACTAGACTATAAAGAAGATCTCATCTCATCTCATCTCATCGTGTGCGTTTGAGACATGCCACATGATCGAGTAGAGCATGCAGGAACAGTGTCTGCGGTGGATCTATGCGTGTGTGCGTGCTAGCTGCGCACTTAACTTGTGGCTTTACGTTTGTGCAAACGGGATCTAATTCTCGTCTCCACACATAAATATGGAGGAGTTGTCCTCTCCTCTCCAAGGAAAAGCGACAAGAAAATGCATGGTGGTGCTGTGGTACCAAAGTCATCAAAGTGCCAGTGTATATGGTTATAGGCTCAGCATGAAAATCATGGTGGCGCTGGGCGATGCTAGCTATTTGTCCATGTCGATGGCGCAAAGCACTTGCTGGATGCTTCTCGATAGGCTTCTATATGAGACTTCCTAGATATATATGGATGTGGCTAGGTCTCAGCCGACTCAGATTTAAGTAAGTCTCAGTCAAATGACATAGCATGTAAGAAAGAAGAAAAAAATTGAAGAAAAAATTTGCACGGATCTCAATGTAGATCTCACGAATATAGCATCGACTGTGACTTACCCAAATCTATGTCGACTGAGATGTAACAAGGCTGTTCCTAGATACGCATACTCACAGGTGCCTCCATGGAGCTCGAGCTCCAAAATTTCATATATCTTCACATTTATATATCAATTTTGCTAAAACCCAGCTGACTGAGATTTAATAAAGTTTTGATCAGATTAGTGACCTTCATATATCTTCACATCCATATGGCTTTTTTTGTTTTCTGCTGCACTCCGAGCGGCCCATCAGGACGGGTGCAACGTCCTTCTTTCCCCTGGGTTATGTTGCTCCGTGAGCAGGATGGCCAAGGTTCTTTTCGTTTTGTTTCCTGAGCTTTTTTTTTGGTCTCCATATGTATGTCGACTGCCTTTTTTTATTCATTTGTTGTTTTTTTTTTACTATTTTTTTACGAAAATGATCCAGCTCTATTATCAAAGTTCACCGGAGATAAAAAGCATCTCAAACATAATAAAAATTACTTCGAGATTCCGAGAGCATCGAGCGACCACGATCACCGCCAGAACGAGCCAGTCGATGACAGTCAGAAATTCTTCATGCACATGCCCCTAAGGACCAGCGCCTTGGAGCCACAGTTATCGCCGTTGAACCCTTGAATAGATCTGAAGCACCTGGCAACAAATCTCGCCACATGAGGAGAAACCCTAACCTCATCGCCTCAAAGAGACGGCATGAATCTACGCCGGAGCTCCGTCGACTATGTCCAGATGGACGAACTCGAGGAAGATCAAAGCCCGAAAAACAAACTCGAAGAAGAAGCGGCGCCATCCTCCCGGGTCGCATCTGCGAGGACTAAAAGACCCACTGCCTAAACTACTAACCGAAGCGGAGGCACCTTTCTCTTCTTTTTGTTTTCATTTTCATTTACCTTTTGTATGTCTTTTGATTTTCCTATTCCTTTCTTCTCATTTTATTATTATTTGTACGTGTCCCATTTTCATTTTTCAGTATTGTTTCTTTCAATCCTTTTTATTTTTTATTCATTCCTTTTAACCCAGTCTCAGTTGACTTCATAGCCATTAGAACGACGGTGCTTCAAAATTTGGACAATGCTGCTTTGTCATGTGTTTAATCGGCATGTTCTTTCTTTTTGATGGCAGGGACACGTGATGAGCTGGGTGCCAGGTTTTTTTTGGTGACTGTTCGGTTTTTTTCGGGTTTATTTGTTTTTCTTAATCTGTTTTTCCTACTTCTTTATTTCCTTTTGTAAGGGTCAGATCAGTGACCGTCATATATCTTCACATCCATATGACTTTTTTTTTGTTTCTGCTGCATTTACTGAAAAAGGCTTTCGTCTCGTTTATATATAAAACAACCGCCACAAACATAACAAGGACACAAGCATTATTGAAACAAGGGTCGCCCAAGAGCTGGTGTCGGACGATTGGGGTTTGTTGGCCTCGAGACCTCGTCCTTTTCATTTTGGCAAAGTTTGAGGGTTGGCCGGAGTTGAATCGGCGAAGCTAAAACCAGACCCTCGGAGCCCGTCCTCCACAGCCTGGTCCACCATCTTCCCCATCTCCGGCGTCATGTGGCTGCTCCAATCCCCGACCACCCCCTTCCGGAAGAAGGCGTCGGCCTTGACGCCCGAACACGTCCGCCCCTTCCTGTTAGCCTCCACGTTCTTGAGCTTCTCCATGCTACACAGCTCCGCGATGGCGCGGTCCACCCCTTGCTCCTCCTCCTCCGGGGAGAAGGCGCACCCCATGAACTCCGCCATCGCCCTCAAGTTGGCGACGGGGCCGCGGAGCATCTCCTCGTACCTGAGGAACAGGACCCTGTGCTCGTTCCGGCGGCTGAGGCTGGCCTCCCAGTACTCGACGACGTGTCGACACTGCGGGCAGCACAGGCCGCGCCCCGCGCAGAAGAGCTCCACGGCCTCCAGGAGCGAGAAGGACTCCGCGTCGACGCCCACGTTCTCCGACAACTTCCTGGTGAAGAGCCAGGAGGAGACGAGCGCGTCCTTGGGGTGCCGGCAGACGTACACGATCCGACCGGCAGCGTCGAGGCGTCTGGGGAGGAGGGAGAAGGGCAGGTACGTGGCGAGCAGGCGCGGGGACGGGAGCGCCTCGAGCTCGGCCGCCACGGCGTCGACGTCGTTGTCGAGCGCGAAGCCGATGTCGAGGAACGGGACGCAGTCGTGCGGGTTGCGCCGCCGCAGCGTGTGGTCGTTGGCGGAGGGCGGGTGCGCGGAGCCTTGCGCCGTGGCGAAGGCGAGCGCCTTGAGCCATGTGGTGCCGGACTTGGGGAAGCTGGCGAGGAGCACGTCGTCCGGCCTCGGCGCGAACCGGCCGCGCGCCGCCGGGAGGCCGCGCACCAGCACCGTCTCCAGCAGCCAGAAGCCGGCGTACTGGCGCAGCGCGAACGGCGGACAACGCGTCTCAAGCGGCAGCTCCGCCAGCTCCGAGGGAGAAGCCATCGTACGTACTCTTCAGACCTCTGTGTGTGCGCGCTGAGAGTCAGGTCGATCGCAGACTAGACTATAAAGAAGATCTCATCTCATCTCATCTCATCGTGTGCGCTTGAGACATGCCACATGATCGAGTAGAGCATGCAGGAACAGTGTCTGCGGTGGATCTATGCGTGTGTGCGTGCTAGCTGCGCACTTAACTTATGGCTTTACGTTTGTGCAAACGGGATCTAATTCTCGTCTCCACACATAAATTTGGAGGAGTGGTCCTCTCCTCTCCAAGGAAAAGCAACAAGAAAATGCATGGTGGTGCTGTGGTACCAAAGTCATCAAAGTGCCAGTGTATATGGCTATATGCTCAGCTTGAAAATCATGGTGGCGCTGGGCGATGCTAGCTCTTTGTCCATGTCGATGGCGCAAAGCACTTGCTGGATGCTTCTCGATAGGCTTCTATATGAGAGTTCCTAGATATATATGGATGTGGCTAGGTCTCAGTCGACTCAGATTTAACTAAGTCTCAGTCAAGTGACATAGCATGTAAGAAAGAAGAAGAAAATTGAAGAATTTTTTTGCACGGATCTTAATGTAGATCTCACGAATATAGCATCGACTGTGACTTAACCAAATCTATGTCGACTGAGATGTAACAAGGCTGTTCCTAGATACGCATACTCACAGGTACCTCCATGGAGCTCGAGCTCCAAAATTTCATATATCTTCACATTTATATATCAATTTTGCTAAAACTCAGCTGACTGAGATTTAATCAAGTTTTGATCAGATTAGTGACCGTCATATATCTTCACATCCATATGGCTTTTTTTGTTTTCTGCTGCACTCCGAGCGGCCCATCAGGACGGGTGCAACGTGCTTCTTTCCCCTGGGTTATGTTGCTCCGTGAGCAGGATGGCCAAGGTTCTTTTCGTTTTGTTTCCTGAGCTTTTTTTTGGGTCTCCATATGTATGTCGACTGCCTTTTTATTATTCATTTGTTGTTTTTTTTTTACTTTTTTTTTACGAAAATGATCCAGCTCTATTATCAAAGTTCACCGGAGATACAAAGCATCTCAAACATAATAAAAATTACATCAAGATTCCGAGACCATCGAGCGACCACGATCACCGCCAGAACGAGCCAGTCGATGACAGTCAGAAAGTCTTCATGCACATGCCCCTAAGGACCAGCGCCTTGGAGCCACAGTTATCGCCGTTGAACCCTTGAATAGATCTGAAGCACCTGGCAACAAATCTCGCCACATGAGGAGAAACCCTAACCTCATCGCCTCAAAGAGACGGCAGGAATCTACGCCGGAGCTCCGTCGACTATGTCCAGATGGACGAACTCGAGGAAGATCAAAGCCCGAAAAACAAACTCGAAGAAGAAGCGGCGCCATCCTCCCGGGTCGCATCTGCGAGGACTAAAAGACCCACTTCCTAAACTACTAACCGAAGCGGAGGCACCTTTCTCTTCTTTTTGTTTTCATTTTCATTTACCTTTTGTATGTCTTTTGATTTTCCTATTCCTTTCTTCTCATTTTATTATTATTTGTACGTGTCCCATTTTCATTTTTCAGTATTGTTTCTTTCAATCATTTTTATTTTTTATTCATTCCTTTTAACCCAGTCTCAGTTGACTTCATAGCCATTAGAACGACGGTGCTTCAAAATTTGGACAATGCTGCTTTGTCATGTGTTTAATCGGCATGTTCTTTCTTTTTGATGGCAGGGAGACGTGATGAGCTGGGTGCCAGGGTTTTTTTGGTGACTGTTCGGCTCTTTTCAGGTTTATTTGTTTTTCTTAATCTGTTTTTCCTACTTCTTTATTTCCTTTTGTAAGGGTCAGATCAGTGACCGTCATATATCTTCACATCCATATTGCTTTTTTTTTGTTTCTGCTGCATTTACTGAGAAAGGCTTTCGTCTCGTTTATATATAAAACAACCGCCACAAACATAACAAGGACACAAGCATTATTGAAACAAGGGTCGCCCAAGAGCTGGTGTCGGACGATTGGGGTTTGTTGGCCTCGAGACCTCGTCCTTTTCATTTTGGCAAAGTTTGAGGGTTGGCCGGAGTTGAATCGGCGAAGCTAAAACCAGACCCTCGGAGCCCGTCCTCCACAGCCTAGTCCACCATCTTCCCCATCTCCGGCGTCATGTGGCTGCTCCAATCCCCGACCACCCCCTTCCGGAAGAAGGCGTCGGCCTTGACGCCCAAACACGTCCGCCCCTTCCTGTTAGCCTCCACGTTCTTGAGCTTCTCCATGCCACACAGCTCCGCGATGGCGCGGTCCACCCCTTGCTCCTCCTCCTCCGGGGAGAAGGCGCACCCCATGAACTCCGCCATCGCCCTCAAGTTGGCCACGGGGTCGCGGAGCATCTCCTCGTACCTGAGGAACAGGACCCTGTGCTCGTTCCGGCGGCTGAGGCTGGCCTCCCAGTACTCGACGACGTGTCGCCACTACGGGCAGCACAGGCCTCGCCCTGCGCAGAAGAGCTCCACGGCCTCCAGGAGCGAGAAGGACTCCGCGTCGACGCCCACGTTCTCCGACAACTTCCTGGTGAAGAGCCAGGAGGAGACGAGCGCGTCCTTGGGGTGCCGGCAGACGTACACGATCCGACCGGCAGCGGCGAGGCGTCCGGGGAGGAGGGAGAAGGGCAGGTGCGTGGCGAGCAGGCGCGCGGATGGGAGCGCCTCGAGCTCGGCCGCCACGGCGTCGACGTCGTTGTCGAGCGCGAAGCCGATGTCGAGGAACGGGACGCAGTCGTGCGGGTTGCGCCGCCGCAGCGTGTGGTCGTTGGCGGAGGGCGGGTGCGCGGAGCGTTGCGCCGTGGCGAAGGCGAGCGCCTTGAGCGACGTGGTGCCGGACTTGGGGAAGCTGGCGAGGAGCACGTCGTCCGGCCTCGGCGCGAACCGGCCGCGCGCCGCCAGGAGGCCGCGCGCCAGCACCGTCTCCGGCAGCCAGAAGCCGGCGTACTGGCGCAGCGCGAACGGCGGACAGCGCGTCTCAAGCGGCAGCTCCGCCAGCTCCGAGGGAGAAGCCATCGTACGTACTCTTCAGACCTCTGTGTGTGCGCGCTGAGAGTCAGGTCGATCGCAGACTAGACTATAAAGAAGATCTCATCTCATCTCATCTCATCGTGCGCGCTTGAGACATGCCACATGATCGAGTAGAGCATGCAGGAACAATGTCTGCGGTGGATCTATGCGTGTGTGCGTGCTAGCTGCGCACTTAACTTATGGCTTTACGTTTGTGCAAACGGGATCTAATTCTCGTCTCCACACATAAATTTGGAGGAGTGGTCCTCTCCTCTCCAAGGAAAAGCAACAAGAAAATGCATGGTGGTGCTGTGGTACCAAAGTCATCAAAGTGCCAGTGTATATGGCTATATGCTCAGCATGAAAATCATGGTGGCGCTGGGCGATGCTAGCTCTTTGTCCATGTCGATGGCGCAAAGCACTTGCTGGATGCTTCTCGATAGGCTTCTATATGAGAGTTCCTAGATATATATATGGATGTGGCTAGGTCTCAGTCGACTCAGATTTAACCAAGTCTCAGTCAAGTGACATAGCATGCAAGAAAGGAGAAAAAAATTGAAGAAAAAATTTGCACGGATCTCAATGTAGATCTCATGAATATAGCATCGACTGTGACTTAACCAAATCTATGTCGACTGAGATGTAACAAGGCTGTTGCTAGATACGCATACTCACAGGTGCCTCCATGGAGCTCGAGCTCCAAAATTTCATATATCTTCACATTTATATATAAAATTTGCTAAAACTCAGCTGACTGAGATTTAATCAAGTTTTGATCAGATTAGTGACCGTCATATATCTTCACATCCATATGGCTTTTTTTGTTTTCTGCTGCACTCCGAGCGGCCCATCAGGACGGGTGCAACGTGCTTCTTTCCCCTGGGTTATGTTGCTCCATGAGCAGGATGGCCAAGGTTCTTTTCGTTTTGTTTCCTGAGCTTTTTTTTTGGTCTCCATATGTATGTCGACTGCTTTTTTTTTATTCATTTGTTGTTTTTTTTTGACTTTTTTTTACGAAAATGATCCAGCTCTATTATCAAAGTTCACCGGAGATACAAAGCATCTCAAACATAATAAAACTTACATCAAGATTCCGAGACCATCGAACGACCACGATCACCGCCAGAACGAGCCAGTCGATGACAGTCAGAAAGTCTTCATGCACATGCCCCTAAGGACCGGCGCCTTGGAGCCACAGTTATCGCCGTTGAACCCTTGAATAGATCTGAAGCACCTGGCAACAAATCTCGCCACATGAGGAGAAACCCTAACCTCATCGCCTCAAAGAGACGGCAGGAATCTACGCCGGAGCTCCGTCGACTATGTCCAGATGGACGAACTCGAGGAAGATCAAAGCCCGAAAAACAAACTCGAAGATGAAGCGGCGCCATCCGCCCGGGTCGCATCTGCGAGGACTAAAAGACCCACTGCCTAAACTACTAACCGAAGCGGAGGCACCTTTCTCTTCTTTTTGTTTTCATTTTCAATTACCTTTTGTATGTGTTTTGATTTTCTTATTCCTTTCTTCTCATTTTATTATTATTTGTACGTGTCCCCTTTTCATTTTTCAGTATTGTTTCTTTCAATCCTTTTTATTTTTTATTCATTCCTTTTAACCCAGTCTCAGTTGACTTCATAGCCATTAGAACGACGGTGCTTCAAAATTTGGACAATGCTGCTTTGTCATGTGTTTAATCGGCATGTTCTTTCTTTTTGATGGCAGGGAGACGTGATGAGCTGGGTGCCAGGGTTTTTTTGGTGACTGTTCGGCTTTTTTCGGGTTTATTTGTTTTTCTTAATCTGTTTTTCCTACTTCTTTATTTCCTTTTGTAAGGGTCAGATCAATGACCGTCATATATCTTCACATCCATATGGCTTTTTTTTTGTTTCTGCTGCATTTACTGAGAAAGGCTTTCGTCTCGTTTATATATAAAACAACCGCCACAAACATAACAAGGACACAAGCATTATTGAAACAAGGGTCACCCAAGAGCTGGTGTCGGATGATTGGGGTTTGTTGGCCTCGAGACCTCGTCCTTTTCATTTTGGCAAAGTTTGAGGGTTGGCCGGAGTTGAATCGGCGAAGCTAAAACCAGACCCTCGGAGCCCGTCCTCCACAGCCTGGTCCACCATCTTCCCCATCTCCGGCGTCATGTGGCTGCTCCAATCCCCGACCACCCCCTTCCGGAAGAAGGCGTCGGCCTTGACGCCCGAACACGTCCGCCCCTTCCTGTTAGCCTCCACGTTCTTGAGCTTCTCCATGCTACACAGCTCCGCGATGGCGCGGTCCACCCCTTGCTCCTCCTCCTCCGGGGAGAAGGCGCACCCCATGAACTCCGCCATCGCCCTCAAGTTGGTCACGGGGTCGCGGAGCATCTCCTCGTACCTGAGGAACAGGACCCTGTGCTCGTTCCGGCGGCTGAGGCTGGCCTCCCAGTACTTGACGACGTGTCGCCACTGCGGGCAGCAAAGGCCGCGCCCCGTGCAGAAGAGCTCCACGGCCTCCAGGAGCGAGAAGGACTCCGCGTCGACGCCCACGTTCTCCGACAACTTCCTGGTGAAGAGCCAGGAGGAGACGAGCGCGTCCTTGGGGTGCCGGCAGACGTACACGATCCGACCGGCAGCGGCGAGGCGTCCGGGGAGGAGGGAGAAGGGCAGGTGCGTGGCGAGTAGGCGCGGGGACGGGAGCGCCTCGAGCTCGGCCGCCACGGCGTTGACGTCGTTGTCGAGCGCGAAGCCGATGTCGAGGAACGGGACGCAGTCGTGCGGGTTGCGCCGCCGCATCGGGTGGACGTTGGCGGAGGGCGGGTGCGCGAAGCGTTGCGCCGTGGCGAAGGCGAGCGCCTTGAGCCACGTGGTGCCGGACTTGGGGAAGCTGGCTAGGAGCACGTCGTCCGGCCTCGGCGCGAACCGGCCGCGCGCCGCCGGGATGCCGCGCGCCAGCACTGTCTCCGGCAGCCAGAAGCCGGTGTACTGACGCAGCGCGAATGGCGGACAGCGCGTCTCCAGCGGCAGCTCCGCCAGCTCCGAGGGAGAAGCCATCGTACGTACTCTTCAGACCTCTGTGTGTGCGCGCTGAGAGTCAGGTTGATCTCATCTCATCTCATCTCATCGTGTGCGCTTGAGACATGCCACATGATCGAGTAGAGCATGCAGGAACAGTGTCTGCGATGGATCTATGCGTGTGTGCGTGCTAGCTGCGCACTTAACTTGTGGCTTTACGTTTGTGCAAACGGGATCTAATTCTCGTCTCCACACATAAATTTGGAGGAGTGGTCCTCTCCTCTCCAAGGAAAAGCAACAAGAAAATGCATGGTGGTGCTGTGGTACCAAAGTCATCAAAGTGCCAGTGTATATGGCTATATGCTCAGCATGAAAATCATGGTGGCGCTGGGCGATGCTAGCTCTTTGTCCATGTCGATGGCGCAAAGCACTTGCTGGATGCTTCTCGATAGGCTTCTATATGAGAGTTCCTAGATATATATGGATGTGGCTAGGTCTCAGTCGACTCAGATTTAACCAAGTCTCAGTCAAGTGACATAGCATGTAAGAAAGAAGAAAAAAATTGAAGATTTTTTTTGCACGGATCTCAATGTAGATCTCACGAATATAGCATCGACTGTGACTTAACCAAATCTATGTCGACCGAGATGTAACAAGGCTGTTCCTAGATACGCATACTCATGGGTGCCTCCATGGAGCTCGAGCTCCAAAATTTCATATATCTTCACATTTATATATCAATTTTGCTAAAACTCAGCTGACTGAGATTTAATCAAGTTTTGATCAGATTAGTGACCGTCATATATCTTCACATCCATATGGCTTTTTTTGTTTTCTTCGGCACTCCGAGCGGCCCATCAGGACGGGTGCAACGTGCTTCTTTCCCCTGGGCTATGTTGCTCCGTGAGCAGGATGGCCAAGGTTCTTTTCGTTTTGTTTCCTGAGCTTTTTTTTTGGTCTCCATATGTATGTCGATTGCTTTTTTTTTATTCATTTGTTGTTGTTTTTTTGACTTTTTTTTTACGAATGTGATCCAGCTCTATTATCAAAGTTCACCGGAGATACAAAGCATCTCAAACATAATAAAACTTACATCAAGATTCTGAGACCATCGAGCGACCACGATCACCGCCAGAACGAGCCAGTCGATGACAGTCAGAAAGTCTTCATGCACATGCCCCTAAGGACCAGCGCCTTGGAGCCACAGTTATCGCCGTTGAACCCTTGAATAGATCTGAAGCACCTGGCAACAAATCTCGCCACATGAGGAGAAACCCTAACCTCATCGCCTCAAAGAAACGGCAGGAATCTACGCCGGAGCTCCGTCGATTATGTCCAGATGGACGAACTCGAGGAAGATCAAAGCCCGAAAAACAAACTCGAAGAAGAAGCGGCGCCATCCGCCCGGGTCGCATCTGCGAGGACTAAAAGACCCACTGCCTAAACTACTAACCGAAGCGGAGGCACCTTTCTCTTCTTTTTGTTTTCATTTTCATTTACCTTTTGTATGTCTTTTGATTTTCCTATTCCTTTCTTCTGATTTTATTATTATTTGTATGTGTCCCATTTTCATTTTTCAGTATTGTTTCTTTCAATCCTTTTTATTTTTTATTCATTCCTTTTAACCCAGTCTCAGTTGACTTCATAGCCATTAGAACGACGGTGCTTCAAAATTTGGACAATGCTGCTTTGTCATGTGTTTAATCGGCATGTTCTTTCTTTTTGATGGCAGGGAGACGTGATGAGCTGGGTGCCAGGGTTTTTTTGGTGACTGTTCGGCTTTTTTCGGGTTTATTTGTTTTTCTTAATCTGTTTTTCCTACTTCTTTATTTCCTTTTGTAAGGGTCAGATCAGTGACCGTCATATATCTTCACATCCATATAGCTTTTTTTTTGTTTCTGCTGCATTTACTGAAAAAGGCTTTCGTCTCGTTTATATATAAAACAACCGCCACAAACATAACAAGGACACAAGCATTATTGAAACAAGGGTCGCCCAAGAGTTGGTGTCGGACGATTGGGGTTTGTTGGCCTCGAGACCTCGTCCTTTTCATTTTGGCAAAGTTTGAGGGTTGGCCGGAGTTGAATCGGCGAAGCTAAAACCAGACCCTCGGAGCCCGTCCTCCACAGCCTGGTCCACCATCTTCCCCATCTCCGGCGTCATGTGGCTGCTCCAATCCCCGACCACCCCCTTCCGGAAGAAGGCGTCGGCCTTGACGCCCGAACCCGTCCGCCCCTTCCTGTTAGCCTCCACGTTCTTGAGCTTCTCCATGCAACACAGCTCCGCGATGGCGCGGTCCACCCCTTGCTCCTCCTCCTCCGGGGAGAAGGCGCACCCCATGAACTCCGCCATCGCCCTCAAGTTGGCCACGGGGTCGCGGAGCATCTCCTCGTACCTGAGGAACAGGACCCTGTGCTCGTTCCGGCGGCTGAGGCTGGCCTCCCGGTACTCGACGACGTGTCGCCACTGCGGGCAGCACAGGCCGCGCCCCGCGCAGAAGAGCTCCACGGCCTCCAGGAGCGAGAAGGACTCCGCGTCGACGCCCACGTTCTCCGACAACTTCCTGGTGAAGAGCCAGGACGAGACGAGCGCGTCCTTGGGGTTCCGGCAGACGTACACGATCCGACCGGCACTGGCGAGGCGTCCGGGGAGGAGGGAGAAGGGCAGGTGCGTGGCGAGTAGGCGCGGGGAACAGAACGCAGTCGTGCGGGCTGCGGCGGCGGAGCGGGTGGTCATGGGCGGACGGCGGGTGCGCGGCGCGGCGCGCGGTGGCGAAGGCGAGGGCCTTGAGCCAGGTGGTGCCCGACTTGGGGAAACTGGCGAGGAGCACGTCGTCCGGCCTCGGCGCGAACCGGTCGCGCGCCACCGGGAGGCCGCGCGGCAGCGTCACCTCCGGCAGCCAGAAGCCGGCGTACTGGCGCAGCGCGAACAGCGGGTACCGCGTTTCCAGCGGCAGCTCCGCCATCTCCGACGCAAAGCCGTCGTCATGAGCTGAATCCATGGTACTGAGACCTTGAGAGCGCGGGTCGATGGCAGAATGCAGATATATCTCATCTCGTCATGTGCGCGCGCTTGTTGAGATGAGACATGCCATACGTCTGTGTGATTATGGAGATCTCATCCGCACACATTAATTTGGAGCAAAAGCAGCAGGAAGATATTGGTGGCGTTGTGGTACCACATTCATCAAAGTGCCAGCGTGTCTCGTGTGATCATGATAAGAGCATCTCCAAGGGCATTTACGTAATTTGAGCCCCCATATGTCCGTGAACATATTACAAACCAGAAGCTCTAAAGGCCAACTCCAAGACCTCAAACGGACGTCTGTTTTGTCCAGATTTTGTCCGTTTGGATAGAGCAATGGGGCGGCGTCCGCCCTTTCCTGGATGCGCTGGCCGTGCACCCAACGCGCGGACGCATCTGGTCCGCCACGGCCGGATGGAGCCCCTATGTATACATTTTTCGAACTATACACATTGTAAATAGTTTTACAACCAAATAAATCAAACATTGCAAATAGTTTTATAATCAAATAGTTCCACATCCGAATAAAAACACAATCAAATAGTTTTACAACCCAATCAAAATTGTCTTGAATACATGAAAAGGAAATGAACCAATACATCTACTAGTTGCCAATGTGAGTCCACATGTGCTCAACAAAATCATCTTGGAGCTGCATATGAGTATGCCAATCACGCATTTCACGATGGAATTTGGTGAACTGTTCAAACGTTGTCGGTTCTTGGTGCTCAGACTCAACATTTTCACCCTGAAAATCAAACCCTTGATCGTAGATGCTGTCATCACGCTCATCCTTCACGATCATGTTGTGCATGATCACACAAGCAGTCATCACCTCCCACAGCTTCTCGATGCTCCATGTCAGTGCAGGGTGTCGAACGACACCCCATCGAGATTGAAGCACACCAAAAGCACGCTCCACATCCTTCCTACCACTCTCTTGCATTTGGGCAAATCTCTGTCTTTTCTCTCCTTGCGGATTGGGTATTGTCTTCACAAGAGTTGACCACTGAGGATAGACACCATCAGCTAGGTAGTATCCCTTGTTGTAATGGTGGCCATTGATCTTAAAGTTGACCTCCGGAGAGCGGCCTTCAGCAAGCCTTGCGAACACCGGAGAACGCTGAAGCACATTGATATCATTGTGAGAACCAGTCATGCCGAAGAAAGAATGCCATATCCAAAGATCTTGTGAAGCCACCGCTTCTAGTATGACAGTGGCACCTTTGACGTGGGACCCCATCGTCAGTCCTATGTGGCGGGCGCGCCCGGGCGCCCCCATATCCGCCCCATATTTGGGCTGGATATGAGGGGTGCCGGTCAGCCTGGGCGTTTGAGGCCCGTTTGAGGCGTCCATCTGGGTTAGATTTTCGTGACCGGGCAGCCCGCCGGGCGTTTGAGGAGTGTTTGGGGTGCCTGGCTGTAGACGCTCTTAGCTCTATGATGATGGGTGGTGCCAGGTTTTTGCCCCATGGTACTGTGCGGTTGCTCCGAACTCACTACTTTCCCTTTCTTGTCCCCTGTTCTTTTGGTTAGTCGAATTTTATATTTTCGTTATGCAAATTAATGGAAAGGGGTCCATGTAGAAGAATCGATCTATTCCTTCCCCTCCCTTGACCGCTGTTGGTAGGCCGAAGCTTTGTTCTCTCTAGGCTCTGTCGGTGAGCACGTAGACTCTCCTCCCATCTGCATGCTACTCCGGCGTCCAGCGACTGGGGGGGGGGGGGGGGGGGGAGTTCCGCGGCCTCCGTCCAGCTAATAGTTTAGGTTATTGTTTTTTTAGTACTCCTAGGGGCCGTTGTGGCAGATGGTGGCGCTTCATTTTTGAATTGGTCTTTCGGGCTCCGATACTCCTCGAGTTCGCCCGTCGGGACGTAGTCAACGGAACTCCGGCGTAGAGTCCTACTGTCTGCTTACGGTGATGTTAGTGTTTTTGTCGTGCGTGCAAGACGACAAGATTTGCTGTCAAACACTTCGTAAAAGGCGTCAATGTTGGGTAAAAACATTTTGTGTTGGGTAAAAACTCGGTTGGCCGTTTGCTCGTAAGTCCGCACCCACCGTAGACAGATAACCTTCATAGATCTAATCATGTGGGTTTTGCGTTCGGAAAGTAGCCACTACTCTCGGGTGTACTACACCGAGTTTAGAAAAACCTTAAAAAATGTGTTCAAATCAACTCCAAAAAATCTGAAAATTTAAGACATCAAACCTTATCAAATGTTCGAGCTTCTTGCAAATTTTCAGCTAAAAATAACATCGGAGGAGCTCCCACTAAAAAAAAACAAAATCAATGACCCGAGAGTAGAACATCCACTCTCTTAATCTCTTTTGCATTGACTTTGAACGAACGTGCCTAGCTAGTTTAAGAAGCGAGGAATATGCTGCACACCGTGCCGTGAGCTTGACCAAGCTATATAGCTAGCATTGAAAACCTTGGTTAATTACCTTAGCAATGGTGCTTAGGGTTCTCCTCCTGCTGCTCCTGGCCGGCCTCGCCGGCTCCAGCCCTCCGCCGGAGCCTGTGGTCTGTGCTCACGGCACGTCCGACTGCACTGTCTCCAACGCGTACAGCTCCTTCCCGGACCGCACCGTCTGCCGCGCGGCCAACGCCACCTTCCCGCGCACCGAGAAGTAGCTGATCGCCGCCGTGGCAGCCGCCGCGGCAGCCAAGCGCAAGGTGAAGGTGGCCACCAAGCACTCCCACAGCTTCGCCAAGCTGGCCTGCCCCGGCGGCAGCGATGGCACCATCATAAGCACGGAGCGGCTCAACCGGGTGGCAAGCGTCGACGTCGCCAAGGGGCTTATGACGGTGGAAAGCGGCATGGTGCTCCGGGACCTCATCCAGGCGGCCGCCGCGAAAGGGCTCGCGCGCGCTGCCGCACTCGCCGTACTGGTCGGGGCTCACCATCGGGGGCCTGCTGGCCACGGGCGCGCACGGCAGTTCGCTCAAGGGCAAGGGCAGCGCCGTGCACGAGTACGTGGTCGGGATGAGGATCGTCACGCCGGCGCCGGCCAGCCAAGGGTTCGCGGTGGTACGGGAGCTCTGCGCCGACCATCCTGACCTCGACGCCGCCAAGGTCTCCCTCGGCGTCCTTGGCGTCGTTTCCCAGGTACGTGAAAAGTGCAACTTGTGTGCATAACTAGGGGGCAATAGGCATACAAAACAGATTGCACTTTCCGAAAAGTGGTATTTTTACAACGATGAAATCTCGAAATTACAACTTATGCATGGATAAATAGTATTCCCTCCGTCCCATAATATAAGAACGCTCTAATATTATGGGATGGCGGGAGTGGTACATATAACAACCCGGTTGCACTTTTTTAATAGAGTAGTTGCACATTTTTAGAAAAAAAATAAGTGCAACTTCAGCATTACAAAAAGTGCACATTATCGAGTTGCACATTTGAATGTGTAACCAATTGCACATTTCACTAATGTCCAGATTTAATATTACAAAAGTGATAGCATAAAAAAAGCAAATTAAATTCCCATGTGATATATTTAAAATATACCTAGAACAAAGAAAATCAATTAAATATAACAACCCGGTTTGCACTTTTTAAATAGAGTAGTTGCACATTTTTAGAAAAAAAAGGGTGCAACTTTAGCATTACAAAAAGTTCACATCAACCGAGTTGCACATTTGAACGTGTAACCAATTGCACATTTCATTAGTGTCCAGATTTAATATTACAAAAGTGCAAATAGCATAAAAAATAGCAAATTAAATTCCCATGTGATGTATTTAAAATATAACTAGAACAAAAAAATCAATAATAGTTGGAAATAATGTTGGAGGATTATTCAATGGAACTAAGCAAAACAAATATGTGCAACTCTAGTGTATCAAAAAAGTGGAAACGTGACGAAAAAATGTAACATCCCCAGATCTTAACTCTGTCATTAAGCTAATTAAATTGCCATGTCATCATGATCATCCTAAATAAATTGCATCTAGGAAATAATCCAACTCAAATTCAAATACAAAATACAAGTCAAATAATTACTTCTTCAAATAATTAAACAAAATAGTTTATAATATTGCAAATAATCCCAGAGCATTTATAAAAATAAACCCAACATTATTTGAATTCCCAAATTGACCCTAGCAACCAAAACAGTGGACCAGTTGCAATTTAAATGAGCCTTTTCAATTTCTAAAAATAGTTAAACAATTCCAAATGCTCTGGAACTTTTTGTGCACACCCAAAATATTACTTTGTATTTATGTGACAATTTTCACCATTTACAAAAATCATTTGGTGGCTCTACTTAATGCAAAACAGAAAGAGTTTGTAGAAACAGAAAAAGAAAAAGAGAAAAGAAAAAGAAAATGCAGAAGCCCCACTGTTGCATTGGGCTTTAGGTCAACAGTGCCGGCCCAGCCCGTTAACCCCGGTTGTCCCTAACCTCTCTCTCTCCCCGTGTGTGTCGCGCGCGCACGCGCCGGACGCCGATGCAACCGGGCGATGGGCGACACCGCGACGCTGCTGTAGCTGTGGGTGGCTACTAAGCCTCGTCCCGACCCCGCGGACAACCCTAATCCCCCTTTCTCCCTCTCTGCGCGTCGCCCCCTTCCTCACCGAACACAACCGTCACCGCCGCCCGCCATTGCCATGGCCACTGGCAAGCCCTCGCCGTCCCGAGGTGTCCGGGAGGACCCTCGTCGTCATCCACGTCGCCTGCGCCCACTGGATGGACCCGAGCCACCGCATCGACGCCGCTCGTGATCTCTTCTTCCTCGGCATCACCGAGCCTCGCCGCCGTCGATCCCCTGCTCTGCAGCTACTAAACCCCTCGTCGGGCCTTCCTTGAGCCCTCTCGGTGAGCACTCAACGTTTTCCCCCTCCTAGCCGTCGTCCATTTCCCCTAGCGCGCTCACCCATGCGTCCGAGCTCTGGCCGTCGCCATGGAAGCGAGCTTCGTGCTCCCAGTGCCGCTCCAGTCGAACCAGTGGCCCAGGCGTGCTCCTGATGAGACGTAGCGACCGCCTACCCCTTTTGATTGGTCGATAGCGAACCGCAGCCGAGCGCCCGAACAGGTCCGAACCCCGGCGTCCGCCTCGCTCGACGCCGGCGACGCTTCCGACCTCCCCTGGACCAACCACCGCCACCAGATGATGCGGGCCACTTCCAGCTTTCGAACGCGCCGTTCCGCGCTTCGATCTGTGGCCGGACGGTCGTTTTCGAGACCTGCCGCCGCGCTGGGTGGTCGCCGGCGGCTAAACGCCGGCCGGCTGACGTGTCCGGCGTGTAGGAGATATGCCCTAGAGACAATAATAAATGTTATTGTTTATCTCCATGTTCATAATTATGTTTATGTTCCATGCTATAACTGCTATGGTTCTCGAGTCTACAATAACCACGAGGCTCAGAGGAAGACTCATATGCACGTGTGGAATAATAAACGGTAAAATGTATTCCTAGTCTGGCCTCTAAGACTGGCTCAAGTGTTGCATGATGGTTCTGTTTTCCTGATCATGGGCATGACTATGCCGGCAGCTTTGAGGGCACAATGTTAGGAGAACACTTGTGTTGAATCGACCCGAATTGATGTTATGCTATGAGATACATTCGTCACAAGTTAATGGTTAATAACACAGAGAAAGTTAACGTTTGCATAATTCCTTAGACCATGAGAGTATCGAGTTTCTTCATGCTTGCTTCATGAACTTTGGGGTTTGTTAAACGTCATCCGTAAATGGGTGGCTATTACGGCGGCTTACGGGTTCATGGAAAAGTGTGTCAAGGGACTTGATAGCTCAAGATTGGGATTTGCTCCTCCGACGATGGAGAGATATCTCTGGGCCCTCTCGGTGTTACGGTATCCATCATCGTCTAGCCAGACACAATGTGATTTGATCACGGGGATGCCGGAACACGGGTACGAGAAAAGAGAACAAAACCGGTAACGAGGTAACTGGCATTGTGGACAAGTGTTGATCCACGGGGATGCCGATGATTCTCACCTCGGGTATTTGTAACATATCGCGAAGCAACAGGAATATCACACGGCAACTGGAGGTTCACTCGAATATTTATTCGTGTGGGTATAGGGGTCAATATGGGTGCCCACGGCTCCGATGTTGATCATTGATCGGAAAGAGTTCCGGTCATGTCTATGCTTCACCGAACCTATAGGGTCACACGCTTAAGGGTCATCTATCTGCTGAATACTAGACAGGGAGTCTGAGAGAAAGTCACCGGAAAAGTTTCGGAGACAACGGAAAAGTTCCGGAGAGAGAACACCGGAATAGTTTCGGTAAAACTAAAAAGTTGTTTCAGGGTATACCATTGAGTCAAATTGGTTTCGGCACACGTCTGGAAATTCTTGGAGGGTGCGAGAATTGTTCTGGAAACTTCTGGGATTTTTCCGGGATAAAAACCGGAAATGTTGCGGAGCTGCCGGAACCGGTTTGGTTGCTTTTCGCAGATGAAAATCACTAATCCGGAATTGTTTCGGAACGCGTCCAAAATTATTTTAGTGGGTACTGGAATTATTCTAAGACCCACAAAAATATTTTCGGATTTAACGGTCGCGGAAAAATGTTTCCGTGAATTGTTAAAGTGCTTTTTGGGTGGCTTCTTGGAGAAGCCACCTTGAGGGCCTTGGTATTTTTCCCCTTGGCTTCTTGGAGAAGCCACCCTTGGGCTTGGCCTATAAATAGGGGTGGAGGGGGCTGCCTAAAGACTCACTCTTTCTCACATACACATGCCATTGCAATGATTTGGCTTCTTCTCTCCCTCCCCGTGAAATAGTTTCGTAGAGCCGAAAGGCTGTCTGGGTTCCGGTGGGAACTAGTTCTGGACGGCGAAGCCCTGCCGGATAGATGACACCGTATGTGTGCAACCCCGTAGAGAGGTTGTAGGTTCGATCTTTTTGCCCGAGGGGTTGTTCGAGAGTGCCTCCTGAAGGGTTGTCCGAGTGACCGTCTGAGTTTCGAGTGTCCTCCCGAAGGGCTGTCCGAGTGACCATCCGAGTTTCGAGCGTCCTCCCGAAGGGCTGTCCGTGACACCGTCTGAGGGACTGTCCGACTGCCTCCTGGAGGGCTGTCCGAGGGGCAGACGAGGGAGAACATCCTCATGGTTGGGAGGTTGTAAAATCCTAGCTGCGGGGATCTGCACCAACGATCTACATCGACTCTACTTCTGCTGCGCTATGAGTCGGTAACGAAAAGATCAAACCTTGTATGCAGTCTCCATAGTGGTCCTGGGCTGGTGCGTAGGTCGGAAATTTTTTGTTTTCTGCTGCGTTCCCCTACAGTAGCATCATGAGCCGTGCTATGCGTAGATGCAGGTTACGATCTAGAATACATAGAGATGTATGCGTGTTGCACAATATAATTTGTAGTAGATGAGTTCTACTGCTGATAATTATTTGTGCGGGTAGCAGATGAAATCTGTTACCCAATGTTCTTGTTGCTTCCCTGGAATTTGCATATTTCTGATCTTGATAACAGATGGTGGAGTTTCAAAGTTCTGGCAATCCACGATCCTGGTTGATCAACGAAGTGCTAACAGTTCGTTGAATTCCACCATAGTTAGAGAGAAAGATGAAATTTCGCAGACAAAAGGGCAATGCAGATATGATCTGCACGGGGGTCATGCGTATGACGAAGTTCAGTATGGGGCTCGAGATTTTATTATCTCGTGTTTCATACACCCCACAAAGTTAATCTAGCGACTTGGATAATCATACTTGATGATGGACGTTGGTAGCTTCGATTTGTTTCGAAACCTTAGAAGCCACGTATAACAAATTTTGCATAAACCGATTAGAGGCGTCTAACTTGGTTTTGCAGGATGACATAAGATGTGCATGTGATGTGGTATAGTGGTTCTCATATTAATTTGATTATGTATGAGATGACTATATGATGTAATATTAACATGACCTGTGTTTCATGATTCGGCATGATGGCTGGAGCCATATGATTGTCACTTTAATGACCTGCGTGTCAACCTTAAGTAATGCACTTATATTATTAGCTATAGAGATAGCAATATTATCTGGTGCATCGACAAGGTGGTGGCAATCTTCGCGAAGGTGAACACCGACGCAAATGCCGAAGACGAAGAAATTAAAGACTTCTCCGTCAGAAAGGGTTATACCATATCATGCTATTATGAATTGCCTGAGATGTTTATCCCTTATGATGCACCCTTTTTTGATTGCGCGGTAGTCGCTTTTATTAGGGTGATCTCTCACAAAAATATCAAGTAGTTAGTGTTGTCCCAATTGTAGCACCGTCACGGCACCTATCTTCTCGGAGTGCGTCATGTTTCCATGAGTACAAACGATTAGAGAAGTGTGAGGCGGGTGAGTTGAGACCTCGCAGCGAGATCACTTGGTTGTCTTGACGTTCTGGTATGAAAGTCATGAGCTCGGAACATGCGCATCGAAAGATGAACAAGAGTCACATAGAGATGTGATCGGCAAGTTGGCCTACCGATTGAAGTTCCCGTCATCAGTGATGTTCCCATCAATGGCATTGAATTGAAATGCGGATCTTGAATCACTCAAAATCAATTATGAGAGATATTGATTTGAGTGGGAGCGCATTGTAGAATTAACTTGTTTAATTCTTAGTGCAACTAATTATGGACACTGTCTAAGTGTGATTTGCATAATAGTTATAGAAGAATGGCTCGCGTTTCCACCTTCCCTGTTAAAATTGAATAAGCTGTTAAATATCTGGTTAAAATTTTACGGTTGGTAACGTAATGTGAGGATTGTCCTCAAAAGTGCTGAGAAGGACTTTGTCCTATCGCATGCTTCCGGTATTCTCCCGCTAGTACTATGGATGATGAGACTCTCGTCCTTCGATCCAAAAGCTAGAATTCCGTTACGGTCAAGTGCAATATGTTTGCTTCCATGAGACCCGAACTTCAAAAGTTTTGGGATAGCTATGTGATATTCATGGAACTGAAAATCATTTTCAGACACAAACAAAGGCTAAAAGATATGGGATATCCAAAGCAATGTTTATTTTGCAAATTATTAGTAAATTGTTTACTATGCATTTGACTGATAAGAGAGGGATCCAGAAGAACGCCTGTCATATGATGAAAGGTGAATAAAACAACAACTTAAAGAGAAAGGAAATGTCCAAAGGGTGTTAGTGTGACTTACAAATCTAGGAAGTCCGGGGCTAACGCCACTCTTAAGTTGAGTGCTTCTTCTGAGAGTAGGAGAAATACTGAAAGTTAAACTGTTAGAAGTATAAAGGCAAAAAGAGAAAAGACTGGAATATCCAGCTCATGTATTAATGTCATACAAGTTATTGATGTATAAAAGGTTGGTCAAAAGAAATAGTTCTTGGGAATTATGATTAAACATGTTAATCACTGATTCTTGGGTATTGTGAGTTGATCACAGAGATACCCGCTCGATTGCATTCTGTTGCAACTTGATGCAAGAACTACTACGGCCTAAAAGACTTGCCGGAGTGAGGTTCAGATACGCGCTGGGAACATAGTAAATGTTACTATACCTTCCATCGGTGTATTACCTATGTATATATTTTTATAATTCATTTTGGAGTTTCATACACTCTAGCCCATTGCATAAGGTATCTTGCAAGAAGGTTGTTCATAAGAGAACTTTTGATGTTCGATGTTATGAATAACATAAGGGCCATACTTTCATTATGAATGAGATGTATGTTATGAATATTGATAATAATACATTACCTCTGTATTTACTTTCATAATTCATTTTAGAGTTTTATACACTCTAGCCCATTTGCATAATGTTTGTTGTAAGAGTGTTGTTCATGAAAGAACAATTGTTGTTCAGTATCATGAATAACATAAGGGCCATGCTTCCATCATGGATGGGATGTATGTTATGAATATTGATGGTAATATGATACATCCATAACACTGACGCTAAATGTCGCAAGACTAAAAGAATACCACATATGTGTGGCACTGCATTTGGTCACATTGGAGAAACCCGCATGGAGAAATTTCATTATGATGGATTTTGAAGTCATTTGATTATGAATCATCTGACACTTGCAACTTTCCTAAGAAAAGTGAAGTGACTGAAATACCGTTCATAGGCCATAAGGAACGAGCAACAAACTTATTGGTGATCATACATTTTGATGTGTGTAGACCAATAAATGTTGTTGCTGGTAGTGGATTTATCTATCTTCAGAAATGACTCAAGTAGATATATGGATATTTGCTTGATGAGACGTAAGTCTGGATCTTTTGAAATCATTCGAAAGGTTTTCAAAATGAAGTAGAAATTATTGTAACAAGAAAATTATGTTTCTGCAATTTGATTACGGAAAGGAATATTTGAGTTATAAGTTTAGCGAATGTCTGATGAGTTGTGAAAAGAGTTTCATAACTTACACCTCACAGAGCACCACCGTGAGTGGAATATCCGTGAAGATGTAATCAAACCATTTATGACATGGTAAGATCAAAGATGACATAAATCAATTTGACATTATCCCTTTTAAAAGGTAATGCTTTAGAGACTGCGGCTTTTACACTGAAAAGAGCACCATCAAATCTGTTGAAATGACTCCATGGTATGGTACACCCAACCATGTTATGTCTTTTCTTAACATTTGGAATATGGGGCTTGTGTAAAAAATTTGAAACCTATTCCAAATCAGACAAGTGCTACTTTGTACGTTATCCCAAGTTATTGGGTATTCCCCCACCACTATACCGAGGCAAAAGGTTTTGCCACAAAGAACGGTATGCTTTTGAAGAAAATGGTTCTTGCAAAAAGGTGAGTGGGAGGACAGTGCAACTCGACGAGATAACAGTATCTTCGTCATCAGATCAAAGGAAAGAAACCTTGGAAGTAATTCCAGAGTTTCCTACTGCGACTGATACGGAAGCCTCTACATGAGATGTATGGACTTCGGTCGAACTTGTAACTGAACCACGTAGGCAAAACTCGTGCAAACCTCTCAGGTGCGTGATACGTCCATTTTGCATCATGTTTTACTACTATTATTTATAGTGTTTTTAATCAATATAACACTTTGTGGAGCTATTCTAATGCCTTTTCTCTCTAAATATGCAAGATTCACACAAGGAGGGAGAATACCGGCAGCTGGAATTCTGGACCTGAAAAATCTCTGTCAAGATACCTATTCTGCACAACTCCAAATGAGCTAAAATTTTCTAGAGAATTATTTTGGAATATATAAAAAATATTGGAAGCAAAAAGTACCAGAGGGGGCCACCCAGGTGCCCACGAGGCACCAGGGCGCGCCACCCCCCCCCCCCCAGGCGCGCCCTGGTACCTCGTGGGGCCCCTGGCCCACTTCTGGCCCCCATTTTCTGGTATATATGGGCATTTGACCTAAAAAAATAAAGAGAAGACTTTCGGGACTGTGCGCCGCCGTCTCGAGGCGGAACTTGGGCAGGAGCACTTTTGCTCTCCGGCGGAGAGATTCTGCCGGGGATACTTCCCTCCGGGAGGGGGAAATCGTCGCCATCGACACCACCAGCGACCCTCTCATCGTGGGAGGGCTAATCTTCATCAACATCTTCACCAACACCATCTCATCTCAAACCCTAGTTCATCTCTTGTATTCAATCTTTGTCTCAAAACCTCAGATTGGTACTTGTGGGTTGCTAGTAGTGTTGATTACATCTTGTAGTTGATGCTTGTTGGTTTACTTGGTGGAAGATTATATGTTCAGATCTATTATGCAATTCAATACCCTACTGGTCATGAACATGTTGATGATGTGTGAGTAGTTACTTTTGTTCTTGAGGACATGGGAGAAGTCTTGTCATAAGTAATCATGTGAATTTGATATTCGTTCGATATTTTGATGATGTGTATGTTGTGATTCTCTTAGTGGTGTCATGTGAACGTCGACTACATGACACTTCACCATCTTTGGGCCTAAGGGGATGCATTGTGGAGTAGTAATAAGATGATGGGTTGCTAGAGTGACAGAAGCTTAAACCCTAGTTTATGCGCTATTCCGTAAGGGGCTGATTTGGATCCACATGTTTAATGCTATGGTTAGAGTAATCTTAATTCTTCTTTCGTAGTTGCGGATGCTTGCGAGAGGGGGTAATCATAAGTGGGAGGTTTGTCCAAGTAAGGGCAGTACCCAAGCACCGGTCCACCCACATATCACATTATCAAAGTAGCGAACGCGAATCAAACTAACATGGTGAAAGTGACTAGACGAAATTCCCATGTGTCCTCGAGAACGCTTTACTTATTATAAGAGATCGTTCCGGCCTGTCCTTTGCTACAAAAAGGATTGGGCTATATTGCTGCACTCTTTGTTACTATTGTTACTTGTCACTTGTTACAAATTATCTTGCTATCAAACTACCTGTTACCGATAATTTCAGTGCTTGCAGAAAACACCTTGCTGAAAACCGCTTGTCATTTCCTTCTGCTCCTCGTTGGGTTCGACACTCTTACTTATCGAAAGGACTACGATTGATCCCCTATACTTGTGGGTCATCACTGCGCAAGCGAGATATTGTTGTTAGACAACAGTATACCTATGATACACAAGGAAGCGTTGATGGGCCCTGACTCCGGAATTGGCTAAATGCCAATATAATCCGAGATAGTTTCCATATAAATGATTTAAGATTTTATCTTGATAAACCCTTCGGAAGACTTGGAGTCTATCGAACATTAATGGAACTATAAACTGATGTGGATAAAATGTTTTATCCATAAAGCTCGACTTGTTGCAATAACAAATTCAAGGAGTTGACTACGATGAGATTGTCTCACCGTAGCGATGCTTAAAGTCAGATCGGGTTAAACTAGCAATTAATACATATCTCAATCATGAGATATGAAACATGGATGCCAAAAGGATTTCCATGAAATGGAAATACAAAGTAGGACTTGTATGTGATACAGTCCTAAGTATTTTGTCGATCCAGAGGATGCTAGTGAGTATGCAAACTTCAGAGTTCCAGCGATGGACAGAAGAGAGCAAAATGGAGTTGGAATCTTCGTTTTTGGTGAAATAGTCAAAAGAGTTTGATTTCATCAATGGATAACGAAGGTGCTTGCGGTTACAAGAAAGTAAGTGGGAGCATAATAATATTTCTAAAAACCTTGTGTGCTTGACACATTGTTGATTGGAAATAATATAAATTTCTTGACACGAATTAGGACTTCATTGAAAATAGTTTTTCGATGAAGTGCTTAGGCTAGGTAGCCTCGGTATTAGGCATAATTATCTACGAGATAAAATTGCCTGATAGAGCTAAAGCCAAAAATACATATTGACAAGATGCTAAAACAGTTTAGCATTAAGACGCCAAGGAGTGATTCTTGCCGAAGTCACATGGAAAGGTTTTTTTGCAAGACTCGGTGTCCCAAAACACTGATGAGCAAAATACATGATGGAGATTCCACACACTCTTGTGTTTGGATTAATCATGTATTCCATGGTATGTAAAACAACCAGATATGTCCGATACTCCCAAAGCTGTTGCGAGTATAGATACCAAAGTGATCAAAGTACTGATCATGGGACAACAGTGGAAAATGTCATTAAGTACTAAAGTAGCACCGATGACATGTTTTCTCGCAAGCAGAGATTATGAAGTGCTCGTTGTAAGTAATTACATCGATACAGTCTTCATCAATGCTTCATGCGATTTTTGATTTAAATTAAGAGTTTTGTGTAATACACGATATGGTGGCACGGTAGTTGGAAATTGTTCCAAACAAGTTACTGTGGCGATTTCTATAACAAACGGCTAAGTATGTTGACGCTTTGGAAGCGACAAAGAAGATCTTGAATCATATAGTTCATTCATGAACTTAGTATGGTTCCAAGATGTCTTTGGTCAATGGGACACTATTGCAGATAGTTGCTCCATAGCTCAGTCTGAGGAATCAAGGTTTGACCTGTGATTCACATATATACAAAGCCAAGTCCACACAAAATATGAATTTTGTGAAAGCGTGAAAATGCGAGGAGATGCAAAGATACACACGGAACTGAAGTTGTCAGATCCGTTGGACATCAGGCTATACCACAAGCGAAGCATTTTTACACCGGTATGCCATAGGTGTAAAGTGCATTCGTATTGACTAGATTATTGACTCTAGTGCAAGTGGGAGTCTGTAGGAGATATGCCCTAGAGGCAATAATAAATGTTATTGTTTATCTCCATGTTCATAATTATGTTTATGTTCCATGCTATAACTGCTATGGTTCTCGAGTCTACAATAACCACGAGGCTCGGAGGAAGACTCATATGCACGTCTGGAATAATAAACGGTAAAATATATTCCTAGTCTGGCCTCTAAGATTGGCTCAAGTGTTGCATGATGGTTCTGTTTTCCTGATCATGGGCATGACTATGTCGGCAACTTTGAGGGCACAATGTTAGGAGAACACTTGTGTTGACTCGACCCGAATTGATGTTATGCTATAAGATACATTCGTCACAAGTTAATGGTTAATAACACAGAGAAAGTTAACGTTTGCATAATTCCTTAGACCATTAGAGTATCAAGTTTCTTCATGCTTGCTTCATGAACTTTGGGGTTTGTTAAACGTCATCCGTAAATGGGTGGCTATTACGGCGGCTTACGGGTTCATGGAAAAGTGTGTCAAGGGACTTGATAGCTCAAGATTGGGATTTGCTCCTCCGACGATGGAGAGATATCTCTGGGCCCTCTCGGTGTTACGGTATCCATCATCGTCTGGCCAGACACAATGTGATTTGATCACGGGGATGCCGGAACACGGGTACGAGAAAAGAGAACAAAACCGGTAACGAGGTAACTGGCATTGTGGACAAGTGTTGATCCACGGGGATGCCGATGATTCTCACCTCGGGTATTTGTAACATATCGCAAAGCAACAGGAATAGCACACGGCAACTGGAGTTCACTCGAATATTTATTCGTGTGGGTTTAGGGGTCAATATGGGTGTCCACGGCTCCGATGTTGATCATTGATCGGAAAGAGTTCCGGTCATGTCTATGCTTCACCGAACCTATAGGGTCACATGCTTAAGGGTCATCTATCTTCTGAATTCTAGACAGGGAGTCTGAGAGAAAGTCACCGGAAAAGTTTCGGAGACAACGGAAAAGTTTCGGAGAGAGAACACCGGAATAGTTTCGGTAAAACTGAAAAGTTGTTTCAGGGTATACCATTGAGTCAAATTGGTTTCGGCACACGTCTGGAAATTCTTGGAGGGTGCCAGAATTGTTCTGGAAACTTCTGGGATTTTTCCGGGATAAAAACCGGAAATGTTCCGGAGCTGCCGGAACCGGTTTGGTTGCTTTTCGCAGATGAAAATCACTAATCCAGAATTGTTTCGGAACGCATCCAAAATCATTTTAGTGGGTACTGGAATTATTCTAAGACCCACAGAAATATTTTCAAATTTAACAGTCGTGGAAAAATGTTTCCATAAATACTTAAAGTGCTTTTTGGGTGGCTTCTTGGAGAAGCCACCTTGAGGGCCTTTTGGTATTTTTCCCCTTGGCTTCTTGGAGAAGCCACCCTTGGGCTTGGCCTATAAATAGGGGTGGAGGGGGGCTGCCTAAAGACTCACTCTTTCTCACATACACATGCCATTGCAATGATCTGGCTTCTTCTTTCCCTCCCCGCGAAATAGTTTCGTAGAGCCGAAAGGCTGTCTGGGTTCCGGTGGGAACTAGTTCTGGACGGCGAAGCCCTGCCGGATAGATGACACCGTATGTGTGCAAACCCGTAGAGAGGTCGTAGGTTCTATCTTTTTGCCCGAGGGGCTGTTCGAGAGTGCCTCCCGAAGGGCTGTCCGAGTGACCGTCCGAGTTTCGAGTGTCCTCCCGAAGGGCTGTCCGAGTGACCATCTGAGTTTCGAGTGTCCTCCTGAAGGACTGTCCGTAACGCTGTTCGAGGGACTGTCCGACTGCCTCCCGAAGGGCTGTCCGAGGGGCAGACGAGGGAGAACATCCTCGCGGTTGGGAGGTTGTAAAATCCTAGCTGCGGGGATCTGCACCAACGATCTACATCGACTCTACTTCCGCTGCGCTACGAGTCGGTAACGAAAAGATCAGACCTTGTATGCAGTCTCCATAGTGGTCCTGGGCTGGTGCGTAGGTCAGAATTTTTTTGTTTTCTGCTGCGTTCCCCTACACGGCGCCATTAGCTGCTAAGTACTCCCTCGGTGAGACTGACAGACGGGCCCCTCGCACTAACTAACTACGGGTTTAACTAAACACTAATTAAACTAACCTAATATGCCACTGACAGCCGGGCCCCACGTAGTTTAATTAGGCCTAATAAAAATGATTTAGTTAATTAATAAACTGACATATGGGGCCCACGTGTACTGTTCATCTGGATAAGATCTGCTGACTGTGCTCTGCTGACTCAACACTGGGACCCACATGTTAGCCTCTGCTGACTGGGTGCTGATTGGGCAGTTGACTTAGTCAACTGGCCCCACCTGTCAGCCACTGTGTACACTATGCTAGGTGCATTTAGCATTTTGCTATTTAATTTCGAATTAAAATTAATTCCAGAAAATCCAGAAAATGATTAAATCTTTGAAAAATCATATAAAATATACCGTAACTCGGATGAAAATAATTTATATATGAAAAATGATCAGAAAAATCCAACGAATCCGAATATGTCATCTGCATGCATGTTAGAACCCTCTGCGTAGGAGAACCTGTAACTTTAGGCCTGTTTCTGATAGATGAATAGTGTCTGACCTCCGATAAATAATTCCAAATTAATTCCTAAATTAACTAAAATGGTTTAGGGATGTATTAGGTCACCCTTGCATTGCATATTGCCATGTCATTCTCTGTGAGAGCATTTGTTTGCTATGTATTTTCTGTTTCCTCCCCTTCTTCTCTCCGGTAGACCCCGAGACCGACGTTGCCCCCGAGGACTGCTACTCCACCGAAGACCCCTCTTTTACCGCAAAGCTTCCAGGCAAGCAAACCCCCTTGATCATTCCTATATCACCTATTCCTTCTTCCCCGTGCTTGCATTAGAATTTGTTCTCGTATTTGATTGTTCCTATTCTGATGCATAGCCTGATTTTGTAAGTGTTGTTGATACCTTACCTGCTATCCTAAATGCTTAGTATAGGTTGGTTAGCGATCCATCAGTGGCCCCACACCCTTGTCCGTGTTGCCCTGCTTTACTACCAGAAGACTCGATCAACGTGATCGATGTGCATAGACCGACACAGCACCGCACACCCCCTTAGTTGTATGACTCTGCAGAGCTACTATCGAGTGCCGAGGGTGATACCTCCTACCTCACTCCTGATGATACCTCTGTAGCGTGGCTAATCGGTTGTGGGTTACCGAGGGTGATTCCTCTTTCACCACCTCCGATGATGCCTCTGTCGTGTAGCCCCTCAAGTGTGAACTTATCGAGGGTGATTCCTCCAAGTTCACCTTGACGGTTACATCGAGTGGGAATCCATCGAGGGTGATTCCTCGGATTTCCCATGATGTTATGGACACACGGGTACTTTGACCTTCACCTCAGTCCTTTGGGAAGTCAGGTTGGCCATGAGGGCACCCGTGAGAGATTATTGTGGCGGAATGACAGGACAGGTGGAGACCACCTAGGAGAAAGGTGGGCCTGGTCCCTGGTCGTTGGTCCGCAGGTTACCAAGTCGGTGCGACAGGGTGTCGGAGGTGAGCCTTGAGCCCTGTTCGTGTCCGCGAGATACTAATAACACGCTTAATGGATTTGGATATTTGATCTGAGTTGGCCACTGGCCTATACGCACTACCACCACGCGGGATAATGGTTTAATGGGGCCCTCGACGTCGTATGTATCAGCCGAAAGCTCTGTCAGACGTCCAGTTCAGCATTGCGGCACGGCTGACAGCAGATACCCACAGGCACAACGTGGTGAGGCTGGCCCTGCCCGCAACGACCCGGAGTGCAAAGGGCGATGGGCCCAAGACCCCTGAGCACTTAGGATGTAGACCGGCGGGGACCTCTCTGCTGAGCCTAGGTAGGACTACGTCGTGTCGATCAGCCGAGGCCGGGCATGACCGAGAAAAGTGTGTCCGGCCAGAGTTAATCGAGCGTGTTGGGTAACAGTAGTGCACCCATCAGGGAAGTTATCTATTCGAATAGCCATGTCGACGGTAACATGACGCTCAGTGTTGTATCCCGATTTACTACAACTTGAACTGTATACATGTTACTTTAATTGTAAGCTCCGGGATCGCTTTCCCGCAGGGAGTCGAGGAAGGATCTCTAGGCTTTGCTACTACATACTTATTACTTTATGTTATGCTACTAATCCGCACTCTTCTAATGCTGCAAGACGCTGCAAGATGCTAGTCTTCGATAGGCTAGGCCTTCCCCTCTATTCTGGCATTTCTGCAGTATAGTCCACAGATATAGCCTCCTTCCTTTGATACCAATGCATACTTAGCATAGATCTGATGTAAGTCTTGCGAGTACTTTGGATGAGTACTCACGGTTGCTTTGCTACCTCTTTTTTCCCATATCCGATTGTTGCGACCAGATGACGGACCCCCGAAGCCAGATGATCCCATCGACGACTACTACTACCACACCGGCGGAGCCTACTACTACGTGGAGACCGACGACCAGGAGTAGTTTAGGAGGCTCCCAGGCAGGAGGCCTGCGTCTTTTCGATCTAGATGTCGTTGTTTTGCTCAGCCTTCTTAAGGCAACCTTGTCTAATTATATCTGTACTCAGATACTGATGCTTCCACTGACTCTTGTATAACTCGAGCTTATGTATTCGAGCCCTCGAGGCCCCTGGCTTGTAATATAAAGCTTGTATTATTTTATTGTGTCTAGAGTTGTGTTGTGATATCTTCCCGTGAGTCCCTGAGCTTGATCGTGCGCATTTGCGTGTATGATTAGTGCACGGTCGGGTCGGGGGCGTCACAAAAAAAAAAAGCAAAGAAGAACATGCAATAGCAATTAATTTTTCATAAAAATGGAGCTTTAATATTCTCTAAATGTGCAAGTTAATAATAATAACAACAAAAACAAAAACAAAAGGTATTAAAAAAGAAGCAATAAAATAGATATATACAAGGTGAAAAAGCAACATCATCTTTTTAGGATAGGAACAGCTTATATATAAACGCCCTACCCTAGGTAGTTGCTCAAAAACAAGAAAACTGAAAAGGCTCAGAACATGAAGAAAAAGGGTCGATACAGACCGTTCTGTCTCACATGGATTGTAACATGGAGATCAGACAGTCCTCACGTCTCCTGAGAATTAACTATTTCTCAGGCGACTGGGAATTAGCAAATCCATTTTTTTGCAAGAGATATCAGGATTTTTGTTGTTGTTGCGAAAAGGATCAGATCTATTGTAAAAGTTCATCGGAAATACAAAGCATTTCAAACATAATAAAAATTACATCAAAATTTCGAGACCATCGAACGACCACTATTGCCGCCTGAACGAGCTGCCGACGGGCCGAAGGAATGGAGGGGGGCATGATCTCGTTGGAGAGTGGGTACATCGATGCCGTGGATCTAGCTCCTAGTGTTTCATGGGAGGGAGGAAGGAGGAAAAGAAAGTTTTCCTATTAGCCTACTCTCAAGGTCCCACTCATCTCAGCTTGAGTTATTAGGATTTAGGTGTTGATACGCCTAACGGCCCAAGGTTAACTCTTGAAGTACTACTAAAGAAATCAGAAGTCCAATTAACTAGTTATGCTAATCTATGGAGTCTATCTAAAAAATTAATTAATCGATCGTTTCTCCAAGATTTTTCTTAATAATGCATATATGCAGGTTACACTGGCATTGCAGCGGATGTTCAAGCGGTCGGTGACATTCGTGACACGTGATGACTCAGACATGGCGGAAAAGGCGGCCAGGTGGGGCGACCTCCACGAATTCGGGGATATGGCGTGGCTACCACAGCTCCGCAAGGTCATTTACCGCGAGGACAACCGTGTGGCCATCAAGACGGTGGGCGACGGCCTCAATGACCACCTAGGATTCCGCTCCAACCCGACGGCCCCGCTCATCAGCGGCAGAGTCACAATGGAGCTTCTCGAGAAGAACATCAACGCCATCGCCCGGTGCATGGCGGCAAATGCGACGGTATCGCTATTCGAGACAGCAGCATACGGCTTCACCAACAACGGTAGCATGTTCACTGGGTACCCGGTGGTGGGGTTCCAGCACCAGATCCAAGCATCCGGCGCATGTATCGGTAGCCAAGAAGACGCGCTCCTCATCTCATGCGCATGGGACCCACGGATCCGGGGAACCTTCTTCTACACCAATGGCTATAGCATCGCGCTCTCTAGGGCAAGGTTTTGACTTTCGGTTTATGAAATTTTTCGCCCCTGGCCGAGATGGCCGAATTTCGGCCATTTTCAAAAATTTCGGCCAAAATTTGACCAAATTTTGACCAAAATTTGGCTGAAATTTGACCAAAATCTATTTTTTCGCCGGAAAGTATATTTCGCCCCAGGCCGAGATGGCCGAAATTCGGCCGAAATCCATTTTTTTCGGCCGAAATTCAAAACACAGCTCTAGGGTGCCAGCGTTCATCGCCGACATGCAACAACTCCGTGACCGTAGCCCGCTATCGTTCTGTGGAATCGACACTAGTGTGGGTATGCTCCTCCGCTACGTCAAGGCATCCTCCGCCTACCTCGGCAAGCCAGCGGACTCGGTCGACTTCGATATAGCCTACTACTGGAGTTACACCAAGGTCGAGCCCAACCCGCACTATGCCGTGCTTGACGAGCTCCAGCAGATGGCGCTGCACAAGTACAGCGCCATCCTGCATTGGGGCAAGAACCGCAGCTTTGCCTTTGAAGGCGCAATGGCCAAGCACCCCAAGGCAGGCAAGTTCCTGGAGGTGAAGCACAGGTATGACCCTGATGGGATCTTCTCCAGTGAGTGGAGCGACCAGGTTCTCGGCATTAATGGGAGCCCGGTCATCTTCGAGAAGCGTTGCGCCATCGAGGGGCTTTGCATCTGCTCAGACGACTCACACTGTGCACCAGCTACTGCCTCCCAGGGAAGGTGTACACGGACGCGAGGGTCTGCTCGCTCCAACCCTCTTTCTGATGTGTTTAGAAGGATACTTTCGTGAACATGATGTTTTCCCTTTCCTGGTTCATTGTGGCATGTGGTGACAAAAATAAACCGTGTCCAATGTGAAGTTGTTTCTTCACCAGGACGGATGTTGATTGGTTTGATACAGTATTGTTTTCCATTTTGGTTTATGTTTTGTTGTAACTCTGTTATGTTATCCTTCGACAGTGCAATCCGGCTCCCAAGTTAATTAGGATGCTCGTATGAAAAACAACTTTGAAGTTTTGACATGTTGATCTAGTTTTCTTGCAGGTAGTTTTACTTCGGCCAATTAATTGTCCCAGTTTCTCACAGGTAGTTTATATTCTACCGGAGTAGCATGGGCTCATCCCAGTCTCACCAGCGTACAAGTGTCACCTTGTACCTTTTTCTCGAAAGTCCAGTCACGCCCTATGAAACCGATCCCATAAGACGCATACATCCACCGCCTCACGAAACCCCATATCATTGTTGATGAATTTTAGCAAGTCACAATGGGATTTTTTTTTTATTTTTTTATTTTTTTTTGGAAATCACACAATGGGATAAATTTATTAAGTCCCGCATCCTCTGTCGGAGTTGTCTATTTGCTTCACCATGCACTCAAGTCAAGGGCCAAGGTTCAACTGCAACTTTCATGTCCACATGATACTGCAAGTACTGAATAAGGCTTAAATTGATATCATCATTATTCCAGTACAACCATAACTAGCACTACACCCTAAAGCACGTGCTAAACTATCCACTCTCTTTTTCTGAGTTTCAACGATACAACCAAATCGCGAAGCTCTTTCAAGGTCGCTTCATAGCCAATCCCGTGGTAGTTCTAGCATAGGGTCCCAGTGGTACACCGAGAAGTTCCCTGGCGAGCTTCAGTTTTCTCCTGGTGACGATGCACCAGATCATGGCCTCATCCAAAGGCTCTAGCTCCTCCTCGAGCAGTTATTCTTCCACCCCCTACGTTCCAGGTGTATCAACGAACAGTCATTTACCAAACCAGCGGGCACCTGACTCAAAATATGAGTAACCTATGCTCCCTCTCGTGATGCATTCCATGTAGATATGACCCATGAATCCTCACACCTCACAAAAACGAGGTATGTTCCCAATTTTCACGCGAAACACTAGCTTAACTTCTCCCTCTAGATCGATGAATCCCAACAAAATAGGTGATCTCTCTAGTGACATCCATCAACATTCCCATACGAACCAACTTACTCACAAGATTAATGTCCACCCGGATAAGAGTGCCTTTCTTTCCTGCCATCCGCTTCACCAAACCCCTCTTGTGGTAGAGATCCGGTATGTCGTGGATTTGCACCACGTGCATGAATCTTGTTGAGCGGAACATCGACAATCTTAGCCACACCATCATATTTGGATAGAATCAAACCATAGCCGCGGACGATCCACCGCCCCTCTTCCATGTCACAGTTCCAACTGCCAACACAGTTTGCTTGCACAATGACATGATTGTCTTCCATGGCCTTGAATTGCATCTCACGCATCGTCACCCATGCAAATTTCATCGTTGTCCCCAATGAATTTTGAATGTAAAGTTTAGTTGTCAGGAGCCCTGAAGGCAGCCCGAAGAACGGATAAGATCAAGAAAATCCAAGCAGCCCTCGGTCGCTGTTATCGGAATCGCTTGAGGGGTAGTTTCCTGGGTTTTCCTCTTTGTCGCTCAATCTTGAGGAAAACACTTGCGCTCAACTGACAGATAATTGGTCGTGTGTCGGTCGGTTCCGCGATCGCCGGATCAACATTTGATCGTGTGGCTCGCAACGCCCTCCTACCACACGGACACACTTGCAACGTGGGTCGTGTTGCAAACAGCCAAGCGCATTATGGGGTGTAATGCAGACCGACCAGGTGGAGGGAGAGCCGTGGCAGCTGGATCCCACAATGTGACGACAACGCAACCACGAGCGAGCAGATCGGCGGTGATCTACCGCGGCGGCCTCCACGCTTCCGTCAGGTAACCATCCACACAACTCTTTTGCCCTTACTTTGTTTGCGACAGCAACATATGGCATGTTGCAAATGGTCGAACAACGGTTAGTGTTTGCAAATGCGAGCGCCTCTTCATTTTGGCGGTGTATATCCTAGCTGGGCCCGGGGGGGAGGGGGGGGGGGGGGTTGTGCTAAGAAAAATTACCAATTTGACCTTTGGCTATTCACTAAAATGTCCTGTTGGGGGAGAAGGGTGGATTGTTATCCAAGCTCAACAACGTTTATGTTGCAAACACTCATAAGTAGGCTGACGTGGCCTAGACGGCTGTGGTGCGATGGATCCAGTCTGGAGTCGGCCGATCTGATCTGCGCGCGTCAGCCGGCCGACCTGTAGCGCGCCCAATCTTAATTAGTATCGGGCTTTCTTCTAGACTAACGTGCTGGCCCAGAGAAGCCCAAAACAAAACTAGGGTGTGCCCAAAACAACTAGCCACCACGAGAGAATTAGTAAGTCGTTGGAGATGATGTATTGTCGGTTGTCGCACACGTATTGTATATTGACCTTGATAGAGCGAGTTATTAGTGCCCGCTCGCTCCTCCTTTTCCGTCTCCAACTGCTGGACTGGATTGATCAAATCGCCATACATATATATTATCGCCGTCAGTCAGAATCGCCGACCACCGACCATCCTATCCTAATCTACTTGACGACGCCACGGCTCAAGTCTAACTATTTGTATCCCTGAGCCGGCCCAAAGGTATATCCTGCATCGCAGTTACACTTGTTAGATAGATCAGCTGCAATTCACATGATTATTTTATTATATAGCAACGTAGATTGCATAAGCAGGCTAGAGATTAATCAAAGTAATCTAGGAGTATTTACTTATTTTTTTTTACTTTTGTTAGCCATTACGGCGGGAGACACACCACAAATGATAACTATTTCAAGCCTGTCCATCTCTTCATAGAGCATTAGGGTCTCGTTGATTCACGGATCCACGGTGGCCACAGTATATATAGTTTTTTTTTTTTTTTTTTGCGGGGACAGTATATATAGTTGCCTGGGTAGCATGCATTAGGGTTCTAGTAGTAACACTAAAATTTACAAATTCTTGTGCATTAAACAAGATTCAGGATCCCATTAAGAAAACAATTACAGTTTCATCAATGCTGCCTCGCTCCCATAATTTGGTTGCAGAAGATGCCTTAATTATGTGGTGCCATATTCTTACCATTTCATCTCCCTTGATTATGTGAGGTGATGCCAATCCCTTCCTTCTTGTGTGATGCAGATCAATCAATCGTTTCCGCACCCTCTCATCTCCCTTGATTATATATAGGCACGTGGCATGGCTAACAATTCAACTTCTTCAGTTGACAAGCCCACACCCGAGACCTCGTCGAGATTCATCACAGACTGCATCACAGCCGCCCACAACTTTGAGGTGACTAGCTACTCGCTGCTCGACGGCATGGGTATCAACAACTTCATTAGCTCCGGCACATTCAGCGTCAGCGGCTTCGACTGGAACATCAGGATCTATCCTGATGGGGAAAGGGAGCAAGACAAAGCTGCCTACATGTCGGTCTTCTTGTGTTTCTGCAGTGGTGCAACAATGGATGTGAAGGTCAAGTTCACTTTGAGTTTGCTGGAGAAAGATGGGAAAATCAGTCATCTAAATAGCAAAACAACAACAGCTAACTTTAAGCCTGTAGGTGATACCTGGGGCTGGGACAAATTCATTGACAAGTCCAGGCTGCAAGAACTGCTATCCCGCAATGACGACGGCTACACAATCAGGTGCGTTTTGACCGTCATAAAACACCATCACACGGAAGATGTAAGCACAGTCCTAGTCCCAGTCCCACAGTCAGACCTGCACGCACACTTTGCAAACATGTTGAAGTATGGACAAGGCGTGGATGTGACATTCAGTGTTGGCGGCCGACTGTTCAGTGCACATCGATACGTGTTAGCCGCACGATCATCAGTCTTCAAGGCTGAGCTCTTTGGTCAAATGAAAGAGACCTCCATGGAATGCATCAAGATTGAGGACATGGAGCCTGCCATCTTCGAGGCACTTCTTCACTTCATATACACAGATAACCTGCCAAACAATTGTGATGTTGATCAAAATGTAGCATTGCAGCACTTGTTGGTTGCCGCGGATCGGTATGGACTGGACAGGCTAAAGACTATTTTCGAAGGGAGGCTATGCCAGAGAATTGATGTGCAAACAGTTGCAACCACCCTTGCTTTAGCGGAGCAGCACCACACTCCACACCTCAAAAATGCTTGTCTCAGATACCTTTGTTCACGAGACGTGCTCCGAGCTGTCAAGGAGACCGACGGATTCAAGCACCTCACTACAAGCTGCCCAGGGATTATGATGGAAATTTTAGAGAAGGTCGTACCACCGTCAGGAGTATGAGCAGTGTATCCTAGAATTTGTTTGAAGTCTGGAGTTCTAGTTGACGTTCCCATCCTTGATGGACGATCCATTTGCGTCAAGTAACAACCAGCCGTGCCAATTAGTAAACAAAGCCGCTTATTTACTTTGCATGCTCACCTTATCCCCTGAATTTAGGAACGTCCAAGCGTTATCCAAGTTGAGAACCAGTTGGAATAGGCAACGCTCTTTCTTGATTGGTTTTGTTTCTTCCATGCAGTATATATACCTCCTGAAAGTAGTGTACCATGTGTCACTAGTACAAAACAGGGCTTTGGTCCACCCTGAAAAGCCCATTAGTCCCGGTTCACTCACGAACCGGGACCCATGGGAGGCCAGGGCGCCGGCCGGGCCTCGTCTGACCCCTTTGGTCCTGGTTCCAGACACGAACCGGGACCACCCGGTTTGTGGCTGGAACCGGGACCAAATGGTGAGGCTTTAGTCCCGGTTGGTAACACCAACCGGGACTAAAGGGGTTCTGAAAGTTTTTTTTTCCTGTTTTTACATTTGTTTTCTGTTTTAAATTGCTTATATCTTTTAAGATATTTGATGTTTTTGAGTGATTCTTTTTGCATTAGATTCAAAATTTTGTCTAGTTTCTGTTTGTGCCATTAGTTTTCAAATTTGAATGGTTTAAATTTGAATTAGTTCAAATTTGCTTCAAACCCTAGATTGTGAATAACTTGAGTTTACAAATAGTTTTTAATTTAATTCTTTTTACTCCTAGTCACGTGTTAGATTGTTGTCACAGTAAGATTTATTTGGTTATTTTTAGAATAATTTAAATTAGGATTTTAATTAAAACAATACTGTTTTGCTTATATAGTTGTTTTAATCATTTAATTATTGTTTTTTATTATTTTTAGTTAGTTCTTTCTGTAGATTTTAACATGTTGTAGTATGGTGCATATTGAATGCACAAAAAGTCTGGAGTTGAAATAAGTTTAAAAAAATGAAATGCATTTGTAACAGACGAGTTTTCGTCCGAAACCTTGATACTTCGAATGAAATGGTCCAGTTTGTACACGAAGTGCATCCAGTTTTTGCCGTAACCCTCTCAGCTTTTTAGCACATGCTATGTGGGTGAAATGATGATACCATGCCAACTTTCAACCTTTTCAGAGTTCATTTGTAGTGCTTTTCAATTTCAGGGTCATTTAGCTCAAAAAATCAGTAAATGCATGAAAAATAGCAAATGAAGTCAGAAAGGGTTGAAATTTGAGGATGTGTCTTTGAATGGTGCATAATGAACACACAAAAAGTCTGGAGTTGAAATAAGTTTAAAAAAATGAAATGCCTTTTTAACAGACGAGTTTTCGTCTGAAACCCTGATACTTCGAAAGAGATTGTCCATTTTGTACACGAAGTGCATCCAGTTTTTGCCGTAACCCTCTCAACTTTTTAGCACATGCTATGTGGGTGAAATGATGATACCATGCCAACTTTCAACCTTTTGAGAGTTCATTTGTAGTGTTTTTGAATTTCAGGGTCATTTAGCTCAAAAAAATCAGTAAATGCATGAAAAATAGCAAATGAAGTCAGAAAGGGTTGAAAAGTGATGGCGTGGCTTTGAATGGTGCACACACAAAAAGTCTGGAGTTGAAATAAGTTTAAAAAAATGAAATGTCTTTGTAACAGACGAGTTTTCGTCTGAAACCCTGATACTTCGAAGCCGACGGCCGCATACCTTTCTGACTTGGTTAACCTTAGTTGTGACTCTGGCTGGGACGGTGCTAGCAGATGTGTAGTCGACGGTATGATTGGATGGACACCAACCCGGACTAAAGGGGTTCTGAAATTTTCAAACTCTACCCCCCCCCCCCCGTGGATCGCCTTTTTTAGTTTTGTAGAAAATAAAAAAAAAATGATAAAATCTTCAAAAAATAAAATCCTTCGAGATGTAGTTAGGTTTTAGTGTCTAGTTGGTATAGAAATTTTGAAATATGAATTTTGACCTTTTTTGCAAAAAAACGAAAAAAAATGTAAAACAGCCATAACTTTTGCATACGACGTCGAAAAAAAAAGTTTAATATATCAAAAAAAACTAGAGAAAAATTCGGACTCGACTTCACCCGGGTTTACCCGGTGAAGTTTTCTGAGATTCTCAAAATTCCAAAAGGAAAAAAAGTTATTTCAAATAAAAAAAAAATTATTAAAATTATTAAAAATTAATTTTATTTAAAAATAAGATGTCATATTTGGATTCCTCACATTTTTCTAATAATAATGGATATATTATTTGTCGAATTTCGATTTACAGATTTAAAGATATTAATTATGTCATATTAAATGAATAAATGGCAAAAAAATGAATAAAATAATATTATTACTTATTTTATTTTCATTGAAATTCAATATTATTAGTACTTATTTTGTTTATTTTAATAATTGTTTAGAATTTAAAAAATTAAATCATGTGACATCAAGACCTAAGGGTTAACAGGATTGATAGCTTAAGATTGTCAGGAAAACAACAAGTGCAGTCTTGGAAACTAGGGGAGATAGAACCTGAAAGTTAAGCGTGCTGGGGCTGGAGTAGTGAGAGGATGGGTGACCGGCCGGGAAGTTAGATGATTTGGAATGAGTGCTAATTAGAGACTAGAGATTAAATTCTGAAGCAGTGAGGAGGGGTGATTAGAGATTAAATTGTGAAAATCAGAAAAAAAATAATAAAAACAAATCAAAAAATTTGAAAAAAAAAAATTAAAAAAAAAATTTGATTTTTTTTTCCCTTTAGTCCCGGTTGGTGTTACCAACCGGGACTAAAGGCTCCTAAAGGTCCTCCAGCCCACGCACAGAGAGCGGCCACGTGGAGGGCCTTTGGTCCCGGTTCGTAAGCCAACCGGGACTAAAGGTCTTGGGCATTAGTCCCGACCCTTTAGTCCCGGTTCCAGAACCGGGACTAAAGCCCCTCTGGAACCGGGACTAATGGGGGTTTTTCTACTAGTGTGTACTGTCCAGTAATTTAATTAGAGTATATAGTACTTATAGTATAGACTATTCTTATTAGCTGAACACTTTGGAAGATGCTACTCCAGATTAGACTATACATAACTCTTTTGAAAACCAACAATTTAGTCATACCATATCTACCATTTTTGAGTATATACCCTTTTTTAGTGAGGGGGTATATATCATATTCTACCGAGAAGTTTATCGTTTTTTAGGAATGACTATATACTACTCACTCTGTTCCAAGATAAATGTGTGGTATATACCCTAATATAGTGTGTATGGTACATTAATCTCTCAGCAAAATAAGTTGTATATTTTCTTGAGAGAGTATATGGTGGTATTTTTTATGAGAATGTATATACTGCATTGCTTTTTTGCTGAGAGGGTATACATTACTTATTTTCTATGTGGGTATATACTAACATTTTGTTGTAAGGGTATGTACTAATTTTATTATTAAGTATATACTACATGCATTATGTCATGTGAGACCCCTACTATTTTCTAACCCAAGTGATTATATACTCTCCATCCATTGAGAACAAAATGATGTTTTGTAGAATGATGATCATATAGACAATCGAGATATAGAACTTATAGTGTCCAGTGTAAATACTACAAGCAAATATACTAACCTCAAATAAATATATATTACCTTGGGAAAGAGAGTATATACCGAAGAGCATACATTCATAGGAATTGGTAATCTGTAGCCATCCAATATACTTCCATTTTTTTAATGTGCCACTAGTACATATAGACTATCCTATAAGAGTATAATGATAAACATCGTTCTCGTCAAGTCGGCGCCGTTCGTCACGTGTTGCCGGTGAGACAGGATGTCGTCCGGAGTCTAGCTGCTTCTCATCATCGCCGTTGAGCCGCAAACAGCCATGTTGCCCATATGTGTGCATGTCGTGAGCTGACGCCGGCCGTGACGTTGCATGACGACGACGATCGAACCGCCGTCGGCCACATCTATCTACATGTGTCGAGCCTCTGCTGATCTTGATTGCTTGTTGATGATTCGTTCGAATGAATCAGATGAGAATCCAACTTGATAGGGATGTCTGCCCTGGTCGGCTCTCTTCAGACTGCCATATCTGTCACCGTCTCGTCTGGGACTGCCATATCTGTCACCGCCTCATCTAGGACTGCCATGTCTCTCATCTCTTTCATTGTCATCATCCCTGAAGGCATATTCAACTGTCACTACCCTGTTCAATATCGTGCTGCACAGAAACAGGAAGGGATGACACCCAGCAATGAGAAATGTGATGTAAAAGTTTGCATGAGTAAAGCAAGATAGCGACGACATTACAGTTTACAGATACATCAGACTTCACAGAAAGAAACAGCATAGAATCTACTATCCCAGAAAATAATAATCACTTGCCTATTTCATGCATGTTATGTATGATATAAGAGGGGGTTATTATTCCCGATTCAGGATAATATGAAGCAGAAGAGACAATAAGAAGAGCTTCAGCAGCAAACATACTTGATGAAATTTCAAAACCTCAAAAATCAGTTCGGTTGCAAGGGAGCATTGCAATTGCATATGGAATGACAGTGTAAATTCAGCAAACCAAAACTGAGGCCGTCCACATGAATCTAGCTCAACTCCCAGAAAAAGGGGAATTAATTCAAAAAAAGAATAACTGATACAAAATCTACTTTTCGAAGTGTATGAAGCAGAACTAGACGATGCTTTAGCGGAGCAAGCATTCCTACGATATTGGAGAGTTAATGACTCGACGGTGCTTCAGTGGAGCAAGCATTCCTACGATATTGGAGAGTTAATGACTCGACGGTGCTTCAGTGGAGCAAGCATTCCTACGATATTGGAGAGTTAATGACTCGACGGTGCTTCAGTGGAGCAAGCACACAGATGGCCTAAATAATTGCAGACTACCTGACGGTGCTTCAGTGGAGCAAGCACGCAGATAATGTTCGAAATGCCTCTCGATGTCTACGACTTTGGTGCGTACGGGGTCGAAGTTGATAACAAAGAGAGTCCTGGTGGGCTTTGCATCTGCCCCTGTAGGTCTGTCGCGGTTCTTGGGCACCAGCTCTTCTTGCTGGAGGAATGAATGAACAGAACACATGAGAAGAAGAGCAGCAGTAAGCGTTGCCGAGCCGCCTTATTGCGTCCTCCGCGTCACGCTCGTCTTGGAAGTATACAAAAGCGTAGCCTGCAGTACATACAGTGGCATCGAAAGTGAGCAAGGATCTTGGATTATCCTTGTCCTAGGTACTCCAGTATATACAGGATAAAAGAAGCTGCATAAAGAGCCAAAGCAATCGGTGGCGGAGCGAGCTACATGCCAGAGCCAGACAGCAACGCAACACCAGATAATTGAATGTACTGAGCTAACATCGTTCATCAGCGTATGCACGAGGTCCATCCAGATGTGGCGCTTGAGCATTCATTTATTTATGATATAAAAATCCATAGAGCATACTAGAACAAGTAGAGCTCCGGCCCCGAAGAAACCCAGCGACATTTTGTGTCATCTCAGATAGATAATGCGTGCAAAACAAGTGCTGAATCGGCCTCTCAGAATCTCAGATAGGGAGACTCAAGGGAATGGAGAGAAAGGTGGGTACCGACATGACATACCGGATTTGATGTCGATGCGGCGGATGGGGGCGTACTTGGAGAAGAGGTCGGACTGGCGCGTCTCCTAGTCCAAGTTGCCGCAGATTAGAACACCGGCCTCATCGTCACGACGGAGCAATCCCTTCCAAACCCGGCGGCCGCCGTCCGCACGCGACAGAGCAAACCCCGCCCGCCCCAGGAATCGATCGAGCGGAGGGCGGCCGGAGGACGAGAGGAGAGCGGACGAATCGAGCGGGGGAGCGCCGACGAGGTGAAGGGAGCGGAGACCGGCGGCGAGACCGCGAGAGCGTGGTGGTGGGTGCAGCCGTGCACGTGAGGCGAATGCTGCTTTTTTTTTTTTTTTTGAGACAAAAAGAGGCGAATGCTGCTGCAGAGAGGGAACTCCCCTGATGGGCTGGCGCTCGGTCCGGGTTTTTATGGTTTTTCCAATTTGGGGTTTTCTTTCCTCTTTGTCTGTTCGTTTTTTATTTTATTTTCCTTTTCCTTTTCCTTTTTATCTTCTTGCTTTTTTTATTCTTCTCCCCCTTTATCAATTTTTAAGTCCATTTTGACAATTTTTCTAAATACACGTCTAATTGTTTTTAATACACATTAAAAAAATAGATACATGTTGAAATTTTTAAATATAATATTTGTTAAATGCATGTTGAAGGTGTTTTAAATGCATGGTGAATTTTTGTGAAACACATGCAAACATTTTTTCAAAAACGTCAAGAGCAAGAAAATTACATTTCATGAGCATTTTTCAATATTGTCATGAACATTTCTCTGAATGGTACTGACATTGTTTACATTGTCATGAAAATTTTTAAAGTAGGTGAACATTTTGTTGTTGAATGGATATAACTTTTTTTTCTGACCACATAGCGCTCCACGTTACTGGGTTGCTACTCCAGTAACAAAATCAAACATCCGCTGTAAAATTGGAATGGGCTAAGTCTGTTGTAATTGATCAAACTCTCCGTCCATTTGCACCTAAGGAGCGAGGCGGAGGTGGATACAGAGTCGTATCACGGTCGTCGGTTCGGCATCGGACGTCAACCCGCATCAATGACCAAAGAGGCCTCCAGTTTTTTTCTGAGAATGTCGGCCCCATGGCTAGCAACAACCAAGGTATGCGATCAAACGGACGAAATCAATAGAGGCAAGAGAGGGCCGGATGTATGTGCAGTTTAATGTTGTTTCAAGCTCATAAACATTTGCCGCAAAGTAACGACTATTATGTCCAAGTATTGGTGGGTGGGATCACTTGATAAGCGAGGATTACATTGGCAGTCTTGAGAGGGGATGCCGATTTTCAAATCTAGAGGAGGCATGGATCTTAGAGACCTACAGTGTTCAATGATGCCATGTTGGCAAAACAGGCTTGGAGATGGTTAGACAAGCCAGAGAGCCTTTGTGCTAGGGTCCTAAGAGGATGGCATCTGCCAACGAGTGAGAGTGGCAGAGGGGATTCGAGAAGAAATTGCTTGTTGTCACTTCATACGTTAGAGTTATTTATTTCACACAGAAACAAGGTAGTCCTATATTCTAGAAACCTCTCAGAATCATTTGTAAGATTCATAAATATAACACTCTCAACCAAGTTGTATAGATATTTAAGAACATTATATGCGAGTACAAGTGCATATAAATACTAGAAGCATCAACTAATTTTGGGGGTTGACTTATCATTCCGACATGCTTATATATTAATGTGGTGACAAAAGTTTCCCCTATCTGTGTCAAACTAAATTAACAAGATAAAATAATACTGGCTTCATAATTTATGAAAATATGCATTGTAATATAGCGAGATTGTAGTCTTGTTCTCATTGATTATACTTGAAAAATATTATGTCAAAGGGTGTATCAGTAGGTAGCAGATTTGTTTGGTGACAAGATAAATTATGACGAAATAAAAATGTTTTGTATAAAAGATGAGGGAGGATCCACCCAAGTTCAATGACTTCATCATCTCTGGGGAAGATGGATAAGCTTAGAGGAACTAGGGCCGCATGAATAGAGATGGTAGTCTCGGCAGTGAGCAGAGAGACAGTGAAGAGGAGAAGGTGAGCACAAGGGATGGCGGCATCTGGGTACACACAACAGTAACTTGCCAGCCCTTTCTGCCCACGTGGACACCCCATCGCTCGCCCTGCGTCTCGCACTTCTAGGGTGTAATTTTGTACTATGGAGAATAGCTATCCGGAATGAATCGAGGAATAAAATAAAAAGGAAAATGCTTCAGGTCCATCTCCTAATTTTACACTCGTGTCGATCGCCTCCTTTGCCTGGCACGCATCTTCGTGTAACACATCCTTCTGTTTTCCAGAAATATATCCTGCATGATGCAAAACGGCACAACTTTGTCGGTCCGGCAGGGGTGATCTGCGAAGAATGTGCTTTTCTAGCACGGGGTTTTGCTCATATTGCTAAGGAGTATCTTGATCGGTCACTAGTGTCATCTATGGTGACAAAGGAAGCTCCCACATGGGCCAAATTCATATTGGTGTAGCAAGTTCTTAATCGACAATAGATCCATAGGAAAAGATGTTTGACACGAAAGAAAAATAGTTTACACGATATTTTGGACATTTCAAATTATGAGCAATTCACTAATTTACCGACGCAGAGCAAATAATGATGTCGCTAAAAACCGCAACAAAATGTTATTTAAATTTTTACAAGCTCACAGAAAACCGCAACAATAAATCGCTCCAGGGCAACTCACCGTACCATGTCCTCCTTGGAGACCTCCTCCCTGCTAAGTAATGCTACATCTATAATAGTTTTTTTTAATTATTTAAAACAAACTGACATGGAGGATTATGATTGTTAATAAAGTGATGAAGGGACCCACCCCACTTAAATTCGGAGGGGTGGAAGAGAGGATTAGTTTGAAAAGTTAAGTAAAAGGTTTGTAGATTTTGTAGGTCTAGCATCATTGCTCCCCGCTCCTCGTCCTCTCCCGGTCCGCCGCTTCAACATGAGCCGCTGCTAGCCGATGAGCAGATTCATTAGCGAAAGCTCTGAGCCTGTTGAAGTGGCTCGTGTAGTCCCTCATGTGTCGACTGTGACGCAGTTCATGCTCCACCACTGTTTGTGCTAAGTTTATCGTGCATACCCTCGGACTCGGTTCCATTCTTCATGCCCAATAGCTCGAATTTGGCGACGAAGCGTTTAGGGTCTCACTGGCGGAATAGCGAGGCGCGCGGCGTAATATGCATCAGACTCGTGGGGGGCTCCCAATTGAAAAAATGTAGACCCAAGATTTTTAGGTTGAAAAAACAAAACTGAAGAAATATTACTATTTAGTGACGTCCACAATGGCCAAGTTAATTGTAAATTACTCTGGGACGGCATCACAAAGAGACGACGTCATCTGCGTAAATATTGAGAAAAAAAAAACTGAGACTTGATTATGTCTCAGTCAATGCTATATTCGTGAGATCTTACATTGAGATCCGTACAGATTTTTTGTTTCGGTTTTTTTTTTTTTTTTTCTTTCTTATATATATTATATCACTTGACTGAGACTTGGTCGACTAAGACCTAGCCACACCCTATTGAGAAAGACTTTTCAGCGAGAAGTCAGAACAGAGAGGGGGTAGTATATAAGTGCTTGATAAAGGCAGTTTAAGCTCAACACACACACATACGCGTACTAACCAGCAAAGCCAAGATGGGCATGTTAAGAGTCAGAGGCTGCTTAGCACTCGCCTTGTCTGTGAGCTTCTTCTTCTTCTCGTGCTCCGTTGCTTCTCCAGCTGATGTCTTCTTCCAGTGCCTCAGGGCCAAGATACCCAGCGAGCTCGTGTACACGCAGAGCTCCCCCAACTTCACCGGCGTGCTGGCCTCCTCCATCAGGAACACCAAGTTCCTCACCAACGCCACGGCGAGGCCGCTCTGCATCGTCACGCCCGGCGACGCCTCGCACGTCCAGGCCGCCGTGCTCTGCGGCCGCGTCCAGGGCGTGCGCCTCCGCGTGCGCAGCGGCGGGCACGACTACGAGGGCCTTTCGTACCGGTCCGTGCGGCTTTCCGAGGTGTTCGCCGTGGTCGACCTCGGCGCCAACTTCCGGGCCGTGCGCGTCAACCGGCTCGAGTCCACGGCTTGGGCCGACTCCGGCGCGACCATCGGGGAGCTCTACTACGCCATCGCCAAGAACGACTCCCGGATCGCGTTCCCGGCCGGCGAGTGCCCCACCATCGGCGTGGGCGGCCACTTCAGCGGCGGAGGCATCGGAATGATGATGCGCAAGCACGGCCTCTCCGCCGACAACGTCCTCGACGCCAAGCTGGTCGACGCCGACGGCCACCTCCTGGACAGGGCCGGCATGGGGGAGGACCTCTTCTGGGCCATCCGGGGCGGCGGCGGCGGGAACTTCGGCATCGTGCTCTCGTGGAAGGTCCAGCTCGTGCAGGTCCCGCCGACGGTGGCGGTGTTCAACATCGCCAAGACGGTCGACGAGGGCGCCGTGGACATCCTCACCAGATGGCAGCACGTCGGGCCGTCGCTACCCAGCGACCTCACCATAAGGGTGATCGTGCAGGGGCAACAAGCGCTGTTCCAGGCCCTGTACCTCGGCGCGTGCGGGTCGCTGGTGGCGACGATGGGCGACCAGTTCCCCGAGCTGGGCATGACGGGCGCCGACTGCCAGCCGATGACCTGGCTGCAGTCGGCGGCCACGCCCTTCATCAGCTTCGGCAGCAACGGCACGCTGGAGGAGGCGCTCCTGAGCAGGACGGCCAGCCAGAGCAGCCCCGGGAAGATCAAGTCCGACTACGTCCGGCAGGCCATCCCCAGGGCCGCGTGGGAGGAGATCTTCTCCTGGTTCACCAAGGACGGCGCCGGGTTCATCTTGCTGGAGCCCCACGGCGGGTTCATGGGCAGCGTCCCCGCGGCCGCGACGCCGTACCCGCACAGGAACGGCGTGCTGTACGTCATCCAGTACATCGCGTTCTGGCAGCAGGGAGGCGACGGCGCGGCGGCGACGGCATGGATCGGGGGCCTGTACGAGTTGATGGGCCAGCACGTGAGCAAGAACCCGAGGCGGGCGTACGTCAACTTCCGGGACCTGGACATCGGCCAGAACGACGACGACGCCGGCACGTTCGAGGGCGGCAGGGGCTGGGGCGAGCGCTACTTCGTGGGCAACTACCGGAGGCTCGCGGCGGTGAAGGCGGCCGTGGATCCCACCGACTACTTCAGCAACGAGCAGAGCATCCCGCCGTTGCGTCAAACGAGACGTTGACTATGCGAGAGATGCCATGAATTAACCATTCGTTGTGGGCGGCTACTTTCAGATGCCATCGAGTTGGGATCAGTTTACTTTCCTTCGCCGAATAAACAATGCCATCGAGTTGTGATTTTGTTATCCTTGGTGATCGGGGGACATCAAATTGTGCTTTGGTTCGATTGCGACATGCATGTGGTGCATGCTCATTCAGATGTCAACGGCAAGCTCACCATAGGCGTGGAGTGTGTCTTAATTTCTTATAGGTAGCGCTAGCCGTCGGTCGAGTTATATTTATTGATTTTCTATTTTCAGAGTAGTTTGTGGTTTTTTTGGCACGAAAAAGTGGCGTCTCCAACAGCTTCCATAAAATAGGACACCAAAACATTGACACTTTTTTTTCAACTACAAACTTCAATTCAAACTTACAAACATGCAAAGTTTAAACATACGAACATTCAAACATTCAAACCAACTACTACAAACATCCAAACATTCAAACATCGTCTCAGTCACCATCGGAACCCTCGCTCTCACGCTCAAGTTTGTCCCAGTCAATGTCAGAACCCTCGTCGTCGGACTGGACGTTGATCACGGAAGGCCCTGCCTCATCGTCATTCTTGCGCTTCTGGAGCTCCCGGTCCTTCTTCCACTACCACTCCGCCTCGTACTGGATGTACTCCGGGTGCTCCCTCGCCATCCTCTCCTCATCAGTCTCCCGGATGTTGACCCGCTCGTCGAAAACAATACGGGTCTCCGGCTTCGCCAGTTGGGACTCAATGGTCACCTCCGGCCCGACGAACTCCGCCTCGATCCGGGACTGCATCTCAGGGAAGTTGAGCTTCGAACGCGGAAGGCCGAACCTCCACACTGCGATGTCGTAGGCGTGCGCCGCTTCGTCCGGCGACTCGAAAGTGCCGAGCCAGTACCGCCGGCCGGCGTGCTGGAGCTCAACGCCGAACCGGTCGGACACACGCGGCCGCACTCCCCTGAAGCGCTTCGGCGGCATGGCGGCTAGGGCGCGGGTCGACGGCGTCGAGGGCGGAGGAAAGGATGCGGCGCATCGACGGGGTGCAAGCGGGCCGGATGCGGCAGTGGAGGAGCAGCCGGAGGCACGGACGGGGAGGAGGTGCGGCGGTGGTGGAGGAGGACGTGGGCGGCGGTAGACGAATGGCCGATTGGGCACGGGAGGCGGTGGATCCGGGTGGTGGGGAGGTGTGGCGGTGTTGGTGGTCACCAGATTCGGTGCGGCTGCCGGGGGCTGCCGAAAGGAGGCGGTTGGGCGGCGGGAGGTGGGTTGGAGTTTTTGGGCAGCAGCCTTTGTGCCGCATATGTGCAGCCGGCCGTACCTTGTTTTTGGGCTGCCCAAAAATGTGTTTGACCAGTTGTTGGAGATGTTTTTTGCCCTTCAAAAGCCAAAAAGAGATGCTCTAAGATCCACCGTCTGTTGGCGGTGGCGAAAATAAAAAGGGAAACACTTCAAATCCACGAGTGATGTTGTGCTCGCCTCGGTCGCCTCTTTTGGCTACCACGCGTCCCGTGTGGTCCTTCTGTTTTTTCAGAAACATGTCGACGCATGCCGCCGCAAACCAAGCACCACGCTACTTTTTTTTTTTTTTTTTTTGAACAAGGATAGGGTCCCGAAGGAACCAAATACTGCATTAAGTCAAAGCGGTGAAACAGTACAAACAACTTACAAGCTGGACCCTAAGGAACTGAAAATTACAAACAAGCCCCTGAAACTTGCAAAGAGGACCCCAAACATAGATGCAGAAAAGCAATCGGGTCCAAAGTTGCTCCTGAGTAGCACAAATCTCGCCGGCGCCGGGGACAAGACCACTTGGTCCGGCGAAACCTCCACCGCGGAACGCCGTGGTCACCACCCTGAAGCAACACTGCCTCCCCTTTGGCACCATGGCCGGGAGGAATAAACTTGGCCGCCCTTCGGCCATAGAGTACGACAGATCGTCGGAGAAGACCGGCAGCCGACCACGGGCGCCGTCGCTTCTCCAAAACCACCATCGTTGATGCACATGGCCCCCGTTTGCACCATCTTCTCGCCTCGTCTGCTTCTTCTCTAGCTTCAAAAGACAAAAAGCAGCATAGGACGAGGAGCTCCTCTTGAGTAACAGGGAACGACACCACCTCTTCCATAAACTAGGCTCCGGCGAGGGAAGGTGACAGCCAAACTGACCATCGCTGCATCTCCTTCCATACCCCACTCCATCACCTCGATGGCAAAGAGCAAGGAAATAGATCCGCATAGCAGCAGTCAGAGGCGCCACAACGAGCTTATTAGGAGGCCTAACACCAGATCCGCCTCCATCCCCTTGCCTCCACCACGAAGGACTTGGAAAAGGAGATGCCGGTGACCACGGCACGCTGCTCGCGAGCGGCAATGGCAGATCGACCAACGGCATAACGCCAGACAACGGCAAGAAGCCAAACCATGGCACAAGGCCAAACACCGGCAGCAGGGCCGCTACTAACCTAATACTACTATAAACAAGAGCATCCCGAGCTCCTCTTCCATCCCAACTCCAGGCGGCGGCGCCGCCGGAGCGAGAGGAAAGAGGAGCCGGGAGAAACTGGGAGACTCTCAAAGGAACTGGATAGAGGAGAGAGAAAGGAGAGAAAGAAATGAGCCCCCACACCACGCTACTTATAATGCTGCAGCGCACCGACTGTCGATGTTGTGAGGGAGCGACATGTAGTTGGGCAATAGGCCCCTTCTCGCGGGGCAGACCGGGTACAATATATTGACTGTGAATAGTGATTGCTTGGAGGTCACTGTGACGATGTAAGATGGCAACAACTCTCCGTCGGTCCTCCAGCGGCGATCTACAAACAATGTACTTTTTCTAGCTCAGGGCTTTGCTCATAATCCTAGGGGAGTGTCTTGATCCGTCATTAGTGCCTGCCATTTATGGTGAGAAAACGAGGGCCCCACATTGAGAACTATTGCTGTGCACACTTTATTGGAAGACACGTTATATAATCAGAGATCCTAATGCTAACCTGTGAAGTGCAACAAATTTCATATGGATGAAACAAGTTCTTTACCAACGATCAATTCGTGCCCAAGATCCTAACGAAAAGATGTTTCACAGGAAGAAAGTCGTTTACACGATATTTCGGACATTCCAAACTCTCAACAATTCAAAAATTTACCAACCCAAAGCAAATGCTCACAATCTACCACACCAGCACCGGAATGGTGTCATAAACACAAAATCGGAACCCAACTTCTCAACCTTAACACAGAGACACGAGGAACGAACAAGAAACCACAACAATAAATTGAAATTGGGGCACCGGTGAAGAATTTTGTTTCACTCCACGAGAATATGGTTGGGGATTTATCTCAACTGGGGCCGACGAGAATGAGGTTGTGTCTGCCCCTTTCTCTGAAAAGGAGGTGTTCGAGGCAATAGCACAAATGAAGAATAATAAGGCACCTGGCCCAGATGGTAGCAGAATTTTATAAGAGGTCTTGGGATATCATTAAAGGGGACCTTATGCCTATGTTCCACGACTTGTTTAATGGCCAGCTACAATTGTTTAAACTCAACTTTGGGACTGTTACATTGTTGCCAAAGAAGGAGGAGGCGGTTCGCATAGAGTAGTTCAGACCGATATGTCTGCTTAATGTGAGCTTTAAGATTTTTACCAAAGTTGGTACAAATCGCCTCACACAGATTGCGCATACTGTGGTGCAGCCGACTCAGATGGCTTTCATGCCTGGACGACATATTTTGGAGGGTGTGGTCGTTCTACATGAAACCTTACATGAAATTCACTCGAAGAAACTGGATGGAGTTGTCTTTAAAGTGGATTTCGACAAGGCCTACGATAAAGTTAAGTGGCCATTCTTGCAACAGGCATTGCATATGAAGGGTTTTGATGCGGCCTGGAGGAAGCAGGTAGAATCCTTTGTGCAAGCAGGCAGCGTAGGAATCAAGGTCGATGATGACATAGGTCATTATTTCCAGACGCAAAAGGGACTGAGACAGGGGGATCCGATGTCTCCTATCCTGTTTAATGTCGTTGCTGATACGTTGGCGGTTCACATTGGTCGAGCCAAAGAGGACAGACGGGTAGGTGGGCTCATTCCTCGTCTCGTAGGGGGTGGTGTGTCCATACTACAATACGTGGATGATACAATTATCTTCATGGAACATGATATGGCAAAAACTAGAAATATGAAACTAGTTTTATGTCTTTTCGAACAATTGTCTGGTTTGAAAATAAATTTCAACAAGAATGAACTGTTCTGCTTTGGGTGCGCCAAGAAAGAATAGGAAAATTATAGACAGTTGTTCGGTCGTGAGTTGGGATCTCTACCGTTTAGCTACCTGGGAATCCCAATTCATCACCGTAAATTAACCAACAAGGAATGGAAGTGCATCGAAGATCGATTTGAGAAGAAGCTAAGTTGCTGGAAGGGCAAGCTTATGTCTTATGGGGGTCGGCTAATTCTAATAAATTCCGTGCTTACAAGTATGCACATGTTCTTATTGTCATTCTTTGAAGTACCCGTGGGGGTATGAAAAAGGTTGGACTTTTATCGATGGTGATTTTTTTGGCAAAGCAATGAGAATAAATCAAAATACAGAGTAGCCAAGTGGGATATAATCTGTAGGCCGAAGGACCAAGGGGGTTTAGGTATTAAAAACCTTGAAGTAAAGAACAGGTGCCTACTCAGTAAATGGCTATATAGACTATCTATAGAGGGGGAGGGTGTGTGGATACAATTATTGAGTAACAAGTATTTGCAATCCAAAACCCTGGCACAAGTCACGGTGCAGCCGAATGATTCTCCTTTTGGGAAGGGGTTGATGAGGACAAAGGTTGCCTTCTTCAATAGGAGCAAATTGGTAGTAGGGAACGGAAATGCTACTAGATTCTGGGAAGATACATGGCTAGGGGAGACGCCATTGGCCTTACAATATCCAACCCTCTACAGTATTGTACAACGTAAAGACGCTTTTGTTAGTACAATACTAGGATTGGTTCCCTTAAATATTCAGTTCAGGAGATCCCTGGTGGGGGAACGATGGGATAGATGGCTACATCTCGTGCGTAGGTTGATGGTGGTTAACCTTTCTGATGAGCCAGATACCCTGCACTGGAAACATTCGGGGTCAGGAGTATTCTCAGTTAAATCTATGTATGTTGATTTGATAAACACTGTTCCAATCCCAAAGTCGCTTCATATTTGGAAAATTAAGGTGCCTTTAAAAATAAAGGTCTTTATGTGGTTTGTACACAAGGAAGTGATCTTGACTAAGGACAACTTGGCAAAGCGTAGTAGGGAGGGTAGTAAACGGTGTTGTTTCTCTGATCAGGATGAATCAATCCAACATATTTTCCTCAAATGCCCACTAGCCAAGTTATTGTGGCATACAATACATGTGTCCTTTAATGTCGGTCCTCCTAATAGCATTGCCAATTTATTTGGGACATGGTTAAACGGGGTAGAGCCTAAGACATCGGCGCATATTCGAGTCGGAGTGTGTGCATTACTTTGGGCTATTTGGAACTGTCGGAATGCCATCATTTTTAACAGACAAAACATCACAAATTTTTTGCAGGTCATCTTCCGGCGACTGGCTAGATCCGTAGGTGGTTGTTACTCAGCCATGTGGAAGTCAGGGAGCATATGATCTACGGGTGCAACCGTTGGGAGACGGTAGCACGTGATAGTTACAACCGGTTTGGATGGCGGTCCAACAATAGGATATGTGTCTAGTCATCTTGTCCTATTCAGTAGTAGCTCTCCTTTCTTCAGCTCTAGGGCAACTTCTTGTCTTCTACAACAGCAGTACCTAAGGGGGAGCATAACACAACTATGTTCTCGAGACACCGTACCATGTCCTCCTGGAAGACCTCCTCCCCACCACTACTAGGAAAGGGCTTATAGGTGAACTCACATTAGTGGCGGGCGCGGCCAGGAACCCGCCACATGTATTTTTGAAAAGTTCCAGTGGCGGGTAGAAAATATGGCCCGCCACTGCTACAAGGTCTGAAGTGGCAAGCAAAAATACGTGCCTACCACTCGTAAATTCTTCCAGACCGAAGTCATTGACAAAACTCTTTTGTGGCGGGCGAAAATATGTGCCCACCACAGCTAATTGTATCAGTAGTGGCGGTCAATGTTTTTCACCCGCCACAAGATATCCTTTCGCGCGGGCCAATTTTGGCAGAAATATACTGTGGCGGGTTCCTGCTTCCGCTCGCCACTGGTAGAACAAAAAGTAGTGGCGGGTATTTTTCTCTGCCTGCCACTGTATATTTTCCCGCGCGGGAACGCGGTCGACGACACTTCGCAGTGGCGGGCCTTATGCTTAGCCCACCACTGATTAGATCGCATAAGTGTGGGCGGGCTGATACAGTAGCTTCCCCTCCCCCAATTTCTTCTTCCTCTCCAACAAGCTCCTCTTCTTCTCCCTCTTACTCCTCTCACCATTGGTCATCCTAGCCACTCTCTCACCTCATTAACCTTATGGGCCACATTTTGATGGCATAGCTACTCCCCGGCCCCACCTCACCCCTCTATTAAATAAGACACCGTACCCCAACACCCTCTAACCCTCCTATCTAGAGGTAGGCCCACCAAATTAAACACCTCGAACCACCACATCTCTCCTTTTGATTTCATCTGATCGCACGCAACATTGGAGAGATGATACATGTTTTAGGTGAGAAAATTCTTGTTCTAAAATCTATATATACGCTTTAATTATAGTAGCTAGTTGTTGTATGAGCATGCATGCATAGTTGATTGTTGGTGTGGCGGTGGACGTGTAGGCGAGGCAATATTCGGTTGATCGCCAGCTTTGTTGCATTTCTTTTTCAGGGAATACAAATAATTACCAAATCTTGTCAAAATGTTGATTAATTTCCGTTTCGTCGAGTTGGTGTCACTCAATATGTCCCATTTTTAGCAAAGGTCATGTCGAATATTTGAATTTTGCATATTGTTAGATCACATAGTAATCGATTACGTTATGTATATATTTTGCAGGTGGCGTCGAATGATGGATCGTAGTTGGATGTACAACTCCTTACCATGGGCGTCCAATGATTTTGTTAATGGTTTGATGGAGTTCTTAGAGTTTGCAGAGAAAGATATGATAGAAAGGGGTGTCGAGAAAATATGTTGTTCCTGTGTTCGTTGCGAGAATGATGTTACGTACACATATGACTCAGGCGAGTTGCATAAGCACTTGTTAGCGAGTGGTTTCAAGCCTGGTTATACAACATGGACAAGTCATGGTGAGGATGGGATGTCATATGAAGAATCGGGACATGACGAAGAACAAGAATGGATGATGGATGGGCATGATGAAGATGATGAACAGGACGAGTCGGGTGAAGAGTCGGACGAAAGTGAGGAGGCCAAAGCGGATGCGACAATCATCGGGGTTAAATTGGCCGGAATGGTGCACAACCAAAACATGCAAGAGTTGATCGTGAAAGACACTAGCACCGAGATAGCTGCTCGTCGAGAGGCTACCAAACTGGCGACTCTCGTGAAAGACTCGACCACTCCATTGTACGCTGGTTGCAAGCCGGAACACACCCGTCTAAGTGTCACGATGAATCTTTTGGACATCAAAGCAAACATCAATAGCACAGACACATCCCTCGATATGAACTTGAAGTTTTTACATGATGTTCTTCCTGATGGCATGCTTCCTAAAAGTATCGATGAGGCGAAGAAGGTACTGTACCCTGTTGATATGGAGCTAATAAAATAGCACGCGTGCAAGAATGACTGCATCATTTATTGGAACGAGCACTCTAAGCTAACAAGGTGTCCAACATGCAATGCACCACGATTCAAGCGGGGAAATAACAGACGGGAAGACAATGATGGTGATAGCACACCCGCTAGCTGCACTCCTCATAAGGTTGTATGGTACTTTCCAATCATTCCACGCTTGAAGCATTTCTATGCAAACAAGAAGCAGGCAAAGCTTATGCTTTGGCATGCCAATAGGAAGAACAAGGATGATGGAGTGATTAGACACGTTCCAGATGGTCGCCAGTGGAAAGCAATTGACGACCACTTCCCCCATTTTAGTGGAGATAATAAGAATGTCAGGCTGGGCTATAGCGTGGACGGTCTGAATCCCTCTAGCAACCAAAACAACGTGGACATCACATGGCCCGTGGTTGTATGCATCTACAACCTCCCCCCGTGGGTGTGCATGAAGCGGAAGTATCTGCACATGGTCATGCTAATTCAAGGGCCAAGCCAACCGGGTAGTGATCTGAACCTGTATCTGCAGCTATTCAAGGAGGAGCTAGATATATTGTGGTCAGATGAAGGGGTGCGGACATATGATGCTTTAACAAGCGATTATTTCCCTATGAAAGCTGTGCTGCTCACGACGGTGCAAGACTATCCGGCATACGGTTATAATTTGGGTCAGGTTTTCCACGGCAACTGTGCATGTGTTAGGTCTATGGATGAAACCCATTATCTACATGGGGCATCGAAGATGGCTAAAAAAATGATGAATGGAGAAGCAGACAAGATTTGTTTGACAATACAAAAGAAAAGTGAGAGAAGCCACACAAGAAGTGTGGAAAAGAAATCCTAGAAATGTTGAACGACTGGGAAGAGTGTCCAGAGCCTGGAAAGAAGCGGAAGAGAGTCGAGCCACTCTTAAAAGTATGGAAAACACGGACTCCATTTTGGGACTTGGATTACTGGAAGTATCTCTCCATGCCCCATTGTATCGATGTCATGCATATCACGAAGAATGTTTGCGAGAGTTTGGTTGCAACCCTTCTGAACATCCCAGACAATACAAAAGATACGGGGAGCTCAAGAAAAGACCTAGAAGCCCTCAAAATTAGAGAGGGTTTGTGGGATGGCGTGGAGGAAAGCGTCGTTGGCAAAGTTAATAAAAAAGTGTCAAAATTCAAACCAGCTTGCTACAGTCTGTCTCCAGGGGAGCTTGATAAGATATTCCACTGCCTTGCCAATGTCTGAGTTAGTTCTGGGCACTCGTCGAATATACACAGATATTTGTCACATGAGAAGAAAACTTTATCTGGGATGAAGTCGCATGACTGTCACGTGATGATTACACAGATACTGCCGGTTGCAATTAGAGGTATAGTGGAACTGCATGTCAGAAAGACACTCCAAGACTTGTGTAACTTTTTTGACGTCATCTCTCATAAATCGATCTGCGTGGAGCGTTGCAAAAAACTCCAAGAAGAGATTGTTGTCATACTATGTGAGCTTGTGTGACGCCCCCGACTCAATCGTCCACTAATCATACACGCAAACGTGCACGATCAAGATCAGAGACTCACGGGAAGATATCACAACAGAACTCTAGACACAAATTTAAACATAATTCTTTATATTACAAACCAGGGGTCACGAGGACCCGAATACATAAATCATCACACAAATATTATCTGAGTACAGACATAGTTAGACAAGTTTACCTTAAGAAGGCTGAGCAAAACAACGCCAACTGATCGAAAAGGCGCAGGCCTCCTGCCTGGGGCCTCCGAACTACTCCTGGTCGTCGGTCTCCTCATAGTAGTAACCTCCTGCGGTAAACTCTGGCTCCTGGGCTCCGTCATCTGATCGCAGCAATCGGGTAGGGGGAAAAAGGCAGCAAAGCAACTGTGAGTACTCATCCAAAGTACTCACAAGACTTACATTAGATCTATGCTAAGTATGCATCAGTATCAAGGGAAGGGTATGTTTGTGGACTAGACTGCAGAATGCTAGAGGAGAGGGGGAAAAGCCTATCCTAGCGAAGACTAGCATCTTGCAGCATCAGAAGAGCGTAGAACATGATAGCATATAGTAACAATGATATATTAGCAATGCCCAGAGATCCTTCCTCAACTACCTTGCGAGAAAGCGACCTCGGAGCAATATAATAGTTTAGTAACATGAAGGTATTCGGTTCTAGTTGTAATAGATCAGGATACAACTCCGAGCGTCCTGTTACCGTGGACACGGCTATTCGAATAGATTAACTTCCCTACAGGGGTGCACCACATTACCCAACATGCTCGATTACCTTTGGCCGGACACACTTTTCCGGGTAATGCCCGGCCTCGGGTGATCGACATGCCGTAGTCCTAACTAGGCTCACCAGAGAGGTCAGCACGCCGGTCTAAATCCTAAGCGCGAAGGGGTCATGGGCCAATCGCACTAAGCACTCCTGCACGTTGCGTGCGCGGCCGGGACCAAGCGCAACTGTGGAAACACCAACGGACGTAACCAGCTCACCCGGGTGCGCGCCGCTCAACTGTGACATCTGACAGAGCTTTCGGTAGAATGTAAGACGCCGAGGGCCCATACCATAATCCCGCGTGGTGGTTAGTGCGTATAGGCCAGAGGCCAACTCAGATCATATACCCAATCCGTTAATCGTGTTTAGTATCTCGCGGAGACGAACAGGGTTCCTGTCGTTCCTACTTGGGGATCCGCGGACCACGACCAGGGACCAGGCTCCCCTCTCTCCTAGATGGTCTCCGCCTGCCCTGCTGTTCCGCCACAATAATCTCTCGCGAGTACCCTTGGGGCCGACTCGACTTGTATCATTATCTCGCGGGTACCGTTGGGGCCGACCCGACTTGTAAAGGGGGAATGTCATAACTCAGGTCCATACCGTCAAGGTGAGATCCGAGGAATCACCCTCGGTGGATCCACACTTGATGCAGTGCACGACAGAGACATCATCAAGAGTGAACTATGAGGAATCACCCTCATTAGTATCACACTGGGTGTGCTACACTACAGGGTCATCATCGAGAGTGATCTACGAGGAATCACCCTCGGTAGTATCACGCTTGGTGCGGCTCCGCAGAGTCGTACAATCGCATGGGCCTAAGGGGGTCTCAGGTCTCGGTACACCAACCAACTGGTTCAGTCAACCCGGACAACAGTGCCTAGCAACACGGAGAAGGGTGTAGGGCCACTGGTGGGACACAAGTATTCCTATACTAAGCAATTGGGATAACAGGTAAGGTAACAATAACAGGTCACAAAATCAGGCTATGCATCAGAATAGGAGTTGACGGAATATCAACAGTAGAAATTCTAATGCAAGCATAAGAGAGAAAGAATGGGCGATATCAGAATGATCAAGGGGGGTTTGCTTGCCTGGAAGCTATGCTGCAAGGGGCTGGTCGTCGTCGACGTAGTCGTACTCGAGAGCAGCGTCGGTGGCAGTCTCGGGGTCTATCAGAGGAAGAAGGAGGGGGAAGAAACAATAAATAAACAGCAAACAAATGTAACACAGATGCATGACATGGCAGCATGGGTTGATTATGGGTTCTAATGCATCACTAAGTATTTTAGAGGGAGCCGGCATTTATTTAGAAATACTTTCCCAGCTCCAGACGTTTATCGGTATATGGATCCGGAGGGGAAGGTTCTATGTTCATCATGATAGGAGTGATGGTCAAGCATTTTGTTGATGTATTCGAACTCGTCATATTTTTCTGATCATTTTTCATATATAAAACTTTTTCATCTGAGTTATGGTTTATTTTCTATGATTTTCAAAGTTTTAAACATTTTCTGGATTTTCTGGATTAATTTTAATTCAAAAAATACTAAATGCAAATTGCTACGTGCACACACAGTGTACACAGCAGCTGGTCTCAGTGGCTGACAGTGGGCCCGTTGACTGCCCAGTCAGCAGTCAACGTTGATCCGTTGACTGGTCAACTGGACCAGCGGGTCCCACTGGCAGTGACCCAGAGGGGACCCACTGACAGGGCCACATGGCGGTGGCGCCGGAGAACAACTCCGGCGACCGTTTTCTGTGGCGGAGCGCGCCGGCCAGCGTCGGGTTTCATCCACGATGGACCAAATCGAGCGCGGCCGGTGCCATTCGAACGTGCGTTGCCTCGCGTGTCCAACGGTGCCACCCACGCAAGCTGAGGTGGTCGGGAATGACGATGGCGACAACAAAAGGCGGCGCCGGAGTTCGGGCTTCTCCGAAATCATGGCTACGCGACGCATTCGAGCGAACTAACGGCGCATGCAACCTCTACGGACCTCCAGGAACACGATGGAGGCGGTGATTCAGCTTGGGGTGGACGAACATGACCGCAACAAGTTTAATGGTGGAAGCAGAGCTTCGGCCATGGAGCGGCGACGCACATAGCTAGCTTGGGCTCGGACTCGAGCAAACCAGAGCAGGGAGAGGCATGTAACTCACCGTGGGGACACACGGTGGCCCGTTGGTTGCTTAGTTGCGCAGTATGACGCGGATCGAAGCGGCAGCTCACGGCGGGCACCGAAGAAGGGATCGACTCTATCCGGTCGATGTAGACGCGCCCGGCTCGAATGGCTTGCAGCAATCAATGTGGAGGAGGCGGGCGGAGCTCGTGGACACGAAGAGGAGGCGCGGGAAGCTCGGTGGCTGCGTAGGCTATGGAGGCGCGGCCATGACAGCGCTCGGGCGTGATCGAGGAGGAGGGGGCAAGAGCGAGGGGAGGAACTGGGGGGCTGGGGCTATCCAGGGGGTCGAGGGGGCTCGGTCTTATCCCCTCGGTCACCTGCTCCGTCGCCGTGGCGGCCAGCGGCCGGAGCCGGTGCGCTCTGGCCATGCGCGCGGTGACACGAAGGGGGGGCGCAGGTAGACGACGGCTAGGCTAGGCTGGGCCTGCTCCTGTAGCAGCAGGCTGATAAGTGCACAGTGGTCTTTTCTCCTTTTCTTTTTATTTCTTTTCTGTTCTCCCTTTGCTTCTGTTTTGCATCTCTTTTTGCACTAGAAGAGTTTTGTAAAATGTGGAGCTTTGTCACAAAATCACTTTGCAATATTCAGCACTGCCACAAAAAGGTTTGAGGAAAATTTGAATTCATTTGAATTTGGTTTAAATATAACTGAGTTAATGAGGGCTGTTTTGGCTCATTGTTTGGATGGTAGGTTCAAAATGAGCAAATTAGTGATGTTGTTTTCCTTAACCATAATTATCTATGGAATATTTGCAAAATTATGAACTATTTTGCTTTCTTATTTGTGCAACTTTTAATTTCACTTAAAGTTTGGATTTTGATTTGAAGTGGAATTGGAAATGAGATATGAAACTAAAGATGATCAAGCACTATAAACCATGATGACTTGGCATGATTAAACGATGATCACTGTGCTTAATTACAGGTGGTGTTACAGCTTGCGGTGCACTTCCCGTCCTCATTCTTTGACATCATGGTTCATCTGCTTGTCCACGTTATCGGGGACATCATAGACCTGGGCCCGGTATTCCTCCACAACATGTTCCCCTTTGAAAGGTTAAATGGGATACTCAAGCAATACGTTCATAACAGGTCACATCCAGACGAAAGCATCATCCAGGGATTTCTAACCGCAGAGGTAACGTTGTTTTGCACAGAATACCTGGAAGTCGAGAAACCTTTGGGCATGCCCAGGAATAAGCACGTTGGCAGGCTGAATGGCGTAGGTCACAAGAAAAGGAGAAAGGATGTGCATGTGAACTTCGACATTCCAAACCGAGAGCCCGACTTCACTAGAGCGCACACTGTGGTGTTACAACACGTTAAGTGCGTCACCCCATATGCTAGGAAGCACAAGGTAGACTTGAGAAATGAATATAGGGCACGTGGGATAAAGCGGTCCGACGATCAACTAACGAAAGAGCACAACAGAAAGTTCACAGATTGGTTCAAGACATACATGCGAGATAATCCATTGATAGAAAATGATGACAAAGCTAAGGTGTTGTTCTCATTGGCATTGGGACCCGCAATGAATGTCACCACATACCAAGCCTATGACATCAATGGATACACATTCTATACGGAGGCCAGAGACAAGCTGAAAGGTGTGTACCAGAACTCAGGGGTGACGCAACAGGCCTACACCAATAAAGTGAAGAACAAGCACTACGGAAGGATCGAAGAGATTTGGGAACGTAAGTACGCGGATGTAGGGATATTGCCCATGTTTCGTGTTAGATGGGCGAAACAAGTACTTCAAGAAGATGATTATTTCACTGCGATGGTTATACCACCATGAAATGAATCCACGAAAGTGGAAGCAATAAGTGGCTTAAATGAGCCATGGGTAATGGCCAGCACTGTGTCCCAATGCTTCTATATAACTGACCCAATTAAGCCTAGCCGTGTGGTCTACCAGAGAGGAAAGAGAAGTATCGTCGGAATGGGCGAAGTCGATGACGAGGAGGACTATGACCAATTCGATGACCCCGCGGAAGAAGATACAAACATAAAATATGTCCATAGAATAAAAAGATCAACATTGCCCAATGATGACATTGGACCATGGTTAAGACGGAGCCACAACAAGACAATAGTTCATACCAGGAAGAAGATCAAGAAAGTACATGTGAAGACCGTCTATAAGTGAATGATATTACATGAAGCTTATTTTGTATTTCAAACTAAATTAATGATGTAATATTAAGACATATGGATCGTCGTCATGCTATGTATTCATGAAGCTTATTTTGTATTCAAACTAAATTAATGATGTAATATTAAGACATGGATCGTCGTCATGTTATGTCGTACATAAAATGATAAACCATTACAAATAGAATGCAGTGGCGAGCACTATACAGTGCCCGCCACTGCTAAGTTTATGTGGCGGGCAGGTCCAAATACCTGCCACTGCGATTCGAAATTTTGCCCGCGCAGTCAGCCACCAAAATTAGTCTACCGCGCCATCACCCCTCGCGCGCATTCAAAAATACATGCGCGCCGCCGCCCACGCATGCTCCATTCCACCCCGCCCCCCTCCCAATGCCTCTGCCCCCCACGCCCCTCCGCCCCCTCCCAACGCCCTCGCCCCTTGGCCGCCCCCTCCCAACACCGCCCCCATGCCCACGCCCCTCGGCCGCCCCCTCCCAACGCCGCCCCCACGCCCACGCCCCTCGGTCGGCCCCTCCCAACGCCGCCCCCACGCCCACGCCCCTCAGCCGCCCCTCCCAACCCCGCCGCCCCCATGCCCACGCCCCTCCGCCCCCTCCACCGGTGCATCCACATGCCCCCTCTACCACCCCCTCCACCGGTGCATCCACATGCCCCCTCCAGCGGTGCATCCACAGGCACCATTCCCCCCTCGTGGTTGGTTGTACAAAGATATGATACAATTGCTTGTGCTGTATGTTCGTCGAATTTTTGTGAGAGATGGCGATGGCCGGTGGTGAATTTCCTTGCGGTTTGTTGTCTTCTTTTACAGGGAATACAAATGAGTGCCAAAGTTTTGACAAAATGCTGATTCACTTCCATTTTGTCGAATTTCTGGCATTCAATATGTCTCATTTTTAACAAAGGTTATACCGAATTTTTGTGAGATATGACGATGACCGGTGGTGAATTTACTTGCGGTTTGTTGTCTTCTTTTACAGGGAATACAAATGAATGCCAAAGTTTTGACAAAATGTTGATTCACTTCCATTTCTTTGAATTTCTGGCAATTAATATGTCTCATTTTTAGCAATGATCATGCCGATTTTTTTTACGAATTTAATTTTTTTAGATAAAAGATGGTGAGACAGACCCAATTACTTGTGCAATCATTTTTTTGTAGATAAAAGATGGCGAGACAGACCCAGTCTGCATCCTCGGACCGGACACAAAAGGGTGAGGCTGTGCCTTCCCAACAGGAGGATCCTCCAAATCGGGAATACAACGAGCACGCAAATCATGATGACGATGCTTACGAGTGGCAAGAAGAGACCTATCATGCTGTAGAAAATGGGAAAGATGGGGAAGAAGAGTCAAATGGTGCTGAAGAGGAAGGGCAACATGGGGAAGAAGAGTCCGAGGGTGCTGAAGAGGAAGGGAAACATGGGGAACAAGAGTCCGATGGTGCTGAAGAGGAAGAAGGCACAAATAGTGCACAAGCTGATTCAGAAATTCAGCCGCGGAAGCCTAGGTCACGAGATAAGGTGCCTACAGCTACTTACGTAATAAAATGGATTAACAAAAATGGGAGATCCATTAGTCCGATCAAGAACACAAAGAAATTGGGTAACGCCCTAGGTGCCATCGCCCGTTAAAATTGTGGCATCAACCTTAGATCCTTAAGGGGCACTAAAAACAAACAATGGGCCAATCTCCTGTTAGGAAAGATTATATATTTTCAAGTTCAACGACTGTGACAATGCACTTGCAGAAATCCATGACATGTGCACGTTCACTAAGGCCTTGAGTAGTAATAGATACTGTGCAAACAAGCTACTGGACGACGGGCATGATTTAGAGGATATCAAAAAGCTATATCCTAGTACTACCGATGAGGAATGGAAGATGTTCATTGATTACCGAGACTCCGTTGAATACAAAAAGGACAAAGAGAAGTTTGCGAAGCTCCGAAGCCAAATGGTAGGGAACCACAATCTTGGCACCCGTGGTTATGAAGGGAAGCAGCCAATCTAGGATAAGCATGATGCTATATTTTCTTCACAAGGTCAACCCACACCCTTTAGTAATATCTTGGACCCATGTGCCAAGAGTTTTTTTTCGATCCCTCGCGGTGCTTGATAAAAACACCAGACTCTACTACTTCGAAGAACCTGAGGTGGCAAAGGCGGCCGAAAGAGCGGTAATTAGCCTCTACAACCACTTTACATCATATATGTTTAGGAGCAGTTTCTAAATGATATTAGTTTGCTCATGCAGGCAATTTTTACCCAAAACCCACCAAGCTCCCAAGAGTCGACGGATGCCCCAAGGTGGGCATCCGACCCAATTCTTTTCGCCCTCCAAACGACAAGAGAACCCACAACAGGCCGTAAGCTCGGCGCTGGCAATTCTTGCTGGGGTGTCTACTATCCCTCCAAGAAGAAGCTATCTAAGGCGGAAAAGGAAAGAAAGGAGAAAGAGAAAATAGATTTCTTAGTCAAGGAAAGGTTAGATGCAATCTTACCTGATTTTCTAAAAGCGATTTAAACTCAGATTGAGTCGAAAGGGTTGACAAATGTTGATACCCTATTGGCTATGCCACAAACGATGGAGACCCTTATGTCGCCGCTCCTCGCTCCCACAAAGAGCAACAGCCCCTCGGTGTCTTATGTCATGAAGGGTCACCACAATCGTTGGAGGAACAACTACCTTGCACTCTCCTCGCCCCAGTGAGTGGTGAGTTGAAGCAGGTTGCAAAAGCTAGAGTCTTTACAGGAAATGTCTTGCACAACAGCAAATTAGATGATAGCGTGCAGAAGCTCTGTTTGCTTTGGGTGTTCCCACCATAGCCGAGTTTGACTTTGCCACAAAACATTATGGAAGAGGGCAATGAGCCGCAGCCCCTTTTAGATTGCTTTGTGGGTTACCTCAAGTGGCCGCAAGGGCATATCATTATTGACAAGCCATCCCCAAACAGAACACCGTCTCTGACCATCCCTGGCGTTGGATCACAATCACCATCTCCAAACATCCACGGCATTGGACCGCCACCTAGACGATCTCCTCTAGGTCTTTGCAACCCCATATCAGCTAAGGATGTGCGGGAAGAGCACATGCTTGAAGAATCACAAAATCCTAAATATGCTGCAGAAGACCCCATTTTGGCCGATACCACAATTAATTATAACCCAACGGATGAGGAAACGCCGCCAGCCCATCCAGAGACGCAACCTTGCAAAAAACCAAAGTTTACTCCAACAACCCTAAAGAAGGTGGTGGCCCAAGAAGCGATGTCCTGTCCGCCCGCTTCCGTCCAACCAGTGAAAAATAGGAAGACACATCAAAAGGGTGCGAAAATCAATACTAAGGGAAAGACTTCTACCACCACTAATGCAAATGATAAACCACCGCTACGGAAGAAGGCACCGAAGAAGTCTTTGGCATACGAACAATGTGCTGACAACCCAACAGCACCTGTTTATAGCCCGGGTAAGAGAATGGTACCAGACAGTGTGTACGAGCAACTTAGGATTGAGATGAAGCACTACAGGAATCAGCTGCTTTGCCGTCTGCCATAGCAGACGGCAAAGGCATACTTTCCGGACGGCAAAGCCTTTGCCGTCTGCCAGCAGACGGCCAACACTCCGGCTGAACGGCTGCCGGTAAAGGCCTCTTTGCCGTCTGCTGGCAGACGGCAAAGAAGCAAAGCTCTTTGCCGTCTGCTGGCAGACGGCAAAGCACCTGGACGGCAGACAAAAGGTGCCAGCCCCGTTAGAGGGCTAACGGCGCTCTTTGCCGTCTGCCAGCAGACGGCAAAGAGCTGCAGCTGACGTCAGCTGACGTCATGCGTCAGCTGGGCCAACGCAGGCTCTTTGCCGTCTGCTAGCAGACGGCAAAGAAGCAAAGGTCTTTGCCGTCTGCCAGCAGACGGCAAAGAGGCCAAATAGGCCAGCCCAGGTTGCACAGGCTGCTGCCACGTGCCCACTTTGCCGTCTGCTAACAGACGGCAAACCTCTTTGCCTTCTTCTAGCAGACGGCAAAGTGGCTATATAGCAACTGTTTTTTCTGTTTTTTCTTATATCAATTCATTTTCACAGAAATTCAAACACACACATATATATATATATTCAGAATCACATAATAAGGCAAAACATTATGTCTTATCCACCACATAATATGTCTCATCCACCACATAATAAACAACACATATGCAAATAATATGCAAGCCATATGGATATGATCATCCAACACATACTAAATCAAAACATATGCAAGTCTCATCCATACATATGCAAGTTTCATTCATTTATACATACATATGCAAGTGTCACATTGTTGATCCTACAAAATCAAAACAAAATGGAAGGACAAGGACTCCATGAACGCAAGCTTCCGTGAGGTGAATCAAATCTGCAAAATGAGAAAGAAGAAAGTTAGAAGAAGAAGACTAGAAGAAGAAGAAGAAGAAGAAGACTAGAATTTTTCTCCTCTTCTTGTTCTTCTTCTTATTGCTTACTTGTGTCATTTTAGAGCTAACCTAGGTAAATAGGCCATTTTTGACCTAAATATGCTAAGTATATCATAAATGAACTAAAAAAGCTAAGTATAAGTCATTTTTGTGCTAACATAAGTAATTATGCCATTTTTGAGCTAATTAAGCATATTAAGTCATTTTGGAGCTAAATAGGTCATTTCTTAAGCATATTATGTCATTTTTGAGCTAGCTAAGCATATTAAGTCATTTTGGAGGAATAAATGCTAAGTATAGGTCATTTTAGAGCTATCCTAGGTTAAATAGGTCATTTTAGAGCTATCCAAGGTTAAATAGGTCCATTTTTTAGCTAGCTAAGCATATAAATTCATTTTGGAGGAATAAATGCTAAGTATAGGTCATTTTAGAGCTATCATATGTTAAATAGGTCATTTTTGAGCTAATTAAGGTTATTATGTCATTTTTGAGCTAGCTAAGCATATAAATTCATTTTGGAGGAATAAATGCTAAGTATAGGTCATTTTAGAGCTATCCTAGGTTAAATAGGTCATTTTGGAGCTAATTAAGGTTATTATGTCATTTTTGAGCTACCTAAGCATATTAAGTCATTTTGGAGGAATAAATGCTAAGTATAGGTCATTTTAGTGCTATCCTAGCTTAAATAGGTCATTTTGGAGCTAATTAAGGTTGTTATGTAATTTTTGAGCTAGCTAAGCATATAAATTCATTTTGGAGGAATAAATGCTAAGTATAGGTCATTTTAGAGCTATCCTAGGTTAAAGAATGAATACCTGACATGAATAATATGTATATAATTTAAGTGTATCATCATCATGAACATAATAAAAAATTGAATACCTAACATGAACTAATTAATAATATATATTTACATAATAATAATTGAATACCTGGCATGAACTATAATATTAATCTTCATCGTCATCATTAATAAATGCATCATCATCGTCTATATATGCTTCGGGGTCAATAAATGCATCATCATCATCATCACTATCAGTAATGACGTGCTCATCATCATCATCATCAATAAATGCATCAACATGTGGAAGGCCTCCTGTACGTAATCGGTCAAGCATTGACAGGTCATCCGCAGCAGTAACCTCTTCTTGTTCCGGCTCTTCTTGTTCCGGCTCAGGCTCGGATTCACTGCCGCTGTCTACTTCAATGTTCTGGTGTGAAGTAGAGCGGTTCTTGAAACGTTTTTTGGAAAGACGTGTTTCTTGGAAGAATTCTCCTTCATATGTGTCTGGGTTAATGTGAGGTTCATAATCCTCTTCATTTGGGGGAGGTGGTCTAACACGTGGCGGCACTTCATAAACGACATCCCAACCATTCAGATTTGGATCAGTTTGGCAGGCCCACGGTAGATAGAAAACTTGGGTCGCCTGTTGAGCCGTAATATAGACATCGGGAACATCCAAATGGGTGCTTTGTTTGATTTCGACTAGCCCTAGATGTTCATGAGTCCTTCTAGTCTCCTTCGGCTGGAACCAATAACATTTGAAGACTACGACGTTCGGTGGGTTTGCACCATAGAATAGAAGTTCATAAATTGCTTCAACTCTTCCATAATACTCGGTACCTCCTTCGCCGATAGCAGAGACACAACAATTTGTAGACTTTCGGTCGGCCATAGATAGCTCTTTGCCATAGGTACGAAAGCGATACCCGTTGATGTCGTATTTGTCAAATGAATGGACCTTATAGTCAAAACCATTTGCGACTTGTCTCAATTCGGCGTCCATAGACTCTGAACTAGCCTACAAGTTTAATACGAAAGGATTGTTGCATTAGCCGGAAATTAGATGAAGAAATGAAATGGTCTAATGGAAATTACCGTTTGTTTGAACCAAGAGATGAAACCGGGATAGCCGCCTCCATGCATTGCCAGAAGCTCATACTCTTCGACGAAATCCTTTTGGATCACCGCTCCATACGAGAATTCGGCGACGTATCGACTGTATCAAATATCCGGGAATAAGAGCAGTTCAAAGGAATTAGAGGTTGCGAAACAATGTACCGAGAACTTACTCGATGTACGGCCGCACTTCTGTTAGGTTGTTCAAGATATACAACGTAATGGTCCGCCATTCGTCGACATCCAACGGTAAGGAAGTATAAGCACCGGCTGGTGCGAGCTTCCCTTTGAATAGGCTGAGGTTGGATCCACCCTTTTTAGGGTCGCCAGCATTGTACCGAGGCTTCGGATTATGCAAATGACGATTTTTGGCTTCGTAGTGTGCTGTCACGAAGTTTGCCGCCTCCTCAGTAATGAATGCCTCGGCCATCGATGCTTCAATTCGACGTTTGTTTTTACATTTTTCTCGAAGCGTCTTCTGCATCCTCTCAGTTGCGTAGCACCAACGATTCTGCTCGGGCCCCCCCAATCGTGCCTCGGTCGGGAGATGCAAAATCAAATGCTGCATTGGATTAAAGAAGCCCGGTGGAAAGATCTTCTCTAACTTGCAGATCAACTCCGGCGCCAACTCTTCCAGTTCTTCTATCAAGCCAGGCGATAGTTCTTTCGCACAAAGAACACGGAAGAAATAGCTCAGCTCTGCCAGTACTAGCCATTCATCCTCAGGGATAAAGCCACGCAACATCACCGGCATTACCCGCTCAAGCCATATGTGCCAATCATGACTCTTGAGACCAAATATTTTCAATTTTTCAAGGCTCGCTCCCCTCTTTAGATTCGCTGCATACCCATCGGGGAACATCAACTCATTTTTCACCCACAGGAGTATTTCCCTCATAACTGGCCTTCCAAGATTGAACCATGCCTTTGGCTTCGTCCAGTTCTTCTTTCCTTTCGATTGTCGCATGTTTTGTAGTGGTCTATCACATAGAGCCTGCTGATCGACTTTAGCCTTAGGATTATCCTTTGTTTTCCCCTCTATGCCGAACAATGTACCAAAGAGGGCCTCGCCGACATTCTTTTCAGTGTGCATCACGTCGATGTTGTGTGGGCAAAGGAGGTCTTTGAAGTAAGGCAGATCCCACAAGCATGTCTTGTGAGTCCAGGCGTGTTCCGAATTATACCCCTTGAAATACCCTGGACGCTCTGGATCTGGCTCGAGAGAGTTTAACTGATCCAGGGTCTGTTGGCCTGTCAACGCAGGTGGTGCAGAGTTTTTGACAACTCTACCTTTGATGAAGTTCTTCTTGTCTTTTCTGAACTTATGGCGAGGATCCAGGAACTATCTATGCATGTCGAAGCAAGAAAACTTGCCACCCGTCTGCAGCCGACGAAACTCAAGAGCTGCCTTGCATGTGGGTCACAGGAACCTTCCATGCACACACCAGCCAATGAATAGCGCATACGCCGGCAAGTCATGCATCGAGTACATGTACCACACACGCATTTGGAAGTTTTTTTTTGTAGCGGCGTCGTATGTCTTGATCCCATTATCCCAAGCTTCTTGCAGTTCATCCTTAAGCGGCTGCATGTACACATTCATACTCTTCCCCGGATAGTTGGGCCCCGGAATTATCAACGTCAGGAAAATGTTCTTTCTTTGCATAATCTGTCCGGGGGGGAGATTGAGTGGAATGACAAATACAGGCCAACAACTGTATTGGGCTGCCATCATACCAAACACATTGAACCCATCCGTGCTTATGGCGATTCGAGGATGCCTTGGATCTGCCGCTTTAGCATGATGTATTGCATCGAAGCGCTTCCACGCAAAAGCGTCCGATGTGTGTACCAACATCGGCTCCCCATCTGCATCTAGTTCGGTTCTTTTGCCCAATTTGTGCCATGTCATCTGTCTGGCCGTCTCTTCGACCATGAAAAGACGTTGAAGTCTTGGTATGATTGGCATATACCGAAGAACATTAACTGGGATTTTTGTCTGACTCTTCTCACCCATACCGTTGTCTACCTCAACATACCTGGAAGATTGGCAAACGGGACAATACTTCAAGTCTGCATACTCAAGCCTAAATAAGGCACATCCTTTCTCACAGGCATCTATCTTCTCATAGGGCATCTTAAGTACACGGAGGATTTTGTCCGACTGGTACAGGTTTGCAGGCATTACATGGCCTTTGGGTAGAAAACGTCCAAATAGTGTCATCATCGCGTCATAGCATTCTCTGCCCAAGTTGAATTGAGCCTTCAGAGCCATTACTTGTGCGATGGCATCCAGCTGACAAAGCTCAGTGTGCTCGTGGAGAGGACGTTTTGAAGACTCCAACATATCATTGAAGGCTTTTGCAGATTCCTCCATCTCATCGTCCGAATCCCGAGCATCATCAAAGTCTTCCACCATGTCTTTCATCCCGGTACCATGCTCGTCGGTGCGATGACGGCCCTCCTCAGCTCTGGCACGTTGGGCAGACTCACCATGAAATGTCCAGACCTTATAATTAGGCGTAAAACCCAACTTCTGCAGGTGTTTGATCATTTCAAACTCTGACTTCTTATGAAAGTTGTCGCACTCGACACAGGGGCACCAGGTTGTTTCCTGTCCATTTGCAAATGCGGCTCTCACAAACCCCTTGGTTTTTCTTATCCATTCATGGGTCATGTCTTTCTGACTAGTGTGACCGGTGTACATCCACGCACGATCACTCATCTTGCCTAGCTACTGGACACACAAGAAATATATACATAATTCAGCAAACCATATTCATCAGTTAATAGAGTTTGTCAGTTTTATTACGTCCATGCAACCTAGACGCTAGTAGGTAAAGATAGGTCCTAATCCCACCCGAGTATGTGTAGATGGGTTCGTTTTCCCATGCTCGACTCCGGATCTGACGTAAAATTTCGGCAGCACCTCCCCGCTGTTCTCCTGATACACGTCTCGGCAATAAGCAGAGAGGATGTGTACCCGGAGAACAACAGGGAGGCACTGACGAAATTCTGCATCTGATCCGGAGTAGAGCATATGGGAAAATGAACCCAATCTACACATACTCGGGCTGTCCATGGATAACGTTGGACAATTCGAAAGAATCACGGTTATAAATATGCAAATGCATGCATATTTATAGATGTAACCATTTCGAACGGGAGACGCATAGTGGTCACGCATACTGATGATTGACACCTATAGCTAGCAAGTTTCATCGGCACGAAGACCGGAACAGAGCAAATGAAGGGGGGAGGAGGAGATGTCACTTGTGCTCACCCATGAACGCAGGGGCGGAGCTCGTCGTACGCACGGGGAGGTCGTCGAACACCAGACCCTCGCAGCAACGAAAGAACTGCACATTTAAATCCACCCGATCAACACAAATATATATGATGTTTTTCATAACAAAATAGGGAAATATATGACCCCGTCGGCCTCTGGAAGGCCGAAGAGCACCTTTTCGGTCAATAGGAGGCCGAAGAGGTGTCGGCGTCGGGGGTGTTGTGGTGTCGGGCTGTCGTGGTGTCGGGGTGTCGGGTCGGGGTGTCGGGGTGTCGTGGTGTCGGGGTGTCGTGTCGGGGTGTCGCGGTGTGTCGGATGTCGTGTCGGGGTGTCATGTCGGGGTCGGGGTGTCATGTCAGGGTCGGGGTGTCGGGGTGTCGTGTCGGGGTCGGGGTGTCGTGTCGGGGTCGGGGTTTGGGTGTCGGGGTCTTTTTTTCCTCTTTTTCCTTTTCTTCTTCTTCCTCTTCTTCCTTTTCTTCCTTTTTCCTTCTTCTTCTTCTTCTTCTTCTTCTTCTTCTTCTTCTTCTTTTTTCTTCTCCTCCTCCTCTTCTTTTCTTCTTCCTTTCCTTTTTCCTCTTCTTCTTCTCCTCCTCTCCTCCTCCTCTTCTTCTTCTTCTGCTTCTGCTTCTTCTTCTTCTCCTTCTTCTTCTTCTTCTTCTTATTTTTTCTTCTCCTCCTCCTCTTCTTCTTTTTCTTTTTCTTCTTCTTCTTCTTCTTCTTCTTCTTCTTCTTCTTCTTCTTCTTATTTTTTCTTCTTTTCCTTTTCCTTTTTCCTTTTTTCCTTTTTCTTTTCTTCTTTTTCTTTCTTCTAGGTTTCTTTCTACCTAAATGTCTAAATATCTAAAAACCTAAACATCTAAGTATCTAAACTCCTAAATGTCTAAATATCTAAAACCTAAACAGAAAAAATAATAAAAAAAACAGAAAAAAGGGGCAGGAGGGGGAGCTCACCAGAGGGGGGCAGAGGGGTTGGCCGGCGAGGGGGCGGCGACGGGGCTGGCCGGCGTCCGGGCCGCTACGGGGCGGCGAGGGGGCGGCCAGGCGGCGACGGGGCGGCGAGGGGCAGTCCTGGGCACGGCCGCGCGGGCACGGGGCGGGGCAGTGGGGCGGGGCAGTGGGTGGCGTTGGCAGTCGCGGGTGCGGCGGGCGGCGGGCCGGGGCGGGTCGGGGGCGGCGGCGGTTGCGGCGGCGGCATGGGGTCGGGGTCGGGAGGGGAGAGGCAGAAAGAGTGGAGAGAGTGGAGGGGGGGTGGGCCGTTAGGGCCGTTAGTAGGTATTTTCTTTGCCGTCTGCTAGCAGACGGCAAAGATTCTTTGCCGTCCGCTAGCAGACGGCAAAGAGGTTGGGTGGGCCGTTGCAGTTAACTGGCCTCCACTGGACCCCACCCCACCTCTTTACCTTCTGTTAGCGGACGGCAAAGAAACATTGCCGTCCGCTAGCAGACGGCAAAGAGCTGGCTGATGGCAAACAGTGTCTTTGCCATCAGCCAGATCTTTGCCGTCTGCTTTCCCAAAGCAGACGGCAAACAACCTCTTTGCCGTCTGCCAGCAGACGGCAAAGAGCTGGCAGATGGCAAAGTCCCTGATTCCAGTAGTGAAGATTCTACATGACAAAATCATAGATTCTGAGCTAGCCAATCAGAAGCAAGGATCCATCATTAGCCCAACAAATTACACGGTGAAGGTGCCAAAGGGTTTTAATTTCTTTGAAAAATTCAGCGGGATTAAAATATATTTAGATTTCAAAGAGATCTTCTATATGTTCAGGTTCTATAGTCTTGAAATTTGCCTAATGAGGCTATGGGCACTTTTCCAACCCACGGAGGTACTATGCCAGAATGTTCCCCATGTCGCGATAGCCGACCCTTATCTCATGAACGAGGAGAACCTAACAAATGAGGAAGGTAGGCGACGCAAGAAGACTTACCTTCTGGATTTCATGCGACATAACAAGCTGAAAAACTTCCTCCTCGTGTCCTACCGACCCGTGTACGTCCTTCTCTGGCTTACGCTTTTGCTTTCGTACCTTTTTCCTTCATATATTTTTTCATGTCTCAAAAGTTATAAACTTTCTCATATTCACGTTATGTTTCTCCTGTTTTGCGGAGGAACCATTGGGTTCTCCTACTGCTAAGACCATAAAGGTGCAATTGTTACTTGATGGATTCTAGTAAGAGCCCGGTAAAAGAGTGGGCGGTCCTCAAGGACCTTCTGGATGAATGTATTTTCGACTGGAGTCTTATAGGAGGCCACACGGTTGAAAAATACTACAAACCCGGTGGAAAGAGACAAATTGCCTTCAAATGGAACAATATAGGTTGTAGGCAACAACCAGAGACTAGTCTTACGTGTGGCTTCTACGTTTGCCTTCACATGGAAGAATTCATACGCTCGGTGACAACGTTATGGCCGCACAATCAAATCCTCAAATGGGGTCAAGAACTACAAAACAAGCCATCCAAAGCGGGCTTAATGCTGGAACAACTCCAAGCCACATTCGCGGAGTGTTGGGTTATGTAGCAGAAAACAAAAAAAATTGGTACTACGAGCACGCCCAGGATCAATATAAAGATGCATACAAGGTTTGATCTGATCATTACCAACTCGTAGCAGCAGCAGAAGGAGAGTCAGTGAAGATCGTTGGTGCAGATCCCCACAACTAGGATTTTACAACCTCCCAACCGCGAGGATGTTCTCCCTCGGACAGCCCTTCGGGCGGTCCCTCGGACAGCCCTTCGGGCAGGCTCTCGAACAACCCTTCGTGCAGGCTCTTGAACAGCCCCTCGGACAGAAGATCAAAACTACGACCTCTCTACTGGGTTGCACACATACGGTGTCAGCTATCCGGCAGGGATTCGCCGTCCAGAACTAATTCCTACCGGAAGCCAGACATCCTTTCGGCACTACAAAACTATTTCGTGGAGGGAAAGAGAGAAGGGCAGATCATTGCATGCCTTTATTTGATAGCTCAAGCGAGAACTTGTGTGGAAATGGAGAGCCCTCTCCACCTCTATTTATAGTGGGAGCAAGGGGTAGAGGCTTGGGGGAAAAGACCAAAAGGGGGCTAGGATCTTTTCCACCAAAAGCCACAAAACGGGGAAAAGGGGAGCTCCATGGAGGAGCCCTCCCTTGGCCCGACCATGTGGGTGGGTCCCCCTTGTGGGGGGCCCCACCACCCCCATGTCATCCTCCACTACTATTGGGGGAAAGCCCCAAAGGGTGGCTTTCCAAAAAGCCAACAAAAGGGGGTTTTACCCTAATAGTGTTCATCCCACAATTCGTGGGATCTTGTCCCCTCAAACTGGGACAGGATTTTTCCGCGACCGTTTTCTCCGAAAAAATTCCCGAAGGTCCAGAACATTTCTAGCACCCCCTAAAATAATTCTGGATGCATTCCGAAACATTTCTGGTATGATGATTTTATCTCCGAAACATTTCCGGTTACTCCGAAACACTTCCGGTTTTCTCTCTAAAACTTTTTCGTCGTCTCCGAAACTTTCCCGGTGACTTTCTCTCGGACTCCCTGTCTAGTACTCAGCAGATAGATGACCCTTAAGTGTGTGACCCTGTAGGTTCGGTGAAGTATAGACTTGACCGGAACTCTTTTCGATCAATAATCAATAGCGGAACCATGGACATCCATATTGATCCCTATACCCACACGAATGAATATTCGAGTGAACCTATAGTTACCATATGCTGTTCCTGTTGCTTCACGATATGTTACAAAACCCGAGGTGAGATTTATCGGCATCCCCATGAATCAACAACTTGTTCACTATGCCAGTTACCTCGTTATCGGTTTTGTTCTCTTTTCTCGTTCCCACGTTCCGGCATCCCTGTGATCAAATCACACTGTGTTTGGCCAGACGATGATGGACACCGTAACACCGAGAGGGCCCTAAGAATATCTCTCCATTGTTGGAGGAGTAAATCCCAATCTTGAGCTATCTAATTTCTTGTCATACTTTTCCATGAACCCGTAAGCCGTCGTAATAGCCACCCTGTTACAGATAACGTTTAACAAACCCCAAAATTCATGAAGCAAGTATGAAGGAACTCGATACTCTCATGGTCTAAGGAATTATGCAAATGTATAACTTTCTCTATGTTATAAAACCATTAACTCGTGACGAATGTATCTCATAGCATAACATCAATTGGGTCGATTCAACACAAGTGTTCTTCTAACATTGTGTCCTCAAAGTTGCCGGCATAGACATGCCCATGATCAGGAATATGTAATCATCATGCAACAGTTGAGCTAGTCTTAGAGGCACGACTAGGAATACATTTTACCGTTTATTATTTCACACGTGCACATGAGTTTTCCTCTGATCCTTTATGGATATACGGGCTCAAGGACCATTGCAGTTATAGCACAGAACATAAACATTAATTACAAACTTGGAGATAGATAATCACTGATTATTATTGCCTCTAGGGCATATCTCCTACACGGAGATCATAAACAAGGAGGTCCGCTCGTCGTCTGACAGATTCTATAATAACACCGAAGAAGATGAGTCGAACAAACAAGAGAGCCTAACCTAGCTAGCTTATTGAAGCGGTCACTACTGCATGCGTGACTAAACATATTTGGCATGTTATGTTGTTTAACTTGACCAGCACACTAAATTTGATGACTCTGTATTGTTCGTTACTCGTTTATTCTTAATGTACTTCTCGTTCTTTGTTCTATGTTATTATCATTAGTTTTATTTCTGATGCCATGCCAATTCATGATAACTGTTTTCTATTTGCATCAACTAATACTGCCGTGGCAGCAATCTACACTGCCGTTACGCTGCCATGGCAGCGTTTTTCATTGCAGCCTGGCGCATTTACCAATGGCGGGCGGTACCAACAGCCCGCCGCATGTACATCTAAAAATCAGTGGCGGGTGCATAAGGCTGCCCGCCATTGATAGCAATGCCCGCCACTGCTATGCGATCAACGTCAGTGACACGCTGTTTGAAAGGCCTGCCACTGCTATAGTGCTATCTGTGGCGGGCGGAACGCCCGCCACTGATGCCATGTTACCAGTGGCAGGAGACCAGTGGCGGGCGCCCCTCAGAGTCTGGCCCGCCACTGATGGGCTTTTAGAGCCCGCCACTGCTAGGCATTCCTGCAGTAGTGCACTCTTCATCCTCTCCAGCTGGTCCGTGGCTTCAACATGATCTGCTGCTAGCCGCTGAGCAGATCCATCAGCGAAAACTCTGAGCCTGTTGTAGCGGTTCGTGTAGTCCCTCATCTGCCGACTGTGACGCAGTTCATACTCAGCAATGGTGGTGCTTAGTTTACCATGCACGCCCTCGGACTCGGCCACATTCTTCATGTGCACTTGCTCGAATTCGGCGACAAAAGCATTTAAGGTCTCACTGAATGGTCTAGGCTTCTCTGATAGTGGATTAGCAACACGCGCGGCGTAATATGCTTCTGACGCATGCTGGGCTGCCAACTGAAAAAATGTAGACCCAAGATTGTTAGGATGAAACTGAAGAAATATTACTACTCACTATACTCAGTATGGTCCACAATAGCAAAATTAGAGCACAAAGTGTTCCTACTACTAGAGCGACAGTCTGACAGTAATAATTAGCAAGGTATATTTTCTGTCGAGCTTATTTCACAAATATTTTACACACTTCTTGTTCATTTTTAAGCATCTACTGTATGTATACACTTCACAACGGTGCACCACAATCAAATTGCGATCAAACCGCCAACATGGACGGAACGTTGCTGTAGAGGTGGATGATTCACTTAATTATCACACGATCACTAGTGACTAGGACGTGCAAAATATATATCATGTCTATGAGGAACACTACATCCAAGCTCTAACCATACAAGTCACTATCATTGCCATCTTTTTTTTTGACTGAACTATCATTGGCATCTGAAGCACGTTTTATGCGATATGATTGTAATAATGTTAGTCCAAGATGCTTACAACATTGTATAACCTGAGAGGTAAAAGCCATGGCATAATCATCTTAATTATGAAGCTGCACTATCATTGGCATCGTAGGGGTCGAGCAGAAAAAAAGGGTTGTTCTTAGCGCCCATGGCGTCGTCCTCCGCTGGCTCCCGCTGGTGAGAGATCGAGTGGGCACGGTGGGGAGGCGGGTGTGTGCGAGGGTTTCGTTCCTGAGGAGAAGTATTTTGTAGCACCCGCCTGTGTGCTGGGCTTGGTGACTATGGGCAGATTGGACGTTAGTAGGCCGGCGTGTTTATGAAAAGAAGAAACAAGTTTCACCCCAAACTTAGGTCACATTACAAAATACTAGCTAGGGTCTTTTCTCTTTTTTTTTGAGAACTGGGTCATTTGCCTGTAGCATATAGGGGGGATGCCCCTGTTGTATATTATGATCTTAAAGACTAAGCTATAGCCATTATGTTCTAAAGATTAAAGATTAAGCTGAAGTAAAAAATACAGACTAGCCAAGTGGGATATAATCTGTAGCCCGAAGGACCATGCGGGTTAAGGTATTGAAAACCTTGAAGTAAAGAACAAGTGCTTGCTCAGTAAATGGCTATATAGACTATCAATAGAGGGGGATGGTGTGTGGATACAGTTATTGCGTAACAAGTATTTGCAATCCAAAACCCTAGCACAAATCACGGTGCAGCCGAATGATTCTGCTTTTTGGAAGGGGCTGATGAGGGCAAAGGTTGCCTTCTTCAATAGGAGCAAATTGGTAGTAGGGAATGGAAATGCTACTAGATTCTGGGAAGATACATGGCTAGGGGAGACGTCGTTGGCCATACAATATCCAACCCTTTATAGTATTGTACAACCCAAAGACGCTTTTGTTAGTACTATACTAGGATCAGTTCCCTTAAATATTCAGTTCAGGAGATCCCTGGTGGGGGAACGATGGGATAGATGGCTACATCTCGTGCGTAGGTTGATGGAGGTTAACCTTTCTGATGAGCCAGATACCCTGCACTGGAAACTTTCGGGGTCAGGAGTATTCTAAGTTAAATCTATGTATGTTGATTTGATAAACACTGGTCCAATCCCAAAGTCACTTCATATTTGGAAAATTAAGGTTCCTTTAAAAATAAAGGTCTTTATGTGGTTTGTACACAAGGAAGTGATCTTGACTAAGGACAACTTGGCAAAGCGTAGTTGGGAGGGTAGTAAACGGTGTTGTTTCTATGATCACGATGAATCAATCCAACATGTTTTCCTCAAATGCCCACTAGCCAAGTTATTGTGGCGTAAAATACCTGTGTCCTTTAATGTCGGTCCTCCTGATAGCATTGCCAATTTATTTGGGACATGGTTAAATGGGGTAGAGCCTAAGACAACGGCGCATATTCGAGTCTGAGTGTGTGCATTACTTTGGGCTATTTGGAACTGTCGGAATGACATTATTTTTAATAGACAAAACATCACAAATTTTTTGCAGGCCATCTTCCGAGCGACTGGCTGTATCCGTACGTGGTTGTTACTCCGCCTTGTGGAAGTCAGGGAGCATATGGCCTATGGGTGCAACCGTTTTGAGACGGTAGCACGGGATACTTACAACCGGTTTGGATGGCGGTCCAACAATAGGATTGGTGTCTAGTCATCTTGTCCTATTTTTGTAGGTTGTGGTAATTTATTCACCTTTTTTTGACTTTGCTTGCGAACTTGTATCGAACTACGTACTTGGTGGCTACGTTGCTTAATAATATGGCTGTGTGCATCAATTGATGCAAAGGCCGGGGGTAATCGTCCTTTTCGAAAAAAATGGTAGTGATGCATTCAGTAGTAGCTCTCCTTCCTTCAGCTCTAGGGCAACTTCTTGTCTTCTACAACAGTAGTACCTAAGGGGGAGCATAACACAACTTTGCTCTCAAGACACCTGTACCATGTCCTCCTGGGAGACCTCCCCACCACTACTGGAAAAGGGCTTATAGGTGAACTCACATTAGTGGCGGGCGCGGCCAGGAACCCGCCACAGGTATTTTTGAAAAGTACCAGTGGCGGGTAGAAAATATGGCCCCCACAGCTACAAGGTCTGCGGTGGCGGGCAAAAATACGTGCCCCCACTTGTAAATTCTTCCAGACCGAAGTTGTTGGCAAAACTCTTTTGTGGCGGGCGAAAATATGTGCCCACCACAGCTAATTGTATCAGCAGTGGCGGTCAATGTTTTTCAGCCGCCATAAGATATTCTTTCGCGTGGGCCCATTTTGGCAGAAATTTACTGTGGCGGGTTCCTGCTTCTGCTCGCCACTGGTAGAAGAAAAAGCAGTGGCGGGTATTGGTCTCTGCCCGCCACTGTATATTTTCCCACGCGGGAACGCGGTCGACGACATTTAGCAGTGGCAGGCCTTATGCTTAGCCCACCACTGATTAGATCACATAAGTGTGGGCGGGCTGATACAGTAGCTTCCCCTCCCCCAATTTCTTTTTCCTCTCCAACAAGCTCCTCTTCTTCTCCCTCTTACTCCTCTCACCATTGGTCAGCCTAGCCACTCTCTCACCTCAATAACCTTATGGGACCCACTTTTTGATGGCATAGCAACTCCCCGGCCCCACCTCACCCCTCCATTAAATAAGACACCGTACCCCACCACCCTCTAACCCTCCTATCTAGAGGTAGGCTAACCAAATTAAACACCTCGAACCACCACACCTCTCCTTTTGATTTCATCCGATCGCACACAACATCGGAGAGACGATACATGTTTTAGGTGAGAAAATTCTTGTTCTAAAATCTATATATACGCTTTAATTATAGTAGCTAGTTGTTGTATGAGCATGCATGCATAGTTGATTGTTGGTGTGGTGGTGGACGTGTAGGCGAGGCAACATTCGGTTGATCGCCGGCTTTGTTGCATTTCTTTTTCATGGAATACAAATGAGTACCAAATCTTGTGGAAATGTTGATTAATTTCCGTTTCGTCGAGTTGGTGTCACTCAATATGTCTCATTTTTAGCAATGGTCATGCCGAATTTTTGAATTTTTTATATTCTTAGATAACATAGTAATCGATTATGTTAAGTATATATGTTGCAGGTGGCGTCGAATGATGGATCGTAGTTGGATGTATAACTCCTGACCATGGGCGTCCAATGATTTTGTTAATGGTTTGATGGAGTTCTTAGAGTTTGCGGAGAAAGATATGATAGAAAGGGGTGTCGAGAAACTATGTTGTCCGTGTGTTCGTTGCGAGAATGATGTTATGTACACATATGACTCAGGCGAGTTGCATAAGCACTTGTTGGCGAGGTGGTTTCATGCCCGATTATACAACATTGACAAGTCATGGTGAGGATGGGATGTTATATGTATAATCGGGACATGCCGAAGAACAAGAATGGATGATGGATGGACATGATGAAGATGATGAAGAGGATGAGTCAGGTGAAGAGTCGGACGAAAGTGAGGAGGCCAAAGCGAACACGACAATCATCGGGGGCAAATTGGCCGGAATGGTGCACGATCAATACATGCAAGAGTTGATCGTGAAAAACACTAGCACCGAGATAGCTACTCATAGAGAGGCTACCAAACTGGTGACACTCGTGAAAGACTCGACCACTCCATTGTACGCTGGTTGCAAGCCGGAACACACCCGTCTAAGTGTCACGATGGATCTTTTCGACATGAAGGCAAAAAGCAATAGCACAGACACGTCCCTCGATACGAACTTGAAGTTTTTACATGATGTTCTTCCTGATGGCAATGTGCTTCCTAAAAGTATCGATGAGGCAAAGAAGGTACCGGGCCCTCTTGATATGGAGCTGATAAAATAGCACGCGTGCAAGAATAACTGCATCATTTATCGGAACGAGCACTCTAAGCTAACAATGTGTCCAACATGCAAAGCACCCCGATTCAAGCAGGGAAATAACAGTTGGGAAGACAATGATGGTGATAGTGCACCCGCTAGCGGAACTCCTCATAAGGTTGTATAGTACTTTCCAATCATTCCATGCTTGAAGCATTTGTATGCAAACAAGAAGCAGGCAAAGCTTATGCTTTGGCATGCCAATAGGAAGAACAAGGATGATGGAGTGATTAGACACGTTGTAGATGGTCACCAGTGGAAAGCAATTGACGACCACTTCCCCCGTTTTAGTGGAGATAATAGGAATATCAGGCTGGGCTATAGCGTGGACGGTCTGAATCCCTTTAGCAACCAAAACAGCATGCACAGCACATGGCCCGTGGTTGTATGCATCTACAACCTCCCCCCATGGGTGTGCATGAAGCAGAAGTATCTGCACTTGGTCATGCTAATTGAAGGGCCAAGCCAACCGGGTTGTGATCTGAACCTGTATCTACAGCTATTCAAGGAGGAGCTAGATATATTACGGTCAGATGAAGGGGTGCGGACATATGACGCTTTAACAGACGATTATTTCCCTATGAAAGCTGCGCTGCTCATGATGGTGCAAGACTATCCGACATACGGTTATAATTCGGGTCAGGTTTGCCACGACAACTGTGCATGTGTTAGGTGTATGGATGAGACCCATTATCTCTATCTGAAGGCATCACATAAAATTGTTTACATCGGGCATCAAAGATGGCTGAAAAAAAATGATGAATGGAGAAGCAGACATGATTTGCTTGACAATACAAAAGAAAAGCAAGAGAGGCCATGCATGAAGTGTGGAGAACAAATCCTAGAAATGTTGAATGACTGGGAAGAGTGTCCAGAGCCTGGAAAGAAGCGGAAGAGAGTCGAGCCACTCTTAAAAGTATGGAAAATGCGAACTCCATTTTGGGACTTGGATTACTGGAAGTATCTCTCCACGCCCCATTGTATCGATGTCATGTATATCGCGAAGAATGTTTGCGAGAGTTTGGTTGCAACCCTTCTGAACATACCAGACAAGACAGAAGATACGGGGAGCTCAAGAAAAGGCCTAGAAGCCCTCAAAATTAGGGAGGGTTTGTGGGCTGACGTGGAGGAAAGCGTCGTTGGCAAAGTTAATAAAATGGTGTCAAAATTCAAACCCGCTTGCTACAGTCTGTCTCCAGGGGAGCTTGATAAGATATTCAACTGCCTTGCCAATGTCCAAGTTAGTTCTGGGCACTCGTCGAATATACACAGATATTTGTCACGTGAGAAGAAAACTTTATCTGGGATGAAGTCGCATGACTGTCACGTGATGATTACACAGATACTGCCGGTTGCAATTAGAGGGATAATGGAACTGCATGTTAGAAAGACACTCCAAGACTTGTGTAACTTTTTTGACGTCATCTCTCATAAATCGATCAGCGCGGAGCATTGCAAAAAACTCCAAGATGAGATTGTTGTCATACTATGTGAGCTTGAGGTGTACTTCCCGCCCTCATTCTTTGACATCATGGTTCATCTGCTTGTCCATGTTACCGGGGACATCATAGACCTGGGCCCGGTATTCCTCCCCAACATGTTCCCCTTCGAAAGGTTAAATGGGATACTCAAGCGATATGTTCATAATAGGTCACATCCAGACGGAAGCATCGTCCTGGGATTTCTAACCATGGAGGTAATCTCGTTTTGTACAGACTACCTGGAAGTCGAGAAACCTTTGGGCATGCCCAGGAATAAGCACGTTGGCAGGCTGAATGGCATAGGTCACAACAAAAGGAGAAAGGATTTGCATGTGAACTTCGACATTCCCAACTGAGAGCCCAACTTCACCATAGCGTATACTGTGGTGTTACAACATGTTAAGTGCGTCACCCCATATGCTAGGAAGCACATGGTAGACTTGAGAAATGAATATAGGGCATGTGGGATAAAGCGGTCCAGCGATCAACTAACGAAAGAGCACAACAGAAAGTTCGCGGATTGGTTCAAGACATACATGCAATATAATCCATTGACAGAAAATGATGACAAAGCTAAGGTATTGTTCTGATTGGCGTTGGGACCTGCGATGAATGTCACCACATACCAAGCCTATGACATCAATGGATACACATTCTATATGGAGGCCAGAGACAAGCTGAAAGGTGTGTACTAGAACTCAGGGGTGGCGCAATAGGCCTACACCGGTAAAGTAAAGAACAAGCACTACGGAAGGATCAAAGAGATTTGGGAACTTAAGTACGCGGATGTAGGGATATTCCCTATGTTTCATGTTAGATGGGTGAAACAAGTACTTCAAGAAGACAATTATTTCACTACGATGGTTATACCACCACGAAATGAATCCGCGAAAGTGGAAGCAATAAGTGGCTTAAATGAGCCGTGGGTAATGGCCAGCACTGTGTCCCAATGCTTCTATATAGCCGACCCAATTAAGCCTAGCCATGTGGTCTACCGGAGTGGAAAGAGAAGTATCATCGGAATGGACGAAGTCGATGACGAGGAGGACTATGACCAATTCGATGACCCCGCAGAAGAAGATACAAACATAAAATATGTCCACAGAAGAAAAAGATCAACATTGCCCAATGACGATATTGCACCATGGTTAAGACAGAGCCACAACAAGACAATAGTTCATACCAGGAAGAAGATCAAGAAAGTTCATGTGAAGACCGTCTATAAGTGAATGCTATTTCGTGAAGCTTATTTGGTATTTCAAACTAAATTAATGATGTAATATTAAGACATATGGATCGTCGTCATGCTATGTATTCATGAAGCTTATTTTGTATTTCAAACTAAATTAATGATGTAATATTAAGACATGGATCCTCGTCATGTTATGTCATACATAAAATGATAAACCATTACAAATAGAATGCAGTGGCGGGCAGGTCCAATGACCTGCCACTGTGATTCAAAAATTTGCCCGCGCAGTCAGCCACCCAAATTTGTCTACCGCGCCGTCGCCTACCCCCCCCCCCCCCCCCGCGCATTCGAAAATACACGCGTGCCGGCACCCACACACGCTCCATTCCCCCCCGTCCCCTCCCAGCAGCGCCGCCCCCACACCCCTCCGCCGCCCCCTCCCAACGCCGCCGGCGCCCACGCCCCTTGGCCGCCCCCTCCCAACACCGCCCCAACGCCCACGCCCCTCGGCCGCCCCCACGCCCACGCCCCTCGGCCGCCCCCTTCCAAGGCCGTCCCCACGCCCACGCCCCTCAGCCGCTGCCTCCCAGCGCCGCCGCCCCCACACCCACGCCCCTCCGCCCCCTCCACCGGCCCCCTCCACCGGTGCATCCACAGGCCCCCTCCACCGGCGCATCCACAGGCTCCATTCCACCCCCTCGTGGTTTGTTGTACAAAGATATGATACAATTGCTTGTGCTATATGTTCGTCGAATTTTTGTGAGAGATGGCGATGGCCGGCGGTGAATTTTCTTGCGGTGTGTTGTTTTCTTTTATAGGGAATACAAATGAGTGCCAAAGTTTTGACGAAATGTTGATTCACTTCCATTTCGTTGAATTTCTGGCAATCAATATGCTCATTTTTAGCAAAGGTTATGCCGAATTTTTGTGAGAGATGACGATGGCCAGTGGTTAATTTACTTGCGGTTTGTTGTCTTCTTTTACAAGGAATACAAATGAGCTCCAAAGTTTTGATGAAATGTTGATTCACTTCCATTTCGTCGAATTTCTGGCAGTTAATATGTCTCATTTTTAGCAATGATCATGCCGATTTTTTTTATGAATTTAATTTTTTTTAGATAAAAGATGGTGAGACATGCCCAATTACTTGTGCAATCATTTTTTGTAGATAAAAGATGGCGAGACGGACCCAATCTGCAACTTTGGACCAGACACAAAAGCGTGAGGCTGTGCCTTCCGAACAGGAGGATCCTCCAAATCAGGCAAGCAACGAGCATGCAAATGGGGAAGAAGAGACCTATCGTGCTGCAGAAGAAGGGCAAGATGGGGACGAAGAGTCAAATGGTGCTGAAGAGGAAGGGCAAGATCTGGAAGAAGAGTCCGATGGTACTAAAGAGGAAGGGCAATATGGGGAACAAGCGTCCGATGGTGCCGAAAAGGAAGAAGACACAAATAGTGCACAAGCTGATTCAGAAATTCAGCCGTGGAAGCCTAGGTCACGGAATAAGGTGCCTACAGCTACTTACGTAATAAAATGGATTAACAAAAATGGGAGACCCGTTAGTCTGATCAAGAACACAAAGAAATGGGGTAACGCCCTAGGTGCCATCGCCCGTGAAAACTGTGGCATAAACCTTAGAACCTTAAGGGGCACTAAAAACAAACAGTGGGCCAACCTCCTGTTAGGAAAGATGAGAGATATTTTCAAGTTCAACGACCGTGACAATGCACTTGCAGAAATCCACACCATGCGCACGTTCACTAAGGCCTTGAGTAGTAATAGATACCTGTTGGGGGGATGACCCCCGGGTAGGCTCAAGGGAACGTGACACGTTTTCAAAGCATCAGGGCGGCCAAGGCCCCTCAGTCCGGCTGGCCCTCCAGCCGGCTCACTATGCAGTACGCTGGCTGGGCACGGTGCCACGCCCGGGCCGGCTGCCCACAGCCGGCAGCCGGAAAGATCAGCACCTGTCAAATCCACCCGTACGACAAGACGTCCACCACACCGTGGAGAGCATGGCTACAGCATTGTCAGAGCCGTTGACCGGGGCGACCGACCCCCGGACAGCCCGACACTGTGGAGGCGACGTGCCAACCACTCCCTGACATGCTACAGCTACAAGCAGCCGGCGGGCCCTGCAGCCAGCGGGCCCTACAGTCGGCGGGCCCCACTGGAGGCCAGAGTCACGACATTGGGGCCCTGCCCCTATTATTCTATCGTTTGTAGTCTAGGAGGCCAGGCTATAAGACCTCCCAGGAGCCCCCGAAGGAGGGGGCGGTCGACGGTCAGCTCATTCCACACTCACACACACACATGCAAGCAGAGAGGGAGAACTAGCTCTTTCTTCCTCCTTGCACCAAATAGCTCCAGGAGCACCATTGTAACCTCTGTGATCTTCATGGTGATCCTTGAAGGACGTAGGGGTGTTACCTCCCTCAGAGGGCCCTGAACCTAGGTACGACTCTGTGTCCTCAGTGCTCGTGCTCAATCCCGCATCCGGACGCCGTCAGTGTCCATCGGCCCCAACCACTCGAGATAAGCCATCCCATGGCATCTGCCGTGCAAAAACCACGACAGTTGGCACCCACCGCGGGGCCTGCAGCGGCGCTGACCGGAGTCACGTTCCAAACGGGACTCTTCACTTCCTTTGGCGAGCGCATCGCGCACGGCTTGGTCAGCCAGTTCGAAGCATTCGACTGCGTCCGCGACAACGCGGCCCGCTTCGCGTACGCTGGCTTCCCTACGGGCGGCTCCATCGTCCCATTCGGCCAACACTGGATCTACATCGCGGTCATCACCGACGAGTACCCTCACGAGGTGCTTAACTTCGCTGGCCCATGGCTGAGCCCGAGGAGGCGCGCAAACGCCTGCTCGATGAGGCCACTGCATAGCGTCGGATGGCGTCTGTGCTGGGCGAGCACGACACCGCCCACGGCCTCACCCCGGCTGGCGATGGCCCCAGCCGGCTAGGTGAGGTGCAACGTCGAGGCAGGGCCCTCGGCCAGATGCTGGGCGTGAACCGGCCCACCTACAGCACCCTCGTCAAGAACATGAGGGACGCTGAGGCGGCCGCGTCCGAATTACCACACCTGGAGGGCGAGGAGCTGCTACAGCAGCAACAACGCGTTTAGGACCTCCTAGCCGCTGCGAACCTGCAGCAGGCGCAATACGCGGCACCTCTGGGCTCGGCCGGTTCCGGCTCGGAGTCACCTCCTCTCCATACGGCCAACCGGCATCCGGCCGGAGGGCCCCTACAAACGCGACAAGCATTTTCCCCGCACGGCGACCATCACCGCGGAAGCCGGCTGCAGCGCAGCCGGAGCGGAAGCAACCATGACCCACCGGCTGGAACACGGAGCCCCTCTGCCCGTTTTACGGTTGAACCAATGTATGTACTATCGCAACCTTTTGGTTTTTGTGAAAGCAACGGGTCCCCCGAACGATACTCGGGGGCTACCATTCCATCTCTCTGTTGAGCATTTTCATGCTTCACCGCATTCTTTCTCTCCCGGGCCGGCAAGCCCAGCTCGGGGGCTCGCCAGCTAGCCCGCGCACTCCTTTTCTGGTGCTGGCTCAGTAATATGTACAGCGCCAAAAGCCCACTCTTCGTCTCCAGCTACATACCGCAACCTGGCTGTCCGGCTGGCAAGAGCACACGGCTGGCAGCGCTTGCACATGAACAACAACTATAGAAGAGACCGGCTCGGTCAATCCGGCTATGTCCTCGCTGGCTGAACTCCTGCCAGCCATGCTTCGCTGCATCTTTCTCTTCCCGCCCGGGTCTGGCTCGTCCGACCCGGGGGCTAGCCGGCTAGCCCACGCTCTCCTTCTCTGGAGACGGCTTAGTAATGTGCGCGGCGCCGTAGGCCCTCTCTTCGTCTCCAGCTACAGACCGCTACCCGGCTGTCCGGCTGGCAAGAGCCACGGATGAAAGCACCCCCACACGAAAAACGTCTAAGGAAAAGCATCCGGTTTGGGCACTCTGGCTACACTTTGTATCCGCTTACACACACTCGCCGGCTGCTCGCCAGCCGGCCCACGGCTCGCTCGCTCGAACCTGACTCCTACAGTCTAAGTATCATGCTCCCACCCTTGCGGCCCACTCCCCATCCCAGCTACAGACTGCAACCCAGCTATCCGGCTGGCGGGGCAAAAGCCAAAAGGAGGGGCGGGCAAGAAAAAACGGCAAAGGGACAAAGGAAAAAAGATGAGCCGGCAATCGGCAGCAAACACATGTATGCAGCCAACACACATATTTACATGGGTAAACGGCCCATGGCCCGAGGTTCTTTACATCCAATACACCCCCAGTGGGTGGACTTGCAAACTAACCATCGTTCTAAAAGCAAAATACAGAAAAAGAAGAGGACACCTAGGCGGTAGGCGCATCGGCGTTAGGCTGAGCCGGCTTTGAGGTTCTCGCCATGGCAACCCTTGAAGTCGTGGCGCCGGTGTCCACCTCGGCGCCCGTTTCGGTCTCAGCGTACGCTCCAGCGCTGGAGCCGGCCTCCTCGTCGGCGGCCGTCTCCGCCGCACTACCCTCCGGGTCATCGAAGGCTAGGCCGTAGTCATCTTCCGGGATCAGCGTGCCATCCGCCACCCGCTCGCCGACGTACTCGTTGAACGGAGTGAAGGAGGCAAGGTCGCTGGCATGAGCGGCAAGGTCATCTCGGCGCCGCACCAAGTCCTCCTCCGCCTCGGCCCGCCGGGTGGCCAGCTGGGCCAGCTGCACTCCTGGGTACCAGGAGAGCACAAAGCTTAGTGCCATCTCCACGCCGGCCCGGGCTGCGGAAGCCCTCCACGTGTCGATCCTCATCGGCGCTGCCTCGAGCCACGTTGCCAGCCGGTTGGCAGTCTGGGGCTGCACCGCGGCTGGCCAGAGGGTCTTCACCACGTTCAAGCCGGCGTCACGGAGCCGGCGCAGAATGCCTCCAACTGGACGCAGCCGGGCCTCGGTGGCGAGACCGATCTCCTCCACCGTCCAGGCGGCAAGCTGCCCGATGTGGACCCCCGTCGCCCTCTGCTCCTCCCGGTGCGCCTGCACGGTCACCTCGGCCACCCCTTGTGTGTTGGGGAAAGCCTCTGGGCAGGACGAAGAAACATGAGAACCGTGAAAACTTCGGCTAGCGGCGACCGCCAGCCAGGCGTACGAACAGAGCAAAGTTCGGCAAAACGAGCAAGTAACAAAAACTTACGGGCAAGAAGCGCGTCGATCTATGAACCTCCGCCTGAAGAGCCTGCTCCCGCAACGATGATGTGCTGGCCCAGCGTTCATAGTCAGTCTTCAGCCGGGTGACCTCCTCGATGGCCTTGCTCACCTCCGCGCTTTTTGCGACCAGAGCCTCGTCATGCTCCTTCGCCAGCCGGTCAAGCTCGGCCTGGTGATCGGCCTCCAGCTTCGCCTTCTTGGCAGCCAGCCGGTCACGCTCTTCGGCGGCCTGGCGAAGCTGCGCCTCGCGCTCGCCGAGCTACCACTCGGCCTCGTCCAGCCGGCCTCGGAGGCGCGCGACCTCAACTGTGTTGGTGGCGGCGGCTGCAGGAAGACACCTCAGCAACCGAACAAAGAAAGACAGAATTCAAGAAGACTCGACCCGGCTGCCCTGCAGCCGGCCCGAGCCTCGGGGGCTACACCATATGGGTGCGCTGGCGCGCCCCCACTCAAAAAAGCCAAGTCAAATACCTCTAGCCTGCAGCAGCTCCGCCTCCTTGGCCGTGAGCCGGGCCTTGCTCGCCTTATATAGGCCCAAGAGCTTGTTAAACGCAGTTACCCGCTGGTCGTGGAGTGCCTGCGGGAGAATTCAGAAGAAGAGCGAAAATCAGAAAACTGCTCGAGAAGTCTCGACCCGCCTGCTGCGCAGCCGGCCCGAGCCTCGGGGGATACATCCAGTGGGTGTGCTGGCGCGCCCCCACTGGAAAGCAGCCGAGTCAGCTAGGAAGAGGAAAGAAAAGACTTCAAAGAAGCAGGAGCAAAAGGGGAAGAAACTAACCGCGACGGACTGCTCTAGCTGGACCAGCTGGCCCTGCGCTCCTCGGGTGAACTCCTGCAGCCGACCGCCGTAGTCGGCAAACTGCGCGCGCACCGTATTCACCGCAGCAGTCAGGATGCCCGTGGCCGGCCCGGTACTGACCTCACCCATGTTCGCCCACTACTGCTGTGGTTGGGGCGCGGAGCCGGCGCTGGTCCCGCTGCGAGTCAGCCTCGGCTCAGGACTGTGCTCAACTACGCCGGTGCCAGCCAGCGAAATCATGAGGGCACCAGAGTTAGCAGGCACCGGTTCAGCGTTCGGCGGCGCGACACGTCCCCCAGCTACGGCGGGCTCGGCCCGCCGGCTGGGCATGTCGTCCCGGCTGGTCACTGGTGGTGCTTCGGGTGTGGCCGTTTGGCCGGCTGCTGGTTTGCGGGTGCCCGCCAAATCCTGGGCGGCCGTCTCGCCAGCATTAGCTGCTCCGGCGCGCGCCGCCCTCCGCCCGGCGAGCCAGGTCATGCACCTGCTTCGAGCGGCGCTCCGGGGGCGGCGACGGGGGCAGGGAGTGTTTGTCCCGGGCCGGCGACGCCCGGCCGTCTGCTCCGTCCTGGGCCACGTCCTCCTGTCGCTCCATGGCCCCGACATCCACCCTCCTCGCCTGGACCACGGCGTCTTCCTACGCCTTGGCCGTGGCGGCCTCCCACGCCATCTTGGCGCGCTCCTCCTCCAACCTACACTGGGCAGCCTATTGTGCCGCAGCCTCCACCGGGGCCGCGTCCTCGGGCACGTGCTCACCCGTACCGTCCGGGGTCCCCTGCTAGCCGGCCGCGTCTCCAGATACGATCGACACGGCGGTCTTGGGAAGCTTGATGGGGACGCTGGGCGGCGTGCGTGGAGTAAGGATCAGAGAAAGGAAAACAAGGCAAAACCAGCTAACAGAAGAAACAAGCTCAAGACAGGGGGAACCCTCACCCGGAGCTTGTGGGGACCGCCCGCTTGCCGCTCGCGTGGCGCCCGGTCAAGGTGGAGTCGCACACCTTCTTCACCGCCTTCCGCCCGCCATCCGGCTGCGTTTCTGCCTGGCGCTTCGCAGCCGGCTCGGCCTGCTTCCTGTGCGGCCGCTCCACGGCCGCTTGCCCACCGGCCGGCGCGGCCTCGCCTGCCTGGCGCAGGCGCCTCCTAACAACGAGACCGGCGTCGGTCGACGCGGACGGATATGCTACACCGTGCGCATCGGTGAGATCATCAACACCATCTTCGGACCACTTGCGCAAGGGGTGGGAGCCCAGGGACTCACCGGCTGGGTCGGGCCCGCTGGTTCCGGCGTCCTCCGGCTGCTCATCGCCTCCCTCGTGCGCCTCGTCGCCCGGCTCCTCCTCCCTGTCAAATTCCGTCCGGTCCAGCATCAAGTGATGCGGATGCGGGGCGTCATGCGTTTCTTCGCTCGGGAACCTCTGTGACCGGGCTGGCGCGGGTCAAGACGGGGAAGTATAGAAGAAGAAGAAAAATACGGTGAGCCGGAGGCTTACTGCTGGCACCGGATTGGCCAGGCAGTAGGGCTCCTTGCCAAACCACCAGGTCTCCGGCTCGAGCTTGGCACTGGAGACGTTGTTGACCCGGCGGGCGACCTTGGCTGACGACAGCTCGACGGTCGACAGCCGGCAGGTGTCGAACTGGCCACTCATATCGCATATTCGGTGCGGCCAGTACAGCAGCGGCTGCACCCGGCGGTTGATGAAGGCCGCGATGAGGTCCGCGGCCTTGAGGTCCTCGTGTTTGATCATCTGGAACAGCCGGCTGGCAATGGCAATGGCCTCGTCCAACGACCTCTTCGGGTCGAAGGTGCAGTTCAGCTTCGCGTTCGGCGGGGTGTTGATGAATGGCGGCAGATTGATGCGGTCACTGGCCGGGTCAACGATCTTCACGTAGAAGAAGGATTTTTGCCACTTTTTGGCTGACTCCTCAAGCGGGAGCTTGGGGTAGCCGCCAGCCGGCCGGATATACACGACGGCCGCCCCGCAGGCGGTAAGGACGCCGCCCTTCAGCGTCTGCGGCCGGAGGAAGAACAACCTGTTCTAGATCTCGACCGACGGTAGGAGGCCGGCGTACCCCTCGCAGAAGGTGACGAACGCGGCAAGTTGGAGAATGGAGTTCGCCCCAAGGTGATGGGGTTGCAACCAAAAGTGCGTGAGGAAACGCCGGAAGAACGTGCTCGCGGGGAGGCCGAACCCGCGGGCGAAGTGCTCGGCGAAGATGACGACCTCGCCGTCCCGCGGCTCCGGCGCGACCTCGTCGCCAGGGACGCGCGCCTCCACTTTTGTCGCCAGGGATAGCTTTCGCCTACGGCCGAGGTGGTCGATGAAGCTTGCGTCGACGTCCGAGCCCTCCCACGAGCATTTCGGGACCGCCATCTCCGGGCGCGGTGTGGGCTCGGGGGCGGCGGAAGCTCGGTCGGGTGGTGCAGTGGTGGAACACTGCGCGCACGCGCGAGGAGAAGAAGAAAGGCGCGAGAAGGAAGAAGCAGCAAGGGGGCGGGGGCAGTGTGGAATGAGCACCTCGGCCGCTCCCCCTCCCCTCCATTTAAACCCCCGCGGGGATCGTGGGGTAGTGGGATTGTTTGCGCCTGTGATCCCCTCTACCCCCTCGTTACACGGGCACGTTTAATGCGCGTAGGAACCGAACTGTCGGGCCTGGCCACAGCGGATCCTGCGCGCGGGCCGTAGTTCCGGCCTGGTGGGCCCGGTCCACGGCGATGTCCCGTCGCGCGCATGGTCTGGCAGGGGTCGACTCACCGTGAGGCTAAACGTGGCGCATCCCTGGCCTGCGGCGGGCGCGATTCTCCGCGCCGGCGTGGCGCGGGCCGGGCAGACCGTTCGGTTCCCCCGCCGGCTGGGCGTCGGCGGAGCCGGCCGTGGGCAACCAACATCCGCGGTGTCCAGCCGGCCTCCGTCTGGGCTGCTACCGCCGGCTGGCTCCTCATTCATCGAGATCTACAGCCTCCTCAGGGGGGTAAGCTACGGTCCAGATCGACAGTCCTCAGCAGCTTCGGGGACTACTGTCGCGGGGATGACCCCCGGGTAGGCTCAAGAGAACGAGACACGTTTTTAAAGCATCGGGGCGGCCAAGGCCCCTCAGTCTAGCTAGCCCTCCAGCCGACTCACTACGCAGTACGCCGGCTGGGCATGGCGCCACGCCCGGGCCGGCTGTCCGCAGCCGGCAGCCGGAAAGGTCAGCACCTGTCAAATTAACCCGTACGACAAGACGTCCACCACGCCGTGGAGAGCATGGCTACAGCGCTGTCAGAGTCACAGACCGGGGCGACCGACCCCCGGACAGCCCAGCACTGTGGATGCGACGCGCCAACCACTCCCTGACACGCTACAGCTACAAGCAGCCAGCGGGCCCCGCAGCCGGCGGGCCCCACTGGAGGCCAGAATCACTGACATTGGGGCCCCGCCCCTATTATTCTATCGTTTGTAGCCTAGGAGGTCAGGCTATAAGACCTCACAGGAGCCCCCGAAGGAGGGGGCGGTCGACGGTCGGCTCATTCCACACTCACACACACACATACAAGCAGAGAGGGAGAACTAGCTCTTTCTTCCTCCTTGCACCAAACAGCTCCAGGAGAACCATTGTAACCTCTGTGATCTTCATAGTGATCCTTGTAGGACATAGGGATGTTACCTCCCTCGGAGGGCCCTGAACCTGGGTACGACTCTATGTCCTCAGTGCTCGTGCTCAATCCCCCATCCTGACACCGTCAGCGTCCATCGGCCCCAACCACTTGAGATAAGCCATCCCATGGCATCTGCCATGCCAAAGCCACGACAATACCGTGCAAACAAGCTACTGGACAGCGGGCATGATTTAGAGGATATCAAAAAGCTATATCCTTGTACTACCAATGAGGAATGGAAGATGTTCATTGATAACCGAGACTCCATTGAATACAAAAAGGAGAAAGAGAAGTTTGCGAAGCTCCGAAGCCAAATGGTAGGGAACAACAATCTCGGCACACGTGGTTATGAAGGGAAGCAGCCAATCACTACTAGGGAAAAGCCTAGTAGTAGCGCTAGAAATACCCATACCAGTAGCGCTGGCGGCAGCACTACTGATAAGGCGCTACAACTAAGTTTTAGCAGTAGCGCTGTTTCAACCAGCGCTACTGGTAAGTATAGTTAGCAGTAGTGCTGTAGAGAACAGCGCTACTACTAACTATCTGTAGCGCTGCACCACAACAAACGCTGCTGCTAAACAAGCGCTGCTGCTAGACGCCCACCAGCGCTACTGCTAAGATTCCTGCTTTCGCGTATTTATTTCCCCTCTAAGTATTTGTGCTGTATTTGTGCATGCTCTATACAGTAGTTTCATCATATCATAATAAACATACAATATTCTCATCATATCATACACATACAGTAGTCTCGTCATATCATCATCATCCAACACAAATATCATCATCTCGAAAATAGTGATACACAAGTCATGTCTCGAATAAATGCAACTGCATGGTCATGGCACACACACAAGTTTCATCATCTCTATCTAAACCATGATGTAGAAGAGAAGAGCGATCAGTATGAGCAAGAGCGCGACTATGTAGTACTTCTTGAGGCGCCGGATTCGCTCCCTCTCTTGCCGGAGCGTCCACCTCAAGTAACTATTTTCCGCTTCGGCTCTGCTGTCGAACCCTCTGTGGCTAGAGCCCGGGTACCTGTCCACCTGGGCCTGAGCGTCTGGCTAGTGGTCGTACACTCCTGGAACCCTCCCAAAGAATATGGCGTAGCAGTCCTTTGCCATCTCTGATCTATGTACCTGCATCGTCAGTTGATGAATTCATAGATATTATGCAACATAATGTACTTGAGAAACACGAAGAGACAAAGTTAGCAAAATACAAGCAACCTATAGTAAACATAAATAACGAAGTTCCTCGTACCCAAACTAATTAACTAGAGCGATCTACGCTAGTTCAGGAGGACGGTTTAATTACATCATAGAGTTTCGTCGTGCATAAATTCAAAGTTTTGTCATAGGAAGACAGTAGTGACTAAACAGACAAATTGTCATCGTCAATCACTCCTCCATGTCGGCGTTCCAATCTTCATAGTCAGGGAGGAAGCACCCGAGCTTCGTGAAAGGCTTCAGGTCCAGACGCTGAGCGACTAGCAGTGCTCGGACATCATCCCACGTCATTGGCCCCTGGCAGAACATCCCTGTTTGTTCGAGGACCTCCATCATGATCACTTGGGCAAGTTCACACTGTACGTGATAAAACTCAGCTCGGATTCGATGATCCAGTGTCCTTCCTATGCTTGTGGCCCAGTTGACAATCTCGGCATCGTTGGAAGTTGGTGACATGCGAAGGCGTTGATTATCCCTTCAGTAGTCCAGCATGTGATGCATGAGGTAGAATCCATCAGCCTTACTATCCTTCGGTTGCTGGATGCAGCAGAAGTCGGTCTTATGGCCGAAACCCAGCCCGTTCTTCCTGTGCTTTTTCACCTTGATATATCCACCGGACAGGCTGAAGGTTATCATGGCACTATCGAGAACACTCCTTATGTGCGTGTAATCCTTTTTCTTGATGTTCCTCGATGAGTCCAAGTACAGAGCATGGGAGTATTCTAGGTACAGAATGATGAGGACGGTGCCCCCCCCCCTGCACAAAATAAGTACACCTCATATTAGCCTCCATGCGTGCAAAGGAATGATTAAAACTTACGAATGGATATCCGCGGATGACTTACGTGGGATGATAAGGCAGGAGAATCGTTTCCTTGTCCTTATTGGCGACCATGAACTCGTCGATGTACTTGCTCGCATAGTCATGGTGCTCTTTGCAGACTGCCAAGAAGCTCTCATGCATATAGTACGGGTCCGCGACACAGATATATTTTATGTTCTCGCACCTGATGATGTAGTTCAGATACAGCACATACATGCGGATGAACTGAAAATCCAGCTTGGTCATGTGAACATGTCGTAGATGTAGTCAAATCGCAGGATGAACTTATCCGCGGGCCATCTCTCGACGTACAACTTCCCACCCGGCACCTGAGCCGCGTAAAGCGGGTATCCTAGATTTTTCGAGACGAGAAGGATTTTCTCTCTCGCCAGCACATCTTCATGAAGTCTCCTTAGATCATTGTTGAGTATGTCCTCTATCGCTTTCCGAGGTAGGATCGGGTGGCCGGCGACATGGAACTGCTCCGCACCTTCGACATGTATTCTGTCTACCTTCCGGGGCTGCAGAGGCGGCTGGCTGCTTGAAGCAGCTCTGGCGCCTTTAGAGCCTTTGCTGTCCGGTCTCCTCCTTTGCTTCTTGGCGGGTGGCGGTAGTGAGCCCACCATACCTTCCCTGACCACCGCCCCCAGTGTCGTCGGACTTAGCAGTGCACGACCCTCGCGTTATTGTTGCTGGGTAGAGGCGGCATCAGGAGGCGTCTCCTACGAGGATCGCATGAAGAGAGACTTCTTGCAATCAGCCTTAGGACATTCCGGCTCCGGCAAATCAGGCATCATCAAGTCATCTCCACGCTCATAGCCTGAGTCATAGTCCCGAGCCATCAATCCTCCATCATCATAGCCGGTATTGATATACTTGAGAGGGTCATCATCATCCTCCTCCAAGACATCATCAGCATTTGCTTCTTCGACGGGGGGGACGTCATCAGGCACTAATGGAGGCTCTCCCTCGCGTCGTCCGCTATCACCCGTCACGACAGGTACAGGTAATTGGGTAGGTGGGATGGTGTTCATACCTTGTTGAGGCGTTGTCGTTGGTGTGCTCCCGGGCGCCTCCCCACGAAGAAGAGTCTTCGGCCAAGGCAGGAACCAACTCTTGCATGCGATAATCCGTTTAGGGGTCTCGTCGTCTCCCTCGAGTGGTACCGGAGGAGGCAAATCCTCGAAGCCCGCTTTGAGACTGGCCACGCAAACCTTGAAGACGCCATCGGGCATCTGTCGGTTGTGCAACATGCGGTCCTTCGGCTTCACGATCGTTGCCTTTCCCACGTCCACCTTCTGGCTGTTGATGTCGTACAGTATGGTGCACGGGGTTTCGTCGGCCCGCAAAGACATGTCTGCGACGCCAGACATCCGAAAGGCAACTGAAACGGAAGACTATAGATATGCTGGTGAAGAGGGTGTGACGCGTAATTACCGTGAGGGCGTCGAGCTCAGCCAAAGACGAAGCCCCGCCGAGCACGCCAGAGACGGAGGATGGGCTGCTATGAACAGGAGCGGGACCAGGTATGGGAGCATATGCGGTTGCGTGAGCAGGTGCTGGTGGTGCGATGTTCACCAAATTGCTCCCGACGTAGCTGGGAAGGGGAAAGTCCGCTGGCCCTTTATCTGGATTTTTCTTCGTCCAATCGATAACTGCCGGAATCAAGCTGCTAATGGAAGATGCGACGTCAGCCCTGACAGCAGCTACCGCTGCACTGACCGCTGCATCAACTACGTTGACCAACTCTTCTTTGGTCTCACCTTTAGTCTTATCGACCGCAAGCGCGACCTTCTCGTCGATGGTCTATTGAGTAAGCATCCGTCTCTGCATTTTTTCCTCCAGCTTCTCATGGTAGTACGTCTTCCACGAGGCGCCATCTCCGGCGCCGTGCACACGTCCACATGACGGCGGTTTGTCCTCCGAGACCCCTTTTAGTATGTTCAGGGCCCGGTTGAAAGGGGTGTCCCACTTGGGCCTCGCCGACGACTGAGATGACTCATCGCTTTCGGCCGCCTTTTGGTGCTGCTCTTTCTGCAAAAGGAACGTGGATGGTTTACAAATGTGACAAAACTTGTAGTCGAATTGATTAGAAGCTAATATAAGGTGGTAATATAACAATTACCAGTAGTCTCATGAACTCCCTCGTGTTCGGGTCCGTGTAAAAGATCTTATTGACGGGGTCCCACTTGTACCGGGCCCTGATCCAGTCACGCTCCTACGGCTCGGTGAACTCCGCCAAGGGGTCTGGGATTCCGTGACTTTCACGTTCGGCGTCCTCCTTGGCCCATACGTGTCTCTTTCCCTCGTAACCACGGCTTCCAAGGCGGTGGGGAGGCGTGTTCCTATCCTGGAGCGCCTTCATTATCTGCAACTTTTCCTTGACTTCTTCTTTAGCGCAAGTCTCCTTGAATTTTTTGAAGTCCTCTTCCTTTAGTGTCGGATTGTCAGCATGAATCTTGGACCACGGTTCATTCTTCGCAATCGCTTTTTTCACCCTTACTTTCCAGGCGGCCAAGTCGTTGCTGAACGTCCCCATCGCCTTGTTGTTTATCTTTCTCATGGGTTCGTCCTGGTACGGAGGTTTGCTTTCATCCCGGCCGGGGAAAACTAACCTATTGTGCAACTTTGTTAGGAGCATGTGCTCCATATGTGGTATCTTCCTTAACTTTTCGTCGTTGATGTTGGCGGTTTCCCTGAGGATGCATCCTAGTTGATTGCCGTAGCACGCGCGCCCTTCCTCCGGCGCCGTTGGCTCTAATTTTCCGGGGTGCATCGCCGTGACCACAATTTTTCCGATGCCGAGCTCGTTTGGTTTTCGTGCCCTCTTCGGCTTCGGTCGTTTACTGGCTTCGCCAGCATCATTGCCGGTCTCGGGGGTGGTGTCGGTGCCGGTGCCGGTGTCGGTGTTGGGGTTGGTGCCACTGCCACCCTGCACCCGCAACCGGTGTTCGTCCAGGTATTCGAAATAATGATTTGCTGATTCGACGGGGTCTTGTTCGGGATGACCAGAACCCCCGGCTTCCTCGTGGCTAGACATGTTTCCTACGATTAATTAAGTATGCTAGTTCAATTCTAGACCGAATAAAACGAATAATGAAGTAAAAAAAAGGGCCTATGTTTTGCCGGAATGTTGATTCATTGCCCTTCCGGCAAATCCCGGGCACTCGATATGTCCTAGTTTCTAGCACAAGTCATGCCGAAATTCACGAAAAATTTCGGCATGACCTTTGCTAAAAAGTGGACATATGGAGCGCCTGAAATTTGCCGGAACGGAAATGAATCAACATTCCGGCAAAACATAGGCCACTCGGATATTCTTGGACAATTGTCCATTCAACCAACATTAATCATATCAACAATAATGGAATATTCAAATGAACATCAATGACATACATCATATAACATCAATCTTTTTCATTTTCATTTCTACACCTACTGTCTTCTATTACTAAGTAGCAACAATTCTGTTTTTAAAAACTAATTAATTTTTTTAAAATTAAGCAAGATATGTATGCATATAATATATATCAGCATCCTCATATACACTTGCTAATAAATTTTTTGATAGTATCTTAACTTCATTTAGGCAGTATCTTAACTTAATTTTTGCGGCTAAAGAATTTTCTATAACTTTTTTCACATATGAACCCTAGAACCCTAGAAATTTTTTTTTGCTAATAAAATTTCTGTCCTAATAAAAATTCCTAAATTGATTCCTACTGCCTACCTGAATATTGTTGAACCCTAAAATTGATTCCTACTGCCTACCTAATTGAACCCTAAATTTTAAACCTAGTTTCATTTAAAAAAAAAATGAAAACCTAATTGACAGAGAGAGGGGTAGGTGGGGGGGTGGTCTGCCAGTCGGTACCTGAAGGGAGGCAGAAGGGGACGCTGGCTACCGGGGGTGAGTGAGGGTGTCCCGGACTAGGGGGTACTTGGGCTGCCGGCCTATCTCTCGTAGGCCGGGCTGGTGGGCCGCCCTCTACACGTCGATGGAAGGCCGGATTGTGGACGACCCCGTGGATCAAAAGGAAACCTCCGAAGACTTGGCGTCTCCTCCAAGAAACAGTTGGCATAGTCGGCATGTTTGTCCCCTGATGGTAACCGGCCATGTGTAACCCTAGGACCTCCTGGTGTCTATATAAACCAGAAGGCCTAGTCCGTAGAAGGGGAGATATCATTACCTAGGGTTTAGCCCAGTCGATCTCGAGGTAGATCAACTCCGTAACCTTCAGACAATCACATCAATACAATCAAGCAGGATGTAGGGTATTACCTCCTTGAGAGGGCCCGAACCTGGGTAAATCGCTGTCTCTACATTCCCTGTTACCATCGACTCCTTAACCCATAGTTCGGATCCCCTACCCGAGATCTGCCGGTTTTGGTACCGACATTGGTGCTTTCATTGAGAGTCCCGTCGTGGGTCGCCAAGGATCGATGGCTCGCCGTCCCCGGACAGTTCTTCAGCAATGGAACCTGCAGCGGGGATATCATCGTCCTCGGACAGCTCTTCTCTTCAGCAACAGAGTTCGCAGCGGGGACATCTTCGTCCCCGGCCAGCTCTTCGCGTTCGGCAGCATCGTGTTGCATGCCGATCCGACCGGTCACCTCAACCAGGTCGGTAGCTTCGCCCCCGAGCAGGAAATCAGGTTCGGCGGCCTTGAGTACGTCGCCGATGCTCGAGGCGATCTGGTTTTCACTAGGTTCTCGGCCTTACCCGAGGAACCCACCAACCCCGAGGCCTTGACTTTGGATTCCTTCCCCGCCCCCGTCCTTGAGGCGGGCCTTAGTTCGGATCTGACCTCGAGATTGAATCCGACCCCAGAGCCGGAAAGCCAAGGGTCGCCCTTGGCCGAACACACTCCCGTTATCGGCACGCCGGAGCCCAACTTCAACGGCTGCCCGAACATAGATGCGGTGGATCCCTCGATTTTAAGCGAGATGCTAGACCGGATCCAGATGATAAAAATCGCGGATGGCCCGTCCTCGGACCAGGAGCAGGTCGGACAGGATGCCAGCCGCGGGGAATTTTGCGTCCCACCCACCACCCACTTGGTAGCCACTGTCGAATATTTAACCGACATGCTGGACTATGCCTCTGAGGAGGCTGAGGACATGGACGAGGACTTTCACGTCCCGCCCTACACGGATACCTTGCTTGCCACTACCAATACCGGAAAGTGGACCACCACCTCCACCTATGACGTTTACATGGTTGACACTCCAATGAAGGACGGTGACACAACCAAGAAGGACGGCGATGATCCCACCGAAGAACCGCCCAGACGCCGACGACGGCGAGCTAGAGGGCGGGGCAAGGGCAAGGAAAATCACACAGACACGAACGGCACCGGAGATACCGAGACTCCGGACAACTTGGGGGAGCTCGGCGATTACACGCCCGAGCAGCAACCCGACGCCCCAGAGGGGCACGAGGACCAGGGTGACCCCGAGGACCTCGACAATTCCGAGAACAGTAATTACCTCCCTCCATCCGAAGAGGAAGATAGCTTCAGACCCGAAGACTTTATCGTCCCCGAGGATCCCCTGGAACATGAAAAATTCAAGCGGCAACTCATCGCCACTACCCGAAGCTTGAAGATGAAACAACAACAGCTACGGGCCGAACAAGATACACTCAACGACAGATGGACGATGGTCTTAGCCGCCGAAGAAGGCCTCGACGATCAACGCCAGGGCCAATATAAGAGTTAACCTCGGCGGCGCCTCCTTCCAGAATTCGAGGATGAGGCCTTCGAGCCCGTACCTCCCAGACGAACTTACGCAGACCAGCCCGACCGACCCCCTCGAGGACGAGATATCCGGCTAGGGAAACCGAGCTCTCACCCGCGCCCCCTCGAGGACGAGATAGAGCGGCTGGAGAAGCCGAATACCCACCCACGCCCCCTCGAGGACGAGATAGAGCGGCCGGAGAAGCCGAACTTCCACCCGTGCCCCCTCGAGGACGGGATAGGGCGGCCAGGGAAACCGAATACCCACTCGTGCCCTCTCGCCGAGCTGGCAAAGACCCGGTTCAACCGAATGACCAATACGATCTGCGCCACGACCTGAACGCATGAGCGATTCAGTCGAGATCCATCTATGGATCCACAGGATACGCACCCGCTGGACGGGACGGTTACCAGGCCTGGAACGATAGAAACGACAGAGCTCGGGAGCAGCACCGTGCCAGGATGACAACCGATCTTCGGCGCGATGTGGCCCGGGCCAGGGGCGCAGCATACCCAATGTGTTTCACTGACGAGATGATGCAGCATCAGTTCCACGAGGGGTTTAAACCCGTTAATATAGAATCCTATGATGGGACAACTGACCCAGCTGTGTGGATTGAGGATTTTCTTCTCCACATTCATATGGCTCGAGGAGATGACCTCCATGCTATCAAGTACATACCGCTGAAACTCAAGGGACCGGCCGGGCATTGGCTGAACAGCCTACCCGAAATCTCCATCAGGAGCTGGGAAGAGCTCGAAGATGCATTCCGAGCTAACTTTCAAGGCACCAATGTTCGGCCACCGGATGCCGATGACCTGAGCCACGTTATTCAGCAACCCGGCGAGTCAGCCCGGCAATTCTGGAACCGGTTTTTGACCAAGAAGAACCAAATCATCGACTGTCCGGATGCTGAAGCTATAGCAGCATTCAAACACAGTATTCGGGATGAGTCGCTCGCCCGACAGCTCGGCCAGGATAAAACGAGAACAATGTCGGCTCTTACCTCCCTAATGACCCGCTTTTGCGCGGGTGAGGATAGTTGGTTGGCTTGTCGAAGCAACCACCCCGAAGACCCTGGCATTTCAGAGACCTGGGATGGAAACGGGAAACCCCGGCGCAATAGGAACAATAAGCGCCGACACTCAAACAACAGCGGTGAAGCCGATGACACAGCAGTAAACGCCAGATTCAGCGGCCCGAAATCGGGACAGCGGAAGAAACCCTCTAAAGGGAACCGCGATGGCCCGTCTGCGCTGGATAGAATATTGGATAGGCCCTGCCAGATTCGCGGCACCCCCGACAAGCCAGCTAACCACACCAACCGTCACTGTTGGGTAATCAAGTAGGCCGGCAAAGCCACAGCCGAAGAACAGAGCAAGGGCCCCCGCAGTGAGGACGACGACGAACCTCGCGGGCCGAACAATGGAGGCCAAAAACAGTTCCCTCCAGAGTTCAAAACCGTGAACATGATCTATGTCAAGCACATACCAAAGAAGGAGCGGAAACGCGCGCTTCGGGATGTCAACGCCTTATAGCCGGTAGCCCCGAAATTCAACCCGTGGTCGGCTTGCCCGATCACTTTCGACCGTCGAGACCATCCGACCAGTATACACCATGGAGGAACGGCGGCTCTGGTACTCGACCCCATCGTGGATGGATTTCACCTCACTAGGGTCCTTATGGACGGAGGTAGCAGCCTTAACCTGCTTTACTCAGATACAGTGAGGAAGATGGGAATCGATCCGTCCAGGATCAAACCCAGCAACACCACCTTTAAAGGTGTAATCCTTGGCGTCGAGGCACGCTGCTCGGGTTCCGTGACTTTGGAAGTAGTCTTCGGCTCGCCCGATAACTTCCGCGCCGAGGACTTGATCTTTGATATCGTCCCTTTCCGCTGTGGTTATCATGCACTCCTCGGACGGACCGCCTTCGCTCACTTTAACGCCGTCCCGCACTATGCGTACCTGAAGCTCAAAATGCCAGAACCAAGGGGCATTATTACCATCAACGGTAATACCGAGCGCTCACTCCGAACAGAGGAACACACTGCGGCTCTAGCCGCCGAAGTCCAAGCCGCCGAAGAGGCGTCGCAAGCCCAGTCCACTGCCAAGACACTGGACGCACGCAAGCGCTCCCGAGCTGCGGCCTCGGTCCCGGCGCCCTCCCATGCCCCCCCCCAAATAGGGATACGCGCCCCACAGCACGGCCCACCAAGTCGCGAAATACGTACCTCGAGTGCAAAATTTCGCGCTCAAAATTCCATGGGCAGTTGTGGGGACACATCAAACAAAGGTCAAGAGCTCGGTTCGACCGACCAACGGCCAACAGATGTCTTCAAATCGACATCAACAATGGGCACCATCTAGGGCCTGATCAGCGTCCAGCTGATATACCACGGCGATTTCTCAAAACCCCTTTTTCAAGGGCTCGCCCGCCAATGATTACTACTTCCGCCGAATACACGGCGGACAGCTTCGCTTCCACGAAAGCTTCTTTAAGAGCAAAGGCGCAGACGTGCAGCAGGGCGTAGTAGGGACGTCAAACCACTCATGAAGGCCCTGTGTAAACCTTTACTCTCAATATATTTAAAAGTATCTATTAAGTTACTTCGGCAATCCGGATTGTACGGTTGGACGTCACACATTCAAAGGAAATAAAGACCACTTTATTATGGTATACTCGTGCAGTCATTCACGTTGCTTATTCCTTTCCGCCTTTTTCAGCCGAAGTAAACTATCACGATACATTTATTTCAAACCGGCTAATAGACCGGGGGCTCGACCATAGATCTTGCCTTAAAACTTTATACCGGCACTTCTTATTATTTCATGTGCTCGGCGTCATGGATATTGCATTATATGAATCAGTTCCGAATTGCGTCTTTGGTCAATAGTTGGGTTGCCCGGCTCCTGTGTTTACCCTCTTACGTTCCGCACTGTTCGGCTAAGAGGGTAAAGGGAGAACCACTGCGATTGTACTTCTAGCTCGCCTGGTTAAGTACCTCAGTGGAGAAAGCCGAAAACTGACTGTCCCAATAAGCGAGAACTGGTCGGCGATCCGATGACTGGCGTTAGCCTAAAATCATTGGAGGTTAGTCCGTGTTATACGAAGGGTTCTCTGTTACAGAAACCATGTGATGATGGTGTCAACCGTGGCTCGTCCGAATATCACAAATACCGGGGGCTCGTTACCGGCCCCCACCATCAAGCTCCACTGGCTAAGTGAAAGCACTAAAACCGTATAGTCTGATTGCCTGGTTTTCCGTACATACAACCGCCTCCGGGCACCGAGACGTCGGCTAAGGGTTTACGTATTACGAGAAAACACCCCATGCAATATTTGCAAGGGGGCTGAAGCGGACGACTGGTAACTTTCAGATTACAAACGGCCGCACAGGAGTCAAAATTAACATAATCAGGCAACTTTGTTCATAGCCAAACAATTTGCATTTGCATAAAAGTTTCAACTCCTTGGTTACAAGGAAACTACATCTACTCATAAATTACATCTTTTGGGCATTGGGCATCTACTGCCCGAGCACCGTCCATCACGGCGGGAAAGTACTGCTCGGGACGCCTATGCTCTTTCCCTGGCGGCGGAGGTCCGGTGGCCATCTCGGCGGGCTTTAGCTTCGGCCAATGTACCATTGTCTTGCCGAAGGCCATCCGAGCGCCCTCGATGCATGCGGAGCGCTTCTAGGCGTCAACCCAAGAAGGGGCGCCGTACAGCCTCTGCACCAGACCGAAGTAGCTGCTGGGCAGCGGCTCCGACGGCCATAGTTTGACGCAGAGGTCCTTCATCACCGGCTCCGCCATCCGATGCAGCTCCATCAGCTGTTTCATCTGGTTGTTGAGGAGGGGAGGGTGTTCGGGCGCTTGAAATTGCGCCCAGAAGAGCCTCTGCTCGGCCCAACCCTCCTGGCCGGCGAAGAACCTTGCCGCATCCACCGCACTCTTCGGGAGGTCCACAAAGGCGCCTGCGGAACGCCATACCCACGTGAGCAACGTGAACCTGTTACCTCCGAAGACACATTGTAACAAGTACGGCTTACCATCCGCGATAAGCCTAACTTGGCGGAGCACTTCTTGGTGGCCGCGCACCTCCGTCCGTGCTTCCTTGTCTGCCGCCGCCAACGAGGTCAGCTCGGCGGCCTGCTCCTTATTTTTCTGCTCGAGGGCCTCACATCTTGTGACGGCATCCCCGAGCTCTTGCTGCACCTCCAGCACCCTTGCCTCGTGCTTCTGGCTCATGGTTCGCTCCACGGCCAGTTCGGCGGCCGCTTTCTCGGCCGCCAACTTCTGCTCCGCTGCTTCCAGCTGAGCCATCTTCAGCGCGGCCTTGAGGTGTTCCACCTCTGCGGAGGCAGCTGTCGTAGCGTAAGTAAAATCCGTTAGGATACTTTGAAACCTACTTACAAAACAACGGCTGTATTCCACATTACAGCTCGGCCAACTCTTCGGCGTTGGCGGCTGCGGCCGAAGATGATACCTGTGCATTATTCTAAGCACGTTAGTATCCGAGATATCGATTTTTGATCCTCCAACCGGCTTTGCTCAAACCGGTCAGAGTCTCGGGGGCTACTATGTATGAGGCTATATATTTACATAAATGAATTTTTCTAAGGAAAAAGCATTACTTCGCTCACCTTGAAGCCGGTAAGAAGGCCACTAAAGGCCTCCTTCAGTCCGTTATCTACGGACCAAAGATTTGCAACACCGCGCCCATGAGGACACGGTGCTCTACGACGATAGAGGAGCTAGTTAGAGCATCCTCCATCTCGTCCGGCCACCCGATCGACGCCCGCTCTGGGGCGGACGGGGGTGGTGGTGGAGCTCTGGTTCCTTCCTTCTCAAAGTCCGGGGTGCCGGACTCCGGACGCCTTGACGTCTCCGGAGTCGTCCTCGGAGAAAGCTCGGCTCGTCCGAGCTCCTCCTCATTCACCAGAGGGGCCCTCCCCTCTTGGTCTTCGGCGACCGAGGCGTTCAGCTCGTCCATGATAGTATCGCCTCCTCCCCCTGTATGTGGCACGGGAGGAGTCCTCCTCGACAGGACCTCCTCGGCATCCTTGACGATTGGGGAAGGCGAGGCGTGGGATCCAGAGCCGCTCTCCGCTAGCGCCGCCGGTTGAGAATCCTCCTCCGAAGCTCGGTCGGTGGGGAGATCGCGCAGCGGACTGCAAAATTGCAAACGGAAACTTGATCAGTCTCAAACCCAGTCCGGCTAAAGATGGTCAGGCGGTCGCTAGAGCGCTTACCTTTGAGACTGCGGCTTGGCCTTGGTAATTTTCTGAGGAACCTCTTCGGAGGCCTCAGAGTCCTCGGCAGAAGCCGAGCTATCGCCGGACAAGGCTACCTTGGCCTTGCGCGGTCTTTTTGAAGCGGGTTGAGGAGGCTCCTCCTCGGCATCCTCGGACGCCGCCCTCTTCCCTGTTCGGGAGGAATTGTCTTCCTCCCCGTCCTCTCCCTGCTCCTTCTCCTCTTGTGCGGAGGGAGCATTGGTGTCCCCGGATCTAGCACCCGGGGGGTTTTGGGAGCGGAGGCCCTCTCTGGCCTCCCCTTGTTGGTCCTTCTTCTTCTCCTTCCTGTTCGGCGCCTCGTACGGCTCCACGGCCAGCATGGCCATCAGGAGGGGCGTACTGGGTCCCTCTGGTAGCGGCGTCGGACTGTCAATCCTCTGGGCCTTCTTCAGCCATTTCTGGGGATGAGAAGTCAAGAAGCTGAGTGCCTTATTAAAAGGAAATAGTTCGGATACATGAACAAACTTAGTCATACCTCCCGTGGGGGGTTTGCGGCGTCAAGTCCGATGTCCTCCCCCTTGGCCGGCCAGTCTTTCTGCGGCTTGAACAGCGCTCTCCATAGCTGAGCGTGGGTGGTGCGGAAGAAGTTGCGCACGGTGGCCGGGTCTTCGGGCTTGTAGGCCCACATGGGGGAGCCCCTGTCCTGGCATGGGAGTATTCGACGGCCGAGCATGATCTGGACCACGTTGGGCAGCTCGACACCTTGCCCTATCATCCTGGCAATTCGTTTTTGTAGCTGCGCCACCTCCTTGTTTACACTCCAGTCGAGGCCTTTCTTGGTCCATGAGACCAGCCTCGTAGGGGGTCCGGATCGGAAGGCCGAAATCGCCACCCAACCCGCGTTCCTCGGCTCGGTGATGTAGAACCATTCCTTCTGCCAAACCTTGACGGTATCGATGAAGGTGCCTTCTGGCCATTCCACTCAGGGGAGTTTGCTGACCATGGCACCCCCACAGTCCGCTTGTTGGCCGTTGACGATCTTCGGCTTGATATTGAAGACCTTCAGCCACAGGCCGAAGTGTGGCCGGATCCGGAGAAAGGCTTCACAAATGATGATGAACGCCGAGATATGGAGAAAGGAATTCGGTGCGAGATCGTGGAAGTCAAGCCCGTAAAAGAACATGAAACCCCTAACGAAGGGGTGAAGGGGAAAACCCAAACCTCGGAGGAAGTGGGGGATGAACACCATCCTTTAGCCCTGTCGCGGCGTGGGGACGGCCTGGCCGGCCTCTGGAGCACGGTGGGCTACGTCGGCGGGGAGATATCCCGTGCCCTTCAACTCCATGATGGTGCTTTCGGTGACAACGGACGCCTCCCATTTGCCCTTGGACCCGGAACCCGCCATTGCTGACTTAGGAAGGTGGATGGAAAAGTTCTTAGGAGGGAGAGCGGATCTGGGCGTTGGAGCTCAAGAGATGGGGAAGGCAATGGCGAAAGGGGGAAACGAGAGCGTGCGAAAGGAATAAAGGCTGCGCCCCTTTTATGGGCTGTAAAACTCACGGTCCTTTTACTGCGCCACAGTCCTCGCCATTTCCCCGTGTAACCGTGCCATTATGCGCGCGTGGGGTGAGGCGGATTATTGATCATATCCCTTGAAAACAGGACATGATCTCCATATCGATGGGACGTGCTAATGAAAACCGCCTCGAACCGCGAATCGAGTTTGTCATAAACCAACTTGCGGTCACGGCAAGGTGTGACCCTTCGGTAAAAGTTGTCAGATGAGAACGTTGTTCACGCCGAAGCGGCTAGCCTTCGGGGCTAAGTTATTATTATACTTCGTTACCGAGGTACAGTTCGGCGTATGTACGACCGGACAATGCTTGAGAATACAACTTGGAGTAATACGGGCCCGTTACCGGTGTCGCGGAGGAAAGTGAACTGGTCCACGAAGCCAATGGTGTTCGGCGGCTACCTCGGCTTCGAAGACTAGTTCGGGGGCTACTGAGGGTGTCCCGGACTAGGGGGTACTTGGGCTGCCGGCCTATCTCTCGTAGGCTGGGCTGGTGGGCCGCCCTCTACACGTCGATGGAAGGCCGGATTGTGGACGACCCCATGCATCAGAAGGAAACCTCCGAAGACTTTGCGTCTCCTCCAAGAAACAGTTGGCTTAGTCGGCATGTTTGTCCCCTGATGGTAACCGGCCATGTGTAACCCTAGGACCTCCTGGTGTCTATATAAACCAGAAGGCCTAGTCCGTAGAAGTGGAGATATCATTACCTAGTGTTTAGCCCAGTCGATCTCGAGGTAGATCAACTCTGTAACCTTCATACAATCACATCAATACAATCAAGCAGGACATAGGGTATTACCTCCTTGAGAGGGCCCGAACCTGGTTAAATCGCTGTCTGTACGTTCCCTGTTACCATCGACTCCTTAACCCATAGTTCGGATCCCCTACCCAAGATCTGCCGGTTTTGGTACGGACAGTGAGGTCGACGGCAGTGGCGCAGACGAGTAGGCCAGAGCGGCGGCGGCGCAGACGAGGAGGAGGTCGGAGCGGCGGCGCGGACGAGCAGGAGGCCGGAGCGGCGGCAGAGGGCGGCGGGGGCGTCGGAGGAGGGAGCGAGGGGGCGCGGGAGGAGAATGGGGAATTTTGGGGGAGGAGGGCGGGCGCGAGGGGGTAAATCAAAATAGCAGTATCGCTGGGCACAGACCCGCGCTATAGCTAACTTAGCTATAGCGCGGGTCTGTACCCAGCGCTACTGCTAACTCTTCCATTTTTTGTTTTTTTAATTCTAAAATACACATAGCAGTAGCATGGGATTAAGACCCAGCGCTATAGCTAACTTAGCTATAGTGCTGGTACGAATCCCGCGCTACTGCTAACTCCTATATTTTCTTTCCCTGTTTTCTTTTCTTTTTATTATTTTCCTTTCCTTTTCTGTTTACTTTTCTTTTTCTTTTGTATTGCTTTTCATTTTCTTTCTCCTTTTTGTTTTAGTTTTTGTTTTTCTCCCGACGGCCTCGCACGCAGTCGACGAGAACGTCTCCTCCCACACTGCGCGAATATCACCGGAACCATGGTGGTAATTGAAGGGGATACGATGTATACATCATTTGACCGATAACAGTTACTTAAGTACATACACAAAATAGATACATATATATAAATGATGGTTTCTCAGCTGCGTCGACGACGTTTCACATTGAGCTTCTTTCCTTTCTTGTTCGTTGTCGAATAATTAAGCCCCTCGTTGTGACTTTTCCGGAACCATGGAGTACGATCTTTCTTACATAATGTAGTCTTGATTCTTCTTTTGACGTATGCTTCATCGTCATCGTCATCTTCCCTCATCGGGTTGCCGTATTGGTCGTAGTCTTCCTCGTTGGCGACTCCATCCATTCCGACGATGCTCCTTTTGCCTCTCCTCATGACAACACGGCTGGGATTGGTCAGGTCGGTTATGAAGAAGCATTGCGTCACGTGCTTAGCTTGTACCCATGGCTCAGTTTTGGTGATGACGTTGACGTTCACGGTAGCGCTCTTCGCGTCGGGTATAGACATGGTAGTGAAATACTTGTTTTCTCTTACGACGGCCTTAGCCCATCTGACATGGAACATCGTCGCATCATGCAGTCCAGCGTAGTCAAGCTCCCAGATCTCTTCGACCCTTCCGTAGAATCTTTCAGTTGTGCTGTTGGCATGTATTTGGCCTCCATGTAGAACGTGTACCCGTTGATATCGTATGCCTGATAGGTCGCGAGGTTGGGCGCGGGGCCATGTGCTAAGGCGTATATGAGAAATCCGTCCGCACTGCCCTCTTCCAGTGGATTAGCAAGAACATGCTCTTTGAACCAACACAAGAAAGTGGAGTTGTGCTCTACAGTAACTTCGGCATCCGTCTTGCGCATCCCCTGATCACGGTACTTCTTTGCGATGGTTTCTTTGTGCAGTGTCACATAATCTTCTACCGCATCTAGGTGTTGTAGCACTACTAAGTTAGCCCTGTCAAAGTCGTTCCGTCGACCCGAGTAGTCCACGTGCAATTCCCTCCGGCCGTTGTTGTGACCTTCTCCTCCGAGCCTCCCATGGTGCTTCTTGACGAGCAAACCAACAACAGGGTCTCCGACGCCTAGATAATTCTCGCAAAAGGAGATGCACTCTTGGGTCAGATACCCCTGGAGGATGCTCCCATCGGGCCGGGACATGTTACGAACGAATCCTTTGATGACCCCATTCATCCTCTCGAACGGCATCATGCTGTGAAGGAATGTCGGCCCGAGGTCGATGATGTCGTCCACGATGTGGACACACAGATGCACCATGACGTCAAAGAACGCGGGCGGGAAGTACATCTCAAGCTCACATAGTATGACAACGATCTCTTCCTGTAGCCTTCGGAGCTGCTTCACACTGATGGACTTTCGAGAGATAACGTCAAAGAAGTTGCAGAGACCAGTAAGCGTGTCACGGACGTGCTTGTCCATTATCCCTCTAATGGCAACCGGGAGTATCTGTGTCATCATCACGTGACAGTCATGAGACATCATCCCGCTGAACCTTTTCTTCTTGGTGTCTAGAAATCTGCTTATCTTCCCATAGTAACCGGAACTGACTTTGATTCCCGTAAGGCACTTGATGAATTTATCGATCTCCTTCGCACTTAAGGTGAAGCAAGAAGGGGGGCAATAATTCTCCTCCTTATTGTTGACTTTTCTGCCCCTTGCCCCCGCCTCCGTCTCCGTATCCGTCTCCTCCGTCGACTTTTTACGGGGCGGCATGTGGAGATCTCCCCTGATCTCCAAATCTTCCAAGTCTTTCCTTGCCCTTGGCCCATCCTTGGTCTTCTCCGGCATGTTCATCAGTGTGCCAAGCAAGCTCTCGAGGACATTCTTCGTGATATGCATTTGATCAAGGCAATGAGGCGTGTCGTGATTGGGCCAGTAGTCCAAGTCCCAGAAAACAGACCTCGTTTTCCATAACTTCAGCAGCGGCTCTGGCGCCTTTTTCATCTTTCCCGGCGCGGGGCACTGTTCCCAGTTTTTCAACAGCTCGTTGATTTCGGCGCCGCTCTTCTTACGTGGAGGTCCTCCATGCTCAGCCAAACCATTGAATAGATCTCCACGTTTTCTCCACGGGTCATCCTTCTCGAGCCATCAACGATGCCCCATGTACACGATTTTCCCAGACCCACCATCTTTCGTTAACGTAAGCTGCTGAGACATTGTATCATCCATGCACCTCATGCATCCGCAGTATCTGTGGCACACCTGGCCTGAGACATACCCGTAACCGAGATAGTCATGCACCGTCGTCATCAGCGCGGCTCTCATATAGAAATAATCTCCTGTGCTGGCGTCCCATGTCTTGACTGGTGATTTCCATAGCGTGTGTAACTCCTCTTTCAGTAGCCCTAGATACAGGTTAATATCATTTCCCGGTTGTTTCGGCCCTTGAATCAGCGTGCTCCTGTGTATGTACTTTGTCTTCATGCACTTCCATGGGGGGAGGTTGTACATCCATACAAAGACGGGCCATGTGCTGTGGTTGGTGTTCTGGTTTCCAAACGGATTCATGCCATCGATACTCGCGCCAAGAACGATGTTCCTTGCATCTTTTGCGAAAAATCGATATTCGGCGTTGGTTGCTCTCCACTGGCTAGCATCTGCGAGGTGACTCAGCTTCGGATCATCTCCATCGTCGGGCTTCTTCCTCTCCGCGTGCCAGCACATGAGCTTTGCTTCCTTAGGATCTACGAAATACCGCTGCAAACGGGGAGTGATCGGAAAGTACCATACAACTTTCTGAGGAGCTTTCTTTCCGGCCTTCTTGTATAGAGAAGCATTGCACACTGGACATCTGGTTTTTTCCGCGTGCTCCTCCCGATAAATGATGCAATCGTTTATGCATGCGTGGTATCTAATGTGCGGCAGATCAATAGGGCAAACAATTTTCTTGGCCTCCTCGACACTAGTAGGACACACGTTCCCCGCGGGAAGAACTTTATTATGTAGATGCTTCAAATGCTCATCGAGGCTTGCGTCTGTCCATTTGTTTTTGGCCTTCGTCTTTAGAAGTTCGAGCGTGAAACTCAAGCAGGTCACCTCGGGATCGCAACCGTCATACAATGGAGTCTTCGAGTCTACTTCCAGTTGCGCCAGTTTGACCTCCTCTCTAGAAGCAGCTCTGTCGCTAGTCGTATTCTTGCGAAGCAGGTCTCGAACATGAGGGTCCTGCACGACTGAACTTAGTAGCGTCGAAGACTGCGGCGTGTCCGCCGCCTCTTCTCCGCCATGTCCAGACTCTTCTTCGCCATGTCCGGAATCTTCCCCGCCGCCATGTCCGGACTCTTCCCTGCCGCCATGTCCGGCGCCATTGTCTTCGGGTCGATCGGTCATCTCTTCGTCTAGCCCCATGTCGTTATTGCCTGCCATGTGGACGTCCTCATCATCATCTTCACTTATCCACCGAGTATAGCCATCCATGAAACCATTCATGAGCAGGTGCGCCTTCAAACTGCCACGATCAAAGGGGTCCAAAATGACTCCTTCTTTGCATCTTGTACACGGACATCTAATCCCAGTCCGATTATTTGCATACATGTCCTTCACCGCGGATTGCAAGTATAGCTCCACCTTCCTTCCACTCACCTTCATGACCGACTGCGCGGTATAACAAGCAAAAGGATTATAAACAAAATGCATGCATGCATCAAAGTCATACAAAATGTTGGCATGACCTTGCCTAAAAATAGGACATATCGAGTTTGCTCGAAATTCGCCGAAACGAAAATAAATCGGCATTTCGGCAAAACATAAGCAACTCAGGGGGCATGTCACTCGCACAAATCCCTTCATATCGCAAACACACATATTCCCATTCTTGAAATGCTCAAGTTTTTACTCACCTATCTCCCGAGAGAGATCGAGCATGGTTAGATGAGGCCTTCGCTACCTATAGGGATCGAAAGTGGATGGCTAGCTAGCTAGATCTAGTTGTTGGGAGGAGAGATGACTCTAGCTAACTAATGGAGAGGGAGAGAGATGAGCCAGGTAGCTATGAGACAAATCTAGGAGTGGGAAAGGGATATATATGTATGGAAGGAGGGAGAGCCAAATAAATAAGGAAGATAGAGAAAAGAGGCCATTTATGGAGGAGAATTATGGTGGAGGGGGGCATTAATGGGGAGAGAAGAGAGAAGAAGGGAAATAATGGTGGAGCAGTAACTTAGAGAGGGGAGAGGGGAAAGGAGGGGAGAGGGCAAATGAGGGAGGAAGGGGGAGGGGGAGAGGGGGTGGGTGAAAAGGTGGCACCAGCCACGCCTAGCAGTAGCGCTGTATTTTTGCCGGCGCTACTGCAAAGGTGCATAGTAGTAGCGCTCGTTCGGCGCAGCGCTACTACTAAGTGGGGCCCAATAGTAGTAGCGGTTTTGTCAGAGCCGGCGCTACTGATAAAATATTAGCAGTAGCGCTGTATTTTGGAGGGCGCTACTACTACAGCTAGCGTCGGTGGGCACGTTGGGGCCCACTTAGCAGTAGCGCAGCAAGTATTTCCAGCGCTACTGCTAAGGCCTTACTTGTAGCGCTGTCCAAACCCAACGCTATTGCTAATTAGCAGCAGCGCTGCATATTTTCCCGCGCTACTACTAATGTTCTACCTATAAGCTTTTCCCTAGTAGTGAATCTAGGATAAGCATGACGCTATATTTTCTTCACAAGGTCAACCCACACCCTTCAGTATTATCTTGGACCCGTGTGCCAAGAGTTTTTTTATACCTCGTGGTGCTTGATAAAAACACTAGACTCTAATACTTCGAAGACCCTCAGGTGGTGAAGGCGGCTGAAAGAGCGGTAATTAGCCTCTACAACCACTTTACATCATATATGTTTAGGAGCGGTTTGTAAACGATATTAGTTTGCTCATGCAAGCAATTTTTAGCCAAGACCCACCAAGCTCCCAAGAGTCGACGGATGCCCCAACATGGGCATCCTACCCAATTCTTTTTGCCCTCCAAAGGACGAGAGAACCCACAACAGGCCATAAGCTCGGGGCCGGCAATTCTTCCTGGGATGCCTACTATCCCTGCAAGAAGAAGCTGTCTAAGGCGGAAAAGGGAAGAAAGGAGAAAGAGAAGATAGATTTCTTAGTCAAGGAAAGGTTAGATGCAATCTTACCTGATTTTCTGAAAGCAATTCAAACTCAGATTGAGTCAAAAGGGTCAACAAATGTCGATACCCTATTGGCTATGCCACAAACGGTGGAGACCCATACGCCGCCGCCCCTTGCTCCCCTAAAGAGCAGCAGCCCCTCGCTCTCTAATGTCATGAAGGGTCATGGTGGGTCACCACAATCATTGGAGGAACAACTTCCTTGCACTCTCCTCGCCCCAGTGAGTGGCGAGTTGAAGCAGGTTGCAAAAGCTAGAGTCTTTACAGGAAATGTCATGCACAATAGCAAATTAGATGATAGCGTGCGGAAGGTCTGTTTGCTTAGGACGTTCCCACCATACCTGACTTTGACTCTGCCACAAAATATTATGGAAGAGGGCGATGACCCGCAGCCCCTTTCAGATTGCTTTGTGGGTTACCTCAAGTGGCCGCAAGGGCATATCATTATTGACAAGCCATCCCCAAATAGAACACCATCTCCGACCATCCCCGACGTTGGATCACAATCACCATCTCCAAACATCAACGGCGTTCGGCCGCCACCTGGAATATCTCCTCTAGGTCTTTGCAACCCCGTATCAGCTAAGGATGTGCGGAAAGAGCACATGCTTGAAGAATCACAAAATCCTAATTATGATGCAGAAGACCCCATTTTGGCTGATACCACAATTAATTATAACCCAACGGATGAGGAAACGCCGCCAGCCCATCCAGAGACGCAACCTTGGAAAAAACCAAACTTTACTCCAATAACCCTAAAGAAGGTGGTGGCCCAAGAAGCGATGTCCTATCCTCCTGCTTCCGTCCAACCGGTGAAAAATAGGAAGACGCATTAAAAGGGTGCGAAAATCAATACTAAGGGAAAGACTTCTGCCACCACTCATGCAAATGATAAACAACCACTATGAAAGAAGGCAACGAAGAAGTCTTTGGCATACGAACAATGTGCTGACAACCCAACAGCACCTGTCTATAGCCCGGGTAAGAGAATGGTACCAGACAATGTGTACAAGCAACTTAGGATTGAGATGAAGATTCTACATGAAAAAATTGTAGGTTCCGAGCTAGCCAATTAGAAGCAAGGATCCATCATTAACCCAACACATTACACGGCGAAGGTGCCAAAGGGTTATAGTTTCTTCAAAAAAAAAATGGGGATAAAATATATTTAGATTTCAAAGAGATCTTCTATATGTTCAGGTTCTATAGTCTTGAAATTTGCCTAATGAGGCTATGGGCGCTTTTCTAAGCCACGGAGGTACTACGCCAGAATGTTCGCCATGTCGCGATAGCCGATCCTGATCTCATGAATGAGGAGAACCTAACAAATGCGGAAGGTAGGCGGTGGACGAAGAATTACCTTCTGGATTTCATGCGATATAACAAGCTGAAAAACTTCCTCCTCATGCCCTTCCGACCTGTCTATGTCCTTCTCTGGCTTACGCTTTTGCTTTCGTACCTTTTTCCTTCATATATGTTTTCACGTCTCAAAACTTGTAAACTTTCTCATATTAGCGTTATGTTTCTCCTATTTTGCGCAGGAACCATTGGGTTATCCTACTGCTAAGACCGCACAGGTGCAATAGTTACTTGATGGATTCCAGTAAGAGCCCGGTAAAAGATTGGTCGCTCCTCAAGGACCTTCTGGATGAATGTATTTTTGACTGGTGTCTTACAAGAGGCCACACGGTTGAAAAATACTACAAACCCGGTGGAAAGAGACAAATTGCCTTCAAATGGAACAATATAGGTTGTAGGCAACGACCGGAGACTAGTCTTACGTGTGGCTTCTATGTCTGCCTTCAGATGGAAGAATTCATATGCTCAGTGACAACATTACAGCTACACAATCAAATCCTCAAATGGGGTCAAGAACTACAAAACAAGCCGTCCGAAGTGAGCTTAATGCTGGAACAACTCCAAGCCATGTTCCCAGAGATCATAAACAAGGAGGTCCGCTCGTCATCCGGCAGATTCTATAATAGCACCGAAGAAGATGAGTCAAACAAACAAGAGAGCCCAACCTAGCTAGCTTATTGAAGCGGTCGCTACTGCATGCGTGACTAAACATATTTGGCCTATTATGTTGTTTAACTTGACCAGCACACTAAATTTGATGACTATGTATTGTTTGTTACTAGTTTATTGTTAATGTACTTCTCGTTCTTTGTACTATGTTATTATCATTAGTTTTATTTCTGATGTCATCCCATTTCTTGATAACTGTTCGCTATTTGCATCAGCTAACGCTGCCGTGGCAACAATCTACACTGCCGTTACGCTGCCGTGGCATTGTTTTTATTGCAGCCTGGCGCATTTACCTGTGGCAGGCGGTACCTACAGCCCACCGCACGTACATCTACAAATCAGTGGTGGGTGCATAAGCCTGCTCGCCATTGATAGGAACGCCCGCCACTGCTACGCGATCGACGTCTGTGATGGGTTGTTTGAAAGGCCCGCCACTTCTGTAGTGCTATCTATGGCGGGCGGAACGCCCGCCACTGATGCCATGTTACCAGTGGCAGGAGACCAGTGGCGGGCGCCCCTGAGAGCCTGTCCCCCCTCTGATGGGCTTTTAGAGCCCGCCACTTGTAGGCATTCCTACATTAGTGCACTCTTCATCCTCTCCTGCAGGTCCGTGGCCTCAACACGATCTGCTGCTAGCTGCTGAGCAGATCCATCAGCGAAAACTCTGAGCCTGTTGTAGTGGTTCGTGTATTCCCTCATCTGTCGACCGTGACGCAGTTCATACTCAGCAACCGTGGTGCTTAGTTTACCATGCATGTCCTTGGACTTGGCCACATTATTCATGTGTAGTTGCTCGAATTCGGCGACAAAACCGTTTAAGGTCTCACCGAATGGTCTAGGCTTCTCTGATGGTGGATTAGCAACGCGCGCGACGTAATATGAATCCGACACATGCTGGGCTCCCAACTGAAAAATGTAGACCCAAGATTGTTAGGATGAAACTGAAGAAATATTACTACTCACTATACTCAGTAAGGTCCACAATAGCAAAATTAAAGCACAAAGTGTTCCTAGTACTAGAGCGACAGTCTGACAGTAATAATTAGCAAGGTATATTTTCTGTCGAGCTTCTTTCACAAATATTTTACACACTTCTTGTTCGTTTTTAAGCATCTACTGTGTATATACACTTCACAACGGCGCACCACAATCAAATTGCGATCAAACTGCCAACATGGACGGAACATTGCTGTAGAGGTGGATGATTCACTTCATTACCACACGCTCACTAGTGACTAGGACATGCAAAATATATATCATGTCTATGAGGAACACTACATCCAAGCTCTAAATATACAAGTCACTATCATTGGCATCTTTTTTTCGACTAAACTATCATTGGCATCTAAAGCATGTTTTATGCGATATGACTATAATAATGTTAGTCCAAGATGCTTACAACATTGTATAACCTGAGAGCTAAAGGCCATTGCATAATCGTCTTAATTATAAAGCTGCACTATCATTGGCATCATAGGGGTCTAGCGGACAAAAAGGGTTGTTCTTAGCGCCCATGGCGTCGTCCTCCACCGGCTCTGGCTGGCGAGAGATCGAGCGGGCATGGTGGGGAGGCGGGTACGTGCGAGGGTTTCATTCCTGAGGAGGAGTATTTTGTAGCATCCACATGTGTGCTGGGCGTGTCTGAAAAGAAGAAACAAGTTTCACCCCAAACGTCGGTCACATTACAAAATTGTAGCTAGGGTCATTTCTCTTTTTTTGAGAACTAGGTCATTTGCCTGTAGCATATAGGGGGACGCCCCTATTGGATATTATGATCTTAAAGACTAAGCTGTAACCATTATGTTCTAAAGATTAAAGATTAAGCTTAATTGAAAAATATCTGAAGAGCAATAGTGACAAACATTAGGGTGGTGCTACAGTGCCCACCTACTCTGATGAGCTGCCCTGATCAGGGGCAGCTCATCAACCAACTCATGGTGTGCCCCCCCCCAGTGTACAGTGCCCACGGCTGCTAGTAGAGCTGCTGGTCTAAGCTAACACACACACACACTCACTTCTCTCTCTCTCAAGAAGAGGCTGCTGATCAAGCATGCACTGGAGTACTGGAAGGACCTAGCACACCCACCAGATCAAGCTGCTGGTGGAGAAGGAGTAAGCTTGGGAGATGGCTGGATCTCAAGATCAAGGTATAAGTCATGTCCTAATTTTCTGTGTCTCAAAACTTGTGCTATAAAGATCCTGGCAAATCGAACAATGGTAACAGAGCCTATAGCATCAAGTTTTGAGCTCATCTGGCTCAAGTTTTTTGACTTGTTCAAGATTATGCTTGATCTGCTGGATCTAGTTAAATTGTTTAAGGGGTTCTTCCTGTTTAAGTTCATGATTAAGATCAAGGATGTTCTCTTTGATTGAGCATGGCTTGAATTTATTTAAGCTCTATGAGGAACAGAACAGACTTGATCTATTGATTCAAGTCAAGGCATAAACTTGTTATTCCTGGTTATGATCAAGATCAGGCTGTTCTTCATGTTTAAGCACAGCTTCATTTTATTTGGCCCTAAAAATTTTAAGTCACAGCCCTAATAGATCATGTGATGCACATGGGGTTTCCATTCTGATGTTAACTAAGAGGGATCAAAGCATCTGATGCAAGTCTAAAATTAAATCCCCAATTTTTTGGAACCCTAGAAATTTTAAACTCCCCAATTCTTCCCTGTTAAGTTGCTATGGTTTTGTTTTATGCTAAGATTTGATGGGGAAATCAACTAATCATGTCTATTTCTAAAGGTTTTTCCCAAAACCGAAACCCTAGTTAATTGGATTTCTCAAATTTGAGCTACTGATGATGTTGCAGTTTCGGTTTAAAGAACAATTAAGATGGGGATTAAATCAATTGAAGCTAATCCTAAAGAAATCCCCAATCCCGAAATCCTAAATCAAAAATTCCCCAATTCGGTAGAACCCTAACCCTAATTATGAAATTTCTCAAATTAGACGAACCCTAGTCCTAATCTAATGAACTAAAGGCAGCAGACGCCTACCTTATGGGATCCGTCGTCGTCGGACCACCGCGGCGACACCGGAGCCACCACCTGATGCTGCCATGTGCACTTGAGCTTGCGCTCGAGCGGCCTGGTTGTCTGCTGCACCGCCGGTGAAGCTGCTATCCTCCTCGCGTGCTTGTCACTGCTGGAGGCCTGCTGTTGCGTCGGATCTAGCATCGCACACCGTTGCCGCTGCGGCTATGCCTACGCGTGCTCGGCTACGTCGCGAAGGGACGCCGGCAAGCACCGCTCGACGGAGCCTCGTACAGGCCAAAGCCACACGGGACTCCAACAAGGGATGCTCACCGGCGCCGCCTCCTTCCACCGCTGCGGCTGGCCTTGCCGCCGCATCCCTGCTCGCGCACTCATCGCCGTCGTGTGGGAGGAGAAAGGGAGATGGGTTGAGAAGTGGCTAGGGTTCGCGGGCAGTTGCGGGCTGCGGGGTTGTTTTGCTCGCAAGTGCCGGCCGCTGTGGCTTGGCCGGCAGGCCGTTGTGGCCCAAGCCAGGTAGGGGAATAGGGGGAGGCTGAGCTGGGCTAGTTTTCTCTCTGGCCCAGCTCAGCAGCAAATTATTTGCCCCGAAAAAAAACTTATGCATTTGGGCAAAGATTCGGTTATGGGCAGAAATAATTTAGGAAAAAATGCCAAATATTCTTCCTGATAATGGTTAAATTTTATGTGATAAAGTGAAGTTTTTTAGGCCTAAATTTTATGCATAAACTATTATGGTTATTATGGCAATTTAATTCTTTAGGTATTTTAATTCCTATCTTGTTTTAATATGCCATGCTAAAAATTATTTATGCTGCAAATTAATTATGTCTAGGCATTTTATTTTATGTTGAATTCCATTATGATCATTATGATATAACGTTTCCGCTGCGAAATAAAGTTTAATGGACCCTTAAATTAAAGTGTGGTTTTATGCTTTGTCATTCTGACCAAAGTTGTTTGACAGGCATTTAAACCGCAAAATTCTTTTATTAATTCATTTCACTTCTGGCTAAAGCTGATATGAACCAGGTTAGTAGAAGAAACTAATGAATGAGGATAATTAAAGTGTGACTTTTATTTATCAATTTGGCCAAAGCTAATTGATGAATATTTGTCCACAAAATTTTGTTGTTCATTTTCATCTCCGGCCAAAGCTGATTTGAATTTGATCAATAAAATTTAATGATGATGATGATGCTTACTAAAGCATTTTGAATTTTCTTTTACAGCACCTAATGTCTCTGATATTACTGGGATGCTTAATGGCATTGAGCAACTTAATGGTAGCAATTATGCTACATGGAAGGAGAAGCTTGAAATAACGATGGCCTTGCTTAATATTGATTATGCTCTCCATAATGATCCTCGTGAGGCACCAAAAGAAGAAAGTGAAAATTATGCCGTGCTCAAGAGGGATTATGATGTTGAAAAGGCTAAGTGGGATGACTCTAATCGCAAATGCCTTGTGATGATAAAGGGTTCCATTACACAAAGCATGAGGGGAGCCGTTCCTGATTGTGAAACTGCTAAGTGGTATTTTGCAAAAATTGAAGATCAATTTAAAGGGCCTTCTAATGTTTATGCAAAAAGTCTTATCTGAAGGTTAATTGATGAAAAATATGATCCCACTGGAAGTCTTCGAGAGCATATTATGAAGAAATGCAACATGGCTGCCAAACTCAAGACTATGGAAATGGAAATTTCTAATGGCTTCCTTGTGCATTTTATTATGTCATCTTTTCCTCAAGAATTCTCTCCATTTATGATCAATTATAATGCGATGGACTTAAAGTGGGGCGTAGATGAAATGATGGCACGCTATGTACAAGAAGAAGAAAGGCTAAAGGCTGACAGGATTGAGCATATCAATCAGTTCAAGAATTCACAAAAGAAAAGGTATAATAAGTATAATAAATTTGTGAATGAATATATGAAGCCTAAGCCTAATAAGTTTAAGAATAAAGGCCAGTCTTCTAAAAGCTCTCAACAAAAGAAGCCTGAAAAAGCTCCTAATCCAGAAGGGAAAGAACCTGATGGATGCCACTTTTGTGGAAAAGGTGGGCATAAGCAAAACGATTGCTTTAGCTCCAAGAGATGGCTCAAAGATAGAGGTACTGATGTTATTACTTTTGTTGAAGAATCCCTTTATGTTAATTATGCAACCAATACTTGGTGGATTGATTCAGGTGCAACGATTCATGTTTCAAATTCGTTGCAGGGATTCCATATGAGGAGGACCCTAAAAAGAGGGGGGGAAACCATTAGAGTTGCTAATGGTGTTGAAGCTGACGCCGAGGCACTTAGAGATTTCACTCTCACACTTCATACCGGCTTCAAGCTTCTATTATGTGATGTCCTTTATGTACCCTCGCTGAAACGGAATTTAGTTTCTGTTTCATGTTTAGATGATGATGGTTATGCATGTCACTTTGGGAATAATCAATGTATAATTATGTATGACGGTAATATTGTTGGTCTTGCCTTCAGACAAGACAAGCTTTAAGTAATTTCGCTCTATGATGATATAAATAATGTGGGTTCTACCTCGAATATGAATGTCAGTAGCAAACGCAAACGTGATGATAATGAGATTTCTTCGAAATTATGGCACTATCGGTTATGTCATATTTCGAGGGGGAGAATTGAGTGTCTCATTAAAGATCAAGTTTTTCCTTCTCTTAATTTTTTGGATGCGGATATTGATCATTGTCTCGACTGCATCAAAGGAAAATATGCCAAGCAAATTAAGAAAGGTGCAAACTGAAGCACGGGAGTTTTAGAAATAATTCATACGAATATATGTGGTCTGTTTAATGTGAGATCGGTGGATGGTTTTAATTTTTTCATAATGTTCACTGATGATTTCTCCCGTTGCGGATATATTTATCATATTAAAGAAAGAGCAGAGGCATTAGAGAACTTCAAGATTTTCAAAGCTAAAGTTGAAAATCAAAGCAACAAGAGAATTAATGTTGTAAGATCTGATCATGGTGGTGAGTACTACGACAGACATACTACTTATGGCCAAATTCCTGAACCATTTTCAAAATTCTTACAGGAAAATGGCATTATGGCCCAGATTCAGCATCGGGCGAACCTCAGCAAAATGAGGTGGCTAAATGGCAAAACCGCATACTTATGGATATGGTGAGGAGTATGTTAAGCCACTCCACTTTGCCGGTAAATTTATGGATGGAAGCCCTAAAAATAGCAGCACATATTCTTAACAGGGTTGCCAGTAAATTGGTGCCCAAAACACCATATGAATTATGGACTTGGAGGAAACCAACCCTAAATTATTTTCATGTATGGGGATATCTAGCTGAAGCAAGGATTTTTAATCCAGTTATGGGAAAATTAGACCCCAAGACAGTCAGTTGCCATTTTATTGGTTATCCTGACAAATCTAAGGCATATCGATTTTATTGTCCAAATCAAGCAACAAAGTTTGTTGAAACAAGACACGCTGTGTTCTTGGAAAGTGATATGACAAGGGAGAGCATGACACCCCAGGAAATAATTTTGGAGGAAAAATGGGAATATGCCCCGGCTCAAAACATTCAGGAACCTATTTTCCCGATGTCTACTAATGTTGCACCTCTTGTTGAGAGGACTGTTAATGCAATGCCTGCTGAGACTCCTATGACTATTTCAGATGTCACACCTAATGATATTTCTATTGAAAATACTCAGCAACCCCAAATTGTTGATGATGTGCCAAATAATGAACCTCTCAGATGGTCACAGCGGACTAGAAAGCCTGCTATTCCTGATGATTATTTCACTTACATGAGTGAAGATATGAATGAGTCGGTGTTGGATAATGATCCCACCACATTTAAAGAAGCCATGCAAAGTGAATTTTTGTCTGAGTGGCTCAATGCTATGAAAGATGAAATGAAATCCATGAGCACTAATGATGTATGGGACTTAGTAGAAATTCCCAGAGGAGCCAAAACAGTTGGATGCAAATGGGTCTACAAGACCAAACGTGACTCCAAAGGGAATATCAAAAGGTTTAAAGCAAGGCTCGTGGCAAAAGGCTTCACTCAAAGAGAAGGGATTGACTATAAATCAACATTTTCACCCGTCTCTTCTAAAAACTCATTCAGAATAAGTATGGCACTTGTGGCTCATTATGATTTGGAGCTACATCAGATGGATGCCAAAACAACATTTCTAAATGGTGACTTATGTGAAAATGTTTAAATGGCACAACCGGAAGGTTTTGTTGTGGAAGGAAATGAACATTTAGGATGTCATAAGAAATCTATCTATGGCTTGAAGCAAGCATCAAGAGAATGGTATCTTAAGTTTGATGAAGTCAAAAAGAAATTTGGTTTTGAAGAGAATAAAGTGGACAATTGTGTTTATGTGAAGTTTAGGGTTAGTAAATTTATCTTCCAGATACTGTATGTTGACCACATACTTTTAGCCAGCAGTGATAAAAATATGCTGCTGGAAACTAAGAGGTTTCTTTCCTCTAAGTTTGACATGAAGGATCTCGGTGAAGTAGCTTATGTTTTAGGAATTGAAATTCACCGAGATAGATCCAGAGGGATCTTGGGGCTATTTTAGAGAGCATATATTGAGAAGGTACTGAAAAAGTACAATATGCATAAGTGCTCAGCCTCACCTACTCCTATTGTCAAGGACGATAAATTTGGGACTTTTCAATGCCCAAGAAATGATTATGAATCTGCGCAGATGAAGTCAATTCCTTATGCCTCAATTGTTGAAAGTATTATGTATGCACAAGTGTGCACTTGCTCTGATTTAGCATTAGTGACTGGGATGCTTGGTAGATATCTGTCTAATCCTGGTCTAGATCACTGGAAGGCTGCTAAGAAAGTCTTGCGTTATTTGCAAGGCACTAAAGGCCTCATGCTTACGTATAAGAAATCTGATAAGCTCGAGGTGGTGGGTTATTTAGATGCCGATTTTGCGGGGTGTGTTGATACTAAGAAATCCACGCCAGGTTATCTTTTCACCCACGCAAATGGAGCTATATCGTGGAAAAGCTCCAAACAAACTGTCACTGCATCATCGACAATGCAGGTAGAATTTGTGGCATGTTTTGAGGCTATCGCGCAGGCAGTATGGCTGAAGAATTTCATCTCGGGACTGAGAGTGATTGACAGTATTTCCAGGCCAATCACACTCTACTACGATAATAAACCCGTAGTAATCTTTTCGAGTAACAACAAGTCAAGTGATGCTGCCAAACATATTGAGATTAAATATCTTGTTGTGAAAGATAGAGTCCAGGATCAGACAATTAATGTCAAATACATCAATACTAAGTTGATGTTAGCGGATCGGCTCACGAAAGGCTTACTACCCAGTGTATCCAAAGAGCATGTTGCCGGCATGGGGTTGGTTGAAAGCCTTTGATCCTGGCAAAGTTGGGACTGTTATGACACCAATCTCCCCAAAAGGGCTCATTTTGAGATCGAATGGGAACCATAGTCAATTGGTTCAGCGGTACTTAATTGACTGTTGTAATCTATTGTCTTGGTGTACCATTTTATCATAGAATGAGTCTGTAATGTCTGTAATGCTTATGTAAAGAATTATGTGAATAAAGTTAATGGATTATGTGAATAAAGTTTATGGAGCTCATAAGTTTTAAGAAGTTTCATTTTGATATAAAGTGATGTATTATAGTCACTGGGTTCAGTGGTATCTCATATTAGCCACTGCAATCTTTTCGTCTTGGTGCATTACTTTGTTGAAAAGTGAGCTTATAAGTTTAGCCTTACGATCAAGGGGGATAATGGTGGATATTATGATCATAAAGACTAAGCTGTAGCCATTATGTTCTAAAGATTAAAGATTAAGCTTATGTGAAAAATATCTGAAGAGCTACAATGACAAACAGTAGGGCGGTGCTACAGTGTCCACCTACTCTGATGAGCTGCCCTGATTAGGGGCAGCTAGGGGCAGCTCATCAGCCAACTCATGGTGTGGGCCCCCCAGTGCACAGTGCAATTTTGGTGAAGAAAAGTGAGAAGAGAAGAGGCAGCCATGGCTGCTAGTAGAGCTGCTGCTCTAAGCTAACACACACTCTCTCTCTCTCTCTCTCTCTCTCTCTCTCTCTCTCTCTCTCTCTCTCTCTCTCTCTCTCTCTCTCTCTCTCTCTCTCTCTCTCTCTCTCTCTCTCTCTCTCTCTCTCTCTCTCTCTCTCTCTCTCTCTCTCTCTCTCTCTCTCTCTCTCTCTCTCTCTCTCTCTCTCTCTCTCTCTCTCTCTCTCTCTCTCAAGAAGAGGCTGCTGATCAAGCCTGCACTGGAGTACTGGGAAGGACCTAGCACACCCACCAGATCAAGCTGCTGGTGGTGAAGGAGTAAGCTTGGAAGATGGCTGGACCTCAAGATCAAGGTATAAGTCATCTCCTAATTTTCTGTGGCTCAAAACTTGTGCTATAAAGATCCTGGCAAATCCAACAGCCCCTTGTCGATCGAACATGATTTGTCGTCACATTATAAGCAGGCTCAGTAGTACACTAGAGTTGACAATGCCGCGAATGATTGACTGCGTGGAGGCAACAATCAGCGTGGAACTAATCAGTCCGAAATGGCCACAAGGTTATGGAGGTGCATTTACCGCATATATAGATGCCATCAAATCTTGCTTCTTGCCTTTGGAGTTGATAAATTGTCTTTCGAATACAGTGGAGAGATCAAGCTCTAACGCCGCGTCGCTTATGTCGAACTGGACGTGGAGCTTGAAGTTTCAGCTAGTGTCGAGGAAGAAGATGTGCTGAGAGGTGACCAAGTATTCACACCCGAGAGAGCCGGTAAAAGGTGCAACATGCTTAGGGTCAGCTCATGTGAGATGCAAGTAACTGTTGCATGGTCCCTAGCTCCTCTTGTGTTACCGGTGAAGGAGCCCATCTGAATCTCATGCTTTGCTTGCCTGAAGTAGTGAGGTCGACTGTCTTGCTTATGTGAGGTAGCCGTATGCTACCCTAGCTATTAGCTGCTGCTATTTACACTACCGGAACCCGCCTGTTTGCCGAGTGCCGGCGTGATTGCCGATTGTTTTCTCGGGCACTCAGCAAATAGAGCCTTTGCCAAGTCCTTCAGAAAATACACTCGGCAAAAAATCTGACACTAGGTAAACTCGAGGTTTGCCTAGTGTTACACTCGGCAAAGACGTGACACATCTTTCCCGTGGCAAATATGTTTTCCCTTTTTTTTTTCTTTCTTTCTTTTCATTTACTTTATTTTCTTTTATTTCTTTCCTTTTTTTTGTATTTTCATTCTTTTATTTCTTTTCTTTTCTGTATTTTCATTCATTTCTTTTCTTTTATTTTCTTTATTGCTTTATTTTATTTTTATTGCCTTTTTCTTTCTTTCATTTGTGTAACATAAAATTTCTAGTAAAAATTGGTTGAAAAATCATACTTGTGTTAATGAGTCTATGTTTAGGCCTTATCCAAGAAAACAAGAGGAATTCCAAACATCAGGGTGCCAAGACTCGACCCCGAACATGGAGCTTATTGGTTTTTTAATTCTAGAAAATGCAAACGAAGTCTGAAAAACATGAAACTTGGCATGGTGTCATTATTGTAGGGAAACGTGCTATGCAACAAAAAATTTATGCTACACGATCACACCCAGGAACACTATGAAAGTGCAGATAACAATCAAACTCACCAACGAACAGAGTAGCGGAAGCAGTAAATAAGTTTATGAAGCGCGATGATTTCCGCAGCTAGGTTATACCTCCTAGCCTTGATAATTTCTCCGAGACGATCCACCGATCTAGAGTCGAAGTAGACACCCCCTCCGGTAATCCACGCATTCCGAAGCAGTAATCCAAAAGCACTTCGACGTCCAGGATGAAGAGCTCCGAGTAAACTAGAGAGAGAGAGATTAGCCTAGCGGCGATCCCGTCTAATTAGGAGTCTATTTCTTTTAGACCAATTAGACTGGGAGATATTAGAGCGTAGCTATGCGAGAGGGCTCCTCCAAAGATTTGATGTGCTCTAGGGGGAGCTCTGATAACCCACAAGTGTAGGGCATTGCAACAGTCTTCGAGGAAAGTATTGCAACCCAAATTTATTGATTCGACACAAGACAAGCCAAAGAATGTTTATAAGACTTAGCAGTTGAGTTGTTAATTCAACCACACCTGGAAACAAATACTTGCTTGAGAGAATTTCTTAGTAGCAAATGTGTTGGATGGATTTCAGTGGTGATTGCAGAGTAGTAACAAAAGCAGTAATTCCCAGCAATTGCCAAGAACAAAAGTGACTTACAGAGAGCAACAATGATTAAAACCGTAGTCATGGGGGTGGATAATGCACGTTGCATGAATAGAATCAATTATGTAATAGCGGTAAGATAGGGCGATAATAAGCTAGTTCCAATTCATCAATTATATGCAGGCATGTATTCCGTATGTAGTTGTATGTGCTTACAATAAGAACTTGCACAACACCTTTTGTCCTACACTCCTTTTTGTGCGGTATCCTATTGGAAATTAAGGGTAATTGAGGCACACCTTTTACAAAGCACCGGATCAAATCATTAAAACCAATGAACACATGTAATCCTTAAATCATAGCCATTCCCTTTGATACCCTGATTGCTATCACTCCAAGGTCTCCGATTCAGAACTATAACAGGTGCATACAACTTGCATATATGATCCAAAAGACATGCATATTCCAGAAAACATAAACGGTTTAGATCTGAAATCATGGCACTCATGCCCTAGTGTCAAGCATTAAATATAGCAAAGTCATAGCAACATCAATCTCTAAACATATAGGATTCTAGGCATCAAACCCTAACAAATCTGGCAACTATTACATAAGAGATCTCATCCAATTCTATCCACCCCATGTGCCTACAGAGAAATTACTCACACATGAGTGGGGAGATCATGATGGTGGTGATGGAGAAGAGGTTGGTGATGACGATGATGAAGAATCCCCCTCTCTGGAGGCCAGATCAGCCTCCAGACAGCCTCCCAAAAAGATGAACTATGCTGGCGGCAGCTCCGTGTCGCGGAAAAATCCGGAAATATCGTATCGAGGGTTTTCGGGACGGAAGAAAAAATATAGGCCGAAGGGCATCGAAAGGCGGTGCAGGTGGGCCCCATGCGGCCACCTTGCGCGGCCAAGGGGTGGCCGCGTGGGCCCCATAGATGCCCCCCTGGTTCCATCTTTTGGCTCCGTGGCTCTTTTCTCCCGAAAAAATTTCCTATAATTATTTACGATTGATTGAACACATTTTCTGCACAAAAGATAACACCATAGAAAACTTGCTGAAAATAGTGTCAGTACGGATTAGTTTTTATTCAAATTATGCAAATTAGAGGACAAAAACATAACAAAAGTGTTCGAAAAAGTAGATATGTTTGAGACGTAGCAAGCCCTCCCCCCCCCCCCCCCCACACACACACATATATATATATATATACACTACTAGGGAATAGCTTATAGGTGGAGGCTTAATAGTAGCGCAGGGCACGGACGAGCGCTACTGCTATTTAACAGTAGCGCGTTCCCTAACACCGCGCTGCTACTATAACGTTAGCAGTAGCGCCGGGGGCCAAACAGGCGCTGCTGCTAACCGGGCCCGTGGTGTCCCCCGGGTGGAGCCTTTGTAGAAGCGTGGGGATATAACCCGCGCTACAACTAACTATATAGTTGTAGCGCGTTTTACAGAGGCCGCGCTACTGATACGTTTAGTCCCACCTTGCTCTAAGAACAGGGTGTTTACCACCTTAAATATGTTAATTCTCCAACTATCACAAGCACTTGGTCTTCATTGTACTCTATGTGTAGGATCTGTGGAAATATGAATCTTCACCTGTTCCTACAGGTGAAGATTCATACTGACAATTTAGATTCTACACAAAAAGATCATTGATGAATGATGTATTTTACGATGTTTTTTTTGACATGCTTCAAATTGGGTTGTGTTAATAAGAAAATTACATTCTTAGAAAGAAAATGAAAATGAAACAAAAAAAGAAAAGAAAATTGGGCTTTGTTAAAAAGAAAATTACATTGTTAAAAAGAAAATGAAAATGAAACAGAAAAAGAAAAGAAAATTGGGCTTTGTTAAAAAGAAAATTACATTGTTAAAAAGAAAATGAAAATGAAACAGAAAAAGAAAAGAAAATTGGGCTACCCCATTTAGCAGCAGCGCGTGACCCACGACCCGCGCTACAGTTATTGGACTTAGCAGTAGCGCTGGCCCTCTACCCCGCGCTACTACTAAACTTATCTTATCCCATGGCCGTCTGTTCCTCTCTCATCACTCTCACTCCTCACTCTCTCGCGCTCGCCTCTCCTCGCCACCGTCGCCCGCCGCCGCCGACGCTCCCGCTCCTCCTCCACCGAGGTAGCTCCTCCCTCCTCCCTCCACCTCACTCCCTCCCTCCTTCCCTCCATCCTCCCTCCTCCTGCTCCAGCCGCCGCCCCACCTCCATCCGCCACCCCTCCCCCATCCTCCTTCTCCCTCCTTCCTTCCCCTCCATTTGCCGCCCTCCTCCCTCCTTCCTCCCCCTCCATCTGCCGCCCTCCTCCCTCCAACCGCCGCCCTCCTCACTACCCTCCAGCCGCTGCCCCTCCTCCCTCCTCCTCCTCCATTCTCCAATTTACTTTCTAGTTTACTGAATTAGTTAAAAGTTTAGTTGGTAGAAACATGTATTGGACACTTAGTTGGTAGAGATTATAACTAGTAATAGAATAGAAAATAAATTATAGTAATAGAAATTTTTAGTAATAGAAATTTTTAGGTGTACAAAATTTTCAATATAGAAATGTATTGGAAAGCTATATGAGAAATTTTTAGGTGTAGAAAATTTTCAATATAGAAATGTATTGGAATGCTATATGAGAAATTTTTAGTAAGTGTTGAATAGAGTAGAACTAGGGTATTTAGTTATGTCTATCTCACATTGCCAAATTTAGAGAGAGAGAGACCTACTTTGTATGCTCACGTGTGAATGCTCATGTGCCGCAGGGTAGATCACCGACGAGCCGGTCGACGACGCACAGAAGATCACCGACGACACCCGCGCCCGGTCGACAACCATCGTCTATAGTAAGTAAACATGATGTTTTTATAGATGTAGTAGATGAGTAGCTGTGACAATGTGAAGCTAGTTTTTTTAAAATGATAATTGATCCGGATAGAATTTCAAGTTTAAACATCTCTGTATGTATATGAACATCTTTGTATCGCATGGAAAATCCGAGTGGCCTATGTTTTGCCGGAGTGTTGATTCATTTCCGTTCCGGTAAATTTCAGGCGCTCGATATGTCCTATTTTAGCAAAGGTCATGCCGGATTTTTCCGTGAATTTTAGCATGACTTGTGCTAGTATGTAGGAAATATCGAGTGCCTTGGATTTGCCGGAAAGAGAATTAAACGACATTTCAGGTTGACTTTAAGTCTGTCGGGGCTCAATACATGATAGTCAGAAAATTAGTGAGGGAGAGTGTCCACCATATATGCCTACTGTTGTCGTGGGGGTCGCTTCTCCTTCTTCTCCTTGTGCTAGACATTTGTTATGCACTAGGGGGAGGAGGAGTAGCGACCATCACCATCGGTCGAATATATCAGAGAGGGAGTGCCCACCATATACACCACGTGAGATGAGAGTTTTCAAGGAAAGACTCGACAGACCGAAAGTCAACCCATGATGAGTAATAATGATCTGTGTGTCGAGTTCCTGTTATTTGCTGTCGATTTTTAATCTTTGACTTATGAACACGGGAAATGTCTGACAACGATATGATTCCTGAGTGCGACTGCTGTGAAGACGACCGGGGTATATGCGACAGGATACCTTATCCGCAAAACGGTAGGTACTTCACCATCGTGCTGAAGGAGACTTTCGACGTTTTTACGGTACGTAAGGACGACAAGTATTTTTCCGTAATTATGCATGACTTGGAAAAGCTCGGTTTTGAAGATAGGGAGAGAACAGAGACGAAGAGTGCTCACCTTAGGACGAAGCATGGTTTCACTTTTTTGGTTAAGCTATTTAATGCAACAAATAGCTCGCATTTCGGTTGCTCAACTTGGAGAGGATTTTGCAAGGCCTATGAATTTAAGGAGGATATGCAAATCACCTTCGATCTTCGGCCCAAAGATGAAATTGACGATAATATCGACATTTGGGTGGATGTTGAGACGCTTCCAGTTCTACCTCTTTGTGAGTTTGTCAAATAAATTTGTTAAGTAATTTATATTGTTTATTTAAAAATCATTGACGGCTTATTTCCATTGACAGCTTATTTCCATTCTTCAAAAAATGTACGGAAGATAGTAGACAGAACCTACTACACTGATGGCTCTGAACTAAGTTACAAGGAGAAAGATCATCTTATCTCATTTATTATTGATGTTGAGAATTTCAATATCAATTATGAAACTCCTCCACATTATGGTCAATACGTGCCACTAGTGCACGTGTTGAACTACAGCAACATCCCTGGAGATGGCATGGTAAGATTTTTTACTATTACGACATCAGTGCATCTTTTGCATACATTCTTCTAAAGCTAAACTACATTGCTAACTATGTTATTATTATGTTCTTCAACAGAAAATCCCGAAGGATTGTGTGCCTCATCTGATGTTTACGAAAGGTCGCATTGATGTTATTAGATTATGGCCAAGTCTGCCTAGGGTTCACCGCTGTTCATACAAGATATCTCAAACCGATGAAGACATCACAATCAAAGAATGGAAAAAAGTTATGAATAATCATAGGGAGCTACTTGTTAGCAACATTGTGCGAAGCGAACGAATTGGAGACGGGATAATCTCCATTCTTCATAATGGAGAGTCAGGAGCTATGTTGTTCTATGCTATTTTACCTTAGAGAGCGTAGCAGGTCCTAGCTAATACTCATGATCATGTGCTAAGAACAATTAACTAGGGTTGGTTATGACTATGATAACGAGTAGAAGTTGTTAGATGACTATGATAATGATGAGTATGACTTGTGTTATTATGATAATGATGATGAGTTATTATTATGATGATGATGCTGAGTTGTTATATCATTATGAGCATGATGAGCTATTATATCAGTGGTGAAAGAAACGTGGATTTGATTCAAGTGGAGGCAACATGGCGCAGATCCAAAGTACTACTAATCCAAACAAAGTCACTTTGATTAGTAGTACTTTGGATCTGCGCCATGTTGCCTCCACTTGAATCTAATCCACGCATCTTTCACCCACTGATATAATAACTAATCATGATCATAAAATAATGTGATGAGACTACTGTATAAAACATGTACAAACACAGTGCAAATACGCAGAAGAAAATAAAAAAAGGAAAATTTTAGCAGTAGCGCTGGTTGGACAGGCGCTACTGCTATGTAGTGTTAGCAGTAGCGCTGGTCACGCCAACGCTACTGCTAGGTTTGTTAGCAGTAGCGGGGTACAATCGGCGCTACTGCTAAACATTAGCTGTAGCGCCCTAGCAGTAGCGCTGGTCCCCGCGCTACTGCTAGGCCACAAACCCGCACTACTGCTAGGGTTTTCCCTAGTAGTGATATATAGGTGGAGGAGGGCCAAGGGCAGCCAACTAGGAGGAGGAAACCTCCTCCTAGTTCGGCCGAACTAGGGAGGGAAGGCCCCCTCCCCTAGTCTAATACAGCCTAGCCCTGCCTTATATAGGGGGCGCCCCTATTGGGCCCCTTTTGGCCCAAGTGGGGCAGCCCCCTTGGGCCTAGCAAGGGGGTTTTCACCCTATATACTCTTCCAGAAGTTTTCGGGAACCTTTCAAACTTTTCATAAACAGACCGAAACTTTTCTAGACACATATGACACACATCTGGAACTCTCGGAACGCTTCCGGGACCATCTGGAACACTTCTACATCCATCTGAAACACTTTTGGAGCTCATTCTCTCATACTCTTTGATCTCATGGTTCTCATATAAATTACTAGTCGTTAAGCATGTGACCCTACATGTTCAAAAATAAGTGGACATGACACGGAACATCTTCCGGTCAATAATTAACAGCGGGGTCTGGACACCCTTGATAATTCCCACATATTTGCGAAGATCTTTATCGATCTAACCTTTTTTCCCGCATACTATTCCCTTTGCTTCGCGATACATTACAAAACATGAGGCGAGACTTTTATCGGTATCCCTGTGATCAACACCTTGATCACTATACCGGTTATCCTCGTTACCGGTTTTGTTCTCTACTCATTTCCATATTCTGGTATCCCCGTGATCTTCATCACATGTGTCTGGCCAGACGATGATGATACCGTAATACCGAGTGGGCCCAGAGAGTATCTCTCCATCATCGGAGGAGCAAATCCCAGTCTTGAACTATCGATACCGAGACATACTTTTTCGGTATACCCAAAAGTTATTTTTATTGTCACCTGGTTATGGTGTGATGTTTGGCAACCTCAAAGTAACCATCCGGTATGTTGGTATACGATATTCTCATGGACTAACGACCTAAGTAAATGTTAACATCTTATATGAAAATACCGACAACATAATGACGATGTGATCTCGCAGTAATTCATAAGTTGGGTCTATCCAACACCATTGTTCCGATAACAATGTGTTCTCATTATTGATAGCATCCTTGTTACTTTAACAATGCTAATGGTGAGGAAAACAAGATCATCATCAATACATGTGCTAATCCTAGAGGCATGACTAGGGATCCATTTGGTAGTATCTCATATTCAAGAACCAATACAATTATTGCACAGAAAAATAAACTTTAATTATGAACATGGAAATATAATAATACATTTATTATTGCCTCTAGGGCATATTTTCAACAGTCTCCCACTTGCACTAGAGTCAATAATCTAGATACATAGGTTCCCTAACACCAATGGCATTCCGGTGTTGCTCGTGCTTTGCTCGTGGTAGAGGCTTCGTCGTCGGATGTGATACATTCAGGTTCGTGTGAATCTTGCATATCTTTATGTCTCCACGCTCCACAAAATCTCAAATTATGTGGAATCTGTGTTAAATATGTTTGGATCTCTGGTGAGACCTTGGTTCCTTTGCCTGGGCCACGACGCCGCTATTATCACAATAGAGCTCCATAGGGTCCAGCGCACTTGTAACCACACCAAGCTCGGTGACGAACTTCTTGATCCAATATCCCTCCTTTGACGCTTCTGAAGCGACCATATATTCTACCTCTGTTGTAGAATCCGCCATAGTACTCTGCTTAGAACTTTTCCAGCTGACTGCGCCACCATTTAGCGTAAACACAAATCCTGATTGAGATCTAAAGTCGTCTGGATCAGTCATGAACATTTCCTTAGTCCTATTAAGGTACTTTAGAATATTTTTAACTGCTGTCCAATGATCCATTCCTGGATCACTCTGGTACCTTCTCGTAACACTTAGAGCATAGGACACATCTGGACTTGTACAAATCATGGCGTACATGATAGATCCAATTGCGGAAGCATATGGAACCTTAGTCATTCTGTTTTGCTCATCAGTGGTCTTCGGACACTGACTCTTGCTCAATGTCGTACCATGTGACATTGGCAAGAACCCTTTCTTGGCATTTTCCATACTAAATCTCTTTAGTATTTTGTCAATGTATATGCTTTGGCTTAACCCTATTAGGTATCTCGTTCTATCTCTATAGATCTTTATGCCCAATATGTAAGCTGATTCGCCTAAGTCTTTCATTGAAACACTTTTCTTCAATGTTTATTTTATCGTGTTAAGAAATTCTTTATCATTCCCAATCAACAATATGTCATCCACATATAGTATTAGAAATGTTATTGCTCTCCCACATACTTTCTTGTACACACAAGCCTCTTCGCCGTTCTTGATGAATCCAAATCCTTTGACTACTTCATCAAAACAAAGATTCCTACTCCTTGTTGCTTGCTTTAGTCCATAGTGTTGGGGAACGGAGCATGAATTTCAAAAAAATTCCTACGCTCACGCAAGATCTATCCATGGAGATGCATCGCTACGAGAGGGGAGAGTGTGTCTACGTACCCTCGTAGACCATTAGCGGAAGCGTCTCACAACGCGGTTGATGTAGTCGAACAATCCTTCGAGCTCCACCGATCGAGTACCGAACGTACGGCACCTCCGAGTTCTACACACGTGCAGCTCAGTGACGTTCCTCGCCTTCTTGATCCAGCAAGACGTCGAGGTAGTAGATGAGTTCCATCAGCACGACAGCGTGGCGACGGTGACGGTGAAATAATCTCAGCAGGGCTTCGCCTAAGCTCTCCGAAAATATGACCGAGGGTGTAAACGGTGGAGGGGGGCGCCGCACACGGCTTGGAACAATTGTTGTCTTGTGGGGTGCCCCCTTGCCCCCGTATATAAAGGATGAGAGGGAGGAGGTCGGCCCCCTAGGGGTGCGCCAAGTGTGGGGTGTCCTACTAGGACTCCTTAGTACTAGTAGGATTCTACCTCCCATACGGAGTAGGAAAGGGGGAAGGGAGAGGGAAAGGAAAGAGGGGGCTGCGCCCCCTCCCCTAGTCCAATTCGGTTTGGGCAAGGGGGGGGCGCGCGCCTCCTCACGTGGCCTGCCTCTCCTTTTCCCGTATGGCCCAATAAGGCCCATTACTTCTCCCGGTGAATTCCCGTAACTCCCCGGTACTCCGAAAAATACCCGAATCACTCGGAACCTTTCTGACGTCCGAATATAGCCTTCCAATATATGAATCTTTACCTCTCGACCATTTCGAGAGTCCTCGTCATGCCCGTGATCTCATCCGGGACTCCGAACAAACTTCGGCCACCAATCACATAACTCATATAATACTAAATCGTCATCGAACCTTAAGTGTGCGGACCCTACGGGTTCGGGAATGATGTAGACATGACCGAGACGACTCTCCGGTCAATAACCAACAGCGGAACCTGGATGCTCATATTGGTTCCTACATATTCCACGAAGATCTTTATCGGTGAACCTCATATGTCAACATACGTTGTTCCCTTTGTCTGGCGGTATGTTACTTGCCCGAGATTCGATCGTCGGTATCCAATACCTAGTTCAATCTCGTTACCGGCAAGTCTCTTTACTCGTTCCGTAATACATCATCTTGCAACTAACTCTTTAGTCACGGTGCTTGCAAGGCTTCTGTGATGCTGTATTACCGAGAGGGCCTAGAGATACCTCTCCGATTGTCGGAGTGACAAATCCCAATCTCGATCCATGCCAACTCAACAAACACTTTCGGAGATACCTATAGTGCACCTTTCTAATCACCCAGTTACGTTGTGACGTTTGATACACCCAAAGTATTCCTACGGTATCCGGGAGTTGCATGATCTCATGGTCAAAGGAACGTGTATTTGACATAGTGAAAGCAATAGTAATAAACTGATCGATCATATGCAATGCTAACGGTTGGGTCAAGTCCATCACATCATTCTCCTAATGATGTGATCCCATTATCAAATGACAACTCATGTCCATGGTCAGGAAATCTTGACCATCTTTTGATCAACGAGCTAGTCTAGTAGAGGCTTACTAGGGACACAGTATTTGTTTATCTATTCACACATGTATTTAGTTTCCGGTCAATACAATTCTAGCATGAATAATAAACTATTATCATGAACGGGGAAATATGATAATAACTAATTTATTATTGCCTCTAGGGCATATTTCCAACAGTCTCCCACTTGCACTAGAGTCAATAATCTAGATTACCATGTAATTAACACTTAATCAGTTCTAAAGCTGATCATGTTTTGCTTGTGAGAGAGGTTTTAGTCAACGGGTCTGCAATATCCAGATCCGTGTGTTCTTGGCAAATCTCAAGTTCCTCACATACGCGTATGTCCAGGCCACTTGTACTATAAATCTGACAAGTCTCATCTTTCCACATTTCATTCCTAGCAATATCATCATATCCTGTTTATACCTCCGAATTCTACGAGACCAGTTCGTGTGACCTAATACGAACTTTGTCCAATCCTGAGGATGTGGCTATTCGAATAGATTTTTACACTCTGCAGAGGTTGTACACTTTACCCACATTATGGACAACGATACGTCTCAAACATATTTATAATTTTTGATTATTTCATGCTATTATATTATCACTTTTATATACTTTTTGTAGCAATTTATATTATTTTTCTGGACTAACCTATTAATTTAGTGCCCAGTGCCGGTTGCTGTTTTCTGCTTGTTTTTGGTTTCACAGGAAATCAATATTTACGAAGATCAAAACACGATGCCAATTTTTGATGATTTTTTCTGGACGACGAAGGACCCTAGAAGCTTGGGGGGAGGGCCATAAGACCTACCGTGGGCCCACACGGACACAGGGTGGCCCTAGGGTGCGCCGGTAGGGCATGTGGGGCCCACACAAACCGCCTTACCTCTATTCCACCGCCATAAATCCCTATAAATACTGAAACCCTTTGCCGTATTTTTAGAAGAATTTTATCGCTGCCGCAAGTTCCTATTTCGCGAAGATCTAATCTGGAGGCCTGTTCCGGAGTTCTGCCGGAGGGGGACGCCATTGCTAGAGTCCTCTTCATCAACCTTGCTGCCTCCATGATGATGTGTGAGTAGTGCCTCCATGATGATGTGTGAGTAGTTCCATTAGGACCTTAGGGTCCATAGTAGTAGCTAGATGGTTCTCTCTCATTTGGATCTTCAATACCATGTTCCCGTGAGCCTTCTCACATGATCGGGACCAATTCGATGTAATCGGTGGTGTGTTTGTTGGGACATGATGAATTGTCAGTTTATGATCAGTATGTTCATTGAAATCAATTGAATCTTTTGAGGTTTTCTTGGTTTATAATTAAATAGCTTTGCATGCTCTCCAATCTATCTATCATCTTTGGCCAAGTTCAATGGATTTTTCTTCAGAGGGAGTGGTGCTTTGTAGTGGGTTCAATCTTGCGGTGATCTAACCCAGTGACAATAAGGGCTAAGGCACGTATTGTATTGCTGCCACTAAGGATAAAACGATGGGGTTTTGTCATATTGACTTCTTCCTGTCTACATTATGTCATCTTGCTTACTGCGATACTCTGTTTCTTGCAAACTTAATACCTTGAGATGCATGCTGGATAGCGGTTTTGGGGTGGAGTATTAGCAGTAGATGTAGTTGGTGTTGACACACGAACGCGTCACGCGTACCCTCGACGCCGGGGGTGATGCACCGCAGCTCACGTCGAAGGAGGTCCTACCGGCAGCGCGATAAGCAAGACAACCGGAGGACGCTTTTGAAGACCCGAAACCCCGCGCACCCGGGAGGGACCCCGTCAGGGAGCACGGCGGCAATGGGCTGCCCTAGGTCGATTCGCTCGCCCCTAGGGCCTCGGAGTTCGCAGCTCTCCAACACGAAGAACGACGAAGAACGAGGAAGAAAATACGAGGGTAGGAGACAAAACGTAGGTGAAAAAGTAGTATATTGATTGTTCGATTGTGTGTTCTTCAATCGGCCGTCACCCCCAACATATATAAGAGGCGGCTGGACTTCCCGTACAAGCAAAGGATTCATCTAGGCTTTCCTTACAAGAAAATTACATCAATTCACGTTCTAGAGTCCTAGTTCTGGTCCCGCTCGGATTCAGCCCGAATCTGGTCCAATCTTCTGTCTTGCTCCTTGCGTGGGCCGTGGAATCCGCACACGACCTCCGATGGAGATGGTCCAAACAAGAATTTTGTGCGCTTCGACGAGGCCAATAATCCGTATGTGGATCACTTTTCCAAATAAGGCCATCTTGAATACACCACGGGGTCATCTTTAATTTTGAGTCGGACTCGGTTATGTAGCTGACTGGACCGTCCGACTCTTGTAGCGTCTCTGCAGGTCGTATACTATGTCGGAAGATGATGACTCCAAAAGCAAAGTTGACCGTTTCGATGTTACGAACAACTTTCATGTTGAACACTTTTTCATCTGAGGCCATCTAGATAATTATTTGAGCCCATCTTCAGCTTCTGGTCGGATTTGACAGTTTCCAGCCCGGCAAGCTTTTCCCGGCAAGCTTTCCACCCCGGCAATCTTCACCCCGGCAAGGTTTCCATCCCGGCAAGCTTTCACACCCCGGCAAGGTTTCCATCCCGGCAAGAGTTCCCCGGCAAGGTTTCTATCTCGGCAAGGTTTCCATCCCGGCAAGATTTCCCCGGCAAGGTTTCCATCCCGGCAAGCTTTCTGGCTGTACCTTGCGGGTCTTTTTTGTGGCAGTAAACGACCTCGGATGAAAATGTGCCCAAAAGCAAAGTTGACCGTTTCGACGTTACGAACAACTTTCATGTTGAACGTTTTGCGATTCGAGGCCATCTTGAATGGCTAATTGTCCACGCATTGCATCAGACACTCGCCAAGATGTCTCTGGTCTCCCGCGTCTTATTTCGCCTCTTGACATGGCTGCATTCAGATAGCTCTAACTTTTTCATACGTACTCAGATTGAGATGATTTTTATATGAAAATCGACCGATTCGACGAGACGAAGACAATTCATGTAGAAAGTTTTCTCATATGAGATTATCTTGAGGGCATAATCAGCCGAATAGTGTTCTGGATACAAAATCCCAGTACTTCGAACACAACTTCGGCCTTAGAGATGAGATCGGATGGCTATGGCCCAAATATCAAAGTTTCTCCTTTTGACGATACGGAACTTTCTCACTTTGAGCACTCTTTCCTTTGAGGCCTTCTTAATTACGTTTTTGTCCATGCTAAATTCTGGTGTCAACACATGCCCCCCTGTTTTTCGGCAAAGCTTGCATGCCGAAAAATAATATGCACCATGTTTGTTCTAAGGACGATGTCAACACTCCATCGGCCATCTATATTTCTCAGGGCGATAATTATGTATCGGCCATGTTTATGCTAAGGGAGATAATCATATATCGGCCATTGCCTAACTAGGCTTCTTGCCACACACTCGGGTGGTACTTCTTCAGATATCTGCCATTGAGAGCTCGGGGTAATAATACTTCTTGCATGGATTCCACTAAATATGAATTTCCAGGAACTATCCTTGCAATCCTAAAAGGACCTTCCCAGTTTGGAGACCACTTCCCGAATTTTCTATCTCTAGAACCAATCGGCAGAATCACATTCCACACAAGATCGCCAACCTGAAAATTCTTCAACTTGACCTTTTTATTGTAAGCTCTTGCTACCCTCAGCTTGTCCCTCTCTATGGCTTTTAATGCAACCAAACGTTTATCGGCAACCTCATCAATATTGTCCATCATCAACTTATAAAAGTCCACTGCCGATAAATCATTCTGTTTAGCTATTCTCAAAGCATTCAAATTCACCTCCACCGGTAAAACGGCCTCTTGACCATATACGAGCTCATATGGAGTTACCTTCGTCGCACCATGCCTTGAGATTCTATGTGCCCACAAAGCCTCGGACAATAATTCATGCCATCTTCTTGGATTATCCTCAATTTTCTTCTTGATGAGCTTGATCAAAATTTTATTGCTAGACTCAGCTTTCCCATTGGCCTGAGCAAAATACGGGGAGGAATTGAGCAACTTTATCTTATATGACTCGGCAAATTCTCTAACTTGATGTGACATGAAAGATGAACCTTGATCCGTAGTTAATGTTTGCGGAATGCCGAATCTATGAATAATGTGCTCACTTATGAATTGAATTACCTCCGTATGCGTCATATTCTTGAGAGGTATTGCTTCAGACCACTTAGTGAAATAATCAGTTGCCACCAACACGAACCGATGCCCCTTTGAAGAAGAAGGATGAATCTCTCTAATAAAGTCTAATCCCCAACCTCTAAAAGGCCACGGCTTGATAATAGGATGTAACATAGCAGCGGGAGCTAACTGAATATCACCAAACTTTTGACAAACTTCACATCCTTTATAATACCTGAAGCAATCGTTGATCATCGTCGGCCAATAAAATCCAGCACGTCGTAATAACCACTTCATCTTGGGGGCCGACTGATGAGTGCCGCAAATTCCTTCATGAACCTCTCCCATAGCAATTCTCGCTTGGTCTTCGTCCAAACACTTCAAGAGAACATCTTCAACCGTTCGGCGATAAAGACCATCGTCCCTCATTGTATATTCGAAAGCCATGCGCCGAACAGCCCTGTCCACCCTTCCACTCGGATTGCACAAGTAATCAATAATGGGCTTCCTCCAGTCATGATTTTCATCTGCACTAGATTTATTGTTAGTGACCGAATCAGTGGGCTCTGGTTCGGTCTCTTCTATGTTAGCAAGATAAGACATCGGCTTTAGAGAGATATGAAACATGCCATGATCGACATGATAGCCGGATGCTTGTTGTGCCAACTCGTTTGCTCTCCAATTATCATGTCTAGATATATGAGCAATGCTAAAATGATCCAAAGTAGAAATTATATCTAGACATTTATCAAGATAAACATTAAATGATTCGTCTAAACATTGAAAAACTTTGGATACTTGTTGTACTACTAATAACGAATCACCAAAAGCCTCAATATGTGTAGCACCTATGGCCAGCAACATCTCTAAACCGAATAACATTGCTTCATATTCGGCTTGATTATTTGTGCAAAAATACTCTAAGCGGCACGAGGCTTCAAAAACAGCACCATGAGGAGATATATAAGCAATACCAACACCTTGGCCGTTGCTACAAACTGAACCGTCAAAATATAATCTCCATGGTATTAACGAGACAAGGTTTATTTCAATATCCTGCTTGTCATTAATCCGATGCTCAACGATAAAATTAGCAACAATTTGGCCTTTCATGGATTTTAGAGTTTCATAAGCCAAATCATAATCAATTAAAGCATAAGCCCATTTACCAATTCTACCACTAAGAATTGGTCTATGCAACATGTATTTAATGACATCGGTTTGACAAGCTACTATGCAAGAACTTGGCACTAGATAATGTCTCAATTTTGTGCAAGCATAGTATAAGCATAGGCATAATTTTTCAATAAATGTATACCTTGTCTCGGCATCCAATAGACGTCGGCTCATATAAGTGATAGCATGCTCTTTTTCTTCGGTTTCTTGAGTCAAAACAGCTCCAATAACGCCTTCCTCGGCTGCAATGTAAAGTCTAAAGGGCTCTCTATGCTTGGGCGCCTTCATCACCGGAGGAGTGCACAAATAATTCTTGATCATATCAAATGCTTCTTGCTGTTTTGCCCCCCAAGTAAAATCAACATTATTCTTCAACCGAAGTATAGGAGTGAATGCATCAACCTTCCCTGACAAGTTGGCTATGAACCTCCTTAAATAATTGACCTTGCCGAGGAATTTTTGCATATCTCTCTTGCATGTTGGAGCCTCCACTTTCTGTATAGCTTCTACCTTTTTGGCATCAATCTCTATGCCATCTTCATGAATAATGAAACCTAAAAACTTGCCAGCCGACACGCCAAATGCACACTTCAAAGGATTCATCTTCAGTCCATATTTCTTCATCCTTTCAAAAGCTAAACGCAAATCGGCTAAGTGAGATTCAAAAGCATCCGATTTGGCAACAATATCATCAATATAGACTTCAAGTATAACGCCGAGTAAATCATGAAAAATCAAATTCATAGCCCTCTGATATGTGGCGCCAGCATTCTTCAATCCAAAAGTCATTACCGTCCACTCAAATAAACCAAGGAAACCGGGGCACCGAAAAGCCGTTTTGGACATGTCCTCTTCAGCCATAAAAACCTGGTTGTACCCCGCATTGCCATCAAGAAAACTAATGACCTTATGTCCAGAGGCATCATTAATAAGCATGTCGGCTATAGGCATAGGATACTCATCTTTGGGTGTAGCTCTATTCAAATCTCTGAAATCAATGCACACCCTCAACATGCCGGAGCCTTTCTTTTCCACTGGCACAATATTAGAAATCCACTCGGCATACCTGCAAGGTCTAATAAAATTAGCTTTAAGTAAACGACCAATCTCTTCCTTGATCCGGTCATATATTCTTGGATTAAACTTTCTAGCCGATTGTTTGTATGGTCTAAAACCGGTTTTTATAGGTAACCGATGTTCCACTAGCTCTCGGCTTAAACCTGGCATTTCATGATATTCCCATGCAAAGCAACAAATATATTCTTTCAATAGCTCGATTAACTTGATTTTACAATCGGCTTTCAAATTCTTGTTTACAAATGTCGGCCTAGGAATTGATCCATCTCCAATATCTATTTCTTCCAATGGATCGGCCGACGTAAAACCTTGTCCAAGTTTATCCATATCATTTAACTCTTCTATAGACTCGTACATATCGTTCCCATTGGACCGATATTCTGCAAGCCACTTTTGTAGCCACTCAGAGTTAGGATCCATTTAAATACATTATGTTTTGGAGCCGATTGCTACCAACCGGCTTTAGAGAAACGGGCACAAAACCGCTTTTGGTAGCGCTGAGAAAATCAAATTCTGACAAGTCCCGTCCCGCCAAGCAAGCAGCATTGGGGTGTTGCCAATCTACCGGTGCATCAGCCAAAGCAATGCAAGCCGAATTATCCGCATGAATGATCTCCACTTCATCATCAACCCACTGAATTAAAAACTGATGCATAGTGGATGGCACGCATTGGTTTGCATGGACCCAATCACGGCCTAGTATGACGTTGTAGTTACCTTGTACCTCGGCGACAAAGAATGCAGTAGCCAAAGTTTTGCTCCCAACCGTAAGCTCCACGTACATCACCCCTTTGGCTTCGGTTTTCTCTTTGCCTTCAAATCCATTGAGCACCATATTGGTCTTCATCAATCCTTCGTCGGGCAAACCCAATTTCTTGAAGACTGAATAAGGCATGAGATTCACTACAGCACCACCATCGACAAGCATTCGAGTAATCGGTGACCCGTTGATATGGCCTCTGAGGTACAACGGTTTCAAGTGCGTCACTGGTTCTTTTGGCTTCTCAAATATTGCATTCTTAGGACCAAAATCCAGCTGAGCCACCTCCCCTTCTTCATCTAAAGCACGAAACTCAGCGGGTAAATAAAACACCATGTTGATATCCATTCCTTCATGTACTGGTGTAGGATCACAATCTACCACATCGCCCTCCTCCTCGGGTGTGTTCAGTGCCGGGCTTGCCGGTGTTGGGCTTGCCGGTGTTGGGCTTGTCGGGCCTGCCGAGCTTGCCGGGTCTGCCGAGCTTGCCGGGTCTTCCGAGCTTGCCGGGTCTGGGTTTGCCCTCTTCATTGATTCTGAAATCTGTTCGAGCGAAACGGAATCAATAGGCATTGTAGACGATGTAACAGCAGTAGCATCGTCCTTCCTTGGTGGTACAGGTGCTGATGTGACAGATGTAGAAACCACCGCACTTTGTATTTGCTTAGGCACCCATACTTGTTCTGTAGGTACCATGGGCCGAACGTCATTGAACCACTCATCTCTTTGCTTCTCGGCCTCCTGTTCTGCCATCTCATGACTCCTTAACCTCTGTAGTTTCCTCTTTTGTGTTTTTGTTAGCCCTGGAGGACACCACTTAGGCTACATGTACTTTGGATCTTTAAACTTGGCTTTGCTTGTGCCAGCTTCATGATCATTAGCCGAGTGCTTTGGTGCGATAGCAAGTATCGGCTCAGTAGGGTTGTTCCGCACAGTCGGCTGTTGTATAGTGAATGTCTTAGTGCCCAAGATGAGTGAACCGGCATCAACTCTTTCTTTGCCCTTTCCAGACTCGACCACTGCACTTGGTGACTTGGCACGCCACACTTGCTTATTGATCCTTCCTTGATTATTCTGCATTGGCCGATTGACTCCTTTGTTCAAACGGCCTCGTGTGGGATAAGAAAACTTCTCACATATAGTCCTCCTTGGTTCTGCCCATCCTGGATGAAAAGCATAAGGGGCCATTGGGGGCTGCCCCCATCCTCCATTAAATCCTCCCACGTGGTATGGTGCATAGGGAGGTGGCGCCATCCATAGTCCTGGTGCCCATGACCCATATGGCTTTGTGCGATGTTGCAATTCTTGTCTTGGAGGTGATCTTGGGCGCTTCAAATATGATGACCGGTTAGAGCTAGAACCGGCCGCTTGATTAGCATACTTGGACAGCAACATATCAAAAGTTGGCTTGATTTTCTTGCGCTGCACTTTGGCTTCATTCAGCTTCCACTTGTTAACTTCCGGACTCTTGGGCTTGACAAACTTAACACGGGTATTCTCTTGCTCTTGCGGTTGCCCCCCGAGTGTAGGATTCTTGACAGTGATCTTGATTATCTCCCCACCATCGGGTTGCTTGTCAAGCACCACTTGCCTTCCTAGGACCTTGTCGCCATCTTTGTTTTTCCTGGGCTCACCAATGACAACATTAGTTTTATTAGCAGATTCGGCCACCTCCGGCCGAATGAGTAACTTTTTCCCCTCCAAATCCAGAGTATTCATTGGGAAGGGCTGCTTATCAACTTGCATCTCAGACAAGTTCAATCGTCCGTCATTAATGGCCGATTGTATCTGTCGTCGAAAAACATTGCAATCATTAGTAGCATGAGAAAAAGAATTATGATACTTGCAATAAGCACGCCGTTTCAGCTCTTCAAACGGCGGTAAAGTATGAGATATTCTAATAATCTTAGCTTGTAGCAAAGCATCAAATATTCTATCACATTTAGCAATGTTAAAAGTGAACTTCATCTCATCATCGCGATTCTTATGAATCGGCATTAAATCATGACAAGTAAAAGGTTTGGCCTTCGAGGGCCAAACAAATTCAGCAGCATAAATATCACCCTCATCGTCTGAATGATCACTATCATATTCAACCATATTCATCTTAGGACGATCAGTTTTGTATCTATGCACTTCTTTGAGATCCTTGCTTCGGCTTTCATGAGCCAAAGCCCTCTGTAAGACTTGGTTGATGCTTATAAATTCATAGCCTTCTAGCTTTTCTCTAATATGAGTTCTCAAACCATTGAGCACAAGATCAGCCAAGTCTCTCTCAGTTATCACTAAACTATAGCACCGGTTCTTTGTCTCTCTAAATCTCTTGACGTAATCGGAGACCGATTCGTCATGCTTCTGCTTAACCGATGTAAGATGTGACAACTTAAGTTCATTGTCGCCGCTATAAAAATGATCATGAAATTTTTGCTCTAGTTGTGACCAAACACGAATAGAGCCATGCGGCAAAGAAGAAAACCATGAAAATGCAGTACCAGTTAATAACAAAGGAAATAAACGCACTTTCAATTCATTTATCGAGCCTGCTTCACCCAATTGCGCTAGGTATTGGCTAACATGCTCCCACATGGTCTTCGTGCCTTCTCCATTAAACTTAACAAACTCTGGAATTTTATATCCTTGAGGGCACGGAATTGCATCAAAGTACTCAGGATACGGCTTTTGATAAATCCGATTCCTAGGTAATTCAACACCAAAATTCTCTCGAAGCGTTTTAGCCATCTCCTCTCTAAAATTAGCTAAAGCATCGTCCATAGTAGACGATGAAGCTTGTGGCACTGGCATAGGAGGATTAGGGTTAGCAACTACGGGTACAAATTGTGGCATGTTTGCCGAACCATAGTTCGGCAATGATCTAGCAATCTTTCCACCTATCGGTAAGGTTTGGTTCGGCTTTGCCACCGAACTCTGCATATTCATAAAAGGATTAAGCGGTGCAGCCACAATTTGATTGGTATGGGTGGGAAAATAATTCATCGGCATGGGGGGCGCCGATGAGATAGGCAAAGCTGAATTAGGGTTTCCCATGCTAGCAGGCATATTAGGCATATTCTTCTGAGCATTATTATTTTCTAAGAAAGCTTGATAGACCAGATTATTGCTATCAGAAATACGGCTCTCAATTTCAGCCCATTGCTCAGGAGAAAAGGTAGTACTTACAGAAGGTTTAACCTGATCGGTTTGAAGAGGAGGAAACTTGATTTCTCCAACCGGAGTGATATTGCCTTGGCGGTCCTTCTTGAAGTTTCCAAGGAACTCCTGCAACTCCTTCTCTTCACGCGCCTTCTTGTACTCCTCATAAGCTTGACGATGCTCGGCCGATAACTCCTCCAGATTGGGCTTGATAATGTTATCGGAGTCAACTTCCGAGGGATTGGGAAGATTGGACATGATGGATGATGATTCTTGATCAAAAGATCCCCAGCGGAGTCGCCAAAAAGTGTGTTGACACACGAACGCGTCACGCGTACCCTCGACGCCGGGGGTGATGCACCGCAGCTCACGTCGAAGGAGGTCCTACCGGCAGCGCGATTCGCAAGACAACCGGAGGACGCTTTTGAAGACCCGAAACCCCGCGCACCCGGGAGGGACCCCGTCAGGGAGCACGGCGGCAATGGGCTGCCCTAGGTCGATTCGCTCGCCCCTAGGGCCTCGGAGTTCGCAGCTCTCCAACACGAAGAACGACGAAGAACGAGGAAGAAAATACGAGGGTAGGAGACAAAACGTAGGTGAAAAAGTAGTATATTGATTGTTCGATTGTGTGTTCTTCAATCGGCCGTCACCCCCAACATATATAAGAGGCGGCTGGACTTCCCGTACAAGCAAAGGATTCATCTAGGCTTTCCTTACAAGAAAATTACATCAATTCACGTTCTAGAGTCCTAGTTCTGGTCCCGCTCGGATTCAGCCCGAATCTGGTCCAATCTTCTGTCTTGCTCCTGGCGTGGGCCGTGGAATCCGCACACGACCTCCGATGGAGATGGTACAAACATGAATTTTGTGCGCTTCGATGAGGCCAATAATCCATATGTGGATCACTTTTCCAAATAAGTCCATCTTGAATACTCCACGGGGTCATCTTTAATTTCGAGTCGGACTCGGTTATGTAGCTGACTGGACCGTCCGACTCTTGTAGCGTCTCTGCAGGTCGTATACTATGTCGGATGATGATGACTCCAAAAGCAAAGTTGACCGTTTCGATGTTACGAACAACTTTCATGTTGAACACTTTTTCATCTGAGGCCATCTAGAAAATTATTTGAGCCCATCTTCAGCTTCTGGTCGGATTTGACAGTTTCCACCCCGGCAAGCTTTTCCCGGCAAGATTTCCACCCCGGCAATCTTCACCCCGGCAAGGTTTCCATCCCGGCAAGCTTTCACACCCCGGCTAGGTTTCCATCCCGGCAAGAGTTCCCCGGCAAGGTTTCTATCTCGGCAAGGTTTCCATCCCGGCAAGATTTCCCCGGCAAGGTTTCCATCCCGGCAAGCTTTCTGGCTGTACCTTGCGGGTCTTTTTTGTGGCAGTAAACGACCTCGGATGAAAATGTGCCCAAAAGCAAAGTTGACCGTTTCGACGTTACGAACAACTTTCCTGTTGAACGTTTTGCGATTCGAGGCCATCTTGAATGGCTAATTGCTCACGCATTGCATCAGACACTCGCCAAGATGAGTCTGGTCTCCCGCGTCTTATTTCGCCTCTTGACATGGCTGCATTCAGATAGCTCTAACTTTTGCATACGAACTCGGATTGAGACGATTTTTATATGAAAATCGACCGATTCGACGAGACGAAGACAATTCATGTAGAAAGTTTTCTCATATGAGATCATCTTGAGGGCATAATCAGCCGAATATTGTTCTGGATACAAAATCCCAGTACTTCGAACACAACTTCGGCCTTAGAGATGAGATCGGATGGCTATGGCCCAAATATCAAAGTTTCTCCTTTTGACGATACGGAAATTTCTCACTTTGAGCACTCTTCCATTTGAGGCCTTCTTAATTACGTTTTTGTCCATGCCAAAATCTTGTGTCAACAGTTGGATTAACGGTCTACTTGTCACGGACGTAATGCCTATATGAGATTATACCATGAATGATCATAGTCATAAATATTGCAATTTGGTCGATTGCCCAACTGTAATTTGTTTACCATGTCATTCGCCTATTTTCGAGAGAGATGCCACTAGTGAACTTATGGCCCCCTAGGTCTATTCTCCATTATTGAATTCTTATACATAATTGCTACTACAATTTTGCCATGTTATCTTGCTACTATCTATCTCTATCATTTGCGTTTAATCTTGTAACTAGCAAGATAAGGGGATTGACAACCCTCTTGCCGTGTTGGGACGAGTGTGTGTGTGTGTTTTGTGCGCAGGTGCTGTTGACGTTGCTAGCTTGGGAAACTCCTACTAGATTCACAACCTTGGTTCTCTAACTGAGGGAAATACTTGCTACCGTTCTGCTTCACCCTTACACTTGGGAGAATCCCAACAACTCCTGCGGGAGTAAGCAGACAATAGTCCAACAAATCCCGTTTATAGCATGGCACTCTTACCGCTCACCGACATCCCGCAGACATGTCTTGGGAGAGCGAAACTGGGTCCCTGCCACCCCATGGCACAACTCATCCACTCTCGGATGCAACAATTCATTCAGCTAGCATTTACCAACCCAGGCTCTCATAGTTGAATGACAATCTCCTGATCAGGCAGATACTGACCGTTCAACTATCCCTCTTTGGTGATACGTGTAAGAAACATAACTATAGACGGGCTAGGGCCTTCCCATAAATGCAAATGTGGTTGCACGGGTCAGTTCGATTCAGTGGCACTATCACTCGCTCTAGCCGATGGAGGAGGTTGTTATTGTTAATTCCTATTTGCTACCATTACCGTAACTGCATTCCACCTATTCACGTTAGTAACACACAAGATATATAACCTGCAATAGTATGAAAGTATAACAACCTATCTCCATATCAATATAGCATACGAATCAATAGTGCGATAATAACAAGATCAAAAAGAGCAAACAAGGGTAACCATGTAAGCAATTTAACCGAGTAAAATTATACAAGCATAAACCAGCACAAAACCAACAACACGCAAGAATAACATCGAGTGAAAACTCAGGGTATAGATTAGATGATTTAGCTTGCCTCGAAAGATAGGAGTCCACCGGGACGAAGTGCGATAGAATGGCGGAAAGATCTGGCGGAAAAACGCAGCCCTAGAAAAGTCCAAAGATGAACAAGGGCAAAAAGGTCATTTTAAGGATGGGGCAACCTCTTGAAAGTGATTCCACTGGAACGGGCTCGACGAGTGGAGAACATGAGCTTTGGAATCGTCTGAATCGGGGTCCCGAGTGAGAAGATATAAAGGAAAAGCTGCCAGGGACTAATTTGTAAATATAATATTCACCTCTGGGTCCCTAAGTGCTTTCCGGTGGCGCCTTCTGACGAAATACATTTTCCTGAGGGGAAAGCGCCTTCTCCCAAAATTCGCCTCAACTTAAACTGCCGAGTGGGCCCGAAGCGTAAGTTGCTCATCTCTCTCTCTTCCAGGTGGGGCCCGCTTGTCGGGTTTCTCTTCCTCCTCCCGCACGGTGACATCACCAAGGCTGCCGACGGCAATTACCGGTGATCTAGGCGACCTCCGGCAATGCTCGGCACATGACTATGCTCAGCACGACGTGGTGCATCTTCTCTGCCTATGTACGCAACTTGGGGAGGACCAGAACGAACGCACTGTCATCGGAGGCGGCCATCGGCGACGGTGAAGATGAAACTGAGGCTATTGTCACTCCACAGGGAAAATTATGTGCTGGAGACCTCCGTGGTGGCCGTGCTGGTCTTCTGGTGTGGCTAGGATGCGCAGGAAGTGGCTGGGTGGCTCGAATTTGAGCGGGAGCCGAGGCGGCAATGGCGGCCGCGGTGGTGGAATCCGAGCATGGGAGCTCGCATGGCTTTGCGGAGAGGATGCTAGGAGGTCGAGGGAGAGGTGTGTCAGATCCAGAGGCCCGGGGGTGGGTTAAGTAGCCAGGCTAGGTCGGTGGCTTGGCTCGGCCGCCGTGGGAGCTCTGGCCGGGGTCCAGGGTACGGATGTTGATGGGCTCGGCGTCCAGCGGTTCACGAGAGAGATCAGGGGGGCCTGGGTGCTCGGGCGCATTCGGACGAAGCTTTAGGGGGGATTCAGGATTTGGCAGCAAGCAGCGGCACAAAGCCGGTGATGGCAACGGCGGCGCCGTCATTTGGGGGGCAAGTAGGTGAGGGGAGGGGCTCGGGAGAGGGGACGGGGGCTTCTGGGAGCCTCTGGGTGCGCTGGGACAAGAGGGGCCGGTGGGAGATGGCTGCGGGTGCTCTGTACGCGTGCAGAGCACGGTTGTTGCATGCCAGTGTCGTGGTCACCACGGAAGCTCGTGCTCTGGTGCTCTTCTGGCTTTTCTAACTATGTCTAATGTGTTGTCCAAGGCTCCTAGGGTCTCTAGTGGTCCAGATACTGGTTTCCTGGCCAGTGACCTAGTTTTTGGACCAAAAGTTTGGGCTATGGTGGTGTGAGTTGTAGGAATAGTTTGAGGCTGAAAATTAGTGGATAGGCACCATATGACTAGGTGAGTCTCTCTACAAAATCTCAGCTCCAATGGATAAGGACACAATGCACTTGCTTCACAAGCTATCTGACATGGCAGAAACTAGGTATGGATGCTCTGGTCAAAATTTGGTCTATGGGTGTTGATCTTTGGATGGAAATGGTGCATATATTTCTATTATAAGCTCCCCAAATTATTTGGGACTTTTCCAAGCAATTAAAATAGGGGTTGCTTTGGAAAGTGGTAAAAATGAGGTATTGGCTTTATAAAGAAAAAAATTATCTCCTTTATTTATTTTTGGCCAATATTTTTACCAGGGCCCATGATAGATGCCAAGATCATCTTCACCAAGTTTGAGGGTCAAGGGTTCAAAGGAAAATTGGGGTTCCTTTGTAATGGTGGGCTCTAGGGTTTAATTCTAGATAAATGAAATTAGGGCTGTAATGGGAAAATTCTAAGACAAAATATTCCTAGGGGCAAGGCTAACTTGGGTAGGTCATCTAGGCTTGAGGAACAAGGCTTTGCTAATCATCATCATGGATACACAAAATCTAAAGAAAATCCAATAACACCAAAAGGGAAAGACAGAAGCACAATCTCATGGAAGAAATTTTAAAGGAGTGAAATCCAGGGTGTTACAAACCTACGCCCCTTAAGAGAATCATGTCCTCGAGATTCTGGGCTTACCTTCCCGGCGGGGAAACGGACCATGGGTGATTCTATGGATTCGTTGGATGTCTTGTTTTCTGATGAGTGTTATTTTTACGCTCATCAAACCTGAGTTTAAATCGAGATATTTCATAAAAACCGAGATATTCGCTCCGATATTGCCACTAATGACTAACGAATACAAAGGATTGCAAATATCCTATCTTTACTTTGTTTCCATAGGAAATGGGCTATTTATGGACAAAATCAAGCCAATACATGGAATGGAGTAAACAGAAGATAGAGGAGATCAAGTGGGAGGCGCACCAGGAAGAACAGAGCACAAGACGGCGTTCCATACCACCGCGCGAGCTCGCATGGACAGCCAACGGCATCCCCTGATCCAACCAAACAGACTTTATAAAAGGCCCCATGCCAAAAGAGCTCCAGGAGATCGCCGAAACCTCCATCTTCGTCATCTACAGCAACCCTAGCTGCCGGCATTTCCCATCTCCCTCTCCATAGCCACCACCATCTCCATCACCGTAGCACTAATCCAACTAGCCATACTTTGTAATCATGTATCAATGATTGTAAGACATATTATCAATCAATCAAGCTTTATGATGTGTTCTTCAATGGTTTCTCCTTGTGATCTGATCTGCAGGTGTGAGTAGTTCGGTAAGGTCATGGGTTGAGGCATAGCCCTACAACCCTATGTATTTGTCGAAGGGATCAATGGAAGTACTTTGAATTAACGTCCTGTATGGGTAACATAAAATTGCTTCATAGTTGTCTCTTGTCTCGTCCGCATTAATCGTCCCTGCAGGTACCCAGGATCATGGAGAGCGAGCCACAGATAGGCTAAGGGTAGGGAGACCATGAAGTGTTATTCTAAACACCAGTGACAGAAAGGTTTAGTACAGTAACACGGATCCTATCCTTGGGGATACAAGAGGTGTAGTCATTAAATGCCCAATGCTTTTGTCTAATTATTATCTTAATTACCGGGGCAACCCCGCGCGATGGATACGGCCTTTCGGTTCGACAACTGACTCTTGATGCAGGATGCGCTCCGGTCAAGACGTAATTTGGACACATCCCCCACTTCAATATGTTCCAAGCACATCTCGATGGATGACTTCCAGGGCACAAATTAATATCATAATGACGCCGTTTGCAAATATATGGTGGCAAGAAAAGACCTCATACCCATGCCTATTTTTATTATAAGTGCTTTTAGTTTCAACTTGATTTTGATCCGGTCAAAAGCTAGAATTAATACTCTTGCAAAAGCTTGGTAGAAACCTCTGACTTTATGGGTGCCTTCCTCTCGTGGGTTCGATAACTCAGGGTCACCTCCAGGGAAAAAGGCGAGAATCCTTACTATTCCTTTACCGGATCACTAAAGTGACTAATCAAATCTTTTTCTGGCACCGTTGCCGGGGAGGAATTGTGTGCCTAGTCTTTGTCTTAGAGTTTTTGTTAGAGTTTTGTTTTAGTTTTTGTTTTCAGTTCTAGTTTAATTTTTGTTGCAAGTGTTGTCACTAGAAAAGCCAAAAAAATTACTATGGCTCGTAATCTTGGAAGCTTTGCTGCTCCTAGCAATAGTTTCATGCGTGAGCCAATTGCACAAACTGATGTTGCTGCCGCTGAGTATGAGATTAAACCGAACCTAGTCTCTATGGTTCAACAGGACCAATTTGAAGGCTCTGCTTCTGAGGATGCCGGCATGCATTTGCATAATTTTTCTGAATTGTGTAACATGACACGCATAAGGGATTATGACCCTGACGCTTTGAAGTTGCGTCTATTTCCTTTCTCCTTGAGAGGAAAATCTAAAGAATGGCTTCTAGCTTTGCCTAGAGGTAATATAACTTCATGGACTGAGTGCTGTAGTAAATTCATGGACTGAGTGTTGTAGTAAATTTTTATCCAAGTTTTGCCCACATGCAAAGATTATGCAACTGCGTTCACAGATTACAAGTTTTAAGCCGGATGATCATGAGCCACTAGCGCTTGTGTGGGATCGCATGAAGGAGGCTATAAGGAATTGTCCTAATCATGGTATGGAAGAATAGTTAATTCTTCATATTTTTTATAATGCCTTAACTCCTATGTCAAAAACTATGCTTGACACTGCTGCAGGAGGAACAATTATGGGAAAGCCCATCGATAAAGCTAAAAAGTAGCTAGATGATATGCAAGAAAACCATGCCCAATGGCATGTTGAGAGGGCTACCACTAAGAGTGTTAATGCTATTAAAGAAAAGAACACAGCGTTGACCGCTAAACTTGATGAACTCATCTTCGTGGTAAAAGGTAAAGAAGAGGTAAACGTAAATGCTATTACCAAAGAAGTGGTTAATGATGTTAATTTCATTGCTCGTAATAGTTACAATCCCAACTGGAAAAATAATGGGTATGCTCCTAGATTGCCTTATCCTAATAATTGTGGAGCACCTAATAATTTTAATGGGATGAATAATGGTAATAGAAATACCTTAGAGGAAACTCTGGAAAAAAAATTGCTAGTCAAAGTGAGCAAAATGAAACGTTTAAAAATATTCTGAAGAATCATGATAACTTACTTGGTCAATTGACCGGTAAGATTGCTGGACTCACTAATGATGTGCAGGCTCTAGATGGAAGAACTAAGAGCATGGAAGCACAGGTTGCTAACATTGCAGAGAGTCAAACTTTGATTCTAACCAAGTTTGCAGGTAAACAGGAACCTAACCCAGTTGAAGATGTTAAGATGATGAGAAATAGTAAAGAAAATGCAGAAGAGCTTGACAAGAGCCATGTGCCAGAATATACATATACGGTTGCATACTTCATGAAGATGATAGCAATGAAACACCCACTACCTGAAGTAACAAATGATGAAGCATATAATGTTTTTGTTGATCATGTTGCAGCTAAGGTACGTGAGTTCGATGATGAAAGGAAAAAGCTATATGGTAAACTACCTGCTAAACAAGAAGATATCTTTGAGACTACTATTGAGATTGGCTTGAATAAGTTCAATGCTTTATGTGATCTAGGTGCTAGTGTTTCCACTATCCCTAAGTCTGTTTATGATAGTCGCAATCTTGGTCATTTTGCTACTACTAAAATTAAATTGAATATGGCCAATTCTACCTTTACGCAAGCAGTAGGGATTAAGCTTGGTGTTATCATTCAAATTAATGATTGCCCAATTACGATTGCTCTTGTTATAGTTGATATAGCTCAAGATCCCATTGCTCCTATAATTCTTGGTAGGCCGTTTCTTAGGACCATAAAGGCTACTATTAATGTTTTTGAGGGAAATGTAAGATTTGACCTTCCTGCAAAGGATCCTTTTGTGAGACATTTTCCCAGGAAAAAGAAAATGAAGACATACACAGAAGACGGCATCATCGTCAATGCTCGAAGCTACGGGCTTGGTGTATTTATACCAAAGTGATCATCGCTAAGGTTGAGCTATCCGACCGAAAACAAGCGCTTCGTGGGAGGCAATGCACGCAAATAAGGTAGAAGAGTAAGTTTTGTTTTGAGTCTTTTTTGTTTCAATAAAGAGAGTGTTGAAGTTCTCATAGTGGAGGAAAAGTTGAGAGAAAGTAATTCTAATGAGGCCATTATCATGTGCAAGTTCCTATGTGTTGTATTAATGTTTGAAAGCCTGGATATATGCTATATGTTGTGTTGGAACTAACCCCGTAGGAATTATCAAAGAAAATGAAGTTTTAGAAGAAACGTATCAAAGGACGGCCTTTCATACGACCGCATGGGTCGTATGGGTGGTCGTATGGAGCGTGGGCAGAGCCAATGAAAACCAAACAGAGGCAATAGAGTGAACGACAGTGTATTATACGAGCGCACCCGTTCGTATACGCGGTCGTATGGCGCCCTGACGAAACCAGTGAAGAAGTCCAGAGCCAATGATGATGTTCCATATGAGCGCAGATGCTCGTATGCGTGCTTGTATGACACTTGCAGCCAGACAAAGAAGAGACCAGAACAAACGATGGCGTTCCATACGAGCACGTATGCTCCTATGCGGGGTCGTATGAGGTATGCACCATGACACTGCTAGCTCCAGAACGCAAGACAGTGTTCCATACGAGCGCACCCGCTCATATGTGTGCTCGTGTGGCGTTCCGGCGGCCACAAAGAGCCCGAGGCAGGAGGTAAGTTTTCTCCAACTCATCTATTTCTTCTTCTTCTTACTCCCAAACCTCTCCAAACCCTACCACAACTTTGCTGGATCTCTCTACTCGTTCGATTTCAGTTCAAACCTTCTGCGTGATCGATCTACGGTATGTCTCTCCTCCATTCCCCAACTTATTTTTCACGAATCCATGTTCTATGTGCCGAGCATTGCCATGCCTAGGGTATACGTACTTTTGATCCAAATTTTGATTTTGGCTTGGATTCGTTGATGTTTTTACAGGAGTATGATGTTGTAGTTGTTGTAGGATCACTGTTGTATCATTCTATTGGACTAAAAAAATTATTTTGTAGAGATGTTTACAAGGAGGTCCACATGTGTCGCTCGTGGTGATGCACCAAGTTCATCTGCAAGTGCCGCACAAAGACAACAAGTTTACATGCTGGGGATCATCTTCACCACCCGTGAGGCCAAGAACAAATACAAGAAGCTTCATGAGAGGAAGATAAAGACCACCAAGTGGGCTTGCGAGTCCACAATAGCCAAGCTGGGCATCGGTAATGATTTCAATTTATTATGTGCTAATGCCGGGTTCCAACATTTTTTTATCAGGGATGTGCGACATATGAACGATTGACGCTTGAGTTTCTTAGTACTCTCTCGCATAATGTTGGCTTACTCCCATGGGTGGACGAAGAAGAACAGATCACTTTCCATCTCATGGCCCAAGACTTCAACATCACTCTGGAGGAGTGGTGTGATTACTTTGGCTTCACCAACAACAGGGATGACGTTCGCTATGCCTATGACTTTCTTGCACCGCACCCGAGGGAATCTTTTTACCAGATGAGTTACCATGGCTCTGAGCAAAGGGCTAGTTGCATTGAGTGTCCTGCTATTTGATATTTCTATTATGTTAACACTAACTCGTTGCCGGCACGAGGAGAAGTTTCAAAAGTGAATGATGAGAATATGCTAATTCTCGGGAAAGCAGCGAACCTTGACATCGGTTATTCGCCCAACTTAGGGGCAATACTTTTGTTTCACCTTGCACACCAAGCAAATTGTGCACAAGGGGTTATCGTGTGTGGCGGAGTTATCACCATGTTGTTCAACTCCCTTGGCCTCAACTTCAACCATCTTCGCCCCATTGTTGGTAACAACCTTGTCAATATTACAGTTCTTTCTAGTGCTGCAATGGTAGTGGTTTGCCATGGTCGTCAGTGTATTTGAATTCCTGGAGTTAGCTACTTGCTACCTACTCCTATGCCTAACCGTTCCTCGATAGAGAATGGAATTTTGCATTATGTGCCACAGGAAGGAGATGCTGCATTTGATCAAGAGGCCCCTGAACCAGAAAAAGTTGATGAAGAAGAGCTCACCACCGACGAAGAAGGGGAGCAGCCCAAAGAAGAAGCACAACAAGAAGAGGCCTACACCACCTACATGGACATCTGCAGTCTTTAGGGCTCCATCAATGACATGAACAACCTCGTTGAGTCCCTTCGACACACGTCCATGTACATGAACAGCAGCTTCTCCAACTGGAGCCAAGGATGGGCTCTGGATCAATCGCCGCCACAATGATCTCACTAGTTTAGTCTTGCAAAAGCTTAAGCTTGGTGGAGGTCACTACCACATCTACATCAAGATGTGGCGGTGTTCTTTTTAAGAAGTTGTGCTGAGGTTGTACTTCAGCTCGCTGAGCTTCAAACACTCATGTTGGTTTGTTCCAACACTTTGCTTTTCATTTGCTTTTTTTTTTGTTTTTCTTTTTGCCGGTTACGATTTTTTGTTTGCAAAGTTAGCTTTCAAAAACCCAAAAATAGAATAAGTTTTGATTTGCTCTTTTCTTTTGCCCTTGGATTTCTCTTGCATTCTTGTTTATATTTCAGAGGAGTTGATCTACGCCGAACAACGAGGAATGCGATCTTAAGGAAGAGAAGTGTGTACATTCATGATCATGATGGTATGTCCTACGACTCCTGTCTTTTGCACTTGAATTACTTAGAATAGTTGTAGTAGTAGTATGTGTGATGTGTTCAAGTGGGAGTAAGTCTTGATAGTTAAAACAAAGGTTTTGTTCTGGTAGCTAAAATAATTTAGTAACCTTTGTTCTGTTTAATCTAGATAACCAAGACTTGCCGTGGGACTGTTTTAAAAAAGTGATGTTAACAAAGAATAACCATGCATAAGAGAAAGTCTCAAAAGACTTGGGTGTTAAAATTGTAGAGAAGATGATGTTAGAGATACTCAACCCCATAGTGTGAATTTTAATAAGACTCAATAGCCCTTGTGGATAAAATTGTCCAGAGTAACTTAGTTGAAAGGTGAATGAGATTATGCCAAAAATCTGTGTTGCATTTTTACATGGTGCTTCAGCTTCTCGCTGGTGCTATGGCCTTGCTACTCTATACGCATTCACATGTGTAAATATGGCTTCGTCACCTTTCTTGATGTTATGCTGAGAACTTGGCTGGCCAATGAACGATCCACCAGAGTTTTGGCTCGGATTTCGGCTGAGTTTGTTACCGTACGTAGTGGCAACACTACATCAAATATTATTCAGCTTTCTCTTGAATGTGTGTGTATGTGGTAATAACCGGGTACTGATCACAAGAGCTCAGAAGAGACAACATATTGGTCCATAGTGCCCAAACCTAAGCCACTGCGAAACCTTATGCATGATCACTTATTTGGCATAATCCCATCACCTGACAACAAAACTTTCAGCAAGTAATGATTGAAATAAAATGCTTGAGAGCCTTGATAATGAGACATTCGTGGGTGTGTTAGCGAGTTACTCTAGAATCATGTTGTCTTTACATACCTATCACTCCCTGATTTATGTTTTCATTGCTCAAGAAAGAAAAAACACTTCTGTGCTTTCCTGGCAAGCAAGTGTTAACTAGAAGAAATAGAATCAAGTGTTACTTTGTTATCTTGACTAGTTGAGCAAGAGCTTTGTGTTGATTATCTTTGCTTCACTAACACTTGCATAATAACCATGCCACCGCTACAGCTATACTACGTTTTCAGGTCAAGAAGCGGAGGGCTATCTAGGCGTACCGATCGTAAGTGAACCAAAACCTTGTCGTTATTTTGGCTTAAACAACTAAGTTCCTTACGGTTTGGATTTCTCTCTATGTTGCTCGACGATGATCAAGTTTAAGCTTGGGGGAGTTGATGAGTGTTATTTTTATGCTCATCAAACCTGAGTTTAAATTGAGATATTTCATAAAAACCGAGATATTCGCTCCGATATTGCTACTAATGACTAATGAATGCAAAGGATTGCAAATATCCTATCTTTACTTTGTTTCCACATGAAATGGCCTATTTATGGATGAAATCAAGCCAATACATGGAAAGGAGTAAAGAGGAGAGAGAGGAGATCAAGTGGGAGGCGCACCGGGAAGAACAGAGCGCAAGACGGCGTTCCATACGACTGCGCGCGCTTGTATGAGCAGTCGTATAGACTGCCAACGGCGTCCCCTGATCCAATCGAACAGACTTTATAAAAGGCCATATGCTAGAAGAGCTCCAGGAGATCGCCGAAACATCCATCTTCATCATCTACAGCAACCCTAGCCGCCGCCATTTCCCATCTCCCTCTCCATAGCCACCACCATCTCCATCACCGTAGCACTCATCCAACTAGCCATACTTTGTAATGGTGTATCACATCCGGCAATTATTGTAAGACATATTATCAATCAATCAATCTTTATTATGTGTTCTTCAATCATTTCTCCTTGTGATTTGATCTACATGTGTGAGTAGTTCGGTAAGGTCATGGGTTGAGGCATAACCCTGCAACCCTATGTATTTGTCGGAGGGATTGATGGAAGTACTTTGAATTAATGTCTTGTATGTGTAACATAAAATTGCTTCGTAGTTGTCTCTTATCTCGTCCGCGTTAAACATCCCTGCAGGTACCCAGGATTATGGAGAGCGAGCGACAGAGAGGCTAAGGGTAGGGAGACCGTGAAGTGTTATTCTGAACACCAGTGACAGAAAGGTTTAGTATAGTAACACGGATCCTATCCTTGGGGATACAAGAGGTGTAGTCATTAAACACCCAATGCTTTTGTCTAATTATTATCTTAATTACCGAGGCAACCCCGTGCGACGGATAGGGCCTTTCGGTTCGACAACTGACTCTTGATGCAGGACGCGCTCCAGTCAAACATAATTTGGACACATCCCCCACTTCAATACGTTGCAAGCACATCTCGATGGATGACTTCCAGGGCACAAATTAATATCATAATGATCCTGTTCACAAATATATGGTTGTAAGAAAAGACCTCATACCCATGCCTATTTTTATTATAAGTGCTTTCAGTTTCAACTTGATTTCGATCCGGTCAAAAGCTAGAATTAATATTCTTGCAAAAGCTTGGTAGAAACCTCTGACTTTAAGGGTGCCTTCCTCTCGTGGGTTCGATAACTCAAGGTCACCTCTGGGGAAAAAGGCGAGAATCATTTCTGCTCCTTTACCGGATCACTAAAGGGACTAGTCATTTTCTTTGGCATATTGACGCCTCTGATTGCCTTAGCTCATTGCCATGGTGTTGGTTTTCTGGAATTATTAGGGTCGAATCCTTTCATTACTGTTCAGTGTCAAATGTATCTTCTGCCTTGTCAAGGACAAATTCTTAGTCCTATTGGCTGTCCTGTACGGGGTGTTCCCCTTGTGTTGTGTCTTTAGCCGGTGTACGGGCATACTTGGTAGCGCATCCTTAGTCTGACACCTCCCATTGCCCATGCAGTATGCTGACCTGGCCGACCAACAAGGAAGTTTCCTTTGGTACCATCCTACTTCCCTTCTGTTGCTGGGATCCTTTGTCAATGATGCGTGTATCTTTTAGCTGGGTCCTGGGTGAGCTGCATGAGTTGTTTTGTGTGATATCTTGGTGGCATATTCCCTTCTGGCAGCCTCATGAGAGCACCTAAGTGCGGGAAGCAACCTGAGGTGGGTTCTCCTTTCTCATGAAGAGTCTTCTGGTACTGCCATATCATACTGATGGTCTGGTCCTGCTACCACTGAACTGACTAACTTGTCCTTGTCAGCCTTTCTCGTTGAACCTTTTCTCGGTGGCGGTGCCTATGCTTCCAAGTTTGATGGAATAACCGCTTATCATGCAGATGTCCACGTGTTCTTAGCTGCTCGCTCGGGATTTCGGACTTGTACTGGAGGTACCGTACCCAATGATTGATTCACCATGTCCTGTACCATGCTCTGTTATAACATTCTTGGCAATCCTTTTAAGCGGGAATCTGAATTGTCATTCCTGGGTTGCCTTATTTCCATGTGTCTTCTGATAGTCAAACCTTGCAGCCTGCTGGGGTAGCTCTGCCATATGTGTCTCTCGCAGTTCACCTCCTGGCCTCTGGGCTGAGCTGAGTTCGGACACTAATTGATTCAGTACTCTGAGCATATCTTCCTATCATTGCTTGCGATCTGTACCATGTATTGTACTGTGCATCCGCTTGTATCTGTACGGAGTGTATTGTGGTGGTCGCACTCGCATGAATCTGACAAAGGTCACTGATGCCACCTTGACTATGAAGGGAAGCTTTGTCTTGGGATCACTATGGATGTCGTCTGTCCAAGGCCTCCTTATTTCCAGATGTCTCTTCTTGTGCTAGCCAGGATTTTTAGATGTGCTTCATTGGCCAAAAATCTAACACTTGTTGCCGGTACCCGTCGCTGAGGTGTACCTACAACTTTCTTCCCCTTGCATAACGGGTGGGGACTATTGTGTTCTTAGCCCATGTAGGGCTAACTTATCCATGAACACAGTCATATCTGTGTACGAGTGGCTCGCAAGAATTCATTTGCATGCCCACCACATAGGCGGGACTATATGTAAATTCTTTCGAGAATGGCTGAGCTCTGATGCAGACATATGTCCCTTCTGGGTGCGGTCCATATTCCTGACATAACGGTGGTGGGATCGAACTTGGGATGTACCTTCCAAGATTCCATGTCCACTTGGAATTGACATTTGTCCGCACTCATCGCCTTGATAGCAGCGTGCTGGAGAAGGATGAGTGTCTTCTGTTGGAAGTTATCCTGTCGGCTGTCGATCTTCGTATACTGACTTGTGCTTATCTTGGCGTGTCGGGAGATTTGATGTAGGAGAAGTCTGTTATAAGGCTCCGTTGTTTTCATTGTTGAATCCCCCATTCTGGTTTTGGGTCTCAGCCTACGCTGGATCCCTTTGCTCTTGATACTCTGCCTTGGAGGATGAGTACGAGAGTTGCAATATCCTTATACTCCTGAACTTGTCCAACAATTCTTGCAAACTTTGGTTGCCATGTCCAGAAGATAGGTGTGTGTGTGTGTGTGTGTGTGCCGGTAAACCTTGAAATATGCCTTAAAATTCTTGTCAACAACATACCAGAGTCTTGGCATTGTCCTGATATGCCCTTGCAATATATCTTCTATAAGTGGTAACGGATTCCCGAGTCCATGGAGGAGAAGGACTCAAGTTCCATCCTTCTGACTGGACCAATCACCGATGGGGGTATTTGTCGTGGATGGTGTCTTCTTTCCGAAAGTTGCTCCAACTGTCCCTTCGGTGTCATCGGCGCTGGGTGCATTGTCTTGAGATTCCCGAGGTTATATTCCGACCTTGTCTGTTGCCTACAGGTTCTGACTCTGATCTCCTCTTTACTGTCGGCGCATATGATGTTGCGGCTTCGGTTGAATTGGCTTCCTTTGGATTATTGGGTAGTATCCGAATTGTTTGCCAATCATCTTGGTCAACACTTGAGGACGAGTAAGGGGGTGGAACAGACAAAAGAAGCAAGAACCATGAAGAAACAAAAACACCAAGTGCAAATAAAACTCGAGTCTCTTGGACGTGATAACGTGGCACAAGTTTGCTAGTATTATTATTCTAAGGCACTCGACGCACCTATAAGGATTTTAGAAGCAAGACCGCCTGATGCTCCCGGTAGCAACTGGTGTCAGCCCCTACTACTTCCTTGGGGACAACATCTACTCTAACGTGACGCAAGACCATTGCCTATGGTGACGTGGTCGACTAAACTTGGCTTAAGGGAAAAAGAAGAGTTTGTTGACGTCTCACAAGGGAAACTAGATTTGAGGAAAGAAATACCATGGCTAGCAAGCAGGGTAGGGGTTGGGCTTCCTAGGGGCTGAGGGCTCATGGGTCGTTGCCCAGTGTGAATATTTCGTCGCAACGGCAAAGCCAAGAGAGTTGGGGTCTGGTATCGGGGAAACCTATGGTACTGCCTGTTGTTTGATAGTAGCCGTGCTGGTCTGGCAAAGGTGGCTAAAATCCATCTGGGCTGTCTATCGAGAAAAAGACACCTAGAATCCAGCTAGGGCAACCTATAGTTAGCCTTGCTACTTTGATACCATGTCTTGTGGCACCCCATTCGAATACCACTTTACTCAGACGGACCGCCACACACGCCACCCTATGAAATCACTCTGGCGTGCACTTTTACAATCATGAATCACAGATACAGGCCATTCGACAAAAGAGAGCTTTATTGATCAACTCGACTTTATAGAGTCATCGTACATAGCTCTAAGGCTCAATAACACATTGAGGCTTGAGTAATACATGGTAGTCTTCTATGATTATCTACGGAGACATTGGCAGCGGAAACTCTATCTACAGGCAGCAGGATCCTAGCGCGACTCCAATCCACAGGGACCTGACTGGGTCACTCTCCTAGTACGCGAACACTCTAGCTTCTTGCTAGTGGAAAATGGATCCTCTCCAAAACCTGGCCATGTTAAAAGCCAATTGAGTACTTTGAATGTACTCCCAAGTAAATCGATCATATCCCACCCAAGCAAGTATTCAATGGCATTCAAGCATGTAACAACTATATTAACAATACTAAACATCATGATGGGACATATTCAACGAGCAAGATGATATCTAAAGTAACTTCAGTAAGACAACGATAAAACATAACAAGTAGATAAACATAGTATCCAAGTCATCACCATGATTGATGCATGACCATATCTTACTTCCCTGCGGTCCTCCAACCGTCTTTCTCATGGCCATCCACTGACACAACCTCAAGTTCCTCACATACGCATATGTCCAGGCCACTTGTACTGTAAATCTGACAAGTCTTATCTTTCCACATTTCATTCTTAGCAATATTATCATATCCTACTTATACCTCTGAATTCGATGAGACCAGTTAGTGTGACCTAATACGAACTGTGTCCAATACCGAGGACGCGTCTATTCGAATAGATTTTGTACACTCTGCAGAGGTTGTACACTTTACCCACATTATGGACAACAGTCCAACAAATCCTGCTTATAGCATGGCACTCTTACCGCTCACCGACATCCCGCAGGCATGTCCTGGGAGAGAGAAACTGGGTCCCTGCCACCCCGTGGCACAACTCATTCACTCTTTGATGCAACAATTCATTCAGATAGCATTTACCAACCTAGGCTCTCGTAGTTGAGTGACAATCTCCTGATCAGGGAGATACTAACCGTTAAACTATCCCTCTTTGGTGATACGCGTAAGAGACATAACTATAGATGAGTTAGGGCCTTCCCATAAAGGCAAATGTGGTCGCACGGGTGTGTTCGATTCAGTGGCACTATGACTCGCTCTAGCCGATGGAGGAGGTTGTTATTGTTACTTCCCATTTGTTACCATTACCGTAACTGCATTCCACCTGTTCATGTTAGAAATACAATAGTATGAAAGTATGAAAGACATATAACCTACAATAGTATGAAAGTATAACAACCTATCTCCATATCAATACAGCATACGAATCAGTAGTGCGATAATACCAAGGTCATAAAGTGCAAACAAGGGAAACCATATAAGCAATTTAACCTAGTAAAAGCATACATGCATACACCAGCAAAAAACCAACAACACGCAAGAATAACATCGAATGAAAACTCAGGGTAAACATCAGATGATTTAGCTTGCCTCGAAACCTAGGAGTCCATCGGGATGAAGTGCGATAGCCCAGCGGAAAGATCTGGCGGAAAAACACTACTCCAAAAAAGCCTAAAGATGACCAATGGCAATAAGGACATTTTCAAGATGGGATAACCTCTTGAAAGCGATTCTATCAGAATGGGCTTGACGAGTGGAGAATGTGAGATTTCGAATCGCCAAAATCGGGGTCCCGAGTGAAAAGATATAAAGTAAAAGTTGCCAGGGACTAATCTCTAAATATAATATTCACCTCTGGGTCCCTGAATGCTTTCCGGTGGCGCCTTCTGACGAAATATGCTTTACAGAGGGGAAAGCGCCTTCTCCTGAAATTCGCCTCCAGTTAAAGTGATGAGTGGGCCCGAAGTGTTAGTGGCTCGTCTCTTTCTCTTCGAGGTGGGGCCCGCTTGTCGAGTTTCTCTTCCTCCTCCCGCGCGATGACGTCACCAAGGATGCCGATGGCGATTGCCGGCGATCTAGGCCACCTTCGGTGGTGCTCAGCACACATCGGTGCTCAGCACAACGAGGCGCATCTTCTCCGCCTATGTACGCAACTCAGGGAGGACCGGAACGAGCACACGGTCATCGGAGGCAGACACCGATGATGGTGAAGATGAAACTGAGGCTATGGTCGCTCTGCAGGGAAAATTCTGCACTGGAGAGCTCCATGGTGGTCCTGCTGGTCTTTTGGTGTGGCTAGGATGCGCAGGGAGCGGCTGGGTGGCTCAAATTTGGGCGGGACCCGAGGCGGCAGTGGCGGCCGTGGTAGGCTCTGGATCTGATCTAACATCTCGCCCAGAAGCTCTTTGTCTGCCTTGCCCATGTCCTGACTAAAGGTCGGGCTTAGCTGTAGTTTGCCCGAGGTCCCAACTGACATGCCCTCGGGGGTTTCGTCGGTCAAACTTGACGTCTAATCCGCTGAGGTAGTGTTCGGCTCTAGGCTCGAAGCCAGATCCGAAGCATGATCCGCGCTGTGGTCCTGATCCAAGATTGAATCTGAGATCGGCATGAAGGCATCGGCGAGGTCTTCAGACTGGTCTGACACCCAGCCTGAAAACGCAAGTTCACCGTGGGCATCCGCAGCGTACTCCAAATTTCCAAACCAGATGGTCGGGCCTGGGGCGAAATTTTTGATCTGACCGACGTGTCTAGTCGAATCGGCGTAAAGCACGACGCTGCTGAAGACAAAAAGCTGTCCGGGGAAGAAGGTCTTCCCACAACCAATACTGTCGTCGATCCGAAGATGAGCCATCGAGCTGTTTCGACCACACAGTGGGACCTGCATGGGCCACCAACTTCAGAGGTTAATCCAGCGGATCTCGGGTAGGGGGTCCCGAGCTAGTGATCTTAGCTAGATGGTAACAGGACAAAGAGGGACACCGTGTTTTACCCAGGTTCAGGCCCTCTCAAAGAGGTAAAACCCTACGTCCTGCTTCAATTATATTGATTGTGATGGAGTACAAAGTACAGGATGATCTACCTCGAGATCGTATGTGAATGAATCTCGCCCTATGGTCTAAAACCCCTCGGCTCTTATAGACACCGGGGGTACCTTGGGTCACATGTAGGTCAATTACATTAAGGGATAAACATGCCGATGATTTGAACAGGTCTTGGAGTATGCGCCAAGTCTTCAGAGGTTTCCATCTTGAGTACGTCGTGGGACATGGTGAACTGGCCCACTTATCGGTTGTCCAGGGGTCCTCGGCCCGGCCCATGATTAGGAGGCCGACGTGATTAGCACCCCCTAGTCCACGACACCATCACCAGGTCTTTGGCAAAAACTATGGCGACATCCTTAAGCCCCATACGGGCTGCGCCGATGTACTCATCCACCGACCGAAGAGCATCTCATTGCTGCACCGTAAAAGCCTGATTATTGAAGAAAATCTTCTTTTCTCAATGGCACAACATACTCCCGCTCTCGGAATGAGTCGCGGACATTGTCGAAGACTCCTCCTGGGTGGCACTTCGAGCGCCTTTGTGAGCCGCTTGTCGGGGGGGGGTGGCTACGGTAGTTTCCATCGCTGGTCCCGGCACGGGGGGCACAGATACATTACTCGTAGTCACATGATTGGATCTGCAAATCAAGAAGGATTAGCATCATGATAGACTTCCTCGAATACAGATAGACAAGAAGGCCACGCTTACCGAGTAGAAGTGGGAGGACCTCGGTGCGCCTACTCCTCAGTATCCACCCGTCCCCCGATGACCAACCCGGGAGCTCCTCCGGCACGAGCTCCAGCCTGAGTCAATGCTGCCTTGGAGATCCGCCTCGAGCGTTTGGCCCGATGACCCTCTTCGGACGAAGGGGCAGGGGCGCCCTTGGACCGAGCGGCACCCATGTTAGTAGCTCGTCTCTTCAACGCCGGACGGCCGGCACCTGCTGCATGGCTTTGGTCCACGATTGAGACAGGGTGATCGATGATAATGGCAATTTCCTCGCCATCAAAGCCCTCTTGATAAAAGATGTTGTCACGATAGATGACATCGGCATGAGGGTCCTCGGAATGACCATGCTCATTATCGGAATCCCTGACTTCGGGTTGACGAGCCGGGGAGTCCATCTTGATGGACCATTGCTTCCAGTCCTGGTTAGACGAGGTAAAAAGCTAATCAGGCAATTATATACCCTGCTCGAGGGGAAAAGGGGCTAGTGGTAAAAATTTACCACTCGGATAGGCTTGTTGGAGGAAAAACCATCGGATCGGGGCTCCTTGAGAAAATCCGACTCCTCGCCTTTGAACATTGACACGAGCATTTTTGCAAGCGTACGATACTCATGAAATTCTCCTCGGATGGCCCGAGTCGAGTCGTGAACGCCATTGAATTCCCACAGGGGGTGGACGCGTTACTGCAGGGGTTGGACTCCGCGGATCAGTGCCACCACCATTACGGTGGGCAAAGTCAAACCATGATGGCGCAAACGAGCTACTTGCTCGGCCAATCATATCATGGCCGAGGTTCCCTCCCGAGCTCAGGACCTCGGGAGCCAGTTGTACCGCTTCTTTGGAGGTATAGGCGAAAACGAGGTAACAAGACCCACCCGAGGAGGATCTTCAAGCGGCACGTCGGGTAGGTAGAACCATTCTTCTTGCCAGTTTTCATTCGACACCTCCGGGGTGCCGACGAGATATTTGGACCCGGCTACCCTACAAATCTCCGCCCCGTCACACTCAAATAGCATGCCTCCTCGTATGCGTGGTACTACGCAAAAGTATCTACACCACAGGTTGAAGTGTGATTGACATCCGAGGAAGGCTTCACATAAAGTGACGTAACAAGCTATGTGGAGGATCGAATTTGGGGAAAGGTGGTGCAGTTGGAGACCATAAAAGTGTAATAAGCCTCTAAGAAAGGGGTGAATTGGGAAGCCGAGGCCCCTGAGGAGGAAAGGAACGAAGCATACCCGCTTGTTTTCATGAGGGTTGGGGCGGCTTTCCTGAGAGAAATCGCCGTCGAGAGCAACCAAACCCGCGTGGGCGAAAGTCGCCTGCGGCGGAGGAAGATATCCCAATGTGGAGAATCGATCCAGTTGACCTTGAGTCACGGAACAACTCTTCCACTCTCCCTCAAGATGTCCGATGGATTGCAAGGATGAAGCAACCGCTAGATCCATGGCGGCGAGATCTCTCATACGGTGACGGTTGGACGTTTTGCTCGAGGTGGAAGGGGACGCAAGAGCTTGGTCAGAGGTGGGAGATGGGGGATGTAAAATTTCTCCGCCTAGTGACCATGGCATTTTTAATACAATAGATTTTCACCGGGTATCGATGGGACACTTGGGTCCTGTAGTGGCAAAACAACAAATTCCCCAGGCATCGTGCGTTAAACATACACAGAAATCGAGAGGGCAGTTAATTGTGCTGCTATGCGTGTCTTGGGATGTGCTAGCTTTATTGATTAGATGTACCAAGGGTGGGGCCTTGAGCCACGCTGGCACGCTATGATGACCTTTGAGGTGACTACACAACGCTGCTGCGCATGGTGATGGTTCGGGCTGGTCAAAGTTGTCAGAACAAAAACTGAATCGTCGCCCTTATCCGGGCGTGGGAACGCTTCGCCATTAAGGCGGCTCTGCATGGGAAAAATTCTCGAATCTGAGGAATTACCCGGAAGTGACAAAGGCTTCTGTTAAAGAAGCATCGAAAAATTTGGAGGGGCTCCTCTGGTGCCCGTGGCCGAAAACTCCTCGGCCAAAACCTGACTACTTCGGGAAGTAAAAGGAAGTTGAACCAGCTTACAAGACCGACGACCGAAGACGGAGAATTGCTCGGAAGAACCAAGGAGCGTCCTCGACTTGAAGACCGGTTCAGGGGCTACTGATGGAGTCCTGGACTAGGGGGTGCTCCACATGTCATCTCCCAGCCAGGAGGGCCAGGTCGAGGACCCCCGTAATGATTTAACAATGGGCCACATTCGTCAGGCGCAGGAGCGCCTAGATGGGAACTCTCGAAGACTTGGCGCATACTCCAAGACTTAAAGGTCGTCTACACCACGGTTACCCTAGATGTAACCGACCTATGTATAAACCCTAGGCACCCCCAGTACCTATATAAACCGAGGGGTAGAGCTCGTAGACGACAACCTCATACACACCTAGATCTCATGGTAGATCAACCTGTAAGTTGTACTCCCTCGAAATCAAAACAATCAAAGAAGGACATAGTGTATTATCTCTTCAAGAGAGCCCAAACCTGGGTAAAATCCTCTGTCCTTCTTACCATCGTGCCAAGGCTACCAGCTCAGGACCCCCTACCCGAGATCTGCTGGATTTGACTCCATCACTTGGGTAGGTCATCTAGGCTTGAGGAACAAGGCTTTGCTAATCATCATCATGCATACACAAAATCTAAAGAAAATCCAATAACACTAAAAGAAAAAGACAGAAGCAAAATCTCATGAAAGAAATTTTCAAGGAGTGAAATTCAGGGTGTTACATCTACCAAGTTTGAAACTTGATTCTCGTACATGGATGCTATCTCGGATTTCATGGCATCGAGCCATTTCTCGGAGTCAAGGCCCACCATTGCCTCTTTGTAATTCACAGGTTCATCTTGATCTAGCAGGAAAATTTCATCCTCATACCTCTGTGGTAAAGCACGAATTGTTCCTGTCCTGCGTAGTTCAGGTACAGTTTTGAGCAAGTATCTATGTCACATGTAGATGCTTGCGGTTCAGTCGCAGGAGTAAGCTCGGGAGCTACTTCTAGCATTTCAATCCTTTGACCTGATGCCGAAGATTCATTAATCTCATCGAGCTGTACTGTCCTCCCACTCACCTCTTTCGCGAGAAACTCTTTCTTAAGAAATACTCCGTTCTTTGCGACAAACACTTTGCCTTTGGGTCGGTGATAGAAGTAATATCCAACTGTATCCTTAGGGTAACCAACAAAGTAGCATTTGTCTGATTTGGGATCAAGCTTGTTTGGTTGTAAACGTTTTACATAAGCATCGCATCCCCAAATTTTAAGAAAAGACAAATTGGGTTTCTTCCCATTCCAAATCTCATATGGCGTCATTTCAACAGACTTTGACAGTGCTCTATTCAGTGTAAAAGCCATAGTTTCTAAAGCATAACCCCAAAAATATAACGGCACTTCAGTTAATGACATCATCGATCTCACCATGTCCAACAAGGTTCGATTACATCGCTCGGACACTCCATTCCATTGTGGTGTTCCCGGTGGTGTAAGTTGTGAAACAATTCCACGACTCTTCAGATGCTCACTAAACTCGTAACTCAAATATTCTCCTCCACGATCTGATCATAGAAATTTGATTTTCTTGTTACGATGATTTTCTACTTCGTTTTGAAATTCTTTGAACTTTTCAATGGTTTCAGACTTCTGTTTCATTAAGTAAATTTAACCATATCTACTTAAATCATCTATGAAGGTCACAAAGTAGAGAAATCAACCACACATCGGTATACTCGTCGGACCACATACATCTGTATGTATGATTTCCAATAAGTCACTCGCCCGTTCCATATGGCATGTGAACGACGTCCTAGTCAATTTTCCCGTTTGACAAGACTTGCAATTCTCTAATGATTCAAAATGAAATGAATCCACAAGTCCATCATTATGGAGTTTCTTCATGCGTTTTTGTCCAATATAACCAAGACTGCAGTACCACATAAATGTGCTATTTGTCTTATCAGTCGGTTTAAGATGTTTAGCGTCAGTGTTAAAGATGAGATTCTCACTTTCAAGATTCATAATAAACAACCCATTCACAATAGGTGCACAACCATAATATATATTATTCATATAAATCGAACAACCATTGTTCTCTGACTTAAACGAATAACCATCCCATAATAAACATGATCCAGATATAATGTTCTTGCATAAGGCCAAAAAATAGTAACAATTACTAAGTTCTAATATAAATCCCGAAGGTAGATGTAGAGGTAAGACGCCGATGGCTTTGACACCAACCTTTACTCTATTTCTGACGCGCATCGTCACCTCGTCCTTTGCCAGTCTTCTAGGCCTCCGTAGTTCCTATATCGAGTTGCAAATATGAGGAACCAATCTGGTATCCAATACCCAAGAGTTACTGTGAGGACTGGCAAGGAAAACATCATTAACATGTATGCCACTCATACCTGAGCTGGATTTTCCAGTCTTCTTCTTTTCTGCCAGATACTTCTTGCAGTTTCTCTTCCATTGACCCTTTTGTTTACAGAAGAAATACTTAGTCTCAGCATTAACACTACCATTTGGTTTTCCATTAGCGTCGGTCTTACCAACACCCTTAGATTTGCCATTCTTCTTGGATTTACTCTTCTTCTTAAACTTAGTTGTTTTGTTCACCATCATCACATGATTGGTGTCCTTCTGTATCCCAATCTCAGCAGTCTTGAGCATGTTCAACAATTCATTCATGCTCTTATCCATCCCATTCATGTTGTAGTTCATGGTAAAGCAATTATAGCTAGGAGGGAGAGACGAAAGGACAAGATCAATGCCCAACGTAGGAGAGATTTCGAAGCCCAGAGCTAATAACCTCTGCCAATACCTAACTAACTTGAGTATGTGTTGACTCACTGAATTTCCCTCTGCCATCTTGCAATCAAACATAGCCTTAAATATCTCATATCTTTCAGCTCTTACCTATTGCTGAAATAAAGTTTTCAGCTCCACAATTATCTCATAAGTGCCATAGTTTTCAAAACATTTTTGAAGTTCAGGCTCCATGGTTACAAGCTAATCGTACCTGCATCTACTCATAGAATATGCCACTGTAGGGGAACGTGCTACGCAACAAAAAAATTATGGATCACACCCAGGAACACTATGAAGGTGCAAGCAACGATCAAACTCACCAACGTATAGAGTAGCGGAAGCAGTAAAGAAGTTGGTGAAGCACGACGATTCCCACAGCTAGGTTATACCTCCCAGCCGCGAGAATCTCTTCGAGATGATCCGCCGATCTAGAGTCGAACTGGATGACCCCTCAGTGGTATCCACGCATTCCAAAGTAGTAATCTGGCAGCACTTCGACATCCAGGAAGAAGAGCTCTGAGAAAACTAGAGGGAGAGAGAGATTATCCTAGCGACGATCCTGTCTAATTCTTTTAAACTAATTAGACCGGGAGAGATTAGAGTGTAGCTTTGCGAGAGGGCTCCTCCAAAGATTTGATGTGCTCAAGGGTAGCCCTCCCACACATATATATAGGTGGCGGAGGGCCAAGGGCAGTCTACTAGGAGGAGGAGACCTCCTCCTAGTTCGGCCGGACTAGGGAGGGAAGGCCCCCTCCCCTCGTCCAATTCGGCCTGGCCCTTCCAAATATAGGGGGCGCCCCCTATTGGGCCCCTTTTGGCCCATGTGGGGCAGCTCCCCTTGGGCCTAGCCAAGGGGGTTTTCACCCTATACCCTTTTGGAACTTTTCGGAAGTTTCTGGGAACCTCCCGAACTTTTCATAAATAGATCGAAACTTTTCCGGAGACATATGGCACACTTTCGGAATTCCCGGAACGCTTCCGTGACCACCCGGAACACTTCTGGATCCATCCGAAACATTTTCAAAGCTCATTCTCTCATACTCTTTTATCTCATAGTTCTCATATAAATTACTAGTCGTTAAGTGTGTGACCCTACAGGTTCGGAAATAAGTGGACATGACCCAGAACACCTTCCGGTCCATAATTAATAGCGGGATCTGGACACCCTTGACAATTCCCACATATTTACAAAGATCTTTATCGAGCGAACCTTTTGTTCCCGCATACTATTCCCTTTGCTTCGCGATACATTACCAAACCCAAGGCGAGACTTTTATCGGTATCCCTGTGATTAACACCTTGATCACTATACCGGTTGTCCTCGTTACCGGTTTTGTTCTCTTTACTCATTTCCATATTCCGGTAACCCTGTGATCTTCATCAAATGTGTTTGGCCAGATGATGATGATACCATAATACCGAGTGGGCCCAGAGAGTATCTCTCCATCGTCGGAGGAGCAAATCCCAGTCTTGAACTATCGATACCGAGACATACTTTTGCGGTATACTCGAAAGTTACTTTTATTGTCCCCCAGTTACGGTGTGACGATTGGCAACCCCAAATAACCATCCGGTATGCTGGTATACGATATTCTCATGGTCTGAAAATACCGACAACATAATGACGATGTGATCTCGCAGTAATTCATAAGTTGGGTCTATCCAACACCATTGTCCTGATAACAATGTGTTCTCAATATTGATATCATCCTTGTTACTTTAACAATGCTCATGATCAGGAAACCAAGATCATCATCAATACACGAGCTAGTCCTAGAGGCATGACTAGGGATCCATTTGGTGTTTATATTTCCACACATGCAATAGACACTACAGCGAAAAGGCTTATAGGTGGGATCACATTAGTGGCGGGCATGGTCTGATACCCGCCACTGCTATTTCGGCAAAGTACCAGTGGTGGGTGAAAAATGCAGCCGACCACTGCTATACGGACAGTAGTGGCGGGCGCAAATAAGCACCCGCCACTCGTAAGTTTTTACAAAATTAGCCGTGGGACAAAAGCAGCAGTGCCGGGCAGCTAACTACAACCCGCCACTGGTTTGAAACGTACCAGTGGCGGGCAGAAAGTCTGCCCGCCACAGCAATATTTCGCTGACCAGTGCCAAATATTTCCAAAAATTCCAAAACTTACCAGTGGCGGGCTACTGCGGGCGCCCGCCACAGATATAGTAAGTAAGGAAAGTGCTTGAAAAAAATCATACTTATTAAACCCAGAATAGTCTAAAATTTGAGCATGGCACGTTGAATGGTGTGTATTAAACATAGAAAAAGTTTGAAGGGGAAATGATGTAAAAAAATGAGTTCTATGTAGAAGGCGGCGGTATTCCGTTCGAAACCCTGATACTTAGCCGGAGCGTGTTCAGTTTGTACACGAACTGCATCATGTTTTTACCATAATTCTTTCAAATTTTTACCACACCCTATAGGGGTCATATGATGAACCCATGCCAAGTTTCATCCTCCTCATACCTCATTTGCATGTCATTTTGAACCGAAAAGCATTTTTCCCTTTTTAATGGCCAGAAAATCAATTAATGCTTTAAAAATAGCAAACCAACTCAAAAAGTTGCCAAATTTGAGCATGGCACTTTTAAAGGTGTGTATTAAACATAGAAAAAGTTTGAAGGGTAAATGATGTAAAAAAATTGAGTTCTATGAGGAAGGCGGTGGTTTTCCGTTCGAAACCCTCATATTTCGCCAAGGAGTGTTCAGTTTGTACACGAAGTGCATCAGGTTTTTACCGTAATTCTCTCAAAATTTTACCACACCCTATAGGGGTCATATGATGAACCCATGCCAAGTTTCATCCTCTTCAGAGCTCATTTGCATGTCATTTTGAGCCGAAAAGCATTTTGCCCTTTTTAATGGCCAGAAAATCAATTAATGCTTTAAAAATAGCAAACCAACTCAAGAAGTGGCCAAATTTGAGCATGGCACTTTGAATGGTGTGTATTAAACATAGCAAAACTTTGAAGGGGAAATGATGTAAAAAAAAATTGAGTTCTATGTGGAAGGCAGTGGTTTTCCGTTCGAAACCTTGATACTTCGTCGGGGAGTGTTCAGTTTGTACACTAAGTGCATCAGATTTTTACCGTAATTCTCTGAAATTTTTACCACACCCTATAGGGGTCATATGTTGGGTTCAACCCCGTCTCCCGGCAAGGGAAGCCCCGGCAAGGGCAGCCCGCATCAGGCCCCATGTACGGCGCACATGGGGTGGCCCATTCGCCACGCCACTGTCAATGTCATGACGCGGCGTGACCAACTAGTAGCAATGGCAATCCCTGTTGCACCAGGAAGTTGTCACTTCATGGGAATAGGTAGGTAGTATTCTATTGCCCTGTACTGCTATATAAATTTCAATGAAACGCTCTCAGAGAGAGAGAGAAAGAAAGAGAGAGCCAGAAATATCCCAGCGTAAAGATCTTCCTCCTCCTCTCCCCTGCCTCGCTTCCCTTCCCGGGAACGAGTCCCGGCAACACACCCGGACCGAGCAGAGCTCGCTCCGGTCACCGGCCGATCCACGGTTTGGGCCAACAAGATCCTGGTGGACATCGGGCGCGTCACCGACGCCATCGTCACCCCAGACTGATTACCTGAGGTCCCGCCGTTCCAGAGAGAGGACAGAGAGAGTCAGTCTCAGCCCGTCGTCCCATTCGCCCACCAGTCTCCGCGCCGCCCATAGCCGCCGCCGCGACGCTGCTAAAGAATAGAGAGAGGGCGAAAGAAATGGGCAAGATGGAGGGCCGGGAGGGGGAGTTCGTGGGACGGGGAAGAAATAAATGTGATTACGGTGATTGATTCCTAAATTATGGTAATTGAATCAACCCTTATCTATCAGCGTACGGGGGAAGGGCGGAGATAGGGCGTTGTGGGACGTGCGTGGGTGTCAGACCAAGTCGGACGAATGTCTCTGCCGGCAGGAAAAGAAACAGTACTTATTTTTTAAAGTATATAAAGTAGAGATAGTAGACTAGTCAGAGAGTTTCAGTTAAACGTCACTAGACTTGGATCGATAAGCATGCAAAAAAGGGTATACTTTTTTTTCCCCTTTTCGCAAAACAAAGTGCATCTTTGTTTTTTTTATTTTGACGGCACAAATACAGCTGGCCTGTTCCTAGCGCGTCCCAGCGGCCGCAGATCTTTTCCCTCAAAAGCCCAAACGACCGGCCCTGAGCCCCACCTATCAGCCAGGTCAGCAAGAGCGTAGAAATATCGGCGCCCGATATTTTGCGCGGCCACGTCAGCCCTTTTCGTCGCCTTCTCCTCTCCAATATATCTGCGGGCGCAGGCCAGACATTTTTCTATGAGAGTACAAATCTCGGCCTCCTCGATCGATCCAGGAGGAGGACCGACGGACCAAATCCCACATCTTTCTCCATCGAGCTGCGCCCTGCGCTTCTGTCCGAGAAAATCGCCACAAGATATCCTTGGTTTTTGCATGATTTCTTCGTCGTCCTTCCCCTGAATGATTTCCGGTGCCGTCCTCGCAGATCTTGTCGTCCAAGCGCTCGCTCTTTCCGACCCCCCTCGAGTTCGGGACGACCCTGCTTCTTGATCCGATCCGATGGGGGACGTGCCGACGATTCAACGGCCACCCGGCAGTGTCGCCAAGGTAGTAAATCTAATCTATCCACGACTGACTCTTATTTTGATTCACTGGAAGGAGGGGGATATTACTGTGACGACCTGTATATATAGAGTTCCTAGTATCTAATAAATAAAATTGCTGATGAGTGTCCTTAATTTTGCATGTCTTCTTTACTACAGTATCCTCTTGTAATTAGATCTTGCAAATCACCATATATAGCAGTTAATTCGACTCGCCAAGCAAAAGAACATATATAATAATCTTGGACATTTGCTTCAGGCCGGACTAACTCACAACAGTTAGTATAGACCTCAAGAAAGAATATATATACATGATCTTGAACATTTGATTACTCTCTTTGTACCGTGGGACATCTGTCCAGTGATTTCATTTTGCATATTGCATGGAAATGGCCTGTAAAATGGAAACTAATCTTAAGTTGTTTTTCAGCAGGGCTATCAAGTTGGAGACTTGGTGTCAGCTGGCTGGACAAATGACAGCCACAACATGTACATAAGGTCCATGGAGGCGTCCTTCATGCAGCAACTCCGTGGCCACAAGCGCCACGCTCCCGATACGAATAGGAGTCATGTGGGTGGTGGCAATGGATTCAAGGCGCTCCAAGAGGGAGCTTCGGGTGAACTCGGGTCCAAGAGGAACGTCTCTCGCTCGCGTGATGTAAAAGGCGTAAGAGGCCTGCCTGAGGATCCATGGGTAAGGCATTTCAAGCCACACGATTCCGGTGTAAATCGTCATGGTGGTTGGGTGGGTGCTTCGATCGATGATGGTGAATCGGGTACCGATACGGTTCAAGGGACGGCTCGGACGCACGGAAGAGAAGTGAGCAGTTGCGTTGGAGGAAATCTTGTTGGCAAAAGCTCAGGTTGTTACTTAGTGAATCCGTGTATGCAAGTATCATTTCAGTACGTTATTCTACTTGCATCGAGGACCTCTACTCCATGTAAAAATCGGATATCTGATGCAAACATTTCATTTCTTCTCTCCAGAAGTCTCTGGTCAGAACTTTTCTGATGACGAGGCTCATTCAACTGCTGGGCCAAGCAAATCATGCAAGAAAAGGAGGCCTGCCTTTTCCATCTTGAAGCTCGCATGCAGCGACAAGCGCTGGTGAAAGCCTAGGTATGTGTTCTGAAGCCCCGACGAAGCGACAGGAGACTAGGTGTGGAAATTCTTGCTGAACCAGTTGTGATAGGTAACTGGTGCAGCTGCCGGCAGGCTGATAGCTCTCGATCGGTCTGTTCTTTCGGTGTGAAGGGAAGGCAATTAGTTGGTAGTTTGTATCATCTAGTATCATCCTCTCTGCAGAGCATCAGGCTCAAGTTTGCAGACGCATAATCTGCGAGAGGCCGAGAGTGGAGTTGTGATGTGATGCCTTGTGCTGGTGTATTTCAGCATCTGCCCACCGAATCAACAGTTGCTTCGCTGGACCGACATATGCAAACTAAAGGACCAGGGGGGTCTTGGGATCATGTCGTCCAAGCGCATGAACATTACCCTGCTAACTAGATGGCTCTGGCGCATTGCGAATGGCGAAGGTGGTCTGTGGCTGGATATTATTATGGCGAAGTACCTGCGCAGCCAACCGCTGGCCTTTGGCCAGCGATCAGGAGGTTCTCAGTTATGGCAATCGATTGTCGAGCTACTTCCGGTTCTTCGGATCGGGTCCTCGATTTCGATAGGATCTGGAGCGGCGACCCTCTTCTGGTTCAACCGTTGGGCTGGCGATTCCCCCTTTGCAGCTAGATTCCTGGACCTATTCTCCATCTGTGTAGATCCTCAGATCTCCGTCGAGACGGCCCTTATTGACTAAGGGCGCCTCGCCTTCCGCCGTGCCTTCGGCCCTCCCGAGCAGGATGCCTAGCAGGAGCTGCTTGAGTGTGTCGCCCTGCACACACCGGACCTAGACCAAGACCATGATCGGACATCCTGGCATCTGGAGCCTAACGGCCAGTTTTCGTCTAGGTCGCTCTATCACGCCATTGCATCCACCCCGGGACCGGAGCCCCTAACCCAGATTTGGACGATCCGGCTCCTATTAAAAATACGGATCTTTCTTTGGCAATGAATCCGCGGGCAAGTCCCCTAAGGGGTTGAGGTACTCAAACGCAATGGCCCGGGCGTTGGAATTTGTCCCTTGTGCGACACGGAGGACTCCAACCACATTTTCTTCACTTGTGCGACGGCCCAATTCCTTTGGAGCTGCTTCCGGGAAGTCGTGGGTGGCGGATGGTGCCACTCCGACTTCCCCGAACTCTTCTCGGAACTGCAGGCTTCCACGGTGGGATCCCGCCACATTAGGTGGCTGGGTGTCGGGGTCCTCGTATGGACGCTATGGACGATCCGCAATAAACTTGTGATTGACCATGCTCCCTTGCGACGGCCCATTGATGCTATTTATAAATTATGTGGTTACTTGCAGCTGTGGAAGCCGCTTAGTCGAGGACCGGAATGGAGCACCATCGACGTCATCACTGCTGGACTCCGGTCCCTGGCTACTCGCTTGTCGCCGCCCCTTCCGCCGCCACCCCCGGAGCCGGACTAGCTCCCTTACCTTCTAGCCCGGCTGATGCTTGTGTGCTTTTATTTTAGGGCTTGTTGAGCTGTGCCCTCAGCAGAACACCTCACTTTTTTGTACTTTGGCTGTGCTTTGTGTTGGGTGTGTCGTATCGTACTGTTGGATCATGTTGGTTGGCGGTTTGTTTTATATATAAAGCGGGGCGAAAGCATTTTTCGGTAATCAACAGTTGCTTGCTACGGCAAAAAAGTATTGGAGAGTTTATACTACATGACTGTTGATGCCACATGGATGTAATTAAACTTGTTTGGTTTGGAGACAATTTTTGCCAGGCAAACTCTCTATTGCTTCTTCTGCAGAGTGCTGGTTGTGTTGCGCTAAAACTGAAATATGTTGTGTTTTTTGTGAGGAGTTTGCCTATTGTAGAGCCAATTCCGTGATATGCGTAAAAAATTTAAAAGTTGATGTCGAAAGAGAAGTTAGAATTTGCTTCGCTAACTCAGGTTGTAAAGAGTAGAAGTGGCGCTTTCCTTCTACGTTTAGTTTCTTTTTTGTGATTACAATTTTCTATTCACATTGAGTCGTGGCACGTCAGTTCGTGTTAATCATAAAATAGCAACTCTAACCATCACACAAGTTCGAGTTTGTCATAAAAACAATCAGGCAACCACTACTGGCACTACAGGAAAATCATTTTTCGCCTTGTGTCCACGTGTACGCCGAGAGTTTTATATCGGCCACCCGGCGTATAAGGCTATAAGCCGTGCATCGGGTGTGTGGTGCACGGCGAACCCGCGAGACTCAGGGTACAGCCACGTAGGCCGTGACACGCCCAAAAAACACGCGGCGTACCCAAAACACTCGGCGTACAACGCACGAAGCCGAGTGTCCTCGCAGCGCACACGGCGTACAGCCGTGCCACATGGCGGTGCCCGTCGCCAGTCACGGCGCCGTGACGGGGTGGCGTCTTAGCCGTGCGTCCGCGTGTGCGCCGTGTGCCGCCCTGTATTGACACGGCGTAATTACACCTGCAGCCTTTGACTGCATGCGCCTGCTCACACACAGCGCCGCCATCCCGTCGTCCCACCGCGTGGCCGGGCGGATTCCGATGCCACTACCATTAATGGTGGCATAACGCCGGCCACCCGTCGGCCACCAACCAGCCCTCCCACCCCGCCTACAAATCCCTCCCCTCTACATCGCCGTCGTGCATAGATCGCTCACGCCTCCCCTCTCCGACGCCGTCGCACACAGCCAACGCGCGCCCAACCATGCCTCGCAACGACCATGAAGCCGGCAGCAGCAGCTGGCCGGCGCGCAGCCTCACCGTCGCCGAGGCAGAGGAGCTGGCGCGGCTCGACATCTTCGCGCCACCGAACATGCGGCTGCCGAAGGGCTGGAAGCTCAGCCTGGACGGCGTCCTGGTGGCGCCTGTCCCGCCAGTCGGCACGCTGGCGTTCAACCGTGCCATCCACCTCTTCCGCGCGGGCCTCACGCCGGAGGCAAGGGCGATGCCGCAGTATGCCGTGGACAGCCCGTTTTGGCACGGCATCCTCTCTGAGCGGCGGCACGAGTTGCTCAACCGCTACGCCGGCAACGTCCCGCCGTACCAGCACAACCGCCAGGCGCGGCGGGAGTTCTGGCACGGGCGCAGCGTCGGCGAGGTCCTGGATGCGCACGGCGGGCACCAGGCCCCGCACCAGGGCGCGGACGGAGGCCACCAGGGTGCGCACGGAGGCCACCACTCAGGTTGTAAAGAGTAGAAGTGGCACTTTCCTTCTACGTTTAGTTTCTTTTTTGTGATTACAATTTTCTTTTCAGATTGAGTCGTGGCACGTCAGTTCGTGTTAATCAGAAAATTGCAACTCTAACCATCACACAAGTTCGAGTTTGTCGTAAAAATAATCAGGCAACCACTACTGGAAAAACTTTGTTTGCCTAGTGTATAGCTGTTTGCCGAGTTCTTTTTCACGGGCACTTGGCAAATAGGGTCTTTGCCAAGTACCACAGAAAAAACACTCGGCAAAAGGGGCGAACTCAGTAAAACAGTTCCTTTGCCGAGTACCACAGAAAAACGCTCGGCAAAAGTACAACAGTCGGCAAATACAACTCCCGACACTCGGCAAAACCCATGCTCTCGGCAAAGCTTGTGTCACGTGTCCATTCGAACCACAGCTGACGGCGCTGTGACGGAGGGGCTGTGTTTGCTGAGTGTCACCAAACAAACCTTTTTTATTTCCATTATTTAAATACATAAAGTGTTTGCCCAGTACATGATAAATAACATTCGGCAAACCTTTTCTATTTCTGTTCTTTTATTTTATTTTATTTCTTTCCCGTCATTTTTCTCCCTCTCTCTTTTCCGCCACTCTTTCTCGCCCTTTCTCTCCAGCCAGTATTTTCTTCCCTTTCTCAGCCGCCACTTTTTTTCCGCCACCCTTTCCCCTCTGTTTCCTGCCCTTTGTCTTTCCTGTCATCTCTCTTTCCCACCCTTTTCTCTCCCTCGCCTTCCCGCCCTTTTCCCCCCTCTCTTTCCCGCCACTTTCTCCCGCTCAGTGTTTTCCCGATGCTCTTCTCCCTCCCTTTTCCTTATTCCCTCATGACCCTATATATAACGTGAGGACTCTTTGGTGGATGTCTCCATACCAGAATTTTGCCCTACTTCCGCCCTTTGCATCTTTGTTTTAGGTGTTCTTTCTGTTCGTCAAATACAAATATGAACCGCAGGTACATGAAAACATGGCCAGAAATGGGTTGAAAAATCCTATTTTTGTTCTTTAGTCTATACTTAGGCCTTGTCCAAGGAAATAAGAGGACTCCCATACACCAGGGGGCCAAGACTCGGCCACCGACATGTAGGTTATTGCCATTTTCATTCTAAAAAATGCAAACAAAGTGAGAAAATCATGAGACTTGGCACGGTGTTATGACATGGGCCCTAGAGGCTTTGGTAAAATTTTGAGAATGTTTTGCAAAAGTTGTTATGCAGATTGCTTAGAAACCGGACCATCTTCATGGAAGGATCTAAGTTTTGAGAGGGAACGGGCCAGGTTTGCTTGCGAAGTATCGGGCCGCTTTGTCCGTTGGCCTTGAAACTTATTCTATACTCAACATACACCATTGCATCATACATGTAAAAGTTTGGACTTTTTCCGGGTCCGTTCGCTATATTTAAGCATATAAGTGAATTTCTAGGCATTTAATACATGAAATTCAAAATCTGAACTGCAGGTACATGAAATCATGGCAAGAAATGGGTTGAAAAATCCTATTTATGCTCTTGATTCAATGTTTAGGCCTTATCCAAGATCACAAAAGGATTCCCAAACACCAGGGAGCCGAGACTCGGGCACCAACGTGGAGCTTATTGGCATTTTAATTCTAAAAAAATGCAAACGAAGTCAGAAAATCATAAGACTTGGCATGGTGTCATGATATGTCCCTTAGAGGTTGTGGTAAAATTTTGAGAATGTTTCGTAAAATTTGTCACGCAGACAGCTTAGAAACAGGACCATCTTTGAGGAAGAATCTAGGTTTCGAGAGGGAACGCGTCAAGTTTGCATGCGAAGTGTTGGGCCGCTTCCTCCTTTAACATTGAAACTTTTTCTACACTCAACATACACCATTACAACATACATGTAAAATATTGGACTTTTTTCGGGTCCATTTGCTATATTTAAGCATATAAGTGCATTTCTCGGCATTTAATGCATGCAATTCAAAATCTGAACTGCAAGCACATGAAATCATGGTCAGAAATGGGGTTGAAAAATCATAATTGTTCTCTTGAGTCAATGTTTAGGCTGTTGAGAAACGTAGTAGAAAACATAACAAAATTCGCCCTACGATCACGATTCCAGGAACACTATAAAGATGCATTAGAGGTTTAGATTGGATCGTTACCAACTTCAAGTTGCAGTGGAAGAAGAGTTGGTGTAGATCATTGATGAAGTCCCTCGAACTATTCACGAACGATCCCTCGAACTGAAGACCGAAAGCACGGCCTCTCTACGGATTGTAGGCGTACATGCTTCACGATCCGGCAGCGCTTCGCCGTCTAGAGCTAATCGTCGCCAGAGAATTAGAGGGAGAAGAAGAGAACCACACGGGGCTTCTCTATTATGAGGATTAGAGAGAACTAGGTCTAGCTCTAATCTTAGAACTAGAACTAGAGAACTAGAGGAGGCTTCAAAACTTGTGTATACCAAGGGACAAAATCCTCTAGTATATATAGATTGAGGGGAGAGGGAGGGGCGCCACCAAGGGGAGGAGGACTCCTCCCCTTGCGCCGGCCCTAGGAGGAGGAGGAGTCCTCCTCCCCTCCCAATTCGGCCTCCCCTAGCCCTCCAAAAAGGCTAAGGGGGCGCCACCTTTTGTTATTGGGCCCTAGGGCCCAATAACTCTCCACCAGTAGGCCTTTTTGTATTTTCTTTAGCCGGTTGATAATAAATATATCCTAAAAGCCTCCTAATCAATATTAGAATCTTTTATCATTTATTTAATATATCCGGAAACATTTTCCACCTATATATCAATTCCCGGTATTACCCGGTAAACCCTGAAACTCTTCCAGTAACCCCGAAACGCCTCCGGTTTGTCTCAAAACTATTTCTTACGTTCCCAAAACTATTCTGAGAATATTTTCTCATAACTCTCACTCCACAAACACTCAATAGATCATGATTCCCTTAAGCATGTGACCGTGTAGGTTCGGTAAAACATAGACATGAACGAAACTGCCTTTCGTTGAATGATCAATAACGGAACCGTGGACATCCATATTGACCCCTATGAATACACGAATGATATTCGAGTGAACCCTTGTTTATCATATGCTATTCCCTTAGCTTCATGATACTTTACAAAACGCGAGGTGAGATATATCGATATCCGCTTGAGTCATTCTCATGCTCATTATACCGGTCTCCTCGTTTCCGGTTTTGTTCTTCTTTCTCGTTTTACATGTTCCGGCATCCCTGTGACTTAGTCACCTGTGTATGGCTAGACGATGATGGATGCCATCACACCGAGAGGTCCCTAAGAATATCTCTCCATCGTCGGAGGAGCAAATCCCACTCTTGAGCTATCTAGCCCCTTGTCACACTTTCCAACGAACCTGGAAGTTGTCGTTATGATCACCGGGTTACAGATGACGTTTGAGCAACCCCAAAGTCCATCGTCCGGTATGAAGTGACTATGATACTCTCATGGTCTAAGGAACTAAAGCATACATTAACTCTCCGTGTTATATCAATAGACTTGTGACGATTACATCTCAAAGTATAACAAACAAGTTGGGTCAATTCAATATGATCGTTCTTCTAACATCACACTCTCAATGTTGTTTGGCATCCTTGTTACACTTAACCAAATACCCATGATCAGGAAAACATAATCATCACACAACACTTGAGCTAGTCCTAGAGGCAAGACTAGGAATCAGGTTTTACCGTTTATCATTCTACACGTGCATATGAGTTTTCCTCCGAATCACATATTCAAAGAATCACAGCAGTTATAGCATAGAATATAAACTCTTAATTATAAATGTGGAAATAAATAATACAAATATTATTGCCTCTAGGGCATATTTCCAACAGACTCCCACTTGCACTAGAGTCAATAATCTAGTTACATAGCTTCTCTAACACCAATGGCTATTCGTTGTTGCTCATGTTTTGCTTGTGGTAGAGGCTTCGTCATCAGGTCTGACACATTCAAATCCGTGTGAATCTTTAGTACTTTCACAAAACCCTTTTCAACATGCTGTCGAATGATGTGATACTTGCGTTCGATATGTCTGGTCTTCATGTAGGACCTAGGTTCCTTTGCCTGAGCAACGGCGCCACTATTATCACAATATAGCTCCACTGGATTCAATGCACTTGGAACCACATCATTCTCTTCAAGAAACTTCTTGATCCAGACTGCCTCCTTCGAAGCTTCTGAAGCTGCAATATACTCTGCTTCCGCCATAGAATCCGCAACAGTGTTCTGCTTGAAACTTTTCCAAACCACCGCACCACCATTAAGAGTGAAAACATAGCCCGATTGAGATTTATAGTCATCTATATCAGTCGTGAAGCCAGCGTTTGTCTAACCACTTAGAACCAGCTCTTCATCCCCTCCATCGACAAGGAGCATGTCCTTCGTCCTTCTGAGGTACTTAAGAATATTTTTAATAGCTGCCCAGTGAGCCAATCCTGGATCACTTTGGTACCTGCCACTAACACTTAGCGCATAAGAAACATCTGGTCTTGTACATATCATAGCATACATGATAGACCCAATTGCCGAGGCATATGGGACTTTACTCATTTGCACACGCTCATCAACTGTCTTGGGACATTGATTCTTGCTAAGTGTTATGCCATGTGACATTGGGAGAAAACCTTTCTTAGCGTTCTCCATTCTAAACCTCTTTAAAACCTTGTCAATGTACGTGCTCTGGCTTAGCGCAATTAGACGTCTTGATCTATCTCTATAGATCTTAATGCCCAATATATAAGCTGCTTCGCCTAAGTCTTTCATCGAAAACATACTTTTCAATGACTCTTTTATTGTGCTAAGAAACTTTACATCATTGCCAATCAATAATATGTCATCCACATACAAGATTAGAAATGCTATAGAGCTCCCACTAAACTTCTTGTATACACAAGCTTCTTCATCGTTCTTGATGAAGCCAAACTCTTTAACCACTTCATCAAAACGTTGATTCCAGCTCCTTGATGCTTGCTTCAAACCATAAATTGATCTTTGAAGCTTGCACACCTTACCGGCATCCTTAGGATCGACAAAACCTTCTGGTTGCATCATGTATACATCCTCTTTGAGATTTTCATTTAGGAAAGCCATTTTGACATCCATCTGCCATATCTCGTAATCGAAATATGCATCAATTGCCATCATAATCCGCACAGACTTTAGCATGGCTACTGGCGAGAAAGTCTCGTCATAATCGACTCCCTCGATTTGCGAAAAACCTTTCGTGACTAGCTTTGCTTTATAGATAGTAGGATTACCATCTACGTCCATTTTTCTTTTGAATATCCATTTACATTGAATGGGTTTTACACCCTCTAGAGGATCTACCAAGTTCCAAACTTGATTCTTGTACATGGACTCCATTTTGGAGTTCATGGCTTTAAGCCATTCTTTTGAGCTGGGCGCCGTCATTGCTTCTCTGTAGTGCGCAGGTTCATCTTCTTCTAAGATGAATATTTCATTATGAAACCACTCAGGAGGTTCGCTAACTCTTCCTGACCTACGCGGTTCAGTTACAGGCTTAACTGCAGTTTCTACAACTGGTGTAGTAACTTCTGGTTCAGTTGTGTGGACAACTTCCGGAACAATTTCCGGTTCGTTATTCCAGCTTACTTTCACCAGAGATTCAGTAATCTCATCAAGTTGTACTGTCCTCCCACTCACTTATTTAGCGAGAAACTCTTTCTCAAGAAAGTGTCCATTCCTAAACACTTTGTTATCAGACGGGTGGTAGAAGGAATTCCCAATAGTTTCTTTGGGATAACCTACAAAGTAACATTTGTTTGATTTGGGATCGAGTTTATTTGGTTGTAAATGCTTCACATAAGTTTCACAACCCCAAATCTTGAGATGTGACAAATTGGGTTTCTTCCCATTCCATAACTCATATGGTGTCAACTGAACAGACTTAGATTGTACTCTGTTTAGTGTGTATGTTGCTGTTTCGAGTGCATATCCCCAAAATGATAAAGGCAGATCGGTAAGAGACATCATTGACCTCACCATGTCCAACAAGGTTCGGTTACACCTCTCAGATATACTCCATTTCTTTGTGGAGTTCCAGGAGGAGTAAGTTGCGAAACAATTCCACGATCACTTAGATGTTGGCTAAACTCATGACTTAGATATTCGCCTCCACAATCTGATCATAGAAACTTTATCTTCTTGCCACGATGATTCTCAACTTCGTTATGAAATTCTTTGAACTTTTCAAAGGTCTCGGACTTATGTTTCATTAAGTAAATATAACCATATCTGCTCGAATCATCAGTGAAGGTTACGAAGTATATGTACCCACCGCGCGCCGGTGTGCTCATCGGACCACATACATCACTATGTATTATCTCCAATAATTCACCCGCCCGTTCAGGGTGACCCGTGAATGGCGTTTTAGTAATTTTACCCATCAAGCAAGCTTTGCATGTGTTGAATGATTCAAAATCAAAAGACGTTAAAACTCCATCTTTATGAAGCTTTTGCATATGTTTCTTCCCGATGTGACCAAGACGGCAGTGCCACATGTAAGTGGTATTATTAGTCTTCTTAAGACGTTTAGCTTCTATGTTATAGACATCATTCTCACATTCAAGATTCAAAATGAATAAACCACCGACAATAGGTGCAAATCCATAAAACATATTCTTATAATAAATTGAACAACCATTGTTCTCAGACTTATAAGAATAACCGTCGTTTATTAAACATGACCCAGAGATAATGTTCTTACACAACTTCGGAACGAAATAACAATTACTTAGTTCTAAGATAAATCCTGAAGGTAGACTTAAAGACATCACTCCGACGGCTTGAGCAGCGATCCCATGACCATTCCCGACACGCATCACGACTTCATTCCTTTCCAGCTTGCAAACTTTCTGCAGTCCCTGCATCGTGTTGCAAATATGAGCAACCGATCCGGTATCAAATACCCATGACTTACAGGAATTATTAGCAAGTAGAATATCAATAACATTAACTTGTATAACTTGTATACCTTTACCAAAAGAACCGTTCTTCTTCTTTAAATTTGCCAGGTATTGTATGCAATTCCTCTTCTAGTGTCCTTTTTCACCGCAGTAGTAACATACAGTTTCAGAAGTAGCTCCACCCTTGTTCCTCTTGGTGATGCTTTTCTTCTTAAAACTTGTTGTTTTGGTTACAAGCAACTTTTGGTTATTCATCTGCATTCCTATCTCAGTTGTCTTGAGTATTGCTTCATAAAGCGAAGTAAGGATCAAATCATTACCAGGTGTCTTTGGAAAATCTACTCCCATTGCAGCAATACCATCATAATAGCTTGCCAATCTGACACTCTGCTCATCAACTAGAGAATCTTCAGCTATCTTACATTCTTTCATAGCTTCAGTTATCTCATGAACTTCAGCTGTCTCCTGTCTTTGATACAGAACATCTAGTGCCTTGATAATTTCGATGGTACTGAATCGTTCAAAATGTTTCTATAGCACAGGATCCATGCAAGCTAATATAAGGTTTTTAACAACACTGTAATCATCACTTCATGAGATAAACACGTTGATGACATCCTGAGCCACTCCTGGTCCAGGTGGATCACCAAGAGGCTGATCAAGCACATATTCTTTCCTAGCACTCCTGAGAACGTATCTCAGGTTCCGGATCCAATCCGCATAGTTTCCACCATTTGCAGCTAACTTTTCTTTCTGTAACATAGGAGCTAAGTTGAAAGTGGTGTTGCGAGCCATATAACTACAACGATAAACACAAGATTCACTTTAGACATTGTTTATAATTAATGTGCACTGATGTTTAAACATATTTAATATAAAGTGCGCTCCCACTTAAATCAATATCTCTCATAATTGAAAGTGAGTGATTCAAGATCCTGATCTTATTCACAGCCATTGATGTGTGCATCACTGATGAAGTGAACTTCAACCGGTAGGCCAAATCGCCGATCATATCTCCATATGACTCTTGTTCATCTTTTGATGCTTGTGCTCTGAGCTCAGGACTATCCTGCTAGAACTTCAAGACAACCAAGTGTTTCCGCCGTGAGGTCTTACCTTCACCCACTTTACACCTCACTATTCGTTCGTACTGATGTATACATGTCGTACCCCGAAAAGCTACATGTTATAGATGGTGCTACACTAGGAAGAGCACTAACAACTTGATATTTTATGTGAGAGATCACCCTAATAAAAACGACTATCGCGCAATCAAAAGGGTGCAAGCATAAAGGGATAAACATCTCAGGCAATTCAAAATAGCATGATATGGTATAGCCCTGGGCGCCGGGAGGTCTTCATGATCTTCATGAACTTTCAGCCGAAACACTGCCGGGGCACCGGAATTTCAGCCCTTCTCCTCCGCGCCTTGTACAGCCTTCTCGCGCTGGGGTCCTCCGTGCAGGCTTGTCACCGCCGTTAGTAACTTGTATGCTATCTCTATAGCTATTCTATTGTGGCGCCCCGCCAGAATACCACTGTAGCCAGATGGTCGCCGCACACACCAGCCCAGGAAATCACTCTGGCGTGCGCGTTTACAATAAGTATCAAGAACATAGGCACAACTGTAATAAGAATATGTTTATTAGCCATTGTGGCTGGAATAAATACATCATGGTTACAAAGATGGGGCAGCGGAAAAATACTAACTAAGGCAGCACGGACTTGGAGAGGCTCCAATCCACAGGGATCTGACTGGGTTACTCTTCTAGCTCGCGAACACTCCGGCTAACCAAGATGATCCAGAACAGCTTCTGAATGGAATTTTGGAGGAGTTACTGAGCTGAAATGGTTTGGTACATGAGACTGAGGTGTTGTCACACTGAAGTATGGTAGGAAGGTGCAGGTTCTGGCAAAATTTGAGTTCATTTGAACCTGGTTTGACCATAGTTGCTTCACAACCACCAAATTGGTCCAGAACCTATGGTTTGAGGCTGTGCTCAAATGGCTCAATGGAATGAGCTAAAATTTTGGGGGTGGAAGTTATATTGGTATGAGAGTAGTCTGGAAAAATTTCAAATCATTTGGATGCTCTATGAGGGTACTTCCTTCACAAAGCTAGAATCTGAACAGAAACTAAATGGAATTGTTGGGAGAAAATGGATAGATGAAATTATGTGAATTTTGGCATGCTCACATGATATATAGAGAGAGAGGTCCTGGATTAATTTCAAGAATTATGGAGCAACATAAAATATAGTTGCTTCACAATCTCAAAATAGGTCCAGAAACAAGAATTGGATGATGTGCTCAAAATTTGCGCTATGCAACTTGATGTTTTGGCACATTTGGAGTATATATGAGTCATAGAAATTATAGGAATATTTTGGGAATTTTAGGAGCAACCAAAGTAGTAGCTCCTTTAGAAGGTGGCAAAATGGAATATTGGCTTATTAAAGGAAATGCAATTTTCCTTATTAAAATTTGTCCAATATTTTATGAGAGATCAATATGGTCACAAAGAACATCTCCACAAGTTTTCATGAACTTTAGATATGGTAGATATTTTCCTGGATTCAATTCCTTCACAGAGCTGACAAAGGAATTAATTTTAAATGAAAAATATTGCACACGACTTGGCAATATTTTTGCATATCCAAGGTTGATAGAGGTGGAATGATTACTAGGAGAAATTTGGGAGGCAATAGATCAAAGGAAACTGGGGTTCCTTTGTAAATGCAGGAGTTAGGGTTTCCCTTCCGATAATTCGGAAAGTAGGGTTTTGACGGCAAAACCCTGAGAATATAATCTTGGGTGGCATGGTTGGGTTGGGAGAATCTCTGGTTCGATATGAGAGGCAAGGCTATACAACCATCTTCATATACCCAGAAGCGAGAGAAAATCCAATAACACCGAAAGAAAAAGACGGGAGTCAAATCCCGCGAAGGAAAAATCGAGGAACGAAAATCAGGGTGTCACAAACCTACCCCGCTTAAAAGAATCTCGTCCTCAAGATTCCCGGGCTTACCTCCCTGATAAGGGGACATACCTGTGTACAACTTGGATCCATCATTTGTCTCTTGTCTTCGTCGGTTCACTGGCCTTTTAACTGCCTCTTCTGATGGCTCAGGTGCTGTCTTTTCCAACGACTGCATTGAATCCTTCTCTTTCCTGTCAGGTGGACCTTTTGTCTATTGTTGCCTAGGCTTGGTGGGTAGCGGGTGGCACCGACAAATAGTTGGATTTCAAGACCTGGTGCAAGCTGCTTCAGGTTTTATCGCGATATTCCGTACCCTGACTGGCATGGCAAGACATCCCTTCTTAGTGCATGGCATTGCATGCATGCATCTATTATTCTCTCGAGTAACCATGGATAGTTTTCCTTGTGTCTTGCTCAGGATAATTCCTTAGTCTGGCTATGGGTTCCGTACGGGTGTTTTCCTCTGTCACATGCATTCGGGCTTTGTCCTCAGGGGATCAATAACTGTGTTCCCAGAAAATGCACTGGAGTTTGCTACAACGTTCTTGTCTGGTATCCCTTCTCAAGATACTTGTCTTAGTTGGCAAGGGAATGAAATATCCTCTCTGCCGACTTCCAGCTGAAATTTTCTCATCCCAAGACTTGTATGCCTTCTGACGGGGTCCTGGGTGAGTTGAATGAAGTGTGATGTGGTCTGTCAAATATCACGGGGCGAACAAGTGTGGGATCAACGTTGATCTTCCCGGGGAACTGTTTGTTTGTCATATCATACTGACGGTCTTATGCTTTTATTACTAGGATGACCAACTCATTTTCCTAGATCTTCCGTGTGGAACCTTATCCTTATGGGGGTAGAAATTTCAATGCCCCACATGGCTGATTTTTGACCACCTTCCACGTTTTCGGTTGAAACTGGTGGCCTTGAAGTATAATTTTAAGCCCTTCATGCTTGGTGCATACCTTTTGCCCAGTTGTGGCTCCCCGCCTGAATACCACTATAGCCAGACGGTCGCCGCACACACCAGCCCAGGAAATCACTCTGGCATGCACGTTTACAACAAGTATCATGAACACAAGCTTTTCTATTAATGGATATATAAGTCTTACATGATATATTACAAGGGTGATGGCAGCGGAAAAGTTCTATCTAAGGCAGCATGGTCCTGGTGCGGCTCCAATCCACATGGATCTGACTGGGTTACTCTTCTAGCCCGAGAACACTCCGGCTCCTCGCTAAAGGTCGTCGAATCCTTAGGTGAACCTGGCCACATTGAAGGCCGCTGAGTACCTTTGAATGTACTCGCAAGCAAACCAAACTAACATATACACCAAGCAAAGCAATCCATGGCATTCAAGCATGCACTGGTAATCTTAACAATATTAGCTATCATACTAAGGCAGGATTATCCAGCAAGATTATTCATGTAGCAGCGTTAACCATCATGTCAGAGCAGGATTATCTAAAATCATTTTTACGGATCATGTCCTAACAGTATTATCTAGCATGTAAACTATCAAAGTAACTGCAGTATGACGAAGATAAAGCATATCAAGTAATTTAATCCATACTTCGAATAATCTTAGGATCCAATCCAAACTCGATCCAAATCAAATCCAAGTCATGCGGTCAACCGACCACTCATCTCATTGCCATCGCATGGCTAACATCCCATATACCTGACATCATCCGATGTCCCTGCATCTGCACTATAAGTCTGACATATCATACCTTTCTCTGGTTCATTATTAACATCATATGGTTTGTTCCTCCAGACTCGACACAGACCAAATAGTGTGACCAAGTACGAACTGTGTCCCATGACCGAGGACGCGGCTATTCGAATAGATTTACACTCTGCAGTGATTGCGCACTTTACCCACTCCATGGAGCTCCTTGTCCCGTACCTCGGTACACTTCCCTTCTGGGTGGACCGGTGCTGCTCCAACGAAACTTGCCTAACCCGTGACTCTTCAATCGTACCACCGACAATCATCCTCCCCCGGAGTCCTGCCCTGGGTGGCCACTGTGTCACCCCGTGACACCTGCCACAGTCGTGGCCAATAAAACTGTCCCAAACGGGGACGCCGGCAAATAACTCAACTGGGCTCACAAGATTATCGCTGCCTACCGGGCCAGGGTAGCGCGCACGCCTAACCTTCCCTCTTTGGTGGTACCGATAAAAGAGCACGCGGTCAGGGCAAGTCAATGCCGTCCCTTACAGGCAGATGTGGCTGCACGGATAAGTTCGGTTCGGTGGCACTATGACTCGATCCAGCCGACGGAGGAGGTTGTTATTATTAAATCACATTTCGTTAACATTGTAATAACAGTAGTCATACACCATGAAAACATAACAACCTATCTCCATACTGTCATCTACGATTCACTAGTGCGATAATATGATGAGCATTAGCAAATATTGCAAATAGTAATACAAACTATCAGGAGTTTAATTAATTCTAACACAGGCATATTCTTTAATTAAACATGCAAGAATAACATAGAGCAATGCTTTGGGGCATATATCAGATGGTCGGCTTGCCTGGGGGTCGATGAATTCACCGGAGAGAAGTGCGATCACCTCGCGGAAAAATTCGCCGGAAACATTTCCCTCTCGAAGGGGGCTGATTAAGGGCAAGGATAAAATGGTCATTTTCACAGTGTACAACATAGTGAAAGAGATACCATCGGAACGGGCTCGACGAACAGAGAACGTGGGCTTTGGAATCACCTGATTCGGAGTCACGGTGGCGAAGTTGTGGCCGTTCGTTCGTTAGGCAGAAAACAAATAAAAACCTGTTCGTTTCTGCGCTTAACGAGTGAACATCCACTATTAAAGGGTTTCGGCCGGCGGGGTTAAACAGAAAACGTACTTCAGGAAAATACGCTTTCTGTATACTGTAAGTGTATTTCGGCTGAAGCAGTAGGTGAATACGCTTTCAAAAAGGGAAAACATACTTCCGAGAGTGCGCTTCCACTTAAAATACCCCGGGCCCGGTCGTCAGCCACTTGCACCCCCTCGCCGGGTCGCTTACAGGCGGGCCCACACGGCCTTCTCTCTCCTCCCTGCCTCTTTCTTCTTCCTCCCTCTGCAGAGGCAGAGGGCGCTGGCCGGCGTGGTTCTCGGCGATGGAGGCCGCGGCTGCTTCGGGAGCCGACGGGGATGGATCCCCTGCTCTACTCAGCACCCGAGGAGGGTCCTCTCAGCCGCGGGGGTGGCCGGAGGGAGGAGCTGCAGCGGAGGCAGCGCCGCGGCGGCTCCGGCGAATTGGCCGGCTGCGGTGGGGGAGACGGCCAAGCGAGGGTGCTGGTGGGTTCGTGGGAGTGTGGGGAGGCTCCTGGGTGGTTTTGGGAGGCCAGGGGGTGGCTCTAGTGCTCGGGCCGATCCGGGGCAGAGGAGGAGGCCGAGGTGGCTGGGGGCGGAGCAGAAGGGCTCCGGTGCTTCTCTGAGCGAGCTAATGGCTAGAGAGGGGGGAGAGGGGAGTGGTGTGAGCTCGAGGGAGGCCCGGGCTGGCTATTTATAGACGAGGGAGGGTGCGGGATAAGGATGGCTGTGGATGAGCTCGGCCGAGGAGACGTGGTGGCCACGGCGATGAGCTGGGCCGCGTGGGGAGGGGACGGGTCGGCCGGTAGCGGTGCCGACCTGACGCCGAGGACAGCTCAACGCGGTGCAAGGAAGGAGACGAAGGGGAGGGAGACAACGGCGAGACACGGGCACGACAGTACCCCGTTCGTCGTCGTCCCTGTCGGCACACGGCGCCACGAGCTCGGATGTGACGCCGGGGAGGTTAGCTGGCGTCGAGGAGCTTCACGGAGGATCAGGGGAGTGAGTTGGCGCGCTGGGGAGGCTCGGGCTTGGCTGCTGCAGCCGCGGCAGCTCTGGAACCTGGCAGTGCTCTCGGGTGGCATGCCAGATAGGTGGTCACCACCCTAGCAACGTGGCTAAGCCAGGAACTGGTCAAAATACCATGTCAAATAGATAGATCAAAGGTCAGTAAGTTGACCTATGAGGGTTTGGATGTAAGTGGGGGCAAGAGTTGACTGATTGGAGATGACCCAGGTTCTGACCAGCAAGTATTTGTAGTGGTTTTTGGAGAGATCACTGAGTGAAAAGAGCTGTAATTTGGCATGAGGTAATGATCTACCAAGGTGACTACCCTGGTAACTTTTCAGAATGAGTGCATGAGTCTAGCTGGTGCTTCCTTTGCAAAGTGCCTCTCTGAACAGAAACGGGAAAATGGAAGCTGCACTCAACTGGATGGATGGATTGAGATGCATTTTTGTGTAGGGAGGTTATTTGGGTGTATTTAGGCACTGGTAAAATTTCAGCTCATTTGGAAGTGCCAAGGTGGTACTTCCTTCACAGAGCTAGCATCTGGACAGAAACTTAGGAAAATTGCTGGGGAAGAATGGCTAGCTGGATTGAGCTGATTTTTGGTTTACATGAGTGGTTTATCAATGTTAACCGCCATGAAAAATTTCAGATCAAATGGATCAAGGTTTCAAGCACTTCCTTTGCAAACTAGAAATTTGGACAGAAGCTAGATGGAATTTTTGGGAGAAAATAGCTAGATAAAATGATGTGAATTTTTTCATGCTCACATCATATAGAGATTGTGGGATCCTGGATTAATTTCAAGATTTTTGAAGCAATATAAAATATAATTGCTTCACAACCTTAAAATAGGTCCAGAAACTAGAATTGGATGATGTGCTCAAAATTTGATCTGTGGGACTTGGGATCTTGATGGAAATGGTGAAGATATGGATATGAGAAGCTCCAAAAATTATTTGGGATTTTTCCTGGCTACCAAAATGGTAGCTCCTTTGGAAAGTGCCCAAATTGCAATATTGGCTTTAAATAAGAAAATGCAATTTCCCTTATTTAATTATAGCCAATATTTTTATGAGAGCTCAATATGATCACAAAGAATATCTCCACAAGTTTTCATGAACTTTGGAGATGGATAGATATTTTCCTGGATTTAACTCCTTTAAACAGTAGAAAAAGGAATTAATTTTAAATGAAAAATATTGCAAATGTCTTGGCAATATTTTTACATATCCAGGGTTTATAGATAAGGGATGATCACTGGGAAAAGTTTGGGAGGCAACAGATCAAAGAAAATTAGGGTTCCTTTGCAACGGAAGGAATTAGGGTTTCCCTTCCGGTGACTCGGAAGGTAGGGTTTCGGCGGCAAAATCCTGAGAATACATCTTGGGTGGCAAGGTTGAATCTGAGAGAGTCTCTGGTTGGATAGGAAAGGCAAGGCTAAATGACCATCTTCATATACCCAGGAGCGAGAGAAAATCCAATATCATCGAAAAAAAGACGGGAGTCAAATCCCGCGAAGGAAAAAAAACAAGGAGCGAAAACCAGGGTGTTACACCAGTCTTAGGTATGGATCGTGCCCATCTTGGCAGACATACTTGTTGTAATTCTCCCATAGGAGCTGAGAACATTTTCTTCTGACACTGGATCCTAAGGGGTTGAAGGGATCCCATCGTATATTGACGGCTAGTTCTCATGGGTTGACGATGCTGATATTTATGGGTGTCTAGCTATTCCCCCTGAATGTCTAAACTGGCACGGGATGCACCATACCCAACAAACGAGTCACCAGGTCCCGTGCAGCGTTTCTGCTTTACCTGAGTTGAGTGGCTGGGACACGAATGCTTATTCCCGTATTGCATTGTTTCCATAAAAATTCAAGCAGTCAGACTCTGTCGATCATGGAGGTAGCTTTGACATATATATCCTTCGAAGCCCTTGCTATGATCACTGAGCTGAACATAGTATGACTATCATTCGGTGTATCTTTCGGAGCATACCCTCTTACCTTGGTTGATGGCCCGTATGATGAGTGCGGCAGGCTCACTTGTAACCGCAAGTATTGCATTGTTGTGGCCGCATATGCAAGAGTCTGACAAGGATTGGTAATATTACCTTGTTTGTGAAGCTTTATCTTTTGACCGCCGCGGATGTGGTTTATCTGAAACTTCTTGAGGGTTCCTTTTGGAGGCTTGTCATGACCTACCAACACGGCTCTTGGTCATATCCAGCTTGTCGAGCTTGTCTTCACAACTTACTCTTGCATATCTCGTAGGGGTTGCTGTATTCATACCCTTCTTTGAAATATGGGACCAATGTTTCTCTGAACACAGTCATTCCCATGTACGAGTGGCTTGCATGAACTGATATACTGGACTGCATGCTCACAACATATGTAGGAGTAGGGTAAATCCCTTCTTAACCATTGAGTTATGAGGCAGACGTGTGTCCGGACTAGCTCGTGCTTCTGACAAGATTGTTGTGGGCACGATGGTGTGCTGAAGAGGGCTTAATACCTTACGCTCGAAGCTTCTACCAGAGTAGTGTGCTGAAGAAGGCTGGGTATCGTACCCCAGAAGCTTCCCCTCATGTTGCTTACTGAGGAAGGTTGAGTGTCTCATGCCGGAAGCTTTCCGCGGTAGCGGGCTGAGGAAGATTGGAGTACCATAGCCCAGAAGATTTTCCCCCTAGTGGCATGGCGAGAAAGATTGGGAGTCTTACATCGTAAGCTCCTCCTGATAGCTTGCGGAGGAAGGCTGGGTTTCTTATACCAGAAGCCATTCACTATGATATGCGGTCTGAAGGTCATGTATACCTTTAAGATTTATGTTGCTGGTTACCTGTTTGAAAAGAGTTGGCCGTCTATCCATCTTGCTGATTACTGGACCTATGGCCGATTCTGGCTTCCTTCCGGAGTATCCAAAGTTTACCCATAGCGGAGCCAAAATTTGGTATAGGCCATACCTTGATTGAAGATATTCCGTTGGTCATGCACACCGCTTATCCTCTTGCTGGTCTGATCATTGCTGCTGTAAGGGTGGCACAGCTGATGCAGACTTCATATTGATAATTAATCCGGGATACCCCAAGTATTCTTCGCAAGCCTTGTTTCCTTTGCCCAGAAAATTTTGTATATTCACCCATGAATTCCAAATTATGCTTTAAAATTTGTATCAACATGCCAGAGTTTTGTTGTTGCTCTCGGTGCATTCACATTCTTGAAGTATGTCTTCTGTGGGTAATAAATGATTCTTGAGTCCATTAAGAAAAGACTCAAGGCTCACCCCACTGTCTAAAATAATCCTTGTCTGTTGCACGCAGATTCTGCTTCTGACCCATTCTTTATTCCTGACAGATCGGATGTTGCTATTCTGAATATCAGGCAGTTGACTTGGCTCTTACTAAATTTGGATTACTGGGTATTATCCAGGCTGTATGCTGGTCTTCTTTGGTAGCTCTTGCGGATGGATCCAGTCGGTGCGAGAGAATGGAATCGACAAAGAAGCAAGAACCGCGAGAAATCAAAAATATCAAAAAGCAAATAAAGCTCAAATTTTGCGGACTTTATACACGTGGCCAAAGATTCACTAGTATAACTAGTATAGCGCACTCGATGTACCTCTAAGGATTTAGAAGCAAATCACACAATGCTCCTGGTAGCATTTGGTGTCAAGCTCCTACTATTTCCTTAGGGAACATCAAACTCGATGCACGACCATAGCCAAAGTGGCTTAGTCAACGATCCTCAGGTTGTCGGGGAGAGATGAAATTTATAGGCGTTTCCCAAAGGAAACTAGGTTTAAGGAGAGAAATGCCATGGCTAGCAAGCAAGGTGGGGATATCTGGTTTACCTAGGGGTTCAGGGCTCACGGGTCATTGCCTGGTGTGGACATTTCCCACCGGAGGCAAAGGCCACGAGAGTTAAGGTCTGATGCGGGCAGAAACCTATGGGATTGCCTTTTTTCAGTAGTAGCTGTGCTAGTTTGGCAAAGATGGATGAAATCCATCGGGGCTTTCTACCGAGCAAGAGGCAATGAAACCTGGCTAGGGTAACCTACAGTCAGCCTGGCTCTGATACCATCCGTTGAGGTGCCCCGCCTGAATACCACTGTAGCCAGACGGTCGCCGCACACACCAGCCCAGGAAATCACTCTGGCGTGCGCGTTTACAATAAGTATCAAGAACATAGGCACATCTGTAATAAGAATATGTTTATTAGCCATTGTGGCTGGAATAAATACATCGTGGTTACAAAGATGGGGCAGCGGAAAAATACTAACTAAGGCAGCACGAACTTGGAGAGGCTCCAATCCACAGGGATCTGACTGGGTTACTCTTCTAGCTCGCGAACGCTCTGGCTCCTCGCTGGGGAAGACGGATCCTTAGGTGAACCTGGCCACATTGAAGGCCACTGAGTACTTTTGAATGTACTCGCAAGCAAACCAAACCAACATATACACCAAGCAAAGCAATCCATGGCATTCAAGCATGAAGTGGTTATCTTAACAATATTAGCCATCATGTCATGACATAGCTATCTAGCAATATTAATCATCGTGCTATAACAGGATTACCTAGCATGATAACTACCAAAGTAAATGCAGTACGAAGATAAAGTATAGCTAGTAAATAATTTATACTCCGAATATTCTAATGTTCCAATCCAAATCCGTTTTGAATCCGATCCAAATTCAATCCAAATCTTGTGGTCATCCGACCATATATCTCATAGCCATCGCATGGCTAACCTCCCATATCCAGATATCAACCGATGTCCATGCACTTGAGCTGCGAATCCGATAGATCTTACTTTTCTCTGGTTCATTCTTAGCATTAACATTATACGGTTTACTCCTCCAGACTCGACACAGACCAAATAGTGTGACCTAATAGGAACTGTGTCCCATGACCGAGGACGCGGCTATTCGAATAGATTTACACTCTGCAGAGGTCGCGCACTTTACCCACACTATGGAGCTCCCGGCCTCGTACTTCAGTACATGTTCCCATTAGGGTGGACCGGTGCTGCTCCAACAAAACCTGTCTATTGTCGGGCACTCTTACGGTCCCACCGACAATCATACACCTTCCGGGTCCTGTCCTGGGTGTGTCCTGTGTCACTCCTGACACCTGCCACCATCGTGGCCAAACAAAACTGTCCCAAACGGGGACCCGCGCGCAATTAACCTGGGCTCACAAGGTTATCGCCGCATACCTAATCATGGTAGCACGCACGCATAACCTCCCCTCTTTGGTGGTACCGATAAAAGGCACAACAATAGACCAAGTCAGGGCCTCCCCATCCAGGCAAGTGTGGTTGCACTGATGAGCTTGGTTCGGTGGCACTATGACTCGATCCAGCCGATGGAGGAGGTTGTTATTATTAAGTCACATTCCTTATTATTACAACAACAGTAATAATACATAATGTAACAACTACGAGAACACAACAACCTATCTCCACATTATCACATATGAGTCACTAGTGCGATAATATAATGAACCTTAGCAAGTAATGTAAACAGTAAGTGCAGACAAGCAGGGGTTCACTTATTCATCAATTGTAGCATAAACATATTAATTAAGTTAAACATACAAGAACAACATAGAAGCAATGCTTTAGGGCATATACCAGATGGTCGGCTTGCCTGGAGGTCGAGGAATGCACCGGAAAGGAGTGCGGTCATCTCGCGGAAAGATTCGCCGGAAAAGTTCCTCCCCCGGAGGGCTGAAAATAGGGTAGGGGCAATATGGTCATTTTAAGATTGTGCAAACCTTATGAAAGTGATTCCATCGGAACGGGCTCGGAAAAATATGAAGGTGGGCTTTGGATTCACCTGATTCGGAGTTGTGAGCAAAAAGTTAGAAGGGTTTTACTACCAGGGACCAATCTATGAAATAAATATTTACACAGGAGTCCTTGGCTGACTTCCAGAGAAAAAGAAAAGAGGCACTATGCTCTTGGGCTGGTTCGGGCCGAAAGCGACCGCAGCCGGAGCGCTTGCTGAGCCGAGCTGCCACTGCCGTTGCTGGGCTGTCCCATGTGCCTGGTTGCCTCTGCAAAAAAAACGAGAGGCCCGGGTGAGAGACTGACAGCGTTGGCCCACTGCCAGGTTCGTCCCTCACCTCCCGCGTATGAACAGAGACGGCGCACGATGGCGATTCCCGGCAATGGAGGCCGCGGCTGCCTCTAGCGTCGACGGGAATGGATCCCCAGCTTCGTGCCGCGTCCGCCGGTGGGCTTCACGGGATCGGAGCTGGCTAGAGTTGGGCATGGCCTTTGCTCGGGTGGGACGCAACCACGGCGAGGTTGGGGCCGAGGTCCTGGCCCCTCTAGAGGCAGGCCGAGGCACGGGAGGGCTTCGCTAGGGTGGTGGTGGTAGGCTGGTGGTGCTAGGCGGAGCAATGGGAGCCGGTGGTGACCGAATTTAACGAGAGAGGGCGGCGGCCATGGCAGCCAGAGGAGGGAAATTTGGGCGCCGGAGCTCGCTTTGTCGGGCCAGGAGAGAGCTGGGGGAAAGAGGAGTGCGGTGCGGGGGTTGGGGATGCTCGGAGAGGCTCCGGGCTATGGCCTTTATAGCCGGCCAGCCGAGATGATAAGGATGGCCGCCGTGGCATCCTTATCGGAGTCCTGGCGCTCGGAGGCCACACGGAGGGAGGGGGTGGCGTCGGCAGGGTCCACAGGAGGGTGGAGAGGCCAGCAGCGGCTTCGGGAGAGCTCGGGGAGAAGAGGACAGAGAGGAACACGACGACGGCCACGGGCGCGCACTGTGCCGCGGCGGAGCTGGCGCGCCGGGGAAGAAGAGGACGGAGAAGGAGCTGGATAGGGTGCACGTGGATGCCGCGGAGCCGCTAGACATGGCCAGAGAAGCCAGGGCCGCCCAGAGGTGACCGTACGGGCAAGCAGTGCGCAGAGCGCAGTTTCTGGACGCTCGCTACGTGGTAACCACGGGCACCGCACGCTCTGCTGCCCTTCTGGCCGTCACACCTTGTCCAACAGATGTCTCACTGCTCAAATGGGCAATATATGACACTGGAGAGACCAGGAAAGGTCTAGGCTAACCAATATGATCCAGAACAGCTCCTGAATGGAATTTTGGAGGAGTTACTGAGGTGAAATGGTTTGGTAAATGAGACTGAGGTGTTGTCACACTGAAGTATGATAGGAAGGTGCGGGTTCTGGCAAAATTTGAGGTCATTTGAACCTGGTTTGACCATTGTGGTACCCTGGTTCAGAGTCACCGGAGCACCCCGTATTCCAGCCCAGAGATCAAGTCTTCTGGAATACGGTACTGCTTGGCATAGAACAAATCAGCTCTTTATTACAAAGAGATGGGTACAAGGGTTTGAGATATTACAAAGGGTTGCCTCGGCAAAGCTACGCTTGCTACGACAATTCTATGCTAGCAGCGGCTCGAATCCTAGCAGCAGAATCACGGCGTCGAAATGGACTCCATTCCGCAGGGACTTTGGCTAAGGACACGTCCTAGCTCGCGATGCACACCTCCACTATGCAAACATGGCAGTACCTGCAAACTGGCATGACACGCTAGGTGAGTACTTTGAATGTACTCGCAAGCTCGCAACAATCAAGGGCATCAAGGCATAACAATGTCATAGCAATCATAATTAATTCAGATTGGCATGTTACTAACAGAGTGGAAGAAAATATTAACATGCTGTTGCTACAACTATCAATCCTGTTACCACTGCAGGAACCATTTACTCCCGTGACCAACTCATAGTCACCTCAAGATCATCTGACAATCATCCCTGGAATCATCCTCACCAATTACCAGGAGCCTCAAGCGAGCGGTTACCTTACTATACTAGGACGAGTTCTTCCATCATTAACACGTCATTCCTTCATTGGTGTTGATCAGACAGTGTGACTTAGTACGAACTGTGTCCAATACCATGCACTCGGCTATTCGAATAGATTCTTACACTCTGCAAAGGTTGCGCACTTTACCCACCCTATGAAGCTCCTGGCCCCGTACCTCGGCACACTTCCCTTTCGGGTGGACCGGTGCTGCTTCAACGAAACTTGCCTAACCCGTGACTCCTCCACCGTACCACCGACAATCATCCTCCCCCGGAGTCCTGCCCTGGGTGGCCCCTGTGTCACTCTTGACACCTGCCACCGTCGTGGCCAACCAATTGTCCCAAACGGGGACCTGAGCTCAAAAACCAAACTGGGCTCACAAGGTTATCGTCGTCTACCTGATCAGGGCAGCACGCACGCATAACCTTCCCTCTTTGGTGGTACCGATAAAAGAGCACGCTGTTAGACCAAGCCAAGGCCGTCCCATTCCGGCAGGTGTGGCTGCACGGGAAAGTCCGGTTCAGTGGCACTTGATCAACAATGAAGGGTTATATCCCCGAGTAATCATAGTCATTACTGACACTCCGAAATACGAGTGATCCAAGTTACCATAACAATCAACTAGAAATCCAAGGAGCATCATGATCAACTTCTACTACTGATCCCATATATACGGCACCAGAGATATCACAAAATAATCATAGACGGTAATCTCACAATCCAACAGCACTACAACATAAATCTGGAAACCTTCTACTAATCCAAGATCTCATCATCATCATGACAGTAACTTATCCAAAATCTCCAAGGCATTATATGAACAAACCCATTCATAAATAAATCATATTTGGCATTAAAATAATTATTTAAACTATGATATTGCAATGCAATTATGCAATTGAGAGTTGTGGCTTGCCTTGCACCAACAGATTGTGGGAGTACTCCTGGTCTTCACCAACTAAGCAAACAAATCTGGAAAACATTTTTGAAAACATTTTCAAATACCACTAAGCATTTCTTTTGACCAGAAATTCTAGACAGCAGAGAAAAATCCCAAATTTTTACAGCAGCTAGAGGAGCTCATAAGAAAAATAATGCAAAAAGAATGAACTCATTTGGACTTATGGTTTAAAAGTTATTGATGGTCAAAGTTCAGTTAAAGTTCTGGAATTAATTGATTTTAACTGAAAAACAGAAAAACCCAGGGGAGGCCATGTCGAAATCGTAAACCAGCCGGGCGCCTTCACTTACATACCGTTTCGGGCGCGGCTGGAGTCGCTAACGTGCGGGGCCCGCCTGCCAGGTTTAAACAGAGAGGGTGAGGGAACAGAGGACTGCGGCTCAACGGCGAGGGTTGCCGGCGATAGCGACGGCGGCGAGCTCCGGGGACGGCGGGGATGGAACGAGCGGACGACGGCAAGCACTCCCGTACCTGTGGCTCCTCAAACGGTGGCCAGACGCGGTCGCCCCCTTCGTCTCAGGCAGCGGCGTGCTACGGGGGTCGACGGATCCGGGGACTCCGACGAGCTCTTGGGCAGAGGAGAGGCTGGGGAGGGTCAGTGGAGCTTCACGAGCTCACTGATGGTCTTGGCTGGGGTTAGGGTGGGCGGAGGCGAGCGGACGGAGCTGGGGCAGAGTGGCGGAGCAGGTCGCCGGAGACGAAGAAGGAGGGCTCTCCGGCCTGCCCTGGCTCTGCTGGTGGCGATTGAGAGAGGGGGAGAGCGATGGGTGAGGAGAGACGAGGCCGGGGAGGGCCTTTTATAGGTGGGCGGAGGGTGGCCGAGCCAGATCCCGCCACGGATGTGCTGGCGCGGCGAGGACGGCGAGCTGGCCGTCGTGGAGCGAGGTGAAGTGACGAGAGAGGTCAGGGGATTTAAGAGCAAGGCGACGGCTCGCCGGGAAGCTGCCAGCCAGCTCATCCTCGTACGGCCACTGTGCTGCCCGTGCGCGCACTTGGCCGTGTGCGGCGGCGAGGCTCGCCGGAGGGGGTAGAAGGGTCCAGGCTGGCCAGGTGGACGGCGGCAACGACGTCGGCATGCTAGGACAAATTAAGAGAGGCATCGAGAGATGACCGGAGCGAGCGTGTCTGACGCGGGCGCCGTGTAGAGCATGGTTTTGGCTCGGCCAGACGCATGGTCACCGCATGCACTAGCGCACGCGGCGTGCTCTGGCCTACCCGGTCATGTCGGTGCGATAGTCCCTCATTCCAGAGGCCTCTCGGTGCAGTTGGTTTGGCAAGAGGTGGTCTTAAGAGCTGGCTGGGTTCCAGACAAGTTTCTGGATAGAAACTTGGGTAGCAAGTTGAGGAGAAATGGCTAGGGTTTTGAGAGAAATTGTCTGCCATTCTGGAGTGTAGTAGAAAGGTTCATATGCTGGGGGAAATTCAGACCAAATGGACAAGTGTAGAGCATGGTTGCTTCACAAGTGCCCCTTTGATGCAGAAATCTTGCAGAGGATGTTGCACTCACTTGGATGGGTTCCTGGAGCTGAAACTTGGCATTTGTGGGTGATTTGGGGATGCCAACATGCCATAAATTTTTTAGCCCAATTGGGTTAGTGTACAGGGTACTTCCTTCACAACACTTCCCACTGGACAGAAACTTAAGAAAATTTTATAGAGAAATTGGCTGAATGAAATTAACCCAAAATTTGTGGAGACTGATAATATGGGTAGTAGAATGTCCTGGATTAATTTCAGAATTTTTGAAGCAATATAAAATATAATTCCCTGACAAACTGAAATTATGACTAGAATCAAAGATTGGATGTTGTGCTCACCATGAAGAGTAAAACTTGAATATTTTCACATATCCAAGGTTCACATGATGCAAAGGATTTATGAGAATTTTATTGGGATTTTTGGGAGAGCAGAATTATGGGTTGCTTCACAACCTAGAGCTTAAAGGGCTATTCCTTTAATGGAAAAAGAATATTAGGTTGGAATAAAATTGAGAGTGAGCAAGAGTGGAGGTGACCTGACTTGAGAGAAGTTTTTAAGGGCCTAAGTCACTTGGGAAAGAAAATCAAAAGAAATTCCCAAGGTTTTAAGTCCATAGAGCCATTCAGAGACAAATCCATGCCAAATTCCAAATAAAATTTTGAAAAGAAAAAGCTGAGAAATACCAGGGTGTCACAAACCTACCCCCCCCTTAAGATAAATCTCGTCCTCAAGATTTGGTTGCTCAGGGAACCAGTATGAATATTCTGCCTTTAAGGAAAACCGGTTCCAACTCGGGTATCCTTTTTCTTGATATAATGTTTTCCCACAGTTCTCGTAGGACCTGACTTTCTTATCCTGGGGTGGCTTGCTTTACCACACTCACATTCTGACCGATCTTGCATTGCATATCCAACATTGTGTTGGCTTCATTATTACCGTGTCTGCTGGTTCATCTGGCATATTTTCCTGACTCGAGTAAGTCACCTTCCCATAAGTCTGGGAACGATGTTTGATGAGCATGTCCTGCTTCCGTCTAGCACCAATAAGGATTATGAACAACTTTCCTTGGTGGACACCACCCAACTGGTTATTGTATCGAGTTACAATGCTGAGAGTCACAATGTTTTTCCTGGTGGGTCTGGCTGCTTGCAAGGTGGCTGAATCCTCTGAGCTGACTGTCTTGTCTTCATTCGGTATTGACGTTTTGGCTGCGATTCGTCATGTCCAAAGGGGTAATACCTTATAGTAATACCTTGACTGATCGTGATCCTGATAAAATAACCTTGATCATGACAAGGGAGTGTGGGCATTTGACCCGAAGTTATTGGGTAGCACTGCAGGTGCCCATCCTGTCGAGATATCCACAAGCCTTGCAATGCCTGATATGAAATCCTTCCCTGCTAAGCGAAGCAGACCACTTGGAGGGGTATTCATGATAATTAAGTAGCCCAGCTTAGGTATTGGTATCATGTGATTTTTGTAATGACCATCACACCTACAACCTTAGTCTTATTCTTCCTTATTGCTCTCCTTCCTAATTCCTGTGCCGCAGGAAATTGGTCACGTATCCTCAACTCTTTATATGACCATGGGTGTTACCAGGTGCAATATTTCGGCAAGCATGTCTTGTCCTCAACCTAGTGCGGTCACGCTTTTCTGGCAAGCTTTTCATCTCACGAGTGGTAGTGACAAGGAAATGGTCGTATGAATCCCTTGCACAAAATCGGCAGATAAACCAGTGGCCACCAGAACGGTCTTTACAACACAGATCTGGGACTTTTACTGGAGTAATTCAATCATGGCTCAAGACGGCTGAAAAGCAGCTCAGAGCATGAGACCATGTTGATAAAAAGAATGTAGCGGCTCCCTAAGACGGCCGAAGAACAGCTCAGAACATAGAGTCACCGCTACCAAAAGAAACTCGACAGCTGCTTGAGACGGCCGGAAAACAGCTCAGAACACAAGGCAGTTGTTGAAAAAAGAAAATATAACATCGGCATCCACCCTGGACGGCTGGAAACAGCTCAGAACACGGGCGTGGTGCCGTCTCCAAGGAAAAGCAAGCAAGGGTTCATCGGGACCGTATACCAAGTTCATAAGTACCTTGGTATCTACTGCCCAAATTGTGGTTCCAAGTTGTATTATTTCACAGCTTGTGAGTCCTCCCACTATGCTGATGGATATACCGGCGTTCGTTCGCTTGCATGACTTATGCAGGTGTTGGATCCTTTACTTCCTTTGATAGTCTGGCTCAAACATAGTTGCTTCCATACGAGTGACTGTCATGACCCGGGAAATACCCCACAATGTTTATAAAAGCAGGTATAGCTACACATCTGATTCCCAATGCTGACTTTTGTGTCCTGATCAGCTCATGTTTCTAACCGAACAATTTGTAACTTAGCTTCTCTGGATGTACCACCAACACACCGTGTGCTAACTTATACCAATGCTGCCAACTGTTGGTAGTACCGTGCTGATGAAGATTGGATAGCTTGTGTTGAAAGCCATTGGGTATCGTACTGAGGAAGACTCGAAGAGCCTTACCTTGTAAGTTTCTCTGGTGGCGTGCGGAGGACGACTGGATTGCTTATACCTGAAGTTTCTTACTGTGCCATGCTGATACATATATACATCCTTACAATTCCGCTTGTTGGTTTCCTGCGAAAGAGTTGGCCGACTATCTTTCTTGAATCCCAACTTGTACTGTAGCCATATCACTGGTTTTGCACACACTAGTCTTCCTGCTTGGTTATTACTGCTAATTGCATTGCTGACGTTAGCTTGACACTGATAGTCAATTCAGAATACTGTTTACTTTCAACCCAATGCTCCCTCGAGCAACGTGATCCTGAGGATTTCATACTGCTCAACTTAATCCTCCTAGTGCTGCCAATCCTCATTATCTTTTCGTGTCCGATAGCTGATGGGCAACTTCCATGGGGAAAGTAGTATGACACCGAAAACCAAAGAAGAGCAAATAAAGACTATTCAAGGAAAAGCACCAAACTTGCAAACCACACTTTATTGCTACTCAGGGTAATTTACAGCACTTGGCACTACAACAACTCATGCAACATGAACTTCATGGATACTTAGGTACTAGGGTTGGATGGCGGGTTGCGGGAGATCGAGGGAGCTGGCGGAGAGGTCGACGGAGCTAAAGCCATACCAAGGGCTCTCCGGGCGCGAGTTGCATCTCGGAGTAGCTCAGCGATGAGGACGTACTCTGCGACCATGTAATGAGACATATATGCCACAGTGACATCGTCGTCTGAGCAGACAGGAGGAAATCTAATCCGTCTGGGAGTGGTGGACATGGTGGGATAATACTTAAAGGCACGATTCTCCTGCATCGCGCTTTCCTGATGGCAGATAATAACGAGGCCTGCCAGAGCGGCAAGTTGAACAGCGCGGTCCCGGGTAGAGGTATAGCCACCATGAAGACTATAGGTGCGCTTCCCCAAAGGTAGATCAACTGACAAAATGACATTGGCCTAATACTCATGCACCATTCCTGCAAGCGAGGTCTGGAACACTTGGTATCTTGGCATCTCTCCATTGAGATAGATAAGACGCCAAACATCCCAAAGCAGGGATGCGAAGCTGAGGGGTGCAGGGGCTGAGTTGTAGTCAACCGGAATGGATGCCATCTACAAAATCAACTGATTAGTTAGCCAAAGCTATATGCATGCCATGCAACACGCAAATGCATCAATCAAGTGCAGTACTCAAATGCAACACACAAGTAGACTGGGCTCTAAACTAAAGGTTTCTAACGTCCGGGTTAGCTGGGGTGTCCTATAGCCAAACCTGGCTCTGATACCAAACCTTGTGGCACCCCGGCTCAGAGTCACCGGAGCACCCCGTATTCCAGCCCAGAGATCAAGTCTTCTGGAATACGGTACTGCTTGGCATAGAACAAATCAACTCTTTATTACAAATAGATGGGTACAAGGGTTTGAGATATTACAAAGGGTTGCCTCGGCAAAGCTACGCTTGCTACGACAATTCTATGCTAGCAGCGGCTCGAATCCTAGCAGCAGAATCATGGTGTCGAAATGGACTCCATTCCGCAGGGACTTTGGCTAAGGACACGTCCTAGCTCGCGATGCACACCTCCACTATGCAAACATGGCAGTACCTGCAAACTGGCATGACACGCTAGGTGAGTACTTTGAATGTACTCGCAAGCTCGCAACAATCAAGGGCATCAAGGCATAACAATGTCATAGCAATCATAATTAATTCAGATTGGCTTGTTACTAACAGAGTGGAAGAAAATATTAACATGCTGTTGCTACAACTATCAATCTTGTTACCACTGCAGGAACCATTTACTCATGTGACCAACTCATAGTCACCTCAAGATCATCTGACAATCATCCCTGGAATCATCCTCAACAATTACCAGCAGCCTCAAGCGAGCGGTTACCTTACTATACTGGGACGAGTTCTTCCATCATTAACACGTCATTCCTTCATTGGTGTTGATCAGACAGTGTGACTTAGTATGAACTGTGTTCAATACCATGGACTCGGCTATTCGAATAGATTCTTACACTCTGCAGAGGTTGCGCACTTTACCCACACTATGAAGCTCCTGGCCCCGTACCTCGGCACACTTCCCTTTCGGGTGGACCGGTGCTGCTTCAACGAAACTTGCCTAACCCGTGACTCCTCCACCGTACCACCGACAATCATCCTCCCCCGGAGTCCTGCCCTTGGTGGCCCCTGTGTCACTCTTGACACCTGCCACCGTCGTGGCCAACCAACTGTCCCAAACGGGGACCTGAGCTCAAAAACCAAACTGGGCTCACAAGGTTATCGTCGTCTACCTGATCAGGGCAGCACACACGCATAACCTTCCCTCTTTGGTGGTACCGATAAAAGAGCACGATGTTAGACCTAGCCAAGGCCGTCCCATTCCGGCAGGTGTGGCTGCACTGGAAAGTTCGGTTCAGTGGCACTTGATCAACAATGAAGGGTTATATCCCCGAGTAATCATAGTCATTACTGACACTCCGAAATACGAGTGATCCAAGTTACCATAACAATCAACTAGAAATCCAAGGAGCATCATGATCAACTTCTACTACTGATCCCATATATGCGGTACCGGAGATATCACAAAATAATCATAGCACTACAACATAAATCTGGAAACCTTCTACTAATCCAAGATCTCATCATCATCATGACAGTAACTTATCCAAAATCTCCAAGGCATTACATGAACAAATCCATTCATAAATAAATCATATTTGGCATTAAAATAATTATTTAAACTATGATATAGCAATGCAATTATGCAAATGAGAGTTGTGGCTTGCCTTGCACCAACAGAGTGTGGGAGTACTCCTGGTCTTCACCAACTAGGCAAACAAATCTGAAAAACATTTTTGAAAACATTTTCAAATACCACATAAAGCATTTCTTTTGACCAGAAATTCTAGACAGCAGAGAAAAATCCCAAATTTTTACAGCAGCTAAAGGAGCTCATAAGAAAAATAATGCGAAAAGAATGAACTCATTTGGACTTATGGTTTAAAAGTTATTGATGGTCAAAGTTCAGTCAAAGTTCTAGAATTAATTGATTTTAACTGAAAAACAGAAAAACCCAGGGGAGGCCACGTCGAAAGCGTAAACCAGCCGGGCGCCTTCACTTACATACCGGTTCGGGCACGGCTAGAGTCACTGACGTGCGGGGCCCGCCTGCCAGGTTTAAACAGAGAGGGAGAGGGAACAGAGGACTGCGGTTCATCGGCGAGGGTTGCCGGCGATAGCGATGGCGGCGAGCTCCGGGGACGGCGGGGATGGAATGAGCGGACGACGGCGAGCACTCCCGTACCCATGGCTCCTCGAACGGTGGCCGGTCGCGGTCGCCCCCTTCGTCTCAGGCGGCGGCGTGCTACGGGGGTCGATGGATCCGGGGACTCCGACGAGCTCTTGGGTAGAGGAGAGGCTGGGGAGGGTCAGTGGAGCTTCACGAGCTCACTGATGGTCTCGGCTGGGGTTAGGGTGGGCGGAGGCGAGCAGACGGAGCTGGGGCAGAGTGGCAGAGTAGCTCGCCGGAGACGAAGAAGGAGGGCTCTCCGGCCTGCCCTGGCTGTGCTGGTGGCGATTGAGAGAGGGAGAGAGTGATGTGTGAGAAGAGACGAGACCGGGGAGGGCCTTTTATAGGTGGGCGGAGGGTGGCCGAGCCAGATCCCGCCACGGGTGTGCTGGCGTGGCGAGGACGGCGAGCTGGCCGTCGTGGAGCAAGGTGAAGTGACGAGAGAGGTCAGTGGAGTTAAGATCAAGGCGACGGCTCACCGGGAAGCTGCCAGCCAGCTCATCCTCGTACGGCCACTGTGCTGCCCATGCGCGCACTTGGCCGTGTGCGGCGGCGAGGCTCGCCGGACGGGGTAGAAGGGTCCAGGCTGGCCAGGTGGACGGCGGCGACGACGTCGACATGCTAGGACAAAGAGAGGTATCGAGAGATGACCGGAGTGAGCGTGTCCGACGCGGGCACCTTGCAGAGCACGGTTTTGGCTCGGCCAGACGCATGGTCACCGCATGCACTGGCGCACGCGGCGCGCTCTGGCCTGCCCGGTCATGTCCGTGCGATAGTCCCTCATTCCAGAGGCCTCTTGGTGCAGTTGGTTTGGCAAGAGGTGGTCTTAACAGCTGGCTGGGTTCTAGACAAGTTTCTGGATAGAAACTTGGGCAGCAAGTTGAGGAGAAATGGCTAGGGTTTTGAGAGAAAGAGTTTGCCATTCTAGAGTGTAGTAGAAAGGTTCATATGCTGGGAAAAATTCAGACCAAATGGACAAGTGTAGAGCATGGTTGCTTCACAACAGCCCCTTTGATCCAGAAATCTTGCAGAGGATGTTGCAGTCACTTCGATGGGTTCCTGGAGTTGAAACTTGGTAGTTGTGGGTGATTTGGGGATGTCAACATGCCATAAAAAATTTGATGCTGTGCTCACCGTGAAGAGTAAATCTTGAATATTTTCACATATCCAAGGTTCACATGATGCAAAGGATTTATGAGAATTTTATTTGGATTTTTTGGGAGAGCAGAATTATGGGTTGCTTCACAACCTAGAGCTTAAAGGGCTATTCCTTTAATGGAAAAAGAATATTAGGTTGGAATAAAATTGAGAGTGAGCAAGAGTGGAGGTGACTTGACTTGAGAGAAGTCTTTAAGGGCCTAAGTCACTTGGGAATGAAAATCAAAAGAAATTCCCAAGGTTTTAACTCCATAGAGCCATTCAGAGACAAATCCAAGCCAAATTCCAAATAAAATTTTGAAAAGAAAAAGCTGAGAAAAACCAGGGTGTCTCAACCATAGTTCCTTCACAACCATCAAATTGGTCCAGAACCTATGTTTTGAGGCTGTGCTCAAATGGCTCAATGGAATGAGCTAAATTTTTGGGGGTGGAAGTTATATTGGTATGAGAGTAGTCTGGAAAAATTTCATATCATTTCGATGCTCTATGAGGGTACTTCCTTCACAAAGCTAGAATCTGAACAGAAACTAAATGGAATTGTTGGGAGAAAATGGATAGATGAAATGATGTGAATTTTGGCATGCTCACATGATATATAGAGAGAGAGGTCCTCGATTAATTTCAAGAATTATGGAGCAACATAAAATATAATTGCTTCACAATCTCAAAATAGGTCCAGAAACAAGAATTGGATGATGTGCTAAAAATTTGCGCTATGCAACTTGATGTTTTGGCACATTTGGAGTATATATGAGTCATAGAAATTATAGGAATATTTTGGGAATTTTAGGAGCAACCAAAGTAGTAGCTCCTTTAGAAGGTGGCAAAATGGAATATTGGCTTATTAAAGGAAATGCAATTTTCCTCATTAAAATTTGGCCAATATTTTTATGAGAGATCAATATGGCCACAAAGAACATCTCCACAAGTTTTCATGAACTTTGGATATGGATATATATTTTCTTGGATTTAATTCCTTCAAAGACCTGAAAAAGGAATTAATTTTAAATGAAAAATATTGCAAACGACTTGGCAATATTTTTGCATATCCAGGGTTGATAGAGGTGGAATGATCACTGGGAGAAATTTGGGAGGCAACAGATCAAAGGAAACTGGGGTTCCTTTGTAAATGCAGGAGTTAGGGTTTCCCGTCCGATAATTCGGAAAGTAGGGTTTTGACGGCAAAACCCCGAGAATATAATCTTGGGTGGCATGGTTGGGTTGGGAGAATCTCTGGTTCGATATGAGAGGCAAGGCTATACAACCATCTTCATATACCTAGGAGCAAGAGAAAATCCAATAACACCGAAAGAAAAAGACGAGAGTCAAATCCCGCGAAGGAAAAATTGAGGAACGAAAATCAGGGTGTCACATCTATTACATTAAGTTTTGACATGCAGGTCATTAAAGTGAGAATCCTGTGGCTCCAGCCATCATGCCGTACTGTGACGCGCAGGTCACTTAAACATTACATTGCATAACCATCTCATACATAAACTCATTATCATGACAAAGGCTATACCACATCACATGCATCCTGCAAATCCAAGTTAGACGTCCTCTAATTGGTTTTAGGAAAAATTTATTTACGTGGCTGCTAGGGTTTTAGAGAACACTAGCTACCTATGTCCACCATCAAGTATGACTATTCTTGTTGCTAGATTAACTTTGCGAGGTGTGTGAGGGAAGAGACTTAATTAAAAATCTCTAGCCCCACACTAAACTTCGCCAATACGCATGACCCCCACGTAGATCAAAATCTACATGCCCTCTCTTGTTTGCGACGGTTCACTATTCTTGACTATGATGTAGCCCAAAGAACTGTTAGCAGATCGTTGATAGCCAGAATCGCCGATTGCTAGAACTTTGTAACAAAGCTACATCATGTCGTCAATGAATTGAAACGAAGCAACACTTGAGGGAATCATACAAGAACATCAAGTAAAAGATTGCATCTACCACAATAGATCTTATCTTCTACTCGCACAATTTTATTAAGCTCTAGAACTCATCTAGTTCTTAATACTTTTTATCAATAGATCAAATTCATTACTAAAAACTTTGTGCAATACCCTCACAATCACATGTGATGTATATCGAAACCTGCATCTACTCAGAGAACCGCTCATGGTGCCACTGTTGGGAAACGTAGTAGAAAACAAAGAAAATTCGCCCTACGATCATGATTCCAGGAACACTATGAAGATGCATTAGAGATTTAGATCGGATCGTTACCAACTTCCAGTTGCAGCGGAAGAAGACTTGGTGTAGATCGTTGATGAAGTCCCTCAAACTATTCATGAACGATCCCTCGAACTGAAGGCCGAAAGCATGACCTCTCTACGGATTGGAGGCGTACAGGCTTCATGATCCGGCAGCGCTTCGCCGTCCAGTGCTAATCGTCGCCAGAGAATTAGAGGGAGAAGAGGAGAATCACACAGGGCTTCTCTATTATGAGGATTAGAGAGAACTAGGTCTAGCTCTACTCTAGATCAACTCTAAATTAGAACTAGAACTAGAGAGCTAGACGAGGCTTCAAAACTTGTGTATACCAAGGGACAAAATCCTCTAGTATATATAGGTTGAGGGGAGCGGGAGGGGCGCCACCAAGGGGAGGAGTACCCCTCCTCTTGTGCCGGCCCTAGGAGGAGGAGGAATCCTCCTCCCCTCCCAATTCGGCCTCCCCTAGCCGTCCAAAAGGCTAAGGGGGCGCCACCTTTTGTTATTGGGCCCTAGGGCCCAATAACTCTCCACCACTAGGCTTTCTAGTATTTTCTTTAGCCCGTTGATAATAAATATATTCTAAAAGCCTCCTAAACAATATTAGAACCTTTTATCATTTATTTAATATCTCCAGAAACAATTTCCACCTATATATTAATTCCCGGTATTACCCACTAAACCCCGAAACTCTTCCGGTAACCCCGAAACGCTTCCGGTTTCTCTCGAAACTATTTCGTACGTTCCCGAAACTATTCCGAGAATATTTTCTCATAACTCTCACTCCACTAACACTCAACAGATCGTGATTCCCTTGAGCGTGTGACCCTGTAGGTTCAGTAAAACATAGACATGAACGAAACTGCCTTTCATTCAATGATCAATAGGGGAACCGTGGACATCCATATTGAACCCTATGAATACACGAATGATGTTTGAGTGAACCTTTGGTTATCATATGCTATTCCCTTTTCTTTACGATTCTTTAGAAAACCCGAGGTGAGATATATCGATATCCGCTTTAGTCATTCTCATGCTCATTATACCGGTCTCCTCGTTTCCGGTTTTGTTCTTCTTTCTCGTCTTACATGTTCCGGCATCCCTGTGACTTAGTCACATGTGTCTGGCCAGACGATGATGGATGCCTTCACACTGAGAGGTCCCTAAGAATATCTCTCCATCGTCGGAGGAGCAAATCCCACTCTTGAGCTATCTTGCCCCTTGTCACACTTTCCAACGAACCTGAAAGTTGTCATTATGATCACCGTGTTACAGATGACGTTGTAGCAACCCCAAAGTCCATCGTCCGGTATGAAGTGACTATGATACTCTCATGGTCTAAGGAACTAAAGCATACATTAACTCTCCATGTTATATCAATAAACTTGTGACGATTACATCTCAAAGTATAACAAACAAGTTGGGTCAATTCAATATGATCGTTCTTCTAACATCATACTATCAATGTTGTTTGGCATCCTTGTTACACTTAACCAAATACCCATGATCAGGAAAACAAAATCATCACACAACACTTGAGCTGTCCTAGAGGCAAGACTAGGAATCAGGTTTTACCGTTTATCATTCTACACGTGAATATGAACTTTCCTCTAAATCACATATTCAAGAATCATAGCAGTTATAGCATAGAATATGAAATCTTAATTATAAATATGGAAATAAATAATACAAATATTATTGCCGCTAGGCCATATTTCCAACATAGGCCTTATCCAAGATCATAAAAAGATTCCCAAACACCAGGGGGCCATGACTCGGGCGCCAACATGGAGCTTATTGGCATTTTAATTGTCATTTATTCAAACAAAGCCAAGAAATCATGAAACTTGGCATGATGTCATGATATGACCCCTAGAGGTTGTGGTAAAAATTTGGCATTTTTTCGGGCCCGCTTGCTATATTTAAGCATATTAGAATCAAATAAAAAAGAATTAAAGCAATAATGAAAAGCAATTAAAGAAATATCAAAAATAATAATAGAAATATCACAAAATAATTATTGAATTAAAGAAATAAAGAAAAATAGTTACAGAAGTAAAGAAAAATAGTTAAAGATACAAAGGAAAAGAAAAAAATAAAGAAAAATAATTTAAACTTCCTCCCTTCTCCACTCACCGACACCGTGGTCGTCCCCCTCCTCCCTCCCTTCTCCATCGCCGCCATTGCCACTGTGTCGCCGTCCCTCCTCCCGAAGTGCGTTGGTGCCCCACCGCCACCGCGCCCAGGCCACCTACTCCCTCAACTCCCCCGACCGAGCCGCCGCCGCCATCGCCGGCCTCCCCAAGCCTCTGGTTGAAGCCTCCCCTCAACTGTCGGGCTCCCTCCACCGCCGGGCTCCCCCCACTGCCAAGCTCCTCCACCGTCGGGCTGCCTCCATCATTGGGCTCCCTCCACCGCTCGGCTCCCTCCTCCTCGACTCACACCCTTACTCCGGTAGTTCGTCATCGTCGGTAAGATGGCATTTTTTAATTTTTTTTGCTATATGTCGGTGATGAATGCTTGTATGTGCTTGTATGCAAGATGACATACTTTGAATCTAGAACCCTAAATTTTTTGGATACTAGTATGCATTTTTCTGGCATCGAGTATGGAGTTAATTTTGAGCTCTCCGACAGAAAATCCGATAAGATCCAAATGAAATCTCAATTTTTTTAAAGGGGCAAAAACTAGGGTGTTACAAACCTACCCCCCTTAGAATGAATCTCGTCTCAAGATTCGGGTTGCTCAGGGAACAAATACGGATATGCCGACTTGAAAAAATCCTCTCTTTCCCAAGTGGGCTCCTCTTCTGTGTGGTGCTCCCACTGAACCTTATAAAACTTTCTACTTTGCTCAGAGTTGTTCTTTCCGCCTCATCCAAGATTCTAGCAGGTCTCTCCTCATAAGTCAGATTTTGGGTCAATTCTAGATCCCTCATGTCTGACTGCCTTGCTGGCGGAGCAATGCATTTCCTCAACTGTGATATATGAAATACATCATGCACTTCAAATAACTCTGGTGGTAAATCAAACTAATACACTACTCTCTCCCTCCGGGCTATCACTGGGAAGGGTCCAATAAATTGAGGAGCAAGCTTTCCTCGGACTTGGAACCTTTTCAAACCTTTGAGTGAGGTGACTCGAAGGTAAGCATAATCTCTTGGTTCAAAATTTACTGCACGATGTTTACCATCGTAGTAGCTCTTTTGGCGGGATTGTGCTCATCGTAGTCGGTCCTGAATCACCTTGACTTGCCTTTCGGCTTTGAGCATCAAATCCGGGCCAAAAATATGACTATGTCCCATCTGGGACCAGTTGTGGGGAGTGCGACACTTACATCCATACAATGCCTCAAACGGTGACATCCTGAGACTAGATTGATAACTGTTGTTATACGAAAACTCTGCAGACGGCAAGCTGTCTTCCCATTTGGTAGCATATGTCAATTATCAAGACCCGAGCATATCTTCTAGTATTTGGTTTACGCTTTCTGTCCGTCCATATGTCTGTGGATGATACGTGGTACTATGCCTTAGTTCAGTTCCCAAGGCTTCATGAAGACGGAGCCAAAATGCTGAGGTGAATAGTGAAACTCGGTCTGAGGTGATGAACTTTGGTATACCGTGAGACAGATGATTCTGGACATGTATAGCTCAGCAAGCTGCTCCACTTGAAAGGTAGTCTTGACTGGGATAAAGTGAGCCACCTTCGTGAGTCTATCCACGATGACCCATATGGAGTCGTGGCCTCGAGCTGATTTGGGAAGCCCGACGATGTAGTCCCTGCAGATATCATCCCAATTCCATAATGGGACTTGTAACGGTCGAAGCAGCCGGTGGGTTTCTGATGTTCCACCTTGATTTTGTTGCATGTATCGCAGCAAGCAATGTAATATGCAATGTCCCTTCTAATACCTTGTCACCAAAATATTTCTTTCAAGTCATAGTACATCTAGGTACCTCCAGGGTGAATAGATTATGGGGACTCATGTGCTTCTCCAAGTATTTGTTGCTTTAACTCGGTCTGATTGGGTACACAAAACCTGGTGCCAAACCGAAGTGTACCTTGGTCATCAACGGAAAAGTTTTTAGCTTTCCCTTTTTGGACCTTTTGCTTGACCCCTTCAATGCTAGGATGATTCACTTGAGTTTTCTTAATCTCTTCCTCAAGGGTGGGTGTTATCTCCAGGGTATTCAGCTTTATCGGGCCAACGAATATCAAGTTGAGCTTGGCAAACACCTATTGAAGAATGGAGTTTGTGATCGTGATCAAAGCATTCACCACACCTGGCTTCCTGCTAAGTGCGTCGGTGACCACATTAGCCTTCCCTGGATGATAACAAACCCCAAGGTTAGAGTCCTTGATTAACTCTAACCATCTTCTCTGCCTGAAGTTGAGGTTGGTTTGGGTGAAAATATACTTGAGACTTTTGTGATCTGTATATATTTCACACCTTCGTCCAACAAGATAGTGCCTCCAAATTTGTTGACGACATGCAAGATTGCTTATTTAACTCTACCAATTCTGTTAATGCATACAATAATATTTCTTATATATCAGTGTCGTTCTGGGGACTAGATCAATGGCAAATTCTAGCTCTTGATTTGGTGGCATTCTCGGTAGCTCTTCCAGAAACACGTCCGAAATTTACTCACGAGCGGAACTAAATTCATATTTGTGACAGTGGCTTTGCATGCCATACCTTTGTTTGGTGATGTTTCACTGGCAATAAATGTGGCTGGTTTGCCTGCTGGGTTAACCAATGTCATTGTCCAGGTTGCACAGTTTATGCAGACTTGATGCTGGGTCAAACCAGTCCATGCCCATAATAGCATCCAATCCAGGTGATTCCAACAAAATGAGGTTGGCTTGAAACTCCACATTATTTATCAGGATTTTCAAGCCTTTGCATACCACATTTGTCCTCAGAGCTAATCCAGGGGATTGTACCACCAAGATTTTGTCCAAAACAGAGAGGGGAAAATTGTTTTTGGCAGCAAAACTCCGCGATATGAAAGAGTGGGAAGCTCCGAAATCAACTAAAATTACGACGGGTATGTTGTTGATAGAAAACATACTGAGAACTATGTCTGGTGCCTCGCATGCATCTTCTGTTGATATATGATTCACTCTGCCATGGTGAACGGCACGGTTGACGCAATGGCTATTGACTTGTGGCTTTGGGTCGAACTGAGACTTTTTGTCCCTGGTGGGACACTGTGCAGAGTAGTGTCCGGCTTGTCCACAACTAAAGCAAGTGTTATTACGCTTGCAATATTCCAATAGTGGGCATTTTCCAAACGACTTAGTATAATTTTGTGACTTGTGGACGTTGTTCCAGGCTGGCTTGTTTTCAGTTGAAGCTGGCTGTCAAGTACGTTGTTTTTGTGAGTGATGTTCACGATAGTCCCTCTTGGGTTCCTACTTGCATTTAAGGTCTTCATACCCGGTTTTGTTTTCATGCTCCACAATAAGCGTCTTGTTTATTAGTGTCTGGAAGACATGAAAATCCAGTGTATTGAGCTGACAACGGAGGGTATGATTGAGCCCTCCCAGAAAATGGTATATCTTCTTTTCTTCCGAGGACATGTCCTGGATGGCGTATCGCACAAGATTGTTGAACTTGTTAAGATACTCATTTACAGTCATGCCACCTTGGGTGAGAGCGAGGATCTCTCTCTCTGCTTGAGTTACATCACCCAAGTGGGAATATGGTACTTGCGGAATTTTTCCTTGAAACTTTCCAAGAAATAGTTTCTCCAACTGGTCATATGGCTTTCACATTGTCCCACCATATGGCTGCAGGACCTTCTAGGTAATGGGTGGCGAAGGGTACCTTTCTCACAATGAGATGTCTCCAGTTTCTTTTCCATTGTGCGCAGCCAGTCGTCTGCTTCCATCGGATCTACCGCTTGACAGAAATTGTGTGGCTTAGTTCTCTGGAAGTCTGACAGTTTAGAATGTGACCCATAATTATTGTTTTGACTAAACATTGTCTGCATATTTTTCAGAAATGCCTGGAAGTCTTGTTTCCTTCTTTCATCCCACATCATCATAAGTTGTGTTGTCGTTCATTCTTGCGGTGGTGGAGGAGGTGGTGGATGGTCTGGCGACTGTCCTGCCTGCCTAGTGGATCAGTGAACTGGGGTACTATTGCCGCCGCTAGTACTGCCTTGGTGCCTCATCCTATATCCGTTCCCAAAATAAAGTGCTGAGTTGATGAGCAACATCCATAAGGAAAAATAGCATAACACCGAAGATCCAAATAAGAGGCGAATGAAACAGCATAATTATACATGGAGATACAACATCATACAAGATACATCATGCTGATACAAAGACAACATCTCAGCTAGTACTAGTCAAATGACAGTGGACATCCTGCAAGACCACTACAACTGATGCAAATGCAACCCATGTTGTAACTCTAGTACTAAGATCTAGCCAAGCTGGTGTGGTGATGACTGAGTGCACGAAACAGGGTACTCCTTAGGCTTAGAATCAGACTCAAAACTATCTACCACAACAAGACCAGCCTCAGAAATGAGATCAGTGCTAGAGGCGAAAGTGCCACGACGACGCTAACAAGAAGGCTCTCCCTCAGGAGCTGGATGGGAATGTGGAGTAGGAGCTGGAATAGCTAACACTGTCACTCTATCCCTAGGGACAAACAAAGCTGGTGGCTCTCCGTTGCGAACAGCCAAAGTGCCTCACTGCCCAAGTGGAAGTGAGCTAGCGGGGACTCCAAGCAGTGGCTCGGCCGCGGCTGCAGGTGGAGGTGGGGAAACTGGTGGAGTGTAGAGTACTCCTAACTCTACTGCGGTAAGAGCATCCCTGGCATAGGATACCTCCTCAGCCAGATGATGAGGATATACTCAGTTGTCATGTAGTGACACAAGTGGGTAGTAGCTAAGTCACCCGCCACATCAGTCGGTGCAAAAAGGACTCACCCTGTCATAGGGGACAGCGTGGGGTAGTAGTGAAAACCTAGGTGCAAGTGCATCGCATGCTCGTGATAGCAAAGATAAGTGATGGCCTCTAGTTACGCAAACTGGATAGCCAGATCAGGTGTGGAGGTAAGTCCGCCTCGAGAAGAGCATGAGTGACTACAGGTGTTAGAACTGGCGAACAAGAAGACCTCGGCGTAATACTCATACACCGACTCAGAAAGCTGCTCGTAGTCTACTGCGGTCTTGGGATCTACCGATAAGAAGCAAATGCGGGAAACAAGTAAATAACAGGCATTCTAAATGAACACAAAATGCATGGCATGGCAAAATGTGATGATGATCTATCCTAATGCATTTCTACACAACTTAATTGAAGTAGAAATATACCCAAGAATATATTCCTAACTCCAAATATTATTTGTTTAATGGCTTATTAGCATTTTATTAATAAACAGAATGATAATGATTTTTTGACTTGCATGAAAATGGTATATTTGGATAGAGCATATTTTTCTGATGATTTTTCATATATAATTTATATTTTTTTGAGTTAGTATGAATTAGTTATGAATTTCCAAAGTTTAATGCATTTTCTAGATTTTCTAGAATTATTATTAATTCGAATTAAAATAGGGAATTGCTACGGGTACATAGAGTGTACCCAGCTAGTCTGGCTGACTGGTGGGCCACCGGTTGCTGAGTCAGCAGCCCAGTCAGCAGTCAACAGTGGATTGTTGACTGGTACACTGACGGGTGGGTCCCATCTGTCATAGACTCAAGTTTTAACTGGTTATCTAATTAACTAATTAGGCTAATTAGGTTGTGGGTCCCACTATCAGTTACATATATTAAACGAAGGGTAATTTGCGGTGGGGCCCAACTGTCAGCGGCTGTCAACGTTTTAAGCCGGTGATTAAATACTAATCTAACCTCCTGACGGCCCGAGCCCACTTGGCAGTGACCGAGCCGGGGTTTGAACTGGTGGCGCGCCGGCGGTGACCAAACCGACGGCGGCGACGTTCGGGAGTTCACCGGAAACACGCCATAGGCCACAGATCGAGGCGTGGCTAGGCTTGTTCGAACATGCGCAGTAAGGCGCGTGGAATGGTGGCTCCTGCTGGCGTGGGAATGGCCTGAAACGGCACCGGCGACGAGCTTTAGCGGCGGCCGAATGAGGATCTCGTTGGGATCGACGGCACAGCTCGAATTCGAGCTAGCTAACGGTTCAGGCCGCATCAGGGTGATGCCCTGAGCACGATAACGGGCTCAGTCGGCTTTGGGACGGACGACAGCAACAGCAGCGAGCACAGCAGCGGCGGCGAGCTCCGGTATCTATGGCGGAGCTAGCTAAGACCTCGGATTCGAGGTGCAGAGAGAGGGGAAACGAGCGGAGTTCACCGAGGGAGCACATGCTGGCTCATCGGAGGTTTAGGAGCACAGAACGACGGTGGATTTGTCGGCAAAGCGACGGTGGCCGACAGGGAGGAAGCAGTCGATCCGGTCATTGCGGTGGCGCCCAGTGTAGGGGAACGCGACAGAAAACAAAAAAATTCTATACAGCGAGCACGCCCAGGATCACTATGGAGACTGCATACAGGGTTTGATCTGATCCGTAACGACTCGTAGCGCAGCGGAAGAAGAGTCGGTGTAGATCGTCGGTGCAAATCCCCGCAGCTAGGATTTACAACCTCCCAACCGCGAGGATGTACTCCCTCGCCGGACAGCCCTTCGAGAGGCGGTCGGACAGTCCCTCGGATGATGTCACGGACAGCCCTTCGTGAGGTCCCTCGAAACTCGAACGGTAACCCGGACAGCCCTTCGGGAGGACACTCGAAACTCTAACGGGAACTCGGACAGCCCTTCAGGAGGATACTCGAATAGCCCCTCGGGCAAAAGATCGAAACTACGACCTCTCTACGGGGTTGCACACATACGGTGTCAGCTATCCGGCAGGGCTTCGCCGTCCAGAACTAGTTCCTGCCGGAACCCAGACAGCCTTTCGTCTCTACGAAACTATTTCGTGGGAGGGAGAGAGAGAGAGCGAGACGAGCATGGCATGTGTATAGAGCAAGGATGAGGTTTGGAGAGCACCCCTCCACCTCTATTTATAGGAAAGCCAAGGGGTAAAGTTGGCATTCAAAAATACCAAAAGTACCCCCACTTTATGTCTTTACATAAAAGAATAAAGCAAAAAGGGATGGCATGTGGAGCTCCAAGGAGCTCCACCTCCTTTGGCCGGCCACCCCTTGGGGGCCCCCATGAGGGGCTTCCTTGGCCCCCAAGCCCTTCTAGAAGCCTTTTGGGAAATATCCCAAAAGGTGGCTTTCCATAAAAATATCCATAAACTGATTTTTCACTATTCACGAAACCAATTTTCCGTGACCGTTAAATCCAAAAATATTTCTGTGGGTCTTAGAATAATTCCAGTACCCACACAAATGATTTTGGAGGAATTCCGAAACAATTTCAGATTAGTAATTTTCATCTGCGAAAAGCAACCAAATCGGTTCCGGCAGCTCCGGAATATTTCCGGTTTTTATCCCGGAAAATTCCTAGAAGTTTCCAGAACACTTCTGGCATCATCCAAGAATTTCCAGGTGTGTGCCGAAACCAATTTGACTTAATGGTATCCCCTGAAACAACTTTTCAGTTTTACCGGAAGTATTCCGGTGTCCTCTCCGGAACGTTTCTGTTGCGTCCGAAACTTTTCCGGTGATTTTCTCTCAGACTCTCTGTCTAGTATTCAGCAGATAGATGACCCTTAAGCGTGTGACCCTATAGGTTCGGTGAAGTATAGACATGACCCGGAACACTTTCCGATCAATGATCAACATCGGAGCCGTGGACACCCATATTGACCCCTATACCCACACGAATAAATATTCAAGTGAACCTCCAGTTTCCGTGTGCTATTCCTGTTGCTTCGCGATATGTTACAAACACCCGAGGTGAGATTTATTGCATCCCCGTGGATCAACAACTTGTCCACCATGCAAGTTACCTCGTTACCGGTTTTGTTCTCTTTTCTCGTTTCCATGTTCCGGCATCCCAGTGATCAAATCACAATGTGTCTGGCCATACGATGATGGATACCGTAACACCGAGAGGGGCCGAGAATATCTCTCCATCGTCGGAGGAGCAAATCCCAATCTTGCGCTATCTCGTTTCTCGTCATACTTTTCCGTGAACCCGTAAGCCGCCGTAATAGCCACCCAGTTACGGATGACGTTTAACAAACTCCAAAGTTCACGAAGCAAGTACGAAGGAACTCGATACTCTCATGGTCTAAGGAATTATGCAAACATTAATTATCTCTGTGTTATTAACCATTAACTTGTGACGAATGTATCTCATAGCATAACATCAATTCGGGTCGATTCAACACAAGTGTTCTACTAACATTGTGCCCTCAAAATTGTCAGCATAGACATGCTCATGATCAGGAAAATAGGATCATCATGCAATACTTGAGCCAGTGTTAGAGGCATGACCAGGAATACATTTTGCCGTTTATTATACCACACGTGCACATGAGTTTCCCTCCGAGCCTCGTGGATATTGCAGACTCGAGAATCATTGCAGTTATAGCATGGAACATAAACATTCATTACAAACTCGGAGATACAAAATAACTGTTATTACTGCCTCTAGGGCATATCTCCTACAGACTCCCACTTACACTAGAGTCATAATCCAGTTACATGGCTTCCCTAACACCAATGGCTATCCGGTGCTGCTCATGCTTTGCTCGTGGTAGAGGCTTTGTCATCGGGTCTGACACGTTCAGATCCGTATGAACTTTGCGTACTTTCACTAAACCCGCTTCGACATCATGTCGAATGAGTTTATATTTGTGTTCAATATGTCTTGTCTTATGGTGTGAACTTGGCTCCCTTGCCTGAGCCACGGCGCCACTATTATCACAATAGATCTCCACCGGGTCCAAAGCACTTGGAACCACACCAAGGTCTTAAAGAAATTGTTTGATCCATACCGCCTCCTTGGAGGCTTCTGAAGCAGCAACATATTCCGCCTCCGTCGTAGAATCCGCCACAGTCTTTTGTTTGGAACTTTTCCAATCAACTGCGCCGCCGTTCAATATGAAAACATAGCCTGATTGAGATTTGAAGTCATCTGGGTCAGTCATGAAGCCTGCATCAGTGTAACCACTTACAATGAGCTCTTCATCACCTCCGTACACAAGGAGTAAATCCTTGGTCCTTCTGAGGTACTTAAGAATACCCTTGACTGCGGCCCAGTGTTCCAATCATGGATCACTTTGGTACTGGCTGCTAACACTTAGCGCATAGGAAACGTCCGGTCTTGTACACAGCATGGCATACATAATAGAACCAACTGCCGAGGCATATGGAACATCATTCATATGTACTCGCTCATCGAGAGTCCGAGGACACTGATTCTTGCAAAGCACTGTGCCAGGTGACATGGGGAGTAGGCCTTTCTTGGAGTTCTCAATGTTGAACCTTTTCAACACCTTGTCAATGTACGTGCTTTGGCTAAGCGCTATCAGGCGTTTTGATCTATCTCTATAGATCCTAATGCCCAATACATATGCCGCTTCGCCTAAGTCTTTCATTGAAAAACTTTTCTTCAATGAGTCTTTTATTTCGCTAAGAAAATTCACGTCATTTCCAATCAACAATATGTCATCCACATACAAGATTAGAAATGCTTTTGCGCTCCCACTAAACTTCTTGTAAACACAAGATTCTTCGTCATTCCTGATGAAGCCAAACTGTTTGACCACTTCATCAAAACGAATGTTCCAGCTCCTTGACGCTTGCTTCAGACCATAAATGGCTTTCTGAAGTTTGCATACCTTTCCAGCATCCTTATGAACGACAAAACCTTCTGGCTGTATCATGTATACATCCTCTTTGAGGTTTCCATTTAGGAAAGCCGTTTTGACGTCCATCTGCCATATTTCATAATCGAAATAAGCAGCAATTGCTAGTAATATTCGAACAGACCTAAGCATAGCTACGGGCGAGAAAGTCTCGTCGTAGTTCACTCCTGGAACTTCCGTGAACCCTTTCGCGACAAGTCTAGCTTTGTGGATATTAATGTTACCATCCGCGTCCGTCTTTCTTTTGAAAATCCATTTACAACCAATGGGCTTTACGCCTTCTGGAAGTTCTTCCAAGTTCCAAACTTGGTTTTCGTACATGGATTCCATCTCGGATTTCATGGCCTTGTGCCATTCCCTTGAGCTGGGCCCCGCCATCGCTTCCTTGTAGTGCGCAGGTTCATCGTCTTCAAGAATGAAGATTTCGTTATGAAACCACTCAGGTGGCTGGATAGCCCTACCTGATCTGCGCGGTTCAGTTACAACATTGTCTGAAGTTTCCGCATCACATGCGACAACTTCCGGCTCGGTTGTAGGGATAATTAGCGGAATTTCTTCCGGTTCCTTAGCCATATCAACGGTTGCCAAAGATTCACTAATCTCATCAAGTTATACTGTCCTCCCACTTACTTCTTCCGGTTCCTTAGCCATATCAACGGTTGCCAAACACTTTGTGCTCGGAGTGTAGGTAGAAGGAATACCCAACTATTTCTTTTGGATAACCTACAAAGTTACATTTGTCTGATCTGGGATCGAGTTTGGTTGGTTGTAAATGTTTTACATGTACCTCACATCCCCAAATCTTAAGATGCGACAAACTGGGTTTCTTCCCATTCCACATCTCGGTGTCGTCTTAACAGACTTAGACGGTGCTCTGTTTAGTGTGTGAGCGGCAGTTTCTAGTGCGTGACCCCAAAAAGATATCGGCAGATCTGTAAGAGACATCATCGACCTTACCATGTCTAACAGGGTTCGGTTACGTCTTTCCGACACTCCGTTTCGCTGCGGAGTTCCGGAAGGCGTAAGCTGTGAAACGATTCCACGGTCACTCAGATGTTGGCCAAACTCATGACTAAGATATTTGCCTGCGCGATCAGACCGCAGAAACTTAATCTTTTTGTCACGATGATTTTCTACCTCATTCTGAAAGTCTTTGAACTTTTCAAAGGTTTCTGACTTATGCTTCATCAAGTAGATATATCCATACCTACTCAAATCATTCGTAAAAGTCACGAAGTAGAAATACCCACCCCGTGCGGCTGTGCTCATTGGACCACATACATCACTATGTATTATTTCCAATAATTCACCCGCCCGTTCAGGATGACCCGTGAACGGCGTCTTGGTCATTTTCCCCATCAGACAAGCTTCACATGTGTCAAATGATTCAAAATCAAAGGACGGTAAAACTCCATCTGACTGGAGTCTTTGCATGCGTTTCTTTCCGATGTGGCCAAGCCGACAGTGCCACAAGTAAGTGGAGGTGGTATCAGCCTTCTTAAGGCATTTAGCATTCACGTTAAAGACATCATTTCCACATTCAAGATTTAGTATGAAAAGGCCCCCAACAATGGGTGCAAATCCATAAAACATATCCTTACAATAAAGTGAACAACCATTGTTCTCAGACTTGTACGAACACCCATCGTGTACTAAACATGATCCGGAGATAATGTTTCTACACAATAGTGGAACAAAATAACAGTTATTTAGTTCTAAGATAAATCTTGAAGGGAGACGCAGAGGCATAATGCCGACGGCTTGAGCAGCGATCCCAGCGTCGTTCCTGACGCGCATCACGACTTCATTCTTTGCTAGCTTGCGCACCTTCTGAAGTCCCTGTATCGAGTTGCAAATGTGAGCAACCGATCCGGTATCAAATACCCAAGACTTAGAATTTTCGCTAGCAAGCAAAACGTCAATGACATTAACTTGTATAACAATTATACCTTTTCCGGTTTTCCCGGACTTCTTATCTTCCAGATACTTCTTGCAGTTTCTCTTCCAGTGTCCTATGCCCTTGCAGTAGAAGCACTCAGTTTCATTCTTGGCTTCGCCCTTAGAGTTGCTTTGGGAGCCGGTCTTACCGGCGCCCTTGCCCTTCTTTGGCTTGCCTTTCTTGTTGAAACTGGCGGTTTTATTCACAAGCAACACTTGCTTGCGATTTTTCCGCAGTCCTCCTTCCGTAGTTTTCAGCATGGCGAGCACCTCTTCCGGTGTCTTCTCCATCCCACTCGTGTTGTAGTTCATGACAAAACCGTCGTAAGACGGGGGGAGTGAAGAAAGCATCATGTCCATCATATGGCCAGGCGGAATTGGAAATTCTAGGGTTTTAAGCCTTTCAGCATAGCCAATCATTTTGACTACGTGTTCGCCAACTGAACTGCCCTCAGCCATCTTGCAATCCATCACGGCCTTCATGATATCAAATCGTTCAGACCGTGCAGTTTCCTTGTACAGAGCATCCAATTCCCGGATCATATCACGCGGTTTATGAAATTCAAAATGTTTTTGAAGCCCTGCACTCATGCAAGCTAGCATGAGGCACTGTACTAAGTTATGATCATCATCCTTAGTGGCCCAGACATTTTGTTCATCTTTCGGGGCATCGGCCGCCGGTTTAGCTGGAAGAGCATTTTCAAGCACATACATTTTCTTAGCGCTCCTGAGGACAATCCTCAGGTTACGGACCCAGACCGCATAGTTGTTTCCAGTCACAGCTAACTTCTTTTTCTCTAACATCGGGCCTAAGTTGAATGCGGTGTTGCGAGCCATTTGATCTACAACGGTAAACACAAGTTTCACTTAGACTTTGTTCATAATTAATTTGCACTAGTGAATAAGCAGTTTTATTCTAAAGTGCGCTCCCACTCAAATCAATATCTCTCAAAATTGATTATGTGTGATTCAAGATCCGAATATCAATTCAACGTCATAGAATCATCATCTCATGACGAGGATTTCAATTGGTAGGCTAACTTGGCGATCACATCTCTATGTGACTCTTGTTCATCTTTCGATGTGTGTGTTCCGAGCTCAGGACGATCCTGCCATGAACGTCAAGACAACCAAGTGATCTTGCTGCAAGGTCTGACCTCACCCGCCTTACATTTCTCCAATCGTTCGTACCCATGCATCCATGGCGCACCCCTAAAGGATATATGCTGTGACGGTGCTACACTTGGGAGAACACTAACTACTTGATATTTTTAAGTGAGAGATCACCCTAATAAAAAGCGACTACCACGCAATCAAGAAGGGTGCATCATAAGGGATAAACATCTCAGGCAATTCATAATAGCATGACATGGTATAGCCCTTTCTGACGGAGAAGTCAAGTATTTCTTCGTCTTCGGCATTTGCGTCGGTGTTCACCTTCACGAAGATTGCCACCACCTTGTCGATGCACCAGATAATATTGCTATCTCTATAGCTAATAAAATAAGTGCATTACTTAAGGTTGACACGCAGGTCATTAAAGTGACAATCATATGGCTCCTGCCATCATGCCGAATCATGGCACGCAGGTCATGTTAATAAATTTACATCTTATAGTCATCTCATACATAATCGAATTAATATGAGCATTGCTATACCACATCACATGCACATCCTGCAAAAACAAGTTAGACGCCTCTAATTGGTTTATGCAAAATTTTATTTTACGTGGCTTCTAAGGTTTTGACTTAGACCGTAGCTACCAAAGTTTTATCATCAAGTATGATTATTCAAGTCGCTAGATTAACATCGCGGGGTGTATGAAATACGAGATAATAAAATCTCGAGCCCCATACTAAACTTCGTCATACGCATGACCCCCGTGCAGATCATATCTGCATTGCCCTTTCGTCTGCGAATTTCATCTTTCTTTTGACTATGGCGGAACCCAAAGAACTGATAGCACTTCGTTGATCAATCAGGATCGTGGATTGCCAGAACTTTGTCAAATTCCACCATGCTATCTCGAGATCAGAAATACGCAAATTCTAGGGAAGCAACAAGAACATCGGGTAACAGACTTCATCTGCTACCCGCATAAATAATTTTCAGCAATAGATCTCATCTACTCCAAAATTATATTATGCAATACCCATACATCTCCATGTATTCTAAATCGTAATCTGCATCTACGCATAGCACGGCTCTTGATGCCACTTTAGGGGAACGCGACAGAAAACAAAAAAATTCGGTACAGCGAGCACGCCCAGGATCACTATGGAGACTGCATACAGGGTTTGATCTGATCTGTACCGACTCGTAGCGCAGCGGAAGAAGAGTCGGTGTAGATCGTCGGTGCAGATCCCCGCAGCTAGGATTTACAACCTCCCAACCGCGAGGATGTACTCCCTCGCCGGACAGCCCTTCGGGAGGTGGTCGGACAGTCCCTCGGACGATGTCACGGACAGCCCTTCGGGAGGTCCCTCGAAACTCGAATGGTAACCCAGACAGCCCTTCGGGAGGACACTTGAAACTCGAACGGGAACTCGGACAGCCCTTCGAGAGGACACTCGAACAGCCCCTCGGGTAAAAGATCGAAACTACGACCTCTCTACGGGGTTGCACACATACGGTGTCAGCTGTCTGGCAGGGCTTCGCCGTCCAGAACTAGTTCCTGTCGGAACCCAGACAGCCTTTCGGCTCTACGAAACTATTTCGTGGGAGGGAGAGAGAGAGCCAGACGAGCATGGCATGTGTATGAGAGAAAGGATGAGGTTTGGAGAGCACCCCTCCACCTCTATTTATAGGAAAGCCAAGGGGTAAAGTTGGCATTCAAAAATACCAAAAGTACCCCCACTTTATGTCTTTACATAAAAGAATAAAGCAAAAAGGGATGGCATGTGGAGCTCCAAGGAGCTCCACCTCCTTTGGCCGGCCACCCCTTGGGGGCCCCCATGAGGGGCTTCCTTGGCCCCCAAGCCCTTCTAGAAGCCTTTTGGGAAATATCCCAAAAGGTGGCTTTCCATAAAAATAACCATAAAGTGATTTTCACTATTCACGGAACCAAATTTCCGTGACCGTTAAATCCGAAAATATTTCTGTGGGTCTTAGAATAATTCCAGTACCCACACAAATGATTTTGGACACGTTCCGAAACAATTTCGGATTAGTGATTTTCATCTGCGAAAAGCAACCAAATCGGTTCCGGCAGCTCCGGAACATTTCCGGTTTTTATCCCGGAAAATTCCCAGAAGTTTCCAGAACACTTCTGGCATCCTCCAAGAATTTCCAGGCGTGTGCCGAAACCAATTTGACTTAATGGTATCCCCTGAAACAACTTTTCAGTTTTACCGGAACTATTCCGGTGTCCTCTCCGGAACGTTTCCGTTGCGTTCGAAACTTTTCCGGTGATTTTCTCTCAGACTCCCTGTCTAGTATTCAGCAGATAGATGACCCTTAAGCGTGTGACCCTATAGGTTCGGTGAAGTATAGACATGACCCGGAACACTTTCCGATCAATGATCAACATCGGAGCCGTGGACACCCATATTGACCCCTATACCCACACGAATGAATATTCGAGTAAACCTCCAGTTGCCGTGTGCTATTCCTGTTGCTTCGCGATATGTTACAAACACCCGAGGTGAGATTTATTGCATCCCCGTGGATCAACAACTTGTCCACCATGCAAGTTACCTCGTTACCGGTTTTGTTCTCTTTTCTCGTTTCCGTGTTCCGGCATCCCAGTGATCAAATCACAATGTGTCTGGCCAGACGATGATGGATACCATAACACCGAGAGGGCCCGAGAATATCTCTCCATCGTCGGAGGAGCAAATCCCAATCTTGAGCTATCTCGTTTCTTGTCATACTTTTCCGTGAACCCGTAAGCCTCCGTAATAGCCACCCAGTTACGGATGACGTTTAACAAACCCCAAAGTTCACGAAGCAAGTACGAAGGAACTCGATACTCTCATGGTCTAAGGAATTATGCAAACATTAACTATCTCTGTGTTATTAACCATTAACTTGTGACGAATGTATCTCATAGCATAACATCAATTCGGGTCGATTCAACACAAGTATTCTACTAACATTGTGCCCTCAAAATTGCCGGCATAGACATGCCCATGATCAGGAAAACAGGATCATCATGCAATACTTGAGCCAGTCTTAGAGGCATGACCAGGAATACATTTTACCATTTATTATACCACACGTGCACATGAGTTTCCCTCCGAGTCTCGTGGATATTGCAGACTCGAGAATCATTGCAGTTATAGCATGGAACATAAACATTCATTACAAACTCGGAGATACAAAATAACTGTTATTACTGCCTCTAGGGCATATCTCCTACACCCGGCTCGCGTCCTTCCTCGCAGTCGACGTAGTCGTCAGCGGTGCGTTTCCCAGACAAGGTTCTAGACGGGGAGCTCGGTGGCCATGGCGAAGACGACAGGCATGGCGACGGTGGCTTTGGTGAGTGCGGGATCGAGCGAGAGAGTGCGTGAGGGGGGAACGATGGCTAGGGTCTGATCCAGGGGACGACGGTGAGGCTAAGTAGCCCTCCACGGCGCTTGTAGCACTGCCGTGTCGATGATCCAGCGAGGCGAGGTAGGAGACGACAGTGCTCTGGGCTGGGCCGGTTCCTGTGCACTTGCGGCCCAGTGACACAGTAGCTCTTTTTATCCTTTTCTTTTCTGTTTATGTTTATAGTTTCTGTTTTGTTTTTAATTTAGCTAGCAAATGATTTTTGTTGAACATGAACTTTTTGTATAAATTACTACTAACATTCCAAGGCCACACACAAAGTTTCATAATAGTTGGAAATGCACAAATTTATATTTGAATTAAATGGTCCTATTTATTAGTGCTGATCATGCTTATTATTGATAGGGCTCAACTTAGTAGTCCAAGGTTTAATTCACTTTGACAATTGTTAGGGGATTTAGTGGAATGATGTGAACATTTTTAATTCACAATTTGAAGAAACATTTTGTTTTTGCATTTTGAATTTTGAATTTGAAGTTGGTTTGAAACATAAGGGCAATTAGCATAGCTAAGCGTGATGACTTGGCATTTAATTAGGAAAGCAACAGTAGCTTAATTACAGGGGATATTACAATCTAGATGGCTCGCCTTCTCGGCGAGATGCTCAATCAAGACACCGCTCCTGCGCTCATCTTCGTCGACAACAAATCAGCGATTTCTCTCTGCAAGAAACCAGTGCTGCACGACCGCAGCAAGCATATCGATCTCCGCTATCACTTCATACGTGACTGCGTCGAGAAGGGCATGGTGGACGTGGAGTTCATCAGGACTGGTGAGCAGAAGGCCGACATCCTAACAAAGGCTCTTGGCCGCGTCCGGTTCCAGAAACCGCGGGACAAGATCGGGATAGTCGATGTCCAACCCCGGCGACAGGGTTGAGGGGGAGAATGTTGGGTTCAACCCCGTCTCCCGGCAACGGCGCACATGGGGTGGCCCATTCGCCACGCCGCTGTCAATGTCATGACGCAGCGTGAGCAAACTAGTAGTAATGGCAATCCCTGTTGCACCAGGGAGTTGTCACTTCAAGGGAATAGGTAGGTAGTATTCTATTGCCCTGTACTGCTGTATAAATATCAATGAAATGCTCTTAGAGAGAGAGAGAGAGCCAGAAATATCCCAGCGTAAAGATCTTCCTCCTCCTCTGCCCTGCCCCGCTTCCCTTCCCGAGAACGAGTCCCAGCAACACTCCCGGAACGAGCAGAGCTCGCTCCGGTCACCGGCCGATCCACGGTTTGGGCCAAAAAGATCTTGGTGGACATCGGGCGCCTCGCCGACGCCATCGTCGCCCTAGACTGATTCCGTGAGGTCCTGCCGTTCCAGAGAGAGGACAGAGAGAGTCAGTCTCAGCCCGTCATCCCATTCGCCCACCAGTCTCCGCGCCGCCCGTAGCCGCCGCCGCGACGCTGCTAAAGAATAGAGAGAGGTCGAGAGAAACGGGCGAGATGGAGAGCCGGGAGGGGGAGTTCGTGAGACGGGGAAGAAATAAATGTGATTACGGTGATTGATTCCTAAATTATGGTAATTGAATCAACCCTTATCTATCAGCGTACGGGGGAAGGGGCGGAGATAGGGTGTTGTGGGACGTGCATGGGTGTCAGACCAAGTCGGACGAATGTCTCGGCCGGCAGGAAAAGAAACAGTACTTATTTTTTAATAAAGTATATAAAGTAGAGATAGTAGACTAGTCAGGAGAGTTTCAGCTCTAGGCTTGGATCGATAAGCATGCAAAAAAGGGTATACTTTTTTTCCCCCTTTTCGCCAAACAAAGTGCATCTTTGTTTTTTCTTTGACAGCACAAATACAGCTGGCCTGTTCCTAGCGCGTCCCCGCGGCCACAGATCTTTTCCCTCAATCAGCCCCACCTGTCAGCCAGCTCGGCTAGAGCGTAGAAATATCGGCGCCCGATATTTTGCGCGGCCACGTCAGGCCTTTTCTTCGCCTTCTCCTCTCCTATATATCTGCTGGCGCAGGCCAGACATTTTTCGATGAGAGTAGAAATCTCGGCCTCCTCTCTGTCTCCAGGAGGAGGACCGACGGACCAAATCCCACATCTTTCTCCATCGAGCTCCATCTTTTGTCCGAGAAAATCGCCAGAAGATATCCTTGGTTTTTGCATGATTTCTTCGTCGTCCTTTCCGGTGTCGTCCGCCGAGACTTCTCGCAGATCTTGTCGTCCAAGCGCTCGCTCTTTCCGAGCCCCCCTCGAGTTCGGGACGACCCTGCTTCTTGATCCGATCCGATGGGGGACGTGCCGACGATTCAACGATCCACGACTGACTCTTATTTTGATTCACTGGAAGGAGGAGGTGGCCTATATTGAGTTCCTAGTATCTACAGTAATAAATAAAATTGCTGATGAGTGTCCTTAATTTTGCATGGTCTTCTTTACTACAGTATCCTCTTGTAATTAGATCTTGCAAATCACCATATATAGCAGTTAATTCGACTCGCCAAGCAAAAGAACATATATAATAATCTTGGACATTTGCATCAGACCGGACTAACTCGCCAAGCAAAAGAACATATATATATAGTATAGACCTCAAGAAAGAATATATATATACATGATCTTGAACATTTGATTACTCTCTTTGTACCGTGGGACATCTGTCCAGTGATTTCATATTGCATGGAAATGGCCTGTAAAATGGAAACTAATCTTAAGTTGTTTTCCAGCAGGGCTATCAAGTTGGAGACTTGGTGTCAGCTGGATGGGCAAATGACAGCCACAACATGTACATACGCTGCATGGAGGCGTCCTTCATGCAGCAACTCCGTGGCCACGAGCACCACGCTCTCGATACGAATAGGAGCCATGTGGGTGGTGGCAATGGATTCAAGGCGCTCCAAGAGGGAGCTTCGGGCGAACTCGGGTCCGAGAGGAACGTCTCTCGCTCGCGTGATGTAAAAGGCGTAAGAGGCCTGCCTGAGGATCCATGGGTAAGGCGTTTCAAGCCACGCAATTCCGGTGTAAATCGTCGTGGTGGTGGGGTGGGTGCTTCGATCGATGATGGTGAATCGGGTACCGATACGGTTCAAGGGACGGCCTGGACGCATGGAAGAGAAGTGAGCAGTTGCGTGGGAGGAAATCTTGTTGGCAAAAGCTCAGGTTGTTACTTTGTGAATCCGTGTATGCCAAGTATCATTTCAGTACGTTATTCTACTTGCATCGAGGACCTCTACTCCATGTAAAAATCGGATATCTGATGCAAGCATTTTATTTCTTCTCTCCAGAAGTCTCTGGTCAGAACTTTTCTGATGACGAGGCTCATTCAACTGCTGGGCCAAGCAAATCATACAAGAAAAGGAGGCCTGCCCTTTCCATCTTGAAGCTCGCATGCAGCGACAAGCGCTGGTGAAAGCCTAGGTATGTGTTCTGAAGTCCCGAGGAAGCGACGGGAGACTAGGTGTGGAAAATCTTGGTGAACCAGTTGTGATAGGTAACTGGTGCAGCTGCCGGCAGGCTGATAGCTCTCGATCAAGGTGCCAAGACTCGACCACGAACATGGAGCTTATTGGTTTTTAATTCTAGAAAATGCAAACAAAGTCTGAAAAAATAAAACTTGGCATGATGTCATTATATGATCCCGAGAGGCTGTGGTAAAAAATTGGGAAGGTTTTACAAAAGTTGTGACGTACACTACTTGGAAACCGGAACATCTCTGATCAAGAATCGTAGTTTCAAGAGGGAACGGGTCGGGTTTAAAGGCGAAGTGTCGGTTACTTCATCGTTTGACCTTGAAACTTTTTCTATACTCAACATACACCATCACATGTTCCATATCAAAATTTGGCATTTTTCCGGGTTCGCTTGCTATATTCAAGCCATTATGTGAATTTTTAGGCATTTAATGAATATAATTCGAATTTGAACTGCAAGTGCATGAAAAAGTTGGCAAAAATGGGTTGACAAATCATACTTGTGTTAATCAGTAGGCCTTATCTAAGAAAATAAGACGAATTCCAAACATCAGGGTGCCAAGACTCTACCCAGAACATGGAGCTTATTGGTTTTTTAATTCTAGAAAATACAAACGAAGTCTAAAAAATATGAAACTTTGCATGATGTTATTATATGTTTTCTAGAGGCTGTGGTAAAAAATTGAGAAGGTTCCGCAAAAGTTGTGTTGTACACTGCTTGGAAAGCCTCCGAGGAAAAATCGTGGTTTCGAGAGGGAACGGGTCGGGTTTGAAGGCGAAGTGTCAGTTGCTTCATCGTTTGGCCTTGAAACTTTTTCTACACTCAACATACACCTTCACATGTTTCCTATCAAAATTTGGCATTTTTACGGGTTCGTTTGCTATATTTAAACCATTAAGTGCATTTTTAGGTATTTAACGGATATAATTCAAATTTGAACTGTAAGTGCATGAAAAAGTTAGAAAAATGGGTTGAAAATCATACTTGTGTTAATGAGTCCATGTTTAGGCCATATCCTAGAAAATAAGAGGAATTCCAAACATTAGGGTGCCAAGACTCGGCCCAGAACATGAAGTTTATTGGTTTTTTAATTCTCAAAAATGCAAACGAAGTCTAAAAAACACGAAATTTGGCATAGTGTCATTATATGATTCCTAGATGTTGTGGTGAAAAATTCAGAAGGTTTTGCAAAAGTTGCGACGTACATAGCTTGGACACTGGAACATCTCCAAGGAAGAATCATGGTTTCGAGAGGGAACGGGTCGGGTTTGAAGGCGAAGTGTCGGTTGCTTCATCATTTGACCTTGAAACTTTTCATACGCTCAACATACACCATCACATGTTCCATATCAAATTTTGGCATTTTTCTGGTTTCATTTGCTATATTTAAGGCATTAACCGCATTTCTAGGCATTTAGTGAATATAATTCAAATTTGAACTGCAAGTGCGTGAAAAAGTTCGCAAAAGTGGGTTGAAATATCCTATTTGTGTTCTTGAGTCTATGTTTAGGCCTTATCCAAGAAAAGAAAAGGAATTTCAAACATCCGGGTGCCAAGACTCGACCCCGAACATGGAGCTTATTGGTTTTTTTATTCTAAAAAATGCAAACGAAATCTGAAAAACATGAAACCTGGCATGGTGTCATTATATGACATCAATATGCCGTGGTAAAAATTTAAGAAGGTTTCGCAAAATTTGTGACGTACACTGCTTAGAAACCGAACCATCTCCGAGGAAGAATCGTGGTTTTGAGAAGGAACGGGTCAGTTTTGAAGTCGAAGAGACGGTTGCTTCATCAATTGACCTTGAAACTTTTTTTCTACACTTAAACTACACCATCACATGTTTCATGTCAAAATTTTGCATTTTTCCGGGGTTGTTTGCTATTTAAGTCATTAAGTGCATTTCTAGGCATTTAATACATTAAGTGCATTTCTAGGCCTTTTTCTTGCCGGTATTTTCCCCGGGGGTGCGGGGGGCGGAGCCCCCTGCTTAACGGAATTATACCTAGCAAAGAAAAGAAAATAAATAAAGAAAAAAAGAAAAAAAAACATGTTTGCCGAGTGCTTTTTAAGAGACACTCGCAAAGCCCCTGCGTTCTGATTGGTCGAACTTGAAGTCCCACGGATCGTGCCTCCCCACCGTTGGATTCTCTAAGATCCAACGGCTGCATCCCATTCATCCCTCTCTTTCTTCCCTTCTTCCTCCCTCCAGCCGCCGGTGTCTCTCTCTTCCCTTCTTCCTCTCCATCCACCCGCCGCTCCCTCTTCCCATCTTCCTGTCCATCCCCTGCAGACCGGCGGTGACCACCACTCCCGCCCGATTCGTCGAGCCGGTAGTCGGATCCGCCGAGCCCGGCCTAGGATCTGTCGGCCCCGATGTCCCCTGCCCCCAACTTCCCCCGCCTCCCCCCGCTGCCGCTTGTCTGGGAAAGGCGGGGTGGACGACACCGCTTGTCCGAGGCTGCCTTGGTGGACGATGGTGCAGCAGCCAAGCCGTAGTGGCCGAGCAGCAGTGAGCACGACGAGCTCCGGGCGGCAGCAGGAGCGGGATGACCTGCAGTAGCAGCCGCAGCGTCGTCGCCCTGGAGCAGGGCGCCGAACAACAGTTTTTTAAATTCTGCTCAACCCCTTTGCCTAGTGTAACACTCGGCAAATCACCTGCACCACCTGCCAATGGTGCCGTCCGCTCCGTTCCGTCTGGTCACTTTTCTTTGCCGATTGCCGGGTTTTGACACTCGACAAAGGGTTTGCCGAGTGCGCGACAAAAAGAACTCGGCAAAGCCCGCTTTGCTGAAGGGGGGGTATGCCGAGTAGGAAAGGATTGTGTAACAGCCCAGAGTAATTCCCTACCTTAAATAATATTTGTTATTTTTATTTTGCATAATCATGTCATCTTGCCATCATTCCACTATGCAATATTCTCAAATGCACAATTAAAATATCAAACACCCAAAACCAAATTATTTTGTCATTTAATTTTATTAGGGTTTCATCAACACCATTTCCCCTTTTGATGTTTTAGGTTGAGATAGAGCCCCAAACTTTGCAAATGACCTTTTCATAATATTTGTGAGCCCCACAGATTGTTTCACCATTTTACCACAACCCTAGCACCTACCCATAGTTCAAATCAACAAAAATGCCCTTTCTATAATTTATTTTCAAAACAAATGCCAAATCTTGTCCAAACCCCTGAATATTTTTGTGGAGCTTTGAATTAATTCAAGGAGGCCACAGTAAAAATGTCATGCCATTTGGAAATTATTTGGACCTCTAAATAATTTCTAAACCACTCCATTTCCATTTTTCTGTAAAAAGAAAAAGAAAAGAAATAACCGGAGAGAGAGAGGCCTCACCTGGGCCGCCTTACCTTTTCGGCCCACCAACTGCCCCAGTTCCACTCGTCCTCCTTTCCTATTTGTCGTCTTCCTCGCGGGGGGTCACGCAGGAGGCGTGCTAGCCCTCTCTCGTGGCCGACATCAGCCGAGGGGGGAGACAACCACCGCGGCCTGCTCCTCCATATAAGGCTCCCTAGCCTCGCAACCCTAACCCTAGCCTCTCACCTTCCTCTCGCCGCCATTGGGTAAGTTTTGCCCCTCTGCTTTCTTCTCCACTAAAGCGAATAGAGCTCCGCCGGAGCAGGCCCCCATGGACAGCGCGGCCATCGTCGTCTCCAGGCTCGGCGGCCATGTCCAGCAGCATCGCCAGCACGTCTTCTTCCCCCACGTAGACACTCACGAGCTGGAACGCCCCAGCGACGTCGGATTCCTCCTCGTCTTCCACTTCAGCCGTTGCCGCTCCACCAAGAAATTCGACGCCGCCGTTGCTCCTTCGTCCCGTACGACTCCACCACCAAACCCAGGGTGAGCTACCGCTCCTCCCTTGCCCATTCCACGATCGTCTGCGACCTCTGGTGTTTGATCCGTAGAGCACCGACGCCGGCCGCGGCATGGCCATGCCGTTCCTGTCATTTAGGTCACCACCAGCACATTTTGGGCTCCTACGGCATCACACGCACCACACACGCACGCACACGACCTCCCGCACCACGCGCATGTCCTCGGGGTGCCAAACGCATGCTCCCGAGCCTCGCCGGCAAGGTTCGGAGCACCACTGCGCGCGCTCTGGCCGGAGGCCGAGCCCTTCGTTTTGCAGCCGTCTGATCTGAGATCTGCGCATAGGATTAGAACGTTCTCCTCGTCGAACCGGTACGCCACCGCGTCCGTCGATCCCCAGATCTACAACACCTGCCGGCCCCTTTGGTCAATTCAAATAGGGCCGAGGCCCTCCTGTGACATGAACCACCGACCCACCCCAATGGCTAGCCCAGCTAGCTCTCACCCGTGCGACGCGGGATCGAATCCCCGGGGGCGCAAACAAATTTTGCGATTTAAACCAGCCACAGACACGCGGGCCCTGGGGCCACCTATGACCACGCCTACGTGGCACGGAGGCCCCACCCGTCAGTGGCCGTGGCTAGATCACACCGAGTGATAAAAGTCCACCACAGCCGTCCGTCGCAGTTGGGAGACCAGTAGGCCTCGCACTATGTTGCGCTGGCGAGCGACGGATAGTAATCTTGCACCCACTTCGGTCCTTAGCCCATTTTCTTTTGTTTATTATTTTCCAAATGGCAGAATTTAAATAATTCAAAATCAATTCAAATGTTTTCCAAATAAAATAAGTTATATATGAATCTTGACTAGAAAATGTGAAGATTCCATTTCTGACCTTAGTTTGCACTTTTGAGCACCTTAAAATTCGTGCACCAAATTAAATTGCATTTAATCATTTAAAAACTTGTAAAATTCATAGCTAATTCATTCTAACTCCAAATCATACAAATTTTATATTCAAATTGATTAGAATAATGCATAGAATCCAACTATAGCATTTTCATGCATGATTAACCACGTTAAACCTACTGTTTTGTAGTAATTCCATTTAATCCTAATTATGCATGTGAAGTTCTTCTGGAAAACAATTGTCTTAAGTTTTCCAACTTCACTTAAATTGGATAGGCTAGTCGCAGCTTTATTTCTAGCACATTAAAATGACATGCATCATTTGCTTGTGCATTGCATTCACTAGTACAAAACATGGCATCGGTCCACCCCTGAGAAGCCCATTAGTCCCGGTTCAGTCACGAACCGGGACCAATGGGACCAACGGTCCCGGTTCGTGAGGCCAGGGGGCCGGCCGGGCCTCGTGGGGCATTGGTCCCGGTTCGTCTGGACCCTTTAGTCCCGGTTCAAGACACGAACCGGGACCAATGTGCCTCGCTCCTGGCCCACAACCATTGGTCCCGGTTTGTGGCTGGAACCGGGACTAAAGGTGACCCCTTTTGTCCCGGTTCCAGCCACGAACCGGGACCAATGCGCCTCGCTCCTGGCCCACAACCATTGGTCCCGGTTTGTGGCTGGAACCGGGACCAATGGTTGGCCTATATATAGCCCCCGCCCGCGAGCATTGCTCTGTTTTTTTGCCCGGCCGTGGGAGAGCTTTTGTGGTGCTCTAGGTCACCTCCTATGCACATGAGGTGTTCGATGAAATGCCTGAGCCACACTTAAGCTTTCTCCTCTCGAAGCTCCTTGTCCAAGCTCCATTTTCCTCAAGATTTGTCTAGGTTTGGCGGTCCGTCCTGTCCCGTCCCCGTCCTCACCGCCGTCGATCGCCCGCGCCCATCTCGGCGCCGGCAACACCGTGGTTAGCCTCTTCTTCTTATCTTCTTTCTAAAAGAAAAAAGTTCTTATTTGTGTGTTTTAATTAGATGCTCTAGAGAGTTATATGTTGTTCAATAATAAGAACTATATAACGCACGCAGATGAACCGGCAATGGATGTACGGTGACCGACGCACCTCCGAGTATATTAAGGGTCTGCATAATTTTCTCGAAGCGGCTGAGGCAAACAAGCAGAATGGTTTTATGCATTGTCCATGTACTGTCTGTCAGAATACGAAGGCTTTCTCCAACTCTAAAACCCTTCACTTCCACCTACTTGAGAAGGGTTTTATGCCACACTATAATGTTTGGACCAAGCACGGAGAAAGAGGGGTTATGATGGAAGACAATGAAGAAGAAGAGGATGATGACAACTACCCGCCCCCTGAATACGGTGATGCTGCAATGGGGGAAGCTGAAGATCAAGAGGAACCAGACGATGTGCCCGATGATGATCTTCGCCGGGTCATTGTTGATGCACAGAGAGAATGCGAAAGTGAAAGGGAGAAGTTGAAGTTCGATCGCATGTTAGAGGATCACAAAAAAGGGTTGTACCCAAATTGCGAAGATGACAACAGAAAGCTCGGTACCACACTGGAATTGCTGCAATGGAAGGCAGACAATGGTGTATCTGACAAGGGATTTAGTTCGCTGCTGAAAATAATGAAGAAGAAGCTTCCAAAGGATAACGAATTGCCCGGCAGTACGTACGAAGCAAAGAAGGTTCTATGCCCTCTAGGATTGGAGGTGCAGAAGATACATGCATGCCCTAATGACTGCATCCTCTACCGCGGTGAGTACGAGGATTTGAACGCATGCCCGGTATGCGGTGCATTGCGGTATAAGATCAGACGAGATGACCCTGGTGATGTTGAGGGCGAGCGCCCCAGGAAGAGGGTTCCTGCCAAGGTGATGTGGTATGCTCCTATAATACCACGGCTGAAACGTCTGTTCAGAAACAAAGAGCATGCCAAGTTGATGCGATGGCACAAAGAAGACCGTAAGAAAGACGGGAAGTTGAGAGCACCCGCTGACGGGTCGCAGTGGAGAAAAATCGAGAGAAGGTGGGGGGACTTTGCAGGTGACGCAAGGAACGTATGGTTTGGTTTAAGTGCAGATGGCATTAATCCTTTTGGGGAGCAGAGCAGCAATCATAGCACCTGGCCCGTGACTCTATGTATCTATAACCTTCCTCCTTGGTTGTGCATGAAGCGGAAGTTCATTATGATGCCAGTGCTCATCCAAGGCCCTAAGCAACCCGGCAATGACATTGATGTGTACCTAAGGCCATTAGTTGAAGAACTTTTACAGCTGTGGAATGGAGAAGGTGTACGTGTGTGGGATGAGCACAAACAGGAGGAATTTAACTTACATGCGTTGCTGTTTGTAACCATCAACGATTGGCCTGCTCTCAGTAACCTTTCAGGACAGACAAACAAGGGATACCACGCATGCACACACTGTTTAGATGACACCGACAGTATATATTTGGACAAATGCAGGAAGAATGTGTACCTGGGGCATCGTCGATTTCTTCCGACCAACCATCAATGTCGAAAGAAAGGAAAGCATTTCAAAGGTGAGGCAGATCACTGGAAGAAGCCCGCCCTCCGTACTGGTGATCACATACTTGATATGGTCAATGATTTACATGTAATCTTTGGAAAGGGTCCTGGCGGACTATCTGTTCCGACTGACGATGCGGGACGCGCACCCATGTGGAAGAAGAAATCTATATTTTGGGACCTACCCTATTGGAAAGACCTAGAGGTCCGCTCTGCAATCGACGTGATGCACGTGACGAAGAATCTTTGCGTGAACCTTCTAGGCTTCTTGGGAGTGTATGGGAAAACAAAAGATACACCGGAGGCACGGGAGGAACAGCAACGTGTGCATGAAAAAGACGGCATGCATCCAAAGCAGTATGAAGGTCCTGCCAGCTACGCTCTTACCAAAGAAGAGAAGGAAATCTTCTTTGAATGCCTGCTCAGTATGAAGGTCCCATCTGGCTTCTCGTCGAATATAAAGGGAATAATAAATATGGCAGAGAAAAAGTTCCAGAACCTAAAGTCTCATGACTGCCATGTGATTATGACGCAACTGCTTCCGGTTGTATTGAGGGGGCTTCTACCGGAAAACGTTCGATTAGCCATTGTGAAGCTATGTGCATTCCTCAATGCAATCTCTCAGAAGGTGATCGATCCAGAAATCCTGTCAAGGTTAAGGAGTGATTTGGTGCAATGTCTTGTTAGTTTCGAGCTGGTGTTCCCACCATCTTTCTTCAATATCATGACGCACGTCCTAGTTCATCTAGTCGACGAGATTGTCGTTCTGGGCCCTGTATTTCTACACAATATGTTCCCCTTTGAGAGGTTCATGGGAGTCTTAAAGAAATATGTTCGTAACCGCGCTAGGCCAGAAGCAAGCATCTCCATGGGCCATCAAACAGAGGATGTCATTGGGTTTTGTGTTGACTTCATTCATGACCTTAAGAAGATTGGTCTCCCTCAATCGCGGTATGAGGGGAGACTGACTGGAAAAGGCACGCTAGGAGCGGACTCAATTATATGTAGGGACGGGCATTCTTGGTCTCAAGCACACTACACAGTTCTACAGAATTCTACCTTGGTGACCCCGTATGTCGATGAACACAAGAATATTCTGCGCTCCAAACACCCGGAGCAGTGTGACGACTGGATTACATATGAACACATCAGGACTTTCGGCAGTTGGTTGCAAACACGTCTCATGGGTGACAACACTGTTTCTGATGAGCTGTACTCGTTGGCCAGGGGACCATCTTCGACTGTATTGACTTACAAAGGGTACGAGATAAATGGGAATACATTTTACACGATCGCCCAAGATCAAAAGAGCACCAACCAAAACAGCGGTGTCCGCTTTGATGCAGCAACCAAGAGGGGAAAGGACACATATTATGGTTACATAGTGGACATATGGGAACTTGACTATGGACATGATTTCAAGGTCCCTTTGTTTCAGTGCAAATGGGTCAATCTATCAGGAGGCGGGGTACAGGTAGACCCACAGTACGGAATGACAACAGTGGATCTCAACAATCTTGGGTACACAGACGAACCATTCGTCCTAGCCAATGATGTGGCGCAGGTTTTCTATGTGAAGGACATGTCTACCAAACCGAGAAAAAGAAAAGATAAGGAAGCGAATACATCATACGATGAGCCAAAGCGCCACATAGTTCTTTCAGGAAAAAGAGACATCGTGGGATTGGAGGGCAAGACAGACATGTCTGAAGATTATGAAAAGTTTCATGAAATTCCTCCCTTCAAAGTCAAGGCTGACCCAAGCACCCTGTTAAACGATGAAGATTATCCATGGTTACGGCGCAATAAGCAAAGGACACAAGCGAAGAAAAAGTGAAGACTTTCTCTCCACAACTATATCATTGCAGTTACATGTGAAGAAATTAAATGCCTTTTGTAACAGATGAGTTTTCGTCCGAAACCCTGATACTTCGAAAGAGATTGTCCGTTTTGTACACGAAGTGCATCCAGTTTTTGCCGTAACCCTCTCAACTTTTTAGCACATGCTATGTTGGTGAAATGATGATACCATGCCAACTTTCAACCTGTTCAGAGTTCATTTGTAGTGCTTTTCAATTTCAGGGTCATTTAGCTTAAAAAAATCAGTAAATGCATAAAAAATAGGAAATGAAGTCAGAAAGGGTTGAAAATTGATGATGTGGCTTTGAATGGTGCATTTTGAACACACAAAAAGTCTGGGGTTCAAATAAGTTCAAAAAAATGAAATCCCTTTGTAACAGATGAGTTTTCGTCCGAAACCCTGATACTTCGAAAGAGATTGTCCATTTTGTACATGAAGTGCATCCAGTTTTTGCCGTAACCCTCTCAACTTTTTAGAACATGCTATGTGGGTGTAATGATGATACCATGCCAACTTTCAACCTTTTCAGAGTTCATTTGAAGTGCTTTTCAATTTCAGGGTCATTTAGCTCAAAGAATGAACTAATAGCAAAAAGAATGAACTAGAAAACCTTTATGAAACTCTAATAGCAAAAATAATGAACTAAAAATAATTAATTAAAAAATTCTGTTATGATCAACTAAAATAAAACTATAATATTCTTCAATAGCAAAAAGAATCAACTAAAAAGCTTTTATAAAACTCTAATAGCAAAAGGAATCAACTAAAAATATTTTATAAACCTCTAGTATTTATGAAACTAAAATTATATAAAATTTATGCAACTAAAGTTATCAAAGTATTTTTTGTTCAAAACATTAATAGCAAAAAGAATTTTCATAAAGAATTTTTTTAGAAACTTTAATAGCAAACTAAAATAACAAAATCTGTTTTTGGTTAAAACAGACATTTAAAATTACCTAAAAATTACCAAATTGAATATAATGATAAAACACAGTAATATTAAATAGCAGGAAAAAGGATCACTCAAAAATCTATTTTTATAGTAAAGTTATTCACAAACTAGTGATTCACACCAATTTAAAAGAATTCAAATTTAAACTATTCAAATTTGGAAACTAATGGCACTAACAGAAAGTTTATAATTTTTGTGACCTAAAAGCAAAAAGAATCACTGAAAAACTGTAAGTACAAACAAAAGAAAATAAATAAAGCAAAAAAGAAAACAAAAAAAGTAGAAAAAAATTAAAAAAATTGCCGCCTACTGGGCCACCACGGCCTGAATACGACTAGAAACCCAACCATCTAGTTGGGCCAGGATTCAGGCCCGCAGAAGGCCCAGAAGGCCCACAGGCAGAGGTCATGCGATTAGGCCCGTAAGCCTGCTGCTGAGAGGAGCTCGAGAGGGTGTGCGCAGCAGCGCTTATAAACCACTCTCGAGCCCTCTCAGCTAGCGAGGTGGGACTAAACTTTTGGCCCCGGGCAGCACCACCCTTTAGTCCCGGTTGGTGGCACCAACCGGGACCAATGCCCAACTTTGGTCCCGGTTGGTGGCACCAACCGGGACCAATGCCACCCTTTAGTCCCAGTTGGTGCCACCAACCGGGACCAAAGGTCTCTGCTTCCCGCCCTTTGGGCTGACGAAAAGAGACCTTTGGTCCCGGTTGGTGGCACCAACCGGGACTAAAGGGTGGCATTGGTCCCGGTTGGTGCCACCAACCGGGACCAATGCTGAGTGTATATAACCAGCACTTGTGAAATTTTTCATTTTCATGTCGCAGTTCCCCCCGACGACGCCGACCTCCTCGACGCCGCCAGGCTGCCCCGACGCCGTCGCCGTCGCCCGTGCCTCTGCCCCGCCCCCGAGCCCACACCGACGCCGTCCGCCGCCCACGCCGTCGCCGTCCGCCGCCCCCGAGCGCGCCCGGCCGCGACCCTGTGCCCCGACCCGCCCCCACCGTCGTCGTCGTCGCCGGCTCCCTCGTGCGCTGCCCCCGCCGTCGCCCTCGCCAGCCGACGCCATCGCCGGCTCCCTCGCGCGCCGCCCCCGCCGTCGCCCTCGCCAGCCGACGCCGTCCGCCGCCCCCGAGCGCGCCCGGCCACGCCCCTGCCCCGGCCCGCCCCCACCGTCGCCGTCGCCGACGCCCTCGCCGCCCCCGCCGTCGCCCTCGCCAGCCGCCCCCGCTGTGAGCCGCCGCCGCCCCGGCTCTGTTCATATCATTTTTTTGTTCATTTTTTATATGATTAATTTTTTGTTCATATATATATAATGTATATATATATGTGGCTATATGTATGTATGGATGTTCATATATGTATTAAATTTTTTGTTCAGAGCATTTTTTTGTTCATATATGTATATTTTTTGTTCATCTGTGTATTAATTATTTTTATTCATAGCATTTTTTTGTTCATATATGTATTTTTTTTCATAGCATTTTTTTCCATGTATATATGTATGTGGCTATGTATGTATAGATGGATAGCATTTTTTTCCATGTATGTATGTCGTTGTCGATATACCCCCTCCCCGATAACTTCGACATGAGGGTGGGTCGATATACCCCCTCCCCGATAACATTTTTTTCCTAAGTTACTAAGGTAAAATGTTCAAGCCCCTCTCGATATACCGGGCGACCAACTCTCGAGGCCACCCAAACCCTAGAAAAAAAGCGTTGTCGATATACCCCCTCCCCGATAACATTTTTTTTCTAAGTTACTAAGGTAAAATGTTCACCCCCCTCTCGATATACCGGGCGACCAACTCTCGAGGCCACCCAAACCCTAGAAAAAAGCGTTGTCGATCTCCTACCCCCTCCCGCCCCTACCCGACAATCTCTCGAGGCCACCCAAACCACTAGAAGAAAACTCCGGTAACCTCAACATGAGGGGGGACGTCGATCAACCCCCTCTCGCCCGAACAAGTCTATGTATCATTTTATATCGCGGTGGACATATATCAAAGTTTGATCATATGTCAAAGTTTGAATTTTGACATATGCAACATTTGATCATATATCAAAGTTTGATCATATGTCAAAGTTTGAATTTTGACATAGATTTATCAAGAATGCCCCCATTATGGATGTGCACAAGTTGATCCAATTTTTTTCTGATCTCATCTATATATATATTCTTCTATATGTCACGTTGTCTGTGAAAGTATTGAAGAAATCCATGGCTTCATCATTAGCCGGAAGTAACATGCGTATGATGCTACGAAGCTCTTCAAAGTTGTTTTGGAACGGAGTTCCGGATAGAATAATTCACTTTTTGGTACGAATTTCAGCAAAGGCCTTCCAAATAGCGATATTCGGAAGGCTCTTGCTGAACTTCGTACCAAAAAGCTAATTAATTTTCCTATCCGGGACTCCGTTCCAAAACAATTTTGGAGAGCTTCGTACCATTATGCGCCTGTTACTTCCGGCTAATGATGAAGCCATGGTTTTCTTGAATCCTTTGACACTAGACAACGTGACATATAGAAGGGTAGATGAGATCAGGAAAAATATGGACCATTTTCTGCACATTCAGAATGGCGCCATTTTGTTAATTAAATTCCTTAAAGGTTAAAATGAGTTAAAAGTTACTTACTCCCGGTCCGCTCGCCCGACCAACTCTCGAGGCCACCTGTACCCCCTCCCCGATAACTTCGACATGAGGGGGGACGTCGGACATGAGGGGTGAGCGTCGTTGTCGTCTACCCCCTCCCCGATAACTTCGACATGAGGAGGGACGTCGGACATGACATGAGGGGTGAGCGTCGTTGTCGTCTACCCCCTCCGGTAACATAGATAGCTCCGGTAACATAGATTTATCAAGAATACCCCCATTATGGATGTGCACAAGTTGATCCAATTTTTTCTGATCTCATCTATATATATATTCTTCTATATTTGCAGAAACTATGGATCAAAGAGACTTGGAACAAGAACAGTTGTTGGGGGAGATAATCCTCGCCGGAGGTGATGCTGTCTTGTCGTTTCTCAACGACACCGATGGAACAATGGAGGAGGAAGGACATGATCATGATGGCTCCGGTGACATGATCATGATGGCTCCGGAGGTGCTGACTAGCTAATTGATGCATTAATTGTTTTGGTATGTACATATATATATTAACTCTTCTTTCTTCTTTTATAGCCCTCCGGATCGAGCCAAACTTCGGTAACGAGACGAGGCCCGAAGAAGAGGTTGCGCAAGGATGAAAGGTTCACGATCACAGCACTCGCGGACGATGGCCTACCGATTGAACCCAAGCGGACCAAGGACGCATTTTCTGCTCAGTGCGGAGCTATTGTTAGGGACAACATCCCGATCAGCATCAAGCAATGGAGTAAGCCTAAGGACGACGCCCCTGAAGGTGATTATGTCACCGATAGACAGAAAGATGATCTTTGGACCTTGCTGAAGGCAAATTTCACCCTACCGCCAGAGGAGGATCCGAATAAGCCCGTTATAGAGCCACTGGTCAAGGCGTGTGCTCTTAAGAAGATGGCAGATCTATTCAGGAGGTGGAAGAAGGAGTTGAAATCAAAGTTTGTCGACAAAGGTGAGACTCCAGAATTCATCGGCCGATTTGAGAAGATAAGAGATCACTGGCCCGCATTTGTGGCCTACAAGACATCAGACAAGAGTAAGAAAATGTCAGAGACAAACAAGAACAACGCTGCAAAGAAGCAGTATCACCATCACACGGGGTCAGGTGGCTACCTCAAAGCCCGGCCGTTGTGGGACAAAGCTGAGAATGACCTGATTGCTAAAGGGGTCGAACCAGCGACATTGAACTGGCCAGACCGTTCAAGGACTTGGTTCTTCGGGGTTGGGGGAACTTTGGACCCTGAAACAGGGAAGTGCCGTTGGACGGACGAGCAACTTGCAATACCCGTCACGAAGCTTCAGAAGTATATCACCGCAGCGCAGGAAGGGACGTTCATTCCCGACAGAGAGAAGGACGAGCTGACTGAGGCCCTAGGGAATGCTGAGCACCCTGGATGAACACGAGGCACACCAGGCTCCGTTCCGTGGAAGTTTGGGTTTCCCGACGCAGGCGGTTACAGAAGCCGGGAGAGAAAGAGGAAAGCGGAGCTGAGCGACATGCAGAAGATGAGTGCAAGACTACAAAAGCTAGAGGAAGCTGAGAGCCAGCGAGCTGCCGGCCAACTATCTCAGCGGCACGAAGCTACCCCAGAAGCTACCCCGCCATCTCCGCGGAGAAGCAGCGTGGCTTCCACGGAGCCCGTTCAGACTGACTTCACGGAGCCTATCTACCCCGTGGATACTATCACGGAGGCTCAAAATTGCGAGCTTATGACGAAATGCCATAACCTCACTTTCAAGGCGGCTCTCGGCTCTGTTGCACCTCCTCAACCCAACGGAACTTTTCACTGCCTTACGATTCCACATGGCTATGCTGTTGTGATGGTGGATGAAGTAATGGAGGGATTTGAGGAGCTTGAGCTTTACCACTCTACAGGTGAAGGGGAGAATCAGCTGGTTCGTGCTCTGAGGAGTACATGTCTATGGCAGAAGGAGTACATCAAGCTTCCAAACTGGACGCCTCCGCCTCCTCCTCCTCCTCCTCCGGCGAGTCAGGGCACTCCGCCTCCTCCTCCTCCTCCTCCTCCGGCGAGTGATCAGGGCACTCCGCCTCCTTCTCCGGCTCCTCCGACGCGTGAGGGCACTCCGCCTCCTCCTTCGCCTACTCCGGCGCGTCGGAGCACTCCGCCTCCTTCTCCGCCTCCTCGGCAACGACGGAAGAGAGACGCCGCCGCTCCGGCGGCTAGCAGTACAAGCAGAGGCGGGAGGCAATTCAGATACGGTCCATGTCTCAAGCCTGTGGAAAAGTTACCATATGAGAGGACCGAGCAGGAAAACGAGGACATATGTCGTGCCGAAGTGAGGGACCATTTTGCAAAGAAAACTCCACCTCCGAAGGAGAAGCTAGATCCGGTGAAAGTGAAGCGCACTATCGATGCCCTGAAGCGACCACCACCGCCCCCGCCGGATTCCAACTATGACCGCATAATTACTAAGACACATGCTAAAGCGCAGCAGTCGGGAAGTACTTCCAGTGCTGCAAGAGCAAAAAAACGAAGAAGTGGGAAAACAATTCCCCAGCTCGGCGAACAGGAGAAGCAATCGTGCCCCCCGCTCAAGGTGTCTAGCGATATCGCTAATCATCCGGTGCTACTGCCCGGTACCACTCTTGATGATTACCTGCCCGATGATGTACAGTTTGAAATGGCTGAGGTAGTAGACGTCTTTAGATACAAGCACGGGAAGCCTCTCGTCAAACCTGATCATCCTCATCTAACAACGATGATGCAAAAATTGCATGACTGGTACATGGAAACCTGCAGGAAGTCTGGGAAAGACAGTTTGTTAGTCGGAATTAAAAAAGAGCATGACTTCCCTGGAGTCGACCTGCTGCCTGTTGAATTTGTGGAGTTATTTCAATTATACAATCAAAAGGCCCTCGACAAACAACTCATGACTTGCTACTGTCTGTAAGTATTACTTCTATAATTAAGTCTCTAGCTCAGCTCGTTCATTGCATGTATATATAATTATCCTCACTATAATATGCAGATTGAAGATGGTCGAATGCCAAAAAATAGGAATCTTCGACGTTGGGTTCATTAGCCCAAATACCGTAAATGAATGGTCGGTACGAAAGGCGGCTGAAGATACCGAGAACAACTTACTATAAACGTTCCATAAACATCAAAACAAAAGGGAAATACTCTTTCCTTACAACTTCAAGTGAGTGTTACTGTCTTCTGCATATTCGGTTCCGCTTACTCGTGGTTAAGTAATGTAATTGATGAGTTATGCGTGCGCAGCTTCCACTATATTCTGCTATCAATTAACCTTGACGGGGCATTAGTAACTGTCTTAGACTCGCTCCGTAAAGATCCCAAGTATTATGCGGACATGACTGCAATGCTCCAGAAGTAAGTTCAATCAATACCGGGACCATATCGGCAACTTTCGTTCATTTCCTGATATCAAGTAATCATTTTCTTTGCCTGCCAGGGTTTGGAAAACGTTCACCGCTAAGGTTCCGGGTCTGAAGAAGGAGCTGCGATTTACACACCCCAAAGTAAGTAGTACTAGCTAGTTCCGCACATCTCTCATTGATTCTAGTTTCATCAATACCATTATCATGCTTGCTTATCAGTTTGATTGAACTCTATTCTCGTAAAGTGCTTGTTGCAGGCACCCAACACTCATTTATGTGGATACTACGTATGCGAGTTCATTCGCTACTATACCTCTGAACGGGCCTCCTCTGAGAAACAATTTGAAGTACGTAAACAATATTCACAATTTTATTTTATATATTACCATCAATTGTGTTGAGTTTCATTCATATATATGTATTGACCTCTTCTTTAAATTAGATCTGGCAGATGCGGGATGAACTCCTACCACATGATCGCATACGAGCAATTCAAGAGGAATTGGCGGGATTCTTTCTTGACCACGTCATACCTGAACAAGGAGAATACCATGTGAAATTGAAATTGTTGTAAGGGATGTTATATATTGTACATATGTAGTAGCGTCGGATAGATATACGAAAACTTGTTGTTCGACCAATCTCTCGGAGAAACAGAGGTCGATCACTTCTCTCTGTATATGTTCATGACGATCTTATGTACTTAATGGTTCCTTCATTTGCTTACTAGCTAGCGTGTCGGGTTCTCTCTATAGTAGCTAGCGTCGACCAAGCACGGAGAAAAAGAGGACACTTCTCTCTATTAGCTAGCTAACACAATATGAAACCCCTAAATTAACCCTACAAAACCACCTAACCCCCCTCCCTTTCAAAAAAAAAAACCCAGCTCCTGACAGATGCCTTTTGGTCCCGGTTGGTGTTACCAACCGGGACTAAAGGTCCTGCCTTTTGGTCCCGGTTGGTGTTACCAACCGGGACTAAAGGTCCTCCTGCCTGGGCTCCCCCCAGCGGCCACGTGGAGGGCCTTTGGTCCCGGTTCGTAAGCGAACCGGGACTAAAGGTTTTGGGCTTGAGTCCCGACCCTTTAGTCCTGGTTCCAGAACCGGGACAAATGGGCCTTACGAACCGGGACAAATGGGCCCTTTTGTACTAGTGATTGGTTACTTATGGTTGTTTACTTTGTTTGCCGGATTTGCTTCTTATCGATAGATCCCATTGACGACGTTCTTTATGAGCATGCTTACGATCCTACTTCTGACACCACTCCTGAGGATACTTGGCAATACCAGGCTACTGCCACTGAAGGCAAGCAAACCCCCTTAAACATGCCTTACCTATGCTTCTCCCTATTTCATGCATTAGGTTACGATGCTGTAGTGGATCTCGATGCCTATTCTTTGCATGGCCTGATTTTGTCTTCCAGTTATATTGCCTTGGTTTACATGTCCCAGCATGACTTGCTTGCTTGTATTAGTATCCATGTTCAGCCTGCCTTGCAGTAGTATGCATGCTTAGGGTTTTATGCTTTACCATGTTCTTACCAGTTTATCCTGCTTATGGGTAGTTGAACCTGGCTCTGATACATTCATGTTATGCTTCTGGAAATAATTATATGTGATATGTAATAAAAGGCAACGGTGGGAGGCCATGCTTAGAGCATTGGTGTTTTGTTCCACTCGAGCCGCACTAGGACCTGAGTTCTTGTTATTTTGATCCAAAAATGAGCGTGCCAACCTTTCGTTGGGGGGAGAATGGGCCCCTCTCACGACCTACTACCTGAACTTCATACTTGTCCAGGGCCACTTTAGTTTGGGCTTTCCATTTGGCATACGAATGTTGCATGTTTATGTTACCGATGTTTACTTTATGTTGATGATGGATGGATGGTCGACCAATGCATACATATAGGAATTGCGGCCTGATCGCTAACTAGTTATCCTGCTTGGCTCTAGCCATCTTAGCTGCGCACGCAACGGTTGGGTCCGACTCGGAGCTTCGGCCGGACTCACGATTCGGGTACAACCTAGTCGGGTGGCTCCCTGGACTTGTTTGCAGTTGAATGGGGAAGTGTTGTGGGCTATCTCACTCTGCCAAGCGTACACCTTGAAGTGTGCTACATGTAGGCATTGAGAGCGATAGTCACGTTACGGTTTAACAGTGGTACACCCCTGCAAGGTTAAATCTATTCGAATAGCCGTGTCCATGGTTATGGACGACTTGGTGATATTGTACTTGATCATAGAACAACTTCAACCTTAATAATTAAAACTTACCAACCATGTGAGTGCCTTAGGGATTGTTCTTTGTGGGTGGATACGGAGGGGAATGCAAGGATGAGTTATGTTTGCGGTTAGGTAGGTGAATAGAGTAGTTGATCTATTCCGCTATCTTATCTTGGTAAACGCTCTCTTACCTTATCTCTGAATAGTCGCAAGTTGTAGCGTGTCTCTATAGAATGCTAGCGCTTGCTGCCGCTTAACCAAATCCCCCTTTTGCGAACAATGCATATGTAGCATAGATCTGATGTAAGTCTTGCGGAGTACATCATGTACCCACCCTTGCTTTTCACAACAATTGCCGCAGAGGACTTCTCCGACTTTGATGGCGAGTACTACGTTGACCTAGCTCGCGACGAGTAGCTAGAAGTTCTCAGGTACCAGCCTGAGGCCCTGTGGGTGGACGTCGATTTATCTTGCAGGCCTCTTGGGCCCTTTGCTTCTTGTCTGTAGACAGACTATTCACACTTTTATCATGGATGATGTAATGTTGGACCGTATTGGTCTCTAATTGTAATAAATAGATCTAACTCATGTGAGCCTCGTTTTATATCATATTACCGTTTGAGTCCTGTGATGATATTGACGACGTAATACCCGAAACATGTGCTAGTGCATGTATGTTATGAAAGCGCATGTTAAGGGCCGTACCACGGATGCGCCTCTATTCTAGCTCTTGGCTGGATAAGCTAGATTTGGAATAGTTCCGCATCCGGGTCTGACACTTTGCCGAGTGGATATTGTCCTTCACCGAGTCTTCCTAGGACTCGGCAAATACGCTGTTTCTAGTAGTGTTAATTACTGCGTTAAAATATTTTTGAAGTTGTACATGCTACTATGCTGTAGTAACTTGATGATTTAGCTTTTTTCTTTTCTTAAGAATAACTTGATGATTTAGCTGCTGGGACCAATTGGACGGAGGTGCACCTCACATTCGTTTGGGCTTTTAAGGGCTAACAAGTCCCAAGGAAAAAATGATAGCATACGACTACCTCACATTGAGAGAAAGATAGACCCACGTTCTTTCTTCTTTTTTTTTTTTTTTTGAGGGGAGACCCACGTTCTTTCATATAGTAATTATCTTGTCAGCAGAGTTTCAGCTAAACGTCACTACACTCCGATCGATAAGCATGCAAAAAAGGGTATACTTTTTGGGGGAGCGCTAGGCGCCGGTCGACCGGTCGGCCGGTTGCCGCGCGGCCGTCTGATTGCTACAACGCTAGCCGTCTGATTGCGCTCCCCACCCCCGCACGCTGTCGCTCTCCTCCTCGCCATCCGCTCGCGGACGCTGCTCACGCACGCGCCTTCTCCAGTGCTCGCAGGAAAGTGGTCGTCCCTCCTCCTCATCGGCAACCCCCGAGGTCGCCGCGCCGTCGCAGCCCCTGCAGCACGCCTCGCGGCGCTGCCCTTGTCGCTGTTCGCCAACACCACCGATGACAGGGGCCGGCACGGCTGCTCCCGATCTGCAGCTCCGCTCGCGCGACCCCTGCAGCAGCACCGTGGCGGGTGCGCATCTCCTTCCATTAACGATTGGAGCAACCGCCATTGACGTCCCAGCAAGGTCGCGCCCCCCTGGTTGTAGCACCACGGCGCACCGGTTCTAGCATGGCCGCGAGCTGGACGCGGCATGGCTGCGTGTCGGTCATAGCACCCAGCATTTGACGATCGCCGCCTCGTCAGGGTCGCCCACGTCGACTGTCCACCAACGCAGCAAAACGTGCCACCGATTCTAGCAAATCACGTCACCGGTTGTAGCATCGGCGTCGCGTGTTTCTGCCTACGCGACAAAATTGAGCACCGGTTCTAGCAAAACTCGCCGCCGGTTCCAGCATTTGGGGTCGCATGGTCGCCATGCGCAACACCGGCGGCACAAGGGTTGCAACAAAAAACGCCGACGGTTCCAGCAAAACTCGCCGCCGGTTCTAGCATTGGGATCGCGTGGTCGGCCTACGCAGCACCGGCAGCGCATGGTTCCAGATCCTGGTGCAGGCGGTTGCAGCACGGCGCCTTGCCGGTTCCAGCAACCTCTAGGGCCGGTTGTAGCATCTGCAGTCGCTGGTGCCAGCAAAACCTCATCGCCGACGCCGCTTGCAGCTCGCCACAGAGCACAAAGAAGGCCCCTGGTTGCCGGCTTCGCCACGCGTGGGGCGCAGGGCCGGCCCTTGCATCTAGGAGGCCCTAGTGCAAACATGGTACAATGGGCCCTACGGTCACACCAAACGTCTTGCTGGTCGCTGCTAAAAATTTCAGCCACGAGCAGCAAGTCCATTCAAATAGTACATATGACTTGTTCTTTTAATTTCAAACAAATCTTTTGTGGTCTATCAAGAAATAGCAGTTTGAACAAAAGCACAAACACCTTCCATACAAGACCAATAGAGAAATTCCACAAGATAAAACCCGAGCAATATCTAATTGTCACGTGGTAATGGTGGTCGATCATCGCTAACATGAAGCAATCACTTGTGCGACAATTTCATGCAAGAGAATCGTCACATAATTCAGAATTAACATGAAAAGATTTTCAATACATAGGAGGAACAATTTACCTGCGCACCAGCGCTGGTGTCAATGTCTTAGCGGCCAACCGAATATGGTGCATCGTCAGCTCATCGCCACTGCCAAGAAGGTCGCCGCCGGCCGGGGACTTGTCACCTTGGGTACCTATAAAAGAACCTGTACAAAATTCATTGGGTAATGAAGAGATTAATGAGGTGGTATAACTGAAAATCCATGCATGAACATCCCTTGGGGCCCGGCCTCCTGGGGACTTGGTGCAATTAGTTGGGAAAGGAAGAAGATTGGACCGGAAGAAGAACGAGCCGGCGGCACTGTCTCGCACAAAACAAAGTAATTAATGGTCTGGGTTGTCATATTCCTCGGTTCTTTTCCCCTCAACTATACCAATACATTTTTTTTAGACAAACTGTACCAATACATAATTACATATGCACATAGTGTGGCCCCTGCACATGTTGGGCCCTAGGCAGCCGCACTCCTTGCCATGGCTTAGGGCCGGCCCTGGTGGGGCGCATCTCCGGGCAGCTCGAAGCCAGCCATGGCCTCCGCTCGCAGCGGCGAGGGGGATCGCGCAGCAGGGGCAGTCTGGGGTGGAGGTGGAGAGAGAGAGGAGAGGAGGGGATCAGCTTGGGCCGCGCCATCCATGGCGTCTCGAGGGGAGCGAGGGGAAGAAGACATGGGGAGAGGACGTGCAGCTGAGAAAAGATGCGTGAAAGGGTAAGGAACATGCGGAGAGGACGTGGGTAGTGGGCCACGTGACCCACCCAGCTGTAGCTGAAGAATAACGTGTCGTAGGATCTGCTCCGATCCAACGACGCTCGTGCAACCACAGGTAAACTTTCGGCTTCATGTACAGAGCTTGTTTGACTCGCCCTTCATATTAAGTCCTTCAGAAATAATACTATCTGGAAAACTCGTGTTCAGTTGGAATTATGGTTGAATCTCTCTGTGTAGCATTATTTCAGTTACTCAATCAAAAGCCCTTGAGAATTCTGAAGGGCGTAATCCGAGAAATCTAAAAATACAGCAAAACTTGTGTTCAATTGGAAATATGACGATTTCAGTATAACCGAACACCAGTACACCATGCCCAACAGGCATTGGATGGTTTCCCTTCTTTTTTGGCCTCTCTTCTCTTCTGCGTGTACATATTTAATTAGCATTAATGTATAGAAAAATTCAGTAGAACAAAAAAGTACTAGTACGCCATGCCGAACAGCAAAGCAGACCAGATCACCATGTTGGTTAGTCTTTCATACAGTTTAATTTGCCAGGATGTCACCTATCTAGGCTTATGATGGTTAGTCTTTCATACATTTACTTTATTTACTCGGAAACAATTGTGCTTATGGTCCTTTTATCAAGTATTATTTTCTGCAACTATTTTGTTTTCTGCAACTAAGCATGATTAAGTATTTAGTTTTGACCTTTTCTTCTATCTTTGTATACATGACGGAGTTATGAGAGAAATTTTAGACATTTGTACAGCCCGATAGAGCAAAGGATGCCATAGTTCTGATTTTATCATTTCCTTTGCACCTGCTCTTAATCGACCATGCCTTCCTGCACATCACATACTACTACTTATGATTGATTTAGTGCACTTGCAATAGTTCTGCACCTGGTATATCATGCAGTAGCCTGCTCTTGGGCTTGGGTGAAGGTTGTAAGCACCAACTGACTAACTTTCTTTTTATTTCCTTGCAGCAGTTTTATTTTGTAACCTTTTCTATCTTCCTCGATGAAATCCAGCGATCCGCTGATTTTTTTTTCCTCGTCTGAAGAGTTCTGAAACTGCTTGTTTGAAAGTGAAATGATGCTCTAGCAAGTGAAACTCTTACTATTCTCTGTAAAGCGGAAGTGTTCTCTGCCTGCAGGATTTCGTGTAGGAGAAGGCAAGCTGTTCGTAGTCCTCGATTGCCATCAGAGTTCGTGTATTCCTGACAACAGCAAAGACGACGTCGATTAACGTAGTCACCGGTTTAAATAGAAAGCATCAGGTACTCTATTTTCAGCACTATATTTTATCAGGTGTACTTTAAACTTGCTGTTCACGCTCAGACTTTTTCCCCTAGGGTTTCTCTCCTAGGGTCCACCTTGTCCTCTGGCGGCGCCGCCAGAGTCCACGTGATCTAGCCGCCGATCGGCTAGCTCTCTTCGACAGGATTGTTGATCAAGGAGGATTTGCTGCGCCGTGGTTCTGCATGGCGGCACCGGGTCATCTGGGAAGAGGGGGACGGGAGTTGGGAGAACAGGCGGAAGAACAGAAGGGTGGAGATGCGGTAGCGAATGGAGGAGGAGGATCAGGAAGCACGAGTCAGCAGCCAAAGGAGACCCAGAGGGATGCGTCGGCGGACCCTGCCATGGCTGATCCGATTGAGGACGAAGAGGAAGCCTGGGACCACTTTGGCCCAGATCTGTCCCTGGAAGATGTGTTTGAAGGGCTGAATTTACATGGTGAAGAAGAAGAGGATCTGGATCTATCTGGAGAAGTGGATGATCTCATCAGGGATGTGCGGTGGCTAGCTCTGTTTAGGGTTCATACCATGCGGCCGTTCAGTCACTCTGCGCTGTTGAATTCGATGAGGAACGCATGGGCGTGTGCTCAAGGTGTCACTTTTAACATCAAAGGCCCGAACCTGTTCCTTGCACAGTGTCACTGCTTGGGAGATTGGAAGCGAGTAATGGAAGGAGGTCCGTGGCAGTTTCGTAGGGATCCTATGGTTTTGGTGGAGTATGATGGATTCACAAATGTAGCAGAATATGTGTTGGACATGTATCCTCTCTGGGCAAGGATTAAGGGCCTTCCAGATGGGCTGACAAGGAAGAAGGAGTTGGCGGAAAAGGTTGCTAAGAAGGTTGGGGATCCGCCATTTACGGTTATGGTTAATGAAGGGAAGATCAACCCATCGAGCTATCTACGGGTGAAAGTCTTTGTTAATGTTCATAAGCCTCTTGTGAGATTTGTGCCGATCACCTTGAAGGAGAGGAAGAAATACCCAGTTAGTTATGAGAAACTTCCTGACTTTTGCTTTTTCTGTGGGTGCATGGGCCATGTAGTTGAGGAGTGCGGAGATGGCATACATGTACCAAGCTCGTGTGAATGGGGAGATTGGCTCCATTGGAATAATGAACCGGGAGGAGGTGGAGGAGGTGTAGGTAGAGGAGGTAGGTCTAGTTCGAGGGGCGGGAGTTTTGCAGAGGGGAGTGTTGGTCGTGGGGGTAGAAGAGGTGGTGCTGGTGGCAGAGGGGATGGAAGCAGCATGGTGTTTAATCAGGGCGGTAGAGGGCGTGGAGATGGGCGTGCCAACGAAATAGTTGGGCAGTCTGAAGAGATTTACATGGAAGTTGCTGACGAAGGAGGGAGGGTTCGTAAGAGGCTCATTGCTGATGATGGCACGGTAAATGGTAGAGGGCAGGCGGTACAAAATTTGGCTGGCAGAGTATCGAATGCAGTGCTGTTGCTTGAGAATGGTGGGGCTCTGGGAAGCTCAGAAGATGGGGGTGCAGGTGTTAGTACCCCGGGTAAAGTTCCAATAGTCAAAAGGAGAAAGCAGGGTGAGGAAAGTAGTGAAGGGGTTTCTGGTATGACTAATGAGGCGGCCTCCGTGTGTGAGGACCGCCGGGCCAAATGAATTTCTTAAGCTGGAACTGCCGGGGAGGGGGGAATCCCCGGACAGTTCGTGAATTAGCGACGTTGTCTCGGTCGCATTCCCCCAACTTTGTTTTCCTGTGTGAGACTAGACAAAAGGCAAGTAAGATGAAAAGAATTCGGGCGAGGTTGGGTCTTAAGGGTTTTCAGGGTGTTGATAGTAGCGGGATGAGTGGGGGCCTCGCTCTTTACTGGCATGAATCTTGTGTAGTGGAGGTGGTGGATAAAGATGAAAGGTATATTGATGCTTTGGTGAGAATGCATGAGGGTGGAGCCCAATGGAGAATTACTTGTGTGTATGGTGAACCTCGTACTGAAAACCGGCATCTCATGTGGGCGAAGCTCCAAAATCTAAAGAACACAAGTGATCTTCCATGGCTTGTAATAGGTGATTTCAATGAAGCATTATGGAGTTTTGAGCATATCTCGGCTAACCCAAGACCAGAACCACAAATGGTGGCGTTTAGGGATACTCTGGAGGTGTGTGAGTTGGTGGATTTGGGCTTCTCTGGTGTACCGTTTACATACGACAACAAACGCAGCGGTAACTGCAACGTGCGTGTCAGGTTGGATCGGGCAGTAGCTTGCAATTCTTGGAGGAATCTATTTCCCTTTGCTTCGGTTAAACATATCCCGTCACCATGTTCTGACCATGTAGTGCTGGTGCTGAAAGGAGAGGAGGAACAACGTCCGGTCGGCGGGGGCGCTCACCGATATGAACTCTTTTGGGAGAGAGACCCGGTGTTGCCAGAAGTGGTAAAAGCTGCATGGGATTCGGTTGGCTCGGTGAATAATTTGGCTGACCTACAGCAGGCACTTTCGAAAACAATGTCAGCGCTAAGAACGTGGAGTAAGAAGTTTGGTAATGTCACAAGGGAGCTAACGAAGTCTCGCACATAGCTGGAAGAGCTCATGAATATGAATGCATACAGGCAAGATATCAGAAGAGTTACTGACAAGATGAATGAGCTACTGTATCAGGAGGAAATGATGTGGTTGCAAAGGTCTAGAATTACTTGGCTCAAAGAGGGGGATAGAAACACTCGGTATTTTCAGAGTAAGGCAGTGTGGAGGGCTAGGAAGAATAAGATCAAGGAGTTATCTGATAGCATTGGTGTGGTCTATTCGGACATGGCATCAGTGGGGCGTATTGCAAACGAGTATTTTCATGACATCTACAAAGCTGACCCGAACATTGATCCCACTCCCATTGTTGATTTATTCTCTCCGGTGGTGTCAGTAGAGGATAATATTAAGCTATGTGCACCATTCAGTGACAAGGAGATTTCGGATGCCCTTTTTCAAATCGGTCCTCTGAAGGCCCCGGGTTCGGATGGTTTTCCGGCCCGGTTTTTTCAGCGCAACTGGAGTGTTCTGAAGGAGAGTGTTTTGGCTGCAGTCAAAGAGTTTTTTAGGTCGGGTGTAATGCCGGAAGGTGCGAATAGTACTTCCATTGTTCTCATCCCTAAGATCTCTAACCCTATTAAGGTATCTGATTTCAGGCCTATAAGCTTATGCAATGTAATTTATAAGGTGATCTCCAAGTGTTTAGTCAACCGGCTACGTCCGTTGCTGGATGATCTTATTTCACCCAAGCAAAGTGCTTTCATCCCTGGGAGGATGATCACTGACAATGCCCTAGTGGCATTTGAGTGTATTCATTATATCAAGCAAGAAAAAGACCCCTCAAAGAGTTTTTGTGCTTACAAGGTAGATCTCTCCAAAGCCTATGATAGGGTGGATTGGGGCTTCTTGAAGCAAATGATGCAAAAGTTGGGCTTCTCAAACCGGTGGGTGGACTGGATTATGGCGTGTGTCACATCCGTTAGATATTCCGTTAAATTAAATGGGACCCTCTTGGATTCGTTTGCACCGACGCGCAGGCTTCGGCAAGGTGACCCTTTATCACTGTTTCTATTCCTGTTTGTGGTAGATGGTTTTTCTGCAATCCTAAAGCAACGAGTGTCAGCAGATGCAATCACACCGGTCAAGGTATGCAGAAGAGCTCCGGGTATTTCACATCTATTGTTTGCGGACGATACTCTTTTATTCTTTGAAGCGTCTCATGAACAGGCCCTACATGTGAGAGAAGCACTGGATCTGTATAGTGCGGCTACAGGCAGACTTTGAATTACAGCAAATGCTCACTGTTTTTTGGTGCTTCATGTGCGGAACCAGTCCGGAATCAGGTGCGAGCTACCCTTCAGGTGACCAGCACATTTTTTGAGGAGAGGTACTTTGGGTCTTCCTACACCAGAGGGACGCATGTCCAAGGGAAAATTTCAGAACTTGCAAATGAGCTTAACGAAGAGGTTATTACAGTGGGGGGACGGGCATTTAGCACAGCCTGGAAGAGAGGCTCTCATTAAATCAGTGGCTCAGGCACTGCCTACGTACATCATGGGGGTTTTCAAATTAACTTTTTCTTTGTGTGATGATCTGACGAGGATGATTAGAAACTTTTATTGGGGATCGGAGAAAGGCAAGAGGAAAGTGCATTGGAAAGGGTGGGATCATCTCCTTCAACCGAAATCCAAAGGAGGAGTAGGTTTCCGAGACCTTCGTATTTTTAATCAAGCCTTGCTCTCACATCAAGAGTGGAGACTGATCATGAGACCGGACAGTTTATGTGCTCAAGTTTTGAAGGCACGTTACTATCCAAACGGGAAGCTGGAAGACACTGTTTTCTCGGGGAATGCCTCATCCTCGTGGCAGGCTATAAGCCATGGATTAGACTTACTGAAAAAGGGTTTGCTATGGAGGGTTGGTAATGGAAGGAGCATTAGAATTTGGAGAGATAATTGGATCCCCCGGCCGTTCTCATTTAGGCCGATCTCACCACAAGGGCGATGCCGCATTCGTTTTGTGGCTGATTTGTTATATGATAATGGCTCCTGGAAATATGATCAATTGGGAAGTATTTTGTTGCTGCTGATGTTTCTGAAATTCTGAAAATTCGAGTGTCACCTAGGAAGGAGGATGACGTGCTGGCATGGGGCCCCGGGCGCCACGGCCAGTTCTCTGTAAAATCTGCCTACGATATGTGTAGGGTAACGCAGTAGAAAACAAAAATTTTCCGACCTACGCACCAGCCCAGGACCACTATGGAGACTGCATACAAGGTTTGATCTTTTTTCGTTACCGACTCGTAGCGCAGCGGAAGTAGAGTCGATGACGAACGGCGGTGCAGATCCCCGCAGCTAGGATTTTACAACCTCCCAACCGCGAGGATGTATACCCTCATCTGCCCCGCGGACAGCCCTCCGGGAGGCGGTCGCACAGTCCCCCGGACGGTGTCGCGGACAGCCCTTCGGGAGGACCTCCGAAACTCGGACTGTCACTCGGACAGCCCTTCGGGAGGACCTCCAAAACTCGGACGGTCACACGGACAGCCCTTCGGGAGGCACTCTCGAACTAAGACCGAAACTACGATCTCTCTACAGAGTTGCACACATACGGTATCATCTATCCGGCAGGGCTTCGCCGTCCAGAACTAGTTCCTGCCGGAACCCAGACAGCCTTTCGGCTCTACGAAACTATTTCGTGGGAGGGAGAGAAAAAAGGCAGATCATGCATGCCCTGTGTGTGAGAGTTGGAGTGAGGATGGAGAGCTCCTCTCCACCTCCTTATATAGTGGTGGAAGGGGTGAGGGGGGGGGGGCTGAAATTCAGCCCACTAAACATGCACCCACCAAACAAGGAAAACATGTTCCCACCAAACATGGAGAAAACATGTTCCCTTGTCCATGGTGTTCCCCCATGGGGCCCCACCTTCCTCCCAACACTCTCCACCATTTGTGGGGGCTGCCCCCCACCATGGGGGCCCCACCCAACACTTTGTCCAGCCACAAGGGGGCTGTCCCCTAAAGGGGGCGCCCCCAAAAACAGCCCAAAAACAGCCTCCACGATCCGTGGGATCTTGTCCCCTCTCGCTGGGACAAGATGTTTTCCGAATCTATTTCTTCTGAAAATTCCAGAAGGTCCCAGAACATTTCCGGCACCCTCTAAAATTATCTGGACGCGCTCCGGAACATTTCCGGTATGGTGGTTTAATTTAAAACCATCTTCGTTTACCCGGTAAACAATTCCGGCAGCTCCGAAAACCTTTTTCGGTTTTTTCTCCAGAAAAATTCCAGAAATTACCAGACCAATCTGGCAACCTCCAAAACATTCCCGGTGCTTGCCGAAACCTTTTTGGATCAATGGTTTTATCCGAAACAACTTTTCGGTTTTACCGAAACTTTTCCGGTGTTCTCTCCGGAACTTTTCCATCGTCTCTGAAACCTTTCCAGTGACTTTCTCTCGGACTCCTCGTCTAGTATTCAGCAGATAGATGACCCTTAAGCGTGTGACCCTATAGGTTCGGTGAAGCATAGACATGACCTGGAACCCCTTCCGATCAATGATCAACATCGGAGCCGTGGACACCCATATTGACCCCTATACCCACACGAATGAATATTCGAGTGAACCTCCAGTTGCCGTGTGCTATTCCTGTTGCTTCGCGATATGTTACAAATACCCAAGGTGAGACATGTAGGCATCCCCGTGGATCAACACTTGTCCACAATGCCAGTTACCTCGTTGCCGGTATTGTTCTCTTTTCTCGTTCCCGTGTTCCGGCATCCCTGTGATCAAATCACCCTGTGTCTGGCTAGACGATGATGGATACCGTAACACCGAGAGGGCCCAGAGATATCTCTCCATCGTCGGAGGAGCAAATCCCAATCTCGAGCTATCAAGTTACTTGACACACTTTTCCATGAACCCGTAAGCCGCCGTAATAGCCACCCATTTACGGATGACGTTTAACAAACCCCAAAGTTCATGAAGCAAGCATGAAGAAACTCGATACTCTCATGGTCTAAGGAATTATGCAAACATTAACTTCTCTGTGTTATTAACCATAAACTTATGACGAATGTATCTCATAGCATAACATCAATCGGGTCGATTCAACACAAGTGTTCTACCAACAATTGTGCCCTCAAAATTGCCGGCATAGTCATGCCCATGATCAGGAAAACAGGATCATCATGCAATACTTGAGCCAGTCATAGAGGCTTGACTAGGAATACTTTTTACCGTTTATTATCCCACACGTGCACATGAGTTTCCCTCCAAGCCTCGTTTTATTTGTAGACTCGAGAATCATTGCAGTTATAGCATGGAACATAAACATAATTATGAACAGGGAGATAATCAATAACATTTATTATTGCCTCTAGGGCATATCTCCTACAATATGGCCTTCCAGGAAGCTCACAGAAGCACTGCGGTATCCTCCAGTAGCAACCCGACGGGCAACAGATCTCTTTGGAAATTAGTCTGGTCTGCTGCGGTTCCTCCCAAGGTGCGGAAGTTGCTTGGCGGCTAGTCACGGACAGTCTCCCAACGTGGCAGAATAAACATAAAGAGGGCTAGAAGTGTCAAGCTCCTGTCCGATTTGTGCCATAGAAACTGAAGACAACTTTCATCCTGTTCTTCGATGTCCGCTAGCTCGTCAACTGTATGAGGCCATGTCAGAAGTGTGGAGGTTGCCGGCGATTGAAACGATTATGTACACAGGCAAGGAATGGTTATTTCAGCTCTTGGAACCTCTGGATCAGACATCTCGAAGCATGATCTTATTTACGTTCTGGAGGTGTTGGTATGTCCGGAACGAAGTGGTGCATCAGAAGCAAGCCCCTCCTGTCAATGCGTCATGTAGGTTTCTTCAGAGCTACCTGGAGTCACTTATCGCAATCAAAGTGAATGCAGATATGGACCCTCGGAAAGGGAAGGAGAGCCTTTCGTTCATTGCAAAACCCCTTCGAGTGTGCACTATAGATCCAGATTTGAAGTGGGCTCCGCCTAAGCAAGGTTGGGTAAAACTCAACGCTGATGGTTCTTATTGTGCTAATGGTGCTGCAGGGTCGGGTATGATCTTGCGAGATGAGGCGGGTGATATCATCTTTGCTGCTTGTAGACAGCTGTTTTCATGTCGGGATGCGTTGGAATCGGAGCTTAGTGCGTGCATGGAAGGACTATCATTGTCAATACAAAGAAGTGAAGCACCCATTGTCATGGAGATGGACTCACTCACGGCTGTTTCGATGATCCAGGAAGAGGGGGCTGACAGATCTGTTTATGCTTCCCTAGGGAATGAGATCAAGTTCCTTAGAAATCTTAGAGAGACGTGTATTACTCATGTATCCCGTAGCCAAAATAAAGCTAGTGATTGTCTTGCTAGTTTTGCTAGAGTTGAGCAAAGAACTATGACTTGGCTAGGTTCGGGCCCTCCTAAGGTTCTAGAGTTGGTGAAAGATGATTGTAAGGACATTATAAATGAGTAATACATGGTTTCTTCCTGCAAAAAAAAAAAAAAAACCGGCACGCTCGTTCAGCCGGTCGGCCGGAAACAAACGTTTCCCTACTTTTTTTCCCCTTTTCGTATGTATCTCTACTACTATAGTACAACAAATTTTAAACTTGAGACCAGCCATCCACCCTGACATAGAAATTCTTTTTAGCAGTTGATTTTTTCCAAGGAGTGAATCGCTACCGCTTATGGTACCAAAACTCAAATGATCCAATGGCTATAGTTTGTGGGATTCGCTCTTCGCGATCACGCGCCAAAAAGAGGTCGAGAGGATTTTTCTGGAGTCATCCACACACTACACCTGCACACCTTTCACCTCCACGTGCTGGTGATGTAAAAAAATCCATTCAAGATCTTCTGTGGCTGCTTTTGTAGTTACTCAAAGGGCAAGAGAGATCTTATTTACAGTTTGACCCAAGACACCACGTGCACAGCACGTGCCTTCAACTAGTAAAACAAAGTGCATCTTTTTTTTCATTGATTTGACAGCACAAAGTGCATCTTTAAATACAGGTGGCCTGTTCCTAGCGCGTCCCAGCGGCCTCGTCACCGAGCCACAGATCTTTCCCTCAAAAGCCCAAACGACCGGCCCTGAGCCCCACCTGTCAGTCAGGTCGGCAAGCGCGTAGAAATATCGGCGCCCGATATTTTGCGCGGCCACGTCAGCCCTTTTCTTCGCCTTCTCCTCTATATCTGCTGGCGCAGGCCAGACATTTTTCTGAGAGCACAATTCTCGGCCTCCTCGATCGTCTCTCTCCAGGAGGACCGACGGACCAAATCCCACATCTTTCTCCATCTTTTGTCCTTCCCCTTATTGATTTCCGGTGCCGGCCGACGAGACTTCTCGCAGATCTTGTCGTCCAAGCGCTCGCTCTTTCCGGTCCTTTTTTCGCATCAAGGAAGGGAAAGGAAAAAAGGACAACTGAATCCCTGAGGTTTAATTTCCATCCATTTCACCGGGCATATACGTACCCTGCTTCTTGATCCGATCCGATGGGGGACGTGCCGACGATTCAACGGCCACCCGGCAGTGTCGCCAAGGTAAATCTAATCTATCCACGACTGACTGTGTTATTTTGATTCACTGGAAGGAGGGGGATATTACTGTGACGACCTATATATATTGAGTTCCTAGTATCTAATAAATAAAATTGCTGATGAGTGTCCTTAATTTTGCATGTCTTCTTTACTACAGTATCCTCTTGTAATTAGATCTTGCAAATCACCATATATAGCATTAATTAGATCTTGCAAGCAAAAGAGCACATATAATAATCTTGGACATTTGCTTCAGGCCAGAATAACTCACAACAGTTGACATATATAGACCTCAAGAAAGAATATACATGATCTTGAACATTTACTCCATTAATTACTCTCTTTGTACTGTGGGACATCTGTCCAGTGATTTCATTTTGCATGGAAATGGCCTGTAAAATGGAAACTAATTTTAAGTTGTTTTTCAGAAGGGCTATCAAGTTGGAGACTTGGTGCCAGCTGGATGGACAAATGACAGCCACAACATGTACATAAGCTCCATGGAGGCGTCCTTCATGCAGCAACTCCGTGGCCACGAGCGCCACGCTCCCGATACGAATAGGAGCCATGTGGGTGGCAATGGATTCAAGGCGCTCCAACAGGGAGCTTCGGGTGAACTCGGGTCCGAGAGGAACGTCTCTCGCTCGCGTGATGTAAAAGGCGAAAGAGGCCTGCCTGAGGATCCATGGGTAAGGCGTTTCAAGCCACGCGATTCCGGTGTAAATCGTCGTGGTGGTGGGGTGGGTGCTTCGATCGATGATGGTGAATCAGGTACCGATACGGTTCAAGGGACGGCTCGGACGCATGGAAGAGAAGTGAGCAGTTGCGTTGGAGGAAATCTTGTTGGCAAAAGCTCAGGTTGTTACTTAGTGAATCCGTGTATGCCAAGTATCATTTCAGTACGTTATTCTACTTGCATCGAGGACCTCTACTCCATGTAAAAATCGGATATCTGATGCAAGCATTTTATTTCTTCTCTCCAGAAGTCTCTGGTCAGAACTTTTCTGATGACGAGGCTCATTCAACTGCTGGGCCAAGCAAATCATACAAGAAAAGGAGGCCTGCCCTTTCCATCTTGAAGCTCGCATGCAGCGACAAGCGCTGGTGAAAGCCTAGGTATGTGTTCTGAAGTCCCGAGGAAGCGACGGGAGACTAGGTGTGGAAAATCTTGGTGAACCAGTTGTGATAGGTAACTGGTGCAGCTGCCGGCAGGCTGATAGCTCTCGATCAAGGTGCCAAGACTCGACCACGAACATGGAGCTTATTGGTTTTTAATTCTAGAAAATGCAAACAAAGTCTGAAAAAATAAAACTTGGCATGATGTCATTATATGATCCCGAGAGGCTGTGGTAAAAAATTGGGAAGGTTTTACAAAAGTTGTGACGTACACTACTTGGAAACCGGAACATCTCTGATCAAGAATCGTAGTTTCAAGAGGGAACGGGTCGGGTTTAAAGGCGAAGTGTCGGTTACTTCATCGTTTGACCTTGAAACTTTTTCTATACTCAACATACACCATCACATGTTCCATATCAAAATTTGGTATTTTTCCGGGTCCGTTTGCTATATTCAAGCCATTATGTGAATTTTTAGGCATTTAATGAATATAATTCGAATTTGAACTGCAAGTGCATGAAAAAGTTGGCAAAAATGGGTTGACAAATCATACTTGTGTTAATGAGTAGGCCTTATCTAAGAAAATAAGACGAATTCCAAACATCAGGGTGCCAAGACTCTACCCAGAACATGGAGCTTATTGGTTTTTTAATTCTAGAAAATACAAACAAAGTCTAAAAAATATGAAACATTGCATGTTGTTATTATATGTTTCCTAGAGGCTGTGGTAAAAAATTGAGAAGGTTTCGCAAAAGTTGTGTCGTACACTGCTTGGAAACCGGAACATCTCCGAGGAAAAATCGTGGTTTCAAGAGGGAACGGGTCGGGTTTGAAGGTGAAGTGTCAGTTGCTTCATTGTTTGACCTTGAAACTTTTTCTACACTCAACATATACCTTCACATGTTTCATATCAAAATTTGGCATTTTTACGGGTTCGTTTGCTATATTTAAGCCATTAAGTGCATTTCTAGGCATTTAACGAATATAATTCAAGTTTGAACTGTAAGTGCATGAAAAAGTTGGCAAATATGGGTTGAAAAATCATACTTGGGTTAATGAGTCTATGTTTAGGCCTTATCCAAGAAAATAAGAGGAATTCCAAACATCAGGGTGCCAAGACTCGACCCAGAACATGGAGTTTATTGGTTTTTTAATTCTCGAAAATGCAAACGAAGTCTGAAAAACACGAAATTTGGCATAGTGTCAATATATGATCCCTAGATGCTATGGTAAAAAATTCAGAAGGTTTTGCAAAAGTTGCGACGTTCATTGCTTGGAAATTGGAACATCGCTAAGGAATAATCATGGTTTCGAGAGGGAACAGGTCGGATTTAAAGGCGAAGTGTCGGTTGCTTCATCATTTGACCTTGAAACTTTTTCTACGCTCAACATACACCATCACATGTTCCATATCAAATTTTGGCATTTTTCCGGTTTCATTTGCTATATTTAAGGCATTAACCGCATTTCTAGGCATTTAGTGAATATAATTCAAATTTGAACTGCAAGTGCGTGAAAAAGTTGTTGGGGAACGTTGCATGGGAAACAAAAAATTTCCTACGCACACACAAGATCTATCCATGGTGATGAGCATCTACGAGAGGGAGAGTGAATCTACATACCCTTGTAGATCGCTAAGCGGAAGCGTTAAGAAACGCGGTTGATGTAGTCGAACGTCTCCGCGATCCAAATCGCAAGTCGTCCCTCGATCCGATCACGAACTAGAGCCGAACGGATGGCACCTCCGCGTTCAACACACGTACGGCTTGATGACGCCTTCACCTCCTCGATCCAGCGAGCGATGGTGAAGTAGTAGATGAGTTCCGGCAGCACGACGGCGTGGTGATGGTGGTGAGGAACAATCTTTGCAGGGCTTCGCCAAGCACTACGGAGATTATGACGGGAGAACTAGAGGGTTAGGGTTGCCGACACACGGCTTGGGAAATCTTGATGTGTCCCGTGTGCTAGCCCTGCCCCTCTATTTATATGTTGAGCCCTGGGGTCTAAACTTGGAGAGAAAACCTCCACAAGGTCGGTTTTGCCCGCACAAGGTCGGTTTGGCCCGCACGGAAAGAGTCCAACTCGGATTCCAGCAGTACCGCGTACAAGCGGTAGTACCGCTCACGAGCGGTAGTACCGCTTGAGTGGTAGTACCGCTTCACACAAAGCGGTAGTACCGCTTACGCGATAGTACTGCCTTACAGCGGTAGTACCGCTTAAGGCAGCAGCAAAACTTCCTTTTGCACTTTCCAATACCTCGTGGGCTTTACTTTTGCAAAACTTCCCTTTGGCTCATATAAAGTGTTGCTGCACCCGAACACTTCGGTAAACACCCGGAACCCCTTCCGGTGAATTCCGGAACCCTTCCGGAGATCAAAATACTATTATCACATATATCAATCTTTACCTCCGGACTATTCCGGAGATCCTCGTCATGTCCGGGATCTTATCCGGGATTCCGAACAACCTTCGGTCACCAACAAAATAACTCAACTATACTAATCGTCACCAAACGTTAAGTGTGTAGACCCTGCGGGTTCGAGAACTATGTAGACATGACCGAGACACTTCTACGATCAATAACCAATAGCGGGACCTGGATGCCCATATTGGCTCCTACATATTCTACGAAGATCTTTATCAGTCGAACCTCTATGTCAAGGATTCAGTTAATCCCGTATGCTGTTCCCTTTGTTCTTCGGTATGTTACTTGCCCGAGATTCGATCGTCGGTATCTCTATACCTAGTTCAATCTCGTTACTGGCAAGTCTCTTTACTCGTTCCGTAATACAAGATCTCGTGGCTAACACTTTAGTCACATTGCTTGCAAGGCTCATTGTGATGTTGTATTACCGAGTGGGCCCTGAGATACCTCTCCGTCACACGGAGTAACAAATCCCAGTCTTGATCCATGCCAACCCAACAGACACCCTCGGAGATACCTGTAGAGCACCTTTATAGTCACCCAGTTACGTTGCGATGTTTGATACACACAAGGTACTCCTCCGATGTCAGGGAGTTGCATGATCTCATGGTCATAGGAACAGATACTTGACATGCAGAAAACAATAGCAATAAACTGACACGATCATATGCTACGTTTACAGTTTGGGTCTTGTCCATCACATCATTCTCCTAATGATGTGAATCCCGTTATCAAATGACATCTCATGTCCATGGCCAGGAAACCTTCACCATCTTTTGATCAACGTGCTAGTCAACTAGAGGCTTACTAGGGACACAGTGTTGTCTATGTACCCACACATGTATTTGAGTTTCCAATCAATACAATTATAGCATGGATAATAAACGATTATCATGAACAAGGAAATATAATAATAACCAATTTATTATTGCCTCTAGGGCATATTTCCAACAGTCTCCCACTTGCACTAGAGTCAATAATCTAGTTCACATCACTATGTGATTTACATTGTAATGAATCGAACACCCATGCAGTTCTGGTGTTGTTCATGTTTAGCCCTTGGAAGAGGTTTAGTCATCGGATCTGCAACATTCAGATCCGTGTGTACTTTGCAAATATTTATGTCGTCCTCCTTGATGTAATCGCGGATGGAATTGAAACGTCGCTTTATGTGTCTGGTCCTCTTGTGAAATCTTGGTTCCTTGGCTAGAGCAATGGCACCAGTATTATCACAAAACAGAGTCATTGGATTAAGCGCACTAGGCACTACTCCAAGATCTGTCATGAACTCCTTTATCCACACACCTTCCTTCGCCGCCTCCGAGGCAGCGATGTACTCCGCTTCGCATGTAGAATCAGCTACCACGATTTGCTTGGAACTGCACCAGCTAACCGCACCCCCATTAAGAATAAATACGTATCCGGTTTGCGACTTAGAGTCATCCGGATCAATGTCAAAGCTTGCATCGACGTAACCCTTTACGACGAGCTCTTGATCACCTCCATAAACGAGAAACATGTCCTTAGTCCTTTTCAGGTACTTCAGGATATTCTTGACCGCCGTCCAGTGTTCCATTCCTGGATCACTTTGAAACCTTCCGAGCATACTTATGGCAAGGCTGACATCGGGTCTTGTGCACATCATTGCATACATGATAGAGCCTATGGCTGAAGCATAGGGGATGACACTCATCTTTTCTCTATCTTCTGCAGTCACTGGGCATTGAGTCTTACTCAACTTCACACCTTGCAATACAGGCAAGAACCCCTTCTTGGACTGATCCATTTTGAACTTCTTCAAAACTTTGTCAAGGTATGTGCTTTGTGAAAGTCCTATTAAGCGTCTCGATCTATCTCTATAGATCTTGATGCCTAATATGAAAGCAGCTTCTCCTAGGTCCTTCATTGAAAAACTCTTGTTCAAATATTCCTTCACGCTTTCCAACATTTCTATATTGTTTCCAATCAGTAATATGTCATCCACATATAATATTAGAAACGCTATAGAGCTCCCACTCATTTTCTTGTAAATACAAGCTTCTCCGTAAACTTGTATAAACTCGAACGCTTTGATCACCTCATCAAAGCGAAGATTCCAACTCCGAGATGCTTGCACCAGTCTATAAATGGATCGCTGGAGTTTGCAAACTTTGTCAGCATTCTCTAGATCGACAAAACCTTCTGGTTGCATCATATACAACTCTTCCTTAAGGAAACCGTTAAGGAACGCTGTTTTGACATCCATCTGCCAAATTTCATAATCAAAAAAGGCAGCTATTGCTAACATGATTCTGACGGACTTAAACATCGCTACGGGTGAGAAGGTCTCATCGTAGTCAACTCCTTGAACTTGTGAAAAACCCTTTGCCACAAGTCGAGCTTTATAGATGGTGACATTACCGTCCGCGTCCGTCTTCCTTTTAAAGATCCATTTGTTCTGAATGGCCTTATGCCCTTCAGGTAATACTTCCAAAGTCCATACTTTGTTTTCATACATGGATCCCATCTCGGATTTCATGGCCTCTAACCACTTCTCGGAATCCGGGCCCATCATCGCTTCTCCATAGCTCGTAGGTTCATCGTTGTCCAACAACATGACCTCTAAGACAGGGTTGCCGTACCACTCAGGAGCAGTACGCGTCCTTGTCGACCTACGAGGTTCGATAGCAACTTGATCCAAAGCTTCATGATCATCATCATTAACTTCCTCTTCAGCTGATGTAGGCTCTACAGAAACATCTTTCTGCGCTGCGCTACTTTCAGGTTGAAGTAAAGGTTCAACAACCTCATCAAGTTCTATCTTCCTCCCACTCAATTCTTTCGAGAGAAACTCTTTCTCAAGAAATGTTCCGTTTTTAGCGACAAACACTTTGCCTTCGGATCTGAGGTAGAAGGTATACCCAACTGTCTCTTTTGGGTATCCTATGAAGACACATTTCTCCGCTTTAGGTTCCAGCTTTTCAGGCTGAAGCTTTTTGACATAAGCATCACATCCCCAAACTTTAAGAAACGACAGCTTTGGCTTCTTGCCAAACCAAAGTTCATGTGGCGTCGTCTCAACGGATTTCGATGGTGCCCTATTTAAAGTGAATGCAGCTGTCTCTAATGCATAACCCCAAAACAATAGTGGCATATCGGCAAGAGACATCATAGATCGCACCATATCCAATAAGGTTCGATTACGACGTTCGGACACACCATTACGCTGTGGTGTTCCAGGCGGTGTCTGTTGTGAAACAATTCCACATTGTCTTAAGTGACTGCCAAACTCATAACTCAGATATTCTCCTCCTCGATCAGATTGTAGGAATTTAATCTTCTTGTTACGATGATTCTCAACTTCACTCTGAAATTGTTTGAACTTTTCAAATGTTTCAAACTTGTGTTTCATTAAGTAAATATACCATATATACTTAAGTCATCAGTGAAGGTGAGAAAGTAACGATAACCACCGCGCACCTCAATACTCATCGGACCGCACACATCAGTATGTATGATTTCCAACAAGTCACTTGCCCGTTCCATTGTTCCAGAGAACGGCGTTTTAGATATCTTGCCCATGAGGCATGGCTCACATGTGTCAAGTGATTCAAAATCAAGTGACTCCAAAAGTCCATCAACATGGAGCTTCCTCATGCGTTTTACGCCAATATGACCTAAACGGCAGTGCCACAAGAAAGTGGTATTATCATTATCAATTCTACATCTTTTGGCATCAATGTTATGAACATATGTATCATTACTATCGAGATTCAATAAGAATAAACCCCTCACATTGGGTGCATGACAATAAAAGATATTACTCATATAAATAGAACAACCATTATTCTCTGATTTAAATGAGTAACCGTCTCGCAATAAACAAGATCCAGATATAATGTTCATGCTTAACGCAGGCACCAAATAACATTTATTCAGGTTCATCACTAATCCCGATGGTAATCGAAGAGCGAGCGTGCCGACGGCGATCACATCAACCTTGGAACCATTTCCCACGCGCATCGTCACTTCGTCCTTTGCCAGCCTCCGTCTATTCCGCAGTTCCTGTTTTGAGTTGCAAATATGAGCATCCGCACCGGTATCAAATACCTAGGCACTACAATGAGAGTTGGTAAGGTACACATCAATAACATGTATATCACATATACCTTGTTTGTTGTTGGCCGCCTTCTTGTCAGCCAAATACTTGGGGCAGTTCCGCTTCCAGTGTCCAGTTCCCTTGCAATGAAAGCACACAGTTTCTGGTTTGGGTCCAGCCTTGGGTTTCTTCACGGGAGGAGCAACTGCTTTGCCACTCTTCTTGGAGTTACCCTTCTTACCCTTGCCATTTTTCTTGAAACTAGTGGTTTTATTGACCATCAACACTTGATGCTCCTTCTGAATTTCAGACTCAGCGCCTTTCAGCATCGCAAACAGCTCGGTGACTGACTTGTTCATCCCGTGCATGTTATAGTTCAACACGAAGCTCTTGTAGCTGGTGGCAATGATTGAAGAACTCTGTCAGTGATAGCCTCTGGCGGAAGGGGCATCCCCAATTCAGCCAGACGGGTGGAGTACCCAGACATTCTGAGTACGTCATCACTGATAGACCCGTTCTCCTCCATCTTGCAAGCATAGAACTTATCGGAGATCTCATATCTCTCGATTCGGGCATTCTTCTGAAAGATAAACTTCAACTCCTGGAACATCTCATATGCTCCATGACATTCAAAACGTCTTTGAAGTCCCGGTTCTAAGCCATACAATATTGCACATTGAACTATTGAGTAATCTTCAGAACGAGCCTGCTAGGCGTTCACAACGTCTAGAGACTCAACTGGAGCGGGTGGATCACCAAGCGGTGCATCAAGGACATAAGCCTTCTGGGAAGCCGTAAGGATAATCCTTAGATTACGGGCCCAGTCCAGAAAGTTACTTCCATCATCTTTCAATTTAGCTTTCTCTAGGAATGCATTAAAATTTAGGGGTGCTACTGCGCGAGCCATGATCTACAACATAAATATAGCAAAGACAACTTAGACTATTGTTCAAGATAATGAGTTTAGTTAATTATATTACTTAAAAAACTCCCACTCAAATTGACATCCCTCCGGTCATTCGAGTGTAACATGATCCAAATCCACCAACTCAAGTCCGATCATCACGTGAGTTGAGGTGGTTTCAATGGTGAACATCTTTATGTTGATCATATCTACTATATGACTCATGTTCGACCTTTCGGTCTCTTGTGTTCCGAGGCCATGTCTGTACATGCTAGGCTCGTCAAGTTTAACCCGAGTGTTCCGCATGTGCAACACTGGCTTGCTCCCGTTGTATGTGAACGTAGAGTCTATCACACCCGATCATCACGTGGTGTCTCGAAACGACGAACTTTCGCAACGGTGCACACTCGGGGAGAACACAATTTTATCTTGAAATTTAAGTGAGGGATCACCTTATAATGCTACCGTCATCCTAAGCAAAATAAGATGCATAAAAGGATTAACATCACATGCAAATCATAAGTGACATGATATGGCCATGAACTCGTGCTTTTGATCTCCATCTCCAAAGCACCGGCATGATCTCCATCGTCACCGGCATGACACCATGATCTCCATCATCTTGATCTCCATCAACGTGTCGCCATGAGGTTGTCGCGCCGACTGTTGCTTCCACGACTATTGCTAACTCATAGCGATAAAGTAAAGGAAAATGGCGAAAATAATTAAAGACAACTCTATGGCTCCTGCCAGTTGCCGTACTCATCGACATGCAAGTCGTGATATTCTATACAACACATGATCATCTCATACATCACATATATCTCATCATGTAATTGGCCATATCACATCACAACATACCCTGCAAAAACAAGTTAGACGTCCTCTAATTGTTGTTGCAAATTTTACGTGGCTGCTACGGGTTTGCAAGAACCGTTCTTACCTACGCAAAACCACAACGTGGTGTAGTGATTGATTTTTGATCTTCTAAAAGAACCCTCTTCATTGAAATCGATTCAACTAAAGTGAGAGAGATAGACACCCGCTAGCCATCTTTATGCAACGAAGTTACATGTCAGTTGAAGGAACCGGTCTCTCGTAAGCGTACGAGTAATGTTGGTCCGGGCCGCTTCATCTCACAATACCGCCGAATCAAGTATCAACTAGTAACGGCAAGCAATATGTATACACCCACGCCCACAACTCGTTTGTGTTCTACTCGAGATCTCATCTACGCATAGACCTAGCTCAGATGCCACTGTTGGGGAACGTTGCATGGGAAACAAAAAATTTCCTACGCACACACAAGATCTATCCATGGTGATGAGCATCTATGAGAGGGAGAGTGAATCTACATACCCTTGTAGATCGCTAAGCGGAAGCGTTAAGAAACGCGGTTGATGTAGTCGAACGTCTCCGCGATCCAAATCGCAAGTCGTCCCTCGATCCGATCACGAACTAGAGCCGAATGGACGGCACCTCCGCGTTCAACACACGTACGGCTTGATGACGCCTTCACCTCCTCGATCCATCGAGCGATGGTGAAGTAGTAGATGAGTTCCGGCAGCACGACGGCATGGTGATGGTGGTGAGGAACAATCTCTGCAGGGCTTCGCCAAGCACTACGGAGATTATGACGGGAGAACTAGAGGGTTAGGGTTGCCGACACACGGCTTGGGAAATCTTGATGTGTCCCGTGTGCTAGCCCTGCCCCTCTATTTATATGTTGAGCCCTGGGGTCTAAACTTGGAGAGAAAACCTCCACAAGGTCGGTTTTGCCCGCACAAGGTCGGTTTGGCCCGCACGGAAAGAGTCCAACTCGGATTCCAGCAGTACCGCGTACAAGCGGTAGTACTGCCTTACAGCGGTAGTACCGCTTAAGGCAGCAGCAAAACTTCCTTTTGCACTTTCCAATACCTCGTGGGCTTTACCCCTTTGGCTCATATAAAGTGTTGCTGCACCCGAACACTTCGGTAAACACCCGGAACCCCTTCCGGTGAATTCCGGAACCCTTCCGGAGATCAAAACACTATTATCACATATATCAATCTTTACCTCCGGACTATTCCGGGGATCCTCGTCATGTCCGGGATCTTATCCGGGATTCCGAACAACCTTCGGTCACCAACAAAATAACTCAACTATACTAATCGTCACCAAACGTTAAGTGTGTAGACCCCGCGGGTTCGAGAACTATGTAGACATGACCGAGACACTTCTACGATCAATAACCAATAGCGGGACCTGGATGCCCATATTGGCTCCTACATATTCTACGAAGATCTTTATCGGTCGAACCTCTATGTCAAGGATTCAGTTAATCCCGTATGCTGTTCCCTTTGTTCTTCGGTATGTTACTTGCCCGAGATTCGATCGTCGGTATCTCTATACCTAGTTCAATCTCGTTACTGGCAAGTCTCTTTACTGGTTCCGTAATACAAGATCTCGTGGCTAACACTTTAGTCACATTGCTTGCAAGGCTCATTGTGATGTTGTATTACCGAGTGGGCCCTGAGATACCTCTCCGTCACACGGAGTAACAAATCCCAGTCTTGATCCATGCCAACCCAACAGACATCCTCGGAGATACCTGTAGAGCACCTTTATAGTCACCCAGTTACGTTGCGACGTTTGATACACACAAGGTACTCCTCCGATGTCAGGGAGTTGCATGATCTCATGGTCATAGGAACAGATACTTGACATGCAGAAAACAATAGCAATAAACTGACACGATCATATGCTACGTTTACAGTTTGGGTCTTGTCCATCACATCATTCTCCTAATGATGTGATCCCGTTATCAAATGACATCTCATGTCCATGGCCAGGAAACCTTCACCATCTTTTGATCAACGAGCTAGTCAACTAGAGGCTTACTAGGGACACAGTGTTGTCTACGTACCCACACATGTATTTGAGTTTCCAATCAATACAATTATAGCATGGATAATAAACGATTATCATGAACAAGGAAATATAATAATAACCAATTTATTATTGCCTCTAGGGCATATTTCCAACAAAAGTTGGCAAAAGTGGGTTGAAAAATCCTATTTGTGTTCTTGAGTCTATGTTTAGGCCTTATCCAAGAAAAAAAGGAATTTCAAACATCCGGGTGCCAAGACTCGACCCCGAACATGGAGCTTATTGATTTTTTTATTCTGAAAAATGCAAACAAAATCTGAAAACATGAAACCTGGCATGGTGTCATTATATGACATCAATATGCCGTGGTAAAAATTTAAAAAGGTTTGGCAAAATTTATGACGTACACTGCTTAGAAACCGAACCATCTCCGAGGAAGAATCATGGTTTTGAGATGGAACGGGTCAGTTTTGAAGTCGAGGAGACGGTTGCTTCATCGGTTGACCTTGAAACTTTTTCTACACTCAACATACACCATCACAAGTTTCATGTCAAAATTTGACATTTTTCCGGGGTCGTTTGCTATATTTAAGTCATTAAGTGCATTTCTAGGCATTTAATACATTAAGTGCATTTCTAGGCCCTTTTCTTGCCGGTATTTTCCTCGGGGGTGCGGGGGGCGGAGCCCCCTGCTTAATGGAATTATACCTAGCAAAGAAAATAAAATAAAGAAAGAAAAAAAACATGTTTACCGAGTGTTTTTTAAGAAACACTCGCAAAGCCCCTGCGTTCTATGTGGTCGAACTCGAAGTCCCACAGATCGTGCCTCCCTACCGTTGCATTCTCTAAGATCCAACGGCTGCATCCCATTCATCTCTCTCTTTCTTCCCTTCCTCCTCCCTCCAGCCGCCGGCCTCTCTCTCTTCCCTTCTTCCTCTCCATCCACCCGCCACTCTCTCTTCCCTTCTTCCTCTCCATCCCCTGCAGACCGGTGGTGACCACCACTCCCGCCCGATTCGTCGAGCCGGCAGTCGGATCCGCCGAGCCCGGCCTAGGATCTGTCGGCCCCAACGTCCCCTGTGTAGGAGATATGCCCTAGAGGCAGTAATAACAGTTATTTTGTATCTCCGAGTTTGTAATGAATGTTTATGTTCCATGCTATAACTGCAATGATTCTCGAGTCTACAATAACCACGAGGCTCGGAGGGAAACTCATATGCACGTGTGGTATAATAAACGGTAAAATGTATTCCTAGTCTTGCCTCTAAGACTGGCTCAAGTATTGCATGATGATCCTGTTTTCCTGATCATGGGCATGACTATGCCGGCAATTTTGAGGGCACAATGTTTGGAGAACACTTGTGTTGAATCGGCCCGAATTGATGTTATGCTATGAGATACATTCGTCACAAGTTAATGGTTAATAAAACAGAGATAGTTAATGTTTGCATAATTCCTTAGACCATGAGAGTATCGAGTTCCTTCGTACTTGCTTCGTGAACTTTGGGGTTTGTTAAACGTCATCCGTAACTGGGTGGCTATTACGGTGGCTTACGGGTTCACGGAAAAGTATGACAAGTAACGAGATAACTCAAGATTGGGATTTGCTCCTCCGACGATGAAGAGATATTCTCGGGCCCTCTCGGTGTTACGGTATCCATCATCGTCTGGCCAGACACATTGTGATTTGATCACCGGGATGCCGGAACACGGAAACGAGAAAAGAGAACAAAACCGGTAACGAGGTAACTTGCATGGTGGACAAGTTGTTGATCCACGGGGATGCAATAAATCTCACCTCGGGTGTTTGTAATATATCTTGAAGCAACAAGAATAGCACACGGCAACTAGAGGTTCACTCGAATATTCATTCGTGTGGGTATAGGGGTCAATATGGGTGTCCACGGCTACGATGTTGATCATTGATCGGAAAGTGTTCCGGGTCATGTCTATACTTCACCGAACCTATAGGGTCACACGCTTAAGGGTCATCTATCTGCCGAATACTAGATGGGGAGTCTGAGAGAAAATCACCGGAAAAGTTTCGGACGCAACGGAAACGTTCCGGAGAGGACATCGGAATAGTTCCGGTAAAACTGAAAAGTTGTTTCAGGGGATACCATTAAGTCAAATTGGTTTCGGCACACGCCTGGAAATTCTTGGAGGGTGCCAGAATTGTTCTGGTAACTTCTGGGATTTTTCCGGGACAAAAACCGGAAATGTTCCGGAGCTGCCGGAACCGGTTTGGTTGCTTTTCGCAGATGAAAATCACTAATCCGAAATTGTTTCGGAACGAATCCAAAATCATTTTAGTCGCTACTGGAATTATTCTAAGACTCACAGAAATATTTTCAGATTTAACGGTCGCGGAAAATTGTCTCCATGAATAGTGAAAATCACTTTATGGATATTTTTGGAAAGCCACCTTTTCAGATTTTTCCAAAAGGCTTCTAGAAGGGCTTGGGGGCCAAGGAATCCCCTCACGGGGGGCCCCCAAGGAGTGGCCGGCCAAAGGAGGTGGTGCTCCTTGGAGCTGCACATGCCATCCCTTTTTGCTTGTCATTATCTTTATGTGTAACATAAAGTGGGGGTACTTTGGTATTTTTGTATGCCAACTTTACCCCTTGGCTTTCCTATAAATAGAGGTGGAGGGGGTGCTCTCCACACTCATCCTTGATCTCATACACATGCCATAGACTTGTCTGGCTTCTCTCTCCCTCCCAGCGAAATAGTTTCGTAGAGCCGAAAGGCTGTCTGGGTTCCGGCAGGAACTAATTCTGGACGGCAAAGCCCTGCCGGATAGCTGACACCGTATGTGTGCAACCCCGTAGAGAGGTCGTAGTTTCGATCTTTTGCCCGAGGGGCTGTTTGAGTGTCCTCCCGAAGGGCTGTCCGAGTTACCGTTAGAGTTTCGAGGGTCCTCCCGAAGGGCTGTCCGTGACATTGTCTGAGGGATTGTGCGACCGCCTCCCGAAGGGCTGTCCGACGAGGGAGTACATCCTCGCGGTTGGGAGGTTGTAAATCCTAGCTGTGGGGATCTGTACCGACGATCTACACCGACTCTTCTTCCGCTGCGCTACGAGTCGGTACGAATTAGATCAAACCCTGTATGACATCTCCATAGTGGTCCTGGGCGTGCTCGTTGTACCGAAATTTTTTGTTTTCTATCGCGTTCCCCTACAGTGGCATCAGGAGCCATGCTATGCGTAGATGCAGGTTACGATCTAGAATACATGGAGATGTATGAGTATTGCATAATATAATTTTGGAGTAGATGAGATCTATTGCTGAAAATTATTTATGCGGGTGGCAGATGAAATCTGTTACCCGATGTTCTTGTTGCTTCCCTAGAATTTGCGTATTTCTGATCTCGAGACAGCATGGTGGAATTTGACAAAGTTCTGGTAATCCGCGATCCTGATTGATCAACGAAGTGCTATCAGTTCTTTGGGTTCCGCCATAGTCAAAAGAAAGATGAAATTTGCAGACGAAAGGGCAATGCGATATGATCTGCACGGGGGTCATGCGTATGACGAAGTTTAGTATGGGGCTCGAGATTTTATTATCTCGTGTTTCATACACCCCGAGATGTTAATCCAGCGACTTGAATGATCATACTTGATGATAAAACGTTGGTAGCTGCGGTTGAAGTCAAAACCTTAGAAGCCACGTAAAATAAAATTTTGCATAAACCGATTAGAGGCGTCTAACTTGGTTTTGCAGGATGTGCATGTGATGTGGTTTAGCAATGCCCATATTAATTCGATTATGTATGAGATGACTATATGATGTAAATTTATTAACATGACCTGGGTGTCATGATTCGGCATGATGGCTGGAGCCATATGATTGTCACTTTAATGACCTGCGTGTCAACCTTAAGTAATGCACTTATTTTATTAGCTATAGAGATAGCAATATTATCTGGTGCATCGAGAAGGTGGTGGCAATCTTCGCGAAGGTGAACACCGACGCAAATGCCAAAGACGAAGAAATACTTGACTTCTCCGTCAGAAAGGGCTATACCATATCATGCTATTATGAATTGCCAGAGATGTTTATCCCTTATGATGCACCCTTTTGATTGCGTGGTAGTCGCTTTTCATTAGGGTGATCTCTCACTTAAAAATATCAAGTAGTTAGTGTTCTCCCAAGTGTAGCACCATCACGGCACCTATCTTTTCGGGGTACCACATGGATACATGGGTATGAACAATTAGTGAAGTGTGAGGCGGGTGAGTTGAGACCTCGCAGCGAGATCATTTGGTTGTCTTGACGTTTCGGAGGATCGTCCTGAGCTCGGAACACGCCCATCGAAAGATGAACAAGAGTCACATAGAGATGTGATTGACAAGTTGGCCTACCAATTGAAATTCTCGTCACTTGAGATGGATACATCCTTGGCGATGAATTACAATTTGGGTCTTGTATCACTCATAATCAATTTTGAGAGATATTGATTTGAGTGGGAGCGCACTTTAGAATAAAATTGTTTATTCACTAGTGCAAAAATCATTATGGACAAAGTCTAAGTGAAACTTGTGTTTTCCGTTGTAGATCAAATGGCTCGCAACACCGCGTTCAACTTAGGCCCGATGTTAGAGAAAGAGAAGTTAGCTGCGACTGGAAACAACTATGCGGACTGGGTTCGTAACTTGAGGATTGTCCTCAGGAGCGCTAAGAAAATGTATGTGCTTGAAACTGCTCTTCCAGCAAAACCGGCGGCAGATGCCCCGAAAGATGAACAAAATGTCTGGGCCACTAAGGATGATGATCACAACTTAGTGCAGTGCCTCATGCTAGCTTCCATGAGTACATGGCTTCAAAAACGTTTTGAATTCCATAAACCCCGTGATATGATCCGGGAATTGGATGCTCTGTACAAAGAAACCACAAGGTCTGAACGATTTGATATCATGAAGACCTTGATGGAATGCAAGATGGCTGAGGGCAGTTCAGTTGGCGAACACGTGGTCAAAATGATTGGCTATGCTAAAAGGCTTAAAACCCTAGAATTTCCAATTCCGCCTGGCCATATGATGGACATGATGCTTTCTTCACTCCCCCTGTCTTACGACGGTTTTGTCATGAACTACAACATGAGTGGGATGGAGAAGATACCGGAAGAGGTGCTCGCCATGCTGAAAACTGCAGAAGGAGGACTGCGGAAAAATCGCAAGCAAGTGTTCCTTGTGAATAAAACCGCCAGTTTCAAAAAGAAAGGCAAGCCAAAGAAGGGCAAGGGCGCCGGTAAGACCAGCTCCCAAAGCAACTCTAAGGGCGGAGCCAAGAATGAAACTGAGTGCTTCTACTGCAAGGGCACATGACACTGGAAGAGAAACTGCAAGAAGTATCTGGAAGATAAGAATTCCGGGAAAACCGGAAAAGGTATAATTGTTATACAAGTTAATGTCATTGACGTTTTGCTTGCTAGCGAAAATTCTAAGTCTTGGGTATTTGATACCGGATAGGTTGCTCATATTTGCAACTCGATACAGGGACTACAGAAGGTGCGCAAGTTAGCAAAGAATGAAGTCGTGATGTGCGTCGGGAACGGCGCTAGGATCGCCGCTCAAGCCGTCGGCATTATGCCTCTACGTCTCCCTTCAGGATTTATCTTAGAACTAAATAACTGTTATTTTGTTCCACTATTGTGTAGAAACATTATCTCCGGATCATCTTTAGTACACGATGGGTACTCGTACAAGTCTGAGAACAATGGTTGTTCACTTTATTGGAAGGATATGTTTTATGGATTTGCACCCATTGTTGGGGGCCTTTTCATTCTAAATCTTGAATGTGGAAATGATGTCTTTAACGTGAATGCTAAACTCCTTAAGAAGGTTGATACCGCCACCACTTTCATGTGGCACTGTCGGGTTGGCCACATCGGAAAGAAACGCATGCAAAGACTCCATAAAGATGGAGTTTTACCGTCCCTTGATTTTGAATCATTTGACACATGTGAAGCTTGCTTGATGGGGAAAATGACCAAGACGCCGTTCACGGGTCATCCTGAACGGGCGAGTGAATTGTTGGAAATAATACATAGTGATGTATGTGGTCCAATGAGGACAATCGCACGGGGTGGGTATTTCTACTTCGTGACTTTTACTGATGATTTGAGTAGGTATGGATATATCTACTTGATGAAGCATAAGTCGGAAACCTTTGAAAAGTTCAAAGAATTTCAGAATGAGGTAGAAAATCATCGTAACAAAAGGATTAAGTTTCTGCGGTCTGATCGCGGGGGCGAATACCTTAGTCATGAGTTTGGCCAACACCTGAGTGACCGTGGAATCGTTTCACAGCTTACGCCTCCCGGAACTCCACAGCGAAACGGAGTGTCGGAATGATGTAACCGATCCCTGTTAGACATGGTAAGGTCGATGATGTCTCTTACAGATCTACCGATATCTTTTTGGGGTCACGCACTACTCACTGCAGCTTATACATTAAATAGAGCACCGTCTAAGTCTGTTAAGACGACACCACATGAGATGTGGCATGGGAAGATTCCTAGTGTGTCGCATCTTAAAATTTGGGGTTGTGAGGCATACGTAAAGTGTTTACAGCCAAGCAAACTCGATCCCAGATCAGACAAATGTTACTTTGTAGGTTATCCCAATAACACCATTGGGTATTCCTTCTACAACCAGTCCGAGGGCAAAGTGTTTGTCGCAAAAGTTGGACACTTTCTCGCGAAAGAATTTCTCGCCAAAGAAGTGAGTGGGAGGACAGTACAACTTGATGAGATTAGTGAATCTTCGGCAACCGTTGATATGGCTAAAGAACCGGAAGAAATTCTGCTAATTATCCCTACAACCGAGCCGGAAGTTGTCGCATGTGATGCGGAAACTTCAGACAATGTTGTAACTGAACCGCGCAGATCAGGTAGGGCTATCCAGCCACCTGAGTGGTTTCATAACGAAATCTTTATTCTTGAAGACGATGAACCTGCGCACTACAAGGAAGCGATGGCGGGGCCCAGCTCAAGGGAATGGCACAAGGCCATGAAATCCGAGATGGAATCCATGTACGAAAACCAAGTTTGGAACTTGGAAGAACTTCCAGAAGGTGTAATGCCCATTGGTTGTAAATGGATTTTCAAAAGAAAGACGGACGCGGATGGTAACATTACTATCCACAAATCTAGACTTGTCGCGAAAGGGTTCACGCAAGTTCCAGGAGTGGACTACGACGAGACTTTCTCGCCCGTAGCTATGCTTAGGTCTGTTCGGGTATTACTAGCAATTGCTGCTTATTTCGATTATGAAATATGGCAGATGGACGTCAAAATGGCTTTCCTAAATGGAAACCTCAAAGTGGATGTATACATGATACAGCCATAAGGTTTTGTCATTCATAAGGATGCTGGAAAGGTATGCAAACTTCAGAAATCCATTTATGGTCTGAAGCAAGCGTCAAGGAGCTGGAACATTCGTTTTGATGAAGTGGTCAAACAGTTTGGCTTCATCAGGAATGACGAAGAATCTTGTATTTACAAGAAGTTTAGTGGGAGCGCAAAAGCATTTCTAATCTTGTATGTGGATGACATATTGTTGATTGGAAATGACGTGAATTTTCTTAGCAAAATAACAGCTCATTGAAGAAAAGTTTTTCAATGAAAGACTTAGGCGAAGCGGCATATGTATTGAGCATTAGGATCTATAGAGATAGATCAAAACGCCTGATAGCGCTTAGCCAAAGCATGTACATTGACAAGGTGTTGAAAAGGTTCAACATGGAGAACTCCAACAAAGTCCTACTCCCCATGTCACTTGGCATAGTGCTTTGCAAGAATCAGTGTCGTCGGACTCTCGATGAGCGAGTACAGATGAATGATGGTCCATATGCCTCGGCAGTTGGTTCTATTATGTATGCCATGCTATGTACAAGACCGGACGTTTCCTATGCACTAAGTGTTAGCAGCCGGTACCAAAGTGATCCAGGATTGGAACACTGGGCCGCGGTCAAGGGTATTCTTAAGTACCTCAAAAGGACCAAGGATTTACTCCTTGTGTACGGAGGTGATGAAGAGCTCATTGTAAGTGGTTACACTGATGCATGCTTCATGACTGACCCAGATGACTTCAAATCTCAATCAGGCTATGTTTTCATATTGAACAGCGGCGCAGTTGATTGGAAAAGTTCCAAACAAAAGACTGTGGCAGATTCTACGACGGAGGCGGAATATGTTGCAGCTTCAGAAGCCTCCAAGGAGGCGGTATGGATCAAGCAATTTCTTGAAGACCTTGGTGTGGTTCCAAGTGCTCTGGACCCGGTGGAGATCTATTGTGATAATAGTGGTGCCGTGGCTCAGGCAAGGGAGCCAAGTTCGCACCATAAGACAAGACATGTTGAACGCAAATATAAACTCATTCGACATCATGTCGAAGCGGGTTTAGTGAAAGTATGCAAACTTCACACGGATCTGAACGTGTCAGACCCGATGACAAAGCCTCTACCACGAGCAAAGCATGAGTAGCACCGGATAACCATTGGTGTTAGGGAAGCCATGTAACTGGATTATGACTCTAGTGCAAATGGGAGTATGTAGGAGATATGCCCTAGAGGCAGTAATAACAATTATTTTGTATCTCCGAGTTTGTAATGAATGTTTATGTTCCATGCTATAACTGCAATGATTCTCGAATCTACAATAACCACGAGGCTCGGAGGGAAACTCATATGCACGTGTGGTATAATAAATGGTAAAATGTATTCCTAGTCTTGCCTCTAAGACTGGCTCAAGTATTGCATGATGATCCTGTTTTCCTGATCATGGGCATGACTATGCCGGCAATTTTGAGGGCACAATGTTAGGAGAACACTTGTGTTGAATCGACCCGAATTGATGTTATGCTATGAGATACATTCATCACAAGTTAATGGTTAATAACACAGAGATAGTTAATGTTTCATAATTCCTTAGACCATGAGAGTATCGAGTTCCTTCGTACTTGTTTCGTGAACTTTGGGGTTTGTTAAACGTCATCCGTAACTGGGTGGCTATTACGGCGGCTTACGGGTTCACGGAAAAGTATGACAAGTAAAGAGATAGCTCAAGATTGGGATTTGCTCCTCCGATGATGGAGAGATATTTTCGGGCCCTCTCGGTGTTAAGGTATCCATCATCGTCTGGCCAGACATATTGTGATTTGATCACTGGGATGTCGGAACACGGAAACGAGAAAAGAGAGCAAAACCGGTAACGAGGTAACTTGCATGGTGGACAAGTTGTTGATCCATGGGGATGCAATAAATCTCACCTCGGGTGTTTGTAATATATCGTGAAGCAACAGGAATAGCACACGGCAACTGGAGGTTCACTCGAATATTCATTCGTGTGGGTATAGGGGTCAATATGGGTGTCCACGGCTCCGATGTTGATCATTGATCGGAAAGTGTTTCGGGTCATGTCTATACTTCACCGAACCTATAGGGTCACACGCTTAAGGGTCATCTATCTGCTGAATACTAGACAGGGAGTCTGAGAGAAAATCACCGGAAAAGTTTCGGACGCAACGGAAACGTTCCGGAGAGGACATCGGAATAGTTCCGGTAAAACTGAAAAGTTGTTTCAGGGGATACCATTAAGTCAAATTGGTTTCGGCACACGCCTGGAAATTCTTGGAGGGTGCCAGAATTATTCTGGTAACTTCTGGGATTTTTCCGGGACAAAAACCGAAAATGTTCCGGAGCTGCCGGAACAGGTTTGGTTGCTTTTCGCAGATGAAAATCACTAATCCGAAATTGTTTCGGAACGAATTCAAAATCATTTTAGTGGGTACTGGAATTATTCTAAGACTCACAGAAATATTTTCGGATTTAACGGTCGCGGAAAATTGTCTCCGTGAATAGTGAAAATCACTTTATGGATATTTTTGGAAAGCCACCTTTTGGGATTTTTCCAAAAGGCTTCTAGAAGGGCTTGGGGGCCAAGAAAGCCCTCATGGGGGGCCCCCAAGCAGTGGCCGGCCAAAGGGGGTGGTGCTCCTTGGAGCTCCACATGCCATACCTTTTTGCTTTTCATTATCTTTATGTGTGATATAAAGTGGGGATACTTTGGTATTTTTGTATGCCAACTTTACCCCTTGGCTTTCCTATAAATAGAGGTGGAGGGGGTGCTCTCCACACTCATCCTTGCTCTCATACACATGCCATAGACTTGTCTGGCTTCTCTCTCCCTCCCAGCGAAATAGTTTCGTAGAGCCGAAAGGCTGTCTGGGTTCCGGCAGGAACTAGTTCTGGACGGCGAAGCCCTGCCGGATAGCTGACACCGTATGTGTGCAACCCCGTAGAGAGGTCGTAGTTTCAATCTTTTGCCCAAGGGGCTGTTTGAGTGTCCTCCCGAAGGGCTGTCCGAGTTACCGTTCGAGTTTCGAGGGTCCTCCCGAAGGGCTGTCCGTGACATCGTCCAAGGGACTGTCCGACCGCCTCCCGAAGGGCTGTCCGACGAGGGAGTACATCCTTGCGGTTGGGAGGTTGTAAATCCTAGCTGCGGGGATCTACACCGACGATCTACACCGACTCTTCTTCCGCTGCGCTACGAGTCGGTACGGATCAGATCAAACCCTGTATGACATCTCCATAGTGGTCCTGGGCGTGCTCGCTGTACCGATTTTTTTTGTTTTCTGTCGCATTCCCCAACACCCTGCGCCCAACTTTCCCCGCCTCCTCCCACCGCCGCTTGTCCGAGAAAGCCGGGGTGGACGTCGCCGCTTGTCCGAGGCTGCCTTGGTGGACGCTGGTGCAGCAGCCGAGCCGTTGTGGACGAGCAGCAGTGAGCGCGACGAGCTCCAGGCGGCAGCAGCAGCGGGATGACCTGCAGTAGCAGCAGCTGCGTCATCGTCCTGGAGCAGGGCGGCAAACAACATTTTTTTAAATTCTGCTCAACCCCTTTGCCGAGTGTAACACTCGGCAAATCACCTGCACCACGTGCCAACGGTGCTGTCTGCTCCGTTTCGTCTGGTCACTTTTCTTTGCCGAGTGCCGGGTTTTGACACTCGACAAAGGGTTTGCCGAGTGCGCGACAAAAAGAACTCGGCAAATCCCGCTTTGCTGAAAGGGGGGGTATGTGTCGGGGGGATGACCCCCGGGTAGGCCCAAGACGGTGAAACGACACTTCAAAACTTCGCCAGGGGAACCACCCCTGGCTGGCTGGAACCTGGCTGGCTGGCTAGAACCTGGCCGGGTTCAGCCTCTCCGGGTTCAGCCTGTCCGGGTTCAGCCATCCGGGTAGAGCCGTCCGGGTGGAGCCATCCGGGTGGAGCCTGTCCGGGTGGAGCCATCCGGGTAGAGCCATCCGGGTGGAGCCATCCGGCTGGGGCCTGTCCTGGTGGAGCCGTCCGGCTGGAGCCGTCAGGATGGAGCCCGTCCGGCTGGAATCCTGCTAAGTAAACCTCAGACGTCCCGTCGGACCTGCGCAAACGAGACAGCCACGCTCTATAGTAGAACACTGTAGATGAGTGGCTGGCACTGTATATGGACAGCCGGCACTGTTCACACGTCTGGTGTCCCCCAACCGTGTAGTTGGGCCAGGTGGGCCCCTCTTGTCCCCTGGGCACCCCTTTATAAGGTGACCCAGGGAGCTCATGCTCGGGGAAGCCATGCACTCAGGCTCACTCATCTCTCACTCTCATTCTCACACACATGAGGCAAGAAGCAGAGCACTCTCAGCCAACTGCTCCCTCTTCTAAATACAGCTCCAGGAGCAACCATGTACAACCATATACACTCCATATACATCAGGCATGCGGTAGTAGGGGTGTTACCTCCCACGGAGGGCCCCGAACCTGGGTAAACCACCGTGTACAGTTGCCCAAACCCGTCCCGGATCTCCACTGTAGCCTTGCTCTCACCTCTTTAAGCCATCCCATGGCATCTGCCGTGATCGCGCATGCCCCGCGAGAATACCACGACAGTATGCCGAGTAGGAAAGGATTGTGTAACGGCCCAGAGTAATTCCCTACCTTAAATAATAATTGTCATTTTTATTTTGCATAACCATGGCATCATGCCATCATTCCACTATGCAATATTCTCAAATGCACAATTAAAATATCAAACACCCAAAACCAAATTATTTTGTCATTTATTAGGGTTTCATCAACACCATTTCCCCTTTTCATGTTTTAGGTTGAGATAGAGCCCCAAACTTTGCACATGACCTTTTCATAATATTTGTGAGCCCCACAAATTGTTTCACCATTTTACCACAACCCTAGCACCTACCCATAGTTCAAATCACCAAAAATGCACTTTCTGAAATTATTTTCAAAACAAATGCCAAACCTTGTCCAAACCCCCTGAATATTTTTGTGGAGCTTTGAATTAATTAAAGGAGGCCACAGTAAAAATGTCATGCCATTTGGAAATTATTTGGACCTCCAAATAATTTCTAAACCACTCCATTTCCATTTTTCTGTAAAAAGAAATAGAAAAGAAATAATCGGAGAGAGAGAGAGAGGCCTCACCTGGGCCGCCTTACCTTTTCGGCCTGCCAACTGCCCTAGTTCCACTCGTCTTCCTCGCGGGGGGTCATGCAGGAGGCGTGCTAGCCCTCTCTCGTGGCCAACGTCAGCCGAGGGGGGAGACAACCACTGCGGCCCGCTCCTCCATATAAGCCTCCCTAGCCTCGCAACCCTAACCCTAGCCTCTCACCTCCCTCTCGCCGCCGTCGGGTAAGTTTTGCCCCTCTGCTTTCTTCTCCACTAAAGCGAACAGAGCTCCACCGGAGCACGCCCCCGTGGACAGCGCGGCCATCGTCGTCTCCAGGCATGGCGGCCATGTCCAGCAGCACCGCCAGCACGTCTTCTTCCCCCAGGTAGACACACACGAGCTGGAACACCACAGCTATGTCGGATTCCTCGTCGTCTTCCACTTTAGCCGCTACCGCTCCACCGAGAAATTCGACGCCGCCGTTGCTCCTTCGTCCCGTACGACTCCACCACCAAACCCAGGGTGAGCTACCGCCCTCCCTTGCCCATTCAACAATCGTCCGCGACCTCTGGCGTTAGATCCGTAGAGCACCAACACCGGCCGCGGCATGGCCATGTCGTTGCTGTCATTTAGGTCACCACCAGCATGTTTTCGGGCTCCTACGGCATCACACGCACCACACACGCACGCACACGACCTCCCGCACCACGCGCATGTCCTCGGGGTGCCAAACGCATGCTCCCGAGCCTCGCCGGCAAGGTTCGGAGCACCGCCACGCATGCTCTGGCCAGAGGCCGAGCCCTTCATTTTGCAGCCGTCCGATCTGAGATCTGCGCATAGGATTAGAACATTCTCCTCATCGAACCGGTACGCCACCGCGACCGTCGATCCCCAGATCTACGATACCTGCCGGCCCCGTTGGTCAATTCAAATAGGGCCGAGCCCCTCCTGTGACACGAACCACTGACCAACCCCTGTGGCTAGCTCAGCTAGCTCTCACCTGTGCGACGCGGGATCGAATCCCCGGGGGCGTAAACAAATTTTGCGATTTAAACCAGCCACAGACACGCGGGCCCTGGGGCCACCTATGATCATGCCTACGTGGCACGGAGGCCCCACCCGTCAGTGGCCGTGGCTAGCTCACACCGAGTGATAAAAGTCCACCACAGCCGTCCGTCGAAGCTGGGAGCCCAGTAGGCCTCGCACTATGTTGCGCTGGCGAGCGATGGATAGTAATCTTGCGCCCACTTCGGCCCAAATGAATTAGCCCATTTTCTTTTGTTTATTATTTTTCCAAATGGCAGAATTCAAATAATTCAAAATCAATTCAAATGTTTTGCAAATAAAATAAGTTATATATGAATCTTGACTAGAAAATGTGAGGATTCCATTTCTGACATTAGTTTGCACTTTTGAGCACCTTAAAATTCGTGCACCAAGTTAAATTGCATTTAATCATTTAAAAACTTGTAAAATTCAAAGCTAATTCATTCTAACTCCAAATCATACAAATTTTATATTCAAATTGATTAGAATAATGCATAGAATCCAACTATAGCATTTTCATGCATGAGTAACCACTTTAAACAAACTGTTTTGTAGTAATTCCATTTAATCCTAATTATGCATGTGAAGTTCTTCTGGAAAACAATTGTCTTATGTTTTCCAACTTCACTTAAATTGGATAGGCTAGTTGTAGCTTTATTTCTAGCACATTAAAATGACATGCATCATTTGCTTGTGCATTGCACTGGTTACTTATGGTTGTTTACTTTGTTTGCAGGATTTGCTTCTTATCGATAGATCCCTTTGACGACGTTCTTTACGAGCATGGTTACGATCCTACTTCTGACACCACTCCTGAGGATACTTGGCAGTACCAGGCTACTGCCACTGAAGGCAAGCAAACCCCTTTAAACATGCCTTATCTATGCTTCTCCCTATATCATGCATTTGGTTACGATGCTGTAGTGGATCTCGATGCCTATTCTTTGCATGGCCTGATTTTGTCTTCCAGTTATATTGCATTGGTTTACATGTCCCAGCATGACTTGCTTGCTTGTATTAGTATCCATGTTCAGCCTGCCTTGCAGTAGTATGCATGCTTAGGGTTTTATGCTTTACCATGTTGTTACGTGCTTATCCTGCTTATGGGTAGTTGAACCTGGCTCTGATACATTCATGTTATGCTTCTAGAAATAATTATATGTGATCTGTAATAAAAGGCAACGGTGGGAGGCCATGCTTAGAGCATCAGTGTTTTGTTCCACTCGAGCCGCACTAGGACCTGAGTTCTTGTTATTTTGATCCAAGAATGAGCGTGCCAACCTTTCGTTGGGGGGAGAATGGGCCCCTCTCACGACCAACTACCTGATCCTCATACTTGTCCAGGGCCACTTTAGTTCGGGCTTTCCATTTGGCATACGCATGTTGCATGTTTATGTTACGGATGTTTACTTTATGTTCATGATGGATGGATGGTCGACCGATGCATACATATAGGAATTGCGGCCCGATCACTAACTAGTTATCCTGCTCGGCTCTAGCCATCTTAGCTGCGCGCGCAACGGTTGGGTCCGACTCGGAGCTTCGGCCGGACTCACGATTCGGGTACAACCTAGTCGGGTGGCTCCTTGGACTTGTTTGCAGTTGAATGGGCAAGTGTTGTGGGCTATCTCACTCTGCCAAGCGTACACCCTGAAGTGTGCTACATGTAGGCCTTGAGAGCGATAGTCACGTTACGGTTTAATAGTGGTACACCCCTGCCACGGAATGGCAAAAGTGAAATGAAAAATTATCGTTTTTGCCACGGAATGGCATTTGTGATGTATCGTCAAAAGCTAAGAGTGGCAAAAGTGAGATGTCAAATTCTAGAGTGGCATAAGCAAAATTGGCAAAAGCTAGAGTGGCAAAAACAAAGTTTTCCCTAAATCTATTCGAATAGCCATGTCCACGGTTATGGACGACTTGGTGATATTGTACTTGATCATAGAACAACTTCAACCTTAATAATTAAAACTTATCAACCATGTGAGTGCCTTAGGGATTCTTCTTCGTGGGTGGATACAGAGGGGAATGCAAGGATGTGTTATGTTTGCGGTTAGGTAGATGAATAGAGTAGTTTATCTATACCGCTATCTTATCTTGGTAAATGCTCTCTTACCTTCTCTCTGAATAGACGCAAGTTGTAGCGTGTCTCTATAGAATGCTAGCGCTTGCTGCCGCTTAACCAAATCCACCTTTTGAGAACAATGCATATGTAGCATAGATCTGATGTAAGTCTTGCGGAGTACGTCATGTACTCACCCTTGCTTTTCACAACAATTGCCGCAGAGGACTTCTCCGACTTTGATGGCGAGTACTACGTTGACCTGGCTCGCGACGAGTAGCTAGAAGTTCTCAGGTAGCAGCTTGAGGCCCTCAGAAATAAAGACCAGGTCACCAAATGGGGTGAATCCCTTGCCCTTCTCGCACATGACGATTGCACAGCCAAGCTCAGAGGGATGCAACATGCACTGATTGAAATCATTAACAAGGACGTCCTCAGCGAGACAGGGATCTTCAACAGCGGGGTATCCTCCATTCAGGAGCAGCGTCGTATACATGTGGCATAAGTTTGCAACATGCCCGACTCATTGCCATCCATGAAGGAGTGAATGTGTGGTCTTGTGTGGTCCAAACAGCAATTGTCGTTTGTAAACGGTTCGTTCTAAGTAGGCCGCATAGCTAGACTTACCGTATGTTTTGTGTAGTTGCTACTGAAGTTTTTAAGATGCATGCCGGAAGTGACCTACTACATTTACTTCATATATATGTTGTTATCTTAGTTAATATAGAAGATGTCTTTCGTATGTACATATATATGTTGCTATATGTTTGATACGAGAGATTGGTGCTGATATTTGCTCTCTTCATTACCAAACTTTGCAGATTCGTCAACCGCAACTTCAACAGTGCCGAGCTGCTGCCCCACGACAAAGCCGCCGAACTCAACCTACACAATGTGTTACAGATTCCGCATCTCAAATATATACTCCCTCCGTTCCAAAATATAGTGCGTCCTCGGTTTCCGCGCTTCAACTTTGACCATAAATTTAACCAACGAGACCGACTGCGGCGGGAGCAAAAATTATACCAGTGAATTCGTATTCGAAATAAGTTTTCAATTATATAATTTTTGCTCCCGCCGCAGTCGGTCTCGTTGGTTAAATTTATGGCCAAAGTTGAACCTCGGGAAGCGCGGACGCACTATATTTTGGAACGGAGGGAGTACATGCTTGTAATTCAACCATATGAATGTGTTCTAAAAACATGTGCTGCATTTTTTATTTATGTTAAATTTGATACACAACAGTATTTATATAATTCATTCTTTTCATATTGATATATGATAGATGTATCAAACTATGCAAATGCTGCCACGGCAGCAACCGCTGCCGTGGCAGTTTTTTTTGGGCCAGAAAGATAAACTAGGGGTGTTTAGGGATATGGCACGCGGCCAATCTCTTGATACATTAGCAGCGGTTAGAGGAAGGTAGGCACGCCCCCAACTGCTCTCCAACTTAGCCACGTGTCCTTCACGAGAACGCTGCTAGTTATACTCCCCACCTGCAGCGTCTCATAATACCACACGCCGCTGAGTCACATGCACCTAGCAGCGTCCAACGTATGAACGCTGCTAGTGTGCATGTCACTAGCAGCGTTCGGGCGCACGCTGCTAGTTTTATGCTACTAGCAGCGCCGCACTAGCGGCGCCCATGCTGAATGCTGCTAGAGGTCATAATCGAACGCCGCTAATTAGGAGTCCGGTACTAGTGAGAAGAAAACTGCATATAAACATCTATCAACAAGCCTCCGAGAAAAAATAGAATCACAAAAGGGACAAGTACGTACAGGTACATAGGCCCGGCGGAGCGCCATCTCTTGCTCATAGGCCCGGCGGAGCGCCATCTCTTGCTCGTAGAGGTCGAGCGCAGCAAAAGGGTTGTTCTTAGCGCCCATGGCGTCGTCCTCCGCAGGCTCCGGCTGGCCGGCGACAGATCGAGCGGGGAGGCAGGTGCGTGCGAGGATTTCGTTCCCATGGAGGAGTACTTATCTTTTTTTTTTTTTAGAATACAAGAGGAGTATTTATCTTGTATGGGAGTGCCTAGAACTCATCTAGATGAGATTTAATTTGGTCTCATTCAGCTGACGTATAGATTTTTTTAGACATTCTCGCTAAGCTTTCTTCAACTCAACATAATGTTTACAGGTAAGAAAAGAAGCTCTCCCGGTTGGCCGAACCACACATGGCGACCAACCCTGAGCATTAATGAGTGCTTAGCGAGATTGTGAGCCTCGAAATTCAAGCTCCTATACTTATGGGCGAAATTACAAGCAACAAAACTTCGAGATCTATCTATTATTTCATGCACTATGGCGCCATACACCGACGAAGTTCCATGCTTGATGTCCTCCATGACAATTTTGCAGTCCGATGCAACATGTATTCTTTGCTCATATAGATCATCAGCTAATGCCAAGGCTTCTCTCACAGCCATTGCTTCAAGAGTAGTCGGATCAACAATATTTCTGAAGATAATAGATGACGCTCCCAGAAAAGCTCCTGATTGATCTCGACATACAGCTGCAGCTGCACCATAACCCTCACTTCTCATAACAGCCGCATCAGAATTGATCTTTGCATAACCTGTTGTTGGTGAAACCCATGCTGTTGCTCTTGCCACGACATTTCTGCTCACTGTTTGATGCGATTTAGTGATAATCTGTAAATCTCTCAGGAAGAAAGTGATGAATCTCTTAGTCTCCAGAGGGCTCTCAAATATATCTTCATGGATAGCCTTCCTCCTAGCTTTCCTTACGGCCCACAGCGTCACCACCATATGAGTAAAGTCATCATGTGTGAGGATTGAATGCATCATGAAAATCCAGTTTTTGGCATTCAACTCTAGGTGATCGCACATGTTCTCTAACATATCTTCCTCTGCGACTGACCACACGCATCTTGCCATCACACAGTCTATTAGCGCATGCTTTCACTTATCTGCCGCACCACATAACTCACACACCAAACTAGTTGGCATGTGCCTATGATTCAAGACATCGGCGGTTGGAAGTGAATCTCTGCACATTCTCTATAAGAAAACTTTTAGTTTGGATGGCACCTTGATGTTCCATAGAGAGGTCCACTCCTTCCTCTCCCGGTCAGTAGCAGAGGTGCTTCCCTCACTCTGCAAGAAACTCTCCCTCTGAAGTTTTGTTCTGGACAGCGTCTTATAAACCGAACCAACAGAGAAGATTCCACGATGATCTTCACCCCAAGCCCAGAAATCCTCCACTCGCTTGGTACATAAAGGACTCTGAAGTATCAAAATTGCATCTATAGGCAGAAACATTGACCGAACTAGTGCTTCGCGCCAAGAGGCCGACGAGGAATCAATTAATTCTGAAACCATGCACGGTGGCTGAGCCACCAGCGATGTGATCAGCCTCATAAGACCTTCCCTGGGAATCCAGTTTGTGTCCCATATGCCCGTAGTTTCCCCGTCACCGATCCGTTTTATAATTCCTTGTGCAGCCACATTCCTTCCATCCAAAATAGAGCACCAAATCTGCGAAGGATGGGGTCCTAATTCTGCTTCCAAAATTGATCCGTTTGGATAATATGCAGCCTTTAGTAACCTTGCACTGAGAGTACTTGGACCTTGGAGGAGTCTCCAGGCCTGTCTAGCCAAGAGAGACAAATTGAACATCTCCATGTCCCGGAACCCTAATCCTCCCAAATTTTTGGGTCTTGTGCACACATCCCAAGACACCCAGCTAGGTTTCCTTCAGCCCCTCTTACTGCCCCACCAGAATTGCTTGATCATTGAAGTGACACTTTCACAAATACCTCTAGGCAGTCTGAAACATGACATTGAGTACACTGGAATTGCATGGGTAACCGCCTTAATCAACACTTCTTTTCCTGCATATGAAAGAAGTTTCTCCATCCATCCCTTTACTTTCTCCCACACCCTGTCTAGCTGACGTGTAGATGACATGGTTGTTTGTTGTCCCAGGACGTTTTTGTTTCAGGCCCAACCAGAGTTGATTCTAACCCCGGGAAATGGGCCAATGCTGGTAGGCTGACCGTTGTGCCTTTCTATGAGCTATTGTTTGTTGTCCTCTTTTGGGTTGTCTGTGGGTTGTCGGCCTTTTGTAGTTGTATTTTTTTTTTGAACAAAAAGACATAAACAAAACAAAAAGAGGGGAAGATAGGGCCCGGTACGTAGCAGAGAAATGTGTACTGCTTTCCTCCCCTCGCTCTTCTCCCTGGAGATGAACGCCCCCGTCTCCCCTCTCCTACTCTCTCCTGTGAAGATTCAAAAGAGTGCCGCATGTGTGTGTTGTTGGTTCAAGAGAAACAGGTGTGAGCAAAAAAAAAATGAGATAAGGTTCAAAACTGAAACAAAAATGTTGGTCTAGGGGTCTCAAGTAAAAAACTCACAACTATAAAACTGGGAGGAGCTGAATACAAAAAATGTTCCAGACACTGTGTACCCTGCGTTTTGGAAAAAAAATGTTAATCCAGAAAAAAAAATGTTACTTGCATCACATTTGAAAAAAAAGGAACCTACCATCCCCCCTACGGTCTTGTCGACAAACCCTACTTCCCTAACCCAAAATGTTAATCCAAAAAATGTTGTATCTACATCACATTTGAATAAAAAGGCCCCTACCATCCCCGTACCGTCTTGCCGACAACCCTACTCCCCCAACCCAAAATGCATGCACTTATCCCAAAAAAAATCATGCGGAGTTGCGTAGTGTTGCACATGCAACTTAAAAAATGAGATAAGGTTTAAAACTGAAACAAAAAATGTTGGTCCAGGGGTCTTAAGTAAAAAAATCACAACTATAAACGGGGGAGCTGAATAAAAAAATGTTGCAAACACTTTGTGGCCCACATTTTGGAAAAATGTTGATCCAAAAAATGATGTACCTACATCACATTTGAAAAAAAAAGCGCCTACCATCCCCTACCGTCCCGCCGACAACCCTACTCCCCCGACACAGATGCAGGAACTTTATGCCCCCTCTCCCCCCCCTCCCCCCCGCATTCTGAAAAAAAATGCAACTGCTAGCCCCTCCCTACCGCCTACAATTCCAATTCCCAGACACAAATAGCAGGCAATTTGTGCACCCTTGCAAGTTATGTTCTTAAATTATGACATCTGCAGTTGCATTCGCATTACACACTTGCGGTTGCGACAAAAACCCACTACCCACAACCCTCCCACCCGGTTGCGGTTGCTTTGTACCCCTTGCAGTTGAGCTTGAGTTGCAATCGAGTTACAACGGTTGCAACTACCATAACCTCCCACCCCCCCAACCGGATAACCCCACAACCCCCCGACCCAGTTGCGGTCACTTGTGTACCCCTTGCAGTTGCGCTTGAGTTGCAAAGAGCTGCAGTTGCAGTCGAATTGCAGCAGTTGCAACTAACACAAACCCCCCCCCCCCCCGGCCGGACAACCCCACAACCCCCCCCCCGACCCAGTTGTGGTCGCTTTGTACCCCTTGCAGTTGCGGTCACTTTGTACTCCTTGCAGTTGCGCTTGAGTTACAAGAGATGTAGTTGCAGTTGAGATACAACGGTTGCAACTACCACAACCTCCCCCCCCCCCAACAACCCCACAACCCCATCGACCCAGTTGCGGCCGCTCTGTAACCCTTGCGGTTGCGCTTGAGTTGCAAGAGTTGCAGTTGCAGTGGAGTTACAACTGCTGCAGTTGCGCGCCAATTCTTGCACACGCAACTACCACAACCCCCCGCCAACAACCCAACTCCCCCCGACCCAGTTGCGGTCGCTTTGTACCCCTTGCAGTTGCACTTGAGTTGCAAGAGCTGCAGTTGCAGTCGAGTTACAAAAATGGTTGCAACTACCACAACCTCCCCGCGCCGGACAACCCCACAACCCTTCCGACCCAGTTGCGGTCGCTTTGTACCCCTTGCAGTTGCGCTTGAGTTGCAAGAGCTGCAGTTGCAGTCGAGTTACCATGGTTGCAACTACCACAACCTCCCCCCTACCGGACAACCATCCCTCCCCCCCACCCCCCGACCCAGTTGCAGTCACTTTGTGCCCCTTGCAGTTGCGCTTGAGTTGCAAGATCTGCAGTTGCCGTAGAGTTACAAGGGTTGCAACTATCACAACCTCCCTCCCCCCCCCCCAACAATCCCACAACCCCCCAACCCAGTTGCGGTCGCTTTGTACCACTTGTGGTTGCACTTGAGTTGCAAGAGCTGCAGTTGCAGTCGAGTTACAACTGCTGCAGTTGCGCGCCAATTCTTGCATATGCAACTACCACAACTCCCCCGCCGACAACCCTCACAATCCCCCCCCCCCCCCCCGACCCGATTGCGGTCGCTTTGTACCCCTTGCAGTTGCGCTAGAGTTGCAACAGCTGCAGTTGCAGTCAAGTTGCAGCGGTTGCAACTACCACAACCTCCCTCCCTCCCCCGACCCAGTTGCGGTCGCTTTGTACCCCTTTGCGCTTCAGTTGCAAGAGCTGCAGTTTGTAGTCGAGTTACAACGGTTGCAACTAACACAACCTCCCCCCTAACAACCCCACAACCCCACCGGCCCGGTTGCGGTCACTTTGTACCCCTTGCAGTTGCGCTTGAGCTGCAAGAGCTGCGGTTGCAGTCGAGTTACAACGGTTGCAGTTGTGCTCTAATTCTTGCACATGCAACTGCCACAACCCCCCCCCCCCCCGACCCAGTTGCGGTCGCTTTGTAACCCTTGCGGTTGTGCTTGAGTTGCAAGAGTTCAAGTTGCACAGGAGTTACAACTGCTGCAGCTGCGCGCCAATTCTTGCACATGCAACTACAACAACCCCCACCCGAATAACACTCACTTTATGTTAGCATGCAGTTGCGCCTTTGGATTGCAAAACACTTGCAGGTGCATCCCACGCCCCCCACATCATATATACGCGGGAAAAAAGTAAAAAAGAAAATGAAAACAAAAGAATGGAAAAAAAGGCATATTCATTCCTAAAAAAATAGATACTTCGCCCCACTCAATTTAAAAACACCATATGATTTTCAGCCTTCTTATCTTTGGATCCACACACACACATACACACACACACACACACACACACATATATATATATATATATATATAAATATATATATAAATATATATATATATATATATATATATATATATATATATATTTATTTAAAAAGGAACAAACAGTTTCTGAACACATGCATGCAACAGAGACGCATCCGAAAATAGATTAGTTAAAGGTTCCCCCTGGTCTTCTTATTAGTTATTACCACAAAAGTAGCTAGCACATATAAAACCACCACATATATAACTAAAGGAAAGGTGGCCTGAACTTCAAAAGGCTGCTTGAAAATTCTGTCCCTTGTCCTCATTCCTCTTCAGCGCCTTGCTCTTCTTCATCCTCGTCTATGGCGATGCCTTGCGCTGCTTCATCCTCGCCTATGCCGTTTCCCACTTGGATATAGTAGACAAATGCCTTGGCCATGCATTGAGACATGTTGAAGATCACTAGCTCTCCCTCCCCGAGCTGGAAGTCCGCAATGAACTTCATCCAGTCATCGCCGTCGATGCGAGTGGTTGTGTGCCCCCTGTACACATCCACTACATACCTACCGCCATGTGCTTTGAAATTCATGTAGCCGCCTGACAAGTGTTCAAACTTGTGCCTTGCAGAATAAGGGATGATCTGATCAAAGAAAGATTAAAAGACAAAAACAAAAACATCATCAAACACAGATGAACTAAAAACCACCAGAAAAAAATGCAAAAAAAAAGAGGACAAAAAGATACATTGCAAAAAAAAGGAGAAGAAAAAAGAATTACTGCTGTAGTTTTGTTGGCATCATGAACAAAAGATTCGAAATCTACAGCCATTGTTATTCTGGCAGTACGAATGACAAACTGGGCACACCATCCTGCAGGGGACAAAAAAAAGAGAGATATCAAAACACATATGGTATGAGGGATCATAGTAGTCAGACTAGAAAATCATAAAATTCCTGTTAGAGTTTCAGCAAAAGTGAATTATTTTCTTCTAGATATGCTTCTTTTTAGAGCATAGCTGCAAAGGTCAGATCAATGTAGAATACAACACTCATTCTGAAACCCTCCCGATACCATAAAACAGAATATATTACGACATATGAGCATTAATCATAATGGATCCTAAAGAAAAATTCTAAAACTGTATTGTAGCCCAGACACACCTAGCATGAACCCTCAAAACACTGGATTTTGACCCCCTACATAACAAAAATGGACACTGGCAAAAACACTTAATCTATCCTCCAAAAAACACTTTTGCAACAACAAAAAATGGATGATGTATGCTCAGCTGGGTTTTCAAAAAACAAAAGATGGATTGCAAACAGATTAGGGAACATGAAAAATAATCTCATGAAGCGCAGTACTATAATACTATATTCATAGTCTGACAAAGCACCTAGCAAAAAGCAGAACACTCTGTTGCCATTTGCTTTTACACAAACAGGATAGCACTGATTCGATTATTGTGCAGCAAAGAGTGGAACATAAACCGGTTCTGTGATGATTCAGTTCAGAACAGACACAAAACGAGAACCTAATTAGTACTACAAGTTGCAGCAGATTCACTAATTAGTTGAGCAGAATAGTTGCAACACTAATGGGATGTCGGGATGAGAAACAATTGCAGAGCTGCTCGACAAAATAACGCCAGCTACTTCTGTTCTATAGTAGTGTCAGCTACTTCGTTTGCAATGAACGCAGGAGTTCTATACCATTTTTACTAAATGAAAAATAGAACCCCCTAAAAACATCGTACAAATTGTAGAGCCGCATACACAACAAACAAAAAGAAAACCCTCGTCTGATTTGAAACTACAAATCGTATAATCCCCCCTCCCAATTCCTACCATTGTTACTGATTTGAAACTCCTCGCACTATTCGCACACCCACAGATCTGACCCAAAAAAACCGCTGCAAAAAACCCTAGAAAAATCCCCATCAACCCTAGAAACTAGACACGCATTCCAAAATGTTGATTTGCATTACAGATTCCGTGGAAGACTACCGAAAACAAGAATTCAAACAAGCGTACAAACCCTACCACCGATCCTCTCAAAACAATTTTCTACATACAACAAACAAGAAGAATGAAGAGGGGGGCGGATTCCCTACTTTGGAATGACGCCGCCGCCGATCTCGCGCACCAGTAGACGCCGCGGCCGCTGATCTCCTTCTCAGGCCCTTGCTCTCTCAGCCGCCTGAGACGAAACAGAAGACAATGAAGAGACTAAGCAAAAATGCCCGACGATACGGCTACTCATATACAACGCGAGACAAGCCTGCGTTGTACATCAAAAATGGACGAGGGACGGGCTGCAACGCTCCTCACCAGCAAAAAATGCCTGCGAGGAAAAAAAAGAAAACGGGCCGTGAGCTGAAGAACAAACGGGCCGCACCGCATCGCTACAACGCTCGTCAGCTCAACAAACGCGAATCACGACGCGACAAATATCCAACGGCTGACAAAATAAATGAGATCAAAAATTATCTCAGCTAGCTGAGTTTTAGCAAAACCGATCTTGTATGTATAGCACCCGCCGCATGTGTGCTGGGCTTGGTGATTATGGGCCGTGGCAGGTGGGACGCGGAGTATCTGAGCTTGTATGTATAGCACCCGCCGCAACAGTAAAATTCGAAAATTTTGACAAAAAAATGAATTATTTTTTTGTAGCAAACATTGACAAATGTTTTGATTGCTTGCAACGTTTCATCATGTAATGGCATTCGTGGAAGTCGTGGCAAAAAAACAAAATTGAGGCTCAAAATCATTTTGGAGTGCTGATTTTGTTTTTTCTTGCCACGACTTCCACGAATGTCATTCCATGATGAACTTTTCAAGCATTCAAACGATTTGTCAATGTTTGCCAAACAAAATTCAGAATTTTTTAATGTTTTTTCAATTTTTTTGGATTTTACTGTTCATTCCGAGCTCACATGAGCTCGAGCAGAGAAGGGCACTTCCCCGTGGCAGATGCTTCTGAAAGGAAGAAACAAATTGATCGTAGGTGTTCTCATAAAAAAAATTGTTCGTAGGTGTTCTCATAAAAGGGGGAGGGTGGACAGCCCACCGAAGCCAACCTGACGAAGCACGCCCGCCACCGACACGGATCTCACCGCCGCCAACCTTCAGAAGCCGCGCCGCCCTATCAATGCCCGGAGAACCATGAGCAGCTCCGCCGCGCCTGGCCCGCGACACCCTGCCAGATCCGCGACGCCAGCCGCCAGCCTACAACAACCTCCGCGCCCACACCCCGGCCAGCCCACACCGCATGAATGGCCAGACCTGGTCGCACCGCCGCCGAAGCTTGCTGCAGACGCCGCCCCTGGCCACCACACGCGCACCACCACCACAGTGGCCGTCACGCAGCCACCACCCACCGTCGCACTTCTGCTCCATCGTGCAGCCACGCCCTCCGCCAAGCGCCGCTCCCCAGAATAGCCACCTAGGTCACTAGTGCAGGACCCCCTTGTTAGCGGCTTGCGCAACTAGCCACTAGCATAGCAGCGTTCGGCCCACACGCCGCTAGTACAACGAAGCTGGTAAGTTGGTACTAGCGGGGTGCTGGCCGCATGTCGCGAGTAACTTATCAACCAGCGATGTGTGCATCACACGCCGCTAATAACAGGTAGACCAGTGTCGGGCAAGCCAATGTGAACACCACTAATAACATAGTGAACCAGTGGCGTTTGTGGTCATGCGCGCGCCACTGGTAAAAATTGGCCGCATAAAAAAATATGAAATTCATTTATTAAATTTGGCAGCAATTTGTACTCAATTTTGCTGCCATGCGTCATTTATAAGCCAAAGGCCTCCTTATGCTGCCATGGCAGCAAAAATGGGTCAAAATGCTGCCATGCAACATTTTATCGCCCACGATGGTGCCTTGGCAGCATTTTTTAGCCAAAATGGCTCATTATGCTGTCATGGCACCATTTTTGGCTACCAAAAACTAATATGAAATTTAAGACTTCAGTCGACAATTACTAGCATTCGTATAATCTAAACAGACATGTTCAACACATTTAACAACCATAGTACGTACACCATAGCAATTCCAAACATAGTACTTAACAACAATTCCAAACAAGTTACTTAACAATGTACTTAAAGACTCTCAAACACCTACTCTTCAGCCCCCTTAACAATGGTATGTAGGAAGAGGACTGGGTCTGCATGTCCATGGTGGAGCACGACGATGATCTTGTCTCCAACTTGTACATCGTAGATGTCAAAGAGATCTTTCCACCCATTGATGACAAGGCATCCATCTTCTGGCGACGTCGACTCGGTGGATGATATGTCCGTCTCGCCGAAGACAATGACTCTCATGTCACCACTACGTTGAGCCTGCATTTGCTCAGGCACCACACGTCTTGGGAGTGTCTATTGCAAAAACACAATTGGTAACATATAGGTATATATAGTAAGCACTCTATTCAATTTAGAAATAATACATGAATAATTTGACACTGAATACAATTCTTACCAGGAGTGGCTTCTCAACATTGCTCTTGTTTAAGGTGTGCACGAATGGCACAAATAATCCATCGTAGGGGCCAGCATTGCACTCCTCAACAAGTGTCTTAATGATGTCCATAAAGCCTACGAGCCGGTCCATCTCTTGCCAAGGAAGAGTCGTGCCTGCAGTGACATGCCTCTTGTCTACAATAATACGAGTTTCTTGGCACCCGATGAAGTAAGCACACACACACACAAACACATATGCTTTACTACATGTATAATCATATGCTTTACTACATGTATGACCATATCATCTCCACAATTTATATATCATTCATTTCTTTCTTTTTCCTCATCATCATCATCATTCAATGTATATATTATCATCACAATAATTTATAGGTGAACATAATCATCAACATGCATATACATGTACAGGTGAACATATATAGGCACAATATCAAAAAAATTCACTTCTCTTCTTTCTCTCTTCTATCAAAATTTATCAAAATATCATCATCATTTGCCTTAATTACTTCCTCTCTAATTTCATTCTCTCTTCTATCTTCACTTCTTTCTCTCCTTCCCAACATTCTCTCTTCTCTCTTATCGTCTTTCTCTCTTTCTCTATTCTCTATTCTCTTCTTTCTCTCTTCTGTCTTCTCTCTTATCTTTTCTCTCTTCTATTTTTTTCATCTTCTCTTCTTTCTCTCTTATCTTCTTTCTCTCTTCTCTATTCTCTCTCTTCTCTCTTCTCTCTTCTCTCTTCTAAAAATTAACGGCTAACAGTAACAACTAATAGCTAACACCTAAAACTAACAGCAAACAACTAAAACTAACAACTACAACTACAACTAATAGCTAATTACAACTACAACTAATTACTATCTATCTAACCTACTATTACTACCTATCTAGCTAATTACAACTACAACTAATATAAAGGGGAGCAGTAGGGAACATTGCATGGCGTACCGGCGGCGACCGAGGCGGAGTAAGAGGGCAGCGGCGACCGAGAGGCGGACCAAGGCGTCGCGACAAGGGTAGGGGGCGGGCGACCGAGGCGGACGAGGGCGGCGGCGGATGAGGGCGCAGGGAAGACACCGCGTGGCGACGGCGAAGGCACCGCCGGAGGGGGAGAGAGAGGCGAAAGAGAACTACCGGGGGGAGAGAGAGAGAGGCACGCGTGGTTTGGGGATTTTTTTTCCCAAGACCGCATGGGCTGGATGGTTTCTATACTTGAGACACTAGCGGCCGGCGCAACATACAGGCGCGCGGCTAGTAGCCGAACGTTAGTGGCGTGCGGGGTACCAGCAGCACCCCGCTAGTATTGGATGCAACTTAAATTCATTAAATTTAGTATTATTATTGGCGGCATGCGCCCTGATGTAGACGCCACTAGTACACTTACTAGTGGCGCGTCTCCCCATATTACAAGAGGGGATGATATGCTAAGTTTAAATTTAAAGAAAATGTAAATATGCTCCGAAAACAATGAATCTAGGGATGGTGTCATTATATTGCCTCTAGAAGCTGTGTTTAAAATTTCAAATTGTAAAAACATAAGTTTTTAAATGCTATGCTTACAAACCGAAGGATGTCCGGAGAAGAATGGTAGTTTCGATTGAAGGGGAAATGTGTCATGTTTGAGACATACATAGTTGTTTTGTAATTCATTTGACTTTCACTTTTTTTATAATATTTATACCAACAATTTATAGTTCCATGTATAATTTTGGAATTTTGTAGGGTAAATTTGCAATTTTAATTTAATTAAATTTAATATACTTACTAGTAACGTTCAGATTCTGTATACTAGTGGCGTGTGCACACTGCGTACACGCCGCGAGTATGTGAGAGGGGAGGTGTCTAAAAGTTTTTGATCAGTAGTTGTCATTTAGGTTAGTTTCAAATGGAAAAGTGTACACCAAAATTTTGAAAGCTGATCTAGCTAGCAGGATCGATATATATATATATATATATATATATATATATATATATATATATATATATATATATATATATATATATATATATATAGTTTCAGTTAGCTATATATATGAAGTACTCCTTGCATTGAGCAGATCTTGAGTACATGCATAATACTAAGAAGAACTTAATAGTTCAAGAACTAACACCAATAACTGCTAATTGTTCCTATAGCTAAATGCCTAAACGAAAAACATCATCAGTGCAATGGCTGCCACTAGAAGAAATGTTGCTACTGATCCAGCTGGGAGTACGAACCAAATCATCACAGCGACTAGGAGTGCATATTGAAGCTTCTTAAAGTTCTTTATCTGGGCTCGCATCTCGTCGTTTTGGGTGTGCATAACATTAATTTGGACTTGGTTCTCATCCATATTGACTTGCTTCTCTCACTACTAGAAAAACGGCTATAGCTAATATGGACATTAATGGCGCACCATGTATGTGGTGCGCCACTGCTATATAGCAGTGGCGCACCAGATATGGGTGCGCCATTAATGTCCATATTACTAATGGCGCACCTGGTGTGTGGTGCGCCACTGCTAAGTTTCTCCTGGGCACACCCCCCTCCCCAGACTTACCAGAGTAATGGCGCACCACACCCCGGTGCGCCACTACTAACAATTTTTTTTTCAATTTTTTTTTTCAAAACTAGTAATGGCGCACCGGAGTGTGGTGCGCCATTACTAACAAATTTTTTTTCAATTTTTTTTTCAAAACTAGTAATGGCGCACCCGCACCAGGTGCGCCATTAGTAACCCTGGTTACCAATGGCGCATTCTTAGGAGGTGCGCCATTACTAGCCTGAGAGCAGCTAGATATTTTTGACAACCACCTACCACACTCACTTTCCCCACTTCATTCTCTCCACCTCTACCAAGCTTGGTCTCGGCTGCCTCCTCGTCCTCACCTCATTTGCACCATAGATTCACCCAAATTAAGTGGTTAAATTTCCTTTTTTTGATAGGTAAGTAAGGGGAAAGCTTTCTTTATGTTCTAGATCTACTTTTTTCTCCCTCCAACGTACACACTTTTTATGGCCTAGATCTACACTTTTCACATTGAGCTAGATCTACGTATGTTTGTGGTGTTGCATATGTTTGTGTTTGCAGGTACCGGTATTTGAAATGCGATAGTTGCCAATATTTTGCCGGAATGTTGATTCATTTCCGTTTCGGCGAGAATTTGGCACTATGCATTCTTTTTGGTCCTATTTTTAGGCAAAGTCATGCCAAAAAAAATTTTGGTTCTAAAATATCGTTTTGCTCTACCCCGCAGGCGACCATGGTCCGCACGATGACCGAAGGCATCGTGAATAGGTTTTTGAGCTCCGCGAAGGCCGAGATGCTTCAAAAGAACGAGACGGAGATAAGATGTCCGTGTCGAAGACGCAAGCTGAAGAGCCTTATGGACCCGGATTCCAGACAGGTGCGGGACCACCTGCTCGTGCGTGGTTTCATGGATAGCTATCGGTGGCAAGGTGATGAAGATGATTATGAAGTCGCCATGGGGGCCGGGCAAGAAATAAGGAAGGGCAGCAAGACAATAGCGGCGAGGGCGGCCGGCGAGAAGACGAAGAATCTCCAGGACATGATCACGAAGTAGATGCAAGACACAGTCATCATGTAGAAGATGCCAGACATGATGATGAGGAAGATCAAGACGAAGGGCATGATCATGAAGATGAAGATGCCGGAGCAGACAACGATGGACCATCGATGGGCTGGGTGCAGGACCCTCATATTCAAGAGCTGCTTCTCAAGCAGACGGGTAACGCAAGAGCTGCCGCCCGAGAGAAAGCCAAGCTGGATCAACTGGAGATAGACGCGGTTACTCCATTGTATGAAGGATGCAGGCCCGAGGATACCCGCCTGAAAGTAACGCTCATGGCTCTGGAGATGAAGGTAAAACACAAAATGACCGACGCATGCTTCGACGAGAACATGTCATTCTGGCACGAACGTCTTCCCAAGGGGAACAAGTGCCCGACCAGTTTCGAGGAGGCGAAGAAAATCGTTTGTCCTCTGGATTTACCGCACGTGAAATACCATGTGTGCATGAACGATTGCATCATTTATCGGGACGAGCACGCGGAGTCTACCATATGTCCGGTGTGCGGCGTCACTCGATACAAGAAGAGGAAGAAAGCTCCTCGAAAAGTGGTGTGGTACTTTCCGATCACTCCTCGTCTGCAGCGGTATTTCGCGGACCCTAAGCTAGCAGAGCTCCTGCGTTGGCACGCGGATAGGAAGGAGAAGAAGCGAGAAGATGACGGAAATGATCCGGAGATAAATAAAAAAGACAAGATGCTGAGTCACCCTAAGGATGCGAGCCAGTGGCAAGCGTTGAACTTCGAACACCCAGAATTTGGGGACGATCCAAGGAACATCATGCTGGGCGCGAGCACCGATGGAGTCAATCCGTTTGGCAGCCAGAGAAGCACACATAGCACCTGGCCTGTGTTTGTGTGGATGTACAACCTTCCCCCCTGGATGTGCATGAAGAGGAAGTACATTCACATGAGTATGCTAATTGAAGGGCCGAAACAACTAGGGAACGACATCAATCTGTATCTGGGGCTGCTGAAAGAGGAGCTAGACACGCTGTGGAAAATGCCAGCCAATACGTGGGACGCCGCAGCGAAAGAATATTTCCCTATGAGAGCCGCACTGCTCACGACGGTGCACGACTATCTCGGTTACGGATATGTCGCGGGGCAGGTGGTCCACGGATTTTGTGCATGCGTCAGGTGCATGGATGACACAACGTATCGCCAGCTAGATAGAGATCCCGGGTCTTCGAAAACCGTGTTCATGGGACATCGAAGGTGGCTTCGCGACGATGACGCATGGAGAAAACGCAAGGATCTGTTCGATGGTGCAACCGAACCCCGAAGACCCCCACGTACGAGGAGCGGCGAGGAAATAGACGAGCTGTTGAAAAATTGGAAAGAGTGCCCACCGCCGGGAAAGAAGCGAAAGGCGCCAGAGCCGCTGCTGAAGGTATGGAAAACGAGGTCTGTTTTCTGGGACTTGCCGTACTGGAAGATCCTCCGTGTGCCTCACAGCCTTGATGTCATGCATATCACGAAGAACGTGTGCGAGAGTCTGCTTGGTACCCTGCTCAACATGCCAGAGAGGACCAAAGATGGGCCGAAAGCAAGGGCAGACTTGCAATCAATGGGCATCAGGGAGGAGCTTCACGCAAAACGCCCTAATGATGATGATGATGATGATGATGATGATGAGGCGAAGGACACGGAAAGTCGTCGCAAAGGCAAAAAGGCCAAGAAGATCGAATATGACTGCCCTCTGGCCGCGTGCTTCACTCTAAGTCAGAAGGAGATCAAGCAGTTTTTCACCTGCCTCGTAGGAGTAAAACTTCCTTACGGTTACGCGGGGAAGATAAGCAGATACCTAGACTCAGCGAAGCAGAAGTTCAGCGGGATGAAGTCTCACGACTGTCACGTGCTGATGACGCAGATCCTTCCAGTTGCAATCCGTGGGATCATGGACGCGCACGTCCGTGAAACGCTATTTGGCCTATGCAACTTTTTCGACGTCATCTCTCGGAAGTCGGTTGGCATGAGGCAACTCAGAAGGCTACAGGAAGAGATCGTGGTGATACTATGCGAGCTTGAGATGTACTTCCCGCCCGCATTCTTCGACGTTATGGTGCATCTGCTGGTCCATATCGTGGAGGATATCATCCAACTCAGGCCGATGTTCCTGCACAGCATGATGCCGTTCGAAAGGATGAATGGTGTCATCAAAGGATACGTTCGCAACAGGGCACGTCCAGATGGAAGCATAGCCAAGGGCTTTCTGACCGAAGAGTGCATCTCCTTCTGCATGAATTATCTAGGCATCGAGAACCCCGTTGGTCTGCCCGTCAACAGGCACCTCGGCAGGCTCGCTGGATGGGGTCACCGCGAGGGTCGCCGCAAAATGCATGTCGACTTCAAGGGTCGACTCGCCGACTTTGAAAGAGCAAACCTAGTCGCGCTACAACACATAGACGTGGTCGATCCTTGGGTGGTAGAGCACAAAACCTTTATTGAGAAGACGTACAATGACCGAGGCCAACAGAGGACGGACGGAGATATAATCAAAGAGCACAACTCATGTTTCACGCGTTGGTTCAAGGACAAGCTTCTGTCGTACCCTTTACATGAGGATTCTTCCGCGGAAGAAAAACTCATATTCGCCTTGTCACAGGGCGCCGAGCACAACCTGATGACCTATCAGGCGTACAATATCAACGGCTACACATTCTACACCGAGGAAAAGGATATGAAGAGCGATTATCAGAACTCCGGGGTAACGATGGAATCCTACACCGGTAACGACAAGGACAGATACTACGGAAGGATCGAGGAGATCTGGGAGCTGAGCTACGCTGGAGAGAAGGTCCCGATGTTCCGTGTCAGATGGGCCAAGAGCGTCCTAAAAGAAGACCGGTATTTCACCACCATGGTTATTCCCGAAGCCAAATCCAAGACCGCGGGCGCAAACGTCACCGCGAAAAATGAGCCATGGGTACTGGCTTGCCAAGTGGACCAATGCTTCTTCATTACCGACCCGTCAAAGCCCAGTCGTGTTGTCGTGAGGAGAGGCAAAAGGAACTTCATCGGAATGGATGGAGTCGCCAATGAGCAAGACTTCGACAAGTACGGCGACCCGAAGATGGAAGATGACGACGACGATGAAGTACCATACACCACAAGAAGAAGCAGGACCACCCTACCTAAAGGACGTCCGTTCAAGAGAAGAATTCAAGGGGTTCCGGGGCTAAATTATTCAACCGCGAGAAAGAAGGGCAAGAAGATTGTGAAAAGATAGCTAAGATCGAATCACGACGTGTCGGCCGCGTGTGTGTGTCAGTGGCAAGCTCAATCTTTGATGACTGTTAATTATTTCATGTCACTTGATTTCAACCATGTCATCTAATTCTAAATCTTGGCACAATGGTTTTATCACTCCATTTGCATTTTTCTTTTCTTTTATCTCAAATCTTAATCTTAAATTATTACATGCAACTAAAAATTCAAAAAAATAAAAAAAAACGTTAGTAATGGCGCACCTGGAGAAGGTGCGCCATTGCTATCACAGTGTTTATGGCGCACCCTTAAAAGGTGCGCCATTGATATACCAATTTTTATGGCGCACCCCTAAAAGGTGCGCCATTGCTATCCTTTTTTATGGCGCACCCCTCCGAGGTGCGCCATTGCTAACCCTCCCCCCAGTACACAGCTTCCCCTCTCCCCTGCCTCGTCTCCCACCCCGATCCCTTTCCTCCCCTCGTCCTCCCACATCGTGCCGCCATCCACCTTGTCGCCTCCCAGCTCGCCGCCGAACTCCACCCCCTCCCTCCCCTCTCCTGCCCATCGAACACTGTCGCCGCCCGACCCCGCTCCGTCGCCGGTCGCCGCTCGACCCCGCCCGGACGCCCCCTCCCGGTTGCGCCGCCAGACGACGCAGCATCACCGCCGCACGCCGCCCGACCCCGCCCCTCCTCGCCGCAGGACGGCGGCCACCTCGCCGCTCGACCTCGCTCCGCCGCCGCCCCGACCCCGCCCGTCCCCCGGACGGCCCCTCCTGGCCGCCGGTGAGCTCTCTGTCTCCTCTCTTTCCCTCTTTGTATCCTCTGCCGTATGGGAATGGATGGATGGATTGCTGGATAATTTTTTTGCTAGTGTGGATGGATGCATATGAACTGGTATTTGCCTCAAATCTTATAGTTAGCTGGCAGATTGATATGAAGATGCATATGAATTGTTGCCTCAAATCTGCATACTGTATTTGCCTCAAAGCTAGCTGGTATATACTACTGGAGTAGAATTCTAATTTACAGATAGCTAGGTGCGTGTAAATATTTAGAGCTGAAACAATAATACTGTTATGTTCAGAAGTGAGATTAATTGAGACAGTTTTTGTCCAAGAGTCAATAACTGGCTTTTGTCACAGTAGAAATGGCTCTCTTGTATATAAACAAATGATCTCATCATAAACATCTTTTGTCTAAGCTAGTAGAGTACAATGCTTAGAAATTTTTGTAATTTTTGCATGTACAATGCTGTAAAATAATTGAAATGTAATGAAGCAAGTCTATGTAGACATTTGGTGTGTGAATATATTGACTAGATGGTGTGATTGCAATGTGAGATGAGAAATACTGACTGGCTGAGATGAGAAGATGAAAGCATTGTATCAACTGTTAGAATTTTGAGATGACTCCTTACTGTACTTTTTAATATTACTCCTTGCTGTGCATTCAGGCTCATAATTCAGAGGGGTTAGAATTTAGAGAAAGTCGTAAACCAATTAAGCAGATGGAGTTGAGTTGAGCTTAGGCGATGGAGTATACCTTACGGTAATTAACTGTATTTCTGTATGTGTGGAGTACTGATACAGTGTGGAGTGCTGATGTTAATTTAGCCATCAACTAATCACAAGTTTCTGCACTAACTTGACTTTTTTTCCTGAAAGTCTTGTACTCCTGAAACTGGAAACCTGTAGTACAGTACTGAGAGCAGCACATAACTAGTGTAGTACAGTACTCCTATGGGATGAAACCATAACAGTTCAGTGATTGTAGACACTATGTGCTATCTAAATTTAAGTTACAGATCACAAATACTCCAGGGAGTATCATGGAGTAGTACAGTATTGAGAACAGCTCCATAAATGAATTTTGACAGTTTTTAACTGCATTTATAGGACTACAGCATCCTATATCTGCTAGTCATTAACAGTTAACTGAATTTCTTGTTCTGGTGGTCTAACAAGTGTGTTGTTCATTTCTCTTGGTATCTTGGCTGCTCCAGTGGCACGAAGCGGACAAGAGGCTGCTGTGCTTGCTAGAGAAGGAGCAGAAACATCGGTCCGAAAGAAAGCACTCTGCCAGTAATTCCACCAAGGTAAAAACACCAACCAACCATAAAAGCTCAAGTCTGTATATGAAGACATGAGTTGGCACTCTCGTCTGTCACACACGTGGGTGCTTGTTCATGTGCTCCCGTGAACCAATACTGTTGTTCTGGTTGCTGTGGTGATGACAGCTCGCTGGGTTCTTCACCCCTGCTCCTACGGCTGTGTAGTGCATATCCACTGGATTGGGCTCCCTTGCTGGGCCGTATCCTTTTGGTTTGGGGTTTATGTGCAGGTACATTGAGTTGCCAATGTTTTGCCGGAACGTTGATTAATTTCCGTCCGGCAAATTTCTGGCACTCCGGCATGACCTTTTTTAGCAAAGGTCATGCCGAATTTTTCCTAGAATTTATGTCAATGAAATTACCCCTGTCATGCTCTATTAATAGTTTTAGGACACTATTCTTTCTTGTCATGACACTTATTTTGAGTGTACTTCAGATATCTTGGAATGTTGTTCCGAGGATAGATACAAATTAAAGTAAAACAAGAGGTTCCTTTTTTGTGAAGTCAAATTAAAATAAGAATGTTTTTTTAGAAAGAAAATACCCGAGCATTATCAGTTCCCAACAAAGCAGGAGCAATGTGCTTAAGATCACCATGGCACTAATTATTAGCCATTTTTTCCTATTTAGAGCGAACATGGCCAACAACGATGAGGCCGGCGGTTCGGGCAAGCCATTCTGGGAGCTGTCCCAGGAGATGGAGGAAGAACCTCACCGCTATGAGGACGCCGCGGAAGACACCGATCCTAACTACACAACCCCTAGTGGCGTCGGGGATGACACCACTGATGGTGCCGCCGGGGATGCCACCACTGATGATGGCAGCGAACGCACAGATGGCAGCCAACTGAAGAGGCAACGGAAGGACCGGAGCCCGAACGTGCTCGGCACCGTCAAGGAGGAATTTACTGAAGTGTCCTCCAGTGGGCATCCAACGGCGCCCAAAGAATTAGTCGATGGGTACGCGGGACAACTCGGGTGCATTCTCCGGAGCACCGTCTCGATCAACACCGAGAACCTAAGGCATCGTGACCGAGGGAATTTGCGCAACCTCCTCTTCACGAAGCTGCACGAACGATAGAAGTTCCCCGGTGACTTCGCAAACACACGCCTCTCAGGGAATAAAGTGAACAGTGCCGCCCTCACGAAGATGAGCACAGCCCTGGCTACTTGGAGAGCCGCGGTGAAGAGAATGATTCTAAGAGGTGATATTTATGAGAAGATCAAGGAGAAAAATCCTTCGATCAGCGAAGCTGACTACCTGGAGTTCAAGATCAAGTGCGAGAGCAACGCATCCACGGAATCAAGTCAGTGGGGGAAAGATATGCGGGACTTGAACTTAGGGGTCCACAAACTCGGTCCCGGCAGTTACAGAGTGGCGGAACCTAAATGGGACAAGGAGGACGCGGAGCGTGCCGCGCAAGGCCTACCGCCCCTCTTCGATAAATACCATGAAAAGCAGACCAGGAACTATGTCAGGGCCCGGTACAAGGTGGACCCGGTAACAAAGGAGCTTACCACGGATCCGAAGGTGAAGGATCTTGAGCGTGTTCTGGTAAGGAATACACCCCTGCGTAATTAGCTCCATATGGTTGCATTCTAATTAATGAAGCCAAATTTCTAAATGGTTCACATTCCTTCCGCAGGAAACTGAAAGCAGTAGCGCGGGGTCTCAGAGCTCCCCGTCTGCCCCTTGGGACACCACTTTAAATAGGGCGTTGAACGTAATGAAACACAAGGATAAGTTCAGTAAGCCGTCGTCAGCTGGTCGTGTGGCCGGCGAAGGCTTGTCCACGAAATGGTCGGAATACTATAAGGCTGGGCGAAAGGAGAGAAAGACCAGCTCGGAAAGCCAGGAGCGCGAGGTTAAAGAACTCAAGGCACAAGTGGCGTGGATTCTGAAGATAGTCCAAGAGCAAGTGCGAGACCAACTGGGAGCGACGATCACCGCCATTATGCCTACCTTGCTTGAGGGGCTGCGGGGGTGGATTGCGGGCGGCCAACAGGGGCCGCCCCCGATTCCCAGCTTCACGGGCAGCAACTCGCACAACGCGCCGGCATTGGTGTCTCTGGTGGAGGCGGCATTGGTGTCTCCGGCGACGGCGCCGGTATTGGAGCTTAATGCACCCGGGTGTGGGAAGAATACGCCGGCCGGCACCTCGGCAGCAAGCGGCCCCTCCGTCACTTGCACGCCCGCCATTGGCGGTGCCTCGACATTAGCTGAGCTCGACGCCATCACGGTAACTAAGCCTCGGCCGATGACTTCATCTCCTTGCCTTTGACTGGGCATCCCTGACGCCCTACATGTTTTCGCAGGGCGCCGCCAACGTTCCATGCACTCTCCTGCACTTCGTGGATGGCGAGTTGATCGATGTCGCCAAGGCCAAAATCGTTGAACCGGACAACCGCGTGTTCCACGGTAATCCGATGCCACCCACCGTGTATAGGGTTCAACTGGTTCGGGTGCTGCGGGGCTGCGACGACTTGTTACCTCCGTATCGACCCCCTGGGGCCAACGAAGATGATGTGATGACCCTCAGCGCCTGCTTAAACTGGTCCATGCTTTGGCCGAAGAGCCAGATTCGTTTGGGGGCGGGGGACACCACCCCACAGACAACACCGCCAGTCGTGCCGGCGCCAAGCCATGGCAAGACCGCCGCAACGCTACCACCGTCAGCTGATCCGGACATGCATATGGCACAGGATCCGGACGACGACGACGGTACATTTTCCAACGTCGATAAGTACATCAACGAACATGGGTATGGTGACGAATTCTTGGGGCCTCCTTCTCAAGAACCCAACCCTGCAAAAGACGATCGCGATCTAGCTGGTACCGCGGAGAAACCCAATTGCAACAGGCGTCGGCTGTTCAGTTCTCAGGAGACGCCTCCAGATGCCGCCTTCACCGAGACTCAAACAGCCGAGGTGCGAAATATTATCAGCCCCAACACACTCAAGAAGGTGGTCTCTGAGCAGAACTCGATCCCATTACAGCAGAAGAAGCAGAAGGAATGGAAAAGAAAAAATAACAAGGGTGCGAGCCAGCCGGCACCGAGTACGATCCGTGCTCAGGACGGGCCACCAATACCGTAGGATATCTCGAGGAGGGTGCATGTGGCGGGTAGGCCGATGCTACCGACTAATCTGCTCAATGCTGCAACCGGTGCTATGCGGAGTCTGCATGACGGTGTTCTTTCTATGGAGAAGCGGCGTCTCTCCGAGAATGATGTGGCATACCCGGTTTTCGTGGCCAAGGTGCCAGAGGGCAAGGGCTTTGTCGATAGCCCCATCGGGCGTATGATCGTCCTGCGGTTTGATGACATCTTCGCTATGTTTAACCTTTATCCGCTGCACTACACCTTCATTCGGCTATTTTCGCTCAGTATGGAGATGCGGATCATTAGAGACAAGACCCCGGACATCGTGATAGTCGACCCCTTCTACATGCGTGCCAAGATCTTGGGCAGCGCTGGGGACCGGCAAGTCGCAAGTTCATACCTCGAAGGCGTCATTCTGGCGAACCCAGATAAGGATAACTTCCTCGTGCCTTACTTTTCCGAGTAAGTCATCCCCTCACCGCCCCGTAACATATGATTTCTTAGATTTCGATCGTTCTTTTTTTTTCTAACATTCCGTGTTATGTCCAGTGACACACATTGCACACTCATCCTCTTAAGCCCGAAATATTCCATGGCCACGTATTTCGACTCGGACCGTCAGTCGAAGAAAAACTACACAGATATCAAGAAAGTTCTTGATGATGCTCTCCCCGGCTACGCCAAATCTAGAGGCACCTTCAGGAGGCCAATTTTTAGGTATGGCAAGCACGTGTTCACCCACGTAACGACGTTCCCCTGCGTCAAGCAGCCGCCTGGCAGTCAGAAGGATGCCTACTACGCCCTCCATCACATGCGGGCGATCGTACGGAACCATCATCAGCGTATGCTACCAAATGATCTCAAAGAATGGGCCACACGCTTGTCGACAATCCAGGACGAGGACATCAGACAAGAATTCTTTCGCATCCAGTAGGAGTTAGCGGACATCATCTATCAAGATGTCCTTCGTACCTCGGGGCAGTTCTACCTCAACTATCAACCGTCCAACAGTGAAATAGAAACAACGCTACAAATGCAGGCTGACAACGACCGCACATTCATGACCATCACGAAAGACGGCGGCTTCATCCATGCTCCGGTCCCTGAGTCGAGTCGAAAGTATTGATGCTATGTAGTTCTGAAATATCGATTAGCTCATGTTGTAATTAAACTTTAATGAACTTGTATGTCTCTTTAGTTTGGACAGTCGTTCAACTTATATGTAATCGATGCTATTTATTAGTAGGACCATGAACCGTGCTATTAATGTGTTGCTTTTCTCTTCCGATCCTTTTGTTGCATACTTATATATTGCTTATATATTATCTGTGAATTGCTACTAACGTTTTGTTTGTCTAGTGCACAGAGATGCCGTCGTATGTCGTGTACAAGGGTGAGGTTCCCGGAGTCTACGACGACTGGGAGGAGTGTCGGAAACAGGTTCACCGTTTCAGCGGTAACAGTTACAAAGGGTACACCACTAGGGCGGAGGCGGAAGCTAGATACGCGCGCTATCTAGCGGGAGAGAGGAGGGAGCGGAGGAGGAACCGGATGAAGACCAGTTTCATCGCGATGATGCTCATCGTGACCGCAGCTCTCTTCTATGTGATGGTAGTTTAGATGATATCGACTTTGTAATGTCACGACAAACTCGCTACTCGGTCTCGAGACCTAAACTTGTCTAATATTTGAACTAGGTTCGCTATTTCGAATTCGGAAACTAATGTGATGAATTGTATTATGTCCTAATTATACTTGACTAATTGTGGTGTTGTATTGTATTGTATATTCTGTGCTGTATAATTAATATATTCTGTGCTGTGCAAATATCAGAAAAGCAAAAAATAAAAAAAATCCTATAATTCATAGTAGTGGCGCACCTGCCAGCACATTAGTGGCGCACCTTGCAAAATATCAGTGGCGCACCTATAGAGACATCAGTGGCGCACCTGTTGGCTACCAGGGCCCCCTCATCTGCATTAGTAGTGGCGCACCAGTAGCCATAGTAATGGCGCACTACAAGGTGTGCCACTGTTATATTGAATACAAATGGCGCACCAGGGGTGCGCCATTAGTATTTGTTATTAGTGGCGTGGTAATAGTGGCGCACCTATGGTGCGCCATTAATACCCAAATGTGGTGCGCCACTAATGTGCTTTTTTCTAGTAGTGTCTCGTGCGTGTGTTAACGCATCATCCAGCTGAGCTCTCAGTGATCGAGTGCGCACAGAACTCGACGAACTAGTTTATGTTGGAAATATGCCCTAGAGGCAATAATAAAATGGTTATTATCATATTTCCTCGTTCATGATAAATGTTTATTATTCATGCTAGAATTGTATTGACCGGAAACTTAAATACATGTGTGAATACATAAACAACACCGTGTCCCTAGTAAGCCTCTACTAGACTAGCTTGTTGATCAAAGATGGTTAAGGTTTCCTAACCATAGACATGAGTTGTCATTTGATAACGGGATCACATCATTAGGAGAATGATGTGATGGGCAGACACAACCGTAAGCTTAGCATCAGATCATTTAGTTATTTGCTACAGCTTTCTTCATGTCAAATATCAGTTCCATAGACCATGAGATCATGCCACTCCCGGATACCGGAGGAATACCTTGTATGCTATCAAACGTCACTTCGTAACTGGGTGATCATAAAGGTGCTCTACAGGTATCTCCGAAGGTCTTTGTTGGGTTGCATGGATCGAGACTGGGATTTGTCACTCCGTGTGACGGAGAGATATCTCTGGGCCCTCTCGGTAATACAACATCACAAGAAGCTTCATGTGACTAATGAGTTTAGTCATGGGATCTTGTATTACATAAATGAGTAAAGAGACTTGCCGGTAACGAGATTGAACTAGGTATGGAGATACCGACGATCGAATCTCGGGCAAGTAACTTATCGCCGGACAAAGTGAATTGCATACGGGATTAACTGAATCCTTGACATCGTGGTTCAACAGATAAAGATCTTGATGGAATCTGTAGGAACCAATATGGGCATCCAGGTCCAGCTATTGGTTATTGACCGGAGAGGTGTCTCGGTCATGTCTACATAGTTCCCGAACCCGTAGGGTCGCACGCTTAACGCTCGATGTTGCTAGGATAGTATTGATATATTAATAGTGGAATGTCCGAAGGTTGTTCGGAGTCCTGGATGGGATCCGGGATATCATGAGGAGCTCCGGAATGGTCTAGAGGTAAAGATTTGTATATGGGAAGTCTTGTTTTGGCTACCGGAAAAGTTCGGGGGCATATCGGTAGGTGGGGGGTCCACCGGAGGCACCGAAGGCACCGAAGGGGTTCCGAGGGTCCACCAGAGGGGTCCACCTGCCCCGGGGACCCACATGGGCTGTACGGGGGGCGCCCTGGCCTAGTTGGGCCAGGCGCACCAGCCCCCAACAGGCCCATGCGCCAAAGGGGGGAAACCCTAGTGGGGGAGGGGCGCCTCCACCTTGCCTTGGAGGGCAACGCTCCCCCCTAGGCCGCCGCCCCCTCCCTTGGAGGAGGGGATAGGGCCGACGCCCCCTCCCCCTCACCCCTATATATAGTGGGGAGAGGCGCAGGGGGCTGCACCCTTCCACCCTTGCCCGTTGCCTCTCCCAACTCCTCCCATCTCTCTCCGGTACGCGCTTGGTGAAGCCCTGCCGGAATTCCGCTGCCACCAGCACCTCGCCGTTGGGCTGGTTCCAATCTCATCTACCACCTCTCCCTTGCTTGCTGGATCAAGGAGGAGAGGCCGTCATCGAGCCGCACGTGTGCTAATCTCGGAGGTGTCGTCCGTTCGGCGCTAGATCGGATTGGATCGCGATTGGATCGTGAAGAGTACGACTACATCAACTGTGTTACGACACTAACGCTTTTCGGTCTACGAGGGTACGTAAGACGCACTCCCATCCTCATTGCTATGCATCTCCTAGATTAGATCTTGGTTGTTTCATAGGAATTTTTTTGATTTTCATGCTACGTTCCCCGTTAGTGGTATCAGAGCTAGGTCTATGCGTAGATGTATATGCACGAGTAGAACACAAAGATGTTGTGGGCGTTGATGTTCATATTGCTTACCTCCTTTGTTATTTCTGGATTCGGCGGTATTGTGGGATGAAGCGGCCCGGACCAACCTTACTTGTCCTCGCACAAGAGACCGGTTCCATTGACTAACATGCAACTTGTATTGCATAAAAGTGGCTGGCGGGTGTCTGTCTCTCCCACCTTAGTTGAATCTGTTTTGACAAGGGCGGTCCTTGTAGAAGGTTAAAAGGTAACTTGTATATCACCGTTGTGGCTTTGCGTAGGTAAGAACAGTTCTTATATGATGCCCATAGCAGCCACGTAAAATTTGCAAGAACAAAGTAGAGGACATCTAACTTGTTTTTGCAGGGCATGTTGTGATATGGTATGGCCAAAACGTGATGTGATATTGATGTATGAGATGATCATATTTTGTAATAGGTTCACGACTTGCATGTCGATGAGTATGGCAATCGGCAAGAACCGTAGGGTTGTCTTTAATTTATTGTATGACCTGCGTGTCAATCATTAAACGCCATGTAATTGCTTTACTTTATCGCTATGAGTTAGCAATAGTCATAGAAGCAATAGTTGGCGGAGACAACCACGTGACGACACGATGATGGAGATCATGATGATGGAGATCATGGTGTCATGCCGGTGACGATGGAGATCATGTCGGTGCTTTGGAGATGGAGATCAAAAGCACGAGATGATAATGGCCATATCATGTCACATATTGATTACATGTGATATTTATCTTTTATGCATCTTATTTTGCTTAGAACGACGGTAGCATTATAAGATGATCCCTTCACTTAATTTCAAGATAAAAGGTGTTCTCCCTAAGTATGCACCATTGCGAAAGTTCATCGTTTCGAAGCACCTCGTGATGATCGGGTGTGATAGACTCTTCGTTCACATACAACGGGTGTAATCCAGTTTTACACATGCGGAATACTTGGGTTAAACTTGACGAGCCTAGCATGTACAGACATGGCCTCGGAACACGGAGGACCGAAAGGTCAAACATGAGTCATATAGTAGATATGATCAACATGGAGATGTTCACGATTGATGACTACCCCATCTCACGTGATGATCGGACATGGGTTAGTCGATGTGGATCATGTAAACACTTAGACAACTTGAGGGATGTTGATTTAAGTGGGAGTTCACTAGTAATTTGATTAACTGAACCAATTATCATGAACATAGTCTAAAAAGTCTTTGCAAATTTATATTGTAGATCAATGGCTCGCGCTATAGCTCCCCTGAATTTTAATGCGTTCCTAGAGAAAGCTAAGTTGAAAGATGATGGAAGCAACTATCAGACTGGGTCCGTAATCTAAGGATCATCATCACTGCTGCACAGAAGGCTTATGTCCATGATGCATCGCTCGGTGAGGCACCCCCTTCAGCATCGTCTGTGGATGTTGTGAACGTCTGGCAAGCATGTTCTGATGACTACTCGATAGTTCAGTGTGCCATGCTTTACGGCTTAGAACTGGGGCTCCAAAGACGTTTTGAGCACCACGGAGCATATGAGATGTTCTAGGAGCTGAAATTGGTATTTCAGGCTCATGCCTGGGTCAAGAGGTATGAAACCTCCGACAAGTTCTTTAGCTGCAAGATGGAGGAGAACAGCTCCGTTAGTGAGCACGTACTCAAGATGTCTGGGTACTACAATCGCTTGAACCAGTTGGGAGTTATACTTCCGGATGAAGTAGCGATTGACAGAGTTCTTCCGTCACTGCCACCAAGTTACAAGAGCTTCGTGATGAACTATAATATGCAAGGGATGGAGAAGACGATCCCTGAGCTTTTCGCGATGCTTAAGGCCGCGGAAGTAGAAATCAAGAAGGAGCATCAAGTGTTGATGGTCAACAAGACCACTAGTTTCAAGAAGAAAGGCAAGGGAAAGAAGGGAAACTTCAAGAAGAATGGCAAGCCAGTTGCCACTCCAGTGAAGAAACCCAAGGCTGGACCCAAACCAGAAACTGAGTGCTTCTATTGCAAGGGGAATGGCCACTAGAAGCGGAACTGCCCCAAGTACTTGGCAGATAAGAAGGCCGGCAACGTTAACAAAGGTATATTTGATATACATGTTATTGATGTGTACCTTACTAGTGATCGTAGTAGCGCGTGGGTATTTGATACTGGTTCGGTTGCTAATATTTGTAACTCGAAACAGGAGCTGCGGAATAAACGGAGACTAGCTAAGGATAAGGTGACGATGCGCGTTGGAAATGGCTCCAAGGTTGATGTGATCGCCTTCGGCACGCTCCCTCTACGTCTACCTTCGGGATTAGTTTTAAACCTAAATAATTGTTATTTGGTGCCTCCGTTGAGCATGAACATTATATCTGGATCGTGTTTATTGCGAGATGGTTATTCATTTAAGTCAGAGAATAATGGTTGTTCTATTTATATGGATAATATCTTTTATGGTCATGCACCCAATGTGAATGGTTTATTTCTGTTGAATCTCGATCGTAGTGATACACATGTTCATAATATTGATGCCAAAAGATGCAAAGTTAATGATGATAGTACCACATACTTGTGGCACTGCCGCTTAGGTCATATTGGTGTAAAGCGCATGAGAAAACTCCATACCTGTGGACTTTTGGAATCACTTGACTTTGAATCATTTGATACATGCGAACCATGCCTCATGGGCAAGATGACTAAAACCCCGTTTTCCGATACGATGGAGCGGGCAAGTGACTTGTTGGAAATAATACATACCGATGTATGCGGTCCAATGAGTGTTGAAGCGGTGGATATCGTTATTTCCTAACCTTCACAGATGACTTAAGTAGATATGGGTATATTTACTTAATGAAACACAAATATGAAACATTTGAAAAGTTCAAGGAGTTTGAGAGTGAATTAGAGAATCATCGTAACAAGAAGATAAAGTTCTTACGATCTGATCGTGGAGGACAATATTTGAGTTACGAGTTTGGCACACATTTAAGACAATGTGGAATTTGATAACCCACAAGCATAGGGGATCGCAATAGTTTTCGAGGGTATAGTATTCAACCCAAATTTATTGATTCGACACAAGGGGAGCCAAAGAATATTTGCAAGTATTAGTAGTTGAGTTGTCAATTCAACCACACCTGGAGACTAAATATCTGCAGCAGAGTGATCAGTAGCACAGTAGTATGATAGTTTGATAGCAGTAGCAATGATAGTAACTGTAGCAGTAACGGTAACAGCAATAGTAGCAGCAATTGTGACAGTAGTAGTAACAATAGTAACTTAGCAGGAACAATATGTGAAAAGCTCGTAGGCATTGGATCGGTGATATACGTTGGATAATATTCATCTTGTAACAGTTATAACCTAGGGCGACACAGAACTAGCTCCAATTCATCAATGTAATGTAGGCATGTATTCCGTATATAGTCATACGTGCTTACGATAAGAACTTGCATGACATCTTTTATCCTACCCTCCCGTGGCAGCGGGGTCCATAAGGAAACTAAGGGATATTAAGTCCTCCTTTTAATAGAGAACCGGAACAAAGCATTAACACTTAGTGAATACATGAACTCCTCAAACTACGGCAATCACCGGAAAGAATCCCAATTATTGTCACCTTGGGGTATGCGGATCATAACACGTAGTAGGTGCATATAACTTGCAAGATCGGATCAAGAACACAAATATATTGATGAAAACATAAAGGGTTCAGATCTAGAATCATGGCACTCGGGCCCTAGTGACAAGCATTAAGCATAGCAAAGTCATAGCAACATCAATCTCAGAACATAGTGGATACTAGGGATCAAGCCCTAACAAAACTAACTCGATTATATGATAAATCTCATCCAACTCATCACCGTCCAGCAAGCCTACGAAGGAATTACTCACTCCCGGCGGTGAGCATCATGAAATTGGTGATGAAGGATGGTTGATCATGACGATGCCAGAAGATCCCCCTCTCCGGAGCCCTGAATGGACTCCAGATCTGGCCTCCCGGTGAAGAACAGGAGGTGGCGGCGGCTCCGTATCGTGAAACGCAATAAAACTTCCTCCCCTATTTTTTTTCTTCGGGAAAGTGAATATATAGCGTTGGAATTAGGTCAGACGGAGCCACGTGGACCCCACGAGGTACCAGGGCACGCCTGGGGGGTGGCGCGCCCTGGTGCCTCGTGGGCACTGGGTGGCTCCCCTTTTGTTGATTCTTACGCCAATAATTTATATATATTCAATAAAAATTCTCCAGAAAGTTTCATCCAAAGCCAAGAACTTTGATTTTCTGCACAAAAACAACACCATGGCAATTCTGCTGAAAACTGCGTTAGTCCGGGTTAGTTTCATTCAAACCATGCAAATTAGGGGCCAAAACAAGAGCAAAAGTGTTTGGAAAAGAAGATACGACGGAGACGTATCAACTCCCCCAAGCTTAACTCATTGCTTGTCCTCAAGCAATTCAGTTGACAAACTAAAAGTGATAAAGAAAAACTGTTATAAACTCTTTTGTTCTTGTATCTGTATATATGCTTAAATAGTGCCCAAGTTTTCAGCAAAGATTATCACTAACCATGCAAATGATAACTCTTAGAAATTATATTTACTCATATCAATAGCAGAATCAACTAGCGAGCAATAATAAGATATCTCAAATGCCAACACTTTGTCAAAACGATCATGATATAATATGATAACATGGTATCTCGCTAGCCCTTTCTGAGACCGCAAAACATAAATGCAGAGCACCTCCAAAGTTCAAGCAGCGACTAAACATTGTAATTCATGGTAGCAGAGATCCAGTCATGATGCACACAACATTAACTATTCACAATGCATGAGAATGACAATTGTGCTGTCAGGTCTGGTGCTTATTTGAGAAGGTGATGACTCAACAATAAAAGTAAAATAACATAAAAATAAATAGATAGGCCCTTCGCAGAGGGAAGCATGGATTTGCAGAGGTACTAGAGCTCGAAGCTTAAATCAGAGGTAAATAAAATTTTGGGAGGTATGCCTTTCCTGTCAACGTCATGACCGAGAGTTTTCAATATCTTCCATGATAAACACATTAGCGGCGGTTCCCAAGCAGTAAAGTAAAGTTTACTCCCCCTCCACCAACAATCACAAGCCATGGCTAGCCGAATCCTCGGGTGCCCTCCATACCAACAACTTTCCGGGGGAGTTTGTTTTATTATTTTGCATTTTTAATGATGGGACTGGGCATCCCGATTACCAGCCCCTCTCGTGCAAGGACAAGTGAGTAAACACTCATCATGAGAATAACCCGCTTAACATGGAAGATACTGACCGCCCCCTGTCGCTCCATGAGCGGTACGGGCACACAAAACATATGTTCATTTGAATAGTTAGAGGTGGCACATGCAAATTTACTTAGAACGACAGAGTAATACCGCATATATGTAGATATAGTGGACTCTTCTGGAACGACTTTGGTTTAAGGATTTTGATGCACAAGCAGTATTCCCGCTTAGTACAGGCGAAGGCTAGCAAATAGGTTGAGAAGCAACCAGCTAGAGAGCGAAAACGGTCATAACCATGCGTTATGAATAATCAACATTGAATACTAGCATGAGTAGGATATAAACACCATGAACATAAATATCATCGAGGCTAGGTTGGTTTTGAATCAACTACATGCGTGAACATGTGCCAAGTCAAGCCACTTGAAACATTCAGAGGAGGATACCATGTCATCATACTACATCACAATAATTTTAATGCATGTTGACACTCGAGATAAATCATTATCCACTCCTACCTACTTAAGCATGGCATGAGCAACTATAATCTCCAATTGTCATCATAAACATGTTTAATCATAACATGCTGAATCATGGATACTGAGTTAAACATATTTACAAAAACAAAGAACAAGTTGAGTTCATACCCGCTTTTCCTTGCCACAGTCACTTCATCAAATCATCGTCATTATTGCCTTTCACTTGCACGACCGAATGATATGAAAATAATAATAGTGCAAGAGTGTCGTGGACTAAGCTGGAATCTGCAAGAATTTTATTCAAACGAGAAGACAAGGTAAAATGGGCTCTTTGTTAGATCAACAATAATTCATATGAGAGCCACTCAACATTTTCATCGTGGTTTTCTCCTTACAATGATTCAACAAAAGAAAAGAATTTCAGAGAAACACACTGAAATGTTTTTGGAGTTTTTACTTTTCTGAAGAAAGCAAAAAGGAAGAAAATGAAAAACGAGAAAAGAAAACTATTTACACGGGAGAACTCCCAACAAGCAAAAGAAATGGGAAATCTTTTTGGGTTTTCTTTTACTACTACAAACAAAGCTAGAAAGAAAAACCGAAAAGAAACAAGAAGTATTTTTGGATTTTCTCAAGGTTTTTCAAACACACAAGAAGAAAACGAGAAAATAAAACTAACACGGATTATACAATGAAAAAGCATGAACACCGACAACTGGAATGAAATGTCTGGACATGAATGTAATGTCGGTGAGAAATACGTACTCCCCCAAGCTTAGGCTTTTGCCTAGCTTGGTCTACGGCCATCCGTAGTAGCCATCCGGTCCCATGTGAAATTCCTGAGGTGGCGGCACCCGAGTGTCCCAATCCTGGGCCTCCTGCTCTGCCGCCGCCAAGGCGTTCCGGTAAGCAACGATGTCCAGTGGCATCACGGTAAATCCGTTCCTGGCATGAGAATCAAACAAAGTAGGTGCAGGCACCGGAATAATATCACGAGTATCCTCACTAAAAACCAAGTTATAACGAATGTGGTGAGGAAGCTCAGGAGCATCAAGAAAATGGTGGTCCCTCATGGACTGGAAATCTAAGTAAACTCTAGGCAACAAGCAATCATGAGGGCGTATGTTAATATTAAAACATCTCGCTAAGCGAGTAGCATAAATACCACCATGAATTTTACCCCTAGTCCTATTAGTGTGTAAGCGGCGTGCAACAATATCTCCAAGGTTATAAGTGTTATCATTATGCAGTGCGTGGCGTAAAATGGCAAGGTCAGGTGCAGCAAGTGCACAACCTTGCTCTCTAGCAATGAAGCATTTCCCTAAGAATAAAGCAAAGTAATGAACAGAGGGAAATTGCAAGATAGTAGCTCAGGCTTTCAACACACCCCTTTCTTCTCCCACAGTCAAAGTGCGGAGGAAACCCTCAAACTCCTCTGGTCGAGGCTCTCTGATTTCCCCATCAAAAGGAATCAAACATATCTCACAAAATTCAGCTAGAGGTAAGAGACGAAGTGAGCTAAAGGGATAAGTGAGGGGGTCCCTGTGGGGCCCACGAGGTACCTGGGCGCGCCAGGGGGGTGGCGCGCCCTGGTGCCTCGTGGGCACCTGGGGCACTGATACGTCTCCAACGTATCTATAATTTATGAAGTATTCATGCCATATTTATAACAATTATATATGGTTTTGGTATGATTTGATTAGAACTAACCCGGACTGACGTTGTTTTCAGCAGAACTACCGTGGTGTTGTTTTTTGTGCAGAAATGAAACTTTTCCAAATGAGCTGAAACTTTTTGGAGATTTTTTATTGGACAAATAAAAAATATTGGCACCAAGACCCACTGGAGGGGGGCCACCCAGTGCCCACGAGGCACCAGGGCGCGCCACCCCCCCCCCCCCAGGCGCGCCCTGGTACCTCGTGGGGCCCACGTGGCTCTGTTTCGCGTGATTCCAACGCAGAAAAATCATATATATTCAGAAACCCCCGAAAGTTAACCTAGATGAGTTTTTACGCCGCCGCAAGCCTCTGTACCAGAGAGATCCCATCTACAGCCCTTTTCCGGCACCCTGCCGGAGGAGGGAAGGCATCACCGGAGGCCATCTTCATCATCCCGGCGGTCTCCATGACGAGGAGGGAGTAGTTCACCCTCGGGGCTGAGGGTTTGTACCAGTAGCTATGTGTATGATCTCTCTCTCTCGTGTTCTTGAGATGGCACGATCTTGATGTATCGCGAGCTTTGTTGATATAGATGAATCATATGGAGTTTTCCCCTCTCTATCTTCTTGTGATGAATTGAGTTTCCCCTTTGAAGTTTTCTTATCGGATTGAGTCTTTAAGGAATTGAGAACACTTGATGTATGTCTTGCATATGGATATCTGTGGTGACAATGGGATATTCACTTGAGTCACTTGATGTATGTTTTGGTGATCAACTTGAGAGTTCCGTGACCTTGGGGATTTATGCATAAGGGTTGGCACACGTTTTCGTCTTGACTTTCTGGTAGAAACTTTGGGGCACTCTTTGAAGTTCTTTGTGTTGGTTTGAATAGATGAATCAGAGATTGTGTGATGCATATCGTATAATCAAACCCGTGGGTACTCGCGGTGACATTGGAGTGCCTAGGTGACATTAGGGTTTTGGTTGATGTGTATCTTAAGGTGTTATTCTAGTACGAACTCTAGGGCTGTTCGTGACAATTAATGGGGATGGCTCATAAGATTGATCGGGAAGGATAACTTTGAGGTGGTTTCGTACCCTACAACAATTTCTTCGTTTGTTCTCCACTATTTGTGACTTTGGAGTGAACTCTTTGTCGCACGTGAGGGATTTACATATGATTCAACTATGTCAACAATGTTGGGAGATCGCACTAGTGAAAGTATGAACCTTAGGCCTTGTTTCTAAGCATTGCAATACCGTTTTTATTCCCGTTTACTTTTTGTTACCTTACTGTTTTTATATTTTCAGATTACAAAAACCTATATCTACTATCCATACTACACTTTTATCACCATCTCTTCCCCGAACTAGTGCACCTATACAATTTACCATTGTATTGGGTGTGTTGGGGACACAAGAGATTTCTTGTATTTGGTTGCAGGGTTGCTTGAGAGATACCATCTTCAACCTACGCCTCCCACGGATTGATAAACCTTAGGTCATCCACTTGAGGGAAAATTGCTACTGTCCTACAAAACTCTGCGCTTGGAGGCCCAACACGAGTCTACAAGAATAAGTTGTGTAGTAGACATCAAGCTCTTTTATGGTGCCGTTGCCGGGGAGGTGAGTGCTTGAAGGTATATCTTTAGATCTTGCAATCGAATCTTTTAGTTTCTTGTTTTATCACTAGTTTGGTTTATTAAAGAAAACTACAAAAATGGAATTGAGGTTGCCTCATATTATTCGTCTTTATCATGTCTTTCTTGAAAATAAGGATTCCGATAATTGTGCTCAATTGATAGAAGAAGAATTCAATGAAATGTTTGGCATACAATCTTTGAATGATGAGCATGATTGCAATGTTGTTAATATGAATTCTTTGAATACCCATGATGCTAATGATATGCAAAGCTACAAGCTTGGGTATGCTATGTGTGATGAAGATGATATTTTTAGTCCCCCAAGTTTTGATGAGAAAATCTATTATGATGATAACATGCCTCCTATTCATGATGATTATTGTGATGACTTGTATGCTATAAAGAATAATGATAACCATGAAACTTGTCATCATGATTTTAATGTTCAATTTGATTATGCCAATCAAGTATGTCATGATAATTATTTTGTTGCGTTTGGTCCCACTATTATGAATGAGAAGAAAATTGCTTATGTGGAGAGTAGTAAGATTTCTATGCTTATGTATCATAACAGCCCCTGCAGTATTCAGAAAGGGTCTACCAAGGATAATCGACATGTTGTCATCCTCGGGCATATCAAGTATAACAAAGTCTATTAGAATAGTAACGTTTGCAACTACAATGGGAACATCCTCACAAACACCGATAGGTATGGCAGTTGATTTGTCAGCCATTTGCAATGATATTTCAGTGGGAGTGAGTTTATTCAAATCAAGTCTTTTATATAAAGAGAAAGGCATAACACTAACACCGGCTCCTAAATCACACAAAGCAGTTTTGACATAATTTCTTTTAATGGAGCATGGTATAGTTGGTATTCCTGGATCTCCTAGTTTCTTAGGTACTCCATCCTTAAAAGAATAATTTGCAAGCATGGTGGAAATTTCAGCTTCAAGTATCTTTCTTTTATTTGTGACAATGTCTTTCATATATTTAGCATAGGGAGGCATCTTTATAATATCAGTCAAACGAGTACGCAAAAAGACTGGCCTAAGCATTTCAGCAAAGCGTTCAAATTCTTCCTCATCCTTTTTCTTAGATCGTTTGGGAGGAAAGGGCATGGGTTTTTGAACCCATGGTTCCCTTTCTTTACCATGTTTTCTAGCAATGAAGTCTTTTTTATCATAGCGTTTGTTTTTTGTAGGTGGGTTATCAAGATCAACAGCAGGTTCTATTTCAACATCATTATCAGGTTATTTATCATTATCTGGTTGGGTATCCACATGAGCATCATCATTATTATTATCATCGAGTGGTTGTTCATTACCAGATTGTGTTTCAACATCAGAAATAGAAACATCATTACTATCCTCTAAAGGTTTTTCTACCTCGCGTTCACTAGAAGTATGCAAAGTCCTATCATTCTTCTTTTTCTTTTTCTTTTTAGATGGACTAGGTGCATCAACATTAATTCTTTGAGAGTCTTGTTCAATTCTTTTTGGGTGACCCTCAGGATAAAGTGGCTCCTGAGTCATTCTACCTCCTCTAGTCATTACTCTAACACCATGATCATTCATATTGTTATTCATTTCATTAAGCAATTCACTCTGAGATTTAGCAACTTGTTCTAATTGGGTTTGAACCATAGATGCATGTTTACTAACACCTTTAACATCAATAGCAATTCTAAATAACAAGTCACTCAAGCGATCGATCATGTAGGCATTTCATTTCAATTGTTTCATAACATTTGCATTGAAATGATCTTGCTTCATCATATAATTGTCAAATTCATACAAGCATTGACTAGGAGGTTTGTTATGAGGAATATCACTTTCATTAAACTTTATAAGAGAATTTACCTCTACTACCTGTGTTGGTTTGTCAAGACCATGTATTTCTTCAATCGGTGGTAAATTCTTAACATCCTCAGCTGTAATACCCTTTTCTTTCTGGCATTTATTTGCTTCTTGCATATCTTAAGGACTGAGATATAGGATACCCCTCTTCTTCGGAGTGGGTTTAGGCGGTGGTTCAGGAAGTGTCCAATCATTATCATTCTTCAATATATTATTCAGTAATTCCTCAGCTTGCTCAATAGTCCGTTCCCTGAAACCACAACTCGCACAACGATCTAGGTAATCCCTAGATGCATCGCTTAGTCCATTATAGAAGATATCAAGTATTTCATTTTTCTTGAGAGGATGATCAGGCAAAGCATTAAGTAATTGGAGAAGCCTCCCCCAAGCTTGAGGGAGACTCTCTTCTTTAACTTGCACAAAGTTAAATATTTCCTGTAAAGCAGCTTGTTTCTTATGAGCAGGAAAATATTTTTCAGAGAAGTAATAAATCATATCCTGGGGACTACGCACACATCCAGGAGCAAGAGTATTATACCATTCTTTAGCATCACCCTTTAATGAGAAAGGAAACAACTTGAGAATATAGTAATAGCGAATTTTTTCCTCATGAGCAAATAGGTGTAGGGTAACGCAACAGAAAACAAAAAATTTCCGACCTACGCACCAGCCCAGGACCACTATGGAGACTGCATACAAGGTTTGATCTTTTTCGTTACCGACTCGTAGCGCAGCGGAAGTGGAGTCAATGACGATCCGCGGTGCAGATCCCCGCAGCTAGGATTTACAACCTCCCAACCGCGAGGATGTACTCCCATGTCAGCTCACCGGACGGATCTCCGGGCAGCCCTCCGGGAGGCATCGGGATAGTCCCTCGGATAGTCCCACCAGACGGATCCTCGGACAGCCCTTCGGGAGGACCCTCGAAACTTGGACGATCACTCGGACAGCCCTTCGGGAGGCACTCTCGAACTAAGACCGAAACTACGATCTCTCTACAGAGTTGCACACATACGGTGTCATCTATCCGGCAGGGCTTCGCCGTCCAGAACTAGTTCCCACCGGAACCCAGACAGCCTTTCGGCTCTACAAAACTATTTTGCTGGGAGGGAGAGAGAAGCCAAAAATGTGTATGGCATGTGTATGAGAGCAAGCATGAGGTTTGGGGCAGCCCCCTCACCTCCTATTTATAGGAAAACCAAGGGGTAAAGTTGCCATTCCAAAAACCCAAAAATACCCATGAAGGAACACTTCCACAAGGGCATAAAAGGGCACTAATGGAGTAAGTTGGGCCCCATGGAGGAGCCCACATAGTGGCCGGCCAAGCCCTCATGGGGGGCCCCCAAGGGGGGCTTCCTTGGCTCCCAAGTTCTTCTAGAAACCTTTTTGGAAATATCCAAAAAGGTGCTTTCCAAAAAATATCCAAAAAGCACTTTCACTATTCACGAAGACATTTTTCTGCATCCGTTAAATCCCAAATTATTTCTGTGTGCCTAGAACAATTCCAGTACCCACTAAAATAATTTTGAACGCATTCTGAAACAATTTCGGAACAATGTTCCTTCAGCGAAAAGCAACCAAAGCGGTTCCGGCTGCTCCGGAACATTTCCGGTTTTTCTTCCGGAAAAATCCCAGAAGTTACCAGAACGATTCTGGCACCCTCCAAGAATTTCCAGACGTGTGTCGAAACCATTTTGACTTAATGGAATACCCTGAAACAACTTTTCAGTTTTACCAGAACTATTCCGATATCCTCTCCAGAACGTTTCCGTTTCGTCCGAAACTTTTTCGGTGATTTTCTCTCAGACTCCCCGTCTAGTATTGAGCAGATAGATGACCCTTAAGCGTGTCACCCTATAGGTTCGGTGAAGTATAGACATGACCGGAACTCTTTCCGATCAATGATCAACATCGGAGCCGTGGACACCCATATTGACCCCTATACCCACACGAATGAATATTCGAGTGAACCTCCAGTTGCCGTGTGCTATTCCTGTTGCTTCACGATATGTTACAAATACCCGAGGTGAGAAACATCGGCATCCCCGTGGATCAACACTTGTCCACAATGCCAGTTACCTCGTTACCGGTTTTGTTCTCTTTTCTCGTTCCCGTGTTCCGGCATCCCTGTGATCAAATCACACTTGTGTCTGGCCAGACGATGATGGATACCGTAACACCGAGAGGGCCCAGAGATATCTCTCCATCGTCGGAGGAGCAAATCCCAATCTTGAGCTATCAAGTCCCTTGACACACTTTTCCATGAACCCGTAAGCCGCCGTAATAGCCACCCATTTACGGATGACGTTTAACAAACCCCAAAGTTCATGAAGCAAGTATGAAGAAACTTAACACTCTCATGGTCTAAGGAATTATGCAAACATTAACTTCTCTGTGTTATTAACCATTAACTTATGACGAATGAATCTCATAGCATAACATCAATCGAGTCGATTCAACACAAGTGTTCTACTAACATTGTGCCCTCAAAGTTGCTGGCATAGACATGCCCATGATCAGGAAAACGTAATCATCATGCAACACTTGAGCTAGTCTTAGAGGCATGACTAGGAATACATTTTACCGTTTATTATCCCACACGTGCACATGGGTTTTCCTCAGAGCTTTTATGGATATACGGGCTCGGGAACCACAGCAGTTATAGCATGGAACATAAACTTAATTATGAACATGGAGATAAACAATAACATTTATTATTGCCTCTAGGGCATATCTCCTACAATAGGGTGGCTATATCATTTAATTTAGTAAGATGTGCCACAACGGTTTCAGTTTCATATCCATGGAAAGGATCAGATTCTACCAACTTGATCAATTCAGGATCAACAGAGAATTCGTAATCCTTATCAGTAACAAATATAGGAGAGGTAGCAAACTTAGGATCATATTTCATTTTCTCCCTCATAGATTTTTCTTTCATATCAGCAAGCAATTTTATAACTTCAAGTCTATCATTACTGGCAAGGATGGCTCTAGCTATCTCCCTATCAAAACATTGTTCATTAGGTGTTTCAACTCTAGTAGGAGAGCTAGGCATAATAGGTGAATCATAATTCTCAAGAGTTTCAGCATTTTCAATTTCTTTAGCTTTAGCAATTTGTTCAGTAAGAAATTCACCAAGTGGCACAGCATTATCAATCATGGTACTAGCATCAGCATGAGTATCATTCAAAGCAGAAGTGGTATCATCAATAACTTGCGACATATCAGAATTAATAGCATGTTGTGGTGTTGCAAGTTTACTCAAAACAGAAGTTGAATCAAGTTCAGAGCTAGATGGCAGTTCCTTACCTCCCCTCATCGTAGAGGGAACGATCTTGGTCTTAGCATCTTTCAGATTCTTCATAGTGATCAACAGATATAAATCCCAAGTCACTTCGCAAATAAAGCTATGCTCCCCGGCAACGGCGCCAGAAAAAGGTCTTGATAACCCACAAGTATAGGGGATCGCAACAGTTTTTGAGGGTAGAGTATTCAACCCAAATTTATTGATTCGACACAAGGGGAGCCAAAGAATATTTGCAAGTATTAGCAGTTGAGTTATCAATTCAACCACACCTGGAGACTAAATATCTGCAGCAGAGTGATCAGTAGCACAGTAGTATGATAGTTTGATAGCAGTAGCAATGATAGTAACAGTAGCAGTAACGGTAACAGCAATAGTAGCAGCAATTGTGACAGCAGTAGTAACAATAGTAACTTAGCAGGAACAATATGTGAAAAGCTCGTAGGCATTGGATCGGTGATATACGTTGGATAATATTCATCTTGTAACAGTTATAACCTAGGGCGACACAGAACTAGCTCCAATTCATCAATGTAATGTAGGCATGTATTTTGTATATAGTCATACGTGCTTGCGATAAGAACTTGCATGACATCTTTTGTCCTACCCTCCCGTGCCAGCGGGGTCCATAAGAAAACTAAGGGATATTAAGGCCTCCTTTTAATAGAGAACCGGAACAAAGCATTAACACTTAGTGAATACATGAACTCCTCAAACTACGGCAATCACCGGAAAGAATCCCAATTATTGTCACCTTGGGGTATTCGGATAATAACACGTAGCAGGTGCGTATAATTTGCAAGATCGGATCAAGAACACAAATATATTGATGAAAACATAAAGGGTTCAGATCTGGAATCATGGCACTCGGGCCCTAGTGACAAGCATTAAGCATAGCAAAGTCATAGCAACATCAATCTCAGAACATAGTGGATACTAGGGATCAAGACCTAACAAAACTAACTCGATTACATGATAAATCTCATCCAACTCATCACCGTCCAGCAAGCCTACGAAGGAATTACTCACTCCCGGTGGTGAGCATCATGAAATTGGTGATGAAGGATGGTTGATGATGACGATGCCGGAAGATCCCCCTCTCCGGAGCCCTGAACGGACTCCAGATCTGGCCTCCCGATGAAGAACAGGAGGTGGCGGCGGCTCCGTATCGTGAAATGCAATAAAACTTCCTCCCCTATTTTTTTCTTCTGGAAAGTGAATATATAGCGTTGGAATTAGGTCAGACGGAGCCACGTGGGCCCCACGAGGTACCAGGGCACGCCTGGGGGGTGGCGCACCCTGGTGCCTCGTGGGCACTGGGTGGCCCCCCTTCTGTTGATTCTTGCGCCAATAATTTTTATATATTCAATAAAAATTCTCCAGAAAGTTTCATCCAAATGCAAGAACTTTGATTTTCTGCACAAAAACAACACCATGGCAATTCTGCTGAAAACAGCGTCAGTCCGGGTTAGTTTCATTCAAATCATGCAAATTAGGGGCCAAAACAAGAGCAAACGTGTTTGGAAAAGTAGATACGATGGAGACGTATCAGAATTGTTTCACAACTCACGCCACCTGGAACACCACAGCGTAATTGTGTGTCCGAACGCCATAATCGTACTCTATTGGATATGGTGCGTTCTATGATGTCACTTACCGATTTGTCGCTATCGTTTTGGGGTTATGCATTAGAGACAACCGCATTCACTTTAAATAGGGCACCGTCTAAATCTGTTGAGATGACACCGTATGAATTATGGTTTGGCAAGAAACCTAAGCTGTCGTTTCTTAAAGTTTGGGGATGCGATGCTTATGTCAAGAGGCTTCAGTCTGATAAGCTTGAACCCAAAGCGAAAAAGTGCATCTTCATAGGATACCCTAAAGAGACCATTGGGTATACCTTCTATCACAGATCCGAGGGCAAGATCTTTGTTGCCAAGAATGGGTCCTTTCTAGAGAAGGAGTATCTCTCGAAAGAAGTGAGTGGGAGGAAAGTAGAGCTTGATGAGGTAATCGTACCTTCTCTCGAACTGGAAAGTAGCACATCACAGAAAGAAGTTCATGTGATGCCTACACCAATAGGAGAAGAAGCTAATGATGATGATCATGAAACTTCGGATCAAGCTACTACTGAACTTCGTAGGTCGACCAGGACACGTACCGCACCAGAGTGGTACGGTAACCCTGTCTTGGAAGTCATGTTGTTAGACAACGGTGAACCTACGAACTATGAAGAAGCAATGATGAGCCCGGATTCCGACAAATGGCTTGAGGCCATGAAATCCGATATAGGATCCATGTATGAAAATAAAGTATGGATTTTGGTGGACTTGCCCTATGACCGGCAGGCCATTGAGAACAAATGGATCTTTAAGAAGAAGATAGACGCTGATGGCAATGTCACCATCTATAAAGCTCGACATGTTGCAAAGGGTTTTCGACAAGTTCAAGGGGTTGACTACAATGAGACTTTCTCACCCGTAGTGATGCTGAAGTCTGTTAGGATTATGTTAGCAATTGCTGCATTTTTCAATTACGAAATCTGGCAGATGGATGTGAAAACCGCGTTCCTTAATGGTTTCCTTAAGGAAGAGTTGTATATGATGCAGCCCGAAATTTTTGTGGATCCTAAGGATGCTAAAAAGGTATGCAAGCTCCAGCGATCCATCTATGGACTAGTGCAAGCATCTCGGAGTTGGAATATACACTTTGATGAGGTGATCAAAGCATTTGGGTTTATACAAACTTATGGAGAAGCTTGTATTTACAAGAAAGTGAGTGGGAGCTCTGTAGCATTTCTAATACTATATGTGGATGACATATTATTGATTGGAAATGATATAGAATTTCTGGAAAGCATAAAAGGTTATTTGAACAAGAGTTTTTCAAAGAAAGACCTGGGTGAGGCTGCTTACATATTGGGTATTAAGATCTATAGAGATAGATCAAGACGTCTGATAGGACTTTCACAAAGCACATACCTTGACAAGATTTTGAAGAAGTTCAAATTGGATCAGTCAAAGAAGGGGTTCTTTCCTGTGTTGCAAGGTGTGAAGTTGAGTAAGATTCAAAGCCCGACCACGGCAGAAGAAAGAGAAAGGATGAGTGTCGTCCCCTATGCCTCAGCCATAGGCTCTATAATGTATGCCATGTTGTGTACCAAACCTAATGTGTGCCTTGCCATAAGTCTGGCAGGGAGGTACCAAAGTGATCCAAGAGTAGATCACTGGACAGCGGTCAAAAATATCCTTAAGTACCTGAAGAGGACTAAGGACATGTTTCTCGTTTATGGAGGTGACAAAGAGCTTGTCATAAAGGGTTACGTCGATGCTAGCTTTGACACTGATCCGGATGACTCAAAGTCACAAACCGGATACGTATACATTTTGAATGGTGGAGAAGTGAGTTGGTGCAGTTCCAAGCAGAGCGTCGTGGCGGGATCTACATGTGAAGCAGAATACATAGCTGCTTCGGAAGCAGCGCAGGAAGGAGTCTGGATGAAGGAGTTCATGTCCGATCTAGGAGTGGTACCTAGTGCATCGGATCCTATGACTCTCTATTGTGACAATACTGGCGCCATTGCCATTGCCAAGGAGCCCAGGTTTCACAAGAAGACCAAGCACATCAAGCGCCGCTTCAACTCCATTCATAATTACATTAAGGATGGAGACATAGACATTTGCAAAGTACATCCGGATCTGAATGCGGCAGACCCATTGACTAAACCTCTTCCCCGAGCAAAACATGATCAGCACCAGAACTCTATGGGTGTTAGATTCATTACGATGTAAACTAGATTATTGACTCTAGTGCAAGTGGGAGACTGTTGGAAATATGCCCTAGAGGCAATAATAAAATGGTTATTATCATATTTCCTCATTCATGATAAATGTTTATTATTCATGCTAGAATTGTATTGACCGGAAACTTAAATACATGTGTGAATACATAAACAACACCGTGTCCCTAGTAAGCCTCTACTAGCCTAGCTCGTTGATCAAAGATGGTTAAGGTTTCCTAACCATAGACATGAGTTGTCATTTGATAACGGGATTACATCATTAGGAGAATGATGTGACGGACAGACCCAATCATAAGCTTAGCATCAGATCGTTTAGTTATTTGCTACAGCTTTCTTCATGTCAAATATCAGTTCCTTAGACCATGAGATCATGCCACTCCCGGATACCGGAGGAATACCTTGTGTGCTATCAAACGTCACTTCGTAACTGGGTGATCATAAAGGTGCTCTACAGGTATCTCCGAAGGTCTCTATTGGGTTGCATGGATCGAGACTGGGATTTGTCACTCCGTGTGACGGAGAGATATCTCTGGGCCCTCTCGGTAATACAACATCACAAGAAGCTTCATGTGACTAATGACTTTAGTCACGGGATCTTGTATTACGGAAACGAGTAAAGAGACTTTCCGGTAATGAGATTGAACTAGGTATGGAGATACCAACGATCGAATCCTTCACATCTGGGCAAGTAACATATCGCCGGACAAAGGGAATTGCATACGGGGTTAACTGAATCCTTCACATCATGGTTCAACCGATAAAGATCTTTGTGGAATGTGTAGGAACCAATATGGGCATCCAGGTCCCACTATCAGTTATTGACCGAAGAGGTGTCTCGGTCATGTCTACATAGTTCCCGAACACGTAGGGTCGCACACTTAATGCTCGATGTCGCTAGGGTAGTATTGAGATGTTAATAGTGGAATGTCCGAAGGTTGTTCGGAGTCCCGGATGGGATCCGGAATATCACGAGGAGCTCCGAAATGGTCCGGAGGTAAAGATTTATATATGGGAAGTCCTGTTTTGGCTACCGGAAAAGTTCGGGGGCATATCGGTATTGTACCGGAGGCACCGAAGGGGTTCCGGCCGGGGGTCCACCTGCCTCGGGGACCCACATAGGCTGTAGGGGGGCGCCCTGGCCTAGTTGGGCCAGGCGCACCAGCCCCCAACAGGCCCATGTGCCAAAGGAGGGAAACCCTAGTGGGGGAGGGGCGCCTCCACCTTGCCTTGGAGGGCAACGCTCCCCCCTAGGCCGCCGCCCCCTCCCTTGGAGGAGGGGCCAGGGCCGGCGCCCCCTCCCCCTCACCCCTATATATAGTGGGGAGGGGCGCAGGGGGCTGCACCCTTCCACCCTTGCACGTTGCCTCTCCCAACTCCTCCCATCTCTCTCCGGTACGCGCTTGGCGAAGCCCTGCCGGAATTCCGCTGCCACCACCACCTCGTCGTTGGGCTGGTTCCAATCTCATCTACCACCTCTCCCTTGCTTGCTGGATCAAGGAGGAGAGGACGTCATCGAGCCACACGTGTGCTAATCTCGTAGGTGTCGTCCATTCGGCGCTAGATCGGATTGGATCGCAATTGTATCGTGAAGAGTACGACTACATCAACCGCGTTACGACGCTAACGCTTTTCAGTCTACGAGGGTACGTAAGACACACGCCCATCCTCATTGCTATGCATCTCCTAGATTAGATCTTGGTTGTTTCGTAGGAAATTTTTTGATTTTCATGCTACGTTCCCCGTCAGTTTACGTAAGCCATTAAGAGATCGACCCATATCCATGTGTGACGAGAGAATGGTTTCTGCATGTGTGTGTGTACATAATGTCGTGAGAAAAGAGAGCTGTATACCAAATTGCTTATTAATTAATTACTAGAGAGAGATGTTCTGGTATACCTCGGTTCCCTTGCCTTCACACATGAGAAATTCTCGATTTGCATTCCTTCGTGAACACGAGGTTCTCTTCACAACAGGGCATTTGCAGCCGCAAAGGAGCATGGGTGGGCTCCGCAGATTTGGGGGAGCTTTGCCGCCGCTGATCTATGATATGCCACGGGATCCGACGGACGATGGATGTTGCAACGCGATGATTCGCTGGACACCGCCGGCTGCATAGGCCACGACGGAGAGCTCATGGCCGGTGGTGAGAGAAGGAAAAAGTGAAAGAAGAATATAAGAGGGAAAGGGAAAATGTAGTGAAGGGGGGAGGGGGAGGGGTCTTCGGGTCGGGGTCGGGGTCTTCCCTAGTGGCGTTCGAGTACGTTGCACACTGCTAATAGCCACTACAATCAGTGGCATTCAGATTTACCGCACGCCACTAATTATATATGGTTGGCACTCTTCAGGTGGGGGGCTGCACTAGTGGCGTTCGTAGCTGCCGCACGCCGCTGATATTTGTCTTGTTAGCAGCGCGCCGTCCAAAAGCGCACGCCGCTGGTATTTTGGCCAGTTACTTGTGGCGTTCCGTTTTCCCGGCACGTCGCTAATAAAGAAATCCTATAAGGGGTTTCTGCACTAATGGGTGGTGGATGTGCATCTTAGTCGTGTGAGTGGCGAGGGGTGTAGCAGTGGGTGGCTCAGGCGTGTTTTCTATCGTTCGCAGTGGCGACGTCCAGATCCGGATCTGGAGGTTTGTGCTCGGCGCAGTTGTCCTGGGTGCCTCGTGCTGGCACGGGTGAACTGCCGAGCGAAAGCTCCGCGTTGTGCGCTGACGGCGGCGATGCCCACAGGCGCCGCTCTCCTCTTGAGGATATCGCTGTCGTTCTCCTCTCTGTGCCGGGGTTCCGGGTGAGACCCTTGTCAGTTCGGACTCGGCAGCAGCGGTGCTTGGTGTCGTTCTCCCACCCGAGGGCATTGTCGTGGAATTTAGGTGTCCTAGGGTGTGGCCTGGCGTTGTCTTCAGACCTTCCTATGTTCCTTTTCGGCAATGTAGTCGCATGTGTTTTATGTTTTCTGGTTATTCCGGGATCTGCTTTGTAAGAGGGCTACCTCACTACCTTGTATCGTTTTCCGTTTGTGCTTTATCTATAAAGCGGGGTGAGAACTTGTTTCGAGAGAAGTCCCTAGAGCAAACGACCCTAGTATTTTGTTTTTCCTCTTTTTTCTTTCTAAAGCTCTCCGGCATATAGAGGGACGCCCCGTGTTGATCTGATTGTACATGTTTTATTGTGCAGTAATACTACACCTACGGGGCGGGTATATCCTACAGAATAGATGTATGTTGAGGGCTCCTTTAAGCTGGAACCCTAGCCGCCACCAGGAGAGGCCAATCTTCTAGCGCCGTTCTCCGGCGGCTCCCCTCCGCCGGCGACCTCGGTCGTCGGTGGTGAGGGGGGTCACCGGATCCACGCGTGTGGATCGTTTTTACTCTCTCGTAGTCTAGGTTTTTAGGTTGTTCATCGTCTTGGCTTCGACGGCGACGATGACGGCGCTGAATAAAGCTTCAGATCCTTCCCTGACGAGACCATCGGCCCTATGGTTGGGGATGGATTTGAAAACCAGTATGTTCAAGCAAGGATGGTGTGGCGGCGGCGGCATCCTCGTGGTGGACCTGTGTCCTCGGGCTCTGTCGTTGCGACGGCATTTGCTCCAGCGTCGGCGCGGAGCTTGGGAGGTAGTCCAGGAGCCGATGCAGATTGTGGTCTGCATCGACGACATCTGGAAGACGGAACATGTGCTGGGTTCGTGGTTCGTGGATGGCAGGTATGGTTTCCTCCTTCGGCGTCTTAGTCGTGGTGGGGTGCCAGATCTGGAGTTCGATGGCGTGTCCGGGGTGTTGCCCCGGTCTGATTCATTCAACGGAAAGGGATTCACTTTTGGTGAGCCACCTTGGAGGTCCGCAAAGCTGCATATCAGCGATGGAGTCACGTTGAGCACGGGTGAGGAGGTGATCCGTCATTCTTTTCTTCGGTGGCTGTTGTGGTGGTGCCGGAGGCAGGTGACGGGCGTTGGTGTCAAACTCAGAGATGTTCTGCTATCTTTTCAGTTTTGTCATGTCGGTCCTTACGTGACTTGTACTTTGATCTCTATGATATGAATGAGACACGTATTACCATGCACAAAAAAAAATTCAAAAGAATTCCATAAGATTTTTTAAGGATTTGAATCCTTGGAAAAAATTTCTATAGTAATAGTTTGATTCGTGGGATCAGATTCCTTAGGAATATTTAATAGGATTCATGTGTACTCTGTTTTGAAGAAAATTTTCCATCCACTCAAAGCAGTTAGTAGAATTTCCTTGTTTTTCCTTGCTATCAAACACTCCTCCATCTGAATTCGTATAGTTTTGTAATCTTATAGGATACAAGATGACATGACATTCTATTCCTACGTTTTTCCTATTCCTAAATTTTCAGAATCCAACATCAAGCTCTCCGCATGACCCTTGCGTCGTCCCCTTGGGCGACTCAGGGGAGCAACACTAACCGCTGCAACTCCTTCCCTCCCCTGCCCCTTCCCCCCGCCGCCAACCGCCGGACTTGCCCGCGCGGCTGTAGGTGGCGGCAGGGCTTCCCCTCGCATCCGCCTGGGCCAGTAGGGCCGCGTCACACCGCGGTCGCCGGTGGCGATCTCCCCCGTGGGTTTCTTGGCTGTCGTCGGAGTCGGACCTCCTGGTGCTTCCAGTTCGTCAGCGATCTGTCCCCAGAGAGCGTGTTGGCTGTGTAGCGGTGGAGGTAGGCCAGCAGTCGCCAGTGCTTGCGCCTGCCCTGGGCAGGGGTGCTCCTTCACCCGGATCTGGCATTGGAGCCGTCCTCGGCGGCTTTGGTGCCCAGCTCCGGTCGGTCCGGGCCAGGGTCGTGGCCCTGTGCCCTCCCGCTCCCACAGCCGCCCCCAAATCGCCAGATCTGGCGGCTGTTGGCTGGGGGGTCGCCGGTTCCGCCCAGATCTGGCCGGAGTGGCCCTCTTGAAGGTCGTCGTGTCCTCCATTGTGTTTTCCAGTGGTGTCGGTGCGGATCGTCTTTGCGCTGAGCGACGACCGTGAGTGCTGCTCCGCGAGCTCTGTGCATTTTAAAACCGAACCGAAAAACCAAACCGAAAATAAACCGAACCGAACCGAATTTACGGTTTTTATGGTTTCTGGTTTCGATATGGTATGAACTTTTCATACCGTTTTGAATTTTGGTTTTTATGGTATATACAGAAAAACCGAATGGTTAACCGAATAAACCGAAATAAATATATATTATTTTTTTGAGGCACAAAAATGATACAAGTAGTCATTTTTCTTGTATAGGAGTAAAATTTCCTGCAAAGCACGTCCCTTTTTTCTTGTAACGTAGTCATTTTTCTCTTGAAAAAAAATGGTAAGCACGTCCATAACCATCAAGGCATGAATTCAGGCATGCATATATACTTCTATAAAGTTATATACTGCTTGTATTAAAAAGTATGTGTTTTGAGTCATAAATTTGTAAAATATAGTATGTCATTTTCAAATTCACGTCAACTTTGGTTATTATGGTATATACCGAAACCATACCGAAATAATTTGGTATATACCGAAACCGAACCGTATTTTAATTTCATACCCTATAAACCGAAGTATTAATATCGTATAAACCGGAAAACCTTATAAATCGAACCATGTAAACCAAATAAACCGAACGCACAGAGTGAGCGGTCCTCTTCGGAGGTAGAACCGTATGACTTGTTTGGCCTAGTCTTGGTCTTCGGGAGTAGGCGAGGATCTGTTGGCTACCGATGCTGTTGTCTCCTGCTGCAAAAGGAGCTAAAACTAGAAAAAGGTTCAAACAGCTGCAACATATCAGCTCCCCCTTCCAGCAACTGCCGATCCTCTTCAGATTGAAGGCCTGCCCAGTATCGCATGAAGGAGCAAGCATAGCAAATAAATTCAGCTGGTGATCTAACCAACTTCTTATGAAAACAGGCTCTATTACGGAGTTTCCAAATTGCCCGGCCAACACAAAGCAGCCACCCCAACTATTTGCAAGTTTCTACTTTGAGGGACAAAATTTGGAATCCACCAAAAATATTGAGTGAAACAGATAAGCCTAACAGTAGCACCCAGACATTTGCAAACAATGCACAAGACATATTTAGCTGCAGAACAACCAAAAAAGAGGTGATTGATATTCTTCCTCTCAGGACAGAAGCGACACAAAGGGTCACCAGTCCATTTCCAGGTAGTTGACTTTGTTAATTCAAAGTCAAACAAGGTTCGAGCCTTTCCTCGGGCTCGGCCGACCTGCACCTTTTCTGTAAAAAAAAATTCAGAATCCTGTGAACCAAGAGGCCCCGATCATCAGTGGGAAATGGTAACAAGGATCGACGTACGAGACATTTCGGTCGAGTCACCTGGATATGTATGGCGTGCAAATGGCCATCCATCCATCCCATGCTTGGAAACGATGGGGGAGGCGACTCGGGTAGGTGCCCATGCCCCCGATCCCGGTGGTCACCGGCAGGTTGGCGGCCGGTTCTGGGCCCTTGCGGAGGGCGCCGGAGATGACGACGACGAGGACGACCGGTCTCCGGCCGCCGTCTCGCCGGAGATCGCGTCGCCGACGCCATCGGACGTGATCTGCGAGGCATTTAAGGTTGGGTACTCCGAGGAGGACGTCGCCAAACTGGTGGATGCGGCGATCCCGTTCGATGATCCGGCAAGGCAAGGTCTACAGGAGGCGGACAGGGTGGAGGTTGCTCGCCGGGTCGTTCATCGTAGGACGGCGGCGACGGCGGTCCGGCCATGGAAGGGACCTCTTCCCAAGGTATGTCTTCCCAAGTTAACTTTGTTAGATTTCTTCAATCCGGACTCCTGGACTGTGGTCACTGGAAAGAAGAAGAGAAGGCCGGCAGTTCTGTCAGCGCCGGTGCCGGCGGCCGGCGTGAGCCGAGATCCGGGTGGCGAGGGCAGTCCGTTTGAAAAACTTGTTGGGCCAAGATGGGCCGGAAACAGGCGATGTTGTATTGGGCTCAATGGGTACTGGGTATGTGGCCCAGTACAGAGCCCAGGCTACTGGCCCGATGCGTGTCGAGCCGGCCCCTTTGCATGAAACGTCGATCGACTGCGAGCGTCGCTTCGGTTCGACGGTTTCTAGGGTTAGACCACGATCGGCGCGCCCTGGGTTCACGTCGTTGCGGCAGGGACGTGCTGCGCCGATCTCTCCGGCTCCGGTTCTGTCGGCGGTGATGGCCGGCCGCGGGAACGGACCTCCGCCACCGCCCAATCCAATTCTCCCGCCGGCCAGGGCCGATGGAGCCCAGCGTCCTCCGCCCAATGCTAGGGACAGGCGGGCGGCGGCCATGGCTGCCGGTGCACAAGGGGCCGGCCGCGGCCACAGAGACCACGGCGCGGGCAGAGACAATTCCTGGTACGCGGACGGCAGGCGGAATTATGCTCCGCGTTGACAGTGGGGTGACGATGGTTACAATGCATATGGCGAAGGTCAGCATCGCGGTTCTTCCTCGACGGGCGGAGGCCGTGGATATGGTTGGCAGAACGGTGGTGAAGATGGCCGAGGCTTCAATGGCCCCCCTGGCATTTTCGTGGAAGGGGCTGCGGGGCCAAATTTCCGCCAACGCGGGTCGTTCCGCGCCTATTGTGGAGGAAGGGGGGGTGGCAGGCGGCCACCTCCGCCGCGACCGCCACCACCATCTGCGCAGGCAACGGAGGTTGTTGATACTCTGGAGCCGGCGGCGTCCATGTGGGCTGCAGCGGCAGCAACCACGCCGGTGCTCTCGGGAGCGGTGATGGACACCGTTCGAGCATTGGCTGCGGTGAAGGTGCCTGCGGCTGGGCCGGCTGCAGGGCGTGATGCAACAAGCGACAGAGCTAGTGATAAGTCAGAGGTCGAACGAGCGATGAAGTGGGCACGTAAGAAAGAAAAAATGAACGGTTACCATTGTGGTGAACCAGGACATTTTTTGGCTGAGTGCACGGTGGAGCTTTGTGATATATGCCTCAAGCCGAAGCATGGTTCAGGAGAGTGCCCCCTTCTCCTGGGGCCAAAGCCGGTGGTCACGATCTATGGGGTGTGTTGTCCCGAGCTGATGTTCTTTGAGTCGCCTAACACCACCTCGGCTGCGCCTACGACGGATAGCTCGAGAACGGGTGTGGTGAAGGTGACACACGGATCGATGACGGTGGACCAGGTTGTGCAGCAGCTTCGCAAGCTTGTTTCAGCCAGTTTTCAGTGGTCCCTAGTGAAACAAGAGGATCAGGTGTACAGAGTGGATTTTCCCACGAGGGAGGATCTGGTTTGCCTCCTTAAGTTCGGTATGAGTAGGGTTCCTAATAGCAATTGTATTCTTGAGTTTGATGCTTGGACTAAAAAGGAACCACAAGGAACACCTCTCTCGCAGATCTGGGTTCGATTCGCAGGGGCACCGCCTAGGCCCCTGAATGATTTTTTGGTCACCTGGAGTCTGGGTTCACTTATTGGCAAGACGGAGCGGGTTGACATGCCCTTCACCCGCGCCCAGGGTGTTGCTCATCTGCTTGTCAGTTTGGTGGACATTGAGTTGGTTCCGGACATCGTGAGATGGACACATGAGGGTGTGATGTATGATCTTCAGGTCGAGATTGAGGGTCCCCCTCTGTTTGATGTGGTGGACGGGAACAACGGTGTGCGTATGGCAGAGGGAGATGATGGCAGTGGGAGTCATGATAAGAGTGTGGATCACAGTAGGCACGATGGCACCAAGAGGGCTGAGGGACAGTCTGCTCAGTCAGCAGAGGATATTGCTCAAAAGGGGGCGGCGCCCCTGTCGACGCCGATGAACGCTCTGAGGTTTGGATCCTTTGGAGCATCATCTGCTCCTAGCCGCCTGTGGGGATACCGGGCTGAGCTGGACGATCGAGCGGAGCAGGAGTTGCCGCCGTTGTCGCCGGTAGCTTCACAGGGTGCGCTGGCACAGCTGGGTCCCGACACAGGCTTGGGGCGAGCTGCATCGCCCAGACTTTGCCTGACTTCTCAGGTGGTTTCTCAGGCGGGAGTGGTGGGGGACACCTGGCAGGAGGCCTTGTCGCGCCCCACTAGCCCGCTGCTGTCGACGCCAGCCCAGACCCCTACCATCGGGACTGCTAGGGAGGGGGCATCGGCGAAGGTAGCTGTTCTCACGGACACGACTTCTTCTCCCGAGGCTGAGTCCCGACAGACGGTTCCACCTCTCAGTCCGCGCGAGCTGAGCACACGGTCACCTGTGAGGACGCCACCTATTGGTTCGAGGGCGGTGGGTTCAGTTGGACATCTGGCAGGAGGCCATATCCTAACTGGGCCTACCATAGACGATGTCATTGCCTTCGGAGGGATCCCAGACCCGATGTCCGGTGACAGGAGGGTGAGCAACCGGATTCAGGCTCAGCCGGACGCGGACGACTTGCAGCTAGGGCGCGCCATGCGGGCGGCCAAGCTTCGTGACATCGAGGCCACTACAGGTATGGCAGTTAATACGAGTTGCTCAATATTGCATTTCTTTGATGATGAAGTAATTCGTAATGCCAATAGCTTGGGGATTTCTTTGGGTAACAATGGGAAAGAAGTATCTAAATCAGTTAATAACTTGCTAGACTTAGAGGCTGATAGAGCCATGGAAATGATTCATAATATTGCAGCGGTAAAACCAATGAATGATGCGGATATTAATGCTCTAGGGGTTGGGGCACTGGAGAGCCTCTGTGAGGATTTAGTACCCTCTAGTGTGTTACAGGATGAGGATGATGAAACGGTTTCAGAGGGGTATACGGCCTCCCTGTAACCAGATATGAACATGCAAATAGACCTTGGTTATATGGACCAAGAGGCTGTTCAGGATAAACCAAAATGGACCTGGAAGAGGAAGATTTCTCCTACATCCACCGTGCGTAGAAGCGCGAGAATTCAGACTGCAAAGAAATTTCATGATGAAAGATGAGAGGAATCTTTTGGAATAGCAGAGGTCTGGCAGACTTGGCTAAAAGAAGGTTCCTTGCAGAAGCATCATTAGAACACAAGTTGGATTTTATTGCCTTACTTGAGATAGGTAGGGAAAATTTTACGTCACAATTTCTTAGCACCATCACTGGTGGTGTAGCCTTTGACTGGCACTGTCTACCTCCAAGAGGAAGATCTGGCGGGATCTTACTTGGATTCAAATGCGAGACGCTAGAAGTCGTCAATGTAGTATTTGGGGACTTTGCCGTCAAATTCAGGGTACGCTCAAAGGTTGATGGGTTTCGTTGGGCACTAGTTGCTGTATATGGAGCTGCTCAACCGGAGCTCAAGCCAGATTTCCTAGCAGATCTTGTGCGGATTTGTGGGAATGAGAGACTACTGATTCTCGTTGGAAGTGACTTTAATATCATTAGGGGGAGGGACGAAAAAAATAATGATAACTTTGATGGCAGATGGTCATTCATGTTTAACACAATTATCGAAAGCCTAGACCTGAGAGAGATAGAACTCTCAGGTAGAAAGTTTACTTGGGCAAACACGCTACCGACTCCAACTTATGAGAAGTTGGATCGAGTCCTCACCAGTATTGATTGGGAACAGAAGTTTCCCTTGGTGATGGTGCAAGCTCTATAGAGGGGTATTTCCGACCACACCCCGCTCCTTGTTGATTCCGATGAAGCAACACATGTCGGAAACAAGAACGTCTTCTCTTTTGAACCAGCATGGTTTGAGAGAGAGGGCTTCATTGAGCTGGTAGCCCGGGAGTGGGCTAAGGCCACAGAAGGGAGGTCGAATATTGAGCGATGGCAGAATAAGATTAGGCACTTGAGGCAGTTCCTGAGGGGCTGGGCTAAAAATGAAAGCGGGATCTATAAGGTGGAGAAAGAGAGGCTTATTAATCTTATAAATGAACTTGATCTAAAGGCCGAATCCATCTTACTAGATGCGGACGAACGGGCATCTAAGACGGAGGCTGAGCAGAATTTGAGAGAGCTTCTGAGAGAAGAAGAGTTGAAATGGGCACTTAGAGCGAAAGTGCGGCAGGTAGTCCAAGGGGACGATAATACCCAGTTTTCCATATGATTGCAAATGGAAAACACAGAAAGAAGAAAATTTTCCAGCTTGAGCAGGATGAGGGTACAATTGTAGGTCACGAGAACCTCAAATTGTATATCTCTAATTATTATAAACAACTTTTTGGTGCTCCTGAAGACAACTTTGTGTCTTTGGATGAGCACGTGATTGGGGATATTCCTCAGCTCGGGACAGACGAGAATGAGATTTTATCCTCACCATTCATGGAGAAAGAGGTGTTTGAAGCCATATCACAAATGAAGAATAATAAGGCACCTGGCCCAGACGGCTTCCTAGCAGAATTTTATAAGAAATGTTGGCATATCATTAAGGCCGACCTAATGCCAATGTTTCACGACTTGTTTAGTGGCCAACTACAGTTATTCCACCTAAACTTTGGAACAGTTACGTTGTTGCCAAAGAAGGAGGAGGCAGTGTGTATTGAGCAGTTCCGGCCGATATGCCTGCTTAATGTGAGTTTCAAAATCTTTACTAAAGTTGGAACTAATTGACTGACGCGGATTGCACATAGTGTGGTGCAACCAACTCAGACGGCTTTCATGCCGGGCAGAAACATACTAGAAGGTGTGGTTGTCCTACATGAAACGCTTCACGAGATCCACTCGAAGAAACTTGATGGGGTGGTCTTTAAAGTGGATTTCGAAAAAGCGTACGATAAGGTCAAATGGCCATTCCTCCAGCAGACCTTATGTATGAAGGGTTTCGACGATTCCTGGAGGAAGCAGGTTGACTCTTTTATACAAAAAGGCAGTGTTGGAATTAAGGTGAATGATGACATTGGTCACTATTTCTAGGCGCATAAGGGTCTCAGACAGGGAGACCTGATGTCCCCTATATTGTTCAACATTGTAGCAGATATGTTGGCAATACTCATAGGGAGAGCTAAAGAGGATGGCCAAATCACTACAGGAATCAGCTAATTTGCCGTCTGCCATAGCAGACGGCAAAGAACAAGAACACCGACGGCAAAGGGCTTTGCCGTCTGCCACGGACGGCAAACACTTCCGGCACTGAAAGTCACGGTAATGAGTTTGTTTGCCGTCTGCCTAACGACAGCGGACGGCAAAGAACTTTGCCGTCTGCTTTCCTGGCCAAGCTGACGGCAAAGATCATGGACGGCAAAGAATAGCTGTTAGACCCGTTAGGTGGCTAACGGCAGACTTTGCCGTCAGCCCTATGACGTCAGCAGACCCGTGGCTAACCGTCACTTCTGCTTAGTGTTTGCCGTCTGCCAGGGCTGGTCTTTGCCGTCTGCCAGCAGACGGCAGAATGAACAAATGGTCAGACCTGATGCTCCCAGGTTGCACAGGTTGCTGCCACGTGGCACCTTTGCCGTCCGCCTACCGACATATCTTCTTGAGTCATTTCTGAAGATAGATAAATCCACTACCTGCAACAACATTTATTGGACTACACACATCATAATGTATGATCACCAATATGTTCTTTGCTCGTTCCTTATGGCCTGTGAACGGTATTTCAGTCACTTCACTTTTCAGAGGAAAGTTGCAAGTGTCAGATGATTCAAAATCAAACGACTTCGAAATCCATCATAATGGAATTTTCATGCGGTCTTCTCCAATGTGACCAAATGCAGTGCCACACTTGTGTGGTATTCTTTTAGTCTTGCGACATTTAGCGTCAGTGTTATGGATGTATCATATTACCATCAATATTCATAGCATACATCCCATCCTGTATGGAATCATGGCCCTTCATGTTATTCATAACACCGAACATCAAAAGTTCTCTTATGAATAACCTTCTTGCAAAATACCTTATGCAAAGGGCTAGAGTGTATGAAACTCTAAATGAATTATGAAAGTAAATACAGAGGTAATGTATTATTATCAATATTCATAACATACGTCTCATTCATAATGAAAGTATGGCCCTTATGTTTATTCATAACATCGAACATCAAAAGTTCTCTTATGAATAACCTTCTTGCAAGATACTTTATGCAATGGGCTAGAGTGTAAAACTCTAAAATGAATTATGAAAGTAAACACATAGGGAATACACCGATGGAAGGCATAGTAACATTTACTATGTTCCCTGCGTGTATCTGAACCTCATTCCTGGCTAGTCTTTCAGGCCATAGTAGTTCTTACATCGAGTTGCAACAGAATGCAATCGAGCGGGTATCTTTTTGATTAACTCACAATACCCAAGAATTAGTGATTAACTTGTTTAACCATAATTCCTAAGAACTATATCTTTGACCAGCCTTCTATACATCAAAAACTTGTATGACATTCATACATGAGCTGGATATTCCAGTCTACTTTCCTTTTGCCATTATACTTCTAACAGTTTAACTTTCAGTATTTCTCCTACTCTTAGAAGAAGCACCCAACTTAAGAGTGGCGTTAGCCCCGGACTTCCTAGGCGTGAAAGCATCACTAACACCCTTCGGACACTTCCTTTCTCTTTAAGTTGTTGTTTTATTCACCATCATCATATGACTGGCGTTCTTCTGGATCCCTCTCTTATCAGTCTAATGCATAGTAAACTCCTTTACTAACAGTTTGCAAACAAATATTGCTTTGGATATCTCATATCTTTTAGCTTTTGTCTGTCTCTGAAAATGATTTTCAGATTCCATGAATATCACATAACTATCCAAACTTTCGAAGTTCGGGTCTCATGGAAGCAAACATATTGCACTTTGACTGAAAAGGAATTCTAGCTTTTGGATCGAAGGACGAGAGTCACATGATCCATAGCATTAGCGGGAGAATACCGAAAGCATGCGATAGGACAAAGTCCTTCTCGGCACTCTTGAGGACAATCCTCATATTACGTTACCAACCGTAAAGTTTTAACCAGATATTTAACAGCTATTCAATTTTAACAGGGAAGGTGGAAACGCGAGCCATTATTCTACAACTATTATGCAAATCACACTTAGACAGGGTTCATAATTAATTGCACTGAGAATTAAACAAGTTAATTCTACAGTGCGCTCCCACTCAAATCAATATCTCTCATAATTGATTTTGAGTGATACAAGATCCAGACTTCAATTCATCGCCATAGAATCATCATCTCATGACGGCAATTTTAATCGGTAGGCCAACTTGCCGATCACATCTCCATGTGACTCTTGTTCATCTTTCGATGCGTGTGTTCCGAGCTCATGACACTCATGCCTGAACGTCAAGACAACCAAGTGATCTCGCTGCGAGGTCTCAACTCACCCGCCTCACACATCCCTAATCGTTCGCACCCATGCATCCATGGCGTACCCCGAAAAGTTAGGTGCCGTGACGGTGCTACACTTGGGAGAACACTATCTACTTGATATTTTTGTCAGAGATCACCCTAATAAAGGCGACTACCGCGCAATCAAGAAGGGTGCATCATAAGGGATAAACATCTCAGGCAATTCATAATAGCATGATATGGTATAGCCCTTTCTGACGGAGAAGTCTTTCATTTCTTCGTCTTCGGCATTCGCGTTGGTGTTCACCTTCGCGAAGATTGCCACCACCTTGTCGATGCACCAGATAATATTGATATCTCTATAGCTTAATAAAAATAAGTGCATTACATAAGGTTGACACGCAGGTCATTAAAGTGCAATCATATGGCTCCAACCATCATGCCGAATCATGACACGCAGGTCATGTTAATCAATTTACATCATATAGTCATCTCATACATAATCAAATTATTATGAACACTGCTATACCACATCACATGCACATGCAAACCATCCTGCAAAACCAAGTTAGACGCCTCTAATCGGTCCATGCAAAATTTTATTTTACGTGGCTTCTAAGATTTCGAAACAAACCGAAGCTACCAACGTCCATCATCAAGCATGATAATCCAAGTCGCTAGATTAACATTCCAGGGTGTATGAAACACGAGATAATAAAATCTCGAGCCCCATACTAAACTTCGTCATACGCGTGACCCCCGTGCAGATCACATCTGCATTGCCCTTTCGTCTGCAAAATTTCATCTTTCTTTTTAACTACGGTGGAATTCAATGAACTGTTAGCACTTCGTTGATCAATCAGGATCGCGGATTGCCAGAACATTGAAACTCCACCATACTGTTATCAAGATCAGAAATATGCAAATTCGAGGGAAGCAACAAGAACATCGGGTAACAGACTTCATCTGCTACCCGCACAAATAATTTTCAGCAATAGATCTCATCTACTACCTAATTATATTGTGCAACACCCATACATCTCTATGTATTCTAGATCGCAACCTGCATCTACGCATAGCACGGCTCTTGATGCCACTATTGGGGAACGCAGCAGAAAACAAAAAATTTCCGACCTACGCACCAGCCCAGGACCACTATGGAGACTGCATACAAGGTTTGATCATTATCGTTACCGACTCGTAGCGCAGCGGAAGTAGAGTCGATGACGATTGGCGGTGCAGATCCCCGCAGCTAGGATTTTACAACCTCCCAACCGCGAGGATGTATACCCTCATCTGCCCCGCGGACAGCCCTCCGGGAGGCGGTCACACAGTCCCCCGGACGGTGTCGCGGACAGCCCTTCGGGAGGACCTCCGAAACTCGGACTGTCACTCGGACAGCCCTTCGGGAGGACCTCCAAAACTCGGACGGTCACACGGACAGCCCTTCGGGAGGCACTCTCGAACTAAGACCGAAACTACGATCTCTCTACAGAGTTGCACACATACGGTGTCATCTATCCGGCAGGGCTTCGCCGTCCAGAACTAGTTCCTGCCGGAACCCAGACAGCCTTTCGGCTCTACGAAACTATTTCGCTGGGAGGGAGAGAAGAATGCCAGATCATGCATGGCTTTGTGTATGAGAGCAAGAGTGTGTCTTATGGCAGCCCACACACCTCCTATTTATAGGAAACCCAAGGGGTAGGGTGGTTTTACAAGAAAACCCAAAACCCACATGGAAAGGAGTCCTTCCCAAGGACCTAAAAGGTGAAACCAAGGAACAAGGGGGACTCCATGAAGGAGTCCACCATGTGGACGGCCACACCCTCATGTGGGGCCCCAAAATTGGCCCCTATCCATCCATGTCATCCCCAAGATCTTTTGGAGCAAAGCCCCAAAAGGTGGCTTTCCAAAAATATCCCAAAAAGCACTTTCACTATTCACGACGACATTTTTCAGCGTCTGATCGAACTGAAAATATTCATGTGGGCTTAGAACAATTCTAGTACCCACCAAAATAATTTTCAACGCGAGCCGGAACAATTCCGGTTTAGTGATTTCATCTGCGAAAAGCATCTGAAGCGGTTTCGACAGCTCCGGAACATTTCCGGTTTTCATCCCGGAAAATTCCAGAAAGTTTCCAGAATGATTCTGGCACCCTCCAAGAATTATCAGGCATGTGCCAAAACCAATTTGACTTTATGGTATCCTCTGAAACAACTTTTCAGTTTCACCGGAACTCATCCGGTGACCTCTCTGCGGAACTTTTCCGCTGTCCGAAACTTTTCCGGCGTCCGAAACTTTTTCGGTGATTTTCTCTCAGACTCCCTGTCTAGTATTCAGCAGATAGATGACCCTTAAGCGTGTGACCCTATAGGTTCGGTGAAGCATAGACATGACCCGGAACCCCTTCCGATCAATGATCAACATCGGAGCCGTGGACACCCATATCGATCCCTATACCCACACGAATAAATATTCGAGTGAACCTCCAGTTGCCGTGAGCTATTCCTGTTGCTTCGCGATATGTTACAATTACCCGAGGTGAGAAACATCGGCATCCTCGTGGATCAACACTTGTCCACAATGCCAGTTACCTCGTTGCCGGTATTGTTCTCTTTTCTCGTTCCCGTGTTCCGGCATCCCTGTGATCAAATCACCCTGTGTCTGGCCAGACGATGATGGATACCGTAACACCGAGAGGGCCCAGAGATATCTCTCCATCGTCGGAGGAGCAAATCCCAATCTTGAGCTATCAAGTCCCTTGACATACTTTTCCATGAACCCGTAAGCCGCCGTAATAGCCACCCATTTACGGATGACGTTTAACAAACCCCAAAGTTCATGAAGCAAGCATGAAGAAACTCGACACTCTCATGGTCTAAGGAATTATGCAAACATTAACTTCTCTGTGTTATTAACCATAAACTTATGACGAATGTATCTCATAGCATAACATCAATCGGGTCGATTCAACACAAGTGTTCTACCAACAATTGTGCCCTCAAAATTGCCGGCATAGCCATGCCCATGATCAGGAAAACAGGATCATCATGCAATACTTGAGCCAGTCATAGAGGCTTGACTAGGAATACATTTTACCGTTTATTATCCCACACGTGCATATGAGTCTTCCTCCGAGCCTCGTGGTTATTGTAGACTCGAGAACCATAGCAGTTATAGCATGGAACATAAACCTAATTATGAACAGGAAGATAATCAATAACATTTATTATTGCCTCTAGGGCATATCTCCTACAGACTCCCACTTGAACTAGAGTCAATAATCTAGTCAATGCTAATGCACTTTACACCTATGGCATACTGGTGTAAAATATGCTTCGCATGTGGTATAGCCTGATGTCCAACGGATCTGACGACTTCAGCTCTGTGTGTAACTTTGCATATCCTTGCGTTTTCACGCTTTCACAAAATTCATATTTTGTCTGGACTTGGCCTTGCATATGTGTGAATCATTGGTCAAAACCTGATTCCTCAGACTGAGCTATGGAGCAACTATCTGCAATAGTGTCCCATAGACCAAAGTCATCTTGGAACCATACTAAGTTCATGAATGAACTATATGATTCAACAACTTCTTTGTCGCTTCTTAAGCATCAACATACTTAGCCTTTGTTATAGAATTCGCCACAGTATCTTGTTTGGAACAATTTCCAACTACCGTGCCACCAGTATCACACAAAACCCTCAATTTAAATCGAAAATCGCATGGAGCATTGATGAAGACTGTATCGATGTAATTACTTACAACGAGCACTTCATAATCTCTGCTTGCGAGAAAACATGTCATCGGTGCTACTTTAGTACTTAATGACATTTTCCACTGTTGTCCCATGATCAGTACTTTGATCACTTTGGTATCTATACTCGCAACAGCTTTGGGAGTATCGGACATATCTGGTTGTTTTACATACCATGGAATACATGATTAATCCAAACACAAGAGTGTGTGGAATCTCCATCATGTATTTTACTCATCAGTGTTTTGGGACACCGAGTCTTGCAAAAACTCTTTCCATGTGACTTCGGCAAGAATCACTCCTTGGCGTTTTAAATGCAAAAAAGGTTTTAGCATCTTGTCAATATGTATTCATTGCTTAGCCCCATTAGGTAAATCTATCTCCATAGATCATCATGCCTAATATTGAGGCTATTTAGCCTAAGCACTTCATTGAAAAACTATTTTCAAATGAAGTCCTAATTCGTGTCAAGAAATTTATTTCCAATTAACAATGTGTTAAGTACACAAGGTTTTTAGAAATATTATTATGCTCCCACTTACTTTCTTGAATCACAAGCATCTTCGATACCCATTTGATGAAGTCAAACCCCCTTGACCATTTCATCAAAAACGAAGATTCCAACTCCACTTTGCTCTCTTCTGTCCATCGCTGGAACTCTGAAGTTTGCATACTTACTAGCATCCTCTGGATCGACAAATTACTTTGGACTGTATCACATACAAGTCCTAGGTTTCATTTCCATCAGATGGAAATCTTTTTGTCATCCATGTTTCATATCTCATGATTGAAATATGTATTAATTGCTAGTTCAACCCGAACCGACTTCAAGCATCGCTACGGTGAGACAAGCTCATCGTAGTCAACTCCTTGAACTTGTTATGGCAACAAGTCGAGCTTTATGGATAAAACATTTTATCCGTATCAGTTTTTAGTTCCATAAATATTCGTTAGACTCTAAGTCTTCCGAAAGGTGTATCAAGATTTTAATCTCGAATCACTTAGATGGAAACTATCTCGGATTGTATTGGCATTTAGCCAATTCCGGAGTCAGGGCCCATCAACGCTTCCTTGTGTATTGTAGGTATACTGTTGTCTAACAACAATATCTCGTTTGCGCACCTGATAGGTTTGCACGAGCTTTGCCTACGTGGTTCAGCTGCAAGTTCGACCGAAGTCCATACATCTCATGTAGAGGCTTCCGTATCAGTCGCAGTAGGAAACTCCGGAATCACTTCCAAGGTTCCTTTCCTTTGACCTGATGACGAAGATACTCGTTATCTCGTCGAGTTGCACTGTCCTCCCACTCACCTTTTTTAAGAACTATTCTCTTTAAAAGCATACCATTTTGCGGCAAAAAACCTTTGCCTCGGTATAGTGGTGGGGGAATACCCAATGACTTGGGATAACCTTACAAAGTAGCACTTGTCTGATTTGGAATAGGTTTGTAACCTTTTACACAAGCCCCATATTCCAAATGTTAAGAAAAGATATAACATGGTTGGGCGTACCTCACCGTGGCGTCATTTCAACAGACCTGATGGAGCTCTTTTCAGTGTAAAAGCCGCAGTCTCTAAAGCATCACTCTATAAAAGGGATAATGGTAAATTTATTTATGTCATCTTTGATCTTACCATGTCATAAATGGTTCGATTACATCTACACGGACTCTCCACTTGCAGTGGTGCTCCGGGAGGTGCAAGTTATGAAACCCCTTTCACAACTCATCAGACATTCGCTAAACTTGTAACTCAAATATTCCTTTCTGCAATCGAATTGTAGAAACATAATTTTCTTGTTACAACAACTTCTACTTCATTTTTGAAAACCTTATGAATGAATTCAAAAAGATCCAGACTTACGTCTCAACAAGTAAATGTCCACATATCTTCTTGAGTCATTTCTGAAGATAGATAAATCCACTACCTGCAACAACATTTATTGGACTACACACATCATAATGTATGATCACCAATATGTTCTTTGCTCGTTCCTTATGGCCTATGAACGGTATTTCAGTCACTTCACTTTTCAGAGGAAAGTTGCAAGTGTCAGATGATTCAAAATCAAACGACTTCGAAATCCATCATAATGGAATTTTCATGCGGTCTTCTCCAATGTGACCAAATGCAGTGCCACACTTGTGTGGTATTCTTTTAGTCTTGCGACATTTAGCGTCAGTGTTATGGATGTATCATATTACCATCAATATTCATAGCATACATCCCATCCTGTATGGAATCATGGCCCTTCATGTTATTCATAACACCGAACATCAAAAGTTCTCTTATGAATAACCTTCTTGCAAAATACCTTATGCAAAGGGCTAGAGTGTATGAAACTCTAAATGAATTATGAAAGTAAATACAGAGGTAATGTATTATTATCAATATTCATAACATACGTCTCATTCATAATGAAAGTATGGCCCTTATGTTTATTCATAACATCGAACATCAAAAGTTCTCTTATGAATAACCTTCTTGCAAGATACTTTATGCAATGGGCTAGAGTGTAAAACTCTAAAATGAATTATGAAAGTAAATACATAGGGAATACACCGATGGAAGGCATAGTAACATTTACTATGTTCCCTGCGTGTATCTGAACCTCATTCCTGGCTAGTCTTTCAGGCCATAGTAGTTCTTACATCGAGTTGCAACAGAATGCAATCGAGCGGGTATCTTTTTGATTAACTCACAATACCCAAGAATTAGTGATTAACTTGTTTAACCATAATTCCTAAGAACTATATCTTTGACCAGCCTTCTATACATCAAAAACTTGTATGACATTCATACATGAGCTGGATATTCCAGTCTACTTTCCTTTTGCCATTATACTTCTAACAGTTTAACTTTCAGTATTTCTCCTACTCTTAGAAGAAGCACCCAACTTAAGAGTGGCGTTAGCCCCGGACTTCCTAGGCGTGAAAGCATCACTAACACCCTTCGGACACTTCCTTTCTCTTTAAGTTGTTGTTTTATTCACCATCATCATATGACTGGCGTTCTTCTGGATCCCTCTCTTATCAGTCTAATGCATAGTAAACTCCTTTACTAACAGTTTGCAAACAAATATTGCTTTGGATATCTCATATCTTTTAGCTTTTGTCTGTCTCTGAAAATGATTTTCAGATTCCATGAATATCACATAACTATCCAAACTTTCGAAGTTCGGGTCTCATGGAAGCAAACATATTGCACTTTGACTGAAAAGGAATTCTAGCTTTTGGATCGAAGGACGAGAGTCACATGATCCATAGCATTAGCGGGAGAATACCGAAAGCATGCGATAGGACAAAGTCCTTCTCGGCACTCTTGAGGACAATCCTCATATTACGTTACCAACCGTAAAGTTTTAACCAGATATTTAACAGCTATTCAATTTTAACAGGGAAGGTGGAAACGCGAGCCATTATTCTACAACTATTATGCAAATCACACTTAGACAGGGTTCATAATTAATTGCACTGAGAATTAAACAAGTTAATTCTACAGTGCGCTCCCACTCAAATCAATATCTCTCATAATTGATTTTGAGTGATACAAGATCCAGACTTCAATTCATCGCCATAGAATCATCATCTCATGACGGCAATTTTAATCGGTAGGCCAACTTGCCGATCACATCTCCATGTGACTCTTGTTCATCTTTTGATGCGTGTGTTCCGAGCTCATGACACTCATGCCTGAACGTCAAGACAACCAAGTGATCTCGCTGCGAGGTCTCAACTCACCCGCCTCACACATCCCTAATCGTTCGCACCCATGCATCCATGGCGTACCCCGAAAAGTTAGGTGCCGTGACGGTGCTACACTTGGGAGAACACTATCTACTTGATATTTTTGTCAGAGATCACCCTAATAAAGGCGACTACCGCGCAATCAAGAAGGGTGCATCATAAGGGATAAACATCTCAGGCAATTCATAATAGCATGATATGGTATAGCCCTTTCTGACGGAGAAGTCTTTCATTTCTTCGTCTTCGGCATTCGCGTTGGTGTTCACCTTCGCGAAGATTGCCACCACCTTGTCGATGCACCAGATAATATTGATATCTCTATAGCTTAATAAAAATAAGTGCATTACATAAGGTTGACACGCAGGTCATTAAAGTGCAATCATATGGCTCCAGCCATCATGCCGAATCATGACACGCACGTCATGTTAATCAATTTACATCATATAGTCATCTCATACATAATCAAATTATTATGAACACTGCTATACCACATCACATGCACATGCAAACCATCCTGCAAAACCAAGTTAGACGCCTCTAATCGGTCCATGCAAAATTTTATTTTACGTGGCTTCTAAGGTTTCGAAACAAACCGAAGCTACCAACGTCCATCATCAAGCATGATAATCCAAGTCGCTAGATTAACATTCCAGGGTGTATGAAACATGAGATAATAAAATCTCGAGCCCCATACTAAACTTCATCATACGCGTGACCCCCGTGCAGATCACGTCTGCATTGCCCTTTCGTCTGCAAAATTTCATCTTTCTTTTTAACTACGGTGGAATTCAATGAACTGTTAGCACTTCGTTGATCAATCAGGATCGCGGATTGCCAGAACATTGAAACTCCACCATACTGTTATCAAGATCAGAAATATGCAAATTCGAGGGAAGCAACAAGAACATCGGGTAACAGACTTCATCTGCTACCCGCACAAATAATTTTCAGCAATAGATCTCATCTACTACCTAATTATATTGTGCAACACCCATACATCTCTATGTATTCTAGATCGCAACCTGCATCTACGCATAGCACGGCTCTTGATGCCACTATTGGGGAACGCAGCAGAAAACAAAAAATTTCCGACCTACGCACCAGCCCAGGACCACTATGGAGACTGCATACAAGGTTTGATCATTATCGTTACCGACTCGTAGCGCAGCGGAAGTAGAGTCGATGACGATTGGCGGTGCAGATCCCCGCAGCTAGGATTTTACAACCTCCCAACCGCGAGGATGTATACCCTCATCTGCCCCGCGGACAGCCCTCCGGGAGGCGGTCACACAGTCCCCCGGACGGTGTCGCGGACAGCCCTTCGGGAGGACCTCCGAAACTCGGACTGTCACTCGGACAGCCCTTCGGGAGGACCTCCAAAACTCGGACGGTCACACGGACAGCCCTTCGGGAGGCACTCTCGAACTAAGACCGAAACTACGATCTCTCTACAGAGTTGCACACATACGGTGTCATCTATCCGGCAGGGCTTCGCCGTCCAGAACTAGTTCCTGCCGGAACCCAGACAGCCTTTCGGCTCTACGAAACTATTTCGCTGGGAGGGAGAGAAGAATGCCAGATCATGCATGGCTTTGTGTATGAGAGCAAGAGTGTGTCTTATGGCAGCCCACACACCTCCTATTTATAGGAAACCCAAGGGGTAGGGTGGTTTTACAAGAAAACCCAAAACCCACATGGAAAGGAGTCCTTCCCAAGGACCTAAAAGGTGAAACCAAGGAACAAGGGGGACTCCATGAAGGAGTCCACCATGTGGCCGGCCACACCCTCATGTGGGGCCCCAAAATTGGCCCCTATCCATCCATGTCATCCCCAAGATCTTTTGGAGCAAAGCCCCAAAAGGTGGCTTTCCAAAAATATCCCAAAAAGCACTTTCACTATTCACGACGACATTTTTCAGCGTCTGATCGAACTGAAAATATTCATGTGGGCTTAGAACAATTCTAGTACCCACCAAAATAATTTTCAACGCGAGCCGGAACAATTCCGGTTTAGTGATTTCATCTACGAAAAGCATCTGAAGCGGTTTCGACAGCTCCGGAACATTTCCGGTTTTCATCCCGGAAAATTCCAGAAAGTTTCCAGAATGATTCTGGCACCCTCCAAGAATTATCAGGCATGTGCCAAAACCAATTTGACTTTATGGTATCCTCTGAAACAACTTTTCAGTTTCACCGGAACTCATCCGGTGACCTCTCTGCGGAACTTTTCCGCTGTCCGAAACTTTTCCGGCGTCCGAAACTTTTTCGGTGATTTTCTCTCAGACTCCCTGTCTAGTATTCAGCAGATAGATGACCCTTAAGCGTGTGACCCTATAGGTTCGGTGAAGCATAGACATGACCCGGAACCCCTTCCGATCAATGATCAACATCGGAGCCGTGGACACCCATATCGATCCCTATACCCACACGAATAAATATTCGAGTGAACCTCCAGTTGCCGTGAGCTATTCCTGTTGCTTCGCGATATGTTACAATTACCCGAGGTGAGAAACATCGGCATCCTCGTGGATCAACACTTGTCCACAATGCCAGTTACCTCGTTGCCGGTATTGTTCTCTTTTCTCGTTCCCGTGTTCCGGCATCCCTGTGATCAAATCACCCTGTGTCTGGCCAGACGATGATGGATACCGTAACACCGAGAGGGCCCAGAGATATCTCTCCATCGTCGGAGGAGCAAATCCCAATCTTGAGCTATCAAGTCCCTTGACATACTTTTCCATGAACCCGTAAGCCGCCGTAATAGCCACCCATTTACGGATGACGTTTAACAAACCCCAAAGTTCATGAAGCAAGCATGAAGAAACTCGACACTCTCATGGTCTAAGGAATTATGCAAACATTAACTTCTCTGTGTTATTAACCATAAACTTATGACGAATGTATCTCATAGCATAACATCAATCGGGTCGATTCAACACAAGTGTTCTACCAACAATTGTGCCCTCAAAATTGCCGGCATAGCCATGCCCATGATCAGGAAAACAGGATCATCATGCAATACTTGAGCCAGTCATAGAGGCTTGACTAGGAATACATTTTACCGTTTATTATCCCACACGTGCATATGAGTCTTCCTCCGAGCCTCGTGGTTATTGTAGACTCGAGAACCATAGCAGTTATAGCATGGAACATAAACCTAATTATGAACAGGGAGATAATCAATAACATTTATTATTGCCTCTAGGGCATATCTCCTACAGACTCCCACTTGAACGAGAGTCAATAATCTAGTCAATGCTAATGCACTTTACACCTATGGCATACTGGTGTAAAATATGCTTCGCATGTGGTATAGCCTGATGTCCAACGGATCTGACGACTTCAGCTCTGTGTGTAACTTTGCATATCCTTGCGTTTTCACGCTTTCACAAAATTCATATTTTGTCTGGACTTGGCCTTGCATATGTGTGAATCATTGGTCGAAACCTGATTCCTCAGACTGAGCTATGGAGCAACTATCTGCAATAGTGTCCCATAGACCAAAGTCATCTTGGAACCATACTAAGTTCATGAATGAACTATATGATTCAACAACTTCTTTGTCGCTTCTTAAGCATCAACATACTTAGCCTTTGTTATAGAATTCGCCACAGTATCTTGTTTGGAACAATTTCCAACTACCGTGCCACCAGTATCACACAAAACCCTCAATTTAAATCGAAAATCGCATGGAGCATTGATGAAGACTGTATCGATGTAATTACTTACAACGAGCACTTCATAATCTCTGCTTGCGAGAAAACATGTCATCGGTGCTACTTTAGTACTTAATGACATTTTCCACTGTTGTCCCATGATCAGTACTTTGATCACTTTGGTATCTATACTCGCAACAGCTTTGGGAGTATCGGACATATCTGGTTGTTTTACATACCATGGAATACATGATTAATCCAAACACAAGAGTGTGTGGAATCTCCATCATGTATTTTACTCATCAGTGTTTTGGGACACCGAGTCTTGCAAAAACTCTTTCCATGTGACTTCGGCAAGAATCACTCCTTGGCGTTTTAAATGCAAAAAGGTTTTAGCATCTTGTCAATATGTATTCATTGCTTAGCCCCATTAGGTAAATCTATCTCCATAGATCATCATGCCTAATATTGAGGCTATTTAGCCTAAGCACTTCATTGAAAAACTATTTTCAAATGAAGTCCTAATTCGTGTCAAGAAATTTATTTCCAATTAACAATGTGTTAAGTACACAAGGTTTTTAGAAATATTATTATGCTCCCACTTACTTTCTTGAATCACAAGCATCTTCGATACCCATTTGATGAAGTCAAACCCCCTTGACCATTTCATCAAAAACGAAGATTCCAACTCCACTTTGCTCTCTTCTGTCCATCGCTGGAACTCTGAAGTTTGCATACTTACTAGCATCCTCTGGATCGACAAATTACTTTGGACTGTATCACATACAAGTCCTAGGTTTCATTTCCATCAGATGGAAATCTTTTTGTCATCCATGTTTCATATCTCATGATTGAAATATGTATTAATTGCTAGTTCAACCCGAACCGACTTCAATCATCGCTACGGTGAGACAAGCTCATCGTAGTCAACTCCTTGAACTTGTTATGGCAACAAGTCGAGCTTTATGGATAAAACATTTTATCCGTATCAGTTTTTAGTTCCATAAATATTCGTTAGACTCTAAGTCTTCCGAAAGGTGTATCAAGATTTTAATCTCGAATCACTGATATGGAAACTATCTCGGATTGTATTGGCATTTAGCCAATTCCGGAGTCAGGGCCCATCAACGCTTCCTTGTGTATTGTAGGTATACTGTTGTCTAACAACAATATCTCGTTTGCGCACCTGATAGGTTTGCACGAGCTTTGCCTACGTGGTTCAGCTGCAAGTTCGACCGAAGTCCATACATCTCATGTAGAGGCTTCCGTATCAGTCGCAGTAGGAAACTCCGGAATCACTTCCAAGGTTCCTTTCCTTTGACCTGCTGACGAAGATACTCGTTATCTCGTCGAGTTGCACTGTCCTCCCACTCACCTTTTTTAAGAACTATTCTCTTTAAAAGCATACCGTTTTGCGGCAAAAAACCTTTGCCTCGGTATAGTGGTGGGGGAATACCCAATGACTTGGGATAACCTTACAAAGTAGCACTTGTCTGATTTGGAATAGGTTTGTAACCTTTTACACAAGCCCCATATTCCAAATGTTAAGAAAAGATATAACATGGTTGGGCGTACCTCACCGTGGCGTCATTTCAACAGACCTGATGGAGCTCTTTTCAGTGTAAAAGCCGCAGTCTCTAAAGCATCACTCTATAAAAGGTATAATGGTAAATTTATTTATGTCATCTTTGATCTTACCATGTCATAAATGGTTCGATTACATCTACACGGACTCTCCACTTGCAGTGGTGCTCCGGGAGGTGCAAGTTATGAAACCCCTTTCACAACTCATCAGACATTCGCTAAACTTGTAACTCAAATATTCCTTTCTGCAATCGAATTGTAGAAACATAATTTTCTTGTTACAACAACTTCTACTTCATTTTTGAAAACCTTATGAATGAATTCAAAAAGATCCAGACTTACGTCTCAACAAGTAAATGTCCACATATCTTCTTGAGTCATTTCTGAAGATAGATAAATCCACTACCTGCAACAACATTTATTGGACTACACACATCATAATGTATGATCACCAATATGTTCTTTGCTCGTTCCTTATGGCCTGTGAACGGTATTTCAGTCACTTCACTTTTCAGAGGAAAGTTGCAAGTGTCAGATGATTCAAAATCAAACGACTTCGAAATCCATCATAATGGAATTTTCATGCGGTCTTCTCCAATGTGACCAAATGCAGTGCCACACTTGTGTGGTATTCTTTTAGTCTTGCGACATTTAGCGTCAGTGTTATGGATGTATCATATTACCATCAATATTCATAGCATACATCCCATCCTGTATGGAATCATGGCCCTTCATGTTATTCATAACACCGAACATCAAAAGTTCTCTTATGAATAACCTTCTTGCAAAATACCTTATGCAAAGGGCTAGAGTGTATGAAACTCTAAATGAATTATGAAAGTAAATACAGAGGTAATGTATTATTATCAATATTCATAACATACGTCTCATTCATAATGAAAGTATGGCCCTTATGTTTATTCATAACATCGAACATCAAAAGTTCTCTTATGAATAACCTTCTTGCAAGATACTTTATGCAATGGGCTAGAGTGTAAAACTCTAAAATGAATTATGAAAGTAAATACATAGGGAATACACCGATGGAAGGCATAGTAACATTTACTATGTTCCCTGCGTGTATCTGAACCTCATTCCTGGCTAGTCTTTCAGGCCATAGTAGTTCTTACATCGAGTTGCAACAGAATGCAATCGAGCGGGTATCTTTTTGATTAACTCACAATACCCAAGAATTAGTGATTAACTTGTTTAACCATAATTCCTAAGAACTATATCTTTGACCAGCCTTCTATACATCAAAAACTTGTATGACATTCATACATGAGCTGGATATTCCAGTCTACTTTCCTTTTGCCATTATACTTCTAACAGTTTAACTTTCAGTATTTCTCCTACTCTTAGAAGAAGCACCCAACTTAAGAGTGGCGTTAGCCCCGGACTTCCTAGGCGTGAAAGCATCACTAACACCCTTCGGACACTTCCTTTCTCTTTAAGTTGTTGTTTTATTCACCATCATCATATGACTGGCGTTCTTCTGGATCCCTCTCTTATCAGTCTAATGCATAGTAAACTCCTTTACTAACAGTTTGCAAACAAATATTGCTTTGGATATCTCATATCTTTTAGCTTTTGTCTGTCTCTGAAAATGATTTTCAGATTCCATGAATATCACATAACTATCCAAACTTTCGAAGTTCGGGTCTCATGGAAGCAAACATATTGCACTTTGACTGAAAAGGAATTCTAGCTTTTGGATCGAAGGACGAGAGTCACATGATCCATAGCATTAGCGGGAGAATACCGAAAGCATGCGATAGGACAAAGTCCTTCTCGGCACTCTTGAGGACAATCCTCATATTACGTTACCAACCGTAAAGTTTTAACCAGATATTTAACAGCTATTCAATTTTAACAGGGAAGGTGGAAACGCGAGCCATTATTCTACAACTATTATGCAAATCACACTTAGACAGGGTTCATAATTAATTGCACTGAGAATTAAACAAGTTAATTCTACAGTGCGCTCCCACTCAAATCAATATCTCTCATAATTGATTTTGAGTGATACAAGATCCAGACTTCAATTCATCGCCATAGAATCATCATCTCATGACGGCAATTTTAATCGGTAGGCCAACTTGCCGATCACATCTCCATGTGACTCTTGTTCATCTTTCGATGCGTGTGTTCCGAGCTCATGACACTCATGCCTGAACGTCAAGACAACCAAGTGATCTCGCTGCGAGGTCTCAACTCACCCGCCTCACACATCCCTAATCGTTCGCACCCATGCATCCATGGCGTACCCCGAAAAGTTAGGTGCCGTGACGGTGCTACACTTGGGAGAACACTATCTACTTGATATTTTTGTCAGAGATCACCCTAATAAAGGCGACTACCGCGCAATCAAGAAGGGTGCATCATAAGGGATAAACATCTCAGGCAATTCATAATAGCATGATATGGTATAGCCCTTTCTGACGGAGAAGTCTTTCATTTCTTCGTCTTCGGCATTCGCGTTGGTGTTCACCTTCGCGAAGATTGCCACCACCTTGTCGATGCACCAGATAATATTGATATCTCTATAGCTTAATAAAAATAAGTGCATTACATAAGGTTGACACGCAGGTCATTAAAGTGCAATCATATGGCTCCAACCATCATGCCGAATCATGACACGCAGGTCATGTTAATCAATTTACATCATATAGTCATCTCATACATAATCAAATTATTATGAACACTGCTATACCACATCACATGCACATGCAAACCATCCTGCAAAACCAAGTTAGACGCCTCTAATCGGTCCATGCAAAATTTTATTTTACGTGGCTTCTAAGGTTTCGAAACAAACCGAAGCTACCAACGTCCATCATCAAGCATGATAATCCAAGTCGCTAGATTAACATTCCAGGGTGTATGAAACACGAGATAATAAAATCTCGAGCCCCATAGTAAACTTCGTCATACGCGTGACCCCCGTGCAGATCACATCTGCATTGCCCTTTCGTCTGCAAAATTTCATCTTTCTTTTTAACTACGGTGGAATTCAATGAACTGTTAGCACTTCGTTGATCAATCAGGATCGCGGATTGCCAGAACATTGAAACTCCACCATACTGTTATCAAGATCAGAAATATGCAAATTCGAGGGAAGCAACAAGAACATCGGGTAACAGACTTCATCTGCTACCCGCACAAATAATTTTCAGCAATAGATCTCATCTACTACCTAATTATATTGTGCAACACCCATACATCTCTATGTATTCTAGATCGCAACCTGCATCTACGCATAGCACGGCTCTTGATGCCACTATTGGGGAACGCAGCAGAAAACAAAAAATTTCCGACCTACGCACCAGCCCAGGACCACTATGGAGACTGCATACAAGGTTTGATCATTATCGTTACCGACTCGTAGCGCAGCGGAAGTAGAGTCGATGACGATTGGCGGTGCAGATCCCCGCAGCTAGGATTTTACAACCTCCCAACCGCGAGGATGTATACCCTCATCTGCCCCGCGGACAGCCCTCCGGGAGGCGGTCACACAGTCCCCCGGACGGTGTCGCGGACAGCCCTTCGGGAGGACCTCCGAAACTCGGACTGTCACTCGGACAGCCCTTCGGGAGGACCTCCAAAACTCGGACGGTCACACGGACAGCCCTTCGGGAGGCACTCTCGAACTAAGACCGAAACTACGATCTCTCTACAGAGTTGCACACATACGGTGTCATCTATCCGGCAGGGCTTCGCCGTCCAGAACTAGTTCCTGCCGGAACCCAGACAGCCTTTCGGCTCTACGAAACTATTTCGCTGGGAGGGAGAGAAGAATGCCAGATCATGCATGGCTTTGTGTATGAGAGCAAGAGTGTGTCTTATGGCAGCCCACACACCTCCTATTTATAGGAAACCCAAGGGGTAGGGTGGTTTTACAAGAAAACCCAAAACCCACATGGAAAGGAGTCCTTCCCAAGGACCTAAAAGGTGAAACCAAGGAACAAGGGGGACTCCATGAAGGAGTCCACCATGTGGCCGGCCACACCCTCATGTGGGGCCCCAAAATTGGCACCTATCCATCCATGTCATCCCCAAGATCTTTTGGAGCAAAGCCCCAAAAGGTGGCTTTCCAAAAATATCCCAAAAAGCACTTTCACTATTCACGACGACATTTTTCAGCGTCTGATCGAACTGAAAATATTCATGTGGGCTTAGAACAATTCTAGTACCCACCAAAATAATTTTCAACGCGAGCCGGAACAATTCCGGTTTAGTGATTTCATCTGCGAAAAGCATCTGAAGCGGTTTCGACAGCTCCGGAACATTTCCAGTTTTCATCCCGGAAAATTCCAGAAAGTTTCCAGAATGATTCTGGCACCCTCCAAGAATTATCAGGCATGTGCCAAAACCAATTTGACTTTATGGTATCCTCTGAAACAACTTTTCAGTTTCACCGGAACTCATCCGGTGACCTCTCTGCGGAACTTTTCCGCTGTCCGAAACTTTTCCGGCGTCCGAAACTTTTTCGGTGATTTTCTCTCAGACTCCCTGTCTAGTATTCAGCAGATAGATGACCCTTAAGCGTGTGACCCTATAGGTTCGGTGAAGCATAGACATGACCCGGAACCCCTTCCGATCAATGATCAACATCGGAGCCGTGGACACCCATATCGATCCCTATACCCACACGAATAAATATTCGAGTGAACCTCCAGTTGCCGTGAGCTATTCCTGTTGCTTCGCGATATGTTACAATTACCCGAGGTGAGAAACATCGGCATCCTCGTGGATCAACACTTGTCCACAATGCCAGTTACCTCGTTGCCGGTATTGTTCTCTTTTCTCGTTCCCGTGTTCCGGCATCCCTGTGATCAAATCACCCTGTGTCTGGCCAGACGATGATGGATACCGTAACACCGAGAGGGCCCAGAGATATCTCTCCATCGTCGGAGGAGCAAATCCCAATCTTGAGCTATCAAGTCCCTTGACATACTTTTCCATGAACCCGTAAGCCGCCGTAATAGCCACCCATTTACGGATGACGTTTAACAAACCCCAAAGTTCATGAAGCAAGCATGAAGAAACTCGACACTCTCATGGTCTAAGGAATTATGCAAACATTAACTTCTCTGTGTTATTAACCATAAACTTATGACGAATGTATCTCATAGCATAACATCAATCGGGTCGATTCAACACAAGTGTTCTACCAACAATTGTGCCCTCAAAATTGCCGGCATAGCCATGCCCATGATCAGGAAAACAGGATCATCATGCAATACTTGAGCCAGTCATAGAGGCTTGACTAGGAATACATTTTACCGTTTATTATCCCACACGTGCATATGAGTCTTCCTCCGAGCCTCGTGGTTATTGTAGACTCGAGAACCATAGCAGTTATAGCATGGAACATAAACCTAATTATGAACAGGGAGATAATCAATAACATTTATTATTGCCTCTAGGGCATATCTCCTACAGACTCCCACTTGAACTAGAGTCAATAATCTAGTCAATGCTAATGCACTTTACACCTATGGCATACTGGTGTAAAATATGCTTCGCATGTGGTATAGCCTGATGTCCAACGGATCTGACGACTTCAGCTCTGTGTGTAACTTTGCATATCCTTGCGTTTTCACGCTTTCACAAAATTCATATTTTGTCTGGACTTGGCCTTGCATATGTGTGAATCATTGGTCGAAACCTGATTCCTCAGACTGAGCTATGGAGCAACTATCTGCAATAGTGTCCCATAGACCAAAGTCATCTTGGAACCATACTAAGTTCATGAATGAACTATATGATTCAACAACTTCTTTGTCGCTTCTTAAGCATCAACATACTTAGCCTTTGTTATAGAATTCGCCACAGTATCTTGTTTGGAACAATTTCCAACTACCGTGCCACCATATTGTGTATCACACAAAACCCTCAATTTAAATCGAAAATCGCATGGAGCATTGATGAAGACTGTATCGATGTAATCACTTACAACGAGCACTTCATAATCTCTACTTGCGAGAAAACATGTCATCAGCACTACTCTTAGCACTTAATGACATCTTTCACTGTTGTCCCATGATCAGTACTTTGATCACTATGGTATCTATACTCGCAACAACTTTGGAGTATTGGACATATCTGTTTGTTTTTACATACCATGGAATACATGGTTAATCCAAACACAAGAGTGTGTGGAATCTCCATCATGTATTTTACTCATCAGTGTTTTGGGACACCGAGTCTTGCAAAAACTCTTTCCATGTGACTTCGGCAAGAATCACTCCTTGGCGTTTTAAATGCAAAAAGGTTTTAGCATCTTGTCAATATGTATTCATTGCTTAGCCCCATTAGGTAAATCTATCTCCATAGATCATCATGCCTAATATTGAGGCTATTTAGCCTAAGCACTTCATTGAAAAACTATTTTCAAATGAAGTCCTAATTCGTGTCAAGAAATTTATTTCCAATTAACAATGTGTTAAGTACACAAGGTTTTTAGAAATATTATTATGCTCCCACTTACTTTCTTGAATCACAAGCATCTTCGATACCCATTTGATGAAGTCAAACCCCCTTGACCATTTCATCAAAAACGAAGATTCCAACTCCACTTTGCTCTCTTCTGTCCATCGCTGGAACTCTGAAGTTTGCATACTTACTAGCATCCTCTGGATCGACAAATTACTTTGGACTGTATCACATACAAGTCCTAGGTTTCATTTCCATCAGATGGAAATCTTTTTGTCATCCATGTTTCATATCTCATGATTGAAATATGTATTAATTGCTAGTTCAACCCGAACCGACTTCAAGCATCGCTACGGTGAGACAATCTCATCGTAGTCAACTCCTTGAACTTGTTATGGCAAAAACCTTTGCCTCGGTATAGTAGAAGATGGAGAAAAAGAAAGAAGAGAAAAAGGAAGAATAAGAATATATTTTCTTCTTCTTCTCTCCTTTTCTCATCTTTCTTCTTCTCTTCTATCTTTTTATCCTTTTCCTTCTCATTGTTCTTCTTTTATTCTTTCTTTTTCATCTCTTTCTTCTTCTATTCTTTTTTTTTCTCCTCTTCCTTGTTTTTCTTCTTCTTATTCCTTATTTGTGTCATTTTAGAGCTAACTTAGGTAATTATGCCATTTTTGAGCTGACTAAGCTTATTATGTCAATTTGGAGGAAAATAAGGTATGTATAGGTCATTTTTGTGCTAACCTAGGTAATTATGCCATTTTTGAGCTAACTAAGCTTATTATGTCAATTTGGAGGAAAATAAGGCAAGTATAGGTCATTTTTGTGCTAACTTAGGTAGTTATGTCATTTTTGAGCTAACTTAGGTAAGTATAGGTCATTATTGAGCTAACTTAGCTTATTATGTCATTTTGGAGGAAAATAAGGTAAGTATATGACATTTATGAGCTAACCAAGGTTAATATTATGCCATTTTTGACCTAACTAAGCTAATTATGTCATAAATAAACTAAATAAGCTAATTATGTCATTTTGGAGGATAATTAGCTAAGTATGTCTTTTTTGGGGAAAATAAGCTAAATATGTGGCATATTAGGGCTAACTAGCATGTACGAAGCTAAGTATGCATTTGTTAAGAAAAACATTAGAGAAAACTTACCGTCGTCGTCATCACGGAGGTCAAGCACCGGGGTTGCTCTGGCAGTCGCGATCACCTGGAGAAGGTTGCCCTGGAGAAGGGGTGTGCGATGCGGCTCGGGAGTTATGCTGCACCAAAGATCATTTGCAATGTCTCGTTAGCATGATGACACTCAAATGTTAAGACTAGTAACTAATGACCATTCAAATGAAACTCACCATTCCCGTCTGAGCAATGACTGGCATCGGCGGAGGGGTATGACCGGTCTTCTCGCACATAGAATGCACATTTGGTTTTGACGAGTCAGTCATATTAATTAGTAATGAAACGAACATTACGTGCATGATTTGGCTAATATGCAGAAGAAACTTACCACGAGGAGCTCGTACATGGCCCGGTGAGCCAGCTCATTCCGATTCCTCTCCTCCTCCAACAACCTAGCCGTCTTCTCCTCCGCCAGCAGTTCCTTCTCCGCCGCCACCCGGTCCCTCTCCTCCAGAAGCGCCTGGGTTGTCGCTCTCTCTTTCTGAAGAGCAGCCTGCAACACCACTCCTCGTTAGCATTGTAATCATCGATGGCCGCACACACAATGTAATGAAGGAAAGATATCTGAGTCCGTATAACTAACCTCGATGGCGAGATCGACTGGCCGTGGACGAGTCCTTATCTCAGGACAGGAGCTCGTTTGGCATGCCTTGATCTCCGGGAGAGTGAGAGGACAACGTATCAGTCCATCTCCAATGGCTAATGAACCATGGGGCCTCCCGCCACCAGATATCATCACCAGCTCTGGATCAATAGGATTCTGGCTCGGGTTATAGTCCTCCCCTTTCCTCGCCATCGCCTCCTTGTTGTACCTCACGAGCTTGTGGTGGGAGGAGATGTTGGTGAAATTCTCTGGATGATCGAGGTCAGACTCAGAGAATGCCTTGGCCTTCTTGTACGAGGCAGTATGGGCCATGGCATAGAGGTCGTACACCTCAGGCACCTCCGTGTTATTGTGTCGCGCCTAAAAGAGAGGAACACAGTATTAGTAAAGGGCTCAAGCTAGCATGAAGAATGAATTGCATGAATCATGAAGCAAACCACATACCCAGTTCCGCCCGAACTGATATAAGTTGGCGCTGCCTTGATGGTGTGGCACACCAACCATTTGGGCACGCCGGTCCTTGGCATCGTCGTGGACGGCTCGCCAGCGGCCTGTGCACCACTCATCCACCAACGCCTCCCAACAATCCATCTTATCCGCACAGCATCTCGGGGGCACCTAAGTTAGTAAAGAGAAATTTGAGCGCTACGCCTACGAATCAAATCAAGGAAACTAAGTACAATGCCTTAAGAATAGGTAATTACCTTCATGTACTGATCCTTCTTCAGAAACTTAGTCCGGCACGACGGCTTGTCCTTCTTAATACCACGCTTGGCGTAGTAGTCTCGAACAGCCTGCGGCCGAGCCTCGTGCCGTAAGTTTTGTAGTAGGCGCTTGCACTCGTGATCGATAACCTTTGCCGCGTCCTCCCAGTATCCCTCCTCACACATGTAGAAGGTCTGCAATCAAACGAGACAACACTGATTAGTACAATAACTAGCTATTGTTAATTTTTAATTGTGTAAAGGAGAAATTACCCAAAAGCTTCTGATCACCATCTCGGCCCTCGTGTGGCACAAGACACCGTCGATCATCTCCTCCGGCGGGGCCGGGGCAGCCAAGTAATGCTCCCAGCTCAATCCTAGTTGTGGAAGCTGACCCTCACCGGGCAACGTGACAAACCCCGGGAAATTTTGCCGGCAAAGCACACCAAGGACGCTGTTGGGCCTGCGGACTCCACTGGCGTGTACCCAACCCCTGCAGTATGACAAGGCCAACGCATTAGATATTTGAAGAAACGTGAAGGCAAAAGGTACAAAAAGAGTAAATGCACTTACTTCTCCCCATCAGGCCTAATCACCGGCCTCTGCTCACGGGTCGCCGGCAGGGGCGGGAGCCGTGTACTACCACGCTGCTACACGGTGACCCCCTCAACCACCTCGCCCTCACTATCAGTAAACTGATCCCCGCCACCATCAGCATGGACACTCGGCCCCTGAGACGGATCTGGCCAGGTACCCCATCCGGACGTCTCCTTGGACGTAGCCCGATCCCCGTCCTGGTCCGGAGTCTCGTGGGCCGAAGTCTCGTGGGCCGAAGCCTCTGGGACCGGAGTCTCGTGGGCCGAAGGCCCGTCGACCCGAGGCTCGTGGTCCGGAGTCCCCGTAGCCTCCACCTCAGACGGGTCCACCCTAGCAGTACTGTGCTCGGGTGAATGAGCTGGGGGTGGCGGCGAGGAAGGCGTAGCAGTCTGCCTACCTCTCCCGTGGCCACGTCCTCCACCTCTCTTCTTTCCTCCCCGACCTTCTCTCCCGGTGGGCAACGATGCCGATGAAGAAGCGCCCGCCGGTGTCCCCATACTCTCTATCAACACTCTCCGGAGAGGTAGGGGTGGAATGGAAGTAGCCCTCGTGCGGGCCGCCGCCAAAGAAGTACCCGCGGAGCGCTCTGGACCCGCGCCCACCATCTTTCAACACCTGCCATGACAAAGAGTAAACGCAATTAAATGAAAAAAAAGAATGGACTGGCAGAACCAACATAAGCACTCGCACATGAAAAGCACCGGCAGAACCAACATAAGCACTCGCACAACAATCTAATAAAAACATCATCAACATCATCTCGCAGTTCAACAAAATCTAACCTATAAAGAAAATAAGCAAGAAATAAACTAATTTTTTTAATGAAAATCCATACATACATCCACCCATACATCTATATATATAGCATTCATACATGCTAGCCTTCTCCATTAACCACTCTGTGTGTGTGTGTGCTGCTATGCCATATGAATAAGCTAGTTGTATCTAGCAAATATATTTACATGTGTCCAACAACTAACATGGAGCCTAGCCTAGCAAATGCATTTTTGTAAATTAACTACCCAATTTCAGGTCAAGGTATATGATTTTTTTTCCAGAATTGCTCATACTTTTTATAAACTTATCAATGCTGCTATGTGCAAATTTATTTCTGCTACAAATCATTTTAGTATATTAGTGTGACTTTTTTGGTAAATCACATCAATGTTCTTGCTGCATGCCCAAAGTGTTTCCAGAACAAAATCATCTAGTACATCCATAGCAAAATCATCTAGTACAACTACTTGCACAATCATCTAGTACTACTACTTGCACAATCTGTCCAAATCAATTTCTATTCATCTAGTACATCTATAGCAAAATCATCATCCATAGCAAATTTGAAAAAAAATCAGTGAGGGGAGGGGGGATGGGGTCCTCACCTTGTTGGACGAGGGGAGGGGGAACGGTGCTCGTGGAGGTGAAGAGAAGATCTCCTGCACATGAAAAGCACCGGCACAACGCCACAACCAACATAAGCACCGCAGAACTCTGCACTATGAAATTACATATGCTTTGTGCTTTATGCATCAAATCAAAATCTACACAATGTGTGAGTATAATATACTATATCACTAAACTCCCTAGGATTGGAGGCCTCACAATCAATTGAGGTCTCCACATTGTGTGAGTATAATATACTATATCACTAAACTGAGTATAGGGCTAGTTCGTTCTTGTTTGCAATGTCATTAATTATATGGCCAGATATACCACAATGCCTATGTTTGTACCTGAAGATTTGACTGATCATTTTACACAGCTGCAATAGTTTTGGTACTACACCTTGGGATGTGTTTGGTTTGAGGGACAAGCTAGGGTGGTTGTGGGTATCCCTAACCACCTGGCTAGGGATAGCCTTTTTCTGTTTGGTTGGGTGGGTGAGGTCAACCCATCTTTTGTTTGGTTTGAAGGATGAAACATGGTTGAGGATAGCCATGGAGTGTTTGGTTTGAGGGATAAATGATGGATAAGGGTCGTGGTAACCTTTTTGACTGAGGTGGTCAGATTACCCACATAATTTACAAATATGATATGTATACTAATAGTTTCAAAAAATTAGCTATTCCACAACACATACCAAAACAATAATACAAACTAATTTAAACATCTTCAGCAAGTTTTTGGACATTGAGATACTAATTACAGCAAGCATTTGAGCTTAAAGAAAAATTACAGCAAGCATTTGACAATATGAAACCCATTACAACAAGTACTTTCACATAAAGAAACAATTCAGCTAGTGTTTGGACATTGAAATACTAATTAGCATTGCTGGTTCAACATACAAAAAAATAGGAGCTGCTCACCTTGGTGCCTCACGGCCAGGACGAGGGGAGGGGGAACGGGGGTGGGGCGCCGTCCGCCGCAGTGGGTCGCCGGAGGGGCCGGACCGGGCCAAGAGCTCGCGGGGAAGGAGGGGTCGAGCCCGCGGGGAGGGAGGGGCATCGGGCTCGGGCCTGGGCCTCGGCGGCGGCGGAGATGGCCTGGGCCTCGGCGGCTTGGATCGGGCGGTGGCGCGAGGGGAGGGGCGAGGGGGTCGCGCGAGGGGAGGGGGAGCGGGCCGCGCGAGGGCAGGGGGAGGTGGAGGCGGGGACAGGCGTCGGCGGTGGTGGAGGCGGGGACGGGCGGCGGCGGGGCAGAGCAGTTGGCTGCGGGGGGCGCGCGCGGGGGAGAAATTGGATAGAGCTGCGGGGGGCGCGCGGCGAAGGGTTATTTCTTTTTTGTTTTGAAAACATCTTTGCCATCTGCTTTTTCTTTGCCATCCGCTTTCTGTGCTCTTTGCCGTCTGCTAGCCGACGGCAAAGACTGGACTGACGGTATATGAAACGTCTGTTTGACCTACCCACCGCCGCGCTCCTCTAGGGCCAAGTCCGCTCTTTGCCGTCTGCTATTCTCCCATTTGCCGTCTGCTAGCCGACGGTAAAGAATGCACTGACGGCAAAACTCATGTTTGCCTTGAGGCCGTTCTTTGCCGTCTGCTTTTCGGAAACAGACGGCACACACCATCTTTGCCGTCCGCTAGCAGACGGCAAAGAATGGACTGATGGCAAATTCTCTGATTCCAGTAGTGAATAGGAGGATTAGTACCACATCTTGTTGATGGTGGGGTGTCCATATTACAGTACGCTGATGATACTATCCTTTTCATGGAACATGATTTGACAAAAGCCAGAAATATGAAGCTTGTGCTATGTCTATTCGAACAATTATCGGGATTGAAGATTAATTTCAACAAAAGTGAATTGTTCTGTTTTGGGAGAGCCAAAGAAGAACAAGATGCTTATAAACAACTGTTCGGATGTGAACTGGGTACCCTACCGTTTAGCTATCTGGGCATACCAATTCACCATCGCAAGCTATCTAACAAGGAGTGGAAATGTATTGAAGATCGATTTGAAAAAAAACTAAGCTGCTGGAAGGGTAAGCTTATGTCATACGGAGGTCGGCTGATACTGATAAACTCAGTGCTCACGAGTATGCCGATGTTCCTTTTGTCTTTCTTTGAAGTACCTGTAGGGGTACGGAAAAGGTTGGACTTCTATCGATCACGATTCTTTTGGCAGAGCGATGAAATAAAGAGAAAGTACAGGCTTACCAAATGGGATATTATTTGTAGGCCAAAGGACCAGGGCGGTCTCGGAATTGAGAATTTAGAGGTTAAGAACAGATGCCTGCTCAGTAAATGGCTGTACAGGCTCTCTGTTGAGACTGAAGGTACGTGGGTACAGATTTTGCGTAATAAGTACCTGCAATCTAAGACCTTGGCCCAGGTTACCGTTAGACCCAATGACTCACCTTTCTGGAAGGGGCTGATGAGAACGAAAGCAGTTTTCTTCCATAGAACTAAATTCATCATTGTAAACGATAATTCTATTAGATTCTGGGAGTATACCTGGTTAGGGGAGACGCCTTTAGCCACACAATATCCGTCTCTGTATAACATCGTGAGGCGCAAGGAGGCTTACGTTGCTACAATACTACAGTCCAATCCTTTAAACATTCAATTCCGGAGATCTTTGATAGGAGACCGATGGGTAGCATGGCTGCATCTGGTGAGAAGGTTGATGGACGTTCACCTCTCTGATGAGCCTGATAGCATTCACTGGAGATTAACTAGGAACGGTATCTTCTCAGTGAAATCTATGTATGTGGACCTAATTGACTCTGGTCCAATTCCGAAATCGATACATATTTGGAAGATCAAAATGCCGCTAAAAATCAAAGTTTTCATGTGGTTTGTTCACAAGGAGGTGGTTCTGACTAAGGACAATTTGGCAAAACGGAATTGGGAGGGTAGTCAAAGATGTAGTTTTTGTGATCAAGATGAGAATATCAAACACCTCTTTATCGATTGTCCGCTGGCCAAACTATTGTGGCGTTCAGTTCATATAGCCTTTAACATTACCCCTCCGATCAGCATTCACACGTTATTTGGGACGTGGCTAAATGGAGTAGAGGCAAATATTGCGAGACATATTCGGATAGGAGTATGCGCGCTACTTTGGGCTATATGGAATTGCAGAAATGATATGGTGTTTAACAGACAGACTTGTACCAATTTTTTGCAGGTTATCCACAGGGCCACTGCATGGATCCGTTCGTGGTTGTTACTCACTCCTGCGGAAGCCAAGGAGCCTTTGGTTACTGGGTCTACCCGATGGGAGATGGTAACTCGGGATATCTACAACCGGTTTGGATGGCGGTCCAGTAATAGGATAGGCGTGTAGGAATCTCGTCTTATTTTAGCCGGTTGTGGCCATTTTTTTTTTCTTTAGTTTTCTTTTTCAGCTCCGTGTGAGCTTGTACTGGACCACAGACTTCTCGGGTTCTTTTTTTAATAAAGGGGCTGCATGCATGATGCAGAGGCCGGGGTGATCCTCCTTTTCTATAAAAAAAAAAAATCCATCCCATGCTTACGCGGAAGCTAGCTAGCTGGTTGTGGTCTGTGGTGCGTCGTGGCGGTGGTCCAAGTGCGATCATGGCGCTACCCCTACGCCTACGCGGTGCTGAATGGAGCAGGCTCGTACGTGGCCCTCCTTGGCGAGGCGCCACCGAGCAGGCGACCACTTGGTCTTGGTGGTACTCGACGCCGACGGCATGGCCGACAGGGGGATTGGCAAAAGCATAGCCTGGTGAAAGAGCTCCCCGCTGCCGCCTCGTGCGGAGATTACGTACGTCTTGCCCGCCTTGTCCACCGCCCGCCCTCACCCCGTCCTTCTGCTCCTCCCCTCTCAGGCACGCCGTGCGTTAGGGTTAAGGTATGCTCCTGCGCTGGCCGCCGCGACCGACCGCGGTTCTTCCCCCAGAGTTCCTGATCACGGCTTGCCACTTCCTTTATTTCTCTCCACTACAGGACCGTACGTATGAACACGCAGGCTAATGAAGCAGAATAGTGTTACTGGCTATCGTAGCCATAGGTGTTCCCAATGATTCAGAATAGTGTTACTGTCCATCTTTTGATGGTAATCCATCATCTTCATATATATATATTCTTCTAGGAAGAAAAAACTTCAGTACAATTTCCGATGTCTGCACAATCGATCATCTAGGCATGCACAACCTAGCTCATTCGTATACTGACTGTAGTTTAAAATTCTTCCACGGCTTCATTTTTTATTCCAGACTTCAAGTTTGTGGGATAGTTTGAAAGTTGGGAATACAACATCATGTTTGCTCTAATCGAATGAAAATTTTACTGATGCTAGAAGAAACGGTCATGTAATTTTAGTAATTAGTAGTACTATAGTAGTCATCTCATTCATCATCACCTTGGGTAACTAAGTACATGCTTTGTGATAAAACGATTCTTGACTGATTAATTCCATTTGACAGATGCAAGAGCAATGGATGTGCAAAACTTTGCGCCACTGAGCAACAAGCCATTCGGGCAATGTATTTCGAACTGTGACGGAAGCAGCCGTAGAAGTGGATCTGTAAATATATTTTTATCAAGGTACTGTCTCATCTTTTGATTTGCAAACATTTTAACTTTATTTTTGTGGAACCTTCACAAGACAATTGACAACAAATAATCATGCCGAGGGGGGGCAGGAGCGGAAAGAAGGGAGAAAAGGTGATAAAATCACGCTGATTAAAACTTCACCAACACTTTAGCATCACAAATGTATAAACTGTGCCCCCGTTGCAACGCACGGGCAATTACCTAGTAGGAACAGAAAACGGAGGAAAAGTTAAGGAGAGAATTCCTTATTTGGCCCTTTCTTAAAATTTGCTTCCCTATTTGGCCCAAAATAAAATTTTCTCCCCTATTTAACACCTAAAGTAAATTTTGTTCCTTATATGACACTTCCGTCCATTTTAGTCACTAACGGGGTTAGGTGTGAGATGAAAAGACCATTTTGCCCCTAGTGCATTGTGTAACCATCCTGGATGTAGTAAAAAGCAATCAGTTCACCAATGTTTTAGGGTTCAACAGATGCTGCCCATGTATATGTATGCTCCAATATTTTGTTCCTTAGGTAAACTGATCTGTACGTGTAAAAGTCGTATAAAACATCCGTAGTACTAGCGAGTGCAACTGCAGAGTGGACGACCCACAACGTTGAGGCAGGCTTGGCCTTGGGCGTCCACGTAGACATGACACCACAGGCGCGACTGCCCATAGTTGTGCCATGAGTTACGGACGGCGCGGGCATCGCCTGCAGTGCGCCGCAGTCACAATTAAAGATGCGCCAGCGGTAGTCAGACATAGCACAGTGACACCCATGCTCGCGAGTGAGGCCATGGAGGTCGCGGAGCGGTGGAGCGGCCGTGGCGTCAACATCTGCGGCCGTGACGCCTTTGAGGCCGGACGCGATCGGCAATCTGGGCGATGTGTGCAACAGGTAATTGGTAAAGGGCAGCGCATGTGGCGGGTAGAGGAGGTTGACACAGGTCTCGACTCGTGTACCTTCTGACGAGACGTAGCTTGAAGTACGGTCGAGTACTTTCCGGCGAGATGCACTTACAAGCTAGCCGCAGCTGATTACTTTCCGGCCGCCGATCGGAAGACTTGCGTACAAGTAGTACGTAAGCAGCTGGATTGATTTGTACTAGATGCACTTGCACGTACTAAGTACAAGTCGCCGGTTAGTAGATCGATGGCAACAACTCGAGACACGCACACCTGAGAACAGGGTACGCCGACTGATCGCCACGCGAGTGTGTCGCTCCCTTTAATCTCTTCATATACATGCGCAGAATCCGTTTAACATCCCTAAAACATGGGTGAACTGATTACTTTTTTACTTCATCCAGAATGATTACACAATGCACTAGGGGCAAAATAATCTTTTTGCCTCACACTTAACACCGTTAGTGCCTAAAATGAACGAAAGTGTCATATAAGGAACAAAATTTACTTTAGGTGTCAAATAGGGAAAAAAAATTATTTTAGTTCAAATAGAAAAGCAAATTTTAAGAAAGGGCCAAATAAGAAATTCTCTCAAAGTTAAGAGCCATGCATTCGGAGAGAGCTGAAGGAAATTTGATTGATGGAGTACTATTCAGATTTCTTTATTCAGGTGCATGCAAAGAATCTCCAGCCTATGCCCCACCATGGAGCTGTTTATTGGCTGTATTACAATTTTTTTAGTCCAAAACCTTAAACCTGTGCTTTGCCTCCGCTGTCCGCGAAAACACGAGGTCTGGCTGGATGTTTTTGTTCCCGTGAAAAAGTAAAGGATATCTTTCCCAAGGAATTGACCATGCTATTCCTTTGAATCCAATTGCTGAGAGGCAAATTTTCCACAGGAAACTAAACCTGTACTATTCCTTTGAAATTCCTTCGAAGCGAACACAGCCTTAGCCGAGCATCACGGGCCAGCTCCGCGCACACAGTACCTGAGTACCAATTTGATATTATTGGATTTACCATGAAATGTATTTTCATATTTCAATTATTTGATACTATATTACAGTAGTATGTTGGTAGTTTCCTCCATAAATTTGGTCAGTTAGGACATCTCCAACAGCGTATCCCAATCTGCCCCTAAACGTCCAGACAGGCCTGCCCGGACGATTTTTGCCATCCAACGCCGTCCCGCAAACATCCGCGGACGCGTCCGCACGTTCGAATTCCCGCAAACCAGAACCAAACCGGGGGTCGTCCCACGTATGCGTCCGACTACGCGGTCCCACCCAAAGTCATCGCTGCGCGTCCCGCTCGCGAACGGTCGACGCGCATTCATGCCGCTCTGCTACGAGCGCCAGGCTGCAGCCAATCAGGGCTGCCGCGGGCCCTATGCACCCTACCGTCGCTGGAAGGACCACGACGACAACGACGGCGACGGCGACGGCAACGGCGGCGGAGGTCCCGCCGGCCAGGGAGGCCATGCGTACGAGGTCACCGCCCGTTACCTCGCGTAGTTTCGTTAAGTTTTTTAAATTTTTAGTTGAACTTGTCAAATATCGTTCGGTTTGCATAAATTTCATCCTTTTTGTTCAATTTCCGTTTGAAATGTGGGCGGACGTTTGGTGCTTGCGGTTGGATGGCCGGCTCCCGTAGCCGTGTCCGCTGGCATGTCCGGACGTGTCCGATTTGGGATAAGCCGTTAGAGATGCCCTTTGGTTACTGTAACTCAAACTATTTTCTCCCTTAATTAATATATGAGGCAAATCTTTTGTCTCCGTTTCAAAAAAAAAAAGCAGTCAACATATACATGTTTGACTTTTTTTTAGAAAAACCTAATAAGCGCTAGATTTTGGACGGGGGGAAGAACTACGGATGGAGTGGTACCAATCTCAATATTTTTCGATCTTTATTACTATTATTACTTTTGGCACTAAAAAAATCTGCTACTCATCTACGCCACTAGTTTGGACACCTTGCTCAGTTTTGATGTTCGATCCGGTTGGTGGTCTGTTAGATATTTTAAAGTACCGAAATGCCCACGTTCTTTTTTGAGAAAGGGCACGTGCATTCCAGATCAAAGCCAGCTCAAACAAACAGGCACGCACACCACTGGATACTTCCAGGACAGCTGTCCCAGCACTTTTGCACAAACAGCCCTGGAGAAAAGAAAATAACAACGAAGTCCAGCACAAACAGCCCGCATAAAGAATGATGCCTACACGTACTAAATCACAACATGGCTTCAAGCAACTCCTAAACTAGCATGGTTTAGGGCTGTACTGTGATAATGTCTGGTCATGCAAAGAAATTGGTTCAACTAACGACCATCCTAAAGCATTGAGATGAGAGCCAATTCTAAATCACAAATTACACCAACCTAGTGTGTTCTATTTTACTAATGATGTTCCAGTTTTAATATTCTTTATGCGGGCTACCACATCACATAGTTTAGGGAGAGGAGGTAAGGGGCATACCTACGCCGGCGCTGAAACCGCCATGGCATGGCACGGCAGGGCGTGCGCACCACAAACGGGAGCACCGGGGCCGAGTCTTGGATCATCGAAGCAATGCTTCCACCACACAAAAATATCAAAATGAACAAGGTTAAGATTTAAATGATGTGGTAGCACGCTAAGCGTCATCTTCAACCACAGCCACACCTCCACCGTGCACCTGCTCCTCTTCTCCGCCACGGGAACGGAAGGAATACGAACGCAGCGCGTCCAACCTGCATACCCCATCGCCAGCTATGGCTTTGAGAGCAGCATAAGTGCCCATCCCGAAGGACGGGATATTGGGAATAAGCCGTGACCCAAACACGGTGGCGACCGGAGTGCGTGCGCTAGGTCGAGTCCGGCGCGGGGGTGTCAGGTCAAGTCCGCGGAGTCGGGTCAGGTCGTAGGTGTGCGTTGTGTGCGTGAGTATCGCGTGAGCTAGCTAGACTAGTGTTTAGCTGCATGCATGTATTAGGGCATGTACAATGGTTAATAAGATAGTCTTATCTTAAGTCTTGCATGTAATTTAGAGATGATAAAAAAATTTGTCTACAATGGGTCATCTCTTAGTCTTATCTTCGATAACTAGTTATTCCTAAAAACGTGGTGAGACATATTGTGCTAAGAGATCACCTCTTGTCTTCTCTTAAATAAGAGAAGGCAAAGCTTTTTTTCTCAGTTCTCTCTCCTCCACCTCATCATTTATCCTACGTGGCACTCCTAAGATAGCACCATTGTACATGCCCTTAGTTGTTAGCTGAACACGGCGGGGTCGTGTGTGCGGCCGTTGAGTAGTGGGCAGCGCTGGACATGGGCTTACATGCATGGGTTAGTTAGTGGCCTGGTCTAGTGGCCGGTTAGTGCGTGCGTGGAGTTAGTGGCGGTGTGGTGGCCGGATCGTGCGTGCGTGCGTGTGCTGGTGTGTGTGCACCTGGGTATAAAACCCCCCGCTATGTACTGATCGAAGGCGCCGGTATGAGCCGAGCCACGGTGTGTTGCCGAGTGGTGGTATGTGCCACTGAGCCGGGTATGTGCCCAGGTTGAAAAGAAAGCACCGTTCGTGCGGCGTGGCACCGTTCGTGCGGCGAGGCGTTTGTGCGCCGGAAAAACAGTGTGCTCCTTCTTCCACCTTCGTCTGAGCGAGTGAGAGAGAGAGAGCTAGCAAGGGTTCGGCCCAACACGGGAAGCTGAAATCCGGTTCCGGAACATCGGTCGGGACTCCGTCCCAGGCACCGCAGGTCCAGCCTTCACCACCACCACTGGGGGAGAGGGAGGAGAGAGGGCTCGGATGAACCGGAGGTCAAGGAAGAAGACGCCACCCCTCCGATCTGGAACCGCCAACCAAAAACTCCTGTACACGAGCGCACCAAACCGCAGCCGAGCGCTCCACCCTCGTTGGCCCTCCACCGTCGACGGAGCACACGCCGGCAGCCCGAGGGAACCTCTTATTCCATCGCACGGCGGCGCCATCCTCGCCTGGTCACCGCCGGGAGGAACCCTACCCCTAGATCCTAGAGACCTAATCCTACCCTCCGCGCAGAGATCCGCGCTTCCCCCAGCCTCCCGGCGCCAAAACGGCCGCCGGAGGCGGAGGGAAGCAACGGAATCACCGCCGGAGCAAACCACCTCTCGCTTCTCTCTTTCTTTCGGCTAACTCTACTGTAGCGCAAGAGAGGACAAGAGAGCCAGCGTCTAAATGCCCACGTTCTTGTATACAATAAATAATACTCCTAGAATATACAGAGTACTATCGTAGCGCGCCCCCGCGTCGCTCTCCCAGGAGCGGCTCGGGCGGACCTTGCGCGCCGCCGCGGCCGGCTCCCTCCCGCCTCCCCCCCACCTCGCCGCCGCCACAGGGCGCTGCGGGTAAAGCCCGCACGGCGTCAGCGGCGGCGGGGCTGTCTTCTCTCGCGCGTGCCTCGACGGATCTCGAGCGGCGGCGGCTGATGCGTGTACGTCGGCGGTGCGGGGCGCGGTCCTGTGCCTTGCCTCGCGTGCCGGGGTCGCCTTCAACGCCGCTGCAGGCTGGCAACTGCGGCTGGGGGCGACGGCCGGTGCTCGCGGTGACCGGATGCCGGGGCGGCAGCCCCGGAGCTTGGCGGTGTTCCTGCTCGGCGTCGCGACGTTGCTGGATGCGGACCGGAGCTTGGCGGATCGGGGGATCTGGCGCCCTGATCTGGAGTAAACGGGGACGCTCGGGCTTTGGCCTGGGCGAAGGGGAGATGCGCGTGTGCAAGGTTGCGAGTTGGCGCGGATCTGACAGGGGCGGCGGCTTGGCGCGGCTGCGCTGGGCTCTCGCGGAAGCGGGTGGAGGTGCAGAGGCGTGGAGGCTCGAAGGAGGAGGTGGTCTGGCTGGTGATGACCGCATCGGGTGTTGGCCAGACGGGCTTCGGCAGAGCAGTGCTGCAGGTTCAAGGATGCCGGGGCGGCGGCCCCGGGTCGACGGCTGCAACGTCAGGGACGAGGCAGTGGCCAGGGAGGGTGGATTTGGCACTTCATGCTCGGATCTGACCCTGGCAAGCGCGATGATTTCCGTGGCATGAGGAGCTACGATGGATCCTCGTGAAGTGGGGTATGGTCGCTGGCAATAGGAATGCGCTGCACAGCGAGCTTGGCTCGGGATGGTCTTGGATGCCCAAGGTGCTCTGGAACCGCATGCACACTACCGGGAGAGGTGGAGCTCAGGCGAAAGCCTTTCTGCAGCAGTGGCGACGTCTGTGGGCGTCGATATCTCCTTGGAGGCGCTGTCTCGGAGCTCCTTTTCCTCTTCGTGCTCGGGCTCTCCGGGTGAAAACCCAAACTCCAGTTTTCTGGAGTGGGTGACGGCGGCGGCTACGCCGTAACCTCCTTGGAGGCGTCGCTTTGGAGGGTCATCCTTTGGCTGCTGTGTGGAGTTCTCCCACTGTCATGGGTGGTGTACGCCGGGGCAGCGGCTCCGGGATCTTTGTTGTAAGCCGAGACGGCGGTCTCGGGTTGCGGTGCGGTGGCAACTCCATGAGGCAGGGTTGCAGTCCCATTGCTTGGGTGACGATCTTGAGCTGCGTGGGCGGCAGGATTGTCGGCTCGGTCGACGCGTCCCAGTGGGGGTGGTTGGACGGCATGTCGGGGCGGCGGCCCCGGATGTGGTGCGGCGTTCGTGGTCTACGTGCGGTTGTCCTGAGCAGTGTGGGCTGCGGATAGCTGTATTGTGCGGCGTTGCTGCTCGAGGATGAGCTGTAGCATGTCGGGGCGGCGGCCCCGGAAGGCGGTGTCGGTTGAGTGCGCAGGGCGCATCGGAGCAGTGGATGTCGAGGCGGCGGCCTCGAGGGATTTGCAGCTTCGAGGGCATGGACCTCGTGTCTTGTGGCGACGTGGTTGTCATCGATGTTGGTCGTCGGCATGTCGGTTGTTGCAGCTATCGCAGGGCTATGGAGTGCTTGCCTTTTCATCACTGCCCGCGAGTCCCGGGTCTGCTCCTCTCATAGCAGTCACGGCTTCTTCTTTTCTGGCAGCGATGGAAGGTCAACTTGATCGGTGGAGCGGGTCTTCCCGTTGATGTGTGCTTTGGTTGGTTGGCGTTTGTTGTTGTGTTCGACATGTTGTCGATGAGGGTGGGCTTTGCCCTGTGTGTTTCAGTCTTTGGGAGTGGACTTGACCCTTATTGTTCCGGTTTTCGCCCGGTTTTCCGTAATTAACTGGGCAATTCTCTTCTGCTTAATCAATAGATGAGGCAATCTTTGCCCCCGTTTGAAAAATAAAAATAAATAATACTCCTAGTTTGCCCGGCAGAGCTTCAACTAAACCTCGCTAGACCCCAATAGGCTTGCACGGCAGAGCTTCAACTAAACCTCGCTAGACCCCAATAGGCTTGCAAACAAGTGTATAACTTTTGATGTAAAAAAAAACAAAGTGTATAAGTTTCTTTTTTCTTTTCGTAAAATAAAGTGCATCCTTCTGGTTTTCAGAGCCGAAAGTGCATCTTAGGCCTTGTAAATGCAAGGCGCTTAGGGGAGGTGCTTAGAGAAATAAACCAGTGTTTCTTTAAGCATCGGTGCTTATTTGTAGAGGGTAAACGCTTAATTAGGCGGCTCTTCTGTAGAAATAGGCACTGGTGTTTCAGAAAAACCCGGTTTATTTTTTTAAGCACATTCTTAAGCACTTAGCATTGTACAAGGTCTTAAAAACTTGCACGGTGGCACGTCCCAGCTGTTTGCCACCCATATATAGTGCATGTTGTCGCCAAGCCACGGATCTTCTTACCTTCTTGAGCCCAAAAGGCCAGACGACCGGCCCTGAGCCCCACCTGTCGCTCGATGAATGGTATTGATGGGTCAAAACTAATGTGAGAATGATAAAACCATGTTCTTTTCTATACCACTAGTTATTATTTACCGAGCAGAGTTTCTACAAGACCATGTTTATTTTTTCCTTTTCGTAGAACAAAGTACATTCTTTATTATTTTCACGAGGAGGCACAAAGTGCATCACAAAAGAGCTTGGGCGGTGCCACCCATCATGGGTGGCGTCACCGAGCCAAGCCACCCCCAGATCTTTTTCCCAGCCAGTCCTCAAAACCGGCCCGGGGCCCCACCTGTCAGGCAGGCAGCACAGCCTAAACGTTATCTCCAGTCGGCAATCGCGTGGAAATATCTGCGCCCGATATTTTGCGCTCCCCGCGCGGCCACGTCAACGTAAAAGTACGCCTCCTCCCCTAAAGAAAAATAAAATAAAGTAGGCCTCCGGCCACCTGCACAGCCTACGCTTTTCTTTTCTTCACCTTCTCCTTCCCCTCTCTCTCTGCTGGCGTGGCGCAGGGCAGATATTTTTCTTCCGATGAGAGTATACATCTCGGCCTCCTCATCTCTTTCTCTCCAGGATATTTTCCCCTGAGAGAGAAAATCGACGGAAGATATCCTCGGTTTCTCCCTGATTGATCTCCGGTGCCGTCCGGCGAGAGTTCTTGCGGGGGAGGGAGCTCGGATTCCGTCCAACCGCCCGGATCCATGGGGGACGTGTCCACGATTCAACGGCCGCCCGGCACTGCCGCCAAGGTAATCTATTCTAATCCATCCACGACTGACTCTTGTTTCGATTAGCATGGTCTTTTGCACTAGTATCATGCTCTTGCAAATCGCCATAGTTACCAGTTAATTCGACTCGATACAAAGCCAAGCTAACAAATCATGTATAATAATCATCCTGGACATCTGGATGTCCACTATTACCGTCGGACAGCTGTCAGATGAGTTGATTTTCCACCTGTAAAATGTAAACTGATTCTACCTTCTTCTTCTTCAGCAGGGTGATCAAGTTGGAGAGCTGGTGTCGGCCGGATGGACAAACGACAGCCACGACATGTACATAAGCTCCATGGAGGCATCCTTCATGCAGCAACTCCGTGCCCAACAGCAGCACCACCACGCCGCTCCCGACAGGAACATGGCCCATGGGCACAAGGCGCTCCAAGGGGGAGCTCCGGATGAGCTCAGGTCTGAGAAGAACGTTCCTCGGTCGCGCGATGTGGGCGGAAGAGGCCTGCCTGAGGATCCGTGGGCAAGGCGTTTCAGGCCACACAAAGATTCCGGTGAGAATCATCGTGGTGGTGGGGTGGGTGCTTCGGATGGTGAATCCGGTACTGATACGGTTCAAGCGACGGTTCCCAAGCATGGAAGAGGAGCGAGCAGTTGCGTCGGAGGAAATCTCGTTGACAAAAGCTCAGGTTGTTACACTTATTATTATCTTCTTTGCTGATTGTTTCCTTCAGTGTATGTTTTGTTCAGTTTGACACAAGTTTAGAATTGTTATGCAGTGTTGGCTGTTGGTCTGATATGAATTCACTAGTGTTGATTTTCCTTGGTAGTATATGTTGTGTTCCGTTTGACAGAATTTTAGAATCGTTATGCAGTGTTGGCTGTTAGTCTGATATAAATTCACAAGTGTTGATTTTCCTTGGTATATGTTGTGTTCAGTTTGACAGAATTTTAGAATTGTTATGCAGTGTTGGCTGTTAGTCTGATATGAATTCACAAGTGTCGATTTTCCTTGGTATATGTTGTGTTCAGTTTTGGCACAAGTTCAGAATTGTTATATGAATTCACAAGTGTTGATTTTCCTTGGTACATGTTGTGTTCAGTTTTGGCGGAAGTTCAGAACTGTTATGCAGTGTTCGCTCTTAGTCTGATATGAATTCAAAAGCGTAGATTAAGAAAAAGGATAAATAATTATCATGTCGTAAGAGTTGTAAGTCGATAAATAATAATTGTGATCCAAGGAATGAGGTAATTTTGCATGCCAGGCTGCAGGTATTTGTCAAGATGTGGAAACAGTAAATGATTATATGGAATTATTTGTCATATAAACGGCTATAACTGAATTGGCTATCTGGTCGACTTCCATGTTTGATGCATAATTGTCTAGAGTGGCTCTTTAAATGGGACTTCACTTTGACAGAAGTTCAGAAACTGTTATTCAATGTTTGCTGACAAGCATTTCGTTTCTTCTCTCCAGAAGTCTCTGGTCAAAACTTTCCTGAAGACGAGGTTCATTCTGCTGCTCAGCCAAGCAAATCGTGCAAGAAAAGGAGGCCTGCCTCTTCCACTGCTGCAGGTTCTTTCATCTCGATGCTCGGCGACAAGCGGTGGTGAAGGCCTACGTATGTGTTCTAGAAATTCTTGCTGAAGCAGTTGTCATAGGTGACTGGTGCTTCTGCTAATCTTTTTAACTCGTCGGATAGCTCTCGATTGGCCTGTCCTTTCGGCATGAAGGGAAGGCAATTCATTGGTGATTTGTGTCTAGTATCCTCTCTGCAGAGCATCAGGCTCAAGTTTGCAGATCTGCGAGAGTGGAGGTGTGATGTGATGCCTTGTGGTGGTGTATTTCTTCAGCATCTACTGTCTGCAAGCGAATCAACGGTTGCTTGCCATGGCAAAAATGTATTGGAGAGTTTATACTACATGACTGTTGATGTTACATGGATGCAATAAACTTGTTTGGTTCAGAAACATTTTTTGCCAGGCTACTAGACTGTCTCTGTTTCTTCTTCTGCAGAGTGCTGGTTGTGTTGTGCTAAAACTGAAATATGTTGTGTTTTTGCGAGTTCTTTGCCTATTTTTTTTCCTGATAATGGGCATTTTCATTCAATCCATATATCGAGTTCTCGCCTATTGTAGAGCCGATTTGGTGATCTGCGTAAAAGTTCTAAAGTTGATGACAAAAGAGAGAAGTTAGAACTAGCTTCGCCAACTCATGGTGTATAGAGTTGGATGAGATTTTCTTGAGCAGAAGTCACACTTTCCTTCTATGTTTAGTTTTTTCTTTTTTGTGATTACAAGTTTCTTTTCGCATTGAGTGCGTGGCACGTCAGTTCGTGTTAACTATAAAATTCCAATTCTCATCGTCACACAAGTTCGAGTTAGTCGTAAATGGTGAAAAACTGAACTTTTTGGAGCTTATGTCGATTATTGTTCCTTTTTTCCCAGCTTCCTTTCTGCCTGAATATAATTTACTGTGGGTTCAGGTACATTTTGTGCATGCCTGTTGTGTATCTGTGTATGCATCCCTTTGTCATCAGAAATACAATTTGCTAACTATTTTATTTGCAATCACCTTAGTTGCTAGGAAATCCCTGCTTCTTCTTGATCCGATTCCGATGGGGGACGTGTCCACGATTCAACGCCCACCCGGCACGGCCGCCAAGGTAATCTAATCTATCCACGCCTGACTGTTTGCTTGATTCACTGGAAGATGGAGGATGTTGCTGTGACTTGTATGTTCAGTTCCTAGTCTCTGACAAATGAATGAAATTGTTGATTAGCATGGTCTTTACTGTTGTATTCTCTCGCAATTAGCTCTTGCAAATCGCCATACGAGCTAATTCGATTCGGACAGGCCAAGCAAAAGACCATATACCAGTATTCTGTTGCGATTACCTCTCTTTCACCGCGGGACAGCTGTCCAGTGAGTTAATTTTGCATGGAAATCGAAATGACCTGTAAAGTAAAATAGAAACTGATTTCACCTTCTTCTTCAGCAGGGCGACCAGGTTGGAGACTTGGTGTCGGCCGGATGGACAAACGACAGCCACAACATGTACATAAGCTCCATGGAGGCATCCTTCATGCAGCAACTCCGTGCCCAACAGCAGCACCACCACGCCGCTCCCGACAGGAACATGACCCATGTAGGCGGCCATGGGCTCAAGCCGCTCCAGGATGGAGCTCCGGACGAGCTCGGGTCCGAGAAGAACGTTTCTCACCCGCGTGATGTAGGCGTAAGGGCATCTCCAACGCGGGGTGCTTGGAGAGGCGCCAGGATTCCTTTCCTATTGAATTCCTGGTCGATCGGCGGTTGAGGCCGTCAAATCCCAGCACCGGGGGCTGCGTCGACGCAAAGAGAGGCATCAGACGCTTCGCTCCTTTCTCTACTGCATGCGGTGCGTGGCCAGTTTAAATTAGCGTCCAATTAGCACCGGCTGTTTAGCATCTCGCGTTGGAAGACATGGGTGCTTAGATATTTTTCAGTTTAATAATATTTTCTTATCGTCTATAAGCGCCTAGTCAAGCGCCGGGCATTGTACATGCCCTAAGAGGCCTGCCCGAGGATCCGTGGGCAAGGCGTTTCAAGCCGCACAAAGATTCCGGTGTGAACCGTCGTGGTGATGGGGTTGGTGCTTCGGATGGTGAATCGGGTACCGATACGGTCCAAGGGACGGCTCGGACGCATGGGAGAGAAGTGAGCAGTTACGTTGGAGGAAATCTTGTTGGCAAAGGCTCAGGTTGTTACACATTTTATCTTGTTTGTGTATTGTTTCCTTCAGTATATGTTTTGTTCAGTTTTGATGAAAGTTCAGAATTGTTGTGCAGTGTTCACTGTTAGTCTGATATGAATTCAATACTGTGGTTTAAGAAAAAGATTTCATAATTGTCATGTTGTAAGAGTTTTGAGTCGATAAATCCAATAATTATGATCAAGGAATGATGTAATTTTGCATGCCAGGCTGCAGGTCTTTGTCATGATATGTGGAAATAGTAAAGGATTATATGGAATTGTTTGTCATATAAAGCGGCTATAACCAAATTGGCTATCTGGTCGACTTCCATGTTTGATGCATAATTGTCTAGAGTAGCTCTTTAGTAAATGATTATATATTTTTTTTCGAAAAGGAGGAAGACCCCCGGCCTCTGCATCTGAACGATGCATGCAGCCACTTTATAAATTATTCACACAAGACCTTACAAAGTAATACAACAGTAAGACTAAAGCCACCGTCTAGACAACATCTGTCGCTACCCCTATCCAGTTGATGAAGGGATGCTGATAGTCTGGGCCTAATACCAAACAGACCTCGCAGCGAAACCTAACATCTAAGACCTGAGGCCCCAACCAGGACGCCTGCCGGGTATGGGGCACCCACCGGTCCGGCGCACACTCAGAGGCCGCCGCCGCCACCTGCCACCAATCCATCTTCAGAGCTGTACTGCTGCATCAACCTTGCCTGGTCTAGCTGCCGTCGACGCCACCACGACGCCAGACAGCGTCACCCTCCTGCGCGAGTCCATCATCGCACATCAGACGCCTAATCTCCAGGGCGCCATGCCATCGAGATCTGTCACCATCAATGTGTATGATGAAGCACCGCTCCACCAAAGACGTCGTCCACTTGTCCCTCAAGCCCGCGTACACCTCCAAGAAAGACGCCCCCAAGGGAGAAACGACGCAATTGCGCCGTCGTCTTCTGATCTATCGATCTAGGGTTTCCCCTGGAGGTAGTAGATAAAAGTCTAGAACTTCTCCATGGCGATGCCTTCAAGAAGGGAACGACACCGTAGAGCGCCGCCACCGCCGGTTTTGGCATCTAGCCAAGAGCAGGTTTTCACCCAGATCTGTTCAAAGAACTCCATCCGCTTCTTGTGCACGGACCGCCGCCTTCTCTGTCGAAGACTAGACCAAAAGGATCCAGCCGTCGCCGCCAGATCCATGCAGCCAGCACCGGGAGATGACGACAGTCTCCTGTACCGGAGTTAGCACGAACCGGAGCAGATCAAGTCGGAGACGATGATGCCCCTGGAGCTCCGGTAGACCAGCGAGCCGCCGGCACCACCGCGTCCAGTTCGCCGGCCACGCCGGGCCGCCGCCACCCCCCGCGCCGTCCGGGTCAGAGAGGGAGCCGCCGACCGCGCACAGGGGCCGCCGCCGCCTGCACACGCCGGAGCGCCGCCGCGAGCCCAGCGCCCGCCACCGCCTGCCGGGGGCCGCCGCCGCGCGCCCCGCTCCCCGCCACCGCTCGTCGAGGCCTGCCGCCTCGCGCCCGACCGCGAGCGCCGCAGGACACCGCCGCCAACCGCCTAGATCCGCCGCCCGCGGAGGAAGGGGAGCCGGGAGAGGGAGTCCCCCCGCCACCGCCGTCTGCCACGCGGGTTTCCCCCGGCGGCGTCACCCGGCGGCGGCGCGAGGAGGGGAGGAGGAGAGGGCGACGGTGGCGCCTAGGGTTGGAGAGCCCCCGAGTCGCCCAGGGCGGGGGCGACGCGAGGGTTGGGTCAACTGACCCGCTAGTAAATGATTATATGGAACTTCATTTTGACAGAAGTTCGGAACTGTTTTTCAGTGTTCGCTGTTTGTCTGACAAGCATTTCGTTTCTTCTCTCCAGCAGAAGTCTCTGGTCAGAACTTTCCTGAAGACGAGGTTCATTCTGCTCCTCAGCCAACCAAATCATGCAAGAAAAGGAGGCCTGCCCCTTCCACTGCTGCAGGTTCTTTCATCTCGATGCTCGAAGGCAGTGACAAGCGGCGGTGAAGGCCGACGTATGTGTTCCGAAGCCCCAAGGAAGCGACGGAAGACTAGTTGTAGAAATTCTTGCTGAAGCAGTTGTGATAGGTAACTGGTGCAGCTGCTAAACTCTTAACTCGGTGGATAGCTCTCGATCGGTCTGCTTTTTCGGCGTGAAGAGAAGGCAATTCATTGGTAGTTTGTATCATCTAGTATCCTCTCTGCAGAGTATCAGGCTCAAGTTTGCACATCTGCGAGAGTGGAGGTGGTGATGTGATGCCTTGTGCTGGTGTATTCTTCAGCATCTACTGTCTGCAGGCGAATCAACAATTGTTTGCCACAGCAAAAGGTATAGGAGAGTTTATGCTACATGACTGTTGATATCACTAGGATGCAATAAACTTGTTTGGTTCGGAGACAATTTTTGTCAGGCAATCTCTCTGTTTCTTCTTCTTCAGAGTGTTGGTTGTGTTGTGCTAAAACTGAAATATGTTGTGTTTTTGTGAGTACCTTGCACATTGTAGAGCCAATTAAGTGATCTGCGTAGAAGTCGTGAATTGATGCCGAAAGAGGAAAGTTTGAATTTGCTTCGCTAACTCGTGAGTATAGAGATGGATGAGATTTTCTTGAGCAGAAGTCACACTTTCCTTCTATGTTTAGTTTCTTTTCTGCAATTACAATTTTCTTTTGGCCTTCAGTTGTGGGACGTCAGTTTGCGGTGGTCATAAAATTGCAACTCTCGTCATCACACAAGTTCGAGTTAGTCACAAAAACAATCAGGCAACACAAGTATAACTGATACGGTGAAACCTCAGTTGGACTTTTGGGAGCTTTTGTCAATTATGTTTCATTTTCTCAGCTTCCTTTCTGCCTGAATTTATTTTGAAGCCGTGCATTCAGGTAAATTTTGTGCATGCATGTAATCGCAAATACGATTTGCTAGATGTTTTTATTTGCATTTACCTTTGTTGGCACAGAATTGTACGCCTAAAAGGTATACTCTAAACCGACAAACATGGCTTTTAAACCTTGAACAAATAAAAGACACAACAAACTAAAGGTCCTCAATGAAGTTGTTGACATTGATAAAGAATTCATTTGCAACAAGATTGTACCATCAGCAATACAAGAATATTTCACAGAACTTGGTCAGAGACAAGCTCCACAATCACACTTTTTGCAACAAACATATACGAATAATATAACATACAGAGATGTTCTCCCTTGATCAGACAGAGATGTCACCCTGCTCTTGTACTAAGAGCTCCTGTGCCTCCTTCACAAGAGAAGCGAGAGACCTGGCAGGCACCTCGCGATCATTGCCAGCAAAGATCATGCAGTTATCAACATCCGACATGGTCTCAAGAGCCTTGGACAGTGCGTGCTTGAAACCATGGCCATTGACACCTCTGATGCAGCTGGGCTTGAGCTGCGCCATTGCTATAACCACCTGACAGACAAGCTTCACGATTCTCCAGCCCTCAGTCGTGGCATCCTTGTTCATTTCTACTATCTCCTTGAGCTTCCTCACGAGTGCTGCTTCGTCAGGGATGGCACGAGTAAAATCATCTTCACTGATCACATTTTTGTTGCATATCACCACGGTATTTGATAGCATAACCACCAATATTTTTCTGCCCTCAGACTGTTCTTCATTTTCCTGACTGGACGACCGTCTTGTGCCCACATTGTTTGGAGGTTGGCTTTCTACAACCATTTTGACATGACAACTATTGCTTGAACCAGCCAGCGTCACCACATCTGCAGCCTTTTCTCCTTTACTAGATAATATTTGATTAACAGCCTGGAACAATTTTTTAGCACAAAGGGGCTATTAGCAATGTTATAATTATATCATATATGGCTCTGATACACATCGATGCAACAATAATAGCCTTCATTTTTCACAAAAAACAAACAAGAAAGTGTACTGCAAATTTACTGATCAACAAGAATAGCGTACTGTAGGATTACTCCTGAACAAGAATAGCATATTGCCGGATTACTCATCTTCAGTCAAAACAGATTTCACTTTAGATCAAATAACTCCTAAAATTAAGACGGATATTAAAGAGAAAATTACATAGAAAAATTAAAATAACAACTATTTGCAGCCCAGAACACCATCCTGCTAAAACTACCTACTGTTTTCGCCCTAGAATCACTCAAGCCTAGGAGCGAAAAGAAACGTCAGATTAGATTTAGGTAGATGCAGAGGTAGAGAGTTACCCAGGTCAACACATTGATCATGTCTCGCTTGGGAAGTAGATCAACTGCATTAACATTTGTTGCGGAAGTTAGTGCATCAGTGTTATCTCTTCCACTTGGGACGCGAAGCAGTCTCACCAGTGCTTCCCCTGCTTTTCTCCTCACCTTCTTGTCTTTCTCTTCGTCTTCTTTTGCCACTATAGCATTGCCCTCCCTATCCTCAAGGAAGATGCGCCGCAGCGTCTTGACGAACATCTCTGTCATGCTTGTAGATTCATCAAAAGCTAATTTTCTGAAAGAATCAACAAATGCTAGCTCTGCAAGAATCTCTATGGCTAGTCCACGTAGTTCCGAGAAGGCACCTTCACTGTCAACCTCCAAAATACACATCAAATTGCGGATAGCTACCGTGTTGCGGGACATATCATGGCGTAGCCTTGTGGTGTCCTCCCAGGGTCCAGCTCTGATAAGCCTGCTCACAACTGTGAGTGACCTGCTTAGCATCTCAGCCCATGTATGGTCCCATCCATGGCTGAGGAGGTCCTGGTAGCTCAATGGTAATGTGATCTTAGAGAGGAGCCTTTGGTGTCTGATTATCTCTATACAGTTGCCTTCGTCTTGTGTGAGCCTCTCAAGAATCACCAGGCCTTGAGAGATCAGTTCTTTTGTTCCTTTTGATGCATAGGGGTAGGGGTACTTGTTTATAAAGGTTTTAAACATTTGAATGCCCTGGGTCTGGATCAAGGATCTTCTCTTGGGTACCTTGCCTGATGCTAGACTCACGACTTGCTTATGGTCAGTTTTCTCGGTGATCGCTAGTGACAAGTGGGCATCTTCTTGATGGTGACTATGCTCCAAGGTTTCTACTGACACCTTGCGGGCCATTTTATCCAGAGTTGGCTCTGGATCACTATATTGATTGCAGCTTTCAAATAGGAAGCATATGCATCTCAGTATCTCTGGAAACTGTGTTATACGGAGCTCGCTGGCTAGATCTGCTACAATCCTTGTGGCACGCTCCCTGATCTCACGGTCATCTATGCTTGTGAGGCCAATCATGTCGATCAGATTCTGAATTACTTGGCTGGAAGATAGTAGCTCCTGTTTTATAGGTATACCTTTGCCAGTGAAAGTGTCTAACACCAATGCTCCCCAAAGACGGTCATCCTGGTCATCCTGAGATGCAGACTCCAGCAACCCAACACTGAACGTGATCAAGTTCCAGTTGTTGGGCAACAATCCATCCTTCTGATACTTGGATCTGGTTTTAAACCAGTATCTCCTTACAATTTCTGGACCCCAATCCCCAAATCCTGATTGTTTGCTGACCCACCGCAACCACGGCTCAATTATATGAAGAAATACCCAGTATAAGACAAATAAACCGTGAAAGATAACTAGAACATAGAAGATGATCAGTGCCGTGTCGAGTTTTGCTTTGTTTGCAGCATCTCCACCCGCATCGCCGTAATCCCGTTGTACGAGACGTGCCACTGAGAGCGCCACGGTTATAATTGGACCAACGAAAATGATGGGCAATACTATACAGATTGCAAGAATTATCTTCACGACGAGCCCTATGGACACACATATAGATATAATCACCCAATGCAGCCCTCCATATCTTTGTCCCTCAGTCAAACGTAATATGTGCATATCTGCCGCATAATCCCAATAAGCTTCCATTCCCGCCAGAATCCTGTTTTATGTTATGTTAGCGAGGCATAAGACTACAGATGTATAGACACAGACTTTCATAAAAACCAGTGTAGAAGTGCATGCTCTAGCTAATGCAACCAAAAAACCGATTTGATGGAAGAGACTAGGCAATACATTTATACGTCAACACTCCCCCTCACGTGTGGCTCTCTCAGGCCTAAACATGGACCAAAAGTAGGCTGCAATTTAATTGCGCCAACCGGGTATTGAACTCAAGACCTCTAAACGTGCATCGAAAGTGAGTTGCAATTTTTTGTAAATTGCGACAGCCGGGTCTTGAACTCATGACCTCTTGGCTCTGATACCATGTAGAAGTGCATGCTCTAGCCAATGCAACCAAAAGACCGATTTGATGGAAGAGACTAGGCAATACATTTATACGTCAACAACCAGAGAACAGCCAGAGTGGAAAAATGAACATACTTGGAATAATAGTTTTTTATAAAAAGCAGAGAAGAAGCAGAGATGAGAAATGGACATACAGCTGGGACGCCATTAGAAGGCTCAACACCGAGAGAGACCAGAAATCCTTGAAGGTTAGGACGCTAACGAAGCCGCCGAGGAGCACAACGGTGCACCACGCCAACGCAAGGTACCCTGCAGCGCTTGCAATATTCCGTGCGGCCACGAAACTCTTGGCATAGTAATTGATCAGTTCGTCCGGCCTTTCGTCCGCTCCCTCCTTTGTTTGCAATGCAAAGCAAAGTACCGCTGGCGCTGGGGTCATTGCATATTAAAAAGCATTGATCGTTGCCAGGCCGCCAGCAGCTTGTAGCGCACAAAAAAAAAACATGCTGTGGCATTAACCAGAGCAAGAGATCGAAAAATCACTAGCTAGGCTGCAGATCGATCGGTCTAGCCATTAAGCCATGCATCCGGGAGTCAAAAGAACAAGCTAGCTAGCGTAGATAGAAACCACCTACCGACCTACGCATCTCGAAACTGAGCACGGCTCACTGTATACTTGCCCAACAACAAGAAGATGGGGGTGGCATGATGTCGGTAGGCTAACTCCAGACGCATTTCGTCCGTTTGGACCCGTGCAGACCAAAAAGACGGCCAACGTGATGACGCAAACGGACAAGTGTCCTTTTTTTGTCCGCCATGACCCATTTTCGGCCCAAATTTGGGCCGAGTTTGCGTCCGCGCGGACATGCCACGGACGCCCGCGTCGCCTTCCCTTGCCCCCTCCCCCTGACCCGCCCGTCTTTGGCACACCCGCCCCATTTCCCTCCACTCTCTCCCAAAACCCTCTCGTCCTCCCGCCATGGCCGACCTGCCCAACCTCTCGGACATACCCGACCGTCCCGAGGTGGACGCCGCCGCTGCCGAAAACGAGGCCCTCCTCGCCAAGGCCACGACGCGGGCCCTCCTCATGCTAGGGTAACACCGTGAGCCGGGCCTTTTCGCCGCCACCGCCGCTGCGGCGACCAGCACGGGCTCATCGGCGGCCTGCCCGCCGATGACAGAGTCCCTGCGCATGTCCACGACTCCGCTGGCGTACGGGCACCTTCCTGGGCACGACCCAGCCGCATCCCGCTTCTCCACGCCATCGCCTCGGGACGGCTCGCCGGAAGTGGTTGACAACGTGCCGGTCTTCCCCGTGGTGCCCCCGATTGACCTCAACGCCACACCTGTGGCCGGCCAATCCTTTTGGTGCAATGTTGTATGCAAGGTTTTAAATAGAGGATAGCGGGCTGGTAGCGGATTGGGGTCCGCATAGCGTAATGCGGATAGAGGGCAATATTGCGGGCGCTATGTCTGCGTAGCGGATTTGTAGAAACACTAGATTATTGTGTATATTTCTAGATCATTAACAAAAAGTAATGGCATTTAATTTTAGCAATAGCAGTCCTCCGCTAGAAACTAGGGTTGTATGCCGGCATGACATATAATACTATGAAAAATGCTAGATATATTTTGCTATCTACTTTGCTATATTTAATTATCAAAATTTGGAAGTTGCAAATGAACAGCCGAGGGCCAAATGGGTGGCGCACTATCCAAACGGATCAAATGGGTCGGTCGGTTGGGCGTTGACCAGTTCGGCATGAACATGTCCGGACATGGGGTAAAATGACGACCCAAACGGATGAAAAACGAACGAAAAACGTGTCAGTTTACGTGTGTCCTGCGTTGAAGTTGGCCTTAGCCGGCTGGCTGGTTGACGTCGCCGGCGTTGGAACGAGCAATAGCCTCGGCGGGGACTGCTCGCATCGATCGCCTCGCCTCACCTGGCAGTGGACCTCCTTATGGATCATGGATGCACGGGGGCGTAAAATAAAAGATGAGAGGAATAAAATATATGACCGGTTCCGGTTCTATACTTGTCTTCACGGATGGGGTTTGCTAACCTGGGACCGGTCATACGGCAAGAACCTGTTCTATATCCAGAGCGTGGCACGGGCAAATCTATTTGAGAGCGCAATAATGCTACACCTACGTGCATTGCAATCTTATGGTCATGGTGGACGGCACGAAATAAATTTATTAGGGAGGGCCGACCCATTGATGTGAATCAAATCCTCTGGCAAATCAGACGGACAGCTTGGGAGTACAAAGAATTCTTCAGCACTGAGAAAAGGAGTACCACGGTCAGATCACATACTTGGCAGAAACCTAGCCTGGACGTTCTTAAGCTCAATATTGATGGTGGCTACAACAAGGAATCCAACGTTGGTGGCTGGGGATTTGTTATACACGATGCTGACAGTGATGTTATTGGCTCAGCTGCTGGCCGAATGGATCATGCTCAGGATGTTCTACATGCTGAAGCTGAAGCTTGCTTGAAGGCTTTGGAAGCTGCCCATGAGTGGGGTATCAGCAAAGTTGTGGTAGAAACTGACACAATGCAGCTTGTTCATGCTATCAAATCGTCTGACTGTGATCTTGCCGCGAATGGAGTCTTATTCAAAGAAATTAAGGCATATGCTTTCTTATGTTTTAGCTCGTTTTCTATAGTTCATTGCCCATGGGCTTGTAATAATGTGTCAGACACTCTTGCGCGGTTCGGGTCGAAGATGGTTCATGAGCCCCAAGCTGTATGGCTGGGTGATGTTCCTACCTTCGCCCTGTTGTTGGTTGTTGCCGATCTTTCTCGGCAAGTTGTTTTAATGGAATGAGATGTTTCCAGTTTCAAAAAAAAAAAAAAAAAGCTACACCTACGAAACTGTTATGGGCAATCTACGTAACATTCCTTCTAATCCTCCTGCCCTCCTGATTTCAACGGGGTGGATCCCATCGCCCGCGGGAGCTATGTCTTAGTGGGCCGGCCCGAATTTAACTGCATTTTTTCTCTTTTTCTGTTTTCCTGTGTTTCTTCACTGGTTATTATTCAGTTTTTTTCTTTTTTAATACATATTGTACATTTTTTCTATACATGTGGAACTCTTTTTATACAAGCTGACATTTTGCAAATAGATGATGTGCATTTTTTTTAAAATACATGTTTTCAACATTTTTGAATACTTATTAAAAAAAATTCAAATACATGTTGAACTTTTTTCAATGGTACAAAACATTTTTATAAATTACGTGAACATTTTCTTACATGGGATAAACATTTTTGTAAATGTCACAAAAATATTTTTGAAATGCATGAACATTTTTTAAATGTCACATAATTTTTTTTAAATGGTAAGAAACAATTTTTTAAATTACATGAATTTTTTTACGTTGTATATTTAAAAAAAAATACAAGTTTGAATATTTTTTCGAATACATCTAAAACAATTTTCCAAATACACATTGAACATCTTTTTGAATGATACGAAACAATTTTTTTATATTTTATAAAAGTTTTTTAAAAATGTCACGAACATATTTTTTAAATTACGCGAACAAATTTTTTACATTTTATAAACATTTTTTTTACATGTCACAAACATTTTTTTTTGAAAAGTATGAACATTTTTTCAAAAATTGAGCTAGCAAATTTTTTTACGCTGCGTTAACTTATTTTCGAATAGTATGAACATTTCTTTTACTATATTTATGAAATGTAAATAAAAATAAAAAAAGAATAGGAAAAAAGGAACGAAAGTAAGGAAACGAATGAAAGTAACGTACCTAACACTACTGGGCCGGCCCACCATACGCTGATTCATTTCCGCTGCCGTCCCCTGATTTGGTTTCCGGTGGCCGTCCGACGAGAGTTCTTGCAGAGGAGGGACCTCGGATTTCGTCCATCTGGTCGTCCAACCGCCCCGATGGGGGACGTGTCGACGATTCAACGGCCACCCGGCACTGTCGCTAAGGTAAATCTAATCTATCCACGACTGACTTTTTTTTGATTCGCTGCAGGGAGGAGCATATTACTGTGACTTATATGTTGAGTTCCTGGTGTCAAAAAACGTCTTACATCTTAATGTCAAAAAACATCTTACATTATGGGACGGAGGAAGTATCTGATAAATGAATGAAATTGTTGATTAGTGTGGTCTTTACTGCAGTATTCTCTCGCAATTAGCTCTTGCTCTTGCAAATCATCATACATAGCAGTTAATTCGATTCGGAAAAGTACACGCCAAGCAAAAAGACCATATGTAATGAATGAAGAACGTTCCTCGCTCGCGTGATGTGGGCGTAAGAGGCCTGCCTGAGGATCCATGGGCAAGGCGTTTCAGGCCACACAAAGATTCCGGTGTGAATCGTTGTGGTGGTGGGGTGGGTGCTCCGGATGGTGAATCCGGTACTGATACGGTTCAAGCGACGGCTCCGAAGCATGGAAGAGGAGTGAGCAGTTGCGTCCGAGGAAATCTTGTTGACAAAACCTCAGGTTGTTACACTTTTCATCTTGTTTGCAGATTGTTTCCTACAGTGTATGTTTTGTTCAGTTTGACAGAAGTTTAGAATTGTTATGCAGTGTTGGCTGTTAGTCTGATATGAATTCAGAAGTGTCGATTTTCCTTGGTATATGGTGTGTTCAGTTTTGGCAGAAGTTTAGAATTGTTATGCAGTATTGGCTGTTAGTCTGATATATGAATTCAGAAGTGTTGATTTTCTTTGGTACATGTTGTGTTCAGTTTTGGCAGAAGTTCAGAACTGTTATGCAGTGTTGTTTCTTATGAATTCAAAAGTCTAAATTAAGAAAAAGGATAAAGAATTATCAGGTCGTAAGAGTTGCAAGTCAATAAATAATAATTGTGATCCAAGGAATGAGGTAATTTTGCATGCCAGGCCGCAGATATTTGTCAAGATATGTGGAAACAGTAAATGATTATATGGAATTGTTTTTCATATAAAGCGGCTATAACTGAATTGGCTATCTGGTCGACTTCCATGTTTGATGCATAATTGTCTCGAGTAGCTCTTTAAATGGGACTTCACTTTGACAGAGGTTCAGAAACTGTTATTCAATGTTCGTTGTTAACAGGTTCTTTCATCTCGATGCTTGGCGACAAGCGGTGGTGAAGGCCTACGTATGTGCTCTAGAAATTCTTGCTGAAGCAGTTGTGATATGTTAGCTACTACTTGCTCTCTCTCAGATGTATTACTGAACAAGGTGGATCAGAGTAGCTAATTGGTTCGAATTACAACTGATACAAGCACAAGTGTGCTGGAAATGAAGAGGCAAGAAGAAGGCAGGGGATGAGAGCCAGAGGTGGGAGGAGAGCCAGCCGCCGTTCGGTTCGTCCTGATCCATGCCCAGATCTCTCGCTCGTTGCCTTCTCCCACGTACTTGTAGTTGGGTGGTGCAAAGACGGCCCGGCCCATGAGCTGTCCAAAGGGGCAAGCCCAAGTACCAGTACGGGACAGGGGAGGTCGCTAACACCCCTCCCTCCTTGAAACTCGGCTTGACCCCAAGCCGACGCCACCGAGAACCACCCGGATCCCATTGCACTCAATGTTCCTGGACTTGGTCGAAGGCGCTGTGGTAGCCGAGGTCAAGGTAGACTCCAACGAGGTAGTAGTAGTCGTGCCCGCTTGAGACACAATAGAAGGAGTCGCGGGCGAAATGGTCGGAGTCGACACAATTTTGGGCGAAGCCGAGGTAGTACTTGTGGTCGACGAAACCTTGCTCAAAGATGGCGGCAACAGCTATGACATCCTTCCCTCCTTGAAAATAATCTTGATCGGAGCAGGTAAAGAACGCCATACCACCCATGGCATGTGCTCGCTTGCTAAGTACCCTCGCCATTAGAATCTTCCACTGTTGAAAATTAGAAATTGTCGGATTGCCGCTGGAATTAGACAGACCGCAGAAAGTCTGGATGATGTATTGTTGCCCCATGGTCATAGACAGGTTCTCCATTTTTTTCGTGTGACATAAGTGGTGAAGATATAGTGCCATTGGATGCACAATGGCATTGCAGTCTGCTACTCTGGATCGGCCAGCAAGTTCAGGTACTTGCCGAGATAACTCGCTCAAAATATGGCAAGGGAAACATGAGCAGATAATTTTAAGGAGCAACAAGTTTCTAGCAGTAGTACCAAATCCCATTTGTTTTGAATAGAGTGCAGCACCAATAGGAGATGGAATGCATCCAGACTGAACTAGACCATCGATGGTTATAGTACCTGGGCATTTCCTCACTCTTGCATCAAGGCCGTAGCTCACCTTGTTGTAATATAGTAGTGCTAGATGACAACTATTGCAGGTCCACACGTTTGCACCAGCCCAGGTCCTTGTTTCCTTGGAACTAATTGGAACACTGTTAAGTGGTCCTACTCTTGTAACAGCCATTAGCTTACGAACTGTCCAGTCATGAGTATAAGGATGCCATGGTAAATTCGGGTGAAAGAATGCCCAACACTCATGTGGCCTGTCAATTTTAAACTGCAAGCATCGTGTATGCCACACCATCGAAGGAACAACCAGTAGATTATCCACAAAAACTGAGTGTTCAACTAATGCCCATGCCAACCCAAGCTCATCTCCAGAGAATAGCTTTTTACCTTGGACCATCAAGATACTTGTATGAACGTCCTGGTGGAGCAGATGCGTGGTATTTTGATACCTTGTGCTGCACATCATCCCCAAACAGAAACAGGTTTGCAAGGAATTTCCAGAGTCAAAAGAGGACCTAGATACATGAATGTTGCTCTTCTGACTGCCAACTAAATGAGAGATTTCACTGAAAATGTTACCTTGCTCTCTGTGTTGGAATAACTCTCTGCGCTGACTAGGCCTTGTCTCAAAGGTTGTTGTAACAGTATGGAGCAGCAATATCCATATTATCCTGTTCCTCCCTCCTTGAAAAGGTTCTTGTTTGCAAGCTGGATTCCAGTAGCCTACCATGCCGTACGTGAGGTCACCAGGATCCCATGGAGAGTGTAGCTCATAGTATTCACCGCCTCCAACAAGCTGCAATAAATGGAGGATGAACGATGACAATAATACTAGCATCTCTATTGCTTTTCCAAGACTGCAATCAAGTGTAGATGCTCTGAATTGTACTTCATGCTGATATAGGTACCAATGGAATGTCTGAACCTTAGTGCAGATAGAAGGCCCACATATGATCCAGACAGCAGATAAAAATTGCATCATGGAAGCTAATGCACATGTACTGCATAGGTATCTTGCCAGGCTTTTACCATGAAGGAAGCTAGAAGTGAAAGCAACACCATACATTGTATCATCTTCAGAGGTGATCCCAATTAGTTTGCTCATGTTATAAGTGTCAACACCATATATCAGAGTGAAATAGTTCACCGAGACCAGCAGCCGAAGTTGCGTCACTGGGCAGCAGTTAGATAGGTGATAGAATAGCCATGCTACCTTCCACTGAAACTGAGCAGAGCAGCAAAAAAGAATGCATACTGCACTTGTCCGCCAAATAACAAGTGATTTGTTAAGCAGTTTATATCCATTCTCAGAAGATGTAATAGTGAGACTGTACTTTGGATTCCCATTCAACTTCTCCTCAAGCAAATCCGGCAACAGAAAACTGGGTGCATCACCACGCCGACATATCCGAATATTATGTCGTTCAGGGCAAAGAGGAGCTTCCAAAACAGCATTAGTGTGCTGCACATATTGAATGTCTGGCCAACAACTCATAGGACTCAGAAACAAGGCTCTTAGGCACCATATCCCACTTGGACTGAGCAGAATATTTCCACTGATGTAACCATGAGAGGATGAGCGATTACCACATACCATTGACATGTTTGACACCAGAGCCTTGATTTCAGATTGTGGGCATGAATCCTTCTGCACTGGTCCCATTCTCCACATGTACGACAGCCACGACAATGGCTTCGTAGTATCGTCTGCTCGTGAATGACACTTGAAAGATGGCCATGGTGCCGGCCGGAGCACCCTGAGTTCATGGATGAGCGCCGGTGCTGCTGCTTGCAGCTGTCTTGATGGTGTGGCATTGGTGTCGACGAGGCATTTCATCGAGCACGCAATGGGCGCCAAGTTGTCCAGCCCCAGCTGGGCTCGCGAGAGCTCTGGAGGCTCAGTGAAGGATGCGGCCACACTCTGCGGAATCAGGAACACCGTCCCTGGGTCGTCTCCGACAGTGCCCCCCGTCGAGCAGGTGGTGGGCGTCGATGCAGCGCCACTGATGGTGTCGCCGTCGAGGGTTCCGTCGCTTGCTGCAGGTGCAGCAAGCACGTGGACGACGTCGACGATGGCCGTGGCCGACGTAGGTGCCGTGTCGATGGTGAACGCAGACGTCGATGTGGTGGTGTCTCGACTCGGACATTCCGTCGAACACGTGGTCGGCGTCGGAGTAGCAAGCCTCTTCTTCGTCCTTTCGAGAATTCGATCAAACAACTTGTCGAGAATCCGATTCATACGACTGTCGAAATCGTCCATGGCATCATTGGAGGCGAAAAAATTTGGGGAAAAATCTGGAGGTGGAAGGGTGGTGGTGGAGGGATTTGTGGCTCTGAATACCATGTGTTAGCTACTACTTGCTCTCTCTCAGATGTATTACTGAACAAGGTGGATCAGAGTAGCTAATTGGTTCGAATTACAACTGATACAAGCACAAGTGTGCTGGAAATGAAGAAGCAAGAAGAAGGCAGGGGATGAGAGCCAGAGGTGGGAGGAGAGCCAGCCGCCGTTCGGTTCGTCCTGATCCATGCCCGGATCTCTCGCTCGTTGCCTTCTCCCACGTACTTGTAGTTGGGTGGTGCAAAGACGGCCCGGCCCATGAGCTGTCCAAAGGGGCAAGCCCAAGTACCAGTACGGGACAGGGGAGGTCGCTAACATGATAGGTGACTGGTGCGGCTACTAATCTTTTTAACTCGTCGGATAGCTCTCGATTGGCCTGTCCTTTCGGCGTGAAGGGAAGGCAATTCATTGGTGATTTGTGTCTAGTATCCTCTCTGCAGAGCATCAGGCTCAAGTTTGCAGATCTGCGAGATTGGAGTTGTGATGTGATGCCTTGTGGTGGTGTATTTCTTCAGCATCTACTGTCTGCAATCGAATCAACGGTTGCTTGCCATGGCAAAAAATGTATTGGAGAGTTTATACTACATGACTGTTGATGTCACATGGATTCAATAAACTTGTTTGGTTCGGGGACATTTTTTGCCAGGCAATCTCTCTGTTTCTTCTTCTGCAGAGTGTTGGTTGTGTTGTGCTAAAACTGAAACATGTTGTGTTGTTGTGAGTTCTTTGCCTATTTTTTTTTTCCGATAAAGGGCATTTTTATCCAATCTATATATCGAGGTCTTCGCCTATTGTAGAGCCAATTCGGTGATCTGCGTAAAAGTCCTCAAGTTGATGCCGAAAGAGAGAAGTTAGAACTAGCTTCGCTGTTCCTTTCTTTCCAAGCTAACTTTCTGCCTGAATATTTTTTCGCTGCCACGGGTTCAGGTAGATTTTGTGCATGCCTGTTGCGTGCGCATCCTTTGTAATCGCAAATACAATTCGCTAACTGTTTTATTTGCAGTCACCTTTGTTTCTACAGAAATAATACGGCAAAAGAGTATACTCTGAAGTCTGAACGGCCAAACATTTTAAACCTTGAACAAATAAAAGACATAATGAATTAAGGTACTCAATGAAGTTGTTGACATCGATGAATAATTCATTTAGAACCAAGATTGTACCATCAGCAACAAAACTCAGAAAGGCAAGCTCCACAAGCACACCTTTTGCAACAAATACAGACAAATAATATACTCGAATGATGTCCCTTCCACATTAGGAAGAGATTATGTCACCCTGCTCTTGTGCCAAGAGCTCCTGTGCCTCTTTCACAAGAGAAGCGAGAGACCTGGCAGGCACCTCGCGATCATTGCCAACAAACAACATGCAGTTATCGATGTCCGACATGGTCTCACGAGCCTTGGACAGTGCTTCCTTCAAATTATATTCGTTGAACTCTCTGATGTAACCAGGCTTGAGCTGAATCATTGCTATAACCAACTGGCAAGAAACCTTCAGAATTCTCCAGCCGTCAGTTGTGGTATCCATGTTTGTTTCTACTATCTCCATGAGCTTCTTCAGGAGTGCCACTTCGTCAGGGATGGCACGAGTAAAATCATCTCCACTGATTGCATTGTTGTTGCATATTGCCACAGTAAGAGATAGCATGGTGGCTAACTTTTTTCTGCTCTCAGACTCTTCTTCATTTCCCTGAGTGTAAGACTGTCTTGTAGCAGGAATGTTTGGAGGCTGGCTTTGTACCTGACAATTATTATTTGTTGCACCAGCCTGTGTCGCCACATTTGCAGAATTTTTTGCTTTACTAGATAGTATTTGACCAACAACCTGGAGGAGTGTTTACAACACATAGGAAAATGAGTATTAGCAATGTTGTAATCATATCATATATTAGAATAGGGTGCATTCTTCACAAACAGATACAAGAACAAGAACAGAGTACTGCAGAATTACTCATCAACAAGAATAGCGTATTGTAGAATTACCCATCAACACGAAATAACATATTGACGGATTACTCACCTTCAGTCCAAAGTCGAAACACAATTTACTTTAGATAAATAATAACTCCCAAAATTAAGGTGGACCGTAGAGAAAATTACATCAAGAAATTAAAACGGCAAGTATTTGCAACCCATAACACCATACTTCCAAAACTACCTATTGTTTTTGCCCTAGAATCACTCAAGCCTATGAGCCAAAAGCAACCCATGCTTGAGCTGCAATGGAACATGAGAAAAATGTGAATTAGATTGAAGTTCGGTAGATGCAAAGTTAGAGAGTTACCCTGGTCAACAGAGTGATCACGTCTTGCTTGGGAAGTAGATCAACAGCATCAACATCTTGCTTGGGAAGTAGATCAACAGCATCAACATTTGTGGCAGAAATCAGTGTATCGGTGTTATCTCTTGCACTTGGGACTCGAAGCAATCTGGCCAGTGCTTCCCCTGCTTTTGTCCTCACCGTCGTGTCCTTGTCTTCGTCATGTTTTGCCACTATAGTGTCGCCGTCCCTATCCTCAAGGAAGATGCGCCGCAGTCTCTTGACGAACATTTCTGTCATGCTTGTAGATTTATCAAAAGCTAGCTTTCTAAAGGAATCAACAAAGGCTAGCTCTGTAAGAATTTCTATTGCTTGTCCACGTAGTTCCGAGAAGGCACCTTCACAGTCAACCTCCAAAATACGCATCAAATTGCGGATTGCTACCATGTTGCGGGACATATCATGGTGAAACCTTGTGGTGTCCTCTCCAGGTCCAGCTCTGATAAGCCTGCTCACAACTGTGAGTGACCTGCTTAGCATCTCAGCCCATGTATAATCCCACCCATGGCTGAGGAGGTCCTGGTAGCTCAATGGTAATGTGATCTTAGAGACTAGCTTTTGGTGTTGGATTATCTCTGCACAGTTGTCTTTGTCTTGTGTGAGCCTCTCAAGAATCATCAGGCCTTGAGAGATCAGCTCTTTTGTTCCTTTTGATGCATAGGAGTAATGATACTTATCTCCAAAATATCTCTCCCAATCGCGCCATTGCTTAGGGGTTTTAGTCATTCGAATGCGCAGGGTCTGGATCCATGATTTTCTCTTTGGTGCCTTCCTTGAAGCTAGATTAACGACTTGCTTATGGTCAGTTTGCTTGGTCATCGCCAACGACAAGTGGGCATCTTCTTGATGGTGACTATGTTCGATGGTTTCTACTGACACCTTGCATGCATTTTTATCAAGAATTTGCTCAAAACTCTCCGATAGATGGGCAACTTCTGGATCACTGTAGTATTGATTGCAGCTTTCAAGAAGGCAGCATATGCATCTCAGTGCATCAGGAAACTGGGTTATATAGAGCTCACTCGCTAGATCGGCCATGACCCTTGCGGCACGCTCTCTGCTCTCGAGGTAATCTTCTCTTGTCATACCAATCATGTTGATCAAATTTTGAATTGCTTGGATGGAAGAGAGTAGCTCGTGTCTTATGGGTATACCTTTCATAATGGAAGAGTCTACCACCCTTGCTCCCCATAGACGGTCATTCCAAGTTGCAGACTCCAGCAACCCAACGCTGAATGTGATCAAGTTCCAGTTGTCGGGCAACAACCCATCCTTTTGACACTTGACTCTGGTTTCTTTCCGGTATCTCTTAACAATTTTGGGACCCCAAACTCCAAATCCAAATTCTTTATCCACCAACATATATGGCTCAGATGTATTAAGAACTCCCCAGTAGAAGACAAATAAACCATGAAAGATAACTAGAACATAGAAAATGATCAGTGCCGCGTTCAGTTTTGCTTTGTTTGCAACATCTCCACCCACATCACCATAATCCCGTTGTACGAGACGCACCACTGAGAGCGCTATGCTCACAGATGTAGAAATAAAATAGATGGACCATATAAACATTACAACAATTGCCTTCACGACGATCACTGCAGAGAAAATGGATATACTCATCCAACGGATATATATGTTTGCTGCCTCAAGCCCCTGTAGACCCTTACTCAAACGTAATATGTGTTTCTCTGGCACATAAATTCCACCATTTTTCGCACCAAGAAGTTCCAGCGTCCTGTTTTATATTACTTTAGTGAGGCACAAGATCACATATGTATATACACTCTCTTATATATACAATAAATCTATTTTAAGCTAGAGTGTAGAATAGTTATTCTACACCTCCAGTAAATATTTGTACAAAATGTAGTAAAATGAAGTACAAAAAGGTACTAATTTTGGAATACTTTCTTTAGTATATGTTATAGGCAAAATGTAGATGTGAACAGTGTCTGGGCAACTTCTTAAGGTTTTACCCGTTGTCAAAACATATGAAAAAACGACAATGATGTAACATGATACAACATAGCGACTACGAAAATACGACTTTATGTGCCCTCAATGAAAAAAAACAATCATTTCAGCTCTTTCAACTATTTGTTATTTTCGTCGAGGGCACATAAAGCCATATTTGTTATTGTTATTTTCTAAAATGTTGTACAAACTATAGTAAAGTTGTGTATAAAAATTTGTAATTTTGGAACAATTTTTTTACTACCCGAGTCATAAACATTGTTATAATTAGTTTATTTTGCACACTATTTTACTATGCACTTTTTACTAGGGGTCATGCTTATACTAGTGTTATAGCAACTCTACCAGAGTCAGTCATATTAGGCCAATAGCCATAATAACTCCCAATACGATGATTGTGGCCAAAAAGGCACTCTAGGGGAGTCCCCAACCGCAATAATTTATGGAGCGCCCTTCATATCTGGCCACCCAACCTCCATATTTGATGTCTTAGGGCTGCCTTTTGGAGCGCACCCCATATGCCAGTGATGTGTTACGCAAAGGAAACTTCATGTGGTCCCCTATCTCACCTGGGATTGCAGAGAGATTAGAGGAAAATGATGTCCCACTGATGAATGGGTCGCATGATTATGAAAGCATCAAATATGTAGACTCTGAGTTTGCGCATCACCTCGACAACCTCCATAATGCATATGGAGGCTGCCAATATTGCGACTCTGCTAGAGTTGCTCTTACTAATCACCAATGTGTATAGAGTACCCAAGTGTATACCAACTGTATGCAAACACTTAAAATTATTACTGTGTCACACGTACATATACTCCCTCTGTTTTTAAATATAAGACATTTTAGAGATTTCAATACGGACTACATACAGATGTATATAGACGTATTTTAGGTTGTAGATTCACTCATTTTGCTTCGTATGTAGTTCATATTAGAATCTCTAAAAAGCCTTATACTCCCACGTCCCAAAATAAGTGACTCTAACTTTATACTAAAGTTAGTACAAAGTTGAGTCACTTATTTTGGGACGGAGGGAGTATTTAGGAACGGAGGAGATATGTTACTGTTATTGCTGCTCTGACGACTAAAATCTGGAGCAAGTTAACCTATCTGAGAAGTATAAGTGCATTCTCAATGTCTTTTTTTCCATCTCAGTTTGGACTTTGGGTGCACTAGCTGACACAATGCAATTCTACGTGGTATCAAAAGTGTTTCTAAAAAAAAAACATGGTATCAAAGTAAGAGGCAATTGCCCCCGCGTCGCTCGCTTGCGGCGGCCGCCGCCACCCCCCCCCCCCCCCCCCCCCCCCCGCGCCGCGTCCACTCTCTTCCCCTCGCCGATGTCGGCTCACGCCACTGGGCAAAGCCCGCTGGCGGCGGGATCTGCTCGGGTCGTCGCCAGGGTTGCTCGCTGGAAGCGCGCGATTGCCATGGAGTGGAGATGGGTCACCGCAGGAGTTCGGCGACGCTGAAGGCCGAGGGTATGTCCCTGGAGGACGAGGGCTCTACCGTGGCGGCGGTTGAGGGCCATGGGCGCCATGGCTGAGAAGTGGTGTCGGCGCTGCGGTGTGCCGGGGTGGGCTGGATCTTGATCCCCTTTTGGCGGGAGGTGACGCCCCGGCGACACTGGTGCTAGCCAGCGGCGTTGACGTCGTGTGCGGGCTGCTGCGACGCTCATCGGTAGGCTGCGGTGGCATGGAGTCGGCTAGCAGCAGGGTGACTCGTGGATCTGCTGTTGCTGCCTATTGTGGCGTGGGTGGCCGTGGCTGGTGCTCCAACATGATGAGGGAGCTGGGGCAGCGGCCCCGGGAGGTGGCCAGGCTGTGTGGATCCGACGCGAATCTGGTCCGGGACGGCGTGTTGTTTCTCTTCGGGGCGGCGGATCTGACCTCGGCTGACGCGGGGGTACTCCGGATCTGACCTCGGCTGACGCGGGGATAGCATGGGCTGGGAGATCGGGACGGCGGCGCAGTCGCAAGAGCTCCTACGCCGTCGTTGTACTTTCTGAATGTAAAAAGTTTATGTACTATACTTACTTGGAAGCCATTACAAGGCTCAGCACCGAGAGGAACCAGAAATCCTTGATGGTTAGGACACTAACGAAGCCGCCGAGGAGCACCACGGTGGACCACAGCAAGGCAACGAACCCGATAGCGTTTGCAATGTTCCGTACGCCCACCCGAGCTTTCGCGTAGTAATTGATGAGTGCTTCCTGCCTTGCATATGCTTCCATGATCTCGAGCTTCCGTACGCCCACCCGAGATTTCGCATCAGGCGGTGATGCGTGCATGGCGGCCGGCGGCGTGGTGAAATCGGTGCTGCACCTCTACTTCTCTCCCTTTTTCCTTGGGTGAACTGCCAGTAGCGGCGGCTGTTGTAGGACGAGCTACAACGGCGACGGCGGCATCTGCTCCTGCCTGCCCTCTCTTCCTTGGGTCAACGATGGCGGAGGACAACGAGTGACAGCTGACCGTTCTCTCTCTCCCCCCTTCCTTCTGGCCGTTCGATCCAAGGATGTAGATGCGTCGTGGTTTTCATGTCTAACAAGGATGCATGTCTTGGCATGGCCTTGTCCTTTTCAATTTGATTTTTTTACCATTTCTTGTGCGGCGAGTTTTCAGGTAATCACAATAACCCATCCACTTTTCATCCTTCTAACCAAACATAAAACTGGCTATCCCAACCACCATTTATCCTCCCAACCAAACGAAAGAAATTGGCTATCCCTAACCAGGTGGACAGGGCATACCGTCAGCCAACCCAGGCTCGCCGTTGAACCAAACGCCACCTAACTGACTGATGGCTGGTCAGTCACGCGCCCGGCTCCATTGACTTAGAGCATCTACAGCCCGAATCTGGCCCTCAAACGGCCGCAGACGCAGCCCCTCATATCTCATGCCCGGCATCCACATATTTCAAATCCGGACTGTCAAATCCATGCACATTCATCATACATGGCAATGTCGCACGTAATAACAAATGTTGGTACGAAAATACATATTTCATACATAATTTTTTTTCGAAACGGAGATAAAATATTTGCCTCATCGATTAATTAAGAAGAAGAGAATTGCCCAGTTAATTAACGGCAAGCCGGGCGAAAACCGATATATATATAGAACACATGCGGACTACTCGCTAAGAAACAAACTCCATGACCTCAAGGTCAACCCGACAAACATACATAACATCTAACAACCATGAACCCTCGCACTTCTATGCCTCAAAGAAACCCTCAACGAAACCAAGGTTGAATACATCGGACGCCACCAAATCCACGAAGATGAGCCAGACGGAGATGGAGGACGACATGACTGAGTATCCTCCATTAAGCAGCCGCTCACGCCTTACCAATGGCGCCACTCTTCTTGCCTATGGTCCCGAGAGCCTTCTTCACCTTCTTTATTTTGCCTGTAGAAACCTCCTTCACTAGGAGGCAAGCAATCGCCTTGCCAGACCCAGGACAAGCTGCCTCCAAGGAGGCGAGCAAGTGGCCAAGCTTTTTCACAAAGACCGCCTCGTCAATACGTGCCAACATAGCATCACGGTCAAAGATGGGCGACCGGATGGGCTTCAGCACCTCAGAATTAGGTGCCAAAGCACCTACCTCATCATCCTCGGCACCCGCAGACGCCACCTGGCCAACTGCCTCAGGTGAGAGAGCAATAGCAGCATCCAAACCTCCACGGTCCACAAAGTCGAGTGGCTGAATGGGCCCCAATGACGGTGGTGAGGTCGCAGTCGGCATCACCAAGTACCCTCCAAGCGATCCCAACTCCTTAGGAAGCACCATCGAAATAGGCGAAGTAGGCTCCCCACAAATCTTTTGCAACTCAAGCATAATCTGCAGCATCGGAGCCATGACCTCGACAACAGCTCCACTCCCAGAAGCAATCGACACGACAGGCAATGGCAACCGACATGATGTAGCACGAGGGGAGAGATCTCCATACATGCTTGCTTCCCCATCGGTAGAACCAACCTGGATCTCGGGCAGCAGGGACACATCGGGCACAACCCCAATCTGAAGCTCAGGCAGTGAAGACACATCCGCCACCACCTCTAATTTGGCGAGAGCGGACTCCGCCCTCACCAAAACACTCCTGACTCGTGCAAGGCAGTCACGAAGCTCAGTGCGAAGTAGCTCGGTCTCCTCCGCCAATCCTACTTGCTCAGCCGAGATAGACTGGAACTGCACATCTGTCATGGAGACATCACCGATGGATGCAGGTGATGTAGGAGGACATTGGAGCGGCAAAGCTTGGTGGACAGGCTTCTTGGCACGACAGAAGCGGGCGATGTGGCCAGATCGAAGACAATCCGTGCATCGAATTGGATCCCTACAGGAGTATGCCCGGTGACCTCGACAGAGGCACCGGAAACACATGTCTCTCAACCACGTCGGAGGAGGACACCGCACATTGACAGCAGGGCGACGGAAAGCAGCAGGAGCCGAGCGGTGCCCTCTCGAGACGAGCTGCCAGCCCCCCAAAGCATTCCCGTATGGAGCCACAGGAACTGTCGACGCCGCAACCCGGTCGAAACATCCTCGCCAATCTCCCCAGCCCGGACGCACTGGAGGCGCCTGCATGACGAGCCTGTCGCCCGCAACAACGGCGTGTGGAGCTGAAGCAGTAGGCACTGCATCCAGAGTAGCCGCCACACCCCGCTCGCCATCAATTACGGAGAAACGTGAGACATGCCTAGAGTCGAGCACAACCGGAGCCGACCGAGAGACGCGATCCAGATCCGCCTGATCTGGATCGAGCGGTGGGGGCGATGGGGCTCGTCACCGGTGGCTTCAGCAGTTGGTCGAAGGCGGCGCCGGCAAGGCTGGCGGGGGCGACGGGAGGCTGAGCCAGAGAGCTCGTCGCTGCAGCCGGAGCGGAAGCCGCTGCACCCTTCGGGGAGCGCGGGCGGGAGACCTACCGACCGCCGTTCTCCACCCGGAGCCGACATACTGGAGGCAGCGGGCGCGGGGTCGGAGGCGCTGGCAGGGTGGCCTGCGGGAAGGTGGTCGCTGCCGGTGGGGGCTGTTAGCTCTTTGGTTTTCATTATGGGTCCACATATGCTCCACAAGATCATTGAGTAGCTGCGTGTGCACCTGATGGTCTCGAAGATTCTGATGCATCTGCAAAAAGTTCATAACCTGATTTGCATCTTGAATCTGACGAATTGAAGAACTCATGTTCAATCATTTGATCAAGCTCCGTCGGTCCATACTCCTCATCCTACAAATGATCAGAATTCATCATTTTCCCAGCAAATAAATAAAATAAAATTGGTTCGGACAATGTGTCAAACACATAGAGCACAAGGAGCAGTCTGAGAGTTGCCGGACGTACCGTGGTGGCGTCCCCGGCGGCGAGGACGGGAGAGAGGACTGTTCTGACGGTGTTGGCGGCGCAGAGGCTTGGAACGGCTGCGGAGCAATGGGGGCGGCGGAGCTGTGAGACGTCCGTCACAGAGGAGGAAGAGAGGAGAGAGCAAATGGATCCGGTAGGTCGAGGGGGTGGATTTGGTGCAATTTGTGGTGGGGTAGGGCTGTCGGCTTCGACGTGGCGGACGTGCCCGGGCGCCCCCATATCCACCCCATATTTGGGCTGGATATGAGGGGTGCCGGTCAGCTCGGGCGTTTGAGGCTTGTTTGAGGAGCTCGTCTGGGTCTTTTTTTGTGACCGGTCAGTGACCGGGCCATCACTACAAAAAAAAGACACATCTGTGACATTATGGCCTGAACGAAAACTTTTTCTATCATGGTTGTGACACTTCTATGACAATAATTGTGACAAAAACACGTATCATCATAGATGTGGTGGGCTCCTACTTCTATGACAAAAAATTATGATAGAAAATGGCCTTTTCGTCCTGGGCGGGCCGGAGACGCACCCGCATGACATTCTTTGGGCCGTCCATGACGTAAAAAATCGTGGTAGAAGTGAGGGCGAGGAAATTTTCGGGGAGTTCCCGGTTACAGTGGGTGGTCGGGGCCGAGCGATGCAGTGTGGTTTGCACATTTCTCTCATACGCGCGTGTGCGAGGCGTTCACTAACTGAACCCGAGCGAGGCGTTCGCTTACTGAACCCGAGCGATCGCACTAGCCAGCTATGTACTGAACATGAGCGATCAATCCCACTATGTACTGAAGCCGATCGATCGATCCCTTCTCTGCTAACTGAACCCGAGCGATTCCTTCGCTGCTAACTGAACCCGACCGATTCTTTCGCTGCTAACTGAACCCGAGCGATCGATCGCTACTGCATGCTGCTTACTGAAGCCGATCGGTCGATGCGTTGCATCGAGCCCCCGCGTGTGCGAGACGTAGCCGGTTGGGTTGCCTCTCAATGAACAGTGTCCGTTGCTGTCGCGCGCGCGATACACGTAGACACGAGTCGAGACGCATCGATCGAGCCGGTTGGTTGGCTGTGGATGAACAGTTCCCGTTGTTGCCGCCCGCTCGTACGCCCCACACCCAGCCGGTGGGGGTTGGATGAACAGGACCCCGGCCGTGTAGGCGGTTGGCGCTGGATGAACAGGACCCCGAGGAGGCCGTGCCGCGGTACGCCATACCCCAGCCGGTTGGGGGTGGATGAAAAGGACCCCGTGGAGGCTGGATGAACAGTAGCATGTGGAGTCTGGATGAACAGGACCCCGTGTGGAGGCTGGATGAACAGTAGCCGGTGGATGAACAGTAGACCGTGGAGTCCCGTTTTGCGGTACGCCACACCCCTTCCGATGAACAGGACTCCGTTTCGACCGTAGGCAGTTGGGTAGAAGTCCGTTTCCTCCGTTTTACGGTACGCCAGACCCCTCCCGATCAACAGGACCCCGTTTCGACCGTAGGCGGTTGAACAGAAGTCCGTTTCCTCCGTTTTGCGGTACGCCAGACCCCCAGCCGATGAACAGGACCCCGTTTCGACCGTAGGCGGTCGAACAGAAAGCCGTTTCCTCCGTTTTGCGGTATGCCAGACCCCGAGTCGATGAACAGGACCCCATTTCGGCTGTTCCTTCCAAGCAGGTTGGCTCCCGATGAACAGGAAGCGTTCCGACCCAGTTTCTTCCGTTCCGACTTAGCCGGTTGGCTGCCGATGAACAGGAGGCCATTGCTGCCGTCCGTTGCTTCTCTCCATGTACATGAGCCCTGACCGTACGTCTGCGCGAATACGCGTTCGAGACCCCGCCCGTATATGTACGTACGTGGCCGTATTTTTTGCCGTGTGGCTCTATGTACGTGTACACGATTTAGACGGGGCTGCCTGAACTGCTACGTCGGGGGCTCTACTACGACACGTGCCGCTCCGTACACGCCCACGGTTCATCGTTGCAGAGAGATCGATCGACCAGTATGTACGTACACGTTCGCGACCAGACAGACAATGCTACGTACGCTACGACCGGGTAGGTCCCAGCTGTCAGGGAGGATAAAGAGGCACTTCCTTGCATGTGAATATATAGCAGGTGGTTCCCAGCTGTCAGGGGGATGGATAAGTTTTTTCCGTGTAATAAGGAGGCACTTCCTTGAGTGCGAAGATGTAGCTGGTGGGTCCAGCTGTCAGCCTCACCGCGTATAGTCCTCTTCCGATGGCTGTTGTGCATTGACCACGTTGACTATGTCGCGCCGAGAGCACCAAGGCGGTGGACGACGGCGAGGCCTAGGAAGGGAACGACGCAGAGCCGGGGAAGACACGGCAGTGGATGCCCACGCGGAGGGGAGTACCAGGGTTGACTGGTTCGGCTGCGGTGTGAGGCCGCCGTCGTCGGAGAATAGCAGGGGATGTGGGTGAGTAGAGGGAAGGCCTGGCCAACGGTGGGAGTAGGGTGGGGCGGTGAGGCCTGCGCGGCAGCACAGCCGACCACGGGAGGCAGGAGCAGGCGGTCCCGCCGGCGCTGGTTTGGGCGGCTGGAGCAAGAAAATCAGAGATTGAAGAAGCTGCACGGCCGTTGGATGAACATCCAACGGTCACTGCTGCTAGAACCGTTTGTTGACTAAGTTGACAAAGCCCTGCGTACGCGTCAACTTAGTAGGCCCACAAGTCAGCCTCCAAATCTGGTGGGTCCCAGTTGTCATGGGGACGAATCGTTTTTTTCGCGTAATAAGGAGGCACTTCCTTCCGTGCGAAGATATAGCTGGTGGGTCCCAGCTGTCAAGGGAGGAATCATTTATTTTTCGCGTAATAAGGAGGTACTTCCTTGCGTGCGAAGATGTAGCTGGTGGGTCCCGGATGTCAGGGGGAGGAGTCATTTTTTTGCGTGTAATAAGGAGGCACTTCCTTGCGTGCGAAGATGTAGCTGGTGAGTCCCAGCTGTCAGGGGGAGGAAACTTTTTTTTCCGCGTAATAAGGAGGCACTTTCCTTGCGTGCGACCATGGACCTCGTGGGTCGCAGCTGTCAGCCTCTCCACGTACGGTCGTCTTCCGATGACTCTCGTTTGTTGACCATGCCGCGCCAAGCGCACCAAGGCGGTGGACGACGGTGAGGCCCCACCGCCCCAGACGGGAACGACCCAGAGATGGGGAAGACGCGGCAGTGGAGTCGCAGACGGAGATGAGTGCGAGACTTGACTGGTTCGCGTGCGGGGTGGGGCTACACTCGACGGAGAATAATAGGAGGTGCGGAGGAGTGGAGGGATGGCCTGGCCGTCGGTGGGGTAGCGTTTCGCAGCGAGGCGCGCGAAGCAGCGCCGCTGGACGCCGGAGGCTGGAGCAGGCGGTCCCGCCAGCGCTGGAGGAAGAAGACGAGAGATTGAAGAAGAATGCCGGCTGTTGGAACAGATAAGGCTGTCATAATCTTTTTTTTTGACTAAGTTGACAACGCCTTGCGTAGGCTTCGACCTATTGGTCCACGTGTCAGTCAGTCCATTTGGTGGGCTGGGTGAAACAATAATGTAGGTCTATGCAGCCCATTTATATATTTTGTTAGCATTTACAGCCTATTTGTCTTATTTTTCAAAATACACGGATTCGCTGGGCTGGGTGAAAATATCATTTCGGGCTGGACGGAGAAATGTTACAAAAACATAAACCGGTGCTGGGCATTTTATTATAAAACTACATAATTTGCGGAGCATAAACACGTGATTGCATGTCTATTACTACATTGGTCCGTAAAATCTTAGCAAAGCTTATGTACGCAATCATCAGGAATTAACTTGCCAACTTATTGTTAAACAATTATTATTATTTGGTAAGAACTTATCGATTTACCAAATAAAATATTATTTATTTTGATGAGTTAATAAGATGTGGGTTATTATTATTTTTTAGGCTAGACGTGGGACAATTGAGTTGGTTTTAGGGAAAACCCGTGGGAGAGAAATCAGAGATAGGATTAATAAAAAACAAAAATAAAGAAAGTGGGAAGGTCTATACAAAGGTTGGACGAAGGACAGGTCAAACGGGAACCTTATGTTCTTTCTAATATATGTACGGAGTATATGTAATAAAATAAAATATAAATATATATACTATTATAGAAGGGAAAATATAAGTTGAGTTTGGCATTCTTATAGAAAAATAGAACTTCTTTTTTTTAGCAGTATAGAAAAATAGAACTGAGCTGTGAGTTGTCTTCAAGAAATAAACATAAGTTGGGTTGCTGATGTTATAAAACAAGGTAGGCTGGGAGGCCCAGAGGCCGATTGATACCTGCTGGACCTCAAACAAAAAAGTTGAAACCTGCTGGATCAGCTGTGTCAGCATGTCGTGGGCTGCGCAAGTTAAACAACAAAACCTAGGCTGGGCAGGCCACAGCCCAGTTGTTACTTGTTTGACCTCTGAAAAAAATGATTACCTGCTAGGTCCTGGATGACAGCCACCTAAAAACAAGGTCCGCGATGACTGTCTTCCTTGTAAATTTCTCTCGTTTATTGACTACGTTAACAATCTCGTGGGCCCCACACGTCAACATACCATAAGGAGGAAGCATTTTTTTGGCAATATATAAGGAGGCACTTGTTTGCGTACGGCCATGGACCTGGTGGGCCTGGACTGTGAGCCTCTCCACGTACAGTCATCTCACGATTCCTCTCATTTGTTGACCATGTTGAGAACGACAGACGGCGGCGCCGCGGCGAGAGCACCAAGGCGGAGGACGACGTCGAGACCTCAGACCGGAACGAACCGGAGCCGGGGAAGACGCAGGCGTAGGGGAGTACGAGGGTTGACTGGTTCGGATGCAGGGTGGGCCGGTGGAGCTGCCGCCGCCGGAGAATAAAAGGAGATGTGGGGGAGTAGAGGGATGGCCTGGCCAGCGCCATAGGCTAGGATGGGTCGTCGAGGCGTGCGCGGCAGCGCCGCCAGCCGCTGTAGGGAGAGGACGAAAGATTGAACAAAATAAAAAAATACAAATGGATAGGTGGTTGGTCCCAGATGTCTATGTACGAGACCTGCTGGGTCCACCTGAGAAGGGGAATATGTTGGGACGAAGGAGATTCATAGCACACCAGCCGTTGGATTTCAATCTAATGGCTGCCAGAAGGACTGACGGAAGAGGTATCAAACTTAACTTGTTCTTGTCGTTCGTGATCAAAGATGGCCACCCTGCGTGAAGTTATCTGATAATCTAGGCAAAATGAACGACTGTGCAACCTACAGAAAACCACATTCAGACTTCAAAAATAAACGCACAAAAAAAATGATACACCTGCTGGATCCCCATAAACATGTTGTGGGCAGCGGATGTCCTAAGAAAAGAAACCTGGGCTGGGTAGCCATAGCCCAGTTGATACCTACTCGACCTCAAAAAAAAAGGAAACACGACAGCCCAGTGAACTAGTATCTTATTACATATATAAGCAAACAGATTCATAGCCACTCGAAAAAAAGCAAACAGGTTCATGGGTTCTTAGACGAAATATTACGGATAAAATAGATAATTACGACACATAGGCTCATGCATGAAACACTCAGATGGTAAAGGTGCTTAAACAGACAAACTCCATCTAGATCTTCCTGGCACGCTTGATCATGACACTGCGGCTGTCCGTGTACTCCTCGGTCACGGGAAGCAGACACGCCCTCATGTCCAAGATCCGCCTGTACATGTCGTAGCATGCGTATGCTGTAGGGTAACGCAGCAGAAAACAAAAAATTTCTGACCTACGCACCAGCCCAGGACCACTATGGAGACTGCATACAAGGTTTGATCTTTTCATTACCGACTCGTAGCGCAGCGGAAGTAGAGTCGATGACGATCGGCGGATCAGATCCCCGCAGCTAGGATTTTACAACCTCCCAACCGCGAGGATGTTATCCCTCGTCTGCCCCTCGGACAGCCCTCCGGGAGGCAGTCGGACAGTCCCTCGGACGGAGTCATGGACAGCCCTTTGGGAGGACCTTCGAAACTCGGACGGTCACTCGGACAGCCCTTCGGGAGGACCCTCGAAACTCGGACGGCCACTTGGACAGCCCTTCGGGAGGACCCTCGAACTAAGACCGAAACTACGATCTCTCTACAAAGTTGCACACATACGGTGTCATCTATCCGGCAGGGCTTCACTGTCCAGAACTAGTTCCCACCGGAACCCAGACAACCTTTCGGCTCTACGAAACTCTTTTCGTGGGAGGGAGAGAGAGAGCCAGACAAAGCATGGCATGTGTATGAGAGCAAGGGATGAGTGTGGAGAGCACCTCTCCACCTCTATTTATAGGAAATCTAAGGGGTAGGGATGCCATTCCAAAAACCCAAAAATGCCCATGTATGGAGTCCTCCACAAGGGCATAAAGGGGAAGTAATGGAGCAATTGGGGCCCCATGGAGGAGCCCCTCATGTGGCCGTCCACCCCCTCATGGGGGCCCCCCAAGGGGGTTTCTTAGCCCCCAAGTCCTTCTAGAAGCCTGTTGCTAAAAGCCCTAAAAGGTGGCTTTCCATAAAGTAACCATAAAGTGATTTTCACTATTCACGGAACCAATTTTCCACGACCGTTAAATCCGAAAATATTTCTGTGGGTCTTAGAATAATTCCACTACCCACAAAAATGATTTTGGACGCGTTCCGAAACAATTTCGGATTAGTGATTTTCATCTGCGAAAAGCAACCAAATCGGTTCCGGCAGCTCCGGAACATTTCCGGTTTTTATCCCGGAAAATTCCCAGAAGTTTCCAGAACACTTCTGGCATCCTCCAAGAATTTCCAGGCATGTGCCGAAACCAATTTGACTTAATGGTATCCCCTGAAACAACTTTTCAGTTTACCGGAACTATTCCGGTGTCCTCTCCGGAACGTTTCCGTTGCGTCCGAAACTTTTCCGGTGATTTTCTCTCAGACTCCCTGTCTAGTATTCAACAGATAGATGACCCTTAAGCGTGTGACCCTATAGGTTCGGTGAAGTATAGACATGACTCGGAACACTTCCCGATCAATGATCAACATCGGAGCCGTGGACACCCATATTGACCCCTATACCCACACGAATGAATATTCGAGTGAACCTCCAGTTGCCGTGTGCTATTCCTGTTGGTTCGTGATATGTTATAAATACCCGAGGTGAGAATCATCGGCATCCCCGTGGATCAACACTTGCCCACAATGCCAGTTACCTCGTTACCGGTTTTGTTCTCTTTTCTCGTTTCCGTGTTCCGGCATCCCTGTGATCAAATCACAATGTGTCTGGCCAGATGATGGTGGATACCGTAACACCGAGAGGGCCCAGAGATATCTCTCCATCGTCGGAGGAGCAAATCCCAATCTTGAGCTATCAAGTCCCTTGACACACTTTTCCATGAACCCGTAAGCCGCCGTAATAGCCACCCATTTACGGATGACGTTTAACAAACCCCAAAGTTCATGAAGCAAGTATGAAGAAACTCAACACTCTCATGGTCTAAGGAATTATGCAAACATTAACTTCTCTATGTTATTAACCATTAACTTGTGACGAATGAATCTCATAGCATAACATCAATTCGGGTCGATTCAACAGAAGTGTTCTCCTAACATTGTGCCCTCAAAGTTGCCGGCATAGACATGCCCATGATCAGGAAAACAGGGCCATCATGCAACACTTGAGCTAGTCTTAGAGGCATGACTAGGAATACATTTTACCGTTTATTATTCCACACGTGCATATGAGTCTTCCTCCGAGCCTCGTGGTTATTGCAGACTCGAGAACCATAGCAGTTATAGCACGAAATATAAACTTAACTACAAACATGGAGATAAATAATAACACTTATTATTTCCTCTAGGGCATATCTCCTACAGACTCCCACTTGCACTAGAGTCAATAATCTAGTCAATGCTGATGCACTTTACACGTATGGTATACCGGTGTAAAAATGCTTCGCTTGTGGTATAGCCTGATGTCCAACGGATCTGACAACTTCAGCTCCGTGTGTATCTTTGCATATCCTCGCATTTTCACGCTTTCACAAAATTCATATTTTGTGTGGACTTGGCTTCGTATAAATGTGAATCACTGGTCAAACCTTGATTCCTCAGACTGAGCTATGGAGCAACTATCTTCAATAGTGTCCCATTGACCAAAGCCATTTTGGAACCATACTATGTTCATGAATGAACTATATGATTCAACATCTTCGTTGTCACTTCCAAAGCGTCAACATACTTAGCCTTTGTTATAGAATTTGCCACAGTAGCCTGTTTGGAACAATTTCCAACTACCGTGCCACCATATTGTGTATTACACAGAACCCTTAACTTAAATCGAAAATCGCATGGAGCATTGATGAAGACTGTATCGATGTAATTACTTACAATGAGCACTTCATAATCTCTGCTTGCGAGAAAACATGTCATCAGTGCTACTTTAGTACTTAACGACATTTTTCACTGTTGTCCCATGATCAGTACTTTGATCACTTTGGTATCTATACTCGCAACAACTTTGGAGTATCGGACATATCTGGTTGTTTTACATACCATGGAATACATGATTAATCCAAACACGAAAGTGTGTGGAATCTCCATCATGTATTTTGCTCATCAGTGTTTTGGGACACCGAGTCTTGCAAAAACCCTTTCCATGTGACTTCGGCAAGAATTACTCCTTGGCGTTTCAATGCTAAACTATTTTAGCATCTTGTCAATATGTATTTTTGGCTTATCCTATTAGGTAATTCTATCTCGTAGATAAATATGCCTAATATCAAGGCTATTTAGCCCAAGCACTTGATCGAAAAACTATTTTCAATGAAGTCCTAATTTGTGTCAAGAAATTTATATTATTTCCAATCAACAATGTGTTTAGCACACAAAGTTTTTAGCAATATTATTATTCTCCCACTTACTTTCTTGTAACCACAAGCATCTTCGTTATCCATTGATGAAATCAAACTCTTTTGACTATTTCATCAAAATGAAGATTCCAACTCCATTTTGCTCTCTTCTGTCCATTGCTGGAACTCTGAAGTTTGCATACTTACTAGCATCCTCTGGATTGACAAAATACTTCGGACTGTATCACATGCAAGTCCTAGGTTGCATTTCCATCACATGGAAATCCTTTTGGCATCCATGTATCATATATCAAGATTGAAATATGTATTAATTGCTAGTTTAACCCAATCTGACTTTAAGCATCGCTACGGTGAGACAACCTCATCGTAGTCAACTCCTTGAACTTGTTATTGCAACAAGTCGAGCTTTATGGATAAAACATTTTATCCACATCAGTTAATAGTTCCATAAATGTTCGTTAGACTCTAAGTCTTCCGAAGGGTTCATCAAGATATGATCTTGAATCATTTATATGGAAACTATCTCGGATTGTATTGGCATTTAGCCAATTCCGGAGTCAGGGCCCATCAACGCTTCCTTGTGTATTGTAGGTATACTGTTGTCTAACAATAACATCTCGCTTGCGCACCTGAGAGTTTTGCACGAGTTTCGCCTACGTGGTTCAGTTACAAGTTCGACCGAAGTCCATACATCTCATGTAGAGGCTTCCGTATCAGCCGAAGTAGGAAACTCTGGAATTACTTCCAATGTTTCTTTCCTTTGATCTGATGACGAAGATACAGTTATATCGTCGAGTCGCACTGTCCTCCCACTTACCTTTTTGCAAGAAACATTTTCTTTAAAAATCACACCGTTCTTTGTGGCAAACATTTTTGCCTTGGTATAGTGGTGGAGGAATTTCCAATTACTTGGGATAACCTACAAAGTAGTACTTGTCTGATTTGGAATAGGTTTGTAAATATTTTACACAAGCCCCATATTCCAAATGTTAAGAAAAGACAAAGCATGGTTGGGCGTACCATACCATGGCGTCATTTCAACAGACCTGATGGTGCTCTTTTCAGTGTAAAAGCCGCAGTCTCTAAAGCATTACTTTAAAAGGAATAATGGCAAATTGATTTATGTCATCTTTGATCTTACCATGTCACAAATGGTTTGAATACATCTTCACGGACATACCACTCACAGTGGAGTTCCGGGAGGTGTAAGTTATGAAACTCTTTTCACAACTCATCAGACATTCGCTTAAACTTGTAACTCAAATATTCCTTTCCGCAATCAAATTGCAGAAACATAATTTTCTTGTTACAATAATTTCTACTTCATATTGAAAACCTTTCGAATGTTTTCAAAAGATCCAGACTTATGTCTCATCAAGCAAATATCCATATATCTACTTGAGTCATTTTTGAAGATAGATAAATCCACTGCTGGCAACAACATTTATCAGACTACATACATCAAAATGTATGATCACGAATAAGGTCGTTGCTCGTTCCTTATGGCCTATGAATGGTATTTCAGTCACTTCACTTTTCGGAGGAAAATTGCAAGTGTCAGATGATTCATAATCAAAATGACTTCAAAATCCATCATTATGGAATTTCTCCATGCGGGTTTCTCCAATGTGACCAAATGCAGTGCCACACATGTGTGGTATTCTCTTAGTCTTGCGACATTTAGCGTCAGTGTTATGGATGTATCATATTACCATCAATATTCATAACATACATCCCATCCATGATGGAAGCATGGCCCTTATGTTATTCATGATTCCGAACAACAATTGTTCTTTCATGAACAACACTCTTGCAACAAACATTATGCAAAAGGGCTAGAGTGTATAAAACTCTAAAATGATTTATGAAAGTAAATACAGAGGTAATGTATTATTATTAATATTCATAACATACATCTCATTCATAATGAAAGTATGGCCCTTATGTTATTCATAACACCGAACATCAAAAGTTCTCTTATGAACAACCTTCTTGCAAGATACATTATGCAATGGGCTAGAGTGTGTAAAACTCTAAATGAATTATGAAAATAAATACAGATGGTAATACACCGATGGAAGGTATAGTAACATTTACTATATTCCCAGCGCGTATCTAAACCTCATTCCGGCAAGTCTTTTAGGCCGCAGTAGTTCTTGCATCGAGTCGCAACAGAATGCAATCGAGTGGGCATCTCTGTGATCAACTCACAATACCCAAGAATCAGTGATCAACATGTTTAATCATAATTCCCAAGAACTATTTCTTTTGACCTGCCTTCTATACATCAATAGCTTGTATGACTTTCATACATGAGCTGGACATTCCAGTCTTCTCTCTTTTTCCTTTATACTTCTAACAGTTTTACTTCCAATAATTCTCCTACTCTCAGAAGAAGCACCAACTTGAAGAGTGGCTTCAGCCCCGGACTTCCTAGGTGTGTAAGTCATACTAACACCCTTCGGACATTTCCTTTCTCTTAAGTTGTTGTTTTATTCACCATCATCATATGACAGGCGTTCTACTGGATCCCTCTGTTATTAGTCAAATTTATAGTAAACACTTTTACTAATAGTTTGCAAAAAAAACATTGCTTTGGATATCACATATCTTTGAGCCTTTGTTTGTTTCTGAAAATGATTTTTAGTTCCATGAATATCACATAGCTATCCCAAACTTTTGAAGTTCGGGTCTCATGGAAGCAAACATATTGCACTTGACCGTAACGGAATTCTAGCTTTTGGATCGAAGGACGAGAGTCACATTATCCATTGCATTAGCGGGAGAATACCAAAAGCATGCGATAGGACAAAGTCCTTCTCGGCACTTTTGAAGACAATCCTCACATTACGTTACCAACCATAAAGTTTTAACCAGATATTTAATAGCTTATTCAATTTTAACAGGGAAGGTGGAAACGCGAGCCATTATTCTACAACTGTTATGCAAATTACACTTTAGACAAAGTTCATAATTAATTGCACTGAGAATTAAACAAATTGATTCTACAGTGCGCTCCCACTCAAATCAATATCTCTCATAATTGATTGTGAGTGATACAAGACCCGCATTTCAATTGTTCGCCATTGGTGTAACACCACTGATGACGAAAATTTCAACCGGTAGGCCAACTTGCCAATCACATCTCTATGTGATTTTTGTTTATCTTTCGATGGGCGTGTTTCGAGTTCATGACGGTCATGCCTGAACATCAAGACAACCAACACTACAACAAAACAAAGATTAAGTAACACAGTCATGTAACATACTGAAAAATGTGTTACAAAGAAAAATTGCAGTAACACATCATGTGTGTTGCAGCACAGACAATAACACATAGTTGATAAGATTCAAAATGTGTTACTGCCACATTATAATAGTAACATATAAGTTTCTACTACTCCTGGTGTGTTACAACTATTGATACAGTAACTAATAATCATGTGTTGCTGCATACTGGTACAAACTACATAACTTTAGAGAAAAAAGGAATAGTGTAAACTATATTTTAATAAAAAGGAATAGTGCCACAGTGCTTACAAACATAAGTTCAAAATTTTCACTAAATTGATTTTCTCAACAATCTTTGTCTATGACATAAGCTTGTACATAGGTCTTGAACATTTTTTCTGTAACCTTAATTGAGATACATATATGACTCAAACTAGAGGTACTTCCAATATGTACGCATAAATTCATTTGTTTAACCTATCAAAAATAGCGAATAATTGCCAAAAATTGTTCATAAAATTATAGATATTAGCATGGGAGCATATTATATATACATATTCTTCCTATAAAAAAGTGACATACAACATATTATACGTACATAAATAATCTTGCTATACAAAATGCGTGAAGAAAATAAATGACCAACAATGGTGGCCACTTGACATGCATGAAGAAAATAAAATGATGCCTACGAGGAATCGAACCTGCTACCACCTAAGTTGGGAAACAAGCGATCACCAACGGGCTACCACCCCTGTTATGGTTATTTCGAATAATTAGTCTTATATTCCTAAACAGAATGAACTGCTGGGCCAAGGCCCATTAAAAAGATAGGTGTTGGCTGGCCGGCGAGGAGTTAAATTAGGCTGCGATTCCGTGTCTTTGGCCCAGTTTTTCTTCTTTTTCTGCTAGGTTTCTCTCATCAGAGTTTTCTTGGTTGTTCTTTCGGTTTTCTATTTGGTTTTTATGTTTCATTTTCCTATTTATTTTTCTCATTTCAAATTTCATTAACTTTTCCTTGAAATTGCTGAACATTTTTTCTTGAAAATCGTGGATTTTAAAAAAATTCCAAACAATTTTCAAATTCACAAACTTATTTAAATTCGTGAAGGCTTTTTATTAAATTTGGGAAATTTATACAATTCCGTGATTCTTTTGGAAGCCGTGATTTTTTTTTTCAAATTTACAAACTTTTTTCGACTCTGTGAACATTTTCATTTTAGAATTTTTTTTCATGCCATGATTTTTTTTTGAATTCGTGGACTTTTGCCAAGTACTTGAAATTATTTTGACTTCGGTAAATTTTTCGAGTTCGCAAACATTTTTTAGAATCGGCGAACATTTTTTCGAATTCATTAACATTTTTAAAATTCACGAACATTTTTCAAATTCGTGAATCTTTTTTGAGTCCATGAACATATTTCAAATTGGTGGTCCTTTTTTAGAATTGACAAACATTTCTTTCAAATTCATGAACATTTTTTAAATTCGTAAACATTTTTTGAAACCACAAAATTTTTTTAAACTCGCGAACAATTTTTCATAGTCTAAACTTTTTCGAAAGGTCTCGGTCAACTATGCCATGGGTCAAGGATCAACCAGTTGACCTGACAATGGTGACCGGTCGAAACAGCCGAGCAAGCGAGCTATGGCGCGTGACGTAGCTTAGTTGGGTCGGCCCAGGGCCCGTAGCGCGTGAGTGCCCGTTGGCGTTGCTTGCGCCACAAGCGTTGTATGGGCGCTCTCCATATTTTAATATGCTATAGCACTAAAATTAAACACATCCAAATCAAACCACACACAAATTAAAATTCATTGGAGCATGTCATTGTATCAATAATTTCACCGTTAGTTTTGCACATGAATTCAAATCCAAATTATCTAAGATTATTATTTTTTTCTCGCGTGAGATATAAAAATTTCTTGTATGTGATGTTTCATTTGATATCAGATGTGAAAGTTGGGAGCTTATTGAGAAGAAGCACCCTTTAAATAGGTAATCACGAAAGTAACGGTTATACTCAGCTCAGGGGCAACCTAGTGGTTACCTCTTGTATATTGGGCTAAGAACAACTCTAACAGATCCTACATATTGGCCTGATCTGCAAAAGTTGGACCGATATGAGGTTTATGGGCCAAAAATGACTAGCAGATCCCGCATCTTGGCCCGGCCCGCATATTTTTTTACAGGAAACCTAAAATAGCCCCCCTTGGAGCGGTATGTGTACGAGATTCGGGGGCACATTTCCAGGATCCTACAAACCCATTTTGGTAGAAGAATGGGGAGGCACTGAAGTTAATAATTTTGTGGTTAATAATTTTAAAGAAATATTAATTATGTTTGCATAATAATATAGTAGTATTACTGATGGTGTTACTATAGTTACAAAATGTGTTACTAGGGTAGTTGACAACTATAAATTATAGTGTTATGATATTTGGATATTATGTTACAAGTTGTGTTACTGGAGTTACAAAAACATGTTACGGCAATGTTTTACTTCTACAAAAATATGTTACTAGGGATGTTACTATAGTTACAAAAATATGTTACCAACGCGTTTGGTAACACATAATATGCATGTTACTATAACATAACTGTAACACAATTTTTAATATATGGTAACAGTTCCTATATGTGACAGTGGACACCACTTAGTAACACGGTCTAATGGAACACATTTTGAAATGTGTTACTATGTGGCCTAGTAACACTGTTTTGGGCCTATAGTAACACAAAACCGTGTTACCAAAGCTCTGTCCTGTTGTAGTGCAAATGATCTCGCTGCGAGGTCTCAACTCACCCGCCTCACACTTCTCTAATCGTTCGTACCCGTGTGACACGGCGCACCCTGAAAAGATAGGTGCCGTGACGGTGCTACACTTGGGTGAACACTAACTACTTGATATTTTTGTGAGAGATCACCCTAATAAAAGCGACTACCACGCAATCAAGAAGGGTGCATCATAAGGGATAAACATCTCAGGCAATTCATAATAGCATGATATGGTATAGCCCTTTCTGACGGAGAAGTCTTGTATTTCTTCGTCTTTGGCATTCACGTTGGTGTTCACCTTCGCGAAGTTTGCCGCCACCTTGTCGATGCACCAGATAATATTGCTATCTCTATAGCTAATAAAATAAGTGCATTACTTAAGGTTGACACGCAGGTCATTAAAGTGACAATCATATGGCTCCAGCCATCATGCCGAATCATGACACACAGGTCATGTTAATTTACATCATATAGTCATCTCATACATAATCAAATTATTATGAGCACTGCTATACCACATCACATGCACATCCTGCAAAACCAAGTTAGACGCCTCTAATCGGTTCATACAAAATTTCATTTTACGTGGCTTCTAAGGTTTCGAAGCAAACCGAAGCTACCAACGTCCATCATCAAGTATGATTATTCAAGTCGCTAGATTAACTTTGCAGGGTGTATGAAACACGAGATAATAAAATCTCGAGCCCCATACTGAACTTCATCATACGCATGACCCCCGTGCAGATCATATCTGCATTGCCCTTTTGTCTGCGAAATTTCATCTTTCTCTCTAACTATGGTGGAATTCAACGAACTGTTAGCACTTCGTTGATCAATCAGGATCGCGGATTACCAGAACTTTGAAACTCCACCATGCTGTTATCAAGATCAGAAATATGCAAATTCCAGGGAAGAACCAAGAACATCGGGTAACAGATTTCATCTGCTACCCGCATAAATAATTTTCAGCAATAGATCTCATCTACTCCAAAATTATATTATGCAATACCCATACATCTCCATGTATTCTAGATCGAAACCTGCATCTACGCATAACACGGCTCTTGATGCCACTGTAGGGTAACGCAGCAGAAAACAAAAATTTTCCGACCTACGCACCAGCCCAGGACCACTATGGAGACTGCATACAAGGTTTGATCTTTTCGTTACCGACTCGTAGCGCAGCGGAAGTAGAGCCGATGACGATCGGCGGAGCAGATCCCCGCAGCTAGGATTTTACAACCTCCCAACCGCGAGGATGTTATCCCTTGTCTGCCCCTCAGACAGCCCTCCGGGAGGCAGTCGGACAGTCCCTCGGACGGAGTCGTGGACAGCCCTTCGGGAGGACCTTCGAAACTCGGACGGTCACTCGGACAGCCCTTCGGGAGGACCCTCGAAACTCGGACGGCCACTTGGACAGCCCTTTGGGAGGACCCTCGAACTAAGACCGAAACTACGATCTCTCTACAGAGTTGCACACATACGGTGTCATCTATCTGGCAGGGCTTCGCCATCCAGAACTAGTTCCCACCGGAACCCAGACAGCCTTTCGGCTCTACGAAACTCTTTTCGTGGGAGGGAGAGAGAGAGCCAGACAAAGCATGGCATGTGTATGAGAGCAAGGGATGAGTGTGGAGAGCACCTCTCCACCTCTATTTGTAGGAAATCTAAGGGGTAGGGATGCCATTCCAAAAACCCAAAAATGCCCATGTATGGAGTCCTCCACAAGGGCATAAAGGGGAAGTAATGGAGCAAGTGGGGCCCCATGGAGGAGCCCCTCATGTGGCCGGCCACCCCCTCATGGGGCCCCCCCAAGGGGGTTTCTTAGCCCCCAAGTCCTTCTAGAAGCCTTTTGCTAAAAGCCCTAAAAGGTGGCTTTCCATAAAGTAACCATAAAGTGAATTTCACTATTCACGGAACCAATTTTCCAAGACCGTTAAATCCGAAAATATTTCTATGGGTCTTAGAATAATTCCAGTACCCACACAAATGATTTTGGACGTGTTCTGAAACAATTTCGGATTAGTGATTTTCATCTGCGAAAAGCAACCAAATCGGTTCCGGCAGCTCCAGAACATTTCCGGTTTTTATCCCGGAAAATTCCCAGAAGTTTCCAGAACACTTCTGGCATCCTCCAAGAATTTCCAGGCATGTGCCGAAACCAATTTGACTTAATGGTATCCCCTGAAACAACTTTTCAGTTTTACCGGAACTATTCCGGTGTCCTCTCCGGAACGTTTCCGTTGCGTCCGAAACTTTTCCGGTGATTTTCTCTCAGACTCCCTGTCTAGTATTTAACAGATAGATGACCCTTAAGCGTGTGACCCTATAGGTTCGGTGAAGTATAGACATGACCCGGAACACTTCCCGATCAATGATCAACATCGGAGCCGTGGACACCCATATTGACCCCTATACCCACATGAATGAATATTCGAGTGAACCTCCAGTTGCCGTGTGCTATTCCTGTTGCTTCGCGATATGTTACAAATACCCGAGGTGAGAATCATCGGCATCCCCATGGATCAACACTTGCCCACAATGCCAGTTACCTCGTTACCGGTTTTGTTCTCTTTTCTCGTTTCCGTGTTCCGGCATCCCTGTGATCAAATCACAATGTGTCTGGCCAGACGATGGTGGATATCGTAACACCGAGAGGGCCCAGAGATATCTCTCCATCATCAGAGGAGCAAATCCCAATCTTGAGCTATCAAGTCCCTTGACACACTTTTCCATGAACCCGTAAGCCGCCGTAATAGCCACCCATTTACGGATGACGTTTAACAAACCCCAAAGTTCATGAAGCAAGTATGAAGAAACTCAACACTCTCATGGTCTAAGGAATTATGCAAACATTAACTTCTCTGTGTTATTAACCATTAACTTGTGACGAATGAATCTCATAGCATAACATCAATTCGGGTCGATTCAACACAAGGGTTCTCCTAACATTGTGCCCTCAAAGTTGCCGGCATAGACATGCCCATGATCAGGAAAACAGGACCATCATGCAACACTTGAGCTAGTCTTAGAGGCATGACTAGGAATACATTTTACCGTTTATTATTCCACACGTGCATATGAGTCTTCCTCCGAGCCTCGTGGTTATTGCAGACTCGAGAACCATAGCAGTTATAGCACGGAATATAAACTTAACTACAAACATGGAGATAAATAATAACACTTATTATTGCCTCTAGGGCATATCTCCTACATATGCGTCCTTGGTCACGTAGGTGATGTAGGCTAGATTCAGAGGTACTTCCCACGTGTTCAGGTCCTTCGTATCCACGTCTTCTTTCATGTTGGCGTAGCAGGGGTCGATGATGGCCGCGGCGAGGTCAACCACGCAGTCTTTCTGCTGCCCGTTGCCGATGATCTTGTATTGCTTCTGGATGTCGACGAGCTTCTTGCACCACATGGCCGAATCGTAAAGCACAGTGGCATTCTTCCTGCTCTCCACGGTAGCGAAGGCACAGTCGGCGGTGTGGAGGAAAGTGGCGAACTCTCCACAAGGCCTCATGACCCTACAGTAGTGGTAGACAAGAGCCTGGTCGCGCACGCATACCTGGGCGACGGCGATCCACTGGTCCCTGTCAGGAGACGAATGGATGGGCACAAGGTCTAGTCCCGCGACCTTGTGCTTCTCCTCCTGTAGGTACTGCTTGAACTTGGCGACGTAGAGCTTCACTGAGTCCGGATCGTTGGTGTACATCACATTCAACTTGGTGCTGCCATGGGTTTGAACGGCTAACTCAAAGGTGAACTCCTTGCTAAAGTCCATATCCAGCAGGCTCACCCCACGGATCGCCATTGGAGTCTCTTCTCACGCAGAGTTGTTGTGGAGGTTCTCGTTTTGTGGGGATTGGGGCCAGGGCGGAAGATGAAGACGATGGGGAGATATGGACAGTGGAGGGCTCCTTATTTACACTGGGGATCGGTGTGTAGTGGGGTACTGGGGGGCGGCAGCAACAGTTCGTTTTTCCAATCTTGGGGAACTGCAATCGCCGGTGAACATAGGGGGTAGGCAGCGGCAGCAGTTCGTTTTTCCATTCTTGGGGAACTGCAATCGCCGGTGAACGTATTGGGTACAGGCGGCAACAGTTACTACCCCCTCCTCCCTCGCCCGCTGCACGCCCCCTCGACCCATTCAAATGTAGATGGTAAACCGGTATGGAAGCCAATAAACCTATTCCGGCCACACGCCCGTTCACGAGCGGGTCGGCATTGGCACTGTAATAGCCAGTGTTAGTGTGGTCGCTTTACTTAAATTTTATTCTTAAAACAAGCAAAGCATTGGCTCGTTCTATCAGTGCCATAAAATCAACATGCAAAACAATTAGAATTATTATTCTCTGGACGCACGCGAACAGCTCATTTGCCGCACTTTCAGACAGACAATACTACCAAGTTTGAACAGATTGTTAGGGTTGCTGTCCTCTGCATCATCATGCTGTGTTTCACATCTTGCAAGATTCACAACCAACTCATAAGATTCAAATAATAAGTACAAAAAAGATGCCTATGCATCTCAACGATTCACAGATCAGAGCCAATAGTTACTGTACAACTAAAACGTTGTGAGAATATTAACAAATAAATAAAATCGATCACATCATGTAAGCAATTTGATTCAAGGATTTGCTGAAATATTGAAACCAGTTCCGTTTACGGCCACGCATGTCAAACATTGGCAGATGAACATTTTCTGGATAACTGGTGGCACTACCACTTCCAATATCTGCATAAGCGGGTCACCAAGAACTTGGCGAATGCTTTGACCATCCCAACATCTGTAGCTGAGTATTCCTGTTTGCACATATAATGAAAAAGCATGATTACTATAATAGTGGCACTAGTTGTAGCAACTTTATTTTCTTAATGGGGAAAAAGATTGCGATACAATAGCTTTGTATAAAAAAAATACAAAGCTAGCACAATATGATAAAGCACGATCATGTGGATGAAGGACAGTACTGACCAGTGTGAGATGACTTTGTGAGATTCTTCATGTCCCCGTATCTTGCCATGATGGCGATTCGTTGACATCTATCAACAGCTTTAGTGTGGCAGTAGAAGGAGGGGCCTTGAGTCATTCCAATCTCTTTTGTTGTGCAGTTCAACTAAAATTATGGCGCTCGCCATGCTGTGAGGGAGATAGGGGGCCGAGAGAGGGGGCCCGCACCACCTCGACAGTAGGCGTCATGGACTCAACTAGTTCAGTGCACATGCTATGTGATTGATGCAGTGCAAATGGACTCAATTCTTCCGGATATGCCTTCAGCAAGTTATCTACATTGAAAATGAGATGATAGCTAAGACAGTAGCTCTATTATAACTGTATTATTACTTCATTTTATTAGTGGCACTAGCGGTGCCAAAACATTCCTCAAATTATTAGCTGCATTACATTAAGATGCAAAAACAATATCATTATTGCTTTCTCATAGCAGTGCAAAAACAGTAGCACAAGATCACTAGCTGAATGTAGAGTCAAAATCAACCAATAAGGAACATACCCGGTCATGGCAACCATAACTGCAGTTAACGCCATTGTAGACGGGTTGGCACCAGTCACCAACATGGATGATTCAATTCATGAGACCTTTTTGTGCAGTTCACCTAAAATGAAGCAATGTTTGCATCATGCAGCTAGCAAGATGTACTTGGTCCCATGAGCTGGCAACTTCTCCTTCATTAGTTGCACTAAAATTGAGCAAGGTCAAGGTTGGTTGTCATGCTCATGGAAGGTGCAACTATAATTTGCTTATCCTTTTGTGCAGTTCCACTAAAATCAAGTGCCATTGTGGTGACGGTGACGGCTAATCTTGCAAAGGTTAATAAACTGTTGCACGAGATTACCGGCAGAGTTAGACGAAGAGGTTAGTAACTCCAATCACCCTTTGTGCAATTCCACTAAAATCGAGAGACATTGCCCATGTGACATTTTAGTAGAACTGCACAAGACACTCTTTCAAAAAAAACAAAGTGTTTTGTGTAGTTCACCAAAAGGTCACAATAGCAACGAGATGAAATGGATATCCCTATCTGCACAAAAAGATAGAAAGAAAATAGTTACTGGTCAATAACAAGATATGAAACGTACACGAAATGAAAAGAAGCTTCTTACTTATCTTCATGGCAATCATGCAAGGACAGTAGAAATTTTTAAACGGCAGCATTGCTTCATATTACTGGAAGCATTATGATCAACAATGACATCAATCAAATATGCCATTACATTAATGGTGGCATTGCTTCGTTTTACCAGCTACATTTGATTAACAACAGCTAAATAGTTGGTATAAGGGCATGGGACAGTGGGGACACTAGGACATTCACCAGCGTAAAGAGGCAACTTACTTATCATAATGGGAAATATAGCAGGAGAGTACCATTTGTAAAACAGTTTAATTGCATCATATTACTGGAGGCATTAGATTAACAATAACATTGGTTAGACATGTCCTTACTTTAACAGTGCGATTGCTTCATTTTACAAGCGCCATTGCATTAACAACAGCAAAAAGTTGGTATAAGGGCATGCAGACAGTGGACACATCAGCACCATGTGCCTACAAGGAGGCATAATGTGGTGAGGCCGAGTTTGTTGCCCCGAGCAACAAACATCCAACCAAGATCTGGGCTGGTCCCAAATTTAGTTCTCTTTAGCTACCTTTTACTACATGAGGACATCAAATCTAATCCTGGACATACTCTGTTGACTTGTCCCCCAGCTGCCACTTTCTTTCCTTCTTCCACCAATAATAGATCTGTTCCTTATCCAGTCTGTACTATGTTTTCCCTTTATTTCCCTTTTGAACCAAGAGACCGGTTGGGTAGCCAGTCTCTACTACTTTCCCCCCTTTTATTTCCTTTTTGAATCAAGTCCTAGATTCATGCTACAACTTTCCCCCTTTTCTTCCCAGTTTGAACCAAGTCCTAGATTCGACTGCATGAAGTAGCTTTATCTCTAATAAAAGTAAAAAATTAAGGTGGCTTTGGAACAGCTGATGGAAGTAGAAAAAGATCCACATGCAGCCACGTGGGGAGCTGGGGCAGTAGAGCAAGGCCATTTTCGAAGGAAGCTATACCTGATGGTTGTCGGGATGTGGCTAGGAGGGCGGTAGGAGGCCGGATCTGGCCACAATACGGCATGGAGGAAGAAGGGGTCGGAGGCCCTCCCGAGCCGACGCTGTGTCGGAGAGAACGGCACGGGCAGCCGATCGGGATGCGCCGGCAGCTGTGGGTCTCCTCCCTAGCCGCCGACGAGCGCGTGAACGATGGACCTACTCCCCTACCCCGGCCGAGGGGATCCGGCCGGATCTGTGACCAGCGGTGAGCAGAGAGAGAGTGTGGCCACCGCTGTCTTGTTTAGATCTGGAGAGGGTGAGAGAGTGAAGAGAGCAACCCTAGTAAAGCAAGCATTGAGGCTCCTGCCCATATATATAGTGGAGTGATTTTCTTTTTCTCTCCACAACAATCGTTTCAATTTGTGTACGTGACATTAAAGAAAAGAAACTCTCTATTTAACGTGCTACAATGAACAAAACTCCACGGCGTCCAGGAGTACTAGTAGTATTGTTCACTTGTGGACCCCGGCCCTCCATTCATTGAACAACCACACGGGTGAATATATATAGAGAGAGAACAAACAAGCTGGAACTCTTTTGGCTTTGAGATATCGATGGTACCGTTTGACCACACTGCATCAATGGACTCACTACTTTGAAGTTGCCGTAACGTGGCTTTTGCAGTTCCCATCTAAATGGGGGAATACCATACATTTTGTTTGATAACTACCCTATACGTATAAACACATGCACGGTTTACATTCCGAATCGCTAGCTAGAACTTGAACTGTATTTGTTTTCAACATAAAGTGGAATCAAATGTTTGAATTCATGATCTTAGCGTTTGCAAAGAAAATGTAAAGGGCCATCGATCTTTGTTCTGCTTTTGAACATACTACAACATATGCAACCCTTTTGTGAAAATGACCAGATCTATTATAAAAAGTTCACCATGAGTACTACAAAGCATCTCAAACATAATAAAAATTACATCGAGATTCCAAGACCACCGAACGACCTACTACCGTCAGAACGAGCCGCTGGCGCACCGCTGTTGCCGCCATCCTACCTGAGCTGGCTTGACCTCGTCGATGATAGCCGGGAAGTGTTCGTGCACTTGCCCCTAAGGAGCAGCGACCCGAAGCCATAGTAGTCGTAATTGATCTGAAGCACCTAATTCATATAACGCAATATTTCACCACACAACAAGAAACCCTAGCCTCACCGCCGCTAGGAGATGACATGAATCTACGTTGGAGCTCCATCGACTATGCCCCGACGAGGATCAGAGCTCGAAAGACAAACTCATAGAAGATGTGTCGATCGATATCGCCGCTATCCTACCGGAGTCGGCTTGACCTTTTTGACGATAAACAGGAAGTCTTCGTGCAGATGCCCATAAGGACCAGAGCCGTAGAGCCGTATTGTGTGTTTGGTTGCATTCTCATCTCAGCATAGTTGTTCCCTCTTTGTGCATGCTCATCTCAGCATCCCTCTTCATGCATGCTCCTAGTGTATCTGTGTGAAGCTAGTGTGGACTCATGCACCCTTCATACACTCTACCAAACACCCAAAAGTGGGTCGAGAAGGGAACTTTTGCTCTCATGCACCCTTCATACACCCTACCAAACACCCAAAAGTGGGTCGAGAACGGAACTTTTGCTCTCATGCACCCTTCATACACCCTTGTCGTCGTTGAACCCTTGTAATTATCCGAAGCACTTGACACCTAATCTCGCCACATGATAATACACTCATGTTCCATCCATTATGTCTAGACGGATGAACTCGAGGAGGATCAGAGCCCGAAAGACAAACTCAAAGGAGAAGTGCCCCCATCCGAGTGAGGGTTGCGCATGCGTGGACTAAAAAACCCTAATGTAAACTACTAACTGGAGCGGAGGCACCGGGATTCCCCTCCCCGCCACCAGTGGCCAGAGCGGCGGGAAGAGGGAAGGGGCGAATCCACGGGATCACCGGTGAAGCGTGGAGCGGGGAGGTTGCCCTAGCTGCCTAGGGTGGGGGGAGTAGATTTGTATTCATAGCGAAATGGATTCGAATTTTATTGGTACTGTACAGTACTATATAGCCGGTGTGTCGACAATTTTTTTTGATTTCTCAACATATCTACAGCCCGTATGTTACCATCGCTCGTCTCTCTTTTCTACTGTAGTAGTAGTAACTCAACCTACCTAAAAAAAGTACCTCAGCCATATGTTACCATCGCTCGTCTCTCTTTTCTAGTACTGTAGTGGTAGTAACGCGACGCGCGTTCCATTCGGTGAGCGGCGTGCCGACCGACCGTGGGGGTGCGACGCGAACGCGACGGGCATGCTATATACATGTACCACCTTTTTTCTTTTGGTTTTGCTCCATGCCGCAATCCATCGATACCAAATTATATTTAAAAGTCGAGGGCGGGGCTTTTCCCGCGCTGTACACGCGACAGTTTTGCCTAGTCGGTTTGGAGAGGCGAGGAGGATGAGGGAGTAGCAGATTCAACTTACTGCTGGAAGGGTGGGACTGTGTGATTTGACGGCTCGTTACTGCAGGAAAGGTGGGGCCTTGTGATATGCCTGCTCATTTATAGTCATTATTACTATGGCGCTACGACCGGGTGAGGCTCCCCTTCCGTTCCCCACTCTAATCTGGTGCATGACACGTCGACCCGGATGCTGGCTGTCCCACATGTCGGTGAAAGGAAGAATAATTGTTGCCGACGACATAATAAGGAGCAAAGAACCATGCGGTATACTCTAGTTTAGCACTGGAGTACTAGTATACGTCGGAGGAGTGCGAAACACGGCAGCCCAGTGAACCAGGCGATATGGCGATAAAAAACAATGTACTACAGTCCAGCCTTAGCATGTAAAAACACGCCACCGCTTCCTCCTCCTCCTCTCGGTTTACCGCCATCAGCGGAGCAAGAGCATCGTCGCAGCTTAGCTAGTACTACTCCTCTCCAACCTTTTTTTACAATTCCTTTGTTTTTTCCTGTGGCGTTGAACACTCTTTGCTAATCCTATTGGATTTAGCACTCCAGTCCCATACTTTCCCCATTCCTGTATTTTCAGTATCCTGGGAGTCAAAGAGGCCCTTAGATTGGTTTAGGGCCGGTCATTTTTTTCAATGAAATATCTCCAATATGTAATGAATTTGCTCCGGTTTCTACGAAAATCATCCGGTTTGCATGTAGTAATTAATTTATTTATTCTTTTGCGGGGGGTTTGCATGTAATTCGTCCGGTTTGAAATGTACTCGTACGCCGGCATGGTTGGATGGCCCGCTGCCGCATTCTGTCCGAGGACTCATCCCTACCGGTTGGCGCTCAGCGTTGGAGATGCCCCGAGTGCTTGTAGGTGGACCCAGATGCTCTATGTCCCACATGTAGGTGAAAGGAAGCACGTAGAAATATTTCCGACGACCGCGGAGCCGAGCAGTACATCTCAGCAGGTAGGAAAAATGCGTGAAAAAATATGTACTATGAAGCGTAGCTGCAAAGTGATGACAGGTATAGGTCGCACGCACCCAACGAGTGGTCGTAGTACTCCTACGTACGAGTACAAACGAGTACGGAGTACTCCTACTCTATCAACACGAGTCCCATTGGACAACGGCGTCCGTGCTTCAGCTAGCTCTTCTCCCTCCTCGTTTCTCTCTTCTAATTCTAACTCAGCCGACGCGTAGCGGGCGGGGTGGGGATTTGCCGATAGTCGGTTTGCTCAACTGCGGTCCCACATGACAGTGAAAATGCTAGACAACACGCGTTCCCTAGCTTGAGCGGCGTGCCGGACCGACCCTAGTACTCCCAACCGTGTGGGGGTGCCACGCGACGCGGCAGGATTTTCCTTTTGAACTTGTAGAAAATGTAACATTTGGTTATGCTTCTGGTCCTTGGCACGGTAGACAGATAGAAACAACGATTAAAAACGCTAGGGCCGGGATTTTCCCGCGCAATAAGCCGGGGAGTTTGCCAATTTGGTGCATCGTCGGTTTTCTCACATCGGGCCCACATGTCAGTGATAATATGCCAGGCCAATGCGCGCTGAGCGGTGGGTCGGAACGACAGTGTGGGGTGCGATGCGAACGGGACAGGCGTGCTGTACTTGTTCCACTTTCTCGTTTTGAACTTGTGACGTGTAACGCTTAGTTTTGAATTTATAAGTTTGGTTGTCGCGCCCATATACACTACTATAGTTTGGTAGGTTGGGTCATGCATCGTACGTAAATTACGAAGTTGATGCAATAGGTAAGTACTACCTCCGTCCTGGTTTGTTGGTCACCTTTGTGCCAAATTTTGACCATAGATTTAACTAACAAAATATTAATGCATGTCACCAAAAAATATATCGTTGGATTCATATTTGAACATGTTTTTTGTGACATGCATTAACTTATTGTTAGTTAAATCTGAAGTCAATATTTGGCACAAAACACGAAAGGTGACCAATAAACCAAGGCGAAGACAGTGATACATATAATTAACGCCAAATGAGAGCAAGGGATCACACATGTCATTTACGACTAGAATGATAATGTGATACAGTAACACATTAAGGCCACGACATGATGCAGTGCTGGTTACAGGAGGCAAGAAGAAAGATGCATCCATCAACGACCTCCTCCTCCTCGACTCAGGGCGCCGGCCCACCGAACGGCGGCTGAGGAGTAGCGGCTTTCGTGGCAAGGTCAACGTGCTTCTGAACAATGGCGTCCAAGGCTTCCAGCCGGTCGAAGAAGGCCAACGTCTTAGCATCGTCCCTGGCCCTGTAGTGGCCTATGTAGACGATTTCCTTGTAGACATGGATGTGTAGGTCGACGGTTTCTTGCGCGGCGAGTGCGGCCTCGAGGTGGACATTCTTCGTCGCGACATCGGGCAGCTGCAGGGCCACCAGTGCATGAAAGAGGTTGTCACGATGGAGGTCGATGAGGGTGGCAGGCAACGAGGAGCCTGGGCGCGCAGGCTGGAGGAGTACGGCAAGGTCGTCCGTGCGCTTCTTGACGGTGGTGAACTTGCGGATGGAGCGGACCATCATCTCGCCCATGTGAGAGGCGAAGCTGTCGTTACCGAGGGCTATGACGCTGGCGGTCGCCAGCACCGTCTAGAGACGCTGCTCGGTGCCGGGCCGCAGGCCGGGGTCGTGGATCATCTGGCATAGCCGCCTGCCGCTCGCGTCCATCGCCTCCATGGGTGGTTGTGGCTTCTGGTCACTTGGTCTTGGATTGGAGTGAGCAGTGTTGCACAGACTAGGTGCATAGTACTAGTAGGTGCGTACGATTCGGTAGATGAATTGGAGTGGAGGGGCGCCTTCATTTGAGAGTGTAAACTGCGTTGCATTCATATCGTGTTGGCTTCATTCTGCTTCTCCAATTAATTCCCTCTGCATGCTAATTGAATGAGGATGCATCATTGACCGTTCAACGTTTCGGGAACCGCTACCCTCTCCCTCGTTGGCATTCAAGCCGTATCAATGTAAATTCGTGTCAAAAAGAGACTAGTCAACAGTTCGCCATGAGCCTATAACTAGCGATCGCCACAATAACCGTAAGATCTGCATCCGATAGTGGCACCTATTGGACGCAAACAGCAATAAAAAACAAATGCCACGACATTTTACAAAACTGCCACACCACGCCCCTCCCCTACACATGAGACTGCCACACGAGCATTCACAACTGCCACATTCGGGTTGCACTTGGCTCTTTGCCTCTTCGGGAAGTCGTACTACTACAATATATGCTTCTGGCAATCTGACGCCGAATGAACTGCTGCATGTCCCCCGTGTGGGGGAGGGAGAGCGTGTTGTAAGCAAAAGCTTCTCCTCGTCCTGCGAGCCACCGCACGCATGGGGGAGGGAGAGGGCGTAGTAATCAAGCTTCTCCTTGTTGTACGAGTTGACGTGACATATCAAAGGAGTACACCGATTTTCTCAAAAAGTTGTTTTTACCGATGCATAAATTACAATGCATGAATGCATGCCATGAGTTTCCATTTGATCCTTTCATGTGTTGATTTAATGCACCTTGAAGTATGAACATGTGATGGTAAAACTTTCTAATGCCCCGGCCCTAAAGCGAGAGATGGTGGTGCATGAGGAGGGCGAGATCATGCCGACGGAACATGACCCGACGATGGACGTCTTTATGGACCTCACCATGCTCCACTGCCCCTTCTGCCTCCGCCCCTTGAAGCCTCTAGTGTACGAGGTTCGAATACATCTCGCCCATTCGGCTGATCGAGCAAGGCGCAGTTTTCTTGATTGAGTTGGTGTTCGATTGATTTGTGTAGTGCAAGAGAGGGCACCTGGCCTGCGCGGACTGCCGCGGCGAGCGCCCCGGGAACCAGCGGCAGTGCCAGAAGTGTGAGCGCAGCAGCGGCTTCGATGTGCGCAACACGGTGATGGACGCTGTCCTCTCCTCGACGAGGGTGGAGTGCCCACATGAAGGCTGTGGGCTCTATGTCACTTACCACAAGCTCGACGATCACCAGAGCGCATGTCCGCTCGCGCCGTGCAAGTGCCCCGTGCCCGGCTGCGGCTACGAAGGCCCACCGCCGGCGCTCCCCAACCACCTCAGCATCGTGCACCCCATGACCGTGCACAGGATCCAGTACGTCAAGGTGCTCCAGCTGCAGGTGCCGGTGTCGGAGCCGCGGCGCTTGCTATTCGCGGAGGAGGACAGCCGCGTGTTTTTCGTGGTCGGCGGTGCGCTCGGCATGGGCGCGCCTATTGCCATGTCAGTCGTCTGCATCAGAGAGGGGGCATCCCCACCGCCGCACTACGCGGCCGAGGTTTGGGCGAACGGGCCGCCGGGGGGCGCCCAACGGCAGTACTGATGCCGTCAAGGTGGAAATCGAGGTGACAAGCAGCAAGGAACCCGGCGCCGTCGCCGTGGAGGATCTAACCTTCTTGATAGTGCCGCCCAAGCTGCTGGCCGGGGCTGGGTCGTCGAGGACGGTGTCCCTCCACATTCGGATTGACAAGCTCACCTCCTAAATGATTCCATAATGCCTTCTAGTTATCTTAGTAATATGCTATTGTAGGGTTTAGTTTGGTCTACTTTACCTTAAGAGATGGTGGATTTTGGTGGCTATGCAGCAATTACTTCAACATCACATCAACAGTTGAAGTAATTCCCAACAGTCCAAGGGATATTTTGTGTCTGTTGGATATAAGATCCTTTGGGTAAGAAGTAAACCTAAATATAAGCTGCTTATATGTTTGTTTGTTAAGGAAGTTTTGCATACTTCTGCGAGTTGACGCGACACATCAAAGTAGTACACTACTAGTACTCACCCGACTGTGCACCAGGCAGACCAATCTCGTGTCGTGTTGGTGCCGTGTGCGGTACCCACATTAGCAAAACCTCGCGCCTCCAGCTGAGGCTCCGCGTTTTGAACCTTTGAATCTGATGGCCAAGGAGCAACGTGAACCTTTGATAGAGCGAATCAGTTGGTTGAGAACACTACAATTCGTAGCTACAGATGCGTGTGTGAGAGAGGACGAGTGCGTGCGTGCACCTCTTGTCTTCGTGTACAACGTACTAAACCTAGAGTACATGTGTATGTGTGTGGCATAGACCTAGAGAGCTAGAGATGGTGTGTGCGAGAAGTCCCGAGAGACTCGTGAGTGTAGGTGTGTGCATGGGAAAGAGGGAGAGAGATGATATGTGTCGATGTAATGCGTGTGAAAAAAAAGTCAATAGTTCGCCACTAGGCTATTCCTGGCGAACGCCCCAGTAACCGTAAGATCTGCATCCGACGGTGCCAGTTATTGGTCGAAAATAGCAGTAAAAAAAGAAATGACATGGCATTTTACAAAACTGCCACACCACACCCCTCCCCACACATGAAACTGCCATGCGAGCGTTCGCAACTGAGGGAGCCATGGTCTGCTCCTTGGTGTGATCTATACTATTATCGAAAAGGCCGGGCTTTTGGCGCGCGGTAGGCGGGAGATCTTGGCCTGTCAGTTTGCTACTCCTCACATGTGGTCGTACATGTCAGTGATGTATCAAGCCGATGCGTGTCTCTTCGGTGAGCGGCGGGCCGGACCGACCGTCTGTTCGTGCTACTGCTCACATGTGGTTGCATATGTCAGTGACGCACCAAGCCGATGCGCGTCCCTTCGGTGAGCGGCGGGCCGGACCGACCGTGTGTTGGTGCGACGCAAACGCGACGGGCTGTAAGTTTACCGCCTAACTTAATATGTAAAGTGTAACACTTGCTTTCACTCCTTAACGAGATCGGTCGATAGAAATCCCCATTAGAAAGGCGAGGGCGGTGTTTTTCTAGCACGGGAAGCGAGGGAGTTTTTTTACTGGAGCGGAGGCGTGGGAGTTTGGCCGACGGTTTGCATATGTTTCTCGGACGCGTACATGGGCCCGCGCTCTCGGAGGCCATCGTGGCGGAGCCAGACGCCCGCAACCTATCAGACCAAAAAAAGAGGAGCCCGCTGCTGGCTATTTCTATAATTAGTTTTGAAATTCTCAATCGTTCACGTGTGACGTGATATCAGCCGTTCATTGATGTTGATCCAACGGTCTAGGTGTTTCGGATTCACGTCTACAGTAACCTAAGTGTACCCACCCTCAAAAAAAGTGTCTACGTTCTTCTAGAACCATCGGCACGTCAGTGTGATCAAATCCACACAGGAAGTTGGCAAACAACACCTCCACATGTGCCACGTGGTTTCATTGATGCCCCCCCAATCATTTTATTCATAAATATATTGACTAAAAAAGAGAGACATCACCCTAAATGAGATCTTCCTCGTATTTTGTTTCCTACGAAGTAGTGCCATGCTATTGGAAATCCAACTTGGTTGCTTTGCACGTACCGGAAGTACTAGTGCCACATCATCTAAAATGCCTTTTTTACATGTGTCAAATTATCAATCACGTGGGCTGCCTCTTCTTATAGAAATGTGCTCCACCGTGTACCCATGTGTGTGTATAAGGGAAGGAGTGCGTGCGAGCGTGCACCTCTTCTATACATATGTTTGTGTCAAAGAGAGGCCTACATACATAGTATATGTATGTCCAGGGGGCGATATACGAGAAGAGAGGGGAGGGATCGTTTACGCCAGATATCGATAGAGACGGATAGAGGGAAGAACTTTACAAGCGTACAAGCGCTGGGACAGAGGGAGGATGCTTGAATATGGTGCGAGAGGCTAGGTAGACGAAGATAAGGAAGGAGTACAAGTGCGATATCGATAATTAAAGAGAGGGGACGAGAACGTGCGTGGGCGCGCACGTCTGATTGATAGATAAAGCGGAAGGCATGGATGATGAGATGGGAGGGACAATTAATGTCTGTTTGGTAGGTGGTCCTATCGAGAGAGGTCGTTGTTTCCTGGATGTGTGTACGTGGGAAAAGAGGGGGAGACCTAACTAGAGATATAGATCGGTCGGTTTGTGTGGGAAAATAGCGAGAGAGACCTGGCTACACATAGAGGGAAATCGATTGGTGCACATGCATGCATGTGTCAGAGATAAAGAACTCCCAGAGTGACGAAGAGAGGGAGAGGTGTGTGTGTGTGTGGGGGGGGGAGGGGTGCAGCTAGCTAGCTAGCTACCTAGGAGATGGTGCGAGAGGCCTATTAGTTAGTTAGCTTGAGACAGTGTACGAGTGCGAGATGGATAACAACAGAGGGGGCGACAGTGCGCGCATCCCTCTGAGTTAGGGCGGGAAGGCATGGATGGTCAGAGGAGGGTAGGACCATATGTGTACATGTTTGTGTGTGGTAGCTAGGCAGACCTAGCTAGAGGGGTATATCGATCGGTGTGTGTGGGAAAGAGCCAGATGGAGAGACCTAGAGAGATCGTGGGAGACCGACCTAGAGAACGAGAACGTGTGTGCACGATGTAGAGGATGCCGAGTGGGGAGTGTGTGTGCATATATATATATAGATGATAATCAACATAAAAGTGGATTCAAATATTTGAATAAGAGATCATGATGTTTGTAACCCATGCATGCATGAATATAATGGAGATATGCGTGTGGTTTTGAATCGAACATGCAATACTATATACACGTCGAACAAGCCCAAATTGATTTGAATTTGAGACACCGATGGCAGGCATCGTTTGACCACATTGCATCCATGCATGAACATAACTATTCGAATTTGAGATAATGTGTGGCTTTCGCAGCTAACATCTAAATGCTGTGTGTGTGTGGGGGGGGGGGGATGCATTGTGTGTGTTAAACACATTATACATACGAAAACAGAGTTTAGATCATTCCGAACGTCTAGCTAGAGCATGAAATGTACTATGATTTGAATTCAACATAAAATGGATACAAATATTTGAATTGGAGATCATATGGTACATGTAGTTCATATTTAAATAGGATTACTACTATATGCATGTATTGTGTTATCAAGATAATATTTAAATGATGGTATAACTTGACAACAATCGTATTCAAATAGGGAAAGTTGATTCAAATTGAGTCAATATGGTAGATGACAGTGTTTTGATTTGATTTTTTTTTCGGGAGTGTTTTGATTTGTTTTTTTGTTGTTGTTGATTTGTTGTTGTTGAGCGAAGTGCGAATTGATTTGGTACTGTACACGCTAAGCTTGTTCTACCTAATTTTTTAGTTATTTGTTGTTGGTTTTGAATGGAATTTGTAGTAATATAGTAAAACGGGACATGACTCTCTCTTGTCTTGTATGAATTGTCTTTTGTTTTGTTTTTTTGTACACGTTAAGCTTGTTCTCTCGAAATTCGAAGCCGCGCCTTGTTATCGTGAAATTTTCAAGCTAGAGTATCTCTTTGTCTCTTGTGGTGCGAAACTCCCGCCTCTTCAACCCGCGCCTTGTTATCCCGAAATTTCAATGCGCGCGAAAACTCCCTCCTCATCCGAAATCGGTCGCGCCACCCAACACGCGAAATCCCCCTTCTACCCCTCAGCCGGAAATATCGCCGCGACGTCCCATGGTTAAAAGGGTGGGGGTACTTTCGTAACTTACCCCAAATTTCGGACAAGCTCGTCCCTAAGCCATGGCTCCCCCCTCTCTTCCCCTGCATTACCCCCATTCGTACACCGAGGCCGCCAAAACCCGCGAAACCCCACCCTCCTCCGTCCGCCACCCGACCGCCACCCAGCCAAAGCCTCTTCCCCGACGACATCGTCCACAACAACAACTCGACGTCCCTCATCCACCGCTCCGGATGAGGATCCGTCGTCGATCTTGTCGTCCCGCCGGTTCAGCCGCCTCGTCCTCCACCTCCAAGGAGCTGCCCCGATGTTCGCCTCATCTAACGCGCCACCTCCATTCCCACAGCACCGTCTTCACCTGCCCCACCGGAACCGCAACACCCTCTCCAATTCCTCCGATGAAGCTGAAGCCTACTCGGCCCCACCAAGGAGGTTCTACACTCATCGCTGCATTTTCTCGTTTATTCAATCTCACGGGGCTGCCGATGCTCGAACCCGAACCGCCATGGCGCGTTTCCATCGACGGCGGCGTTACCGGCCACTTCCTCCACGGCGTCTCTCCCCCATGGCGTTGCTCCCTCGGCGACGACGTCCACACCAGCAGGAGCTGCTGCTGCTCCGGCTCTCGCTCACGCTGCTGCTGCTGCTCCGGCTCTCGCTCGCGCTGCTTCTCTGCTCTTACTGTCGGTCGCGCTGCTGCTTTGCTCTTGCTCTCGTTCGTGCTGCTGTTGTGCTCTGCTCTTGCTCTCGCTCGCACTTCTACTGCTACATGACCTGCTGCAGCTACACGAGTTGCTGCTTTAGCTCTCGCTCGTGCTGCTGCTCCGGGCGCAGCAGCTGCAGCTGCACGAGCTGCTCTCTACTAGTGCGTTCACTGCTCGAGCGGCTGCTGATTTAGATCACTGCTTCGGGAGCTACTAGTGCTCGAGCGGCCTAAACTTCTATTGCAGTGCTCTACAACTAGTGCAATCAGTTTCGACAGTAAATTCAGGTTTGTTAGTAAAATTCAGTTTTGACTGTACAATTCAGTTTCTTCAGTTAAGTTCAGAGTCAATAGTTTTTACATCATCTGTTAGAGCAACTGCGGCACGGCTGATGCATTTTACATCTAGCACTCTTTGCTGATGTATTTTACATCATCTATTGCAGATGCTATTAGAATCCCACTTCAGATTAACGTTGTCTGTCTTGTCCTGCTTCAGCCTCGCCATCGTACACCTCACCGAAGCTGCGCCAATGACGGTACCGTCCATCACAGCGGAGCAGTACCCTCGGCGCCATCTCCAGATGCCTCAGATCTTCTTCCCCGCCTCCGACAGTCACACCAGCCGCACCATCCTCCACGACCAACCAAATGATGCCAAGGTCGACAAGGCTACGCCAAAGAGGTTGTACACTCATCGCATCACTTTTTTACTCTACATTCATGTCGATCCCTTAGGGATCCTTTGGTTCAAAGCAGTTGCAAATCTAGAAAGAAATGGAGGGTGGTCTCAAAGTTAACAGGGAGAAAACTAAATGCTCTTTTGAACCACAATTTGAATTGGTTTAGCAAGATAGCCATTATCTCATAATCATGTGGACCAAATAAGCTCACAAAATTTCAGATTACAATGGGAACATGTACTATTACTGAATTGTTTGTTTTTTTTAAAGATATAATTTTTTAACCGAAATAATGGACCGACTTATGTTGTCCATATAAGCTCAAATTTATTCAGAGTACAACAGAGCACATGTAGTATATATTGAAAAACTTTAGGTTTCTTTTCAAAAAATATCCAGTTCATGCAAGAAAGAACACCCACTGAGAACACATAGTAACGAGAAATACGAATAGTTTCTCCCATATGACAAGTAGTGAGGTAGTAGGCAAGTTAGCTATCCGTGTTGGACTCTCTCGGAAGCGATCATTTTTTATTTCTGCGTGTTGGAGCCATGCATGTGTAGATGGGCCTGGGAGTTGAGCTAGTTGGTTGTGTCCAAAATAGTAGTAGTACAAAAACATTATTCAAGGGCAGGCTTCATCCTGTTGAAGACTGCCTACTAGAATCGCCACTGGTTCAAAGAAAAAGGGAAGGAAAACATAGGACTTGGAAAGTTTCCTATGGTACTACTATTCATGCATTTGGTTAGAAGGAATGGAGCAAAGCAAAACTGGAGGATTTTTTTTCCTTTGGTGTCTCTCTCAAAGAAAAAACGTAGGAATTTGAATATCCACTTGGACATCCTTTACAAATTCCTATGCATGAAGAACAAGACTAAGTGCATTAGTGGCATAATAAGATTCTAACTTTACATTTTCATGTGGTTTGACTTTAATTTGACCATGTTTCTCTGCATTCATGTGTTCTTCCAATTGTTGTGAACCAAACACCTAGTTTGACAAAAATCCCGTGTTTGCAAATGCTCTGTTTTGCACGTGCATTCCTATCCTATTCCTATGTTTTTCTAGTCCTTGCGTTTTTAGAATCCTCCAGTTCAAAGGAGCCCTTACAGATTTACTTCATTTACAGATATGTGCGAAAGAAAACTCTGTGTGGTTTGTCCCGCTCCTGCCGTGCCATCGTCCACCCCACCTGAGCTGCTCCATCGACGGAAGCATCCACCGCAGCAGAGATCCCCACTCCAGACCTTCTTTTGCCTCCTCAGATCTTCTTCCCCGCTGCCGGCAGCCACACCAACTGCATTACCATCATCGACTGAGCAGATGAACCTGTCGACTAAACAGTTTCGGAAGAGAGGTCGCCCTCTTTCATGATTGCTTACGTCATACATCGATTAATATTACCTGCTACTTTATCGTCCTGATCACCTCTTAGACTCTGAGTCAGGTCCAAACTAATGTTCAGACTTGAGTTTTAAAATGCTTGTGGGGCACATATCGAGGCAACAATGAATAGTATCTCTGTCTACTATCTGGTTCATCTCGGGTCTTCTATGTGGTTCATGTTGGGTGGGCACAAACAGTAGAGGAGCCATCATCTGTCTTTTTTAACTAAAGCTATCATCTGCTTGCTACCATTAGTTTTGGATCTATCCACTGGTTGCTACCATTAGTCTGGATTTCTGCATGCACCCCTTAGGCCTTACATAATCTGACTATGTTTTTTTATTATGCATGTCAGTTATTGTACACAATCGTACAGAACATGTAGAGAAAAAGAGAAGAGCGTTGCGTGGGAATATAATGTCATGTAGACGTCGCTCCATGGTGGGCGCAGTGGCAGCCCCCCTCCCCCCCATTCCAGATTGTATTCTAGAGGAAGAGAACTATTCAGAGGGGGATTCAGAGGGAGCAGACCATTCCTATTTACCCCCTGAGGTGTTTTCTCTAACTTGGCATGCTGATGTTGGTCATATCATGCATATGGCGCCTTGCATTGCTTACTTTATACATCGTATATGTCATCAGCTTAGTTTAGACATGCTTTGTGTGAATGCCACCTGTTTGGTTTCTATATCATATATGTGAATTATGCAGTGCCATCTTGTTTAGCCAGGCATCATATTTGTGAATCATGCAATGCCATCCTGTTTAGCCAGTCATCGTATATGTGAATTATATCATGCCATACTATTTTTTTCCTCATGTATTCCATTTTTGTTGACAATGTTTGTACATTCATCTACTCTTCCTGTGCATCAACCATTTGAGTTGGTGATGGAAAAATATGGAGTGAAAACAAGGTCTTCAGAGCAGTCAGTGCTACCTGTCAAAGCAGATATCTTGCTGGTTACAGATAGCTCCTCAGAGGAGGATTCAGAGACAGATGACCAGTCCTATTCCCCCCCCCCCCCGAGGTTTATGCTCTAGCTTGGCAGGGTTATATTGCTCATCATGCATATGGTGTCTTGCATTGCTATGTCATTTGCTTAGATTAGACCTGCTTTGTGTGAATGCCACCTATTTAGTTTCTACTCCCTCCGTTCCTAAATATAAGTCTTTGTAGAGATTCCACTATGGACTACATACAGAGCAAAATGAGTGAATCTACACTCTAAAATGCATCTATATACATCCGTATGTGGTCTATAGTGAAATCTCTACAAAGACTTATATTTAGGAACGGAGGGAGTATATCATATATGTGAATTATGCAATGCCATCTTTTTTTAGCAAGGCATCATATATGTTAATTATGCAATGCCATCCTGTGTAGCCAGGCATCATATATGTTAATTATGTCATGCCATCCTTTTTTTCATACGTATTCCATTTGCCGACAATGTTTGTATATTGAACTACTCTTCCTGTGCATCAGCCATTTGAGTCGGTTATGGAAAAATCTGGAGTGAAAACAAGGTCTTCAAAGCAGACAATGCTACCTGTTGAAGCAGATATCTCGCTGGTTACAGGTAGCTCCTCAGAGGAGGATTCAGAGATAGATGACCAGTCCTATATCCCCCCAGAGGTGTATGCTCTAACTTGCGACGGTTATATTTCTCATATCATGCATATTGTGTCTTGCATTGCTTAGTTTAGACATCATATACACAATATTCAATGCCATCTTCTTAGTTTAGAGATCATATATGCGAGTGCCAGCTGCTTAGTATATCAATCATATAGGTGAATTAGATCATGCCATCTTGTATACTTAGACAACATGTATGTGAATTATTTCATGCCAACCAATTTTATAAGGACATCATATAGTTATGTCATGTCATCCTGTTTAGATAGTCATCATATGTTGAATTATGTCATTCTATCCTGTTTAATTATCCATCATATATCTAAAATTGTGTCATGCTATCCTGTTTAGTTAGCCATCATATATGTGAAATTGTGTCATGCTGTCCTGTTTGGTTAGACAACATATATGTGAATTACTGCATCTGCCTATCATACAATGTCTGTACCTTCAATTTCTTTTCTTGTTTATCAGCCATTTGAATTGGAGGGGGTGATGGCAGTATCTAAGGGAGTAAAAACACGGTCTTAACAAAATACGGTGCTACCCATCGATGCAGATAGAACCATGGTTGTACTTGCCCAAGAGCCAGCCCCACCACACATAACCGACACTCTTGCAGATTGTACCCCTACCCCGTTGGCCAGAGAACCAGCTACTCCCCATCTAACCCCAACCCCAGCAAATAGTAACCCACTTCCAGTTGACACAACACCATCTCCACCACAGAGCACCCACACACGAGCAGTTAGTAAGGCAACTGCAGTGCCCAAAGCACGAGGACCACCACAGCGAACCCAAACTCCATGCTTAAAGCAGAAGAACAACTGTTCTCAGGTTAGATTCTGTAGCTATGGTGCATTCTCCTTTGCTCTTGCATCACTGTATTTACTCATACCAACTAATTTCTAATTTGAAGGATCCAATTGAAACTCCAATGGTGCAAAAGGTATGTTTTAAACCTGTTTCTTTAACTGGTTTACTATTGTAACTTCTTGCTCTATGTTGATTTCAATTTCAATTGTATAAACAGTTATGTTCTCATGTCATGCACATTACAAGTGTTGTTAGTGCTGTGTAGTTTCCCACACTTATATTCTGTCTATGCTACTTTGTCTTAAACATATATGATTTGAACTATGTCTCTATCTTGATTTGGCAACATAAACTGGGATGATATAGACAATACAATGACCATAGTACATAGATATATGTTTGTTTCATTCTGTTATTATGTACTACCTTGCAATAGAAGACAAGTTAGTATAATCCTGTCAACCTTACTACTGAACTGGTTTACCAAAATGAGTTTCATATACTACATGCTAAACCTGTGATGTGTCTGCTTGTTCCTCTTTTAGAATGCCGACAGAATAGTGGAGAAGAGTACCCCATTATGCAATGGTAAAGGAAGTAATGCAGATAAGGTCCAAGATAGTGAGACAACCATGTTGTTCTCCAAGAAAGCTGATAAAAACTATCTTGAAGACAGTGAGACAACCCCAAAGTCCTGCCTTGATGTAGTGTTCTAGTTACTGGCCACTACCGCTGGCACAAGCCCTTCGAACTCGCTGCCTGAATCAGATCGGCTTCTTGAGTCTCAACTACAAGCTAAAAGACAACGATCAGCTGTGCTGCGACAAGAAGCCGAAGGACTGAGGAAGTCCCTGCAGAATTCAGATGCATACTTTCTGGAGAAACAGCAAGAGTTGGAGGATTTTAGCGCCAAACAAGAGAAAGCTAATAAGCTTGCTAAGCTTCTTGCCAGCATGGTGGGTGCCCAGGATGTCGTTTCTTGAGCTCTTCTGAAGTGGTTTCAGTTCTAGACTTGTTTTGCTGTCGCGTTTATTTGCACTGGTGGCCAATTTAGATGCCTAGTGTATGTAATATGCTGCTTTGTTGTTCCCTAATATTTGCACTGGTAGCGAACTTTGATGCCTAGTGGATGTAATCTGTGTAATAGCCGTAATAGCCTAGCATTAGTTGCTTTCTTATTTATTTACTTATAGTATTGTTTATTTGTTTGCTTGTAGTCACTGCAGTTCTTTTTCCTCGGTTTGCTAGTGGCTGCAATAACCATGGGTCACATACGGGTCGTGGTAACGATGGGCCTCCAATGGGCCGTAGGATCCATGGGCCTCGTACGCGCCGTAGGATCCATGGGCCGTACTGTTCGTGGGCCAAAACCGAACCACAATATGGACCGTAAATGGGCCAAAATCATAACCGTCCGTTTATGGGCCCAGACCATAACGGGCCGTTAACAGGCCGAAAGACAACACATGCTTAATTCTATCAAGAGGCATGACGGGTCGTTAATGGGCCGGATTACAGGACAGGATGAAAACGGCCCAACGGTTAACGGGCCACAAACGGACCGATTGTTACCATGGGCTGAATTTGGCCCATTAGCATAACAGGCCAGTAACGGACCGTAAGTAATCGAGGGCCGGAAATGAGACCAAGAATTTATGGGCCCTTAGAAGGCCGAAAGAGAGCATGGGCTGGAAACGGCCCACCTGAATCATGGGCCGTTAATGGCCTCAAAGCAGTTTACTGTTCATGATGGACCTAATTCACCACGGGCCGTCAATGGGCCCAGAGATGCAAAAGGCCTCATATGGGCCGAAAGACTTCACGGGCCATAGATGGGCCGAAAGTGACAATGGGCCGGAATCATATGGGACGGCCCACTGACGCTACTGGGCTGAATATTGAAAGGACATAACGGAACGTGAGTACCCGTGCCGTAGATGGGTTGTATGCGAATAGGCCATTAACAGGCTTTCCATGGGCCGGCCCGTTAACTTTTGACCAAGTCAAATGGGCCGGCCTTTATAACCTAAATGGGCCACTATTGGGCCGTGCCACGTGTCATTGTTCCATAGGCGCGTCTCGTCCAATGAATGGACGACATCTGTCGCAACGCCGACCTGACACGTGGATCAGTTGGCCAATGAGAATTTTACACGTGGAAAATCCCCATTGGTCAGGGCTATTAACGGGTTATTGGATCCAAACCGGAACCCGATAGCTTAATGGCGACCCGTTGCGGTGGATGCCACGTGTCGGTTACCCTTGACGAAAACACTTCCATGGCGCGACATTTATCGACATGGAAGTGGACACTTCCATGATGATAATTTCAGTATTGTCATGGAATACTTCTACGACAGCACAGGTATGACTATCTTGATTCTGTCATAAAATCGTCACGGATGTACATGCATGACAGAAAACATGATTACTGTGACAAAGACGTATCATCACGGAAGTGTTTTTTTTGTAGTGCGTCTGTCCGGGCATTTGAGGCGGGTTTGGGGCACCCGGTTGTAGATTCTCTTAGAGCATCTATAGTCGGGCACCCCAAACAGTCCCCAAACGCCCAGAAGGATGGCCCGGTCACTGACCGGACACAAAAAGCGACCCAGACGGGCGCCTTAAACCGTCCTCAAACGCCCGGGCTGTCCGGCGCCCCTCATATCCAGCCCAAATATGGGGCGGCTCGGGCGTGTCCGCCACTTCGGTTTGGCCCAGCCTGGCCGACCCGCGCCCCACAAATATCCCCATCCGGAAAACCCTAGACACCAGTCAATCCGAACTCCACTTCACTCCCCTCTCCGTGCACTCCATTTCCGATCCCCTCCGATCCGATTCGATGGCCGGCGATGGAAGCAGCGGTGGCTCCGGCGGAGAATCTTACGGCTCGAGCATCGATGTCGAGGAGGGAGCCCTCCGCATCGCGTTGAGGCGGTCGCTGCTCGAGCAAGGCGGCGCCGGCAGCAGCGGATCTTCTTCCTCAGCGGTCGTCGCCCGTCGACGCAGCGCTGGCGAAGTCGCCGGCTCGTCCCGCCCGGCGTGCAGCTCCGGCCGCTCTGCTCCTGTCCAGGTACGCTGGCAACCACCACCCTCTGCTCCGGAAGTGGTACCCGGCCACCGCTGGGTCCTCGTGCCCGCGTCGGTGCCGGCGCACACGAGGACACCCGAGTCTGAGGCGCGAGCAGCCCGCCTCAAGCGGCAGCGGGCAAGGGAGAGGGCAGCGGCGGAGGAGGCGCTGATCGCATGCCGGTCACGCGCGAGCGCGCCGGTCGATCCCGAAGACTCCAAAGCCGAAGTCAGTTTGCCAAAGAAGGGCATCGTCCTCGGCGTAGAAGACCAGTTCGGGGGCTACTGATGGTGTCCTGGACTAGGGGGTACCAACCTAGTTGGCCCACAGTACTTGGGCCGAGCTTAGGGGCCCTCATTCTCATAAGGAAGGACTCCGGAAGCCTCGCGCCTCGACGTGATCAAGACAGCCTCTGCCAAAGACTTGATGTGTACTCCAAGGACATCTTTGGCCGCCGCCATATGCATCTCTAGATCAGCAACCGACCATGTAACCCTAGGTACCCCTCTAGCATGTATATAAGCCAGGGGGTTTAGCCTATAGAGGGAATCCAATAAAATCACATCCACCTAGCCTTAGGGTTAGAACACAACTTACGATCTCGAGGTAGATCAAGCTTGTACTCGATAGACAATTATCAATACAATCAAAGCAGGATGTAGGGTATTACCTCTTCGAGAGGGCCTGATACGTCTCCAACGTATCTATAATTTTTTATTGTTCCATGCTATTATAGTATCAATCTTGGATGTTTTATATGCAATAATATGCTATTTTATATCATTTTTTGGGAATAACCTATTAACCTTGTGCCAAGTGCCAGTTGCTGTTTTCTGCTTGTTTTTGGTTTTTGAGAAAATCAGTACTAAACGAAGTCCAAACTCTACGAAACTTTTTGACGAATATTTTCTGGACAAAAGAGACCCTAGAAGCTTCGGGAGGAGGCTAGAAGCCTCACGAGGAAGCCACAAGGCAACAGGGCGCGCCCCCAGGGGGGCGCGCCAAGATGCCTTGTGGGCCCCTCGTGGCTCGTTTTGACCTAATTCCACCTGTATGAATTCTCAAATATTGGGAAACCACCAGAGAGCCCCATGAAATAACTTTTCCGCCGCCGCAAGCTTCTGTTCTTCCGCGATCCCGTCTGGAGGCCTTTTCCGGCACCCTGCCGGAGGGGGAATCGATCACGGAGGGCTTCTAGATCAACCTTGCTACCCCTATGATGATGTGTGAGTAGTTTACTATAGACCTACGGGTCCATAGCTAGTAGCTAGATGGCTTCTTCTCTCTCTTTGATCTTCAATACAATGTTCTCCTCGATCTCCTTGGAGTTCTATTCGATGTAATCTTCTTTTGCCGTGTGTTTGTTGGGATCCGATGAATTGTGGGTTTATGATCAGATTATTCATGTGAAATATTTGAGTCTTTTCTAAATTCTTTTATGCATGACTGTTATAGCTTTGTATTTCTCTTCGATCTATCCGTTTGGTTTGGCCAACTAGATTGATTTACCTTGCAATGGGAGAGGTGCTTTGTGATGGGTTCAATCTTGCGGTGTTCTACATCCCAGTGACAAAGTAGGGGACAAGACACGTATTTGTATTGTTGCCATTAAGGATAAAACGATGGGGTTTATTCATATTGATTGGGTTTACTTTTTCTACATCATGTCATCTTGCTTAAGGCGTTACTCCATTTTTATTAACTTAATACTCTAGATGCATGGTGGATAGCGGTCGATGGGTGGAGTAATAGTAGTATATGCAGGCAGGAGTCGGTCTACTTGTTTTGGACGTGTTGCCTATATACATGATCATTGCCTTGAATGTCGTCATAACTATGCACTTTTCTATCACTTGCCCAACAGTAATTTTTTTACCCACCGTATGCTATGCGTTCGAGAGAGAAGCCTCTAGTGAAAACTATGGCCCCTGGTTCTACTTTTATCATATATAAAATCCAAAAATACCTTGCTGCAATTTTATTTCCTGTATTTTATTTTGCAATTTATTTTATCTATCTATCACTATTAGAATTAATCCTTGCAAATAACGAGTTCAAGGGGATTGACAACCCTCTTGCCCGCGTTGGGTGCAAGTATTTGCTTTTGTGTGTGTGTAGGTGCTGTTCACGAGGTTCTGCGTGGTTCTCCTACTAGATTGATACCTTGGTTCTCACTGAGGGAAGTACTTATCTCTACTGTGCTGCATCACCCCTCCTCTTCGGGGAAATCCCAACGCAGTTTACAAGTAGCAGGAAGAATTTATGGCGCCGTTGCCGGGGAGACATCACCAAAACCTATCAAGTACCTTCGCACAAACTATCATCTACTTTCTCTACTTTTATTTGCCTTTTTATTTGCATTTTACTCTCATTTTCATCTCCCCCACTTCTCATAAGATTACAAAAACACAAAAATATTTTATTTGCTTGTTTGCTTGAAGTTGCTATCATGCCTGAGTTTGAAAAAGTTCACGATTCTCCCGCCACTAGTGCGGAGTCTTTGGATAATCCTCCGTACTTTTGAGGCTTTTGAATAATGAAAATATCAAAAGAAGCTTTTCTGAAGTTGCTAAAGAAAAACTAGATAATCTTGCCAATGATGATCCTGATAAAGAAGAACCCACTATCATGCATACTAAAAAAACTCCATATAGGTAGTGGTAATATTGTTGGAAAAGGTGTTATTCAGGATTTCTTTCCTTGTGCTGGCACGTTACCTATGTTAGGAGGGTCAATACTTAATAAAACTTCTAGCCTTGCGGATGCCATATCTTTGCTTATAGTTGAATTTGAAAGACAATTTGTGCATATGCATCCCGCTATACAAAGGATACTTCTAGAGTTTTCAAATTTTCACGATCCTTCTGTTAAACTTGTAGTTACTATATTCCTAGCCTATGAATTTGGCCATTGATATCTCCTTTTTATTGATTCGGTATTGGAACAAGAAAGGGTATCCCGCACCTATTTCCCCAGAGGTGACCCTGGGTATCGAACCCACGAGAGGAAGATCCCCTTGAAGCAATGGTCTCTAGCAAGCTTTTGCCAAAGTGTCAAATCCAACTTTTGATCGGATCAGCAAGCAAATTATGATTCAAACACTTATAATAAAAAGAAGGTACGGGGATGAGGTCTTAATGCTTACAACCATGTATTGGTGTTGGGATCAAAAATGATATTAGTTTGTGCGCGGGAAGTCACCCGTCAAGAGGTGCTTGCTTCGTATCAGAGTGGGGAATGTGTCCAAATAACATCTTGACTGGCAAGAGTCTTGCATCAAGAATCAGTTGTCCCACCGCAGGCCCTATCCGTCTCGCGGGGTTGCCCCGATAATTAAGATAATAATATCAGACAAAAGCTTTGGGCGTTTAATGACTACACCTCATGAATCCCCAAGCTTATGATCCATGTTACCCTACTAAACCTTACTGTCACCAGTGTTCGGTATAACACTTCACGGTCCCCTTGCTCCTAGCCTCACCAGTGCTCGATCTCCATGATCCTGGGTACCTGCAGGGATGAACATCGCGGACAAGATAAGAGAAACTTCACGAAACAATTTTATTTCACACATATGAGACGTTATGTCAAAGACTCCCATTGATCCCTTCACCGAATACCTGGGGTTGCAAGGCTCATGCCTCATCCCATACCTTACCGATCTACTCACACATCGAGATCAGATCGCAAGAAGAAAACATTGAAGAACACATCTTGAGATTGATTGATTGCAATATGTCTTACAATGGATGCCTTGTGTAATGCACGATTACAAGTATGAACTAGATGAGAGAGGACTATGGTGGTGGAGATGGCTATGGAGATGCAAATGGCGGCGGCTAGGGTTTGTGGATGAAGATGATGATGAAGGGGTTGTGGCTGTGCTGGATGTTCTCCCGACGCGCTCTCTGTTCACATTTCGACTGGGCCCCCTTTATAAAATTTGTTCAAGTGGACAACCTGCCTTGGTTTCCACGCCAAACGACCGCTCATGCGAGCGCTCGCGGTCGCATGGAATGTCGTCTTTTACTCTGGCGGCCTTCTGGCACCTCCTGGTGACTTATCTCTTCTCCAATTTCCTTCCTTTTCTTTCTCCCATGTGATTTCTTCCCTTTTTAGCCCATTTCCTTTGGAAAAGTATCAAAGAGAGGATGTGTGGAATCCCTTTCCCTTATTAGTCATTAATGACAATATCGGAGAGAATATCTCTCTTTTAATGAAATAATTTGGTTTAAACAAGGTTGAAATGAGTGTAAAAATATCACTCATCAGCCATATCATGAAAGAGGCCCGTGAAATATTTGCTTATTATAATATAAATAGTGGATGTCCTCCTATAGAAAAATTCTTTACAACCAAGAGGAAATGAGGAGATTACAATCTCCAGACTATGTTGTTTACAATGAGAATCTTAGAAAAAAGGTTCCCCCATCAATTTTACTTGATAAAATTTCTGAACATAATGATAATTTTGCTATACAAAATAATGGATTGGGACTTGTGCTTGAGAAAAAACTGAAGGAACATATTCAAAGGAGCATGTACAATGAAGAGATAGTCATAACTTACAAAGGGCCAAAGGAGGAATCTCCTCCTCCTAAACCTGATCTTACGGATCCTTACCCTATTAAATTTAGCCCTTTTGATTACTTTTGCTTACCGCATAGGAAGCTTGCTGCTGAAAGAAGAGAGTATGAAATGAGCATGGATGATCTCCCTTACTTCTATTACAAAACTTGAAACGATGCATTATGCCTAGCTAGAGGCATAAAACAATAGCGCTTGTTGGGAGGCAACCCAATATGTATCTTAAATTTTTGCTTTGTTTTCTGTTTTGTGTGTTTACACAATTGTAGCTTCTGTTATGATTGTGTTTTTATCTTTTAATTAGTGTTTGTGCCAAGTAATGCCTTTAGGATGATTTGGATGATAGTATAATTGATGCTGTTTGAAAACAGAAACTTTTGAGTCCAGTGCAGAATTTCCTTGATTTTACTGGAGCGTTATAAAATTCTGAATTTTTTACACAGTATTGGTATATGAATTGTTTACGTTGTCCTAATTTGTCAGAATTTTTGGAGTTACAAAAGTATAGCTTTTAAATAGATCTTTACAGACTGTTCTTTTTTAGACAGATTCCGTTTTGTGTTGCATACTTTGCTTATTTTGATGAATCTATGGATTGTATCGGGGGGTATAAGTCATGGAGAAGTTGGAGTACAGTAGCATTATGCCAAGATAAAATATGAATCAATTTATAACAGTACCTAAATTTTAAGATTTGTTTGTTATACTAACGGATCTCACGAGGTTTCTGTTGAGTTTTGTGTGCTTAAGTTTTCAAGTTTAGGGTGAGATCACGATGGATGAAGGAATAAGGAGCGGCAAGAACCTAAGCTTGGGGATGCCCAAGGCACCCCTAGGTAATATTCAAGGAAGACCCAAGCGTCTAAGCTTGGGGATGCCCCGGGTGGCATCCCCTCTTTCGTCTACAATCTATCGGTATATCACTTGGAGCTATATTTTTATTCATCACGTGATATGTGTTTTACTTGGAGCGTCTTGTGCCATAGTTTTCTTTTGTTTGTTTGCTTTTTAGTTTGCCACAATCATCTTCTGAACACACCTTTTTGAGTGGAACACACATTTATCGTGATTTGTTAGAATACTCTATGTGCTTCACTTATATCTTTTGAGCTAGGCAGTTGCTCTAGTGCTTCACTTATATTTTTTAGAGCACGGTGGTGGTTATATTTTAAAGAAATAGTTGCACTCTCATGCTTCACTTAAATCTTTTTGAGAGTCTAATTAATAGTAATGGCAATTTGCACGGGTTATAAGATTGGTCCATAAAGGATAGGTATTCAAGAGCGATATAATAAAAACTTTCATGTAGATCACTGAATATGATAAGCTTGATTCCTTTCAATAGTTTTGTGATATTAAGATGGTAATATGTGGATGTACTAGTGAATGCTTGTGGTTTATTAAGAATATTGGTGTTAAGGTTTATGATTCCCGAAGCATGCACGTATAGTCCTTAGTTGTGTGATGAAGTTGTAGCATGATTTATTATTGAGTGTCTACCTTATGAGTGGCGGTCGGGGATGAGCGGTGGTCTTTTCCTACCAATCTATCCCCCTAGGGGCATGCGTAGTAGTACTTTGCTTCGAGGGCTAATAGACTTTTGCAATAAGTATGTGAGTTCTTTATGACTAATGTGAGTCCATGGATTATACGCACTATTACCCTTCCGCAATTTGCTAGCCTCTTCGGTACCGTGCATTGCCCTTTCTCACCTCGAGAGTCGGTGCAAACTTCGTCGGTGCATCCAAACCCCGTGATATAGAGAGTCTCCTGAGTTGTCACTTTCATATACTAGTGGGAATTTTTCACTATAGAACTTGGCTTGTATATTCCGATGATGGGCTTCCACAAATGCCTGAGGTCTTCATGAGCAAGCAAGTTGGATGCACACCCACTTAGTTTCAGTTTGAGCTTTCATACACTTATAGCTCTTAGTGCATCTGTTGCATGGCAATCCCTACTCCTCGCATTGATATCAATTGATGGGCATCTCCATAGCCCGTTGATTAGCCGCGTCGATGCGAGATTATCTTCCTTTTTGACTTCCCCTTATTAATCTCTATCATCACATTCTATTCCACCCATAGTGCTATGTCCATGGCTCGCACTCATGTATTGCGTGAGGGTTGAAAAAGCTGAAGCACGTTAAAAAGTATGAACCAATTGCTCAGCTTGTCATCGGGGTAGTTCACGATTAATACTTTGTGTTAGGAAGACTAAGCATGACGGGCTATATGATTTTGTAGGGATAGCGTTCTTTAGCATTTTTATTTTTAAAGGCATGATTGTTTGTTGGTATGCCCGAGTATTGATGTCTTTATATCAAATTATAGACTATTGCTTTGAATCACTCGTTTCTTAATATTCATACCGTAAAAGAGATTACAAGATAGACATGTTAGGTAGCATTCCACATCAAAAATTCTGTTTTTACCATTTACCTACTCGAGGACGAGCAAGGAATTAAGCTTGGGGAAGCTGATACGTCTCCAACGTATCTATAATTTTTGATTGTTCCATGCTATTATAGTATCAATCTTGGATGTTTTATATGCAATAATATGCTATTTTATATCACTATTTGGGACTAACCTATTAACCTAGTGCCTAGTGCCAGTTGCTGTTTTCTGCTTGTTTTTGCTTTTTCAGGAAATCAGTACCAAACGAAGTCCAAACGCTATGAAACTTTTTGACGATTTTTTTCTGGACAAAAGAGACCCTAGAAGCTTAGGGAGGAGGCTAGAAGCCTCACGAGGAAGCCACAAGGCAACAGGGCGCGCCCGCGCCCCTAGGGGGCGTGCGCCAATATGCCTTGTGGGCCCCTCGTGGCTCCTTTTGACCTAATTCCACCTCTATAAATTCTCAAATATTGGGAAACCAACAAAGAGCCCCACAAAATAATTTTTCCGCCGCCGCAAGCTTCTGTTCTTCCGCGATCCCATCTGGAGGTCTTTTCCGGCACCCTGCCAGAGGGGGAATCGATCACGGAGGGCTTCTACATCAACCTTGCTGCCCCTCCGATGATGTGTGAGTAGTTTACCATAGACCTACGGGTCCATAGCTAGTAGCTAGATGTCTTCTTCTCTCTCTTTGATCTTCAATACAATGTTCTCCTTGATCTCCTTGGAGTTCTATTCGATGTAATCTTCTTTTGCGGTGTATTTGTTGGGATCCGATGAATTGTGGGTTTATGATCAGATTATTCATGAGAAATATTTGAGTCTTTTCTGAATTCTTTTATGCAGGATTGTTATAGCTTTGTATTTCTCTCTGATCTATCCGTTTGGTTTGGCCAACTAGATTGATTTATCTTGCAATGGGAGAGGTGCTTTGTGATGGGTTCTGATACGTCTCCAACGTATCTATAATTTTTGATTGTTCCATGCTATTATAGTATCAATATTGGATGTTTTATATGCAATAATATGCTATTGTATATCATTTTTTGGGACTAACCTATTAACCTAGTGCCCAGTGATAGTTGTTGTTTTCTCCATGTTTTTGGTTTTTCAGGAAATCAGTACCAAACGAAGTCCAAATGCCATGAAACTTTTTGACGATTTTTTTCTGGACAAAAGAGACCCTGGAAGCTTTGGTAGGAAGCCATAAGCCTCACGAGGAGGCCACAAGGCAACAGGGCGCGGCCTCGGGGGGGCGCCCTGATGCCTTGTGGGCCCCTCGTGGCTCCTTTTGACCTAATTCCAGTTCTATAAATTCTCAAATATTGGGAAACCAACAAAGAGCCACCTCGAATAACTTTTCCCCCGCCGCAAGCTTCTGTTCTTTCGCGATCCCATCTGGAGGCCTTTTCCGGCACTCTGCCGGAGGGGGAATCGATCACGGAGGGCTTCTACATCAACCTTGCTGCCCTTCCGTTGATGTGTGAGTAGTTTACCATAGACCTACGGGTCCATAGCTAGTAGCTAGATGGTTTCTTCTCTCTCTTTGATCTTCAATACCATGTTCTCCTTGATGTTCTTGGAGTTCTATCTGATATATTCTTCTTTTGCGGTGTGTTTGTTGGGATCCGATGAATTGTGGGTTTATTATCAGATTATTCATAAGAAATATTTGAGTCTTTGCTGAACTTATTTATGCATGATTATTTTAGCTTTGTATTTCTTTCCGATCTATCCGTTTGGTTTGGCCAACTAGATTGATTTATCTTGCAATGGGAGAGGTGCTTTGTGATGGGTTCAATCTTGCGGTGTTCTATATCCCAGTGACAAAGTAGGGGACAAGACACGTATTTGTATTATTGCCATTAAGGATAAAACAATGGGGTTTATTCATATTAATTGAGTTTACTTTGTCTACATGATGTCATCTTGCTTAAGGCGTTACTCCGTTTTTATTAACTTAATACTCTAGATGCATGCTGGATAGCGGTCGATGGGTGGAGTAATAGTAGTAGATGCAGGCAGGAGTCGGTCTACTTGTCTCGGACGTGATGCCTATATACATGATCATTGCCATGAATCCTTCATAACTATGCGCTTTTCTATCAATTGCCCAACAGTAATTTGTTCACCCACCGTATGCTATGTGTTCGAGAGAGAAGCCTCTAGTGAAAACTATGGCCCCCGGGTCTACTTAAATCATATAAAAAACCTAAAAACACCTTGCTGCAATTTTATTTACTTTATTTTATTTTGCATTTTATTTTATCTATCTATCACTATCACAATTAATCCTTGCAAGTAACCGCCAAGGGATTGACAACCCTCTTGTTCGCGTTGGGTGCAACTATTTGCTTTTGTGTGTGTAGGTGTTGCTAACGAGGTTCTGCTTGGTTCTCCTACTGGATTGACAACCTTGGTTCTTAACTGAGGGAAATACTTATCTCTACTATATTGCATCATCCTCTTCTCTTAGAGGAAATACCAACACAGCTCACAAGTAGCAGGAAGAATTTCTTGCGCCGTTGCCGGGGAGACATCATCAAAACCTATCAAGTACCTTCGCATAAACTATCATCTACTTGCTCTTATTTTCTTTTGCATTTTTATTTGCATTTACCTCTCATTTTCATCTCCCCCACTTCTCATAAAAATTACAAAAACACAAAAATATTTTATTTGCTTGTTTGCTTGCTTGTTTGCTTTTTTTGCCTTCATGTCAACACTCAAAACAGAAAATAAAAGCAAAAATTTAAGATGACTATGGATCCACTTAAAGTTTTCTACTTGGATCATCTTCTGTCCATTTGTGCTCGCGCTGAAACCCCAACTAGTTTAGTTGAGGGAAAATCATTAGATGAGCATGCTCATTTTGTGCGTCACTGTTTGTCTCAAAGAGGGAGACTCTTATGGAATCAAATAAATTGTTTGCTATGTTATGCTTGGAATCTATGTGAAATTTATGATTTTACTTGTTGCTCTAAGAACCCTAAAAAACACCTCCCCTACCTATGTGAGTTTAATGGTAATGAAATATTATCTTCTTATGCCAAGGGTGTTTATAGTTACTATGATATCGAACAAATTGAAGAATTTGTTGCTTTTAAGGGTGCTTATGAAGTTGCTTTTTTGATTGAAAAGTATGATGCTACTCTCTACAAATCTGAAAATTTTGACATACTTAAATATTGCTATGGAAACTATGCTCCTAATGCCTATGTTAAAGAATTTATTGAGAGAATGTCCGTTGCTTTGGAAAAGAATAATGATATGCATGTATCCATAGATAATTATGATTCCGTTGATTCGATTGAAATATCCCCTCTTAATGAACATGATGCTTGCTATTCTTATGGCCATGATGCCAATATTAATGATGCTTATAGAGATGAACTTGCTATAGTTCCTTATGTTAAAAATGAAATTATTGCTATTGCACCCACACTTGATAGCTCCTTGAATGAAAAACATGATTGCAATGATATTATTATAAATTCTATTAATGTCAATTGTGCTAATGATATGCAAAGCTACAGGCTTGGGGATGAAAAATTTGTTATGTCCACTACTCATTGCAATGATCATGATTGGGGTGATAATGCTTCCTATGATCTTGAAAATTTATTTAAGCCTCATGTTGAATATGATATTGATAATAATGTTTGCAACAATGTTGAAAGTGAGTTTGGAGAGGTCATGAATTTAGTTGATGTTAATCCCACTATCTTGGAAGATTATAAAACTTTCATGCATGTGGATCATGAAGAGAATATTTTATATGATAGCTATATTGTTAAATTTGATTATGATCCTACATGTAATTATTATGAGAGAGGAAAATATGGTTATAAAAAATTTCATGTCACTAAATTATCTCTCTTTGGGTTGAATTTTTTGTTTCATTCTTCCTATTTGCATATGCTAGATATTGCTTGTCTTGATAATTTGTTTTCCAATAAAATGCCTATGCATAGGAAGTATGTTAGACTTAAATGTGTTTGTCACATGTTTTATGATGCTCTCTTTGTGTTTCGATTATTATCTTCATGTGAGCATCATTAAAATCTCAAAGCCTATCTTAATGGCTATAAAGAAAGAGCTTGTTGGGAGACAACCTAATACCTTTGTTTTATGTTTTGTGTGTTTACACAATTATAGCTACTTTTATGATTGTGTTTTTATCTTTTAATTAGTGTTTGTGCCAAGTAATGCCTTTGGGATGATTTGGATGATAGTATAATTGATGTTGTTTGAAAACAGAAACTTTTGAGTCCAGTAAAGAATTTTTCTGATTTTACTGGAGCTTGAAAAAATTCTGAATTTTTTACAAAGTATTGGTATATGAATGTTTTACGTTGTCCTAATTTTTCAGAATTTTGGGAGTGACAGAAGTATGATTATTATTTGGATCTTTACAGACTGTTCTGTTTTAGACAGATTCTGTTTTTGTTGCATAGTTTGCTTATTTTGATGAATCTATGGATTGTATCGGGGGGTATAAGTCATGGAGAAGTTGGAGTACAGTAGCATTATGCCAATATTAAATATGAATCAATTTATAACAGTACCTAAAGTTTAAGATTTGTTTGTTATACTAATGGATCTCACGAGGTTTTTGTTGAGTTTTATGTGCTGAAGTTTTCAAGTTTTGGGCGAGGCCACGATGGATGAAGGAATAAGGAGCGGCAAGACCCTAAGCTTGGGGATGACCAAGGCACCCCAAGGTAATATTCAAGGAAGACCCAAACGTCTAAGCTTGGGGATGCCCCGGATGGCATCCCCTGTTTCGTCTAAAATCTATCGGTATATCACTTGGAGCTATATTTTTATTCATCACATGATATGTGTTTTACTTGGATTGTCTTGTGCCATAGTTTTATTTTCTTTGTTTTCTTTTTATTTTTCCACAATCATCTTTGCTGAACACACTTTTGATAGGGACACACATTTATCATGATTTGTTAGAATACTCTATGTGCTTCACTTATATCTTTTGAGCTAGGCAGTTGCTCTAGTGCTTCACTTATATCTTTTAGAGCATGGCGGTGGTTATATTTTAAAGAAATAGTTGCACTCTCATGCTTCACTTATATCTTTTTGAGAGTCTAATAAAATAGTAATGGTAATATGCACGGGTTATGAATTTGGTCCTAATATGATGGGTATTCAAGAGGAATATAATAAAAACTTTCATGTAGATCACTGAATATGATAAGTTTGATTCCTTGCAATAGTTTTGCGATATTAAGATTGTAATATGTGGGAGGTACTGGTAGATAATTGTGGATTAGTAAGAATATTGGTGTTAAGGTTTGTGATTCCCGAAGCATGCACGTATGGTCTGTCGTTATGCTAAGAAGTTGGAGCATGATTTATTATTGATTGTCTGCCTTATGAGTGGCGGTAGGGGACGAGCGATGGTCTTTTCCAACCAATCTATCCCCCTAGGGGCATGCGTAGTAGTACTTTGCTTCAAGGGCTAATAAACTTTTGCAATAAGTATGTGGGTTCTTTATGACTAATGTGAGTCCATGGATTATACGCACTCTCACCTTTCCGCAATTTGCTAGCCTCTTCGGTACCATGCATTGCCCTTTCTCACCTCGAGAGTCGTTGCAAACTTCGCCGGTACATCCAAACCCCGTGATATGATACGCTCTATCACACATAAGCCTCTTTATATCTTCCTCAAAACAGCCACCATACCTACCTATTATGGCATTTCCATAGCCATTCCGAGATATATTGCCATGCAACTTCCACCGTTCTTTTTTATGACACACATCATCATTGTCATATTGCTTTGCATGATCATATAGCTGACATAGTATTTGTGGCTCAGCCACCATTCATCATTTTTTATACATGTTACGCTAGATCATTGCACATCCTGGTACACTGCCAGAGGCATTCATATAGAGTCATATTTTTCTAGTATCGAGTTATAATATTGAGTTGTAAGTAAATAAAAGTGTGATGATCATCATTATTAGAGCATTGTCCCAGTGAGGAAAGGATGATGGAAACTGTGATTCCCCCACAAGTCGGGATGAGGCTCCGGACGAAAAATAGAAAAAAATAGAAAAAAAGAGCCCAACAAAAAAAATGAGAGAAAAAGAGAGAAGGGGCAATGTTACTATCCTTTTCCACACTTGTGCTTCAGAGTAGCACCACGTTTTTCATATAGAGAGTCTTCTGAGTTGTCACTTTCATATACTAGTGGGAATTTTTCATTATAGAACTTGGCTAGTATATTCTGATGATGGGCTTCCTCAAATGCCCGAGATCTTCATGAGCAAGCAAGTTGGATGCATGCCCACTTAGTTTTTATTTTGGGCTTTCATACACTTATAGCTCTTAGTGCATCCGTTGCATGGCAATCCCTACTCCTCGCATTGACATCAATTGATGGGCATCTCCATAGCCCGTTGATTTGCCGCGTCGATGTGAGACTATCTTCCTTTTTGACTTCCCCTTATTAATATCTATCACCATATTCTATTCCACCCATAGAGCTATAACCATGGCTTGTGCTCATGTATTGCATGGGGGTTGAAAAAGCTGAAACGCGTTAAAAAGTATGAACCAATTGCTCGGCTTGTCATCGGGGTAGTGCATGATAAATAATTTATGTTAAGAAGATGGAGAATGACAGGACTATATGATTTTGTAGGGATAGCGTTCTTTAGCATTTTTATTTTGAAAGGCATGATTGTTTGTTGGTATGCCTGAGTATTGATATCTTTATATCAAATTATAGACTATTGCTTTGAATCACTCGTTTCTTAATATTCATACCGTAAAAGAGATTACATGATGAACATGTTAGGTAGCATTCCACATCAAATTTTTTGTTTTTTATCATTTACCTACTCGAGGACGAGCATGAATTAAGCTTGGGGATGCTGATACGTCTCCAACGTATCTATAATTTTTGATTGTTCCATGCTATTATAGTATCAATCTTGGATGTTTTATATGCAATAATATGCTATTTTATATCATTTTTGGGACTAACCTATTAACCTAGTGTCCAGTGCCATTTGCTGTTTTCTGCTTGTTTTTGTTTTTCAGGAAATCAGTACCAAACGAAGTCCAAATGCCATGAAACTTTTTAACGATTTTTTTCTGGACAAAAGAGACCCTGGAAGCTTCGGGAGGAAGCCAGAAGCCTCACGAGGAGGCCACAAGGCAACAGGGCGCGGCCCCAGGGGGCGCGCCCTGATGCCTTGTGGGCCCCTCGTGGCTCCATTTGACCTAATTCCACTTCTATAAATTCTCAAATATTGGGAAACCAACAAAGAGCCACCTCGAATAACTTTTCCACCGCTGCAAGCTTCTGTTCTTCCGTGATCCCATCTGGAGGCCTTTTCCGGCACTCTGCCGGAGGGGGAATCAATCACGGAGGGCTTCTACATCAACCTTGCTACCCTTCCGATGATGTGTGAGTAGTTTACCACAGACCTATGGGTCCATAGCTAGTAGCTAGATGGCTTCTTCTCTCTCTTTGATCTTCAATACCATGTTCTCCTCAATGTTCTTGGAGTTCTATCAGATGTAATCTTCTTTTGCGGTGTGTTTGTTGGGATCCGATGAATTGTGGGTTTATGATCAGATTATTCATGAGAAATATTTGAGTCTTTTCTGAACTTATTTATGCATGATTATTTTAGCTTTGTATTTCTCTCTGATCTATCCGTTAGGTTTGGCCAACTAGATTGATTTATCTTGTAATGGGAGAGGTGCTTTGTGATGAGTTCAATCATGCGGTGTTCTATATCCCAGTGACAAAGTAGGGGACAAGACACGTATTTGTATTGTTGCCATTAAGGATAAAACGATGGGGTTTATTCATATTAATTGAGTTTACTTTGTCTACATCATGTCATCTTGCTTAAGGCGTTACTCCGTTTTTATTAACTTAATACTCTAGATGCATGCTGGATAGCGGTCGATGGGTGGAGTAATAGTAGTAGATGCAGGCAGGAGTCGGTCTACTTGTCTCGGACGTGATGCCTATATACATGATCATTGCCATGAATCCGTCATAACTATGCGCTTTTCTATCAATTGCCCAACAGTAATTTGTTCACCCACCGTATGCTATGTGTTCGAGAGAGAAGCCTCTAGTGAAAACTATGGCCCCCGGGTCTACCTAAATCATATAAAAAACCTAAAAATACCTTGCTGCAATTTTATTTACTTTATTTTATTTTGCATTTTATTTTATCTATCTATCATTATTAGAATTAATCCTTGCAAGTAACCGCCAAGGGGATTGACAACCCTCTTGTTCGCGTTGGGTGCAAGTATTTGCTTTTGTGTGTGTAGGTGCTGCTAACGAGGTTCTGCTTGGTTCTCCTACTGGATTGATAACCTTGGTTCTTAACTGAGGGAAATACTTATCTCTAATGTACATCATCATCCTCTCCTCTTCGAGGAAATCCCAACGCAGCTTGACGTGGTTTTGTCACGGCAGATGCCCTCGTGAAAGGACTTAGTGAGGAGGCCATCGCACGAAGGTGGAAGCTTAACGGGGTTGATCAGGAAAATGAGAGACATGAGTTACCTAAGTTCAGCCCCTCACGGTGGAGGTAAAAGCCTACTCCTGCTTGATTGATATTGCTGTGGATCTCGATTACAAGGATGCGGATTCACTAACCTAGCTTTCGAGAGATTGCAACTTAGTCTTTTCGTCCCAGGGCCTCCCCCTTTATATAACAGGTTGAGACCCTAGATTTACATAGTATTCGGGGTTGTATTGCTAACCCGCATCCTACTCTTACTCTTATTCATCTTGACTTCCAAGCTAAGAACTCCCTTCTACCTGGGCCTTCTTGGGCCGGCCCACATGTTGAGCCGGCCTCTGCGTCGGGTATTGCTTAAGCCGGCCCATGGTTCCTTAGAACCGGACAGTGCGGTGACCCACTGGCCTCCTGGCCGATGGCCGGGTCATCGCCTTGCCGGGTCTCAATGCAGGGAAACATCCCAACATTAGCCCCCCAGTTTGACTTGGATTTATCCATGTTAAACTCCATCCTGAAAAATAAAAGCAAGGGAACAATTGTGAAGAGCTTAATACCCGGGTCACCTTTTAAGCCGGCATTTCTGCATCCTTCAAATTTGCCTTCCTTGTCTTCAACTGTACTTCCCGGGTCAACTATTTTTACCGGGTCCTCTTTCTTTCCTCAGACCTAGCATCCTTACGCTACTTATTTGCATGATATCATATCCGCTCCCGCAAAATCCGGGCGTGACGTCATACGACATCTTTTGAAAAGATTGTGTTGTTCTATCAGGCGCTAAAATCGAGGTGCCCCTTACGCGAAAATTTACTGCGCCACCTCCGGGCCCTACCGTGCCACTTCAGTTTTTACCCTGCCTATAAATAGGTCAGACAGGCCACCAGGTTCATTTTTACTCTCTCTGCCCATTGCTCGTCTTCTTCCTCTCACCCTCAACGCCGCCGCGCATCCTCGAGCGCTCCGCCGCCAGAAACAGAGCCATCAGCATCCTCAACACCACCGCCGGAGTCCGTCAAGCCTATCGCGGCAGCACTCGCGAAGCCCAAGGCCGGAAATCCCCTTCAGCAGATCTGTGAGCACCTCACCTCTTTTATCCGCCATTTTTATCTCCATAGTTCATCGCGAGTTCTTCGGGGTTCTTCACAACTGCATCTTATAGCTCGGAGTTATCCATGAATCTCTATCCGTAGGTTAGCAAAATAGCTCTGCAGTATTTCCATTATTTTATCGAGCTTCCTTGCTATTCCGAATAAACCCTACTGCTGCGTCGTGCCCGTCCGTATAAACAGACCTATGTTTTTATTTCCCTTTTATAGCCATTTCTCATATCCAAATAACTTTTCAATCCATTTGGAAACTGCTTGTAGCTCGCTGACCCGGATTCTTCCTCTGGTCAAAATTATGCCGCACTTATGTATTGGTGCCGGCTTAAACTGTAGCCGACTCATACTTGCATTATCATCCGTAATTATCCTCCTTAATAAACTCATATCTGATGACCCGGCATTTTGTTCCGGCTTTGTAGTTTCCCTTGATAATGTTATAACCCGGAATACCTTCTAATCTTGCCGGTTTACACTTGTTTTTTCTTTATCGCCTGTAGCTGAACCTTTGTTTCTGTCAGTATGGCTCCAAACAAAGCAGTTGATTGGATCAAGTCCAACATGTCTGAATTGAGACTACAAAGTTTGGTAGACTCCGGGTTGCTGCCGGACAAGGATGAGATACATTGGCGAGCACCTGAGGAGGAAATCCATCTGCAGCCGGCGCAGAATGAAATCATCCTCTTCGCTGACCATCTAGAGAGAGGCTTCCGTCCTCCCGACTCGAAGTTCTTTTGAGACGTCCTTCATCATTTCAACATCAGGCCCCAAGATCTTGGACCCAATTCTATTTTGAACCTATGCCAGTTCCAAGTATTTTGTGAGGTATATCTTCAAATCGAGCCGTCAATTAGCCTTTTCCAAGAATTCTTTTATCTCAACCACCAGACAGAACATAAAAATGGACCAAGCGTTGAACTCGGCAGTGTGTCCATCCAAAGAAGGAAAACTTCTGCCTTCCCCGAGGTGAAGCTGGTGAGTCATCCGAAGGGATGGGCAAAGTCTTGGTTTTACTGCCAGGATACTTCACTGGCTCAACAACACCCCTTGCCGGGTTATCGGTTGGACCGGCTCAATGCTTCCACAATCTTCCCCGGCTTCGCCTCACAAGAAGAAAGGGAAGCCCTGCGACCTTTATATCCTAAGATTAATGCTTTGATCGCCCACATCCTGACCGGAGTCGACTTGACCCGAACCTGGATAAGTTGGCGAATTCAACCTTTGAGTCTGAGGATCAGACTAATGTGCACTTACACCGGCAAGCCAGAAGATGCACTACGATTCAGCCAGATTAATCTTCCCAACAAGGAACTTATCAAGGCCACCAAGAAACTCCTTGGCGAAAATAAAAATGCAATCGGTATCGTGGGACTGGCCCCTTTCTTTGAGGGGAACCCGACACTTGAGGTAAGTCGGCTTTTTCATTTCCACCCATAACCATCTTACCATTTTTACTGAGCTTGTCTTATATCCAGGCAAACGCCGCATGGTGGAAAATAGAACCTCGAGTTCCTACTCCTCCTCAAGACGGCAACGAAGAAGAGTCGGACAACGAAGAGGACCACGAGGTAGAACTTGACTCCCTTGGCCAACTTTTTAACCAACTTGCTGACGCCGAATCTCCTCTGGAACAAACTGAAACCATCCGAGCCGGCGAGCCAGAGGTAACCCTGATCTCCTCAGACTTCGGCTCACCAATATCTGTCCGCAAGAAATTCCGGGTTGTAATCTGCAAAGTTCGATTTTCACATCAAGATGCTCACTTAGATCCACAATTTCCTTTGAAGAAAATGTAGCACGTAGGCACCTCCAAACGAAAGCCTCGAAGCGGCAATGGGGAGTTGAGTGGCAGGTTGCCGAACGAGCCGTCTGTTCGGAGGGCTCGTACTGAAGTACCCCATAGCCCCACTGCTTCACTCCCTCATGCCGGTCTCTTAAAAGAGCCACTTCCACGCAACGACTCGGCTTATCTAACCTCTCCTTCCTCTGAGGAGTCCAGTGCTACCCAAGCACCGGCTTTTAAAATCAACCGCGGGTATAACTCACTACTTGCCTTTCAAGCTTTTACTTTGTTTTACCCATCAACTGAATAATTCTCCCCTTTTTGTAGCGCCAAGGCCATCAAGAAGAAACCTGCCGCCGGGTCTTCCAACCCCATTGTTGGAAATGAAGGCCCCTCTCAAGAGGCCGCAGTAGACAACCCGAAGATTCCAGATGAGCCGGCCGTTCATGAAGAGTTGCCACTTCAAGATGTAGTAACCAGTCCTGCCCACACTTCCTCTCCTCCCCCTGCCAAACCAGAGAGAGAAGATATAACCGAGGCATAGCCTACTGAAAAGGCTTAGGATGAGGTGGTGATGACTGCCAAAACACAGAGCCCTCCGCCAAAAACTTCCACTGTCTTGGCAAAGATTCCTGCCAGAGATGAGTCACCAATCAAGGACAAAGGAAAGGCGGCTCTTAGCTATCACTCGTTCGAAGATCAAGATGCCACTTCCCTGCACCGGATTTTTTTGACCCGGCTGCCTGAGAGCTGGGATACTGAAGCAGCTATCATGAATAGCTTGAAGAGGAAATATGAGGTAAAAGACTACACCCTCATTTATTTATATATGTAGCTCTCCACAATGCAAGTAGAAAGTAATTTACTGCTTGAAGGTTGTTTTGAACTTACTGATTATCTATACCATAGTCAGATGTAGCCCCCAAGGGTTGGCTCATCATCATGTGATGGGCCGGGTCTTTCCACATGCTGAGAAAATATCTGAACAGTAGCCCCCAAGTGTCATGTTGAATACTTGTATCTGCATGGGACTTGTCATTGATAGAAGAAAATTTTGACTGAATGTAGCCCCCAAGTACCGGGTCGACCACTCGTGGCAGCTCGGGGCTGTATATAATAGACAACGCTGATTGCAACTTTGATATGCAGGACAGGCTGAATCAAGCCGAGTCACAGGCAGCCGACTTGCAAAGAGAAATGAAGAAGGAGAAGAAACTGAAGGAAAAAAGCGAAACACTTATCTTCCGAGTTTCACAAGTCTCTGCTTACTGTAACAGATACTTTGGAGAAGACCAAGGCGGAATTTGAAGAAGAAAGAGCTGCCTTGACAAAACGTGCAGAAGCGCCCGAAGCAAAGCTCGAGCCTATAACTCAAGAGCTATACACCCTCAAGGATCACATCACCCAGATGTGCTTAGCCATTTTTGGTAAGTCTATGCTTGAATTCATCTATCATCCAACATATCCGGCTTGCCGTATGCCCGGGTTACTGATTTCAATGTCATGTTAATAGGTAGGAGATGGTCAAAAGCCGTGGAGCAACCCCTTGTTAAACTGAAGTCGTGTATACATTCCTGGATCAGTTATACGTAGGCGGCTCACGCTGCATAATGGGCGTGAAGAACACCAAGGCACCTCCTCAATACATCAAGGACATGCTAAAAGAACTATCAATGGTGCCCCAATGGTTCCAAGAATGAAAAAAGGCATCATGTCGTCATGGAGCTCTGACTGCTTTCGCCCGTGCCAAGGCTTCTGCTCCAGAACTAGATCCGGCTCAATTAATTGCAGGATATCCAGAGTTCAACACTGATGATACACCATTTACCAAGGACTTCTTGCGATGCGTGAAAGAAACCCGGGTTACTGCAACAGCAATAACTGAAGAAATAGACCTCACCAAGTATCAAGCCGGATATTCTGAAGCCGGCGAGCGCATTGAGCCGCCCAACCCGAAGCCTATGAACTTGACACGTCCTCCTAAGCAAACCTTTGCCCCTGACGTCGACCCTTCACCTGTGATAACAGCCAACTCAGTGTTTGAAGCTTTGGACTCTATCCAGTGGCTAGAAGACGACCCCCAGACGACAAGGGTGGACGAGACGGCATAATCTGACCCGGCATCCAGTAGTGCCAGCGTCAAGCCGGAGGGCCATGTTGCCGGCTCCTGGCCATGAAATTTAGCGGAAGTGAAAAAACACTTGATCAAATTTTTGGCCCTGCTGTGGCTTTGTAACAGTTGATGAAAAACTTGCATGAACTGTCACTGTCTGACGATGCCGTCGTGCATCTGAACAAGAACTTGTCTTTGTCCTTATTATGACATGAATGTGGCTGATCCTTGAAATTTGCGTAGTCATGAGTTGTCTTTAAAATCAAGTCATGATTGCCAAAATGACCCGCCAAGACATATATGTCTAAAAAAATCCCAGAGGTGTTGTAATATACTGCAATTTATTGAAAGAGATATTCCAAGGCCGGGTCAAGCCTGTGACCCGGCAAAAATTTATGAAATCCTGCATTAATTCAAAAGATAGACAAATATAAAGCAAAAAACTATAGGAAAATACATAATAAGCCGGCTTTCGAGGCACGACATAAAGACCGGCTTTCAAGGCTCAGTTCTGTTTCGCTTTCAAGAAGCAGGCCTTGTAGCCTCCTTTGGTTTATCCTATCTTTCTGAAAGCCGGCTCTCACGTGACTTGAACCGGTCACCTTTTCGGAGTAGCATTTGGCTGACAGGCAGGTTTAACCAAGAAAGATATTGGCATATTGCCGAGTCAAGAGGGTTGTGAAAAGCTAAACTCGATGAGTTGGAAGCCCCCAAGTGACCAATGACCAAAAGAAAAGCATCTCACAAATTTTTTAAGAGGACACCTTTATTTTATTGATCATAATATGAATATATACAAAGGTAAAGTATATACAGACAGACTTTCATTGCCAAATTCCTTATGTGTAATATGGCCGGAGATGAGCTATATTCCAGGGTCGGCTGCCGTCCTCCTCAGAGGTACGTGATTTATTGGCTTCACGTATATCCACCAGGTAATATGACCCGTTGTTCAGATTTTTACTGATCACGAAAGGCCCCTCCCATGGAGGAGAAAGCTTATGCATTCCTGTCAGGTCTTGAATCAGACGGAGCACTAAGTCACCTTCCTGAAAGGTACGGCTTCGAACTCTACGGCTATAATAGCATCGTAGATCTTGGTGATATATCGCAGATCAAGCCGCTGCAAGATCGCGCTCTTCTTCCAAGGCATCTAAAGAATCTTACCGAGCCACCTCATTTTCCTCTTCAACATAAGCTGCCACCCTGGGGGCGTCGTGATGGATATCACTTGGAAGAACGGCTTCTGCACCATACACAAGAAAAAACGGCGTATAGCAAGTTGATCTGTTGGGAGTAGTCCGTATGCTCCAAAGCACTGCAGGTAACTCCTCCTCCCAGCATCCAGGAGTACGCTCAAGAGGAACCATCAATCTTGGCTTAATCCCACGTAGCAACTCCTGATTGGCCCGTTCTGCTTGCCCATTGGACTGAGGGTGTGCAACTGAAGCCAAGTCAAGCCGGATATGCTCCTGCTGGCAAAACTGTTTCATAGCCCCTTGATACGTCTCCGACGTATCTATAATTTTTGATTGTTCCATGCTGTTATAATATCAATCTTGGATTTTTTTATAATCATTTACAACAATTTTATATCATTTTTGGAGACTAACCTATTAACTTAGTGCCCAGTGCCAGTTGCTGTTTTCTGCCCTGTTTTTGTTTTACAGAAAATCAATACCAAACGAAGTCCAAATGCAACGAAACTTTTTGGAGATTTTTTATTGGACCAGAAGAACACTAGAAGCTTCGGGAGGAGGCCCGAAGACCCTGGTGGGGCCCACGAGCCACCAGGGCGCGCCTGGGGGGGGGGGAGGCACGCCCTGGTGCCTCGTGGGGCCCACCAAGCTTCGTTTGACCTAATTCCAGCACTATAAATTCCAGAAAAATTAGAAACCCTCAGGAGAGTCCACGAAATACTTTTTACGCCACCGCAAGCTTCTGTTCCAGAGAGATCCCATCTAGGGTCCTTCTCCGGTAATCTGCCGGCGGGGGAAACGATCACGGAGGGGCTCTACATCAACCTTGCTGCCTCTACGGTGATGCGTGAGTAGTCTACCACAGACCTTCGGGTCCATAGTTAGTAGCTAGATGGCTTCTTCTCTCTTTTTGATCTTCAATACAATGTTCTCCTTGATGTTCTTGGAGATCTATCCGATGTAATCTCTTTTTGCGGTGTGTTTGTTGGGATCCGATGAATTGTGAGTTTATGATCAGATTATCCATGAAATTATTTGAGTCTTTGCTGCACTCTTTTATGCATGATTATTATAGCCTCGTATTTCTTCTCCAATCTATTGATTTGGTTTGGCCAACTAAGTTGATTTATCTTGCCATGGGAAGAGGTGCTTTGTAGTGGGTTCGATCTTGCGGTGCTCAATCCCAGTGACAGAAAGGGACATGACATGTATGTATCGTTGCTACTAAGGATAACAAGATGGGATCTATTCATTGGGTTTATTAATTCATGGGTTTGTCTTGTCTACTTCATGTCATCGTTCTTAAGGCATTACTCCGTTCTTATGGACTTAATACACTAGATGCATGCTGGATAGCGATCGATGTGTGGAGTAATAGTAGTAGATGAAGGCAGGAGTTGGTCTACTAATCTTGGACGTGATGCCTATGAACATGATCATTGCCTTGGATATCATCATGATTATTTGCTTTTCTATCAATTGCCCAACAGTAATTTGTCTACCCATCGTATGCTATTTTCTCGAGCGAAGCCTCTAGTGAAAACTATGGCCCCCGGGTCTATCAAAATCATATTACTAAAACCCTAAAAATATTGCTGCCATCTCTTTTTATTTATTTTCTTTTGTATTTTTACTTCAATCTATCAATCTATCACATACAATTTAATCTTGCAATTTACCACCGAGAGATTGACAACCTCTCGTTTGCGTTGTGTGCAAGGGTTTGTTGTTTGTGTGTAGGTACTGCTAACGAGGTGTTGTGTGATTCTCCTACTGGTTCGATAACCTTGGTTTCATAACTGAGGGAAATACTTATCTCTACTGTGCTGCATCATCCCTTCCTCTTCGGGGAAATAGCAACGCAAGCTACAAGTAGCAGGAAGAATTTCTGGCGCCGTTGCCGGGGAGACATCATCAACATCTATCAAGTACCTTTGCACAAACTCTCATCTCCTTGCATTTACTTTAGTTGCCATTTGCCTCTCATTTTCATCTCCCCCAGTTCTAAAACATTTTTTTTACAAAAATACAAAAATATTTTTCGTTTGCCTTTTTCTCGTTTGCTTGTTTGCTTGTTTGCTATCTTGTTTGCGTAGTCACGATGTCTCAAGAAAATACAAAATTGTGTGATTTTTCCATTACTAATAATAATGATTTTATTTGTACTCCGATTGCTCCTCCCGCCGCTAGTGTGGAGACTTGTGATATTAATGCCGCTTTGCTAAATCTTGTCATGAAAGATCAATTTTCCGGTAGTCCTAATGAAGATGCCGCATCCCATCTTAACACTTTCGTACAATTGTGTGACATGCAAAAGAAAAAAGATGTGGATAATGATATTGTGAAATTAAAATTATTCCCGTTCTCATTGCGGGATCGTGCAAAAATTTGGTTTTCATCTTTACCACGAAATATTATCGATTCTTGGGATAGGTGTAAAGATGCTTTTATTACTAAGTATTTTCCTCCCGCAAAAATTATTTCTCTTAGAAATCAAATTATGAATTTTAAGCAACTTTCTCATGAACATGTTGCCCAATCTTGGGAAAGGATGAAATTAATGATAAGAAATTGCCCCAATCATGGTTTAAATTTATGGATGATCATACAAAAAATTTATGCGGGATTGAATTTTGTCTCTAGAAATCTTTTAGATTCCGCCGCGGGAGGTATGTTTATGGAAATTACTTTGGGTGAAGCTACTAAATTGCTTGATAATATTATGGCAAATTATTCACAATGGCATACTGAAAGAACTCCTACTAGTAAAAAATGAATTCGGTTGAAGAAATTAATACTTTGAGTGATAAAGTTGATGCGCTCATGAAATTGGTTGCTAGCAAAAATGCTCCTAGTGATCCTAATGATGTGCCTTTGTCTACTTTGATTGAGCAAAATAATGATCCCGTAGATGTGAATTTTGTCTCACGAAACAATTTTAATAGTAATGCTTATAGAGGTAATTTCAACGCTAGACCGTTTCCTGGAAATTCCTCTAATAATTATGGCAATCCTTATGGTAATTCCTATAATAATAATAGGATACCTTCTGATCTTGAAAGTAATATTAAAGAATTTATTAATGCTCAAAAAGTTTTCAACACTACGATAGAAGAAAAATTGAGTAAAATTGATGTTATGTCTAGGAGCATTGATAGAATCATTCATGATGTGGAAAATCTTAAGACTAAAATTTTGCCACCTAAAATTGATATTAGTGAATCAATTAAAGCTTTATATGTCTCCATGGATGAGAGTAAGAAAAGAACCGCCATGCTAAGAGCTAAACAAGAATTTTTAGAAAAAGCAATTCCTCCTAATTTTTAACATAGTAAAGATGAGGATATTAAAATGATTGGTGTTTCATCTATTGATTCTTTGTGTAGCAAAATTAAACTTGATGAAAAGGGACTGAAGAAGAGTCAACTTTAGCTAAAGAGCATCTCCATAATTCGGAGGGTGAAAATCTTGATAAGAAAATTGCTAAAAGTGGGTTTGGAGAGGTAAAAACTTTAAATAGCGATGTGCCCACTCTCTTGGATTACAAAGATTTTAATTATGATAATTGTTCTTTGATTGAGTGCATTTCTTTGTTACAATCCATGTTAAATTCACCCAACGCTTATGAGCAAAACAAGGCTTTTACTAAAAATATAGTAGAAGCAATGATGAAAGCGTTAGAAGAAAAGCTTGAACTGGAAATTTCAATTCCTAGAAAATTATATGATGAATGGGAACCCACCATTAAAGTTAAAATTAAAAACTATGAGTGCAATGCTTTATGTGATTTGGGTGCTAGCGTTTCCACAATTCCAAAATCTCTATGTGATGTGCTAGGTTTTACCAATATAGATGAATGCTCCCTTAATTTGCATCTTGCGGATTCTACTATTAAAAAGCCTTTGGGAAGAATTAATGATGTGCTTATTCTTGCAAATAGAAATTATGTGCCCGTTGATTTTATTGTTCTCGATATTGAATGCAATTCTTCTTGCCCCATAATACTTGGTAGACCGTTCTTACGAACTATAGGCGCCGTTATTGATATGAAAGAAGGGAATATAAAATTTCAGTTTCCATTAAAGAAGGGTATGGAGCATTTCCCTAGGAAAAGAATTAAAGCACCATATGAATCAATCATGAGGGCCACTTATGGAATCAACTTGAAAGATGACAATACTTGAAATTATGCATTATGCCTAGCTAGGGGCATAAAACAATAACACTTGTTGGGAGGCAACCCAATGAATAAAATAAATTTTTGTTATAAGTTTCTGTTATGGTGTGTTTTTACTGTCATGCTACTGGTATGATGGTGTTTTTGTGTTTTTAATTAGTGTTTATGCCAAGTAAAGCCTTTAGGATGATTTGGAAGGTAGTATAATTGATGCTGTTTGAAAACAGAAAGTTTTGCGTCCAGTGTTGGAATTTTTTTTTTCACTGTAACGTCAGAACCTTCTAAATTTTTTACACAGTATTGTTATATGGATTGTCCAAGTTGCCCTAATTTTGCAGAATTTTTAGAGTTACAGAAGTATGACCATAATTCAGATCTCTACAGACTGTTCTGTTTTTGACAGATTCTGTTTTTGATGCCCTACTTGCTTGTTTTGATGAATCTATGGATTGTATCGGGGGGTATAAGCCATGGTGAAGTTAAAGTACAGTAGGTATAATGCAAAAATAAAATATGAATGGGTTTGCAACAGTACTTATAGTAGTGATTTGTTTTGTTATACTATCGGATCTCACGAAGGTCTTGTTAAGTTTTGTGTGATTGAAGTTTTCAAGTTTTGGGTGAGATCACGATGGATGAAGGAATAAGGAGTAGCAAAAGCCTAAGCTTGGGGATGCCCGAGGCACCCCAAGGTAATATTCTAGGAAGACTCAAGCGTCTAAGCTTGGGGATTCCCCGGAAGGCATCCCCTCTTTCTTCTACCAACCATCGGTAATTTTACTTGGAGCTATATTTTTATTCGTCACATGATATGAGTTTTGCTTGGAGCGTCTTGTATTATATGATTCTTTGCTTTGTTTGCTTTTTAGTTTGTCACAATCATCTTTGCTGAACACACCTATCTTGGGAGAGCCACACGTTTATCATCATGATTTTTTAGAATACTCCGTGTGCTTCACTTAATTTTTTTTGAGCTAGGCAGTTGGTCTAGTGCTTCACTTAAATCTTTTTGAGCACGGTGGTGATTATATTTTGAAGAAATGAATTCTCATGCTTCACTTATATTATTTTGAGAATTGTTAAGATTGAAATTTTGAAGAAATATTTGCACTCTCATGCCTCACTTAAATGTTTTTGTGAGTTGATCAATAGTAACGGTAATTTGCACAAGATATGAATTTGGTCCTGTTTACTGGTTCGTTTTCACCGGAGGAGGCAGCTAGAGATGAATATTCAAGAGGGATATAGATAAAAACTTTCATATAGATCATTGGATATGATAAGTGTGATTCCTTGCAATAGTTTTGCGATATGGAGATGATGATATGTGAGTCATGTTAGTGAGTAATTGTGCTTTAGTCAAAATATTAGTGTTAAGGTTTGTGATTCCCTATGCAAGCACGTTAAGTCAATAGTTATGCAATGAAATTATATCCTACTTATGGTGCATTATTCGGTGTTAGTTATGTTCAATGCATGTTTATGACCGTCTTCATTTTTTGGTTGGTTGCTTCTCAATCTTTTGCTAGCCTTCATTTGTACTAAGCGGAAATACTGCTTGTGCATCCAAAATCCTTAAACCCAGTTTTGCCATATGAGTCCACTATATCTACCTATATGCAGTGTTTCAATGCCGTTCCAAGTAAATTTGCGTGTGCCAACTCTAATTTTCAAAATAATATTTCTGTTTTGTGTGCCCGTACCGCTCATGAAGCGGCAGGGGGTGGCCAATATTTTCCATGTTACATGTGTTATTCTCACGATGAGTGTTTATTCACTTTTCATTACACGAGAGGATGGTTGGTAATAGGGATGCCCAGTCCCGCATGAAATGAAATTAATAACAACAAAATTCCTTGGAAAGTGATGGTATGGAGGGCACCCGTGGATACGGCTAGCCATGGATTGTGAAAGAAATGGTGGAAAGGAAATAAACTTTACTTTCTGTTTGGGAACCACCTATGATGTGTCTAGCATGGAAAATATTGGGAATTCTCGGTCGTTTTCGTTGACAGGAAAAGCATGCCTCTCAAAATATTTTTATCTCTTTAATTTCAGCTTTGAGCTCTGGCACATTTGACAAATCTCTGCTTCCCTCTGCGAAGGGCCTATCTATTTACTTTTATGCAATTTTTATTTTTATTTGAGTCTCCATCTTCTCTTACAAAAGCACCAACTAGAGAGCACTATTGAAATACTTGTGCATTGGATGTAGCTAATATTCGAGTGTGTTTCATGAATGGATCAATGATTGAGCATAATGGGCTAGGGATAACTTTTTTTAGCATTGATATTTTGAAAGACATGGTTGCTTGTTAGTATGCTTGAGTATCTATGTTTTCATGTCAAATTATAGACTATTGCTTTGAATCATACAAGTCCAATGTCCATGCTGCAAAAGAAAAGAATATGTGATGAATATGATAGGCAGCATTCCACATCAAAAATTCTGTTTTTATCATTTACCTACTCGAGGACGAGCAGGAATTAAGCTTGGGGATGCTGATACGTCTCTGACGTATCTATAATTTTTGATTGTTCCATGCTGTTATAACATCAATCTTGGATGTTTTTATAATCATTTACAGCAATTTTATATCATTTTTGGAGACTAACCTATTAACTTAGTGCCCAGTGCCAGTTGCTGTTTTCTGCCCTGTTTTTGTTTTACAGAAAATCAATACCAAACGAAGTCCAAATGCAACGAAACTTTTTGGAGCTTTTTTATTGGACCAGAAGAACACTAGAAGCTTCAGGAGGAGGCCAGAAGACCCTGGTGGGGCCCACGAGCCACCAGGGCGCGCCTGGGGAGGGCAGGCGTGCCCTGGTGCCTCGTGGGGCCACCAAGCTCCGTTTGACCTAATTCCAGCACTATAAATTCCAGAAAAATCAGAAACCCTCAGGAGATTCCACGAAATACTTTTTACCCCGCCGCAAGCTTCTATTCCAGAGAGATCCCATCTGGGGTCCTTCTCCGGTAATCTGCCGGAGGGGGAATCGATCATGGAGGGGCTCTACATCAACCTTGCCGCCTCTCCGATGATGCGTGAGTAGTCTACCACAGACCTTCGGGTCCATAGTTAGTAGCTAGATGGCTTCTTCTCTCTTTTTGATCTTCAATACAATGTTCTCCTTGATGTTCTTGGAGATCTATCCGATGTAATCTCTTTTTGCGGTGTGTTTGTTGGGATCCGATGAATTGTGAGTTTATGATCAGATTATCCATGAAATTATTTGAGTCTTTGCTGCACTCTTTTATGCATGATTATTATAGCCTCGTATTTCTTCTCTGATCTATTGATTTGGTTTGGCCAACTAATTTGATTTATCTTGCCATGGGAAGAGGTGCTTTGTAGTGGGTTCGAGCTTGCAGTGCTCAATCCCAGTGCAAAAAGGGACATGACATGTATGTATCGTTGCTACTAAGGATAACAAGATGGGATCTATTCATTGGGTTTATTAATTGATGAGTTTGTCTTGTCTACTTCATGTCAGCGTTCTTAAGGCATTACTCCGTTCTTATGGACTTAATACACTAGATGCATGCTGGATAGCGGTCGATGTTTGGAGTAATAGTAGTAGATGCAGGCAGGAGTCGGTCTACTAATCTTGGACGTGATGCCTACATACATGATCATTGCCTTGGATATCGTCATGATTATTTGCTTTTCTATCAATTGCCCAACAGTAATTTGTCTACCCACCGTATGCTATTTTCTCGAGAGAAGCCTCTAGTGAAAAATATGGCCCCTGGGTCTATCAAAATCATATTACTAAAACCCTAAAAATATTGCTGCCATCTCTTTTTATTTATTTTATTTTGTATTTTTATTTCAATCTATCAATCTATCACATACAATTTAATCTCGCAATTTACCGCCGAGAGATTAACAACCTCTCGTTTGCGTTGGGTGCATGGGTTTGTTGTTTGTGTGCAGGTACTGCTAACGAGGTGTTGTGTGATTCTCCTACTGGTTCGATAACCTTGGTTTCATAACTGAGGGAAATACTTATCTCTACTGTGCTGCATCATCTCTTCCTCTTCGGGGAAATACCAACGCAAGCTACAAGTAGCACCGCTTTAGACAGATTGGTGCCATTGTCAGTAATTATGCTATGCGGGTATCCGTAACGAAAGATCAACTTTTTCAAAAACTTGACTGTGGTAGAGGCATCACAACGACTGATTGGTTCCGCCTCCACCCACTTGGTAAATTTATCAATTGCAACCAATAAGTGAGTATTCTTGTTCTTGGAACGTTTGAAGGGTCCAATCATATCCAGCCCCAGACCGCAAAAGGCCAAGTGATCGGAATCATCCGTAACTCTTGAGCAGGCACATGAGCTTGATACACAAATTTCTGACAACCATCGCACTTGCGAACAATATCCTCTGCATCTGCATGAGCTGTTAGCCAGTAAAACCCATGCCGAAAAGCCTTCGCCACCAAGGACCTTGAGCCGGCATGAGGCCCATAATCACCTGCATGAATTTCATTAAGAATCACACGGCCTTCATAAAGGGAAACACATCGTTGAAAAATGCCTGTGACACTTCGCTTGTGCAACTCACCATTGACTATAGTCATGGATTTAGACCTCCGGATGATCTGCTGGGCGATGATTTCCTCTGCTGGGAGCTCACCACGACTAAGGTACGCCAAATAAGGTATAGTCCAATTTGGAATAGCATGAACAGCTACCACCAACGCCGCTTCTGGATCAGGAACAGCAAGATCTGCTTCCGTCAGCAACTTGACTGATGGGTTATGCAAAACATCCAAGAAAACATTAGGCGGAACCGGCTTGCGCTGAGATCCCAAACGAGACAACGCATCAGCTGCCTAATTGAGCCGGTGATCTATGTGATCAACTTAGTATCCCTTGAAGTGTACAGCAATATTTGTGACTTCTTGCCTATAAGCCGCCATGAGGGGGTCCTTGGAATCCCAAGTCCCAGAAACCTGCTGAGCCACGAGATCTAAGTCGCCCAAGCATCTGACCCGGCTCAAGTTCATCTCCTTGGCCATGCGGAGTCCATGAAGCAGTGCTTCGTACTCATCTGCATTATTAGTACAAGGGAACATAAGCCGCAAAACATAACAAAATTTATCACCTCGTGGGGAAGTCAACACAACTCCAGCCCCCGAGCCTTCCAATTGCCTGGAGCCATCAAAATGAATCGTCCAATAAGTTGTATCCGGCTTCTCCTCGGGTGCTTGCAGCTCAGTCCAATCATTAATGAAATCCACCAAAGCCTGAGACTTGATGGCCGTTCGTGGTACATATTTGAGAGGATGTGGGCTAAGCTCAATGGCCCACTTGGCAACCCGGCCTGTCACTTCCCTGTTCTGTATGATGTCCCCAAGAGGTGCTGAACTGACGACAGTAATAGGATGCTCCTGGAAATAGTGCTTCAGCTTCCGACTTGCCATAAACACTCCATAGACCAGCTTCTGCCAGTGTGAATATCGTTGCTTCGACTCCATCAAAACTTCACTGATATAATACACTGGCCGTTGCACTGGGTACTCTTTCCCTTCCTCCTTGTGCTCCACCACAATTGCTACACTGACAGCTTTATTGTTGGTGGCAATATACAACAACATTGGCTCTTTATCATGAGGAGCAGCAAGGATTGACGGCTCAGACAACTGTTGTTTCAGGGACTCAAAAGCCTTGTCTGCAGTATCATTCCAGACGAAGTTATCCGAATTACGGAGCAACTGGTAATGGGGAATAGCTTTCTCCCTGAGCCGGCTTATAAACCGGCTTAAAGTAGCCACACGTCGACGCACTACAGGAATCAGGCACTTTGCCATCTGCCATGGCAGATGGCAAAGGCATGGTCGGCGGATGGCAAAGGCTTTGCCATCTGCCAGCAGACGGCAAATAGTTTGGCTGAAACCCAGCCAGGAAAGGCTACTTTGCCGTCTGCTGGCAGATGGCAAAGAGCCTGCAGCCTTTGCCATCAGTTGGCAGATGGCAAAGCCTCTGAACGGGGTTAGCCACGTTAGAAGGCTAACGGCATGCTTTGCCGTCTGCCAGCAAATGGCAAAGGCTACAGGCTCTTTGCCGTCTGCCAGCAGATGGCAAAGGCCAGAATCTTTGCCATCTGCTGGCAGATGGCAAAGGCTGCAGAATCTTTGCCATCTGCCAGCAGATGGCAAAGAGCCTGCAGCCTTTGCCATCTGCTGGCAGATGGCAAAGAGACCAAATAGGCCCTTCCCAGGTTGAACAGGTAGCTGACACGTGGCCTCTTTGCCATCTGCCAGCAGATGACAAAGTGCCTATATTGCCCCATTTAATTTTATTTTTTCTTATATCAATTCATCTTCACAAAAAATCAAACACACACACATATATATATATATAACCAATATAGCATATTCAACACATATAACCAATAGTCATGAACACATATATATCCAACACATCCATGAACACATATCCAACACATGTTACCAATAGTAGCAAGTTTCATCCATACATATACATAGTTTCATCAATATTACACAGTTTCATCCATAGGTAGCAAGTTTCACAAAGTCAAAACAAAAACTAAAGACAAGCACTCCATCAACCCAAGCTCCCGTGATCTAGAGCAAATCTGCAAAATGGGAAAGAAGAAAGTTAGAAGAAAAAGACTAGAAGAAGAAGATTATTATGATGCAACTAAAATGTGAAGACTATTATGATGCAACTTATATCTGTAGAATATGTCATTTTGGAGCTAAGTATGATTATTATGTCATTTTTGAGCTAGCTAAGCATACTAAGTCATTTTGGTGTAAAAAATGCTAAGTAAGGTCATCTTGGAGCTAAGTAAGGTTATTATGTCATTTTGGAGCTAGCTAAGCATATTAAGTCATTTTGGAGGAAAAGATGCTAAGTATGGGTCATTTTAGAGCTATCCTAGGTTAAATAGGTCATTTTTAAGCTAGCTAAGCATATTAAGTCATTTTGGAGGAAAAAATGCTAAGTATAGGTCATTTTAGAGCTATCCTAGGTTAAATAGGTCATTTTGGAGCTAATCAAGCTTATTATGTCATTTTTGAGCTAGCTAAGCATATTGAGTCATTTTGGAGGAAAAAATGCTAAGTATAGGTCATTTTAGAGCTATCCTAGGTTAAATAGGTCATTTTGGAGCTAAGTAAGGTTATTATGTCATTTTGGAGCTAGCTAAGCATATGAAGTCATTTAGGAGCTAAAATATGTCATTTCTTAAGCATATTATGTCATTTTAGAGCTAGATAAGCATATTAAGTCATTTTGGAGGAAAAGATGCTAAGTACTTAGGTCATTTTAGAGCTATCCTAGGTTAAATAGGTCATTTCTAAGTTAGCTAAGCATATTAAGTCATTTTGGAGGAAAAAATGCTAAGTATAGGTCATTTCAGAGCTATCCTAGGTTAAATAGGTCATTTTGGAGCTAATTAAGCTTATTATGTCATTTTTGAGCTAGCTAAGCATATTGAGTCATTTTGGAGGAAAAATGCTAAGTATAGGTCATTTTAGAGCTATGCTAGGTTAAATAGGTCATTTTGGAGCTAAGTAAGGTTATTATGTCATTTTGAAGCTAGCTAAGCATATGAAGTCATTTAGGAGCTAAAATATGTCATTTCTTAAGCATATTATGTCATTTTAGAGCTAGCTAAGCATATTAAGTCATTTTGGAGGAAAAGATGCTAAGTACATAGGTCATTTTAGAGCTATCCTAGGTTAAATAGGTCATTTTTAAGCTAGCTAAGCATATTAAGTCATTTTGGAGGAAAAAATGCTAAGTATAGGTCATTTTAGAGGTATCCTAGGTTAAATAGGTCATTTTGGAGCTAATTAAGCTTATTATGTCATTTTTGAGCTTGCTAAGCATATTAAGTTATTTTGGAGGAAAAAATGCTAAGTATAGGTCATTTTAGAGCTATCCTAGGTTAAATAGGTCATTATGGAGCTACGTAAGGTTATTATGTCATTTTGGAGCTAGCTAAGCATATGAAGTCATTTAGGAGCTAAAATATGTCATTTTTAAGCATATTATGTCATTTTAGAGCTAGCTAAGCATATTAAGTCATTTTGGAGGAAAAGATGCTAAGTATAGGTCATTTTAGAGCTATCCTAGGTTAAATAGGTCATTTTTAAGCTAGCAAAGCATATTAAGTCATTTTGGAGGAAAACATGCTAAGTATAGGTCATTTTAGAGCTATCCTAGGTTAAATAGGTCATTTTGGAGCTAATTAAGCTTATTATGTCATTTTTGAGCTAGCTAGCATATTGAGTCATTTTGGAGGAAAAAATGCTAAGTATAGGTCATTTTAGAGCTATCCTATGTTAAATAGGTCATTTTGGAGCTAATTAAGGTTATTATGTCATTTTTTAGCTAGCTAAGGAAAAAAGCTAAGTATAGGTCATTTTAGAGCTATCCTAGGTTAAATAGGTCATTTTGGAGCTAAGTATGGTTATTATGTCTTTTTTGAGCTAGCTAAGCATATAAATTCATTTTTGGAGGAATAAATGCTAAGTATAGGTCATTTTAGAGCTATCCTAGGTTAAATAGGTTATTTTTGAGCTAATTAAGATTGTTATGTCTTTTTTTAGCTAGCTAAGCATATAAATTCATTTTGGAGGAATAAATGCTAAGTACAGGTCATTTTGGAGCTAATTAAGGTTATTATGTCATTTTGGAGGAAATAATGCTAAGTGTAGGTCATTTTAGAGCTAAATAGGTCATTTCTTAAGCTAAGCTAAGTATAGGTCATTTGAGAGCTATCCGTGGTAAAATTGGTCATTTTGGAGCTAAGTAAGGTTATAATGTCATATTCGAGGAAACTAAGCTAAGTATACGGCATTTTGGAGATAAATAGGTCATTTCTTAAGCTAAGTATGCATTTGTAGGACCCCGATCCTAAGTCACAAAGATCTAGCATGTAACATATCATATCGCTTTGCGGTCTCACGCACGGTAACCCACAGATGCCACCTTACCTTGGCCGGGACCGTTTGCGATTATTGACTCACGTATATGATTATGTCGCTAGTATCCATATGGCAGAGAACCCGGGCCGACATGACTAGTCATAGAACCAAGGTGGCACAAACGTACAGGGACAGGCATACATGACCCAGCAATGCACGTGTCGGTCATCAGCGAGTGCAACCAAGTCGTAGCAAGCTACAAGGACTTCGGTGATACACCGCATTACATTTCCCCGTAGGGACAGACACAGGAGCAAAGAAGGACACATGCCGGTCAATCCATGTGTTCCGGAGCAGTAGCGAACTACCATGGCTCAGTGGAAGCACTAGGAGGCATTTCCCTGTATGGAAGGCTACCAAAGGCACACGACTAGGTGTCGAATCCCACACATACAATGCATTTCAAACATACACACATTATGCACGATATGTGTAGATACAACATGGCATCACAACAAAACTCTATTAAGCAAAAAACTTGGGAAAACTTACCGTCATCACGGAGGTGTAGGTGTAGGTGTAGGACCGGTCGCGCAAGTGGCAGACGAAGAAGGATCGGTCGATGCTTGTCGGGAGTTATGCTGCACCAAAGATTATTTCCAATGTATCATTAGCATGATGCAACTCAAATGTGAATACTAGTAACTAATGACCATTCAAATGAAACTCACCGTGCCCGCCGGAGCAATGACTGGCATCGGCGGAGGGGTCTGGCCGTTCTTCTCGCACATGGACTGCACATTTGGTTTTGACGAGTCAGTCATATTAGTTACCAATGAAAGGAACATTACGTAATGATTTGGCTAATATGCAGAAGAAACTTACCACGAAGAGCTCGTATATGGCCCGGTTAGCCGCGTCGTTCCGGTTCCTCTCCTCCTCGATTAGCCTAGCCGTTCTCTCCTCAATCTCCCTCGTCCTCTCCTCAATCTCCCTCTCCCTCTCCTCCGCCTGCCGGTCCCTCTCCTCTAGAAGCGCCTGGGTCTTCGCTCTCTCTTCCTCAATAGCAGCCTGGGTCTTCGCTCTCTCTGCCTCAATAGCAGCCTGCAACACCACTCGTTAGCATTGTAATCATCGATGGCCGCACACACAATGTAATGGAGGAAAGGTATCTCTTTACAAACTGTTTCTTATTATGTTCTATTCTCCAGATCTTATAATTATCCACATCGTTGTAAAAGCCTCGGTTTTTCTTACGAAAAGTCGCTATATAACCTTACATGGTTGAATTTTTATATGGAATATTAGTGTATTACCCTGTTCTTTCAGAATCTAGAATGACTGTTATACATGTAAATATAGGCATCATTCATTTTGCCATTTGATTACAGATATATCACATATATGTTAGCTCACCATATGCTTTGTTGTTTTAGTTCTGGTAGTTCACAGAAAATGTAAACTTCATTAGCACTACATTTGTTTTTGTAATGTTTCATGGATAATGTTACCTTCTAGAATTCACATACATTTTTCCTTTGCAGTTTTTACTCTTTGTGTCATGAGCTCATGATCCAGAAGATATGAGTTAGGAGCTTTCCCTATCTTAAACATTTTCGAAAGGTATATGTAAGGTCAAATGATCTGCAAGCCATCTGAATTCAAAAGTAGAGTGCCACCTCTAATTGCAAGGACAAGCAAGAGGACCAAACTATATAATGTTCATTTTCCTTTCCACTGCATCTTTTTTGTTTAGACCACAAATCCCTTTTCTTGATGTACCAGATTAAACCTGATGGTGCTCTCCTAAATTTTTTGCGTTTCATGATGCCCGATGGAGGATTTTGCAGAAGACAACCTATATGCGTCGCTTTATTTGCTTCTGTTGTCACATGATTGAATAAATGAAACACAGTTAACAATGCATATATTGATAAATATAATTTTTGTTGCTCTCTTCTTGGACAAAGGAAGAAAAGTACTGTCAGATAAGCAGCATGGTTCAGTTGGTGCTGCTCATGATGACTTCCTCAATGTTCTTACTCCCCCGGCTCCCTGGAATGCCAAATCAATTTTCTACCAGACTGGAAGCAACAAAATATTGATACCATCAATATATTTCTTGCGTATGGTCTGATCCTCTGTACGGATTTGCTAACAGCTGCATGTGACTGTACTTGCTGCACACATGTATGTACTATAGATGAGTCGGCTGCCCTACTCTACTCTGCATGAGTATATTCCTTCAACATGTGAATCATAATTTGCAATTAGATGTCACCTTGAATTTGGCCCTATATAGTGCATGAAAAAAGTCAAGAAAAAAACTTCTGATAAACACCCAGAAAAATGTAATAAGCTTTTTCTTCACCGCACAAAAGTGAGTGTTGTCGGATCCTGATGTATATCAAGCAAATGAGGCGATTGCACCATGACTCAGAATCAGCAATATTGGAGCACTTTATTCATTTTGTGGTGTATTGACTGAAATCGTCATCGAAATTCATGCAAGCTGAACATGGTAGAACGTGAAACGTAGCACTAGAGGACTTTCATAGGATGGATATCCTCTAAAAATGAGGTTTATTTAAATGTTGTGATGAATTGTTCATATTGTCGTAGTAGTGACCCTGTTTGTTTAGTTAAAGTAGGATAGTTCAGTGGCGATTCACATTTTCTGCTGCATATGGCTCTAGGATGGCAAAAAAGGGTTGTATTACTACACCTGGGTACGTTGGTGCATCTTGATTAGACGTTTCCACTTAAAAATGAAACATTATGGTTTAATTTCAATATTTTCTGATACCACTACATATGCTACTCCCTTCGTTTCTAAATATAAGACTTTTTAAAGATTTCAATACTGAATACATATGGATGTATATAGACGTATTTTAGAGTGTGGATTCACTCATTTTGCTTCATATGTAGTCCACATTGAAATCTCTAATCTTCATTGACTAGGTAAAACGTTATCTGACAACCAAAGATTTCAGGATCTGAGCTACGACTTACACTATTTGCTACCTCAACTTTTTTTTAGGAGAAACGCAGGAGCTCTGCCGAATTCATTTTTTCAGGTCTGCAGAATTCATTAAGAGAAGAAAACAAAATATATACAAAAAAATGAGACTATTTGTTGCCTAAATTATTTTTTAGGAGAAAGGCACGAGTTGTGCCTCAGTTTTTACTCCAGTGCATATTTTTAATACACTATTGTACTGTACTTGGCTGCTAGAGAAAATGGAAATTGGTTTTGCAACATGTGTATAATGTATTCCTCGCAAAAAAAACATGTGCATAATGTAATTTTTGATGATCCTCACAATTGAGAAAACTTAAGTTCTTTAGTAACCATAAAAGGACTTAAATAAAGAATTCCAATTGAAGAATTGCATATATTATGGTGCAAACTATTATATGTTATGTTCGGAAGATTAGTATTTCCTTCTTCACAAAGGATACTGAAACAAGCATTCTAATTTTAAAACATCCATATGTTTGGGCAAATAGCTAGCCCGTGCAGTCGCACGGGTTGGCGACTAGTTCTTCTAATTAGCTAATGCGAAAATGAATATCTACCGATTCCCAGATATTGCAAATTTCAAAACCAGAAGAACCCAAGGTAAGAATGATTATGTCAAGAGTAGGAAAGCAGACCTTGAATGCATATTGAAGCTCAGAGTTGCGATCATTTACGCTGGGACCAGAGTAACTGTGAAAACAAGAAGGGACAAATCAGTGCCGATTGACAGGATTTGACATTGAGCAAGTTGGGGAACAATAATATGTAACAGAAGATCTTACTCCCTAATCTTATGTTTGAGGCCAACAACTGAAAGTTCCTTCGTCCAATGAGTGAGAAGTGTCTTTGGCGCAACCACTAACACTCTCTTGATTAAACGGCAATGGAACAATCCAGCCAGGAAGGTGGAAACCTGCAAGATAGAAGTAAGGATGCAAGTACTCATCAGCAAATTGCAGTCACATTGGACCACTTCATATTCATACTATACTGTGGCTGAAGGAAACAAGTGCAGATGAACTTTGTGGCAGAGAGCTAGCTAGGAAACAACTATATATAAACATACAATACAATAAAAGAAACATCTATTCTTCTGTCCGATGATGATTTCTTCCAGTTCCACAAATGCAGAAACTAAAGGGCACAAAGGATGCAAGTGCTCAAACAAATTATGTACCACTACTACCAAAAATAAACATCAATGTGTTTGCTGCAAGACAAAACAAACATGAAGATATAGACAGCAAACCCTCACCACATTCTAACGCCATAATACATAAGGTATACACTGCTCCAATCAATAGTTATAATTCTGAGAACTGAGATACATAAGGTCATCACAATACCTAAAATCCATCAATGGTAGCACTTGATATTCATTTGATCCTAGTTATAACTAAACAGTAATTAACAGGGCACCTCAGCCTCAGACTCGTCGGAGCTGGAGACATCGACGGGGGAGGGGGCCCGGCCCTCACCCGACTCCGGCCCCTTGGGAGGCGGCGGGGAGGAGGAGGAGGAGCCGTCGGCAGCGTCGTAGAAGCCGCCGTCCTCACCAGATTCGGGAGGCAGCGGGGAGGAGGACGAGGAGGATGAGCCGCCGGCGGCGTCGTAGAAGGCGTCGTCCTCAGCGGTGGCAGCGCAGGGGAGCGGGGCGCGGGCCTGCCAGGGGGCAGGGGCGGGCCTTGGCGCGGTCGACGGAGAGGGAGTCGAGGCGGGTGGTGAGGTCGTCGAGGATGTCGCGGATGCTGTCCCCGTCCTTCTCGTCGGGGTCGGGGTCGGGGGAGGAGGAGAGCTTGCAGAGGCGGCGCTGGGCGGCGGTGCTGGGCGGCGTCGGGGAACAGCGGGGCTGGGGTGGTGGGTGGGTGAGGTGGGGGGAGAGAGAGAGGGGGGAGAGAGAGAGGGGTGGGGCCGGGCTGGGAGAGATAGGGGAGAGAGAGAGGGGTGGGGCCAGGCTGGGAGAGAGAGGGGAGATAGCCCCACCTCTTTGCCATCTGCTGGCTGATGGCAAAGCCACCTCTTTGCCATCTGCTGGCTGATGGCAAAGCCACCGCTTTGCCATCAGCCAGCAGATGGCAAAGAGGTGGGCTAGTGCGCCGTTACAACGCTGTCGTTCGCTGGACCCCACCAACCTCTTTGCCGTCTGCCAGCGGACGGCAAAGATTCTTTGCCATCTGCTGGCAGATGGCAAAGAGGTGGGTGGACCCCACCCACCTCTTTGCCGTCTGCCAGCGGACGGAAAATATTCTTTGCCATCTGCTGGCAGATGGCAAAGAATTGGCTGATGGCAACCAGGTTCTTTGCCATCTGTCAATTCTTTGCCGTCTGTTTTTTGTAAGCAGATGGCAAAGACGTTCTTTGCCATCCGCTGGCAGATGGCAAAGAGCTGACTGATGGCAAATTCCCTATTTCCAGTAGTGTGTCCCACCAGTTTCTGCACTCCATTGATATTGGCCAGCTTGGCCAGAGTCGTGATAGCCTTGATTTTTTATGGGTTAGCCTCAATGCTGCGATCAGAAACCAGGAAACCCAGCAATTTACCTGCAGGAACCCCGAACACACATTTTTCCAGGTTGAGCTTCATCTGGTAAACTCGCAAATTATCAAACGTTTCTTTCAGATCATCCAACAACGTTTTCTTCTTTCAGGACTTCACCACAATATCATCAACATAAGCGTGAACGTTTCGTCCAATCTGCTTATGGACGCAATTCTGAACACAACGTTGATATGTTGCTTGTGCACACTTCAACCCAAACGACATTGAAGTATAACAAAAAGCTCCGAAGGGTGTGATGAAAGTAGTTTTTTCCTGGTCTTCTAATCTCATCCTGATCTGATGATTACCAGAATAAGCATCCAGAAAACATAAACACTCGCAGCCAGTACTAGCATCAATGATCTGGTCAATACGGGGTAGTGCAAACGGCTCGCTAGGACAAGCCTTGTTTAAATCTGTTTAATCCACACACATGCGCCAAGTCCCATTTTTCTTCAGCACAAGAACTGGGTTGGCCAGCCATTTAGGGTGAAAAACTTCAACAATAAACCCAGCAGCTAGGAGCCGGGCAACCTCTTCACCAATAGCCTTGCGCCTCTCCTCGTTAAAACGACGGAGGTATTGCCGAACCGGCTTAAACTTAGGATCCACATTAAGGGAGTGCTCAGCGAGTTCTCTCAGTACACCAGGCATGTCAGAAGGTTTCCATGCAAAAATGTCCCGATTCTCACGGATGAACTCGATGAGCGCGCTTTCCTATTTGGGGTCCATGTTTGCCCCAATGGTAAACTGCTCAGAAGAATTACCAGGGGTGAAATCAACCTGCTTCATGTCTCTGGCCGACTTAAACTTGAGCAGAGGGTCAGACTCCAAAGTTGGTTTCTTGAGAGGGGTCATATCGGCCGGGTCAACATTATCCTTATAGAACTTCAGCTCTTCCGCTGCACAAGCTGACTCAGCATATGCTACATCTCCCTCTTCGCACTCCCTCACCATCTTCCTGTTACCATTGACTGTAATTGTGCCTTCTGGCTCTGGCATCTTTAGCTTGAGATAAATATAGCAAGGACGGGCCATGAAGCGGGCATAAGCCGGCCTTCCAAACAGAGCATGATACGGGCTCTTAAGCTTGACCACCTCAAAACACAAAAATTCTGATCGAAAATTATACTCAGTTCCAATGGCTACTTCCAAAGAAATTCTACCGATGGGGTAAGCCGACTTGCCAGGCACTATGCCATGAAAAACTGTAGAAGAAGGGGTTAACTGCTTCTCTGACAAGTTCATCCGTCTGAAGGTATCATAGTAGAGGATGTTGATGCTACTTCCGCCGTCCATGAGCTCCTTTGTTAACGTGTATCCACCGATTTGTGGAGCAACCACCAGAGCAAGCCCCCTAGGGTTATCAACCCATGGAGGATGGTCCTCCCTACTCCAAGTGATTGGCTGTTCTGACCATCTCAAGTAGTATGGAATATCCGGCTCAACCAAGTTTACAGCTCTCTTCTGAAGCTTGCGGTCACGCCTGCAAGTACTGGTTGTAAAAACATGATACTGCCCACTGTTCAATTGCTTCGGATTGCTCTAAAATCTGGCTAGACCTCCCTGATTATGGTTGCCCGGATTAGATCGCTGATTGTTGCTGCCAGCGTTGCCAGATCCCTGGAACCCGGGGTTTTGGCCGGGTCCCCCTAGAACCCGGCTTGCTGGAACCCGGCAGCTGGGAAGCCGGCACCTGAGCCGCCAGCCCCCATGTTTCCTGGGTGCCTGCCATTGCCTTCCCCATGATTGTTGTTCCGAGAGACTTGGTTTTTAAATTCCTGCATGATGAAACAATTTTCCCATGAATGAGTAGCCGGCTTACCATCAAGACTGTGCTTCGGGCAAGGTTCCTTAAGAGCCTCCTCATAATTACGAGGGCGATTGCCTGAGTAAGGCCGGCCAGAACCATTATTCCTCCTTTGATTTTTGAAGCCTGCGTTTGTATTGGCGACAAACTCTGAGCTTCCATCAGAATATTTATGCTTGTTGTTATTTCCATTATTGTTGGGATGACCCTGCTGTTGCTAACCCTTGCCGCTGCCGTTCTTTTTGCCCTTGCCCGACTTTTCATCATCTAAAGAAGGATCCTTGGTGCTATCTGATTCAGCATACCTGGTGACCACATCCATGAGGTCGCCCATATCTCTGACCTTTCACTTCAGGCGACCCAGCTTTTGGACCAGAGGTTGGAAGTGGCAATTTTTCTCTAAGATGAGGACAGCTTGTTGAGCCGTAATACTATCTGAGGAGTGGATAATCTCTGCAATTCGCCAAGACCAATGATGTGCCGACTCACCGTCGTGCTGAACAAAGCGCTCCAGGTCAACAATTGTGGTTCGACGCTTGCAAGTACCCTGGAAGTTCTTGACGAAGCGGTCCTTCAACTCCTGCCAGGTATTGATAGAGTTGGCCGGCAGATTTTTCATCCACGTACGAGCCGGCCCTTCCAGCATCAAGGGCAGGTACCACGCACAAACTGCGTCACTGAACTCCATCATATCCATGGGTAACTCATAGCTTTCAATTGTGGCACCCCGGCTCAGAGAACCGGTTTACCAGTGTTTCCAACCCAGAGATCATGTCTTCTGGAAACACACAACAACTTGGAACAGAACAGAACTGAACTTTATTAAAATATCTCGAGTACAAGCTCATAATTTACATGATAGCGAGGCCAGAAGCACTGCACGTGCTGCGACAATATCTACATTATTTATGGAACATAGCAGGGCCTCAATACTACTGGGTAGACTACGGCGTAGCGGAACATAGCGCGGGAAACTCCATCCACAGGGACACTGCTGTGGACACGGCCTAGTTAGCATAGCACGAACCATCGGGACCTCCGTCCTCGGCTTCTCCTGCATCTAGCATGATACGCCAGGTGAGTACTTGGAATGTACTCACAAGCTCATGGCAACCAAAACAATGCAGCAAACAATAGCATGGCAATAACAGATTAAATGCTTATATTGCTCACTTACTGGTACCCAGTACCAACTTACTCTCATCTGGGTTGTCCCACAACCCTCGGAATACTCACAAGCCACAGAGCACTTCCGAACATAAGACAAGTTCTTCCATCATTATTATCCTTACGGTTGACCATCCTAGAGAGGCCTAAACGGACTGTCCAATACCGTGGACGTGGCTATTCGAATAGGTTTTACACTCTGCAGAGGTTGCGCACTTTACCCACACCATGGAGTACCTGGCCTCGTGATCCCATTCGGGTGGACCGGTGGTGCTAAAACAAAACCTGCCTGTCCCGTGACCCCTCTATCGTACCACCGACAATCATACCCTCCCAGGGTCATGTCCTGGGTGGCCCCTGTGTCACCCCGTGACACCTGCCACCGTCGTGGCCACTAACTGTGCCAAACGGGGACGCCGGCAAAATAACTCAACTGGGCTCACAGGATTATCGTCGTCTACCTGATCAGGGCAGCACGCACGCATAACCCTCCCTAGTTTGGTGGTATCGATAAAAGAGCAGAAAGCCAGACCAAGTCAAGGCCGTCCCATACCGGCAAATGTGGCTGCACGGAAAAGTCCGGGTAGGTGGCTCTTGATCAACCAACTAAGTTTAGTGTTGTCAAGAATTTAACCAGTATGGATATTCATCAAGATTAACTTAACATGGCAGTAACTATGCATCAAAATAATTTACTATGAATTAACACATATTTAAATAATGCACATAATTCAATTAAATAACCAACACTATTGAAATGCCTCATGAAATGGATGTCATGGCTTGCCTTGCTCTGTTGGGTTGTCCACAAACTCCTGGGCTTCAAATCCAAAAGTATTTCCCTCTGAAAATATTTTTAAAATACAAATGAAAATGTCACATGCTACTGTTTTGGGCACCAGAAATTCTGTGAACATGGGAAAAATACCAAATTTGGCCAGAAAATAGAGGAGCTCAAGACAAACCAGATGCAAAAAGAATCAATTGATTTGGACTTATGGTTTAAAAGTTATGAACGGTCAAAGTTTCTGGTCAACTCTGGAAATAAAATAGAAAATAGAAAAACTGCCAGGGGGCCACGTCGAAGGCGTAAAGTGGGGAGGCGCCTCCACTTACCGCTTCGGCGCGCGCGGCTGAGCCGCTGACGAGCGGGCCCCGCGGTCAGGTTTAAATGGGAGAGAGAGAGGGAACAGAGAAGAGCGGGACTCCGGTGATCGTCGCCGGCGATATGGACGGCGGCGAGGTCAGACGACTGCGGGAATGGATAGAGCTCGACGAGACGAACTCGCACGTACCCGTGGGTTGGCGAACGGTGGCCGGACGGCGTCGTCCCCTTCCTCTCCGGCGGCGGCGGGTTTCGGGTATCGCCGGGGATGGCGGTTCCGGCAGCTATTCGACCGGGCAAGGGCTCAGGCGAGGTCAGTGGAGTGAGGCGAGCTCGATGGCGGAGTCGGTGGAGCTCGGGGAGGAGCGAATCGGCGGGGAGGCAGAGCTCAGGTGGCGGCGGTGCTCCGGCGAGATTCGAGGCCAGAGGGCCTCTCGGCCGTGGCTCGCTGCTCGGGAGGACGATTGGGAGATGGTGGAGTGGGGTGAGGAACTCGGGAGAGGCCGGGGAGGCCTTCATATAGGAGGAGGCGAGCTCGGGCGAGCTCTCTGGAAGCGGCGGGAACCGGGACACGTCGCCGGCGCCAGGACGCCGTGCTGGCTGGCCGGTTGCGGGCGACGAGACGGGAGAGAGCAGAGAGTAGTTAAGGCGGCCAGTGGCGGGTAGTGGAGGAAGAAGACGCGCCGCTCACCACAGTGCAGCCACGGGTGGCACAGTGCCCGAGTGCCGTGGCGGCCGTCGAGGGCGATTCCGGCGAGGAGAAGGATCGGGAGAGGCTACGTGGACGGCAACGGCTATGTCGGCACCTCAGGACACGAAATGGCAGCGAGAGGTCACTGGAATGACCTCGGCCGTCGCCAGCGAGGTGCAGAGCACGCATACTGGCATGCCAGTACCGTGCTCACCACGGGAAATGATGTCTCGAGGCCGTCCAAGTCCAGTGCACCATGTCTAGCAGCTTCTCCTTCGATCACTTAGCCTCTCTATGCCTCTAGTTCGACTAGGTTCACTCTGATGTGAAGTGTAGCTTCAGCTACAGTTTCTGACAGCAAAATTGAGAGAGATCTAGAGGAGTGGTGAGCTGGGGACGGAGCCAGTGGAGATGTCTGGGAGGATCTATGTTGGAAGGACTCCAATCTGGCCAAGTTTGAAAGGATTTCATCAAGAATTGAATATAGTTCATGTACAAGTGTTGTACTGAACCAGAAACAGAGATGAGCTTGTAGCACTCATCTGGTTGATCTTCTGGAGTTGAATTTTGGTGTGGCAAGGTTATTTGGTGAGGAGAAGATTCCATAAAAATTTCAGCTCAATTGGATACCTCTAGCTGGTACTTCCTTCACAGAGGTTCCAACTGAACAGAAACTTGGCAGAATATTGGTGATGAAAATTTGTACTGGACAAGATGATATTTTTGGATATTGTGGAAAGATAGGTTCCCTAATATCTCAGGGAATTTTCTGGGAATTAATTGAGTAGGGAAAATATGAGTTGCTTCACAAATGGCCAGTACTGTCCAGAGAGTAAATGGAGTTTTCTGGACAAAATTTTATACTGGACCATGAGATGTTTTTGAAGATTGTGGGAGTAGATGATGACAAGATGGTCTGGGATTAATTTGGGATTTTTGTGATCACCAGAACTATAGGTTACTTTGTAACCCATAGTGATGACATATTTTCCCAAAGGAAGAAAATGAATATTTGGAAAAGATAAAGAATTAGAAATTGATCCAGAAGGTGAGTGACAAGATTTTGGCAAGATGGTGAGGGCTTTGGATCAATCAGAGGAATTCATAAGTCCAAAGTCAACTGAAAAGGTTCAAAATCCATCCAAATTGCAAATAAGGCCGGAAAGATTTCGAAAAGAAAAAGTTGCCAAAAACCAGGGTGTCACAAACCTACCCCCCTTAGAATGAATCTCGTCCTCGAGATTTGGTTCCTCAGGGAACAAGAGTGGATATGCTGATCTCAGGAAATCCTCTCTTTCCCAGGTAGCCTCTTCCTCAGTATGGTGATCCCACAATACCTTGTAAAATCTGATTGTCTTACTCCTGGTAGTTCTTTCCATCTCATCTAATATTTTGACAGGTCTTTCCTCGTAGGTCAAATCCTCAGTCAGCTCTAGCTCACTCATATCTGCCTGTTTGATCGGAGGTGCAATACACTTTCTCAGCTGTGATATGTGGAAGACATTGTGAACGTCTGCCAACTCTGGTGGTAACTCTAGCTGATATGCCACTCTGCCTCTTCTAGCCATGACTGGAAAGGGACCGATATACCTTGGTGCAAGCTTTCCTCGGGTGTGAAACCTCTTTATTCCTTTCATGGGGGTTACTCGGAGATAAGCATATTCTCCTGGCTCAAAAGTTACTTCCCGATGCTTCGGGTCATAGTAGCTCTTTTGTCGGGACTTGGCTGCTCGAAGACGCTCCTGGATATCCTTGACTTGTTTCTCAGCTTCGAGCATCAGATCCATGCCGAAGATACGGCTGTCTCCTGTCTGAGACAAATTTAGAGGAGTGCGGCATTTCCGTCCGTACAAAGCCTCGAATGGTGACATCTTGAGACTTGACTGATAACTATTATTGTAGGAGAATTCTGCATAGGGCAGAGTATCTTCCCACTTGGGTCCATAGGTGAGGGCACAGGACCGAAGCATATCTTCCACTATCTGATTCACACATTCTGTCTGCCCATCTGTCTGTGGATGATATGCCGTACTATGTTTTAGTACAGTTCCCAGGGCTTGATGCAGTCACAGCCAAAAAGCTGAGGTAAACAGGGAGCCTCTATCTGATGTGATAGACTTGGGTACTCCATGAAGGCTGACTATTCGGGACATATAGAGCTGTGCGAGCTGATTCGCGTTGAAAGTGGTCTTTACCAGAAGGAAGTGAGCCACTTTCATAAGTATATCCACGATGACCCAGATAGCATCATGACCTCTTGTTGACTTAGGTAGTCCAACAATGAAGTCCATGCATATGTCATCCCATTTCCACTGGGGAACTGGTAAATGTTGCAGTAGCCCAGCGGGTTTCTGATGTTCAGCCTTGACTCTGTTGCAGATGTCACAACATGCGACATAGTATGCTATGTCCCTTCGCATTCCTGGCCACCAAAAGGTTTCGCGCAAGTCCTGGTACATTTTTGTTCCTCCCGGATGGATAGAGTAGGCAGATTCATGTGCCTCTCTGAGTATTTGCTGTCTCAAGCTGTCTTGATCAGGCACACATATTCGGCTCTCAAACCATACAGTGTCCTGGTCATCAATTCGGAAGGACTTGGCCTTTCCTAGCGGAATGCGCTCTCTGATCTCTTGTATTTCTTGGTCTGATTTCTGAGCTGCCTTCATTTCTGCCATCAGTGTTGGAGTAATTTCCATTGTATCCGAGCTAGTTGGGCCGCATAACACCATATTCAGTTTGGCAAACTCTTCCTGCAGCCTTGGATGCATTCCTTCCATGAGTGCATTCAGGGTACCTTGCTTTCTGCTGAGGGCATCGGCGACCACATTGGCTTTTCCCGGATGATAATTTATCCCAAGGTCATAATCCTTGACCAATTCAAGCCATCTTCTCTGCCTCAGATTAAGATCGGGTTGGGTGAAAATATACTTGAGACTCTTGTGGTCCGTGTATATTTCACATCGCTGCCCAATGAGATAATGCCTCCAAATTTTTAATGCATGAACCACGGCTGCCAATTCCAAGTCATGAGTGGGATAATTCTCTTCATGAGGTCGTAGCTGTCTGGATGCATATGCTACAACCTTTCCTTCTTGCGTTAGAACGCAGCCGATTCCACGCCTGGAAGCATCACAATATATATCGAAGCTCTTGTGAATGTCTGGAAGAACTAAGACAGGGGCGGTAGTTAGCCTCGTCTTTAGCTCCATGAAGCTGCTATCACATTCTTCTGTCCAGGCAAATTTGTGGTTCTTTTTCAACAGTTCTGTCAGGGGCTTGGCTATTTTTGAGAAGCCTTCGATGAAGCGACGGTAGTAGCCTGCCAATCCCAGAAAGCTACGAACTTCCATTACTGTGGCTGGGGTTTTCCAGTTTAATACAACAGTCACTTTGCTGGGGTCGACAGCCACACCTTGTTCTGACAGAATATGTCCCAGAAATCCCACCTCTCTTAGCCAAAATTCGCATTTGCTGAATTTGGCATACAAGCGATGGGTCCTTAGTCTTTGCAGGACAGTACGGAGATGTTGCGTGTGCTCCTCTTCATCTCTGGAGTAGATGAGAATATCATCGATGAATACTACCACAAATTTGTCCAAGAAGTCCATGAAGACTTTATTCATCATGCTCATGAAATATGCTGGAGCATTGGTCAGCCCGAACGACATGACTGTAAACTCATACAGACCATATCTGGTAGTGAAGGCTATCTTGGGGATATCCTCTTTTCTGATGTTTAGCTGATGATACCCCGTCCGAAGGTCAATCTTAGAAAATACCCGGGCTCCGTTCAACTGGTCGAACAAGTCATCAATGCGGGGGAGCGGATATTTATTTTTGATGGTGACCTCATTCAGTTGGCGGTAGTCTACGCACATTCGTAGGCTGCCATCCTTCTTCTTGAGAAACAGCACGGGTGATCCCCAAGGTGAAGTGCTTGGACGAATATACCCTTTTTGCAATAATTCATCCAACTGTTTCTTCAATTCCACCAGCTCTGGGGAAGGCATGCGGTAGTACTTCTTGTATATTGGAGCAGTCCCGGGAACAACCTCAATAGCAAACTCTAGTTCCCGATCAGGTGGCATTCCCAGTATCTCCTCTGGAAATACGTCCGGAAATTCACTGACTACCGGAATCAGACTTATGTCTGTAGCTGTGGCTTTGAATGCCATTCCCTTCTTTGACATCACTCTGCTAGCAGTGAATTGCACTGTTTGGCCTGCCGAGTTAACCAGTGTCACTTTCCTGGTGGCACATTTGATACACACCTTGTGTGGTACCACCCAATCCATTCCTAGTATTATATCCAGTCCAGGGGATTCAATGGCAACAAGAGTAGCTGGGAACTTCACATCGTGTATCAAGATTTCCAGATTCTTGTATATCACATTTGTTCTGAGCATGGAGCCAGGGGATTGTACCACCTTGATTTTGTCCAAAAGAGAAGAAGGAAATTTGTGCAAGGTGGCAAAACTCCACGAAATAAACGAATGAGAAGCCCCAGAATCAAACAAAATTATTGCAGGTATGTTGTTAACAGAAAACATACCAAGGACCACATCTGGTGCTTCGCGGGCTTCCTCAGCGGAGATATGATGGACTTGGCCGCGGTAGAAGTTCGTATTGGGGCGGCGTCCAACACTGTTGACTTGTGGCTTGAAGTCGGATGGTGGCTTCCCATTTCTTGTGGGGCATTGCTTGGAGTAGTGCCCGCTCTGGCCGCAAGTGAAGCATGTGTTGTTGCGGCGGCAGTCCTCCAGCACTGGCTGTTTGCCGAAGGTCTTGTCCTGGCTGACAGGCTTATTGTTGTTGTTGCCATTGTTCCAGGCTGGCTTGTACTCAGAGGAACTTGGTTGGCAGATACGTGGCTTCTGCACAAACTGCTCACGGTTGTCCTTCTTGGGTTCAAACTTCCGCTTGTGATCATTATATCCTGACTTATGCTCTCGTTCGGCTATGAAGGCCTTGTTCACCAAAGTCTGGAAGTCAGGAAAGTCCAGCATACAGAGCTGACAACAGAGGGTATGATTCAGCCCTCCTAGGAATCGGTTAATCTTCCTTTCTTCGGTGGACACGTCATGGGTAGAGTACTGTGCCAGATTATTGAACTTATTCAGATACTCACCCACTGACATATTCCCTTGAGTCAGAGCCAGAAATTCCCTCTGCTTCACCTTCATTATGCCAGTAGGAATATGATACTTGCGAAATACCTCTTTGAACTTTTCCCAAGAAATATCCTCTCCAGAAGGCCATAACATTTTTGTGTTGTCCCACCATATGGCTGCTGGTCCTTCCAGGTAGTGAGTGACGAAAGGAACCTTATCTGCCTCATCACAGCGGGCTATGTCCAGTTTCTTTTCCATGGTCCTCAGCCAGTCATCAGCTTCTATCGGATCCGCAGCTTGACTAAAACTGTGTGGCTTTGTCCGCTGAAAAACAGACAACTTAGAGTGTGTCCCATTGTGGTTGTTCTGACCCACCATAGTCTGCATACTTTTCAGAAATTCCATAAGATCCTGGTTTCTTTTCTCTTCAAACATCCTCATAATCTGATCAGTGGTCGGTGTCTGTGGTGGTGGAGGTGGCAAATCTTCTGGTGGCTGTCCTGCCTGTCTGGCGGATCGACGAACGGGAGTTCCATCACCGCCTTGAGTACTACACCTCTTCATCCTAAATTTGTTCCCATAGCAAAATACCGAATCGATGAGGAAAAGCAGGGTAGTATGACACCAGAAAGAAGCCAAATAAAAGAGCGAATAAAGAAAGTAGCATAATTATACAAGGCAACCCAACATCATACATAACAAGCTAGTAGGGGGATGATCATTACTAGACTGCTCAGACGGCAGTTGACATATGCTGGGATGCTATGATGCATGCACTGAAACTCAAGCCTCCGCTCTAGTGACGCCGGTGGCACGAACACTGGTACACTGAAGACTCCTCGTCATCTGATCCTGTCTCGGAATCTGAGCTGATGATGTTCACCTCGGCCTCCGGATCAAAGGAAACACGACGACGCTGACGGGAAGGTTCTCCCTCAGAAGGAGAAGAAGCACGACGTCGCAGCATCGGAGCAGCTGGAGTAGCTAGGAGTGAGGCCCACTCTGACGGGGTCTCACGTCGGCTACCAAACGAAAGTCTGGCGGTCTGAACGAACTAGAAGGAGTGTCGGAAGGTGGAATGGGGGAAGTAAACACACGTGAAAACGGAGGTGGAGGAGGAGACTGTGCTGCCGCAACAGCTGCAAGTGCCTCGCGAGCAGAAGTCAGCTCCTCGGCTAGAGAAGTGATCATACAGTAACTGGCGTTCAGATAACGAGATAAAACACCAGTAGCACGATCACTCGCCGGATCAACGGGCGCGAAAAGGACTCGCCCTGTCGTAGGCGACAGGGTGGGGTAGTGAAAGAAACCTGGATGAGTCTGCATCTCGACCTCGTGGAAGCGCAAGTCAGTGAGAGCCTCCATCGCAGCAAACTGGATCGCCAACTCCGGAGTAGAAGCAGTTCTGCCCTTGGAAGAACGGGAGTAGCTGCGAATATCTGAACTCGTAGTCAGAAAGGCTTCCGCGTGATACTCGAATACTGAACCAGCAAGCTTCTCTCGAAACACCTGGAACACTGGGTCTTCGCCGTTGGGATACAGCCGAGGCCAGATGTTACGAAGCAGTACTGGAAAAGTGAACGGTGCCGGCTCGTGATGGTAGTGGTATGGAAGTGGTGCCATCTACACTCATCAAACCAGCGGTTAGCACAACAAAACTATATGCATGCCATGCAATGCAAGCACTCATATGCAACAATCAGATGCAGCAAGCAAGACACACCAAGACTCTAAATTACCCGCTGTTCTAGCGCAGGGTTAACTAGGGTGTCCTACAGTCAGCGCGGCTCTGATACCAAGCGTTGTGGCACCCCGGCTCAGAGAACCGGTTTACCAGTGTTTCCAACCCAGAGATCATGTCTTCTGGAAACACACAACAACTTGGAACAGAACTGAACTGAACTTTATTAAAATATCTCGAGTACAATCTCATAATTTACATGATAGAGAGGCCAGAAGCACTGCACGTGCTGCGACAATATCTACATTATTTATGGAACATAGCAGGGCCTCGATACTACAGGGTAGATTACGGCGTAGCGGAACATAGCGCGGGAAACTCCATCCATAGGGACACTGCTGTGGACACGGCCTAGTTAGCGTAGCACGAACCATCGGGACCTCCGTCCTTGGCTTCTCCTGCATCTGGCATGATACGCCAGGTGAGTACTTGGAATGTACTCGCAAGCTCATGGCAACCAAAACAATGCAGCAAACAATAGCATGGCAATAACAGATTAAATGCTTAGATTGCTCACTTACTGGTACCCAGTACCAACTTACTCTCATCTGGGTTGTCCCACAACCCTCGGAGTGCTCACAAGCCACAAAGCACTTCCGAACATAAGACAAGTTCTTCCATCATTATTATCCTTACGGTTGACCATCCTAGAGAGGCCTAAACGGACTGTCCAATACCGTGGACGCGGCTATTCGAATAGGTTTTACACTCTGCAGAGGTTGCGCACTTTACCCACACCATGGAATACCTGGCCTCGTGATCCCATTCGGGTGGACCGGTGGTGCTAAAACGAAACCTGCCTGACCCGTGGCCCCTCTATCGTACCACCGACAATCATACCCTCCCAGGGTCATGTCCTGGGTGGCCCCTGTGTCACCCGGTGACACCTGCCACCGTCGTGGCCACTAACTGTCCCAAACGGGGACGCCGGCAAAATAACTCAACTGGGCTCACAGGATTTTCGTCGTCTACCTGATCAGGGTAGCACACACGCATAACCCTCCCTAGTTTGGTGGTACCAATAAAAGAGCACAAAGCCAGACCAAGTCAAGGCCGTCCCATACCGGCAAATGTGGCTGCACGGAAAAATCCGGGTAGGTGGCTCTTGATCAACCAACTAAGTTTAGTGTTGTCAAGAATTTAACCAGTATGGATATTCATCAAGATTAACTTAACATGGCAGTAACTATGCATCAAAATAATTTACTATGAATTAACACATATTTAAATAATGCACATAATTCAATTAAATAACCAACACTATTGAAATGCCTCATGAAATGGATGTCATGGCTTGCCTTGCTCTGTTGGGTTGTCCACAAACTCCTGGGCTTCAAATCCAAAAGTATTTCCCTCTGAAAATATTTTTAAAATACAAATGAAAATGTCACATGCTACTGTTTTGGGCACCAGAAATTCTGTGAACATGGGAAAAATACCAAATTTGGCCAGAAAATAGAGGAGCTCAAGACAAACCAGATCCAGAAAGAATCAATTGATTTGGACTTATGGTTTAAAAGTTATGAACGGTCAAAGTTTCTGGTCAACTCTGGAAATAAAATAGAAAATAGAAAAACTGCCAGGGGCCACGTCGAAGCCGTAAAGTGGGGAAGCGCCTCCACTTACCGCTTCGGCGCGCGCGGCTGAGCCGCTGACGAGCGGGCCCCGCGGTCAGGTTTAAATGGGTGAGAGAGAGGGAACAGAGAAGAGCGGGGCTCTGGCAATCGTCGCCGGCGATATGGACGGCGGCGAGGTCAGGCGACTGCGGGAATGGATAGAGCTCAACGAGACGAACTCGCACGTACCCGTGGGTTGGCGAATGGTGGACGGACGGCGTCGTCCCCTTCCTCTCCGGCGGCGGCGGGTTTCGGGTGTCGCCGGGGACGGCGGTTCCGGCAGCTATTCGACCGGGCAAGGGCTCAGGCGAGGTCAGTGGAGTGAGGCGAGCTCGATGGCGGAGTCGATTGAGCTCGGGGAGGAGCGAATCGGCAGGGAGGCAGAGCTCGGGTGGCGGCGGTGCTCCGGCGTGATTCGAGGCCAGAGGGCCTCTCGGCCGTGGCTCGCTACTCAGGAGGACGATTGGGAGATGGTGGAGTGGGGTGAGGAGCTCGGGAGAGGCCGGGGATGCCTTTATATTGGAGGAGGCAAGCTCGGGCGAGCTCTCTGGAAGCGGCGGGAACCGGGACACGTCGCCGGCGCCAGGACGCCGCGCTGGCTGGCCGGTTGCGGGCGACGAGACGGGAGAGAGCAGAGAGGAGTTAAGGCGGCCAGTGGCGGGTAGTGGAGGAAGAAGACGCGCCGCTCACCACAGTGCAGCCACGGGTGGCACAGTGCCCGGGTGTCGTGGCGGCCGTCGAGGGCGATTCCGGCTAGGAGAAGGATCGGGAGAGGCTACGTGGACGGCAGCGGCTATGTCGGCACCTCAGGACACGAAATGGCAGCGAGAGGTCACTGGAATGACCTCGGCCGTCGCCGGCGAGGTGCAGAGCACGCATACTGGCATGCCAGTACCGTGCTCACCACTGGAAATGATGTCTCGAGGCCATCCAAGTCTAGCGCACCATGTCTAGCAGCTTCTCCTTCGATCACTTAGCCTCTCTATGCCTCTGGTTCGACTAGGTTCACTCTGATGTGAAGTGTAGTTTCAGCTACAGTTTCTGACAGCAAAATTGAGAGAGATCTAGAGGAGTGGTGAGTTGGGGATGGAGCCAGTGGAGATGTCTGGGAGGATCTATGTTGGAAGGACTCCAATCTGGCCAAGTTTGAAAGGATTTCATCAAGAATTAAATATAGTTCATGTACAAGTGCTGTACTGAACCAGAAACAGAGATGGGCTTGTAGCACTCATCTGGTTGATCTTATGGAGTTGAATTTTGGTGTGGCAGGGTTATTTGGTGAGGAGAAGATGCCAATAAAATTTCAACTCAATTGGATACCTCTAGCTGGTACTTCCTTCACAGAGGTTCCTACTGAACAGAAACTTGGCAGAATATTGGTGATGAAAATTTGTACTGGACAAGATGATATTTTTGGATATTGTGGAAAGATAGGTTCCCTAATATCTCAGGGAATTTTCTGGGAATTAATTGAGTAGGGAAAATATGAGTTGCTTCACAAATGGCCAGTAGTGTCCAGAGAGCAAATGGAGTTTTCTGGACAAAATTTGATACTGGACCATGAGATGTTTTTGAAGATTGTGGGAGTAGATGATGACAAGAAGGTCTGGGATTAATTTGAGATTTTTTTGATCACCAGAACTATAGGTTGCTTTGTAACCCATAGTGATGACAGATTTTCCCAAAGGAAGAAAATGAATATTTGGAAAAGATAAAGAATTAGAAATTGATCCAGAAGGTGAGTGACAAGATTTTGGCAAGATGGTGAGGGCTTTGGATCAATCAGAGGAATTCATAAGTCCAAAGTCAACTGAAAAGGTTCAAAATCCATCCAAATTGCAAATAAGGCCGGAAAGATTTCGAAAAGAAAAAGTTGCCAAAAACCAGGGTGTCACATCAATCCACTCCGCCGGCTCGAGATCTGCTGTGTAATTGGGCACCTTACGGGGTCCTTTGAAGTCTGGTGGCATGCGGGCATCCCGTAACGCTGGAACCAGACAAGGAGTACCAATGGTTCGACCGGTGATTCCTGTGCTGCGAATGATTGGCCGGGTCGGGCTGGGCGGTGACTGAATCTCGGGTTGGGCGTACCCTGCACCTGCATTGCGTGCCGCTGCCTCTGCTTCCCTCATCGCACGAGCCGCATCCACAATGGCCTGTGCATTTGGCACTGTCGGCTCAGGGGGTTGCTGCTGTACCCTTCTGCGCTGTGCACTGCTTGATACCGCTGGCGACTCGGCATGTCTGCTATGACTGCGACTTGGATGAGGCGTGGAGTGGAGTCAGTGCTGACTATGAGAATAGTTCGCCTGCTGCGTGACCGCCGTTTTTAACATCTCAATTGCCTTTCTAGCTTGAACCTCTATCGGAGAATTCCCCTCACTCAGAATAGCTGCCAGATTGTGAGTTGCTGCCAGTATGTTGTCCACGGGGTTAGAGTAATGACCCGCCGGCATCTGAAAATGAGGTGGCAGAAGGCGAGCCGGCTAATCCTGAGCCGGCTGCTACCGAGGTGGCGGCAGCTGCTGAGGTGACTGTTGCTGCTGCTGAGCCTGTTGTGCAACCCCCGGATCAACCACCGGGTTTACAGGAGGACCGGAATCGCGTGGCGTGTTAAACAACTGAGTCGGCTGAATGCTTGCTGGAAGTCGACTCTGAAACCACCTCCGGTGCACCACCTCTGACTCCTTCTGAAGGAAACTAAGATGGATAGCTTCCTCCTCCAAATGCTTGGACTCGTGAAGCAACCAAGCATGTTCCTCCGCCACCCTGACGTTCTCTGCAATGATATCCTCTTGAACTTGGCCAACTGCTCACGACACTTCATGATTTCAGCGTTGTGCGCATTTGCGTTCTCCGTGGTTACTGGATCTGCAAGAAGCGTCAGGAGAGTCACCATCATCTCTGAAAGCGCCTGGGCCCCAGACCTCTGTGAGCCGGCAGCTGTCGAGGCAGTAGCCGCTGCTCCGGCAGCAGGATTCCGACCCGCCGTAGTGTCAACTGGGCCATGTGCAGTAGATGGATCTGTGACTAGCTGGTGTTGGTTCCCAGCCATAAACACTGCTGCCCGATGCGGCGGCTCGCAGGCTCCTGGATAGATCTCCTCATCCGAGTAGCCCCCAAGCCTTTCTCCAAAACGAGTGAGAATTGACTCGGTGTCGCCCACAAAGGACTCATCATCAGAATAGACCAGCGTGTCCCCTCCAGATGCAGAACCACCTGGAAAATCCCGGCCCTGAGTGTAGCCGACAAAGACAAAGTACAAACACATGAGCCGGCGACGGAAGCTGAGCGCGACCCACCGGGCTGGTTTGAAGACAGCCGGGTTGCGCGCGCCGCGTCGACTCGATACGGTCAGATGGGGTGCCTGGCGCCGGGCCAGACTCGCCGATGACGCCGATGAAGACATAGATCTTGCCGAAGGGGACCTGGTACCCATACTCGATGGAGTCAGTTTCGGGGCCCCAGCCTTCGTCGTCGATGTTGAGCTTGCCTTGCCGACTCTTCGTCATCCGACCGATCGAGTACTTCTCGATCCCTGGGAGAGCTCCCGCTAAGAACTCAACTCCACCGTGCGTAGGCCCCACGGTGGGTGCCAACTGTCGTGGTTTTGTCATGGCAGATGCCCTCGTGAAAGGACTTAGTGATGAGGCCATCGCACGAAGGTGGAAGCTTAACGGGGTTGATCGGGAAAACGAGAGACACGAGTTACCCAGGTTTGGCCCCTCACGGTGGAGGTAAAAGCCTACTCCTGCTTGATTGATATTGCTGTGGATCTCAATTACAAGGATGTGAAGTCGCTGACCTAGCTTTCGAGAGATTGCAACTTAGTCTTTTCGTCCCAGGGCCTCCCCCTTTATATAACAGTTTGAGACCCTAGATTTACATAGTATTCCGGGTTGTATTGCTAACCCGCATCCTACTCTAACTCTTATTCATCTTGCCTTCCAAGCTAAGAACTCCCTTCTACCTGGGCCTTCTTGAGCCGGCCCACATGTTGAGCCGGCCTCTGCGCTGGGTCTTGCTTAAGCCGGCTGAAAGCACATTTGCTCCCTTGGTGGTTTTGGTAATTCATAACAACATATATCTCATTGAACTAATGTCCATTCAAGATTAAGATTTCAGGATGTTCAATGATTGGCATGGCATGGACTAGAGATGTGGACCCCTCAAAATGCTAAGGACAAGGATTGGCAAAGGATCAAGACTCTACATTTTTGATTTAGTGATCCAAGATCACATTGAGTCCATAGGAAAGCCAATACTATTAAAAGAGGATGAGGTGTTGCTTAATGGTCTTTTTGCTCAAGTGCTTAGTGACAGTATTCCTAAACCCTCAACCACTCTTTCTAACCAAATATGTCCAAAACCTACATTCCAACTCGGCCCCACCGATATTTCCAATCCGGCCCCACCGAGTTCACCCAAGACTTAGCCACTGCCAAAACCCTAACAAATCGGATCCACCGAAATAGATCTCGGTCCCACCGAGATGGCCTTGCCAACTCTCTGTAATCGTTTGCACTTACTTCGGTCTCACCGAGTTTGCAAATCGGTCTCACCGAGATGGCTTGCCAAGTCTCTGTTGCCTTATTGCTTCACTTCGGTCCAACTGAGTTGATGTAATCGGTGCCACCGAGATGAGGATTGCCCTAGCCATTGCACTTCGGTCCAACCGAGTTGTCCATATCGGTCCCACCGAGATTCCTAAAGTTCATATCTTTTACACAGTTTGGTGCTACCGAGATTATCGTTTCGGTGCCACCGAGTTGAGTCAAAAGTGTGTAATGGTTGGATTTTGTGTGGAGGCTATATATACCCCTCCACCACATCCTTCTCAGTAAGGAGATCCATCAGAACGTGCCTACACTTCCAGCATACATTTTCTGATAGAGAACCACCTACTCATGTGTTGAGATCAAGATATTCCATTCCTACCATTTGAAGCTTGATCTCTAGCCTTTCCCAAGTTGCTTTCCACTCAAATGCTTCTTCCACCATAGCCAAATGGTGTGAACACATTAATGCTTTATGTAAAAGTGGTAACCCCACTTGTGCTTAAACGATGAGTATGACCTATGATCAAATGTTCTCATTTGGCTCCTAAGTCAATATACTCATATATAGATGACCTAGTCATCGCCATTGCTTGATAGATGCTAGAATTGGTTGTGCATGTTTGACACATATTTCATTTGCTATCTTATTGTGTGAGCATGTTGGATTGCATGTTTTCATCATTCGAGGACATCCATTTGTTGTTTTGATTGTCTTGGTTTTTCTGGCCAAGTGGATGTACAAGAATGCCTAAGAACCTTTTCTAGCTATCTATGCTTTCTTGTCTCAAATTCTATTCTTGCTGCATCACAAAAATTGAACAAGTCATTTTCGGACCCTCCGGGTGAGGAGCACTTGGAGCCACCGATCTGAAAGGGCTGAACCTCCAAAACCTTCTAACTGATTTTGGCCGAACCAACTCACCCAAACTCGGTCGAACCGAAATCACTTAGACTGATCTAGGTTTTCATCTCGGTGCTACCGATTAGACCAACTCGGTCGGACCGAGTTGCTGTAACTGCAAGCAGTTGCACGTCTCGGTGCTACCGATTTGTTCCACTCGGTGCCACCAACAGCACATGGGTATATATATCCAGCGGCCCGTGCGGTTGAAAATTACTTCAAACGTCACGCGCCTGCGCCCCATTGCTGCCGCCCCTTTGGTCTCCGGATCGTCGCCGTCGTCTCCTGTGCGCCTTCGCCGCAGGTCTCAACTCCACCAGTTCAGCAGACATCGTCAGAAGCATTCGCGGACACTCTCATCTCAACACCATCTACGCACACCGGAGCTACCAGCAGGAGATCGCCTTCAGGAGCTTCGGAGGACCGTGCTTAGAGTGCCAACTAGTGCTATACTCATTTGAACTTTTTGGTACTTGTTGCCAAAGGGGGAGAATTTGTATAGATCATAGGCTTCGAGAGAGAGAGTCTTTGCTTTTGATTTGCTTTGAGTTCTTTTGGTTTGCTACTTATTTGGTTGATGCTACTTTATTTTATGTGTGTGCTTGCTACAGTGTATGTGTGATATTCTATCATGTATGCTTGTGATTGGTCATACTATGCTTATTGTGATGATTCATGTTTATCTCTACCATTATCTTGTATGATCAATTACTTATGTTAGTGATGCGTGCCTACTTTTCAACTCATATCATTTTGCGCGCCCCACCAAGATGTATGTGACATGGAAGAGTAACCCATGAGCCTAATCGATTGTGCATTTGCATTCAAACGCAATTTTTTAACAATGCACAAATTTAGGGGGAGCTCTTGCTTATCACATACTTCTCAAAGCGGCGATGTATTTCATTCATTTAATCATTAGTCGAAGCTTTGATCTATATGTTGTCATCAATTACCAAAACGGGGGAGATTGAAAGCACATTTGCTCCCTTGGTGGTTTTGGTAATTCATAACAACATATATCTCATTGAACTAATGTCCATTCAAGATTAAGATTTCAGGATGTTCAATGATTGGCATGGCATGGACTAGAGATGTGGACCCCTCAAAATGCTAAGGACAAGGATTGGCAAAGGATCAAGACTCTACATTTTTGGTTTAGTGATCCAAGATCACATTGAGTCCATAGGAAAGCCAATACTATTAAAAGGGGATGAGGTGTTGCTTAATGGTCTTTTTGCTCAAGTGCTTAGTGACAGTATTCCTAAACCCTCAACCACTCTTTCTAACCAAATATGTCCAAAACCTACATTCCAACTCGGCCCCACCGATATTTCCAATCCGGCCCCACCGAGTTCATCCAAGACTTAGCCACTGCCAAAACCCTAACAAATCGGATCCACCGAAATGGATCTCGGTCCCACCGAGATGGCCTTGCCAACTCTTTGTAATCGTTTGCACTTACTTCGGTCTCACCGAGTTTGCAAATCGGTCTCACCAAGATGGCTTGCCAAGTCTCTGTTGCCTTATTGCTTCACTTCGGTCCAACGGAGTTGATGCAATCGGTGCCACCGAGATGAGGATTGCCCTAGCCATTGCACTTCGGTCCATCCGAGTTGTCCATATCGGTCCCACCGAGATTCCTAAAGTTCATATCTTTTACACAGTTCGGTGCTACCGAGATTATCGTTTCGGTGCCACCGAGTTGAGTCAAAAGTGTGTAACGGTTGGATTTTGTGTGGAGGCTATATATACCCCACCACCACATCCTTCTCAGTAAGGAGAGCCATCAGAACGTGCCTACACTTCCACCATACATTTTCTGAGAGAGAACCACCTACTCATGTGTTGAGATCAAGATATTCCATTCCTACCATTTGAACCTTGATCTCTAGCCTTTCCCAAGTTGCTTTCCACTCAAATCCTTCTTCCACCATAGCCAAATCTGTGAGGAGTTGTTTGAGTGCTGGGAAGACTATTATTTGAAGCACAAGAGCAAGGAGTTCATCAACAACACACCGTCTATTACCTTTTGGAGAGTGGTGTCTCCTAGATTGGTTAGGTGTCACTTGGGAGCCTCCAACCAGATGTGGAGTTGAACCAAGGAGTTTGTAAGGGCAAGGAGATCGCCTACTTCGTGATGATGTACCCCGAGTGAGGCTACTCCTTCGTGGACGTAAGCCATGGTGGAATAGGCAAGGTTGCTTCTTCGTGGACCCTTCGTGGGTGGAGCCCTCCGTGGACTCGCGCAGCCGTTACCCTTCGTGGGTTGAAGCCTCCATCAACGTGGACGTACGATAGCACCACCTATCGGAACCACGCCAAAAACCACCGTGTCTTCATTGCATTTGAAATCTCCAAACCCCTCCTTTACTTACATATGCAATTGCTTACATTCCGCTGCTATACTCTTAGAATTGCATGTGTAGGGTGATGCTTGACATGTACTATTGCTAAAATCTGCCTACAACTAAAATTGGGAAAAGGTTAGGTTTTATTCGGTCAAGTAGTCTAATCACCCCCCTCTAGACATACTTTCGATCCTACACCGGCCCATGGTTCCTTAGAATCGGACAGCGCGGTGACCCACTAGCCTCCTGGCCGATGGCTGGGTCATCGCCTTGCCGGGTCTCAATGCAGGGAAACATCCCCAACACAGCTCACAAGTAGCAGGTTCAATCTTGCGGCGTTCTACATCCCAGTGACAAAGTAGGGGACAAGACACGCATTTGTATTGTTGCCATTGACGATAAAACAACGGGGTTTATTCATATTGATTGGGTTTACTTTGTCTACATCATGTCATCTTGCTTAAGGCGTTACTCCGTTTTCATTAACTTAATACTCTAGATGCATGATGGATAGCGGTTGATGGGTGGAGTAATAGTAGTAGATGTAGGCAGGAGTCGGTCTACTTGTTTTGGACATGATGCCTATATACATGATCATTGCCTTGAATATCGTCATAACTATGCGCTTTTCTATCAATTGCCCAACAGTAATTTGTTTACCCACCGTATGCTATGCGTTCGAGAGAGAAGCCTCTAGTGAAAACTGTCGCCCCGGGTCTACTTTTATCATATATAAAATTCAAAAATACCTTGCTGCATTTTTACTTCCTTTATTTTATTTTGCAATTTATTTTATCTATCTATCACTATCAGAATTAATCCTTGCAAATAACGAGTTCAAGGGGATTGACAACCCTCTTGCCCGCATTGGGTGCAAGTATTTGCTTTTGTGTGTGTAGGTGCTGTTCACGAGGTTCTGCGTGGTTCTCCCACTGGATTGATACCTTGGTTCTCACTAAGGGAAATACTTATCTCTACTGTGCTGCATCGCCCCTCCTCTTCGGGGAAATCTCAACGCAGTTTACAAGTAGCAGGGCCCGAACCTAGGTAAACACCGTGTCCCTTGTCTCCTGTTGCCATTGATCCAAGATCCGCAGCTTTGGACCCCCTACCCCGAGGTCTGCCAGTTTTACCACCGACATTGGTGCTTTCATTGAGAGTTTCACTGTGTGATCAAAGAAGGATCTATGGCTAATTTGCGGATCAACTGCAACGCTAGCTGGGACGATATCTTTGTCCCTGGCCAACTATTCATGTTCGGCAGCATGGTTCTTCACGCCAACTCGACGGGCCATCTAGTACCCGTCGAGAACTTCGCCCTGGACCAGATGGTCACTTTCGGAAGCTTGGAATACACCGCGGATTCCCGTGGTGAGCTTATTCTTTCCGGATGGGCTCTGGATCGGATCAAGGATCCCTCGGCTACCGCGGGCTCAACCCCGGAGCCGATCTCCGATCTGAACTTTAGATCCGATCTCCCAACGGGTCTGGCCCCATTCGAGGAATCGACCACTATCATGCCAGGCGAGGGCCTAGACATCGAGTCAGGCCCTGACCCCAGTCTGAGTTCGAACATGGACCTTACATCAAGTACGGGTCCAATCTCCCCAGCTGGTGGCCTAGAGTCAGATCGGGCCGACCAACACTCCGAGCTCGCGTCAAGCAGCGCCCGGACCATGCTTCGAGTCTGCCCGGCCGCTAGCCAGTCCATGAACCCTGAAGATCTGTCTCACCTTAATGAGATGCTGGATCGCCACGGTCAATGACTTAACCAACGTGCTAGACTACGATGAGGCCACCGACCTGGATGAAGATGTCGACGGCACTCCAGAAACCATTACGCCTTCGGCCAACACGGGCAAATGAACAGCAACGTCCACTTACGACGTATACATGGTGGACACACCTAAGAATCCATCGAGGCGTTGACGCAGGCGCACGAAGGGCACCAACGGGGGCCCCAACAGGCACAACACCGCCGCCACTGACAACGGCGCGGCGGCTGACGGAGCTGATAATCAGGGAGAGGACATTCAAGCCTCCCCAGAACAGCAAATCAGCCCCACAGGAATACCTGAAGACGAGGACCCCGATGACCTCTTCGACGGGGCCGATAGCAATTATTTACCCGAATCCGAGGAGGATGAGAGCCTTGGAGCCGAGGACTACGTAGTCCCCGAGGACCCCTTCGAGCAAGAGCGGTTCAGACGGCGCCTGGTAGCCACTGCCAGGAGTATGAAGAGGAAGCAGCAACAGCTGCAAGCCGATCCGAACGCACTGAATGAAAAATGGGTAGAAATCCTCTCGGCCGAACAAGACCTCGAGGAACGGCACCGCACCGTGCCTAAATCTTACCCCCGCCGACGTCTTCTGCCAGAATTCGACGAGGAGGTCACCGACAACGCGCTTTTAACATGCGGTCGGGCCGATCAACCTGATCGAACCCCTAGAGGGCGCGACAGGCCAACAAGGGAAAATGTACATGCACAAACAGCGACACGCCGTCACGGCAAATACCCTGTTGAGTATCCCGAGCCTTATGACGCACAATGACGGATAGAAGCAAACCGAGCCCCTACTCGGTCCATCTACGGATCAAGGGGGCGTGCCGCCGCCGGGCTCGACGGCTATGACGCCTGGTTAGACAGGCATGGCCGGGCTCGGGACCAAACTTATGCACGAATGTCTCCTGACGTCCGGCACGATACTGCTCGGTTTCGAGGACCCGCTCACCCGATCTGTTTCACACACAGGGTGATGGAACATCAGTTCCCGGACGGGTTTAAACTGATTTACATCGAGCAATACAGCAATGTGGATCAAAGATTTCCTCCTCCATATCCACATGGCAAACGGAGACGAGCTCCACACCATCAAGTACTTACCGCTCAAGCTCAAGGGGCCGGCAAGGTACTGGCTCAATAGCTTGCCCCCTCAGTCCATCGAAAGCTGGGAGGCACTCGAGGATGCCCTTAGGGCAAACTTCCAGGGCACTTACGTCCGACCTTCAGACGCCGACGACCTCAGCCATGTTATCCAACAACCCGGTGAGTCGACCAGGAAGTTTTGGAATCGGTTCCTAACCAAAAAGAACCAGATAGTGGACTGCCCGGATGCCGAGGCGATCGCTGCCTTTCGGCACAGCATCTGGGACGAATGGCTTGCACGCTAGCTCGGGCAGGACAAGCCGAGGACTATGGCAGCCCTTACCTCACTGATGACCCGCTTTTGCGCGGGAGAAGATAGTTGGCTGGCCCGCAGTTCTCACAATGGTAAGGCTGGCACCTCGGAAGCCCGCGACGGCAATGGCAAACCTAGGCGCAATAAGAATAAGCGCAGGCATAAAAACGGCGGGAGTGACACCGAGGATGCTACAGTTAACGCAGGGTTCAGCGGTCCAAGAGCCGGAGAGAAAAAGAAGCCCTTTAAAGGGAACAAGGACGGACCCAGCCAGCTGGACAAGATCCTTGATAGACCATGGCAGATCCATGGCACCTCGGATAAACCCGCAAACCATACCAATCGGAACTGCTGGGTCTTCAAACATGCTGGAAAGATGGCGATGGAGGGTCACAGTAAAGGCCAGCCTCGCAGCGTGGATGACGACGAACCTCGGCAGCCGAACAATGGAGGCCAGAAACAATTCCCTCCCGAGGTAAAGGACGTGAACATGATTTACGTCACTCACATCCCCAAACGGGAATGGAAACGGGCACTTCGGGACATTTATGCCTTAGAGCCCGTCGACCCGAAGTATAATCCATGGTTGGCTTACCCGATCACATTCGACAAGCACGACCACCCGACTAGCATACGGCACGGAGGGTTGGCAGCCTTGGTCTTGGATCCCATCGTCGACGGATTCCATTTAGCGTGCGTCCTCATGGATGGAGGCAGCAGCCTCAACTTGATCTATGCGGATACGATCAGAAAGATGGGCATTGACTCATCTCGGATCAAGCCCAGCGCAACCACCTTTAAAGGTATCATACCTGGTGTTGAAGCTCGCTGCACGGGAACAATCACACTGGAAGTAGTCTTCAGCTGACCCAAAAACTTTCAGAGCAAAGAGTTAATCTTCGATATTGTCCCCTTTCGAAGCGGCTACCACGCACTGCTTGGGCGCACCGCATTCGCTCGCTTCAACGCGGCCCCGCACTATGCATATTTAAAGCTAAAGATGCCGGGACCAAACAGTGTTATCACAGTCAATGGTTACACCAAATGCTCCCTCCGTACAGAGGAGCAGACCGCACCTTTCGTAGCCGAGGTCGAGGCAACCGAGGAGGCGGCCCGTGCAATGAAAAGCACACCCGACTTGTCGAAGCGTACACGGGCCGCACTGGCCGACCTCGGACAGCCATCCACCCACCCCAAATAGGTGTACGGGATCCTCGTTTGCCTCCCTCTAGAAGGGCACTACGTTCCTAGGGTGCACAAGTTTGCACTCAAGATCCAATGGGAGGCCGAGGAGCCAAAACACATGGCGCGTCGTTCTCGGCTCAACCAAGCAACGACGAAGTAAAGACCTACACACTGATATGTCCATTTTGCATCATGTTTTCCTACTGTTATTTATTATGTTTTTGATCATTATTTCACTTTATGATATAATTTGTATGCCTTTTCTCTCTTATTTTGCAAGTTTCACATGAAGAGGGAGATTGCCGGCAGCTGGAATTCTGGACCGAAAAGGGGTGCAACAGAGATAGCTATTCTGCACATCTCCAAATGACCTGAAAATTTACGGAGAATTATTTTGGAATATATAAAAAATATTTGCTAAAGAAATACCAGAGGGGGGCCCACCAGGAAGCGACAAGCCTGGGGGCGCGCCCTACCCCCCTGGGCGCGCCCCCCGAGCTTGTGGTGCCCCTGGCAGGCCTCCAGGGCCCATCTTCCCCTATATGAAGCCATTTTCCCTAGAAAAAAGCCAGAGAAGACTTTTGGGATGAAGCGTCGCCGTCTCGAGGTGGAACCTGGGCAGGAGCACTTTTGCTCTCCGGCGGAGCGATTCCGCCGAGGAAACTTCCCTCCGGGAGGTGGAAATCGAAGCCATCGACATCACCAACGATCCTTTCATCGTGGGAGGACCAATCTTCATCAACATCTTCACCAGCACCATCTCATCTCAAACCCTAGTTCATGTCTTGTATTCAATCTTTGTCTCAAAACCTCAGATTGGTACCTGTGGGTTGCTAGTAGTGTTGATTACATCTTGTAGTTGATGCTAGTTGGTTTATTTGGTGGAAGATTATATGTTCAGATCCTTAATGATATTGAATACCCCTCTGATCTTGAACATGAATATGATTTGTGAGTCGTTACTTTTGTTCTTGAGGACATGAGAGAAGTCTTGTCATAAGTACTCATGTGAATTTGGTATTCGTTCGATATTTTGATGATATGTATGTTGTTGCTTCCTTTAGTGGTGTCGTGTGAACATCGACTACATGACACTTCACCATCTTTGGGCCTAAGGGAAGGCATTGTGGAGTAGTAATTAGATGATGGGTTGCTAGAGTGACAGAAGTTTGAACCCTAGTTTATGCGCTATTCCGTAAGAGGCTGATTTGGATCCATATGTTTCGTGCTATGGTTAGATTTATCTTAATTCTTCTTTTGTAGTTGCGGATGCTTGCGGGAGGGGGTAATCATAAGTGGGAGGCTTGTTTAAGTAAGAACAGCACCCAAGCACCGGTCCACCCACATATCAAATTATCAAAGTAGCGAACGCGAATCAAACAAACATGATGAAAGTGACTAGATGAAATTCCCATGTGTCCTCGAGAACGCTTTGCTTATTATACGAGTTCGTTCCGGCTTGTCCTTTGCTATAAAAAGGATTGGGCCACCTTTCTGCACCTTTGTTACCGTTACTACTTGTTACTTTTTATGAATTACCCAGCTATCAAACTATCTGTTACCTACAATTTCAGTGCTTGCAGAGAATACCTTGCTGAAAATCGCTTATCATTTCCTTCTGCTCCTCGTTGTGTTCGACACTGTTACTTATCGAAAGGACTACGATTGATCCCCTATACTTGTGGGTCATCAAGACTCTTTTCTGGTGCCGTTGTCGGGGAGTGAAGCGCCTTTGGTGAGTGGAATTTGGTAAGGAAACATTTATATTATGTGCTGAAATTTACTGTCACTTGTCACTATGGAAAGTAATCCTTTGAGGGGTTTGTTTGGGGTATTTTCACCTCGACCGGAAGCATTAAGAGTTGCTCCTCAACCTACTAAACCTACTGAAAATATTTACTATGAAATTCCTTCGGGTATGATAGAGAAACTGCTAGCTAATCCTTATGCAGGAGATGGAACAGTGCATCCTAATATGCATTTGATATATGCAGATGAAATTTGTGGATTGTTTAAGCTTGCAGGTGTATCCGGAGATGGAGTTAAGAAGAAGGTATTCCCTTTATCTTTGGTGGGAAAGGCATTGACATGGTATAGGCTATGTGATGATACTGGAACATGGGATTGGAACCGATTGAAGCTGGAATTTCACCAGAAATTTTATCCTATGCATTTGGTTCATCGTGATCGGAACTATATATATAAATTTTGGCCTCGTGAAGGAGAAAGTATTGCTCAAGCTTGGGGGAGGCTTAAGTATATGTTGCATATATGCCCCAATCATGAGCTCTCAAGAGAAATAATTATTCAAAACTTTTATGCTCGGCTTTCTCATAATGATCAATCCATGCTCGATACTTCTACTGGTTCCTTTATGAAGAGTACTATTGAATTTAAATGGGATCTTTTGGAAAGAATTAAACGCAACTCAGAAGATTGGAAAATCGACAAAGGTAGAGAGTCAGGTATAAATTGTAACATCCCCAGAATCATGCTACAGTGATCTATATGTTAATGCTAAGTCATTTTGATCTGCAAGGAACGATCTCAGTGAAATCATACCTCATTTCAAACTCCCTCTCTGAATTCAATTCATTTTTGCAAGTGAAAATGAAGTTGCACAAAAGATGCTGCAAAATAGTTCATCATTTAGCAAAAATTCCATAACATTTGATTGTTAAGGAAAACAACATCACCACCAAGCTAAGATGGACTGTAGCAAATAAACAGTGCAATTCCAGCATTTTAAAATGCTGTTTTATTTGTGGAAAATCCATTTGGATACAGCTGTCTTTCAAAATATTTGTGGCAGTGCCAAATATTACTAGGGAATTATGTGGCTTAGTCCCACATTTTTCTAAAATGTTTTGGTGGCCCAAATAATACTTTTCTGTCTCTGTTTTATTTAAATAAATGCTAAAACAGAAAATGGAAAAGGGTAGGAGACTTACCTGGCGCCTGGCCTGAGGCCCGAGCCGGCCCAGCCCACCTCCACCTTCTCCCACCTGCTCCCTCCCATCGTGTCACCATGGCCGTGGCCACGCCCTCGTCGCCGGCCTCCCTCTCGACGCATGACGCCACAGTGGCCTCAGGGAGGATAAGGCCGCCGCTCCACCTGCTCCCCTGGACGCCCTCCGTCACCCCCACTCCCTCTCTCTCGCCCACTCTCTCCTCTCCTCTGTCGTCCGTGCGCCACCGATGGCACGGCGCCGCCGCAACCGTGCCCAACGAGCTCCCCTCACCGTCTCCTCGTGTCCAGAAGACCAGCCGGCGTTCGCTTCTTCTTCCTCGGCCACGACCTCGAGCTCTACGGCACCAGACCGCCCCCACGGCATCTTCGTCCTCCTCGGATCACCGAAACAACACCGCCTCGATCCGCTCCTCCCCTGTGCTCCCGTTCACCCGAGAGGCCTCCGTGAGCCTGCAAGGTGAGCTCCGCTCCTTCCCTTCCCTTCCGCGTCTTTTTCCCGTGTTCGTAGCTCACTGTCCTCGCCGCGCGCCATTGCCGTGCTCTGGCTGCCGCCATGGCCGTGAGCACCGCACTCCTAGAGCCGCTCGGCTCGGTCCAGTAGCACCAACGTGCTTCTGGTGAGCTGCTGCTACCGCCTAGTCACTTTGCGCGCTTGGGAACGACCCGTAGCCATGATCCCGACCACGACCGAACCTCGCCGCCGCTAAGGCTTGTCGCCGGCGCCCCTACTGGCCACCCCGGCCCTCGCGACCGCCACCATTAGATGCGTGGCAATGTCAGCTTTTGAACGCAAGTCTCCGCGTGCTTTTTGGCTAACCGTAGACGAATCCCGAGCAACTCCGGCGTTCGGCCGCCACGAAATGGGTCGCCGGCGCAACTCCAGCGCCGCCCGCCGACGTGGCGTGGCCTGGGCCCACCTCTGGGTCATTGCCAGTGGCCCCGGGGGTCCCAGTTGACCACGTTGACTGGTCAACAGGTCATCGTTTGACCTGCTGACTCAGCTAGCCCCCGGGCCCACTGTCAGCCCCTGTGGCCTCAGCTGGGTACACTCAGCTGGGTGCACTTAGCATTTCCAGCTACTGTTTTCGAATTTAATTAAAACCCAGGATTTTCAGAAATTGCTAAAAACTTTAGAAAATCCTAGAAATTCATCCGTAGCTCAGATGGAAAAGTTTTCTACATGAAAGTTGATCAAAAAAATCCAACGAATCCGATCGTGTCATCTGCATTCATGTCAGGACCCTCTAAGTAGGTGAACCTGTAACTTTTTGCCTGTTTCTGGCAGGTGAATAGTGCATAACTACCGGCAAATAATTCCAACTTAAATCCTAAAATAACTAAAATGGTTTAGAGATGCATTAGGTCACCCATGCATTGCATTTTGCCATGTCATGCTCTGTGTTGCATTTGTATGCTGTGTATTTATTTGTTTCCTCCCCCTCTTCTCTCCGGTAGACCCTGGCACTGACGTGACCCCTGAGGACTGCTACGTCACCGACGACCCTTCTTTTACCGCAGAGCTTCCAGGCAAGCAAAACCCCCTTGATCATTTCTATATCGCCCATTTCTTTCTCTCCCGTGCTTGCATTAGAATTTGCCAGTGTTACTGTTATCTCCTATTCTGATGCATAGCCTGTTTTTGTAACTGCTGTTGATACTTTACCTGCTATCCTATATGCTTAGTATAGGTTGGTTAATGATCCATCAGTGACCCCTCACCCTTGTCCCTGTTGCCCCGCTTTGTTACCGTTGCCTTGATCAGTGTGATCGACGTGCTAAAACCGACACATCACCGCACTTTTCCCCCTTAGTTGTACGACTCTGCAGAGCTGCTATCGAGTGCCGAGGGTGATACCTCCTACCTCACTCCTGATGATTTCTCTGTAGTGTAGTTAATCGGCTGTGGATTACAGAGGGTGATTCCTCGCTCTCCACTCCCGATGATGACTCTGTCATGCAACCCCTCAAGTGTGGACCACCGAGGGTGATTCCTCCCGGTTCACCTTGACGGTTTACATCGGGTAGGAATCCTTCGAGGGTGATTCCTCGGATTCCTCCTTGATGTTTTGGACACAAGGTTACTATGATGTTACCTCAGTCCCTTGTAAGTTGGGTCAACCCCGAGGGGTACCCGCGAGAGTTATGGAAGTCGGGTTGACCGTGAGGGTACCCACGAGATAATTACGAGGCGCGGCCGGGTAGGCGGAGAGGGATGGGCCTGACCCTTGTCGCAAGTCCTCGAGACGGGGCGACAGGACCACTGATCGTCACCGCGCGCTCCCAATACACTAATGGGTTTGGATATGTGATCTGGGTAGGCCTCTGGCCTTTTACACGCTGACCACCAAGCGGGAATAAGTATGGGCACTCGGCATCGTATGTTTCTTCCGAAGTTCCTCAGACGTCAGCAGTTGTGCGGCGCGCGCCGGGTTGGACTAGGAACGCCTGCCTGTGTATACAGGGGCTAGGTCTGCTCACCGGCCGCGTTCGCAACGCGCAGGAGTGCGAAGGGCGATGGGCCCGGACCCCTAAGCGCTTAGGATTTAGACCGACGTGTTGGCCTCTCTGTTGAGCCCAGGTAGGGCTGCGGTGTGTCGATTAGCCGAGGCCGGGCATGACCCGATAAAAGTGTGTCTAGCCGGAGTTAATCGAGCGTGTTGGGTACATTGGTGCACCCCTGCAGGGAAGAACTTTATCTATTCGAATAGCCGTGTCCATGGTTACGGACGCTCAGAGAATATCCCGATCTACTACAACTAGAACTGGATACTGATGAGGCTTTAATAAAATGTTAGCTCCGGGATTGCTTTCTCACAGGGAGTCGAGGAAGGATCCCTGGGCATTGCTACTTAACTACTACTTATTACTTTATGTTATGCTGCTAATCTACACTCTTCTAATGCTACAAGACGCTGCAAGTTGCTAGTCTTCGATAGGCTAGGCCTTCTCTCTATTCTGGCATTTCTGCAGTCCAGTCCACAAATACAGCCCTTCCTTTGATAATGTTGCATAAATAGAATAGTTCTGATGTATGTCTTGCGAGTACTTTGGATGAGTACTCACGGTTGCTTTGCTACCTCTTTTTCCCCTACCCGGTTGCTCCGACGAGATGACGGAGCCCCGGAGCCAGCTGATCCCGCCGACGGCTACTACTACCCCTCCGACGAAGCCTACTACTACGTGGAGACCGACGACCAGGAGTAGTTTTGGAGGTTCTCAGGCAGGAGGCCTGCACCTCTTTGATCTAGATGTCGTTTTTTTGCTCAGCCTTCTTAAGGCAACCTTGTCTAATTATGTCTGTACTCAGATACTAATGCTCTCGCTGACTCTTGTGTGTAATTGAGCTTATGTATTCAAGCCCTCGAGGCCCCTGGCTTGTAATATAAAGCTTGTATTATTTTATTTTGTGTCTAGAGTTGTGTTGTGATATCTTCCCGTGAGTCTCTAGGCTTGATCATGCGCATTTGCGTGTATGATTAGTGCACGATTAAGTCGGGGGCATCACATAAATCTTGAGTTTGATTGTGTTAAATCTTTTATGGAAACTGATGCCTTTCATAAGTTTAGTACTAAATATGGACTTGACTCTGAGATAGTAGCTACTTTCTATGAATCTTTTGCTGCTCATGTTGATCTCCCTAAGGAGAAATGGTTTAAATATCATCCACCTATTGAATTAAAAGAGGAACCCATTATTGTTAATGAAGAAACAATTGTTTACAATACTGATCCAGTTGTGCCTACTGCTTATATTGAGAAACCTCCTTTCCCTATTAGGATAAAGGAACGTGCTAAAGCTTCAACTGTGGTTAATAAAAGTAATATAAGAACACCTAGACCTTCTGAACAAATTAAAGTGGAATCTAATATTGCAATGGTTAAAGATCTTTGGGTTGATAATATTGATGGGCAAGTTATTTACTTTTGCGATGAGGCTGCTAGAATTACTAAACCTGTTAGAAATGAACGAGATATGTTAGATAAGAATAAGCCCGTAGTTGGTATGCCTGTTGTTTCTGTTAAGATTGGAGATCATTGCTATCATGGTTTATGTGATATGGGTGCTAGTGTGAGTGCCATTCCATTTTCTTTATATCAAGAAGTAATGAATGATATTGCACCTATTGAGATTGAAGATATTGATGTTACTATTAAGCTCGCAAACAGAGATACTATTACACCACTTGGGATTGTTAGAGATGTTGAAGTCTTGTGTGGTAAGATCAAATACCCTACTGATTTCTCAGTACTTGGTTCACAACAAGATAATTTTTTTGCCATTATATTTGGTAGACCCTTATTGAATACCGTTAATGCTGAAATTGATTGTGCCAAAGAGAAGGTTAGAGTTAAGTTTGGTGATATATCTCATGAATTTAATTTCTTTAAGTTTCATAGACAACCTCATGATAAGGAATACCCAATAAAGATGAAATTATTGGTCTTGCTTCTATTGCTGTACCTCCTACTGATCCTTTAGAACAATACTTGTTAGACCATGAAAATGATATGCATATGAATGAAAGAAATGAAATAGATGAGTTGTTCTTTAAGCAAGCACCTATCCTCAAACATAATTTGCCTGTTGAAACTCTAGGAGATCCTCTACCACCCAAGAGTGATCCTGTGTTTGAAATAAAGCAACTACCTGATACACTTAAATATGCTTATCTTGATGAGAAAAAGATATATCCTGTTATTATTAGTGCTAACCTTTGAGAGCATGAAGAAAAGAGATTACTTAAAACTCTAAGGAAGCACTGTGCTGCTATTGGATATACTCTTGATGATCTTAAGGGCATTAGTCCCACTCTATGTCAACACAAGATTAATATGGAGCCAGATGCTAAACCTGTCATTGATCATCAACATCGCTTGAATCCTAAAATGAAAGATGTGGTAAGAACTGAAATACTAAAGCTTCTGGAGGCAGGTATAATTTATCCCATAGCTGATAGTAGATGGGTAAGCCCTGTTCATTGTGTTCCTAAGAAAGGAGTTATTACTGTTGTTCCTAATGATAAAAATGAACTCATTCCACAAAGAATTGTAACTGGCTATAGGATGGTAATTGATTTCAGGAAATTAAATAAAGCTACTAGGAAAGATCAGTACCCCTTGCCTTTTATTGATCAAATGTTAGAAAGATTATCTAAGCATACACACTTTTGTTTCCTAGACAGATATTATGGTTTCTCTCAAATACCTGTATCACAAGAAGATCAAGAGAAAACTACCTTTACTTGTCCTTTTGGAACTTATGCTTATCGTCGTATTCCTTTTGGTTTATGTAATGCACCCGCTACCTTTCAAAGATGTATGACTGCTATATTCTCAGACTTTTGTGAAAAGATTGTTGAGGTTTTCATGGATGATTTCTCCATATACGGAACTTCTTTTGATGATTGCTTAAGCAACCTTGATCGAGTTTTGCAGAGATGTGAAGAAACTAATCTTGTCTTGAATTGGGAGAAGTGCCACTTCATGGTGAATGAAGGTACAGTCCTTGGGCATAAAATTTCTGAAAGAGGTATTGAAGTTGATAAAGCTAAAGTTGATGCAATTGAGAAAATGCCATGTCCTAAAGATATCAAAGGTATAAGAAGTTTCCTTGGTCATGCTGGTTTCTATAGAATGTTTATAAAAGACTTTGCAAAAAGATGTTCCATTTTTTTATGATGATTGCGTAGAAGCCTTTGAAATACTTAAGAAAGCCTTGATTTCTTCACCTATTGTTCAACCACCTGATTGGAACCTACCCTTTGAAATTATGTGTGATGCTAGTGATTATGCTGTTGGTGCTGTTCTAGGTCAAAGAGTTGATAAGAAATTGAATGTTATACATTATGTTAGTAAAACTGTAGACAGTGCTCAAAGAAATTATGCTACTACTGAGAAGGAATTTTTAGCCGTTGTGTTTGCATGTGATAAATTCAGATCTTACATTGTTGATTCCAAAGTTACTATTCACACTGATCATGCTGCTATTAAATATCTTATGCAAAAGAAAGATGCTAAACCTAGACTTATTAGGTGGGTTCTTCTGCTACAAGAATTTGATTTGCATATTATTGATAGAAAGGGAGCTGAGAATCCCGTAGCTGATAATTTGTCTAGAATGGAAAATGTTCTTGATGAGCCACTTCCTATTAATGATGATTTTCCTGATGAACAATTAGCCGTGATAAATGCTTCTCGTAACACTCCTTGGTATGCAGACTATGCTAATTACATTGTTGCTAAATATATCCCACCTAGCTTTACCTATCAACAAAAGAAAAAGTTCTTCTTTGATTTAAGACATTACTTTTGGGATGACCCACATTTATATAAAGAAGGAGTAGATGGTGTTATTAGACGTTGTGTACATGAGTATGAACAGGAACAAAATTCTATGGAAGTGTCACTCCGAAGCATATGGAGGACACCATGCGGGATACAGAACTGCACACAAGGTATTACAATCTGGTTTTTATTGGCCTACTCTTTTCAAAGATGCACGTAAGTTTGTCCAAATAATTGGTAATGTTGGTAGACGTCAGGAAATGCCTATGAATTATTCACTTGTTATTGAACCATTTGATGTTTGGGGTTTTGACTATATGGGACCTTTTCCTTCCTCTAATGGGTATACTCATATTTTAGATGCTGTTGATTACGTTACTAAGTGGGTAAAAGCTATTCCAACTAGTAGTGCTGATCATAACACTTCTATTAAGATGCTTAAAGAAGTTATATTTCCAAGGTTTGGAGTCCCTAGGTATTTAATGACTGATGGTGATTCACATTTTATTCATGGAGCTTTCCGTAAATTGCTTGCTAAATATGATGTTAATCATAGAATTGCATCTCCTTATCATCCTCAATCTAGTGGTCAATTTGAATTAACTAATAGAGAAATAAAATTAATTTTGTAACAGATCGTTAATAGATCTACAAAGAATTGGTCTAAGAAACTCGATGATGCACTATGGGCTTGTAGAACTGCTTATAAAAATCCTATGGGTATGTCTCCATATAAAATGGTTTATGGAAAAACATGTCATTTACCTCTTGAATTAGAACATAAGGCATATTGAGCAATTAAAGAACTTAACTATGATTTTAAACTTGCCGATGAAAAAAGGTTATTTGATATTAGCTCTCTAGATGAATGGAGAACCCAAGCTTATGAAAATGCCAACCTATTTAAAGAAAAAGTTAAAAGATGGCATGACAAGAGAATTCAAAAATGGGAATTCAAAGTAGGTGATCATGTTCTATTATACAATTATCGTTTAAGATTTTGCAGGAAAACTTCTCTCTAAATGGGAAGGACCATACATCATCGAAGAAGTTTATCGCTCCGGAGCCATCAAAATAAACAACTTCGAAGGCACTAATCCAAGAGTGGTTAATGGGCAAAGAATTAAACATTAAATCTCAGGTACGCCCATTAATGTTGAAACTAATATTATTTAAACAATGACACCGGAGGAGCACATGGAAGAAACCTTCCGGAACGCTCCAGAACTCTGAAAAGGAGTAGGTATGTGGTACGGTAAGTAAACCGACTCCAAAAATTCCATAAAAGTACTTTCTGTTCATTTTGGAATATATAAAAATTAGGAAAATAATAAACAGTCCAAAAAGTGCACGAGGAAGCGACAAGCCTGGGGGGCGCGCCCTACCCCCCAGGGCGCGCCTACCGAGCTTGTGGCTCCCCCGTGGACTTTCCTGACTCCGTTTTTCTTCCATATTACTTGTCCTGCACGAGAAAAATTCATTATATATACTCTCCTCTGTTCACCGTATCGCAAGTTTCTCCTCTGTTCTTGTTTCGTGTTGTTTCCTGTCAGATTTTTGAGGCCAGGCATCATGTCTTCCTCTTCCTCCAACAACGTGGGAGACGACGCTTGGTTGCTGCAGATGGAACTCAGGAGAGAGGAGGAGGTGGAGGTTACCATGGAAGAAGATGATGGAGATTCGCTGGAGGTCCACCCTCCGGCTTCCGAGAGGGGTACCCTTGCCGGCATCTCCACAACTCCAAATCCTCATCAAGCCATGAGAAGCATTGCAAGTCATGGGAGTCCAGAGGTACAAGAAGGGCTTCCTCCTAGGAGACCCTTACACAGGTTACATCGGAACAATTTTCATAATTTGGTCCACAATTATGGGGTTGAAAACACCCCTCGCATGCACATACCTTCCAATTGGGATATTTCCCGTCCAAGTGAGAATGATGCAGGAAAGGGCTCATGGTGGCCAGAGAATAAACACATTATGGTTGAAGTGCAAAGGAATGCCACCATGATTCAGCAGTTGCTTCGGGAAATCCAAAGTTTGAAAGATATCTTGTTGAATATTTTGAAGGACAAGCCCATCACTTCATAACCACCATCACCGAAGAAGGAGACTTGAGTACACGGGTATGGGCACCACCTGTCGGTACTAAAACCGGCAGATATCGGGTAGGGGGTCCCGAACCGTGGATCTTGGAGTCAATGGGTAACAGGGAACGTAGAGACAGCGTTTACCCAGGTTCGGGCCCTCTCGAAGAGGTAAAACCCTACGTCCTGCTTGATTGTATTGATGTGTTGATGTGACAATTACAGAGTTGATCTACCTCGAGATCGGATGAACTAAACCCTAGGTGGGTATGATGATGATGATTCCTCTGCCTCTGCGGACTAAACCCCCTGGTTTATATAGACACCAGGGGTACCTAGGGTTACATATGGTCGGTTTCCACCAGGGGATAAACATGCCGGCTACGTTAAACTTTTTTTGGAGGTGACGCCAAGTCTTCGGAGGTTTCCTTCTGGAGTACGGGGTCGCCTGTAGTCCGGCCTTCCTTTAATGAATTAAGAGCGGCCCATCAGTACGGCCCATGAGAGACAGGTCGGCTGTATGAGGACCCCTTAGTCCGGGACACCCTCTCCACCCTTGGCTTGTGCCAAGCTTGGGGGAGGTGCCCCGGTATCGTATCACCATCACTTTTACCATCATTATCTATCCTAGTTCGATCCTTAGTTATTTCGTGATTTAGAGGAATAAAGTTTTAGTATGATTTAGTTTTGAGTGCTTGCTTTGTGATCTATCTATCTATGTAATCGTGTGTGAAAGTTATATAATAAAGAGTAGTTTGATTTGAGTGTTTTGCTTGTGTTGATCCCATCTTAGAAATAAAATAAAGAGAATAAAAAGTAAGATCATATGCTAATCCCATGGGGAGTGATGACTTCACATAAAAGAAGTATAATTGATAAAACTTGTTGGAAGTTAACAAACATAGCATTGGTCATTGTTGCAATTCATGAAAAAGTAATAAAGGAAGAGAGGTTTCACATATAAATATACTATCTTGGACATCTTTTATGATTGTGAGCCCCCATTAAATATTCTATGTCAAATAGTTGATGTTGGACAAGGAAGACAACGTAATGAGTTATGGTTGCTTATATTCACATAGAAGTTATATTGTTTTGGATCCTCTAACATGTGGTGCTTGCTCCCTATCTTTTGCTAGCCAAAATTCTGTACTAAGTAGAGATACTACTTGTGCATCCAAAAATCCTTAAACCCAGTTTCATGTCATGAGAGTCCACCATATCTACCTATGGATGGAATAAGATCCTTCAAGTAAGTTGTCATCGGTGCAAAGCAATAAAAATTGCTCCTAAATATGTATGATCTTTTATTGTAAGGGAAAATAAGCTTTGTACGATCTTGTGATGGTGAAGAAATAAAATCGACAGACTGCATAATAAAGGTTGCTATCAGAAGGGGCAATCTTCTGAGCTCCAGCGCCCAGATCCATTTTCTCCCCTAAGAACTCCTCCTGCCATTCCCTCCATCCGGTCATGGCTGGCTCTGGGTCCAAGGGCAAGTGGGAGGCCTCCATCGTCATGGAGAGCGCCATCCAGGAACTGAAGGAAGCGGGTTACGTCCCCGCCAACGTCGCTCACCGCGCTCCAGAGGAGGGCCAAGTCATCCCCATGCCGAAGCCCGGTGAGAGGGTGGTGTTCATCCCCCACTTCATTCGGGGACTAGGTTTTCCCCTTCACCCCTTTCACGTTCTAGCCCCGAACTCCTTCCTGCACATCTCGGCCTTCATCATCATCCGCGAGGCTTTTCTTCGGATCCAGCCACACTTTGGCTTGTAGCAGAAAGTGTTCAACGTCAAGCCGAAGATTGTCGACGGCCAGCAGGTGAACTGCGGGGGGCAATGGTGAGCAAGCTCCCCCGGGTCGAGTGGCTAGAGGGCACTTTTATTGAAACTGTCAAGATCTGGCAGAAAGAGTGGTTTTACATCACAGAACCGCGAGAGACGGGTTGGGCGGCGATTCTCGCCTTCAGATCTGGACCCCCCACGAGGCTTGTTTCATGGACCAAGAAGGGCCTAGACTGGGGGTCGGTCAAGGAGGTGGAGCAGCTGCAAAGCCAGATATACAGGATGATCGAGCAGGGGGCTGAATTGCCCAATGTGATTCAGATGATGCTCCGCCGCCGCATCCTCCCCTTTCAAGACCGGGCCTCGCCCATGTGGGCCTACAAACCCGAAGACCCCACCACTGTGCTCAGCTTCTTTCGCACTACCCACGCCCAGTTGTGGAAGGTGCTATTCAAGCCGTAGAAGGAGTGGCCGGCCGAGGAGGAAAACATCGGCGTCGACGCCGAAAACCCCCCTCACGAGGTATGATAAGTTTTACTCTTTATGTTTGGATGTTTCTTTTTGACAAAGCACCCAACACTCTTTTCTCCCATTCACAGAGCTGGTTGAAGAGGGCCGAGCGAATCAGCTGCCCGACCCCGCTGCCTGAGGGCCCCCGGGCGGCCTTGCTGACGGCCATGTTGGCCGAGGCGCCATATGAGGCGCCGGAGAAGAAGGAGAAGAAGAAAGAGAAGAAGAAGGAGACCAGAGAGGGTCTTCGGTCCCGAGGACTTCCGGACACTAGATCCGGGGACACCCATGCCCCCTCCACCCTTGAGGGGGAGAAGGGACGGGAAGAGGGCGAGGAGGAAGGCGACTCTTTCGGAACAAGGAAGAGGGCTGCGTCCGAAGACGCTGAGGAGAACCAGCCTCCTCCCGCCCCGAAAAGACCACGCAAGGCCAAGGTGGTCTTGTCCGATAACAGCTCGGCTTCTGTTGAGCACTCCGAGGCCTCGAACGAGGTCCCCCGGAAGACCCGCAGGGTGAAACCGCGGGCCCAAAGGTATGTATCTTAAGATGCACCTATCCACTTTTGGCCGAACTAAGCCTGTTATTGATCGCGCGCTTGCCTTTAATATTTCAGCCCGCCACACGACCTCCCTACCAATCAGATCTCGGAAGGGAACTCTCCACTAGCCGAGCTGGCGGAGAGCGGGACCGCGTCGCACGCGTCGCCTCCCCCGATCGTTGAAGAGGCCGGGGAGGTTCTGTCAAGGAGGATCCCCCCTGTGTCAAACACAGAAGGAGGGGCCGACGTTATTATGGCCAAGGTGCATACCTCAGCTGCTGAAGACCAGGAGGGAGGAACCCTTTTGGCGAACAAAGATGGGGAGCCCGGACAATCCAAGCTTTCCATGAAAGCGGTTCCGGAGCCGTTAAGGCACCAGGAGCCGACCATCCCCGACCCCACAGGGGGAGGGGCCGAAATGCCCCCGCCACCCCCGCCCGCTCCGGGGCGGGTCTCGACTGGGTGGCCAGACAAGATGGAGGAAGCTTTAACAAGCTGCTCCATCGCCGAAGAGCACCGTGCCCTGATGGGCACGGTTTTGCAAAGTCTTCGGTCCGTGGACAACGGACTGAAGGAGACCTTCAGCGGCCTTCTGACCGGCTTCAAGGTAAGCCATGTAATGACTTTTCCTTGGAATTTTTCTTTTATATGAGCGTGCAACCTTATACACAGTAGCCCCCGAGCCTTGTGTGAGTTTGAAAAACTCATGCGGGGGTCGAATAACTTTAAGATATAGATGAGCGCAAAGTGAGCAGTAGCCCCCGAGCCTCTGGCCGGGTTTAGAAAGCCGGTCAGGGGATCGAAAATCAATAGCTCGGGAATCTAATGTGCTTAGTCTGATGTGCAGGCGTCGTCCTCAGCGGCAGCTGCCAACGCCGAGGAGCTGGCCGAGCTGAATCGGAAGCTCAAGAGCTCTGAGGACGACCTCGATCTGCTGAATAAGTGGTTTGACGAGGCGCAAGGTAAGTCCAAGCTAACCTGTTTATTACAACGGTTATTTATTAAAGTTAGGAAGTTAATCCAAACGGGACACAATTGACATTGCTGCAGCTACCACCGCCGAGATCGAGAACCTCAAGGCCGAGCTTGAGAAAGCTCGGCGGGAAGCCGCGGAGCAGAAGGCTGCGGCCGAAAAGGCAGGCACCGAACTAGCCACGGTAAACATCGTGAGCCAGAAGCACGAAGCCAGGGTGTCTGAAGTGCAACAGGAGCTCAAGGATGCCATCACAAAATGTGAGGCCCTTGAGCAAAAGAATAAGGATTAGGCCACCGAGCTAACCTCACTGAGGTCGGCGGCGAAGGAAGCGCAGACGGAGGCGCGGGGCTACCAGGAGGAACTCCGCCAAGTCAAACTTATTGCGGATGGTAAGCCATACTTAATGCAAAGTGTCTTTGGTGGTAATAGGTTCGCTTTGGTCACGCGAGTGTGGCGTTCCCCAGGGGCTTTTGCTGACCTCCCAAGGAGTGCATCAGGTGCGGCTAGGTACTTTGCGTCCCAGGAGGGTCGTACCGAGCAGAGGCTGTTTTGGGCGCAGTTTCAAGCACCCTTCCCTCCTCAACAACCAGCTGAAGCAGCTGATGGAGTTGCATCGGATGGCGGAGCCGGCGATGAAGGACCTCTGCAACAAATTGTGGCCTTCAGAGCTGCTGCCGAGCAGCTACTTTGGCTTGGTGCAGAAGTTGTGCGATGCAACGCCCCGGATTGATTTTTGGAAGCGCTCCGTATGCATTGAGGGGGCTCGGATGGCCTTTGGCAAGACCATGGTGCACTGGCTGAAGATCAAGCCGACTGAGGTGGCCACCGGACCACCTCCACAGGCGCCCTGAGCAGTATTTTCCCGTTGTGATGGAAGGTGCTCGGGCGATAGAGGCCTAGTGCTCGAAGGATGAAATTTATGAATGAATTTATTTTCTTGTATCCAAAGAGGTTGGAACTTTTGTGCTTTACAATGCAACTGGTCGGCTTTGTATATAATGCCTTGTGTGTTTATTTTGACTCTTGTGCGGCCGTTTTAAACTGAAAGTTACCAGTCGTCGGCTTCAACCCCCTTGCAGATACTGCATGGGGTGTTTTCCTTAACACCTTAACCCTTAGCCGACGTCTCGGTGCCCAGAGGCGGTGAAAGAACATGTGGTGCCCCCATGTTTGGTTTTGGTAATTGATGACAATCTCTATGGACTAATGGTTGCCATGAGTTATATTGAAGGGTTTGTCCATAGGCATTTCTTGAAGTCTATTTGTTGGTTTCAAGGAGATTATGTGATGACCAAAGTCCTATTCAAAGATTTATCCAAAGATTGGTCATGTGAGAGTTGAGCCTATGGCAAGCATGTCTTGAAGAAGAAGATTGTATGAACATTCATGTTTACCTTCAAGACATCATCCTACTGAAGAGAGTTGGAAAGATTCAAGGTTGATCAAGACTCAGTACAAAGAGTGATTCAAGTTGATCAACACACAAAGCGTAGAAGATGTACCGGGTGGGATCATGTCATCTCATGGTATGGTAAGCATTGTCCATTACGCTTTGTGTACTAACCCATGTTCTATGTGAGAGTTCGTTGTGGGGTTAGGTTTGTTTCCATGAGCGTGCATCAAAAGGAAGGTCTCATATGTCCCATGGAGGATGACGTCAAGTGGTGATCATCATCAAGGTTGCGGTGTGCAAGTTCAAGTGGAGCATCATGAAGAGATCATGCTTGAAGCTTGCCGTCCATTGTGGTGACAATGGACTTGTGAAGATGTGCCAAAGAGTGGCTCACCCATAGTGGAGTATGGGGGAGCAATCAACTAGTCTTCATCGAGCCAACGCAATCAAGAAAGGTGGTCCAACTTGAGTAGGTCAAGATCGTCATCATCTAGCTCAAGTGGACTATGCGCAAGGCAAATGTTTGCCCTTGATAGGTTTTCTATTTTACCGGTCTCATGGTGGTAGTTGGGAGACCGGGTTATCGGATCGTTAGCCGTACTATCAAGGGGGGCTCTCGGATGAGTAGCTTGATCGTATCTTAAGTAGAGAGCTCAAACCATTGCATTCTTGCATCATCTTTCTTGGTTCTTGTTTGGCCTTTCTGCTTTGGGAGTCTTTGAGCTTTTGGTCACCTTCATGACAAGCTCAAGTTCATCGAGAACGGATTTCGTTTGCTTCATCTTGTATGTTCTCGATGTTGGGGTTTATGCCGGATCATCAGTGATAGAGGTTTCACATCTCTATATCATAGGCATATCTCTACTGCCACTCCTTATTATAACTCATCGTCTTCTATCCAACAAGCTTGAGTTTGCTCAATTGGGAGCTCATTTGCAGAAGTTATGGCAGTTCTGGTTTTCCTGCTTCCATCTGTTTGCTTGGGCTATTTTGAAGCTCTCTAGCGGTAGTACCGCCCTGGGCAGCGGTAGTACCGCTTGCGCGGTACTTCCGCGGTTCCAGTGCCGCGGGCACTACCGCTTGTTTTTAGCTTCTGGACTCGTTTTTTCTTCGGCGGCAGTAGGGCGGTAGTTGGGCACGGTAGTACCGTTCCGGACGGTAGTACCGCACCTGCCCAGCGGTAGTACCGCTTTGTGGTACTTCTGCTGACCGACTACCATCACACTACCGCTTATCTTCGTGCTTCTGTAGTCCCTCGCTGCCTCCACGGTAGTAGAGCGGTAGTAGGGCGCGGTAGAACCGCTGCTTACAGTACTACCGTCCTACCTTCCCTCTACTACTGCTAGTTCTCTGTGTCCTGAGACACTAAGCGGTAGTACCGCTTGTGAGGACAGTAGTACTGCTCCGGCAGCACTACCGCGCCTGGACTTGCATTCTCTCAGTGCTACACCTAGAACTACCACCCCAAGCGGTAGTACCGCTCACCTGAGCGGTAGTACCGCTTGTGTGCGGGCTGAAGGCATAACGGATGGATTTGGGGAGGCCTTTATAAGGGGTCTTCTTCCCCATTGGTTCTAACGACTTGAGCTCGTGTTCTTCCCCCATTCTTGACCTTCTTCGATCTTGCTATCTCTCAATCCCTCCAATGATTCTTGCTAGTTCTTGAGGGAAAAGAGAGAGGAGATCTAGATCTACGTTTCCACCAATCACTTTCTCCTCTATGTGAGGGGAACCCCTTGGATCTAGATCTTGGAGTTCTTCGTGTTCTCTTCTTCGTTCTTCCTCTCATTTTCCTCCCTAGCATTAGTTGCTTTGGTGGGATTTGGGAGAGAAGGACTTGGGCACTCCGTGTGCCCTTGCCATTGCATTAGTTGCATCGGTTTGAGTTCTCCACGGTGATACGTGGTGGTGAAAAGTTGAGAAGCTTATTACTCTTGGGTGCTTGGTACCCTAGAGAATGTTCCTCTTGGGTGCTTGGGCGCCCTAGACGGTTGGTGGTGCTTCGGAGCTCAATCATTCTGGTGTATAGCTCCGGGCAAGGTCGGGGTCTCCAATTAGGTTGTGGAGATCGCCCCGAGCAATTTGACGGGTACCGGTGACCGCCCCCAAGGGTTGCCAAAGTGTACGGGTTCGGTGACCACCCCCAAGGGTTGCCATTTGTACGGGTTCGGTGACCGCCCTCAAGGGTCCCTTAGTGGAATCACGGCATCTGCATTGTGCGAGGGCGTGAGGAGATTACAGTGGCCTAGTGGCTTCTTGGGGAGCATTGTGCCTCCACACCGCTCCAAACGGAGATTAGAATCCGCAAGGGTGTGAACTTCGGGATACATCATCGTCTCTGCGTGCCTCGGTTATCTCTTATCCGAGCCCTTTACTTATGCACTTTACTTTGTGATAGCCATAGTGTTTCATGTTATATATCTTGCTATCACTTAGTTGTTTATCTTGCTTAGCATAAGTCGTTGGTGCACATAGGTGAGCCTAGTTGTTTTAGGTTTTGTGCTTGACAAATTAACCGCTAGGTTTTTTCCGCATTTGTTCAAGCCTAAACCATAATTATTTTAAAGCGCCTATTCACCCCCCCTCTAGGCGACATCGACGATCTTTCAGGCGGTTGTGTGTGAGGAAAACAAGGAAATCAGACTATGCAGCTTTAGTGCTTTCACTTAGCCATAGGAGCTTGACTGCGGGTGCTAGTGACTAGCCCCCAGTATATGTGATATTCGGACGTACCGAGGTTGATGCCATTATCACTTGGTTCCTGTGATAGCAAACCCTTCGTTTGACACGGAATAACCTCCATCGATTTTTAGTTTAACACTTGTCATCGGATCGCCGACCAGTTCTCGCTTATTATGACAGTCAGTTTTTGGCTTTCTCCACTGAGGTACTTAACCAGGCGAGCTAGAAGTACAATTGCAGTGGTTCTCCCTTTACCCTCCTAGCCGAACAATGCGGAACGTAAGAGGGCAAACACAGGAGCCGGGCAACCCAACTATTGACCAAACACAGGAACTGATTCATATAATGCAATATCCGAGACGCCGAGCACATGTAATGAAATTAGTGCCGGGATGATGCTTGGGGCAAGATTTATGGTCGAGCCCCCAGTCTATTAGCCGATCGCATCTAAAAAAAAGAATGTATCATGATAGTTTACTTCGGCCTATAAGCGGAAAGGAATACGCAACGCAAATGACTGCAGTATGACCGGAGAAGAATGGTCTTTATTTCATTTGAATTCGTGACGTCCAACCGTACAATCCGAACTGCCAAAGCAACTTTTACAGATACTTAAAAAATAAAATTATCAGAGGAAAGGTTTACACAGGGCCTCCATAAGTGGTTTGACGTCCCTACTGCACCCTGCTGCATGTCTGCGCCTTTGCTCTTTATGAAGCTTCTGTAGGGAACGGGCGATTAAAGTCGCCGCTTGTATACACGACGGAAGTGATAGTGTTCGGCAGACAAGCCCTTAAGAAAGGGTTTTGAGAAGTCGCCGCAGGGTATCAGCTTGACGCTGATCAGGCCCTGGATGGTGCCTGTTGTTGATGTTAATCCAAGAACATCTTTTGCCATGGCTCGGTCGAACCGAGCACTTGACCCTTGTAACGTTTGCCCCCACAGCTGCCCATGGAATTTTAAGCGCGAAATTATGTACCCGAGGTACGTATTTCGCGGCTGGGGAGGCCGTGCTGTGGGGCGCGTATCCCTATTTAGGGTAACCACAGGAGTGCTCCGGGACCGAGGCCGTAGCTCGGGCGCGTTTGCGTGCGTCCAGCGCCTTGATGGTAGACTGGGCCTTCGACGCTTCTTCGGTGGCCTGGGCTTCGGCTGCCAGAGCCGCTGTGTGTTCCTCGGTTTGGAGCGAGCGCTCGGTGTTACCATTAACGGTAATGACACCATTGGGTCCTGGCATCTTAAGCTTCAGATATGCATAGTGCGGGACAACATTAAAGCGAGCGAACGCTGTTCGGCCGAGGAGTGCGTGGTAACCGCTGCGGAAAGGAACAATGTCGAAGATTAAATCTTCACTGCGGAAGTTTTCGGGCGAGCCGAAGACCACTTCCAAGGTTACGGTTCCTGAGCAGCGTACCTCGACGCCTGGGATTACACCTTTAAAGGTAGTGTTTCTGGGTTTGATCCTTGACGGATCGATTCCCATCTTCCTCACTGTATCTGAATAAATTAGATTGAGGCTGCTGCCTCCGTCCATAAGGACTCTAGTGTGGTGGTATCCGTCCACGATGGGGTCGAGCACTAGAGCCGCCGTTCCTCCATGACGGATACTGGTCGGATGGTCTCGCCGGTCGAAAGTGATCGGACAAGACGACCGTGGGTTGTATTTCGGGGCCACAGGCTCTAAGGCATAGACATCCCAAAGTGTATGCTTCCGCTCCTTCTTCGGTATGTGCGTGACGTAAATCATGTTCACAGTTTTTACCTCGGGAGGGAACTGCTTTTGGCCTCCATTGTTCGGCCCGCGAGGTTTGTCGTCGTCCTCGCTGCGGGGAACCTTGCCAAGTTCCTCGGCTGAAAGCTTGCCGACCTGCTTGATTACCCAACAGTTACGGTTGGTGTGGTTGGCAGGCTTGTCTGAGGTACCGTGGATCTGGCAGGGTCTATCCAGGATTTTGTCCAGCGCGGTCAGGCCATCCCGGTTCCCTTTAGAGGGCTTCTTCCGGGGTCCTGATTTCGAGCTGCTGAACCCGGCGTTTACAGCCGCATCATCGGCTTCACTGCCGTTGCTTGTGTGCCGGCGCTTGTTATTCTTGTTGCGCCGGGGTTTCCCGTTCCCATCCCGGACCTCAGAGGTGCCGGGGTCGTCGGGGTGGTTGCTTCTACGAGCTAACCAACTATCTTCACGCGTGCAAAAGCGGGTCATTGGAGAGGTGAGGGCCGACATTGTTCTCGGCTTATCTTGGCCGAGCTGGCGAGCGAGCCATTCGTCCCGAATACTGTGCTTGAATGCGGCGATCGCCTCGGCATCCGGACAATCGACAATCTGGTTCTTCTTAGTCAAGAACTGATTCCAGAATTGTCGAGCTGACTCCCCGGGCTATTGAACAATGTGGCTCAAGTCGTCGGCATCCGGAGGCCGAACGTAGGTGCCTTGAAAGTTGGCTCGGAAATCATCCTCGAGCTCTTCCCAGCTCCCAATGGAGTTTTCGGGCAGGCTGTTTAACCAGTGCCTTGCTGGTCCTTTAAGTTTTAATGGCAAATATTTACTGGCGTGGAGGTCATCTCCTCGGGCCATATGAATGTGGAGAAGGAAATCATCGATCCACACAGCTGGGTCAGTTATCCCATCATACTGTTTGATGTTTACGGGCTTAAACCCCTCGGGCAACTGATGCTGCATCACCTCATCTGTGAAACACATTGGGTGTGCGGCACCCCTGACCCGAGCCATGTCGTGCCGGAGATCGGTTATCGTCCGGGCATGACGCTGCCTCCGGGCTCTGTCATTCCTATCGCGCCAGGCTTGGTATCCATCCTGTCCCGCGGGCGTGTGTCCTCTGGATCCGTAAATGGATCTCGTCTGTGCTGCTCTGGCGTTTAAGTTTTGCCGGAGATCATATAGATCATCTGGTTGTACTGGCTCCTTGCCTGCCCGGCGAGGGAGCGCAGGTGGGTCTTCGGCTTCTCCAGCCGTCCTGTCCCGTCCTCGAGGGGGCGGTCAGGCTGGTTGGCCTGAGTTTGTTTGGGGGGTATCGGCTCAAGGGCCTCGTCATCGAATGGTGGAAGCAAACGCCGCCGTGGGTAGCTTTTATTTTGATCCTGACGGTGACTGTCAAAGCCCTCTTCGGCTACTAAGACCAACGTCCACCGGTCATTAAGGGTATCCTGATCAGCTTTTAGCTGCTGCTGCTTCTTCTTCAGGCTCCGGGCGGTGGCTATGAGTTGCCGCTTGAACTTTTCCTGATCCAGAGGGTCCTCGGGGATGATGAAATCCTGGGGTCCGAGGTTGTCCTCCTCTTCAGAAGGAGGGAGGTAATTGTTGTCCACGGAATCATCGGGGTCCTCGGGGTTACCCTGGTCCTCATGCCCTTCAGAAGCGTCGCGGTGCTGTTCGGGGGTGGTGTTGTCGCCGAGCTCCTCAATGTTGTCCAGAGTATCATTATCTCCGGTACTGTTCGTGTCTGTGTTCGTGTTGCTTTCCCTACCCTTTCCCCTTCCCTTGGATCGCCTTCACTGGCATTGGCATTTGGGCGGCTCCTTGCCGGGGTCATCGCCATCCTCTTTGGGGGTGTCGACCATATAAACGTCGTAGGTGGAGGTGGCGATCCACTTTCCAGTGCTGGGAGTGGCAAGGGAGGGAGCAGTATAGGACATGACGTCGATATCCTCGTCTATGTCGTCGGCCTCCTCGGAGGCGTAATCCAGCATGTCGGTTAAGTCTTCGATAGTGGCTACTAAGTGGGTGGTGGGTGGGACGTAAAATTCCCCGTGGTTGGCCTCAAGTCCGATCTGCTCATAGACCGAGGATGGGCCATCCGCGATACTCATGATCTGGATCCAATCTAACGCCTCACTTAATAGCGAGAGGTCCGCCGGATCCATCCTTTGACATCTTTTGGAGTTAACCTCCGGTATGCCTGCGTCGGGGGCATGTTGAGTCGCCCCCGAAACGCGTTCGGCCAAGGCTGAACCCTGGTTCTCGGACGCTGAGATCGGATCTGAACTCAAAGTCAGATCCGAAATAAGGGCCGACCCAGAGATGGGGTCGGAGAGAAGATCCGAAGTTAAGGCCTCGGGATCACTAGGCCCCTCAGGTAAAGCTGAGAACCCAGTAAAGATCATATCGCCCCTAGAGTCGGCGACGTACTCTAGGTTACCAAACCTGATTTCCTGCTCAGGGGCGAAGCTGGCGTGCAATACGATGCTGCCAAACACGAAGAGCTGTCCGGGAACGAAGACGTCCCCACTACGGATGCCATCACTGATAACTAGACGAGCCATTAATCCTTGGCGATCCCACAGCGGAACTCTCAATGAAATCACCAATGTTGGTACTAAAACCGGCAGATCTTGGGTATGGGGTCCCGAACCGTGGATCTTGGAGTCAATGGGTAACAGGGAACGTAGAGAGTAGAGACAACGTTTACCTAGGTTCGGGCCCTCTCGAAGAGGTAAAACCTTATGTCCTGCTTGATTGTATTGATGTGTTGATGTGACAATTACAGAGTTGATCTACCTCGAGATCGGATGAACTAAACCCTAGGTGGGTATGATGATGATGATTCCTCTGCCTTTGCGGACTAAACCCCCTGGTTTATATAGACACCAGGGGTACCTAGGGTTACATATGGTCGGTTTCCACCAGGGGATAAACATGCCGGCTATGTTAAACTTTTCTTGGAGGTGACGCCAAGTCTTCGGAGGTTTCCTTCTGGAGTACGGGGTCGCCTGTAGTCCGACCTTCCTTTAATGAATTAAGAGCGGCCCATCAGTACGGCCCATGAGAGACAGGTCGGCTGTATGAGGACCCCTTAGTCCGGGACACCCTCACCACCCTTGGCTTGTGCCAAGCTTGGGGGAGGTGCCCCGGTATCATATCACCATCACTTTTACCATCATTATCTATCCTAGTTCGATCCTTAGTTATTTCGTGATTTAGAGGAATAAAGTTTTAGTATGATTTAGTTTCGAGTGCTTGCTTTGTGATCTATCTATCTATGTAATCATGTGTGAAAGTTATATAATAAAGAGTAGTTTGAGTTGAGTGTTTTGCTTGTGTTGATCCAATCTTAGAAATAAAATAAAGATAATAAAAAGTAAGATCATATGCTAATCCCATGGGGAGTGATGACTTCACATAAAAGAAGTATAATTGATAAAACTTGTTGGAAGTTAACAAACATAGCATTGGTCATTGTTGCAATTCATGAAAAAGTAATAAAGGAAGAGAGGTTTCACATATAAATATACTATCTTGGACATCTTTTATGATTGTGAGCCCCCATTAAATATTCTATGTCAAATAGTTGACGTTGGGCAAGGAAGACAACGTAATGCTTATATTCACATAGAAGTTATATTGTTTTGGATCCTCTAACATGTGGTGCTTGCTCCCTATCTTTTGCTAGCCAAAATTCTATACTAAGTAGAGATACTACTTGTGCATCTAAAAATCCTTAAACCCAGTTTCATGTCATGAGAGTCCACCATATCTACCTATGGATTGAATAAGATCCTTCAAGTAAGTTGTCATCTACCTATGGAAAATAAGCTTTGTACGATCTTGTGATGGTGAAGAAATAAAATTGACAGACTGCATAATAAAGGTTGCTATCAGAAGGGGAAACATAAGTGACGTTCCTTTACATTAAGAGCTTGCACATCCAAAAACAAAAAGCGCATGACAACCTCTGCTTCCCTCTGCGAAGGGCCTATCTTTTACTTTATGTATTTACTTTTATGCAAGAGTCAATAGTATTCTCCTTTATTTCATTTTTATTTTTCTCTCTTGGCAGGCATCATGTCGTGGGGATAGATCCAGGCATATATATCCAGTTGGATGTAGGTGATCATGAGTTATTATTGTTTACATTACCCTTGAGGTAAATGCGTTGGGAGGCGAAATTATAAGCCCCTGTCTTTCTATGTGTCTGACTGAAACTTTTGCTCCATAAGTATGCCGTGAGTGTCAGCAATCATAGAAGACTAAATGATAGTTGAGTATGTGAACTTGCTAAACAAGCTCTAACATAGACTCTTTCTAATAATAAGATGAATTGCAATTGCTTCAGTGACTGAGATCATAGTTTGTTAGTTTTCAATATGGTTTATGGTTCATACTTTAACTTGTGGATGAATTGTTACTTTTTCATGAGAAGTTTTATGATGATATATTGCTATTATGATAATGATCATGATGCTTTCATGTCCGTATTTTGTTTTATCGACACATCTCTCTCTCTCTAAACATGTGGTCATGATTATCGATTTCAGTTTTTCGCTTGAGGACAAGCGAGGTCTAAGCTTGGGGGAGTTGATACGTCCATTTTGCATCATGTTTTCCTACTGTTATTTATTATGTTTTTGATCATTATTTCACTTTATGATATAATTCTTATGCCTTTTCTCTCTTATTTTGCAAGTTTCACATGAAGAGGGAGATTGCCGGCAGCTGGAATTCTGGACCGGAAAGGGGTGCAACAGAGATAGCTATTCTACACATCTCCAAATGACCTGAAAATTTACGGAGAATTATTTTGGAATATATAAAAAATATTGGCTGAAGAAATACCAGAGGGGGACCCACCAGGAAGCGACAAGCCTGGGGGGCGCGCCCCCCGAGCTTGTGGCGCCCCTGGCAGGCCTCCAGGGCCCATCTTCCCCTATATGAAGCCATTTGCCCTAGAAAAAAAAAATCAAGAGAAGACTTTCGGGATGAAGCGCCACTTTTGCTCTCCAGCGAAGCGATTCCGCCAGGGAAACTTCCCTTCGGGAGGGGGAAATCGAAGCCATCGACATCACCAACAATCGTCACATCATGGGAGGACCAATCTTCATCAACATCTTCACCAGCACCATCTCATCTCAAACCCTAGTTCATCTCTTGTATTCAATCTTTGTCTCAAAACCTCAGATTGGTACCTGTGGGTTGCTAGTAGTGTTGATTACATCTTGTAGTTGATGCTAGTTGGTTTATTTGGTGGAAGATTATATGTTCAGATCCTTAATGATATTGAATACCCCTCTGATCTTGAACATGAATATGATTTGTGAGTAGTTACTATTGTTCTTGAGGACATGGGAGAAGTCTTGTCATAAGTAATCATGTGAATTTGGTATTCGTTCGATATTTTGATGATATGTATGTTGTTGCTTCCTTTAGTGGTGTCGTGTGAACGTCGACTACATGACACTTAACCATCTTTGGGCCTAAGGGAAGGCATTGTGGAGTAGTAATTAGATGATGGGTTGCTAGAGTGACAGATGCTTGAACCCTAGTTTATGCGCTATTCCGTAAGGGGCTAATTTGGATCCATATGTTTCATGCTCTGGTTAGATTTATCTTAATTCTTCTTTCGTAGTTGCGGATGCTTGCGAGAGGGGGTAATCATGAGTGGGAGGCTTGTTCAAGTAAGAACAGCACCCAAGCACCGGTCCACCCACATATCAAATTATCAAAGTAGCGAACGCGAATCAAACAAACATGATGAAAGTGACTAGATGAAATTCCCATGTGTCCTCGAGAACGCTTTGCTTATTATACGAGTTCGTTCCGGCTTGTCCTTTGCTATAAAAAGGATCGATTGGGCCACCTTGCTGCACCTTTGTTACCATTACTACTTGTTACTTGTTACGAATTACCCAGCTATCAAACTATCTATTACCTACAATTTCAGTGCTTGCAGAGAATACCTTGCTGAAAACCACTTATCATTTCCTTCTGCTCGTCGTTGGGTTCGACACTCTTACTTCTCGAAAGGACTACGATTGATCCCCTATACTTGTGGGTCATCACACACCGACAAGGCACTATAAAAGGCCTAAACAGGAGTGGCACGACTACATGGTTTCAACCATCAAGCGGCAGCTGCACACCTTTTTGAAGGACCCGACCGTCAACAGCATCAAGCAAATGGACGACCGAGGTAGCAGGCCGCACACACCAGCCTTGCCATAGACGAGGTTGAGCTGGTAAACAGCAAGGAGGCGCAGATGTGCGGCAGGGAAGGATTCGGGCTAATAAACCTGGCAGCATTCGCTCTGTTCTTACTCCATTTCTTTTTCTTTCTTTCTTTTTCACCACATCGTATCTTTTGTAAGTCTCTTTTGATAAAGTTCGGCATGTACGGCTTGACCATATGAAATAATGGATAATAGACCCTTCGAGGTCACCACGCATATTCTTATGTTCCTTTCATTGACTGCCTTTGAGTTAAGAGACTACTTTATGGGCTCAGCTCTAAAACTAATGCCTAATTTACAAGTCCGAAGTGGCTATTCGGCGTCTCGGATGTTGAGTTATATGAATCAGTTTTGAACCTCGATTTTGGTCAACAGTTGGGTTGCCAGCTCCTGTGTTTACCTCTTACGTTCCCGATCTATTCGGCTAAGAGTGTAAAGGGAGAACCACTGCGATTGAGCTTCCAACTCGTATGATAAAGCGCCTCAGTGGAGAAAGCCGAAAACCGACTGTCTTGGTAAATGTAAACTGGTCGGCCAGCCGATGACAGTGTCAAACAAAGGATCATTAGAGATCCTCTGTGTCAAACGAGGGGATTTTTTCTTAAAATAAGCCGAAGTGACTAGTAGCCTAAACCCCGGCTACCGCCGAGCACTTCACACACCGGGGGCTCGTTACCTGCCCCCACAGTTAAGCTCCTAGGACTAAGTGAAAGCTATAAAACCAATATAGTCTGATTGCCTTGTTTCACATGCACGGACCGCCTTCGGGAACCGAGACGTCGGCTAAGGGTCAAGACTGCATATGAAACACCCATTGTATCCTGTACAAAGGGGCCGAAGCCGACGACTGGTCGCTTTCAGTTTTAAATCGGTCACACAGGAGTCACAAAAAAAACATAATGCACATTCACATGTTAGAATATAAAGCAACATTCATTTTAAACAAAAGCATGTATTCACATCTTGCTAACTTCGGCATTCCGAAATATAAATTAAAAATACAAAGTGTCCTTAGGACACTGGGCCTCGATGATCCGAGCTCCCTCCATCACCCCGGCAAGGAACTGCTCCGCGGTCCGGTCTTTCCCTTCGGGGGGCCCTGAGGCCACGAGTGACGCATCAAGGCGCGGGTAGTGCGTCTTCATGCAGGCATATGCCCGCTGGACGCCCTCCAAGCACGTAGACCGCTTCCAGCGCGTCACTTGCGGACCGGCCTCTCGCAGACGGGCCACCAGACCGAAGAAGCTGGTCGGCAGCGTCTCCGTGGGCCAGAGATGGATGCAGAGATCTTCCAGCACCGGCTTCGCCATACGAAAGAGCTCCATTAGCTGCATCATCTGGTGATTTAGCAGCTCTGGATGCGATGGCGCCTGGAATTGTTGCCAGAACGCTCTCTCCGTGGCATGGCCCTCCCGAGCGCCGAAGTAGCGGCCGGCGTCTGCCACGCTCCTCGGGAGATCCGCGAAGGCCTCTGCGGATCGCCGTAGTTGAGTGAGCTCGACGAACCCCTCGCGGCCAAAAACACATTGAAGCAGAAATGGCTTACCAGCAGCGATCTGCCTCATTTGCTGGAGCACTTCGCGGTCCGCCCGGGCCCGGATCTGGACCTCGGCATGCGCCGAGCTCAGCTTCTTGAGCTCCGCGTTCGCCTCCTTCTCCTTTTCCTGAAGGGCGTCACGTTCGAGGTACACGCCCTTCAGGGTGTCCTCTACCTCGAGGACCCGGGCCTGGTCTTTGCGCCGAGCTGCCTTCTCTTCGGCCAGCTCCTTCTTGGCCTATGCGGCCGCAGCCTTTTGCTGCTCCGACTCCTGCTGAGTCTTCTTTAGCTCAGCCTTGAGAGCCTCAAGCTCCGTCGTCGCAGCTGTCGCATAAAACAGCTCGGCATTAGCATTATAGCTCAAACAAAATTCAAGGTGCATGTGATAGCACGGCAGTTTTTTACTTACCTTGGGCCCGCTCGATCTACTTTTACATCAGATCAAGGTCTTCCTCGGAGCGCTTGAGCTTCCGATTCATCTCCTCTATCTCAACAGCGGAATTCGGAGCCGAGGATGAGACCTGCACATGCACATTTACTTACTTAGTCCCCCAGTTCAGATATCAATCCTCTGGCCGGCTTCTCTGATAAAACCAGCCAGCGTCTTGGGGGCTACTGCATTTCGGCTTTTCCAATAACTATCTATCTCGACCCCAAAGCCAATTGTTCGAACCAGCTTTGGGCTCGGGGGCTACTGGTGACCACACACTTACATGTGCTACTCTATGGCACAATAAAAAGTCTTCGGATAAAAGCACCCGCTTATATATGAAACAAGTGCTGGGAAACATACCTCGAAGCCCTTGATGAGGCCCTTGAAGACCTCGTGCATTTCGGCCTCTACGGACCGGAAGTCGCACAGCGCCGTGCCGATAAGGGCACGGTGCTCTTCTGTGATAGAGGTGCCCGTTAAGGCTACCTCCATCTCATCGGCCCACCCCGTAGTTACACGTCCTGGGGCAGGAGGGGTGGGCGGAATAACCTCGGATCCCGCCACCGTCGTGGTAGGAATGGAGGCCTCCGGCTGTGGCGATGGCGCCAGAGCTGTTTGGGGTTGGGCCGCCGTCTGGCCCAACCCTTCCTGGGGAACCTCGGGGACCTCATCTCCTTGGTCCAGTTTGGCCGAGGCCTCGACCTCGGCCGTAAGAACTTGCGCCTCGGCCCTTGCAGCATTGACTGAAGGGGCCGGGTCAGACGTTGCCTCCCCCAGCCCTTCGAGAGTAGGTGGGGTCGCGACGCGCTCGGGACTCGCGCTATCCGCCATTAAGGGCGCGGGCAGCCCGTCCGAGGCGTTGTCGCCTATATGGAGATGCTGCGGACTGAGGAGAGATGTGTTAGAAACTCTACATAGAAGAGACTTTCAAACTTACTTCGGGAGTATTAGAATCTACCTAAGGGGTGCCGGGTTTTTTCCGCTTTGGCTGGAGGAAGTCGATGTCCGACTCGTCAGAGAGCGTGATCTTCTCCGGCGAGGCCCGCTTGCCGGCGGGATCGGTGGAAGACTTGCGCGGCCGTTTGAGGCCTTTGGGCTGCGCGTCCTCCTCGGCGTCCTCGGACGCCGCTCTTTTTCCCTTGAGGGAAGGCTCTCCTTCCCCCGTGTTCTCCTCCTCGTCGTCCTCGTGGGTGGAGGAGGCGTGGGTCTCCTCGGATCGAATCCCCGAGGTGTCCCATGTACGAAGGCCGCCCCGCCCCCTGGATGGCTTCGGCTCCTTGGGGGGCACCACGTACGGCTCCTCAGTCAAGAGGGCCATGAGTTGAGGAGACCTCTCCCCCTCTGGAAGCGACACCGGACACAGCATCTGCTGTGCCTTAGGGATCCACTTCTGAAAATGCGGAACCAGCCATTCAATTAAAGATCTATAAGATGGAAAGGAATGCGGAACATAAATCTGTGTGTTATAATTACCTCGGAGGCGTCATGCGCGGCCTCAAAGCCGCAGTCCCTCCCCTTGGGGGGGGAACTCGTTCTTGGACGGCTTGAACAGTGCCATCCACATCCCAGACAGGGAGACACGAAAGAAGTGGTTGACGAGCACCGCGTCCTCGGGCTTGCCCACATCGGACCTGCCCGAGGCTTGAGCAGCAGAATACGGCGGTGGAGCATGATGTCGACCACGTCCACCAGCTTTACCTTCTTCTTGTCTACCAAGAATTTGATCTTCTGCTGCAGCTCCATCACCTCCTCGGGATTCCCCCAATCCATGCCCTTCCTCCTCCAGGAAGCAAGCCTCCTCAGAGGGCCTGCCGAGAAGGCTGGGACTTCGGCCTGACCAGCGGCGAGTGGCTCGATAACGTAGAACCACTCGCGCTGCCACTCCTTGACAGTCTCGATGAAGGTGCCTTTGAACCAGTCGGCCTTCTGGTTCTTGTTGATCATTGCTCCCCCGCACACTGCGAGCTTGGAGCTGCTGGACTTTAGCTTGATGCCGAACGTCTTCAGCCACAACCCGAAGTGTGGCTCAACGCGGAGGAAGGCCTCGCAGGTAATGATAAAGGAGGCGAGGTGGAGGATGGAGTTGGGGGCCAGATGGTGGAAATCCAGCCCATAAAAGAAAAGGATCCCGCGCACGAAGGGGTGCAGCGGGAACCCCAGACCTCGGATGAGGTGAGAAATGAAGACAACCCTCTCCCCAGAATTGGGAGTGGGCACGCGCTGGTTTGGCTCCGGTGGCCGGGTGGTGACATTGGCCGGGATGTACCCCGTGCTTCGCAGCTCTAGGATCGTGCCCTCCGTGATGGAGGAGCTGGCCCAGTGCCCCTTAAGGGCGGCGTCAGCCATAGCAAGGAGCTGGGAGCTGTGGGTGCTAGGGGGAAGTGTAGAGCTGGATCTGAGCGCTGGAGCTTGAAGGGCAGTAGGCAGGGAGGAATGGAAGCGTGCTATTGCTATCGCTTTCCCTCTGCTCTTATAGGATGGTAAAAGGCCAAGAGTCCCCCCGGTCACGTCGTTGAAATCGCCACTACCCGAAAAAAGATGCCATTATGCATACGGGTAGAAACAAAATCTTGATGATATCCCTTAAAAAACGGGCACGATCTCTATTGCGACGGGACGTGCCAATGGGAAAACTGCCTTGGGGCGCGGTTCGAGTAACCATAACTGGCTTGGCTGGTTACAGGTGGCGCCGCTTCGGTAAAGTTGTTAGGCTTTAAGTATTGTTCATACCTATACGGTTGGCCTTCGAGGCTAAGTTATCCCGCGTCTTCGGATGCTATCGGGTTTGGAAGGGCCGTTGTTCAGGGGTAAATCCCGTTGAGAAAGAGCCCGGTAAAAGCTCACGATGTGTGGAACGATCTCAAATCTTCGAGGGAGGAACTTGTCTGTCAAGCCGAAGACTCCAAAGCCGAAGTCAGTTTGCCAAAGAAGGGCGTCGTCCTCGGCGTAGAAGACCAGTTCGGGGGCTACTGATGGTGTCCTGGACTAGGGGGTACCAACCTAGTTGGCCCACAGTCCTTGGGCCGAGCTTAGGGGCCCTCATTCTCATAAAGAAGGACTCCGGAAGCCTCGCGCCTCGACGTGATCAAGACAGCCTCTGCCGAAGACTTGACGTGTACTCCAAGGACATCTTCGGCCGCCGCCATATGCATCTCCAGATCAGCAACCAACCATGTAACCCTAGGTACCCCTTTGGCCCGTATATAAGCGAGGGGGTTTAGCCTGTAGAGGGAATCCAATCAGAATCACATCCACCTAGCCTTAGGGTTAGAACACAACTTACGATCTCGAGGTAGATCAAGCTTGTACTCGATACACAATTATCAATACAATCAAAGCAGGACATAGGGTATTACCTCTTCGAGAGAGTCCGAACCTGGGTAAACACCATGTCCCTTGTCTCCTATGTCCATTGATCCAAGATCAGCAGCTCGGGAACCCCTACCCTGAGGTCTGCCGGTTTTACCACCGACACCGATGCTGCGCTCCTCGCGTCGGTCCTCCACCGCTCTTTCATGACGGCGGAGATGGATGCACGGCGCCTCCGCCACAAGAATGCCAAGGCACTCCGACTCGCCATCGAGTTGTCGGAGCGCGAGGCAAGCAAGGACGCGACAGCGAAGGCGGCCCACCATGGGAAGGAGCAGGACCGCCTGCTCCGCAGACTGTCGGGCCGAAGCTAAAGCTCGGACTCCGACTTGACGGGCGGCTCCACCTCCAGCTCCGACGATGACGCACCACCGCACACCGACGCCTACATGGAGGAGGGACATAGCCGCATCGATGCCCGGAAGGGGAAGGGGCTGGCGAGGAGATGGTGATTTCCTCCGCCCTTCCCCGTTCCATTTATATTTTATCTATGTTTTAAGTAGTTTGTAGTATGGATTTGCACTGTCCGCCGTTGAACTCCGCTAAACTACGCTTCTTTTGTCCGGCAATGAAATGTTGATCCGATGAACTACGTGTTGATCGTGTTTTACGTAGCGTTGCATAGTTTTGAGATTTCGGATACGAGGGACGTGGATGTGGAAACCAACATATGAAGTGTGCCCGGGCGCGTCCGCGGGCGTTCGAGGGCCTGGATTTGCTATGTCTTGGTGTAGATGCTCTTAGTAGCTTCGTAATCTGTTCACAGCTCATCTCTACTAGGTAGGAAATGTGGCTTGCCGCACCCGGCAGCACCGTTGACAGCACTAATGATGGCATTTTTGGTCTTATTCGGTGTGAAAGGAATAGCCTTGAATCTTGGGAATGAGAATGTCGCGGATCTCAATGTTCTCGTCATGGCCAATGCACCTAACGAGGGTGACTTTCCCCTAGACCAACCTCTCGTTGGCGGCTTGCCTGACCTCTACGAGGAAATAGCCAGGTCTGCCCCTCATGAAGCAATTCTGTCGGAGCTAAGCTCCCGCGTCGAGAGAATTTTCGATGAAGTAGGGACCAAAGTTCCTTTAGAGGAAGGGCGGTCTTTGCGCGATTTCCTGCAAACTCAGGTCTGTGGAATGGAGAGGTAAGAAGCAATTTTATCCATCTCAGAATGCGGCAACATAGTCATATCCAACCCAGTAATACAGTCATTGAAGCATTGCAAATATAAAAATAGCATATTGTAGTTGTATCAGAAGTATTGCAACGATACACACACATTCAGTACATAGCAATTGGTCCAGGAAACAACAAAAGGCTTCAGGAATCTAATATATCAAGTTTATAACAGAAGCATTGCAACGATACATACACATTCAATACATACCAAGTTCCATGCATTTAGACAGAGGTCGGCGTGATTCGTTATTACATACCGCGTGTACCAAAAGAGAGCACAAATTCAGGCAGTTCCGAACAAAAGCAGAAAGATGAAGGTTCAACTTATATGTTACATAGTCCAAATAAAGGCAAAGTGCATATGGTAACTGGCTTATAAGAGGCATAAGACTGAAGCGTGCCTTTGAGATTCACAACAACAGTCGATAGCCGCAGAGAAGAGCACGTATGCTGCTTAAATACTGATATATTCTGTACTCCCTCCGTCCGGTGAAGAGTGTACGTTTGGCTATAAAATTTGTCCACAAAAGAGTGTATATCTATATTCCCAATGCACTTTAAAGTAGGAAAAAAAATTCTTGTCTCATCACACGGTAATCAAGACCAATAACATTCTACACATGGTCTCCTTAATTTCTACATGCACTTAGCTCATTGGGGGTTGAATAATTAAAGAAGAGAGAGATGGTGGCTTGCACCTTTCCAATGCATTGTTTACTTCACTTCATAATTTGGCCTAAAGTTTCTATATGTACACTTTTCACCGGACGGAGGGAGTAGCTGCTATAGGAAACGATTTTAGAAATTGTCTTGCATGGGATCCGTGCATTTAGTCGTTAAAGACTAAAGTATAGTGGGCAGTAGGCTGGGACTTTGGTTTTTTTGCTGCGCCTCTGGTCTGTTTCACTGGGAAAGCAACAAACATGAGTAATGCATCTCAATTCTTGATTTGTGACGCAATATGAGGCCTCTCAGGTCAATTGGAATGGTGGCCGTTGGATCGTTTCGCTGCACGGCCAGGATCGAGGCGGTGGCATCAGCAGTTATTTCGTCCCGCCGGAGGGGCATTTTCGTCTTTTCAGCCAGCCCAATCACCGTAGGTATATATTCCATCGCCTCATATTCACGGCCCGTTCACCTCTCCCACGCGGTAAAAACCCTAGCCGCCAGAGCCTCCCGCGCTCCCGCCCCCCGCCCCTCCTCTTCCCGCTCCGCCGCCATTCTCCTAGGCCGCCACCGGCGCCATTCCTACTCAAGGACGTAACGACGGTCGCGACCCGGGCTTCCATCGGATGGGGCCGTCACCTCCAGCCTCTATCTCATCACGAGCGGCAGCAGAAGCAGGGCCGCGCCGTCTTGGAGGAGGCACAAGGAGGGTTGCGCCTCCTTGGAGGCGGATCCACGCTTCCGTCGGACGAGGCCATCTCCTCCATTACCGATCCCGTCACGAGCGTCCGCAGAAGAGGACCGCGTCGCCTTGGAGAAGGCACCGAAGGAGGCTGCTGTTTACCAGGTTTGTGTGTCTCCCCATCTCTCTCAGCTTCATCATTCTAAATGTTCTAAACTGCAGTAGAGGAGAAGAATGGACAATGCTTCTCAGTCAACCATATGCAAAATGATTAAAAAAATTACGTCTGATTGAGCAAAAATTCTTAATGTTCAGTTCAGCCTTGAAAAGAAGACCCTCACTTCAGTCTTTGGTGCTGGATGCTGGATGTGCTCTCTTTCAATTGGATTGTTCGTGTCTAATTGATTTCGAATCTCATTTGCCTGCAGGTCGCTTGTTCTTGCTGTTGCTGTGCCGGATCTGTTGCTGCGGTGGTCGATCTGTGGGTAGGCCTTTATTTTGACCTGTTCTTTCTTGTTTGATGTGGTTCTAGCTGTGATTTTGACATTGCTTTTGCTGTCGGCTGGTTCATGGTTTGCAGGTGCTGCTTCTATTGGTAGACCCCCTCCTCGGATTCTCGTTCTATCTGTGACGGTCTTCACGTCTTCATCCAGGGTACTACAGGTCGACCCCTCCTCTCTTTCCATTCTCTGTTCCTTCTTATTTGCAGAACTAGGCTTTGCGTTTGTGCATTGGTCTATATTTGTTGTCTTCTCTGTATGGGGTGTGTTGGTCTATATTTGTTGTCTTCTCTGTATGGCATGTCGTTGGATTCGGTTGATGTGTCGGTTAGCTGCTGTTAGATTCGGTTGATGTGTCGGTTAGCTGCTGTTAGATTCGGTTGATGTGTTGGTTAGCTGCTGTTAGATTCGGTTGGTGTGCAGGTTAGCCAAGGAGTGCATCTCTTCCTTGTCTTACCTTTGGTTGAGACAAAGGGTGTATCCCCTGGTTGGATTTGTGTGGCCTGTGTATCCCCTGATTGGGTTTTTGTGGCCTCCTTTCCATCATTATTTGTTTTCGTCTGGACCATAGGTGTGTGCCTTTTATTCCTTGTCTAGATCCTGCTAGGGATTGGAATTTTTGTTCATTTGCACATGGATGGTTGGTGATCTTGTTCTTTTCTCAATACAGGGTAGATGCAATCCTGTTTATCAGTATATATTCATTTTAACCTTCTCTGGACTAGGTCTGATCATCATTATATAAGGTAGAAAATACATTGATCACAAATATGTTTGCATTTCTTATTCTTTTGCACAATTGTGTAGCAAACTGATCTGATATCTTTCACTTCTATTGTGATTCTGTTTTGAAGATACAAATAAGTATTGATCCATTAATACTTAACATCACATTTAAGTGGGTCCATGTCATTGATCAACATCTGGTATCTCTCGACCACATTAGTCGGTACACTTTTAGTTCATCTTTTGGCGGAGTATATTGAGGTGCAGGTACTTCTTGTTATCTGTATTTATTACTGCTATTTAGCTACTGAGCTCACAATCGAAATCATAACTTGGAAGAGATTCTGAAAACTAATTGAAGATAGCCCGCTTGCCCTTTTATGCTGCATGCTTTAAAATAGTAATTATAGTGGTAATGTACTCTTTTTAATGGTTTTTGTTCTCTCTGTTTAATCGACATAGTAAATTTGGTTTCCTACCTCACATGTTTTGGTTGTAGTGGATGCACTTGAGTCTTGGATTATTGTCTCTTATCTATATGAACTGACTTTAAGTATATCTCCAGGAACACCGTATGCACAACAATCCTGCAAAGTAAGTGATTAATTTCACTTCCAGTGGATAAACAAAAAAGTGAAAGGAGGGCTTCCATGTCACAATCATGACTAGCTGGAAGTTAACGGACAATTGCCATGTCCCGAAATGCTGGTTTCACAGTTCAGGTATGTGTATTCCTTATTTTGAGTGACCACTACACACTCCTGAATTGCTGGTTTCAGATTGTAAACAAAGAGAAATATGTGCCCCAAACTTCTTTGGTTAGAATCTATAGTTTTGGAGCTTTCCTAATTTCATTGATTACCGCAGATGGCAGTAGCATGTTAGGTTGCCAGCTCTATAAATTATGGAGTAACGATGCGTGGTAGTAAGTTTGTTGACCAACCATGGATATATTTCAGCGCACTCGTTATTATAGAAATTACTGATGTCATGTTTTGTCCTGCAGGAGAAGCTACTTCTATTGATAAACTTGAAGCTACTTATTTTATTATGCTCAACTTGATCATATGATTAGCCTTTCTTCTTTGAAACTACTCATAACCATGTCCATATCGATATACAGATAATATTGTTTGGACATGAGACATTTAGCTGGAAGATTTCCTAACTCTGATGCCCTTGACTTTTGTGCACTAAGCAAGGCACCATGTACTACTGCACTACTACATACGCACTCAAATTTTTCTGGAATTTTTTCTTGTCTGAGATATAGATACAAATTCGGTGAAATTTACTTCTGTGTGCTGTTGCTTCAAGTTAAAGTTTGGGCGCTTGTTTTTAGGTCTACCCCGCCAACCATTTCTATAAAAATAAAAAAATTCTCTATTTATAATCGACTGCCATTTTTTCTTTTGGTTGTGTATATGCCTATATCTGAAGGTCTATATCTGAAGGATTATGCTTTCTCTATTTGATCTAGATACTTTTTTCATACTATCATGTATATGTGAAGATTCTTATGAGAACTTAGTTGTCCATGATTCTCTGTTAGATGATTTCCATCTGTGTTTGACTAATTTGTTGATGGTCAGGTTCTATCATGCATCTTGGTAAAGAATCGACACATTGTTTATCTTCTTGCTGCTACACAAGGACTATGGTTTCGCTTGACATGAAGGAGAAGAGAAAAATGGAAGGTATAAATTAATGATCTGCCCAGTGTCTATGTTGACTTTCCAACACGTATACGTGCGCATATCAACTGAATTTTAGCCATCTTTTTTTCTCTCAAACAGTCGTATGGTAGTATTTTTAGTGCTCTTTCTCATTTAGTTTAAATCTATGCAGGATAATATTCCTCATATAGTTTCTTTGCAAATCAGGATATGATAATGTGAAAAGAATCTTACTTTTTTACTTAATTTATAGGGACAAATCACAGACGATGTTTTTACTGGGTTATGGTGATGCACTTTTGTTCTTGGAAGTCATATGCTCTAGAGTGATCCTAAAGAAGCAAGCAACTGGAACAGTTGCATTCTGTAGTGTTAACTGTTTAGTTTGGGCCATGGTTCACTTCAGTCAAGTTTAGTTGATCTTTTTTGTCTGATGCGCTATATTACAATGATTTTTAATTTAGTTTTATGGACCATAGTTCACTTCACTTAATTTATTTAATCTCTCTTGCCTCCTGCAATATATTAGAAAATATATTACAGTACAGTTTGTCAAGTTTCACAGATTTGCAACCACAGTTCACTTCAGTCAAGTTTCCTTCGGTCAAGTTTTAGTCATTGGCAGCCACAGTTCACTTCAGTCAAGTTTCCTTTAGTCAAGTTTCACTGATTTCTTCCCCTGCAAAAAAAGTTTCACTAATTTGCTCTCAAAATTCAGTTTAGTCAGTTCTGTTTGATAGTTTAATTGATCTACTTTGCCACCTGCATTATATTACAATGATTTCCAATTCACTTGTATGCTCACAAATGGATAGCCCCTAGCACTATATTATAATGATTTACAATTATTTTGTATGAAATATTGACAGGAGCACTGCTCTTTCTGTTTGTAGAAAAAAAAGAGTTCAAAGACAAGTATGGTACAACGTAATGGCTGATGCCTTGAGCCGTAAATCTTACTGCTGTGAACTTGAGGTTCAGCTACAGCAACTACGCCTGTATGAAGAGCTTCGAAAGATGAACATCGAGATAGTTCCTCAAGGATATCTAAATTCCTTGGTTGTTGAACCAGATCTCGAGCACAACATCAAGACAAGGCAGAAGTATGATTCCGAAGTCGAGAAGATCAAGAGCTATCTCTCCAAAGGAAATTCATCGTTCTTCACTGTTGATGATGATGGTGCCTTGTTCTTCAGAGGCCGCCTAGTGGTCCCCAGAAAGCATAATCTGGACTCACGCTCGGATGTTATGAAAGAAGCACATGACACACCTTTGTCTATTCATCCGAGTAGTACTAAGATGTACCAAGACATTCGTCAATGGTACTGGTGGCCTGATATGAAGCGAGACATTGCTCGTTATGTTGCTGAGTGTGACGTTTGCCGCCGCATCAAAGCAGAACATCAAAGACCTGCTGGAACTCTGCAACCACTTGATATTCCCGAATGGAAATGGGACAAAGTGGAAATGGATTTCATTACTGGATTTCCCAGATCACAGAAGGGTCATGATGCTATTTTTGTCGTCATTGACCGATTCTCCAAGGTTGCTCATTTCCTGCCAGTCAAGGAGACAATCACTGCTAGTCAGTTAGCAGACTTGTATGTCTCCAGAATTGTGTCACTCCACGGTGTTCCGTTAGAAATCAGTTCAGATCGTGGCAGCCTCTTTACCTCAAGGTTCTGGGCAAGTTTCCAAGAAGCTATGGGAACTCATCTGTCCTTTAGCACCGCTTTTCACCCCCAGTCCCAGGGTCAAGTTGAATGAGTCAACCAAGTGCTAGAAGATATGCTTCGCGCATGTGTCATCTCCTTTGGCAAGAAATGGGAGGAATCTCTCCCGTATGCTGAATTCTCTTACAACAATAGCTATCAAGCTAGTCTGAAGATGGCACCATTTGAAGTTCTTTATGGGCGTAAGTGCCGAACTCCTCTAAATTGGTTAGAAACTAGGGAACGGCCACTCTTCGGTCCGGACATTATCCAACACGCTGAAGAGCAAGTTCGTATTGTTCGTGAACATCTGAAAACTGCTCAGTCTTGTCAGAAGAGCAATTATGACCGTAAACACAAGGTAATGGTCTATCAACCTGGCGAGCAGGCCTACCTCCGTGTTACCCCGATGAAGGGCACTCACCGTTTCGGAATCAAGGGCAAGTTAGCTCCTCGCTACATTGGCCCATTCCATATTCTTGCAAGACGTGAAGAAGTGGCATATCTGTTGGAATTACCACCGAACCTTTCTCAGGTTCACGATGTTTTCCATGTGTCGCAACTCCGCCGCTGCTTCAAGGATCCGATCCGAGCAGTGGATCATGAAGTGCTAGAATTGCAGGATGACCTGTCTTATAAGGAGCATCCGATCCATATTCTTGATCAAGCTGAACGTCGAACCCATCAGAAGGCAATCAAGTTCCTTAAAGTTCAATGGTCGAATCATTCTGAAGATGAAGCCACTTGGGAACGCAAGGATCGTCTTCGTGAAGAATACCCCGACCTATTTCCTTCTACCTCCCGAATTCTCGGTACGAGAATTTCTTTTAATCATGCCAATTCATTTGCATCTCGGTAGGAGAATTGTAACACCCCCTTGTAATATGCTATAGTGATCATCTTCTAATCATGCCAATTCATTTCCATTTGTACTGTTAAATCATCATTTGTTCATATCTCATTTCAAATTCCCCTTTAAACAAAAATTCAAACTACAAGTCAAAATAAAAGTTGATCAAATATTAAGACAAAATAGTTCATAATATTGCAAAAATTTCCAAAGCAATTATAAAAATAAAACCAACATTATTAAAATTCCTAAGATGACCCTAACATCCAAAAACAATAGCTAAAACAGCCTATTTAATCCATTTCATTTAATCAAAATTAAATGTAAAATCATCTTGGCACCAAACCTTTTTATGGCAGTACTAGATATTGCCTAGTATTTGATTTGACCAACTACATATTTATAAAAGTCATTTTGTGGCCAAGCATTTGCAAAACAGAAAAGAAATAAACAAACAGAAAAGAAGAAAAGAAAAAGGCCTAAAGACTACTGTGCAAATGGGCCTAAGTCAAATAGTGCCCGAGGCCCATTCCACCGCGGCCCTTCTCCCTCCTCTCTTCTCTCTCCCTCGCCTTGTCACGCGCGCCGTGGACAGAGCGCGCGCTCGCTGGCCGCTGGCCGATACCGCGACGCCACCGACACGGGGAGAGGATAAGGCCGAGCCGTCCCTCTCCCCTGGACGCTCTCCTCCATTTTCCCCCTCTCTCCCTCGCTCTCTCGCCCGCGCGCGAGGTCGCCCGAGCGCCGTTGTCGCCGCGTCGCTGCTCCGCCGTGGCCACTGCTCTTACCGCGCCTCCACGTGTTGTCCACGACGCTCGCCGGCCACCGCTACATCTTCTGCATCAACGAGTGCAGCCGGGGAGCTCTAGATCAGGCGGATCGAGCCGCCCCTTTTCTTCTCGGTCTCCGGCGATCCCCGTCGTTTCCGGCCAGCCAATGCGCTCCTAAGCTCCCAATGGCTTTCCGTAGCCACTCGGTGAGCTCCTCTACCTCCTCCCCCTCTCCATTTGCTCGCGCGCGCCTTCTAGCCTTTGATCTTGCCGTGGCCGTGCTCGCCACCGCAGACGAGCTCGTCGCCGTCGTTGTAGTCGCCGTCAAGCTCGTTCGAGCTCGTAGTCGAGCTCAAGGCAGCCGTAGGAGTCGAATGCCGCCGTTAGTTCTCTTTGCTGTGCCCGGATTCGCCGTTGCCAAGAAGTGCCCAAGCACGCCGCCGCCTCCGCCGCTCGCCTGCGTCGATTTCGGCCGTTTCCGGCCAGACCACCACCACCAGACGACGCGGTGTCGTCTGCTCGTTCGAACGAGCTATCGCGCGAGCCGTTTGGTTCGCCGTAGCGAAATCCCGACGTGGCCCGCGCGTCGCCGCCGTGTTGTCCGGTCGCCGGCAGCTAAACGCCGGTGGCCACTGATATGGCTGGCCTGGGGCCCACTCTGGGTCGCTGCCCAGTGGGTCCCTGGGCCCGGTTGACCGCGGTCAACGAGCTGACGTGGCAGTTACTGTCGCTGACATGCGGGTCCCACTCGCCTAATCACCGAATTAGATTAATTTAACTAATCGGTTAACTAATCCGACACTGACAGTAGGCCCCACTAGCTAATCTCTGCTAATTAGCTAAGCCACTGACATGTGGGACCCAGAGGTCAGATTTGACCTGGACCCGCTGGAGTTGACTCGCTGACGTCATGATGACATCATGCTGACGTCACCCGAGAACTGTTCTGGATAATGCGATTTAAATAATTAAATAAATTCCAGAAATTCCAGAAAAATGTTTAAAACTTTGAAAAATCGTAGCTCAGATGAAAATAATTTATATATGAAAAATGATTAGAAAAATCCGACGAATCCGAATATGTGGTCAAAATGCTTGACCATCACTCCTAACTATCTGAACATGGAACTTTTTGCCTGTTTCGGATAGATGAATAGTGCCTAACCTCCGGTAAATAATTCCAAATAAATTCCTAAAACATCTAAAATATTCAGAGATGCATTATATCACCTCTGCGTATCGTTTAGGCATGTCATGCATATTGATTGCATTTGTTTGCTTTATATTTACTATTTCTTCCCCCTTTTCTCTCCGGTAGACCCGAGACTGACGATGCCCCGTGATCGACTACGTCACCGACGACCCTTCTTCCTTTTCAGCAAAGCTTCCAGGCAAGCAAACCCCCTTGAGCATGCCTATATCACCTATTCTTTCTCTGTCCTGCTTGCATTAGAATTTGCTACTGCTTTTGATTGATCCTATTCTGATGCATAGCCTGTTTTTTTTTTGTAAACTGCTATTGAAACCTTACCTGCTATCCTAAATGCTTAGTATAGGTTGTTTGGATGACCATCTGTGGCCCCTCTTCCTTGTCCTAGTTGCCCCGCTTAGTTACCAGTGCCCCGATCGAGGTGATCGACGGGCTGAGACCAGCACATCACCACACATCCCTTACGTTGTACGACTCTACAGAGTTACCAACGAGTGCCGAGGGTGATACCTCTTATCTCACTCCCGATGTTGCCTCTGTAGTATAGCTAGTCGGTCATGGGTTAACGAGGGTGATTCCTCTTTCACCACCTCCGATGAAGCTTCTGTCGTGCAACCCCGCAAGTGTGGACCCATCGAGGGTGATTCCTCCAGGTTCACCTTGACGGTTACATCGAGTGGGAACCCAACGAGGGTGATTCCTCGGATTCCCCCTTGATGTTACGGACACACGGGTACTTTGACCTTTACATCAGTCCTTTGTTGAAGTCGGGTCGACCCCGAGGGGTACCCGCGAGAGGTACGAAAGTCGGGCGGGCCCGGAGAGCACCCGCGAGAGTTACTGTGTCGGCTGGCTGTTTAGCGGTACCACCCAGGTTGTGCTGGTAGCTCCGGACTTGTCCCGACAGCCGTCACTAAATTTAATAATGCACTAATGGATTTGGGTATTGATCTGAGTTGGCCACTGGCCTATATGCACTACCACCACGCGGGATAATGGTTTAATGGGGCCCTCGACGCCGTATGTATCAGCCGAAAGCTCTGTCAGACGTCCAGTTCAGCATTGCGGCACGGCAGGATCTGCGCCATCCAGGAGAGAGGTGGTGCCTGTATCTAACCATGTGCGCAACGAGCCAGAGTGCAAAGGGCGATGGGCCCAAGACCCCTGAGCACTTAGGATGTAGACCGGCGAGGACCTCTCTGGTGAGCTCTAGGTAGGGCTGCGGTGTGTCGATCAGCCGAGGCCAGGCATGACCCAGGAAAGTGTGTCCGACCAGAGTTAATCGAGCGTGTTGGGTAATAGTAGTGCACCCCTGCAGGGATGATTATCTATTCGAATAGCCGTGTCCACGGTAACAGGACGCTCAGTGTTGTATCCCAATCTACTACAACTTGAACTGGATACATGTTAAATAATTGTAAGCTCCGGGATCGCTTTCTCGCAGGGAGTTGTAACACCCCAAAATATTTTTTTCTGAATTTTCAAAATCTTTTCTTTAAATAAAATGCTTTGAATTATGTTGGCCCTATTTTTTTTCTTCTTCTCTTTCTTCTATTCTGAAAATCATTTTAATTCCAATTTGGGTTTCAAAATTTTAAATGATTCTGATTTGGTTGGTTTAATTATTTTTGAAACATCAAAAAAAAATTCATTTAGAAAGTTTCTAGAATAAATAAAATTATTCCATGAAAATGATCATTTCACTCCTTTCTAGCACTTCTAAATTCTCCCAATAATTTTTCTGTCACCTCTAAATTATTCCTCAAGTCATTCTCACATTCTATGACAGTATCCAACTCTTTCTCACTCCACAAAAATATTTCTATCATATTTATTAAATTCCAAAGCTGAAATTTATTTTATTCATAGTTTCCTTGAGTTGCAAAGGAACTATATTATTTCCAAATCTTCTGCTACCACCAAAAATTACTCCAACAACTAGACAGTACCCACACCCCATTTCACCAAAAACATTTGGCTCCACAGTTCAAAATTTTCAAATTCTCTCCAATTTAAATTTGGACCAGATTCAATTCTGTTGGGCAAAACCCAATTTAAATAGCTCCAAAAATTCTGAAACTTTGCCAAACTCTCTCTTATGCATCAAGACCTCACCACAAAAATTCCCACAAATTCCTAAAATATCTAGAGCTCTCTGTCATTTCATCATACAGTTGGTGGGCGTACTGCTCATCGCCGTCAGAAATTCAGTTAACTGAATTTGGTTCAGTCGGCAGAAGAAGTCGTCGCCGTGCACTACTCTTCACCCCCATTCCCTTCTCCTCCACGCCTCCTCTCGCCTTAAATGAATCACCCCGGACCCCCTGGTCAGCTGCCCGCCGCCAACAGCACAGGAGGTGGCCGGTGCAACGGCCACCATCCTCGGTCGCGGCACCCGAGCAGGTCAACACGGCGCCCGCCATCTTCACTGCCGCTGCTGCTCTCCTCCACCTACCTTCTCCACGCGGCACCTCCTCCGCATCCTCTCCACGCCGACCACACCGCCCAGGGCCCCGCTGTCAGTCGCCGGAGCCCGTCATCGCCGCCACACCCGCACGGAGACCTCACCGTGGATAAGGCCGAAGAACTCGCCCTCGTCCACGATGGAGCTTCCAGAGCACTCCACCGTCCTCACTTATCACTCGCCGCCCATGACCACCGCCCCCTAACCACCTCGCCGGCCGGATTAACTCCGGCGTTATCCGCACCCGCTCGGCCATCCTCGGCCGCCTATAAATAGGAGCCTCGAGCTCCGTTCACTTCACACACCACCTCCACACCATCCCAATCGAACTCCCCCGACCTCGAGGAGGTCTTCTTCTACCTCTCCGGCCACCCGATCCGCCGCGGCACCTGAGAAGCTCCCGTCGCCGTTAGGCCATCTCCACCCTCCAAAACCCAACAGTCGTCATCTCTTCTACCCTCTCATCTTTCCCGCACCTCAATTCCACCACCCGAGCTCTCTCCGGCGAGATCCAACTCCACCCGAACCACCGTCCGCCGCCGTCGACCTCGCCGTCGTTCTGTTGCTCACCGGCGACCACCACCACCACTCACCGACGCGGACGGACTCACTGATCACGTTCCGATCATCGCCGCCTCCCAAAACCCCGGCGATCGTCCCCAGTGATCGCCGCCTCCCCTCTATCCAAGCGCGCGAGCGCGTTTAAATTCAAACCTGACGGGTGGACCCCACCCATCAGCGTTTTCTTTTTTTCTGTGTTTATAACGAAAGCGTATTCTTCTGTTTACGCTTTCTGCGTTGGAAAGCGTACTTTGCCCGTACCGTTTTCTGTTTAAACCGCACAGGTACTGGCTGTTTTGCAGAAAGACCCCTGGGTTTAAAAGTTTAATAACTTTTAAACCACAACTCTGATTGAGTTGATCCTTTTGGTACTGTTGGGTTTAAAATTCTTATTTTGCTCTCTAGTTTTTTTAGTATTTATTTTAAAATATTTTGAGACAACTTTTGGTACTGTTGCAAAATTTTAATTTGAATTTGAATTTGAATTTTCCAGAAAAAGAAGAGGGAAACTTTGCCGGGAATTTTGAGGTTTGATATGGTTGCATTGGTTTGATATTGCACTGGTTTGAGGGTTGATATAGTTATAACTTTGCCGGGAACTTTGGTATGGTTGCATTGGTTTGATATTGCACTGCATATGTAGTAATAGTGTAGGCATGCATGGTCATGTCACCTTGTGAATTTCTTGCATGCTTCATGATATCTTGCTAACGTGTGGATATGGTGAGAACCAGGAGTGTACTCCTGCCTAGGACGTGCCGGTGGGCACGGACTGTGCTTTGACATGACGGTGTCACTGCGGCATGTGAGGCATGCCAGTTCATAATAACAACACCTCCTGAGTCGACCTAGATCGAGTCTTGTTCCGTCACACCTAGCTAAACACCGTGCTACCACGGGTCTTTCCGCGAGGGAAGTACGATTCAGTAAGTTGCTAACCCCTGTTTGTGTACACACCACATAGAGGGCCATGATGAGGGTTTCCACGGCCATGGACTAATTCCCGTCATCAGGTCAGGGGGCATGGGTGTATCCGGCTGGGCCAAGAGGGGGGCACCCCTTGTAATCCGCGCATATGAATAGTGATCGCATGCTATTCGAGATTGTAGTCTCCCCGACTTAGAGTTTTTCTTGAACGATGCTTTGGGTGATTCCTGGCATCCGGAAAGTTAATCTGGTGTGTGCTGGTCAGGTGTGTTTCCAACCCAAAGATCGTAATGGGAATTAGCCAGCGTCACGGTGCTGACTAAAGAAATCTCATACACGTGGGTAAAGAGTACACCCTCTGCAGAGTTATAACTATTCGAATAGCCGTGTTCGCGGTCAAGGACGTTAGCTGGGAAGGGTCAAGTGTCGGTCCCGGTGTCGGTCTTCGGAGGAAATAATTAAATTGAGCATGAATTAATTTGCAGGAAAATTATTGTCACCCTAATGCCATCATGTATAATTTTTGTTATCATAAATGCTATTGTTATAAGTATTATTATTACTATGCATTTTATTGTGGACTAACCCGTTTCTCTTATTTTATTTCCTGAGTGTCTCAGGGGCTGGCTAGACTACCCCGGACACTTGATTTTATTTTCATGACCTCTCGTGGCGTCGCTTGAGTCTCGGATGGTCCTGTCTCGTCCGATTCTCTTTTAGACACCCGTTTGGCATTTCTCTTGGATACTCGGGCGGTCCTGTCTCGCCCGATCATCCACTTTTAACTCTCTTGGTTTATCACTAACTTTTATTTTTCTGCACATGCTAATATCTATCATGCCATGTTTTAAATTTCAGTCAGCATGAGTATATCATTTAATCCAGCATAAGCATATCATTTAAATCCATCATGGGCATATGCATTCGGTATATCTTTCGTTCATAATGTTTGCGAGTACATTCCAATGTACTCACAGGCTTGTCCCTAGTTATTTAATTGGCCAGACCTAGAAGAAGACGAGCTTGTGGAGGACGAGTACGCTAGCGTGCCTGACGCTTAGAGGTGTTCCCAGTCAGTCAACCTGTGATCTTGGAGTCTACCACATGTATCATCCCCTGTGTTTCCGCTACACCAATAAAATAGCCAAGCCTCCGACTGACGCTTGACTTTATTTTATTGTACCAGTGTTGTACCACCACCACACCACTGTTTTATTCCACCACCGTAGTATATTGGCAAGTTTGTAATAATTGTTGAGCACTCTGACTCAACCCTGTGTAATATTATATTTGTACTGGTTATCTATATCAAGGAAGTCTACCAGTTGATCTTGGGGCTGGTATGACTTGAGGCCATTCTGTGATTTATCCCAGAAATGGGCCTGACAAGCCTTGGTATCAGAGCCAGGCTGACTGTAGGAAGCCCTAGGCGCGATCGCTAGCAATAGGATCAGTACTAACATTTTTTTTAGCTTGCATCTCATGCATTTATAATTAAAACTGGCATGTATAATTAAATCTGCATGTGTATTATAACCTGTTGCATCCATGCACTTACATTTTTGGGAGGGAAATTATTTTCAGTCTTTTAAAAATTTATTTCCTTCCTTTATATATTTTCTTTTCTCATCGGTGTTACACAAATACCCCAGAAAGAAAATGCATCGTCCCTGGACACGTTCCATGCCCAGTCCGCCAGAAGATAACTTTGCACAGATGGGAAATAATTTCACACAGGGGCAGGCATGTCAGCAGAGCAACGATTCAGCATTTTCACAGGTATGCCGTCTGTATGAACAAAGCCAGCAGCAGCACCAAGAAATGATGCAGCACTTAATAAATATGGGGAATCACCAAGGACAGCATCAGCCCAGATCAAAATTATCTGAGCTACAGAGGACCAATCCAACGGTCTTTTCACACACAGACAAACCTCTGGAGGCAGACGATTGGCTGCGAGATATGGAAAGGAAATTGAACATCGCTCAGTGTACAGACCAGGAAAAAGTGCTATATGCTCCGCACTATTTTTCTGGGACAGCAGCATCATGGTGGGAAAATATATGCCACACTCATGGAGCCGATATGACATGGGAACAATTCAAGGAAAACTTCCGGGGCGCACATATCCCCAATAGTATTATGAAGTTGAAGAAAAGGGAATTTGAGGATCTCAAGCAGTGAGGTACCACTGTAACTCAGTACCTGGACCAGTTTACTCAGCTGGCCCGGTATGCAAATGATGAGTACATGACAGAAAACAAAAAGATGGAGAAATTTCTTGATGGACTCGTTCCATCTCTGAAGTGCCAACTGGTGGTCCACACCTTTCCAGACTTCAAGACGCTGGTAGACAAGGCGATTATACTGGAAAACGAGCACCGCAACATGAATGAAGTTGAAAAACGCCGTATGACCCAGTCAGTACAGGTTCGTAGCAACAGGCCTCGGAATGAATTTCAGAGGCCTGTGGCACCCCGACCACCAATTCCAACACCACGACTGCAGCAGAGTCGCAGCACCATCAACAACAGGACCAAGGACACAATGTTCCGTCCTGGCATTACCTGTTATGCCTGTGGAGAAGAAGGGCATTTTGCCAGACAATGCCCAAAGCAGGGGAATAATGTCCCGAAGCCCAACAACAATGCCCGCAACACCAACGCAGCCCCACGACACAGCAACCCCAACAACAATCAAAGGAAGGGACAGGTGAATCACGTGACCTTTGAGGAGGCACAAAATGCACCAGACATCGTGTTTGGTACGTTCCCTGTCAACACAATTAATGCTACAGTCTTATTTGATTCTGGAGCTTCGCATTCATGCATCTCTAAAAGATTTGCTTCGAAGAATCAATTTTCTTTCTCGCCTTTGCAAAATTCGATGGTTATTCAGTCCCCGGGATCGAAGCAAAGCACACAATGGTACTGCAAGGATGTGAATATTGAAATACAGGGGATGAAGTTTTCAGCAAATCTTATTGTGTTGGAAGCAGTCGATCTGGACGTTATTTTGGGAATGGATTGGTTGACCACAAATAAAGGCTTCATAGACTGCTACAACCACACAGTGACTCTCACTAATTGCCAAGGGAAGACAATAAAATTTGGTACAAGGAAGATTTCTACTTCACAGGGAAAATTAAATCAAGTGGATACGACAGAATTAAGCAAGGTTCCGGTGTTATGCGAGTACCCCGACGTATTTCCTGAGGAGTTACCCGGCATGCCACCTGATCGGGAAATTGAGTTCGTTATTGAATTAGCACCCGGGACGGCACCCATTTACAAGAAACCTTATCGTATGGCTCCGACAGAATTGGCTGAGCTAAAGAAACAAATTAAGGAATTAATGGAAAAAGGATATGTTCGTCCCAGCTCATCACCATGGGATCGCCGGTTTTATTTGCCAAGAAAAAGGATGGTACCCTGAGGTTATGTATTGACTACAGGGCACTCAATATGGCTACCATCAAAAATAAATATCCACTGCAAGGAATCAACGACCTGTTCGAGCAACTGCCAGAAGCCAAGGTATTCTCAAAAATAGACTTGAGGTCAGGCTATCATCAGTTGAGGATCCGCTCTTCAGATATACCCAAGACTGCCTTTACCACCAGATACGGGTTATATGAGTTCACAGTGATGCCTTTCGGATTAACCAACGCTCCTGCCTATTTTGTACACCTCATGAACAAGGTCTTTATGAAATATTTGGACAAGTTCGTGGTTGTGTTCATCGATGATATACTTATTTATTCCAAGACACCAGAAGAACATGAGCAACATCTTCGAATCGTCCTGGAAGAATTATGGAAAAATCAACTATATCCCAAATTCAGTAAGTGTGAATTTTGGTTACGAGAAGTTGGTTTTCTGGGACACGTACTGACACAGGATGGGATAGCAGTGGACCCAAGCAAAGTAAAAGATGTCTTAGGGTGGAAGCAACCCACCAACGTGACTGAGGTCAGAAGTTTTCTTGGTTTGGCTGGCTACTACCGGCGGTTTATTGAAGGATTCTCCACCATAGCCAAACCCATGACTCAGCTACTCAAGAAAGATAAAAAGTTTGAATGGACCGAACCTTGCGAGAAAAGTTTTCAAGAATTAAAGAAGAGGTTAACCACGGCACCTGTTCTGATAGTGCCAGATGTGCACAAGAATTTTCAAATATATTGTGACGCTTCCAGGAAGGGACTTGGATGTGTATTAATGCAAGAAGGAAAGGTCGTAGCATATGCCTCAAGACAGCTATGGCGACACAAGAAAATTACCCTACCCATGATTTGGAGTTAGCAGCAGTAATACACGCACTCAAGGAATGGCGACATTACCTTCTTGGTAATCGATGCGAGATATACACGGACCACAAAAGTCTTAAGTATATCTTCACCCAGCCAGAATTAAACTTGAGGCAGCGTCGATGGCTTGAGTTAATTAAGGATTATGATGTGGGAATTCATTACCACCCGGGTACGTCAAATGTTGTGGCAAATGCTCTGAGCAGAAATCCATGCACCAACGATGACAGTGTGCAATTCTCACAGCACGAATTCAACCAGGAATTTGCCAAACTTAATATGGTTCTAGTCACGGAAGGAACCATTGCTCGTTTAGAAATAAAACCAATGCTGGAAGCTCAGATCAAAGAAGCTCAGAAAGGACACCCCAGCATTGAAGGAATTAGAAGGATGGTAAATTTAGGCAAAGCGTCTGAATTTACCATTGACGCCCAAGGAATTCTGTGGTACGGGAACAAATTATGCGTACCCAATAAAGAAGAGCTAAAGCAACAAATTTTGGCAGAAGCTCATACCACCCCGTACTCCATTCACCCAGGAGGAACAAAGATGTACAAGGATCTACAGGAAAAAATTTGGTGGCACGGGATGAAAAGGGACATAGCTGTATATGTCGCACGGTGTGACTCATGTCAGCGTATAAAAGCAGAACACCAGAGGCCAGCAGGATTATTACAACCGCTCAGAGTGCCTGAATGGAAATGGGATGTGATAGGAATGGATTTTATTGTTGGATTACCCAGATCACGACACGGGAATGATGATATCTGGGTTATCACAGATTTATTAACCAAAGTGGCACATTTATTTCCGGTAAAAACCACGTACTCAACACTGAGGCTTGCTAGGTTATACCTCTCCCGAATTGTTTGCTTACATGGAGTACCCAAGACCATAGTCTCTGACAGAGGTACTCAGTTTGTCTCTAGGTTTTGGGATCACCTACAGCAAGCCTTAGGGACTCAACTGGTATTCAGCACAGCATATCACCCGCAGACAGGAGGACAGACAGAACGGGTAAATCAAATATTGGAGGACATGCTGAGAGCATGTGTGCTTACTTATGGAGTCAGCTGGGAAGATAGTTTGCCGTATGCGGAATTCTCATACAACAACAGTTATCAAACCAATTTAAAAATGTCACCCTTCGAAGCCCTGTACGGACGGAGATGCCGTACCCCACTCAATTGGTCTGAGACCGGTGATAGCCGAATCTTCGGCCCAGAAGTTCTCAAGGAAGCAGAAATGAAAGTAAAACTTATCCGAGACAGACTGAAGGCAGCTCAGAGTCGTCAGAAGAGCTACTACGATTAGAAGCACCGTCAGATCAGTTTTGAACCCGATGAATACGTGTATCTCAGAGTATCCCCAATGAGGGGGCTACAGAGATTTAAAGTTAAAGGAAAATTGGCACTGAGATTTATCGGACCATTCAGAATAATTGCAAGGAGAGGCAAGGTTGCCTACCAACTAGAGCTACCTGCAGAATTATCAGATGTTCATGATGTATTCCACGTGTCACAACTAAGGAGATGTGTCAGTAACCCGGAAAAGCAAGTCCAGCATCAAGACCTGGACATCCAACCAGATCTTACATATAGGGAGCGTCCTATAAAGATTTTGGAGGAGTGTGAACGGAGAACCCGACAGAGCGTGATAAAATTTTACAAAGTTCAGTGGAGTAATCACACCGAGGAAGAAGCAACATGGGAAAGAGAGGATCACCTGAGGGCGGAATATCCGTACTTGTTTGAGGGACAGCTGAAATCTCAAGGACGAGATTTTTCTTAAGGGGGGTAGGTGTTTTAACACCCCAAAATATTTTTTTCTGAATTTTCAAAATATTTTCTTTGAATAAAATGCTTTGAATTATTTTGGCCCTATTTTTTTTCTTCTTCTCTTTCTTCTATTCTGAAAATCATTTTAATTCCAACTTGGGTTTCAAAATTTAAATGATTCTGATTTGGTTGGTTTAATTATTTTTGAAAGATCAAAAATATTTTTCATTTAGAAAGTTTCTGGAATAAATAAAATTATTCCATGAAAATGATCATTTCACTACTTTCTAGCACTTCTAAATTCTCCCAATAATTTTTCTGTCACCTCTAAATTATTCCTCAAGTCATTCTCACATTCTATGACACTATCCAACTCTTTCTCACTCCACAAAAATATTTCTATCATATTTATTAAATTCCAAAGTTGGAATTTATTTTATTCATAGTTTCCTTGAGTTGCAAAGGAACTATATTATTTCGAAATCTTCTGCTACCACCAAAAATTCTGTTGGGCAAAACCCAATTTAAATAGCTCCAAAAATTCTGAAACTTTGCCAAACTCTCTCTTATGCATCAAGACCTCACCACAAAAATTCCTAAAATATCTAGAGCTCTCTGTCATTTCATCATACACTTGGGGGCATACTGTTCATTGCCATCAGAAATTCAGTTAACTGAATTTGGTTCAGTCGGCAGAAGAAGTCGTCGCCGTGCACTACTCTTCACCCCATTCCCTTCTCCTCCACGCCTCCTCTCGCCTTAATGAATCACCCCGGACCCCCTGGTCAGCTGCCCGCCGCCGACAGCACAAGAGGTGGCCGGTGCAACGGCCACCGTCCTCGGCCGCGGCAGCCGAGCAGGTCAACACGGCGCCCGCCATCTTCACTGCCGCTGCTGCTCTCCTCCACCTACCATCTCCACGCGGCACCTCCTCCGCATCCTCTCCACGCCGACCACGCCGCCCAGGGCCCCGCTGTCAGTCCCCGGAGCCCGTCATCGCCGCCACACCCGCACGGAGACCTCACCGTGGATAAGGCCGAAGAACTCGCGCTCGTCCACGATGGAGCTTCCAGAGCACTCCACCGTCCTCACTTATCACTCGCCGCCCATGACCACCGCCCCCTAACCACCTCGCCGGCCAGATTAACTCCGGCGTTATCTGCACCCGCTCGGCCATCCTCAGCCGCCTATAAATAGGAGCTCTCGATTTCCGTTCACTTCACACACCACCTCCACACCATCCCAATCGAACTCCCCCGCACTACCCCGACCTCGGGGAGGTCTTCTTCTACCTCTCCGGCCACCCGATCCGCCGCAGCACCCGAGAAGCTCCCGTCGCTGTTAGGCCATCTCCACCCTCCAAAACCCACTAGTCGTCATCTCTTGTACCCTCTCGTCGATCCCGCACCTCAATTCCACCACCCGAGCTCTCTCCGGCGAGATCCAACTCCACCCGAACCACCGCCCGCCGCCGTCGACCTCGCCATCGTTTTGTTGCTCACCGGCGACCACCACCACCACTCACCGATGCGGACGGACACACTGATCATGTTCCGATCATCACCGCCTCCCAAAACCCCGGCGATCGTCCCCGGTGATCGCCGCCTCCCCTCTATCTACGCGCGCGAGGGACTGGCTGTTTTGCAGAAAGACCCCTGGGTTTAAAAGTTTAATAACTTTTAAACCACAACTCTGATTGAGTTGATCCTTTTTTTGAAATTCTTATTTTTCTCTCTAGTTTTTTTAGTATTTATTTAAAAATATTTTGAGACAACTTTTGGTACTGTTGCAAAATTTTAATTTTAATTTGAATTTGAATTTTCCAGAAAAAGAAGAGGGAAACTTTGCCAGGAATTTTGAGGGTTCTTCCTCTGACTACTTTGGGCAAGGCAAGCATTTTTGAACTTGGGATATGGTGATTGCATTTGCATGGCATGGTTGCATTGGTTTGATATTGCACTGCATATGTAGTAATAGTGTAGGCATGCATGGTCATGTCACCTTGTGAATTTCTTGCATGCTTCATGGTATCTTGCTAACGTGTGGATATGGTGAGAACCAGGAGTGTACTCCTGCCTTGGACGTGCCGGTGGGCATGGACTATGCTTTGACACGACGGTGTCACTGCGGCATGTGAGGCATGCCAGTTCATAATAACAACACCTCCTGAGTCGACCTAGATCGAGTCTTGATCCGTCACACCTAGCTAAACACCGTGCTACCACGGGTCTTTCCGCGAGGGAAGTACGATTTAGTAAGTTGCTAACCCCTGTCTGTGTACACACCACATAGAGGGCCATGATGAGGGTTTCCACGGCCATGGACTAATTCCCGTCATCAGGTCAGGGGGCATGGGTGTATCAGGCTGGGCCGAGAGGGGGGCACCCCTTGTAATCCGCGCATATGAATAGTGATCCCATGCTATTCGAGATTGTAGTCTCCCCGACTTAGAGTTTTTCTTGAATGATGCTTTGGGTGATTCCTGGCATCCGGAAAGTTAATCTGGTGTGTATTGGTCAGGTGTGTTTCCAACCCAAAGATCGTAATGGGAATTAGCCAGCGTCACGGTGCTAACTAAAGAAATTTCATACACGTGGGTAAAGAGTACACCCTCTGCAGAGTTATAACTATTCGAATAGCCGTGTCCGCGGTCAAGGACGTTAGCTGGGAAGGGTCAAGTGTCGGTCCCGGTGTCGGTCTTCGGAGGAAATAATTAAATTGAGCATGAATTAATTTGCAGGAAAATTATTGTCACCCTAATTCCATCATGTATAATTTTTGTTATCATAAATGCTATTGTTATCAGTATTATTATTACTATGCATTTTATTGTGGACTAACCCGTTTCTCTTATTTTATTTCCTGAGTGTCTCAGGGGCTGGCTAGACTACCCTGGACACTCAATTTTATTTTCAAGACCTCTCGTGGCGTCGCTTGAGTCTCGGATGGTCCTGTCTCGTCCGATTCTCTTTTAGACACCCGTTTGGCATTTTTTTCAAAACCTCTCGTGGCGTCGCTTGAGTCTCGGATGGTCCTGTCTCGTCTGATTCTCTTTTAGACACCCGTTTGGCATTTCTCTTGGATACTCGGGCGGTCCTGTCTCGCCCAATCATCCACTTTTAACTCTCTTGGTTTATCACTAACTTTTATTTTTCTGCACATGGTAATATCTATCATGCCATGTTTTAAATTTCAGTCAGCATGAGTATATCATTTAATCCAGCATAAGCATATCATTTAAATCCATCATGGGCATATGCATTCGGTATATCTTTCGTTCATAATGTTTGCGAGTACATTCCAACGTACTCACAGGCTTGTCCCTGGTTATTTAATTGGCCAGACCTGGAGGAAGACGAGCTTGTGGAGGATGAGTACGCTAGCGAGCCCGACGCTTAGAGGTGTTCCCAGTCAGTCAACCTGTGTTCTTGGAGTCTACCACATGTATCATCCGCTGTGTTTCCGCTACACCAATAAAATAGCCAAGCCTCCCACTGACGCTTGACTTTATTTTATTGTACCAGTCTTGTACCACCACCACACCACTATTTTATTCCACCACCGTAGTATATTGGCAAGTTTGTAATAATTGTTGAGCACTCTGACTCAACCCTGTGTAATATTATATTTGTACTGGTTATCTATATCAAGGAAGTCTACCAGTTGATCTTGGGGCTGGTATGACTTGAGGCCATTCTGTGATTTATCCCAGAAATGGGCCTGACAGGAGTCGAGGAAGGATCTCTAGGCTTTGCTACTACATGCTTGTTACTTTATGTTGTGCTACTAATCTACACTCTTCTAATGCTGCAAGACGTTGAAGATGCTAGTCTTCGATAGGCTAGGCCTTTCTCTCTATTCCGGCATTTCTGCGGTGCAGTCCACATATACAGCCTTTCTTTGATACCGATGCATATTAGCATAGTTCTGATGTAAGTCTTGCGAGTACTTTGGATGAGTACTCACGGTTGCTTTGCTTCCCTCTTTTCCCCATACCCGATTGTTGCGACCAGATGACGGAGCCCCGGAGCCAGCCGCGCCAGACGACGATTACTATCCCTTCCGGCGGAGCCTACTTCAACTTGGAGGCCGACGACCGGGAGTAGTTTAGGAGGCCCCCAGGCAGGAGGCCTGTGCCTTTTCGATCAGAGTCGTTGTTTGTTTTTGCCTTCTTAAGGCAGATTTGTTTAACTTTGTGTCTGTACTCAGATACTGTTGTTGCTTTCGCTGATGCTTGTATGCGAGCTTATGTATTCGAGCCCTCGAGGCCCCTGGCTTGTAATATAAAGCTTGTATTATTTTATTTTGTGTAGAGTTGTGTTGTGATATCTTCAAGTGAGTCCCTAGGCTTGATCGTGTGCATTTGCGTGTATGATTAGCACACGATTAAGTCGGGGGCGTCACACGTTGCCAGCCTTCTTATCTGCCAAGTACTTGGGGCAGTTCCGCTCCCAATGACCATTCCCCTTGCAGTAGAAGCACTCAGTCTCAGGTTTGAGTCCAGCCTTGGGTTTATTCACGGGAGCGGCAACTACTTTACCGTTCTTCTTGAAGTTCCCTTTCTTTCCCTTGCCTTTCTTGAAACTAGTGGTCTTTTTAACCATCAACACTTGATGCTCCTTCTTGATTTCTACCTCCGCGGCCTTAAGCATCGCGAAGAGTTCGGGAAGTGTTTTCTCCATCCCTTGCATATTATAGTTCATCACAAAGACCTTATAGCTTGGTGGCAGTGATTGGAGAATTCTGTCAATAACTGAGTCATCTGGAAGATTAACTCCCAACTGAGTCAAGCGGTTGTGCAACCCAGACATTCTGAGTATATGCTCACTAACAGAACTGTTCTCCTCCATTTTACAGCTAAAGAACTTGTCGGAGATGTCATACCTCTCGACCCGGGCATGAGCTTGAAATACCAATTTCAGCTCCTGGAACATCTCATATGCTCCGTGGTGCTCAAAACGTCTTTGGAGCCCCGGTTCTAAGCCGTAAAGCATGGCGCACTGAACTACCGAGTAGTCATCAGAACATGCCTGCCATATGTTCACAACATCCACAGACGACGCTGGAGGGGGTGCGTCACCTAGCGGTGCATCAAGGACATGAGCCTTCTGTGCAACAATGAGGATAATCCTCAAGTTACGGACCCAGTCCGCATAGTTGCTTCCATCATCTTTCAACTTAGCTTTCTCTAGGAACGCATTAAAATTCTAGGGAACTACAGCGCGGGCCATTGATCTACAACACAAATTTTGCAAAGACAATTAAGACTAAGTTCATGATAATTTAGTTCAGTTAATCAAATTACTAATGAACTCCCACTTAAATCAACATCCCTCAAGTTGTCTAAGTGACACATGATCCAAATCAACTAACCCATGTACGATCATCACGTGAGATGGAGTAGTCATCAATGGTGAACATCTCCATGTTGATCATATCTACTATATGACTCATGTTTGACCTTTCGGTGTCCTGTGTTCCGAGGCCATGTCTGTACATGCTAGGCTCGTCAAGTTTAACCCAAGTATTCTGCATGTGTAAAACTGGCTTACACACGTTGTATGCGAACGTAGAGTCTATCACACCCGATCATCATGAGGTGCTTCGAAACGACGAACTTTTGCAATGGTGCATACTTAGGGTGAACACAATTCTTGAAATTAAGTGAAGGGATCATCTTATAATGCTACCGTCGTTCTAAGCAAAATAAGATGCATAAAAAGGATAAACATCACATGCAATCAATATGTGACATGATATGGCCATTATCATCTTGGGCCTTTGATCTCCATCTCCAAAGCACCGGCATGATCTCCATCGTCACCGGCATGACACCATGATCTCCATCATCATGTCGTCATGTGGTCGTCTCCGCCAACTATTGCTTCTACAACTATTGCTAACGCATAGCGATAAAGTAAAGCAATTACATGGCGATTAATAAATTAAAGACAACCCTATGGCTCCGGCCGGTTGCCGTACTCATCGACATGCAAGTCGTGAACCTATTACAAAACATGATCATCTCATACATCAACATATATCACATCACGTTTTGGCCATACCACATCACAACATGCCCTGCAAAAACAAGTTAGACGTCCTCTACTTTGTTGTTGCAAATTTTACGTGGCTGCTATGGGCAACTAGCAAGAACCATTCTTACCTACGCAAAGCCACAACGGTGATAATCAAGTTGCCTTTTAAACTTCTATAAGGAACGCCTTCGTCAAATTAGATTCAACTAAAGTAGGAGAGACAGACACCCGCTAGCCACCTTATGCAAAACAAGTTGCATGTTAGTCGGTGGAACCGGTCTCATGTGCGAGGACATGTAAGGTTGGTCCGAGCCGCTTCATCCCATAATACCGCCGAATCCAAATAAGACAAAGGAAGTAAGCAATTTGAACATCAACGCCCACAACTTCTTTGTGTTCTACTCGTGCAAATACATCTACGCATAGACCTAGCTCATGATGCCACTGATGGGGAACGTTGCATGAACAAGGAAATATGATAATAACCATTTTATTATTGCCTCTAGGGCATATTTCCAACACTGACTTGGTCTATTGTCTTGCCTCTTATCGGTACCACCAAAGAGGGAAGGTTATGCGTGCGTGCTACCCTGGCCCGGTAGGCGGTGATAACCTTGTGAGCCCAGTTGTTTGTTTAGCCCGGGGTCCCCATTTGGGACAGTTTTGTTTGGCCACGACGGTGGCAGGTGTCAGGAGTGACACAAGGGCCACCCAGGGCATGACCCGAAAGGGGTATGATTGTCGGTGGGACCGTGAGAGTGCCAGGCAATAGACAAGTTTTGTTGGAGCAGTACCGGTCCACCCGAATGGGGATATGTAATAAAGTACGAAGCTGGAAAATCCATGGTGTGGGTAAAGTGCGCAACCTCTGTAGAGTGTAAGAATCTATTCGAATAGCCAAGTCCACGGTATTGGACACAGTTCGTACTAGGTCACACTATTTGGTCTGTGTCGAGTCTGGAGGAGTTAACTGAATGATTGCTAAAAGCGAACCAGCTAAGGTAAGGTTATCAGACTTGCAGTGCAGATGCATGGACATCAGTGGATGTCTGAAATATGAGGTGTTAGCCATGGGATGGCTATGATAGAAATGGTCGGATGACCGCAAAGTTTGGATTGGATTTGGATCGTGAGAATATCCGGAGTATGGGTTATTTACTTGATATGCTTTACCTTACTTTATTTACTCCAATAGTTATCATGCTAGATAATCCTGTTATGACATGATGATTAATATTGCTAGATGATTAATCTTGCTACATAATCCTGCCATAACATGATAGTTAAATCTGTTAAGATAGCAAATGCATGCTTGAATGCCATGGACTACATTGCTTGGTGTATATGTTATTTGGTTTGCTTGCGAGTACATTCAAAAGTACTCAGTGGACTTTAACGTGGCCAGGTTCAGCTAAGGATCCGATGACCACTAGCGAGAGAGGCTGGAGCATCCGCGAGCTAGAAGAGTAACCCAGTCAAATCCCTGTGGATTGGAGCCGCGCCAAGACCATGCTGCCTTAGATAGAGCTTTTCCGCTGCCATCACCCTTGTAAAATATCATGTAAGACCTATAAATCCATTAATAGAAATGCCTGTGTTCCTGATACTTGTTGTAAACGTGCACGCCAGAGTGATTTCCTGGGCTGGTGTGTGCGGCGACCGTCTGGCTACAGTGGTATTCAGGCGGGTTTGTGCGGCGACCGGCGGCTAGGGTTTCCCCTCTGCGTCGCTCGCGGGAGCGACCGGGAGGAGGGATGGTGTTTAAAAAAAATGTTTGGATTGCTTACCACATGTGCCACGTGGTGGGTGGGATGCTGGTTTGTCCCATGTGCTCCATAATAATGCTTCATCTTAATTTATTTGTTTAATGGCCAACAAAGACCCAACTTGTTGCCGGTTCGCTGTCATTTGGCGCGACTCGCAAGGAATCCATCCACCGCAAGGAAGTATCATCCATCCACTTTATTTTTATTGACGGGATTAGACGACTAGACCGGGGTTGCTCTTATCTTTTTGTAATCTAGAGCGGGTTGTTCACTAACTTATTAGTATTCACTAGTAGAAAACTGGGCTTTGGTTCAAGCTGGATCGGAGCAATAGTCCCGGTCGCATTACGAACCGGGACTAATGTGAGCATTAGTCCCGGTTCGAGCGGCTAGGGCGCCGGTCGGGGCTCGGCAGGCATCAGTCCCGGTTCAAATGGGACCTTTAGTCCCGGTTGGAGACACCAACCGGGACTAAAGGGGTGCGATGCCCTTTAGTCCTGGTTGGTGTCTCCAAGCGGGACTAAAGGTTTGTCATCAGTCCCGGTTTTAGACATCAACTGGGACTACAAATTTGCCTATATATACCCCCGCCCCTGCCCGCCCTCTCCTCTGTTTTTTCCGCACAGAAGGTGGGAGGTGTGTTCTACTTTGTTCTCCCTTCCTATACACATGAGGTGTTCGATGAAATGCCTGACAGCATGATGCCAATTGAGTTCACACAAAACAAACATGATATGAGGCCCGAGCCACACTTAAGCTTTCTCCTCTTTCTTCTCCTCTGTTCTTCCTCCAAGCCCGTCCCCGTCCCCGTCCTCACCGCCGTCGACCGCCCGCGCCGATCTCGTCGCCGGCACCACCGTGGTGAGCCTCTTGTTCTTATCTTTTTTTTAAAAGAAAAAATTCTTACTTATATGATTTAGATAGCTACTTGTATAATTTTCTTACTTGTATTATTGTTTGTTATTATTTAGTGCCATGGTTTTGATATCTGTCCCCGTCGGCTCTCGTCCGGTCTATGATTCGGATGTGGTATATTATCTTTTATAACTATTTGTTTCATTTAGTGTTTATGACAATTATGCGGACCAACTTGACATAGATGTTTTTATCTAGGAGGTATGTGAACCGGAAATTCCAACCGACCCTCTTGTCGAGAGGTTAAATTTAGTTGGAAAAGAAAATAATTAGTTGAAAGAAAAATTGAAAAGAATTGAAGAAGAGAAGATGAAATTGGAGTTGCATGTTGCCGATGTCGTCGATCTACACAAGATCCAGATGGATGCAATGCGCTTGAAGATTAGAAAGATTAGAAAATATGCCATTGATAAAGAGGCTTGGTATCATTATGCTGTTGGATCAATTGTTACCTTAGTTGCGATTTTGATCGCATTTGTTGTTGCATTTAAATGTTTTACATAGTTGTATGTTAGTTTCAATGTATGTTTTAATTAGATGCTCTAGATAGTTGTATGTTGTTTTATGAGAACTATGTATGAACTTTATGTATTTATTTTTGCAGTAATAACATTTGATCACTACTGTACTTTGGTTTTAATGTGATGATGAACTTGTATTAATTTGGTCATTTCTCTATTCATGATGTTCTGTAATGGTCTTTGATATACTTAATTATATAATGCAGATGAACCGGCAATGGATGTACGGTGACCGACGCACTTCTGAGTACATTACGGGCCTGCATAATTTTATTGATGTGGCTGAGGCAAACAGTCAGAATGGTTTTATGTATTGTCCATGTGTTGTCTGTGAGAATACGAAGGATTACACTTCCTCGAAAACCCTTCACTTCGACCTGCTTAAGTCAGGTTTCATGCCCCACTATAATTGTTGGACCAAGCACGGAGAAAGAGGGGTTATGATGGAAGACAATGAAGAAGAAGAGGATGATGACAACTATCCTATGTTCCCTGAATACGATGATACTGCAACAGGGGAAGCTGAAGATCAAGAGGCACCAGATGTGCCCGCAGATGATCTTCGCCGGGTCATTGTTGATGCACAGAGAGAATGCGAAAGTGAAAACGAGAAGTTGAAGTTCGATCGCATGTTAGAGGATCACAAAAAACGGTTGTACCCAAATTGCGAAGATGGCAACACAAAGCTCGGTACCACACTGGAATTGCTGCAATGGAAGGCAGAGAATGGTTTATCTGACAACGGATTTGAGAAGTTACTGAAAATAATGAAGAAGAAGCTTCCAAAGGATAATGAATTGCCTGACAGTACGTATGAAGCAAAGAAGCTTCTCTGCCCTCTAGGATTAGAGGTGCAGAAGATACATGCATGCCCTAATGACTGCATCCTCTAACGCAGTGAGGAGTACGAGAATTTGAATGCATGCCCGGTATGCGGTGCATTGCGGTATAAGATCAGACGAGATGACCCTGGTGATGTTGAGGGCGAGTGCCCCAGGAAGAGGGTTCTTGCCAAGGTGATGTGGTATGCTCCTATAATACCACGGTTGAAACGTCTGTTCAGAAACAAAGAGCATGCCAAGTTGTTGCGATGGCACAAAGAAGACCGTAAGAAAGACGGGATGTTGAGAGTACCCGCTGATGGGTCACAGTGGAGAAAAATCGAGAGAAAGTGGCCGGAGTTTGCAGATGACGCAAGGAACTTATGGTTTGGTATAAGTGCAGATGGCATTAATCCTTTTGGGGAGCAGAGCAGCAATCATAGCACCTGGCCTGTGACTCTATGTATCTATAACCTTCCTCCTTGGTTGTGCATGAAGCGGAAGTTCATTATGATGCCAGTGCTCATCCAAGGCCCTAAGCAACCCGGCAACGACATTGATGTGTACCTAAGGCCATTAGTTGAAGAACTTTTACAGTTGTGGGATATCAAAGGTGTACGTGTGTGGGATGAGCACAAACAGTAGGAATTTGACCTACGAGCGTTGCTGTTTGTAACCATCAATGATTGGCCTGCTCTTAGTAACCTTTCAGGACAGACAAACAAGGGATACAATGCATGCACGCACCGTTTAGATGACACTGAAAGTATATATTTGGATAAATGTAAGAAGAATGTGTACCTGGGACATCATCGATTTCTTCCGATCAGGCATCTCTTAAGAAAGAAAGGCAAGCATTTCAAAGGTGAGGCAGATCACCGGAAGAAGCCTGGCCACCGTACTGGTGATGATATATTTGATATGGTCAAGGATTTAAAAGCAATATTTGGAAAGAGTCCTGGCGGACAATCTATTCCGAATGACGCTGACGGACACGCACCCATGTGGAAGAAGAAATCTATATTTTGGGAGCTACCCTATTGGAAAGTTCTAGAGGTCCGCTCTGCAATCGACGTGATGCACGTGATGAAGAATCTTTGCGTGAACCTGCTAGGCTTCTTGGGCGTGTATGGGAAGACAAAAGATACACCGGAGGCACGGGAGGACCAGCAACGTATGAACGAAAAAGACGGCATGCATCAGTATCAAGGTCCTGCCAGCTATGCTCTTACCAAAGCAGAGAAGGAAATCTTTTTTGAATGCCTGCTCAGTATCAAGGTCCCGTCTGGCTTCTCGTCGAATATAAAGGGAATAATAAATATGGCAGAGAAAAAATTCCAAAACCTAAAGTCTCATGACTGCCACGTGATTATGACGCAATTGCTTCCGGTTGCATTGAGGGGGCTTCTACCAGAAAATGTTCGATTAGCCATTGTGAAGCTATGTGTATTCCTCAATGCAATTTCTCAGAAGGTAATCGATCCAGAAATCCTACCAAGGTTACAGAATGATTTGGTCCAATGTCTTGTCAGTTTCGAGTTGGTTTTCCCACCATCCTTCTTCAATATTATGACGCACGTCCTAGTTCACCTAGTCGAAGAGATTGCCATTCTGGGTCCTGTATTTCTACACAATATGTTCCCCTTTGAGAGGTTCATGGGAGTCTTAAATAAATATGTTCATAACTGTGCTAGGCCAGAAGGAAGCATCTCCAAGGGCCATGAAACAGAGGAGGTTATTGAGTTTTGTGTTGACTTTATTCCTGACCTTAAGCCGATTGGTGTTCCTCAATCACGGCATGAGGGGAGACTGAGTGGAAAAAGCACGCTAGGACTGAAATCAATAATATGTAGGGACGGGCATTCTTGGGCGCAAGCACACTACACAATTCTACAAAGTTCTACCTTGGTGGCCTCGTATATCGAGGAACACATGGATATTGTACGCTCCAAGAACCCGGAGCAGTCTGACCCCTGGATTAAACGTACACACATGGCGACTTTTGGCGGTTGGTTGCAAACACATCTCATGAATGACACCATTGTTGGAGATGAGCTGTACTTGTTGGCCAGGACACCATCTACGACTGTATTGACTTTCCAAGGGTACGAGATAAATGGGAATACATTTTACACGATCGCCCAAGATAAAAAGAGCACCAACCAAAACAGTGGTGTCCACTTTGATGCAGCAAACACCAATAGGGAAAAGGACACATATTATGGTTACATAGAGGAGATATGGGAACTTGACTATGGACGTGATTTTAAGGTCCCTTTGTTCCGGTGCAAATGGGTCAATCTGACAGGAGGCGGGGTAATGGTAGACCCGCAGTACGGAACGACAAGAGTGGATCTCAACAATCTTGGGTACACAGATGAACCATTCGTCCTAGCCAATGATGTAGCGCAGGTTTTCTATGTGAAGGACATGTCTACCAAACCGAGAAAAAGAAAAGATCAGGAAGCGAATACATCATACGATGAGCCAAAGCGCCACATAGTTCTTTCGGGGAAAAGAAACATCGTGGGAGTGGAGGACAAGACAGACAAGTGATACGTCTCCGTCGTATCTATAATTTTTGATTGTTTCATGCCAATATTCTACAATTTCCACATACTTTTGGCAACATTTTATATGATTTCTTGGACTAACATATTGATCCAGTGCCCAGTGCCAGTTCCTGTTTTTTGCTTGTTTTTTGTTTTGCAGAATATCCATATCAAACGAAGTCCAAATGCAATAAAATTTTACGGAGAATTATTTTGGAATATATGTGATTTTTGGGAGGTGGAATCAACGCAAGGCGGTGCTCATGGGCCCCACGAGGCACCAGGGCGCGCCAGGGGGGGCCAGACGCGCCGTGGTGCCTCGTGAGGCCCTCGAAGGTCGGTTGGTGCTCTACTTCGGGCGCAAGGAAGCTAATATCTGGAAAAAAATCGTGTTAAAATTTCAGCGCAATCGGAGTTACGGATCTTCGGGAATTTAAGAAACGGTGAAGGGCCAGAAACAGGAACGCGAAACAGAAGAGAACAGAGAGAGAGATCCAATCTAGGAGGGGCTCATGCCCCTCTGCCGCCATGGAGACCAAGGACCAGAGGGGAAGACCTTCTCCCATCTAAGGGGGGAGGCCAAGCAAGAAGAAAAAGAAGGGGGGCTCTCTCTCCCTCTCTTCCGGTGGCGCCGGAGCGCCGTCGGGGGAACCATCGTGATGGCGATCTACACCAACAACTTCGTCGCCGTCAACACCAACTCTCTCCCCCTCTATGCAGTGGTGTAACCTCTCTTTTCCCGCTGTAATTCTCTACTTAAACATGGTGCTCAACGCTATATATTATTTCCCAATGATGTATGGCTATCCTATGATGTTTGAGTAGATCCGTTTTGTCCTATGGGTTGATTGATGATCGTGATTGATTTGAGTTGTATGTTTTATTTTGGTGCTGTCCTATGGTGCCCTCCGTGTCACGCAAGCGTGAGTGATTCCCGCTGTAGGGTGTTGCAATACGTTCATAATTCTCTTATGTTGGGCGGCTAGAGTGACAGAAGCTTACACCCGAGTAAGGGGGTTGTTGCATGTGGGAGTAAAGAGGACTTGATACTTAATGCTATGGTTGGGTTTTACCTTAATGATCTTTGGTAGTTGCGGATGCTTGCTAGAGTTCCAATCATAAGTGCATATGATTCAAGTACGGAAAGTATGTTAGCTCATGCCTCTCCCTCATATAAAATTGCAACCATGATTACCGGTCTAGTTATCGATTGCCTAGGGACAAATAACTTTCTTGTGTTACAAAAGCTTTCTACTAAACAACTAACTTTTATTATCTTGCAAATTACTCGTAGTTTTATTCTCGCAAAGTACTTCCAGTTTTATTCTTGCAAACATATCCTATCACCTACAAAATAGTTTCATACTTGTTCTAGGTAAAGCGAATGTTAAGTGCGCGTAGAGTTGTATCGGTGGTCGATAGAACTTGAAGGAAATATTAATTATACCTTTAGCTCCTCGTTGGGTTCGACACTCTTATTTATCGAAAAAGCTACAATTGATCCCCTATACTTGTGGGTTATCAAGACCTTTTTCTGGCGCCGTTGCCGGGGAGCAATAGTGTGGGGTTGATATTCTCGTGTGTGCTTGTTTGCTTTATCACTAAGTAAATTTTATTTTCTATTCTAAGTTGTTTTATATCTTTAGTTATGGATATGGAACATGAAACACCAAAAAAATTAGTTGTACTTGCTACTCATGGAGATGGGGAACCTCCTAAAACCCTCGATGATCGTTATGTGGAAAACATTAAACACTACTTTGATAATCCTGATAAAACTCCATTCAACTTGATAATGGGAGTTACTTTGGATCAACGGGAATACTTTAGGGATTATCGCTTGTCTCAAAAAGGGAAACTCTTATGGGATCAAATTCATTATTTGCATTGGTATGCTCGGACTTTATGCTTAAGATATGATTATACTTGTTGCTCTAAGATGAAGGCTCCACACCTTCCCTTTTCGTGTGAATTTAATGATAATGAAACCTTGGCTTCTTATGCTAATGGTATATATGATTACTATGATGTGGAACGAATAGAAGAATTTGTAAGGGTGACTATGAAATTGAATCTTTGTTTGAAAAGTATGAAGATTATGATGATGCTGTTTATAGATCTAAATTTTTTGTTATATTTAAATATTGCTATGAGAATTATAAATACAATGCCGATATTGATGAATTTATTGAGGAAGTCTCCGCTGTCCAAGAAGAGACTAATATTTTGCAGGAATCTATGGAAGAAGAAATTATTGAAATTGTGAGCTCATTGGATGAAAAAGATGACGAGGAGAGCGAAGAACAAAAGGAGGAAGAGCGGATTAGCTACCCGTGCCCACCTTCTAATGAGAGTAACTCTTCAACTCATACATTGTTTAATTTCCCTTCGTGTTTACCGAAGGATGAATGCTATGATAATTGCTATGATTCCTTTGATTCATTTGAAATATCCCTTTTTGATGAAATTGATGCTTGCTATGATTGTGGCCATGATGCCAATATGAATTATGGTTATGGAGCTGAACTTGCTATAGTTCCTTATGTTACGAATGAAATTGTTGCTATTACACCCACACATGATAGTCCTATTATCTTTTTGAATTCTCCCAACTACACTATATCGGAGAAGTTTGCTCTTATTAAGGATTATATTGATGGGTTGCATTTTACTACTACACATGATGATTTTGATGGATATAATATGCATGTGCTTTCTGCTCCTACTTGCAATTATTATGAGAGAGGAACTACAACTCCACCTCTCTATGTTTCCAATACGATAAAATTGCAAGAAACTGTTTATACTATGTATTGGCCTTTACTTGATGTGCATGAATTGTACTTTTATGACATGCCGATGCATAGGAAGAGAGTTAGACTTCGTCATTGCATGATATATGTTGCTTTGTGCTCACTACTAAATTTCAAATCATTGTTAATTAAAATTGGCTTTGATATACCTTGGGATCCGGGTGAATTTAATTACTTGGGCACTTTATGCCTAGCTTAATGGCTTTAAAGAAAGCGCTGCCAGGGAGACAACCCGGAAGTTTTAGAGAGTCATTTATTTCTGTTGAGTGCTTTTATAAAGTTTAAAAACAAAAAAATATAGAGGGGAACCTAAAACTTTTCAAAAAGAAAAGTGAAAGTGAGAAAGACGAACACCGTTGAAGTGGGGGACGTCCTTGAACTTTGTTCATGCCCATGGAAACTTTGTGAATCTTGAATTACAGAAAATTTTCAACAAAAATAATTATCCCCTTCTACAAATCCATTGTATTATAAAAATAATGTTCCAAGATTTACCGTTAGGATGTTTAAATTGCTTGTTTGGTATGTGCGGTGCAAAAAACAGAAACTTTTGCTGTAGTCCGTGAATTTACATTTTTTACTGGAACGTGCAAAAATTCTGAAATTTTTGTACAGTACTTATATGCAAATTTTTTATTTGTCCTAATTTTTCAGAATTTTTAGAGTTACAGAAGTATGGTCAATGTTCAGATTACTACAGACTGTTCTGTTTTTGACAGATTCTGTTTTTGATGCATTGTTTTGCTTGTTTTGATGAAACTATGGATTGTATCGGAAGGTATAAGCCATGGAGAAGTTAGAATACAGTAGGTATAATGCAAAAATAAAATATGAATGGGTTTGCAACAGTACTTAAAGTAGTGATTTGCTTTATTATACTAACGGATCTCACGAAGGTTTTGTTAAGTTTTGTGTGGATGAAGTGTTCAAAGATCGAGGAGGTATTGATATGAGAAGAATGAGGAGAGGAAAGAGCTCAAGCTTGGGGATTCCCAAGGCACCCCAAGTAAATATTCAAGGAGACTTAAGCGTCTAAGCTTGGGGATGCCCCGGAAGGCATCCTATCTTTATTCAACAATTATCGGTATGTCCCGGTTTTTGTTTTGTTCACATGATATGCGTAAATTCTTGGAGCGTCTTTTGTGTTTATTTTTCCCTTTTCTTTTATGCACCATGCTGGTATGAGATAGTCCTTGGTTGATTTATAGAATGCTCTTTGCACTTCACTTATATCTTTTGAGTATGGCTTTATAGAATGCTTCATGTGCTTCACTTATATCATTTGAAGTTTGGATGCCTGTTTCTCTTCATATAGAAAACCGTTATTTGTAGAATGCTCTTTTGCTTCACTTATATTTGTTAGAGTATAGTCTTTTGTAGAAAGAATTAAACTCTCATGCTTCACTTATATCTATTTAGAGAGTCAACGGGAATTGGTCATTCACATGGTTAGTCATAAAATCCTACATAAAACTTGTAGATCACTGAGTATGATATGTTTGATTCCTTGCAATAGTTTTGCGATATAGAGATGGTAATATGTGGGAGGTACTAGTGAATGATTGTGGTTTAGTAGGAATATTGGTGTTAAGGTTTGTGATTCCCGAAGCATGCATGTATAGTCTCTCGTTATGCTAAGAAATTGGAGCATGCTTTATTATTGATTGTCTTCCTTTGCGTGGAGGTCGGGGGCGCGCGATGGTTAACTCCTACCAACCTCCCCCCTAGGGGCATGCATAGTAGTACTTTGCTTCGAGGGCTAATAAACTTTCGCAATAAGTATGTGAGTTCTTTATGACTAATGTGAGTCCATGGATTATACGCACTCTCACCTTTCCGCAATTTGCTAGCCTCTTCGGTAACGTGCATTGCCCTTTCTCACCTCGAGAGTCGGTGCAAACTTCGCCGGTGCATCCAAACCCCGTGCTATGATACGCTCTATCACACATAAGCCTCCTTATATCTTCCTCAAAACAGCCACCATACCTACCTAGTATGGCATTTCCATAGCCATTCCGAGATATATTGCCATGCAACTTCCATCATCATCATATACATGACTTGAGCATTCATTGTCATATTGCTTTGCATGATTGTAAGATAGCTAGCATGATATTTTCATGGCTTGTCCGTTTTTTTGATATCTTTGCTACGCTAGATCATTGCACATCCTGGTACACTGCCAGAGGCATTCATATAGAGTCATACTTTGTTCTAGTATCGAGTTCTAATTTTTTGAGTTGTAAGTAAATAGAAGTGTGATGATCATCATTATTCATTATTAGAGCATTGTCCCAGTGAGGAAAGGATGATGGAGACTATGATTCCCCCACAAGTCGGGATGAGACTTCGGACAAAATTAAAAAAAAACGGGTGAGGCCAAAAAGAGCCCAAGAAAAAAAAAGGAAAAAAAAGAGAAAACAAAAAAATGAAATGAGAGAAAAAGAGAGAAGGGGCAATGTTACTATCCTTTACCACACTTGTGCTTCAGAGTAGCACCATGTTTTTCATATAGAGAGTCTCCTATGCTTTCATTTTCATATACTAGTGGGAATTTTTCATTATAGAACTTGGCTTGTATATTCCGATGATGGGCTTCCTCAAATGCCCGAGGTTTTCATGAGCAAGCAAGTTGGATGCACACCCACTTAGTTTTCAGTTTGAGCTTTCATACACTTATAGCTCTTAGTGCATCCGTTGCATGGCAATCCCTACTCCTCGCATTGATATCAATTGATGGGCATCTCCACAGGCCGTTGATGAGCCGCGTCGATGTGAGACTTTCTTTCTTTTTGACTTTTCCTTATTAATCTCTATCATCATTCTATTCCACCTATAGTGCTATGTCCATGGCTTGCGCTCATGTATTGCGTGGGGGTTGAAAAAGCTGAAGCGCGTTAAAAAGTATGAACCAATTGCTTGGCTGACACCGGGGTAGTACATGATTTATACTTTGTGTTAAGAAGATGGAGCATGACAAGGCTATATGATTTTGTAGGGATAACGTTCTTTAGCATTTTTATTCTGAAAAGCATGATTGTTTGTTGGGATGCCTGAGTATTGATCTCTTTATGTCAAATTATAGACTATTGCTTTGAATCACTCGTGTCTTAATATTCATGCCATGATTAGATTATATGATCAAGATTATGCAAGGTGGCATTCCACATCAAAAATTATCTTTTTTATCATTCACCTACTCGAGGACGAGTAGGAATTAAGCTTGGGGATGCTGATACGTCTCCGCCGTATCTATAATTTTTGATTGTTTCATGCCAATATTCTACAATTTCAACATACTTTTGGCAAAATTTTATATGATTTCTTGGACTAACATATTGATCCAGTGCCCAGTGCCAGTTCCTGTTTTTTGCTTGTTTTTTGTTTCGCAGAATATCCATATCAAACGAAGTCCAAATGCAATAAAATTTTACGGAAAATTATTTTGGAATATATGTGATTTTTGGGAGGTGGAATCAATGCAAGGCGGTGCTCGTGGGCCCCACGAGGCACCAGGGCGCGCCAGGGGGGGCCAAGCTCGCCGTGGTGCCTCGTGAGGCCCTCGAAGGTCGGTTGGTGCTCTACTTCGGGCGCAAGGAAGCCAATATCCGGAAAACAATCGTGTTAAAATTTCAGCGCAATCAGAGTTACGGATCTCCGGGAATTTAAGAAACGGTGAAGGGCCAGAAAACAGGAACGCGAAACAGAAGAGAACAGAGAGAGAGATCCAATCTAGGAGGGGCTCATGCCCCTCTGCCGCCATGGAGACCAAGGACCAGAGGGGAAGACCTTCTCCCATCTAAGGGGGGAGGCCAAGCAAGAACAAGAAGAAGGGGGGCTCTCTCCCCCTCTCTTCCGGTGGCGCCGGAGCGCTGCCGGGGGAACCATCGTGATGGCGATCTACACCAACAACTTCGCCGCCGTCAACACCAACTCTCTCCCCCTCTATGCAGCGTTGTAACATCTCTTTTCCCACTGTAATTCTCTACTTAAACATGGTGCTCAACGCTATATATTATTTCCCAATGATGTATGGCTATCCTATGATGTTTGAGTAGATCCGTTTTGTCCTATGGGTTGATTGATGATCGTGATTGGTTTGAGTTGTATGTTTTATTTTGGTGCTGTCCTATGGTGCCCTCCATGTCGCACAAGCGTGAGGGATTCCCGCTGTAGGGTGTTGCAATACGTTCATAATTCTCTTATGGTGGGTGGCTAGAGTGACAGAAGCTTACACCCGAGTAAGGGGGTTGTTGCGTATGGGAGTAAAGAGGAGTTGATACTTAATGCTATGGTTGGGTTTTACCTTAATGATCTTTGGTAGTTGCGGATGCTTGCTAGAGTTCCAATCATAAGTGCATATGATCCAAGTACGGAAAGTATGTTAGCTCATGCCTCTCCCTCATATAAAATTGCAACCATGATTACCGGTCTAGTTATCGATTGCCTAGGGACAAATAACTTTCTTGTGTTACAAAAGCTTTCTACTAAACAACTAACTTTATTATCTTGCAAATTACTCATAGTTTTATTCTCGCAAAGTAATTCTAGTTTTATTCTTGCAAACATATCCTATCACCTATAAAATAGTTTCATACTTGTTCTAGGTAAAGCGAACGTTAAGTGCGCGTAGAGTTGTATCGGTGGTAGATAGAACTTGAAAGAAATATTAATTCTACCTTTAGCTCCTCGTTGGGTTCAACACTCTTATTTATCGAAAAATCTACAATTGATCCCCTATACTTGTGGGTTATCAACAAGTCAGAAGATTATGAAAAGTTTGATGAAATTCCTCCCTTCACAGTGAAGACTGACCCAAGCATCCTGTTAAATGACGAAGATTATCCATGGTTACGGCGCAATAAGCAAGGGACACACGTGAAGAAAAAGTGAAGACTTTCTCTCTAGTGAGTTTCCGGACTTATAGCTGGAAAATCCCAAGTTTTGCAAGAATCCACCCCTACTGTGTGGTTTCTCTGATCGGAGGACCCCTTATGCCGAGCCAAGTCCAGATGAGAGGAGTTCTGGTTGCTTTCTGGTGAAACTGAGGACAACATATCAGATGGTAGGATTGTTCAAGTTAACCGAATAATTTGCACCTTTGATTCTGGGTTGAAAGCCATAGTTATGCTCCACAACTATTCTGATGATGGCTTTGATCTAGAATCACTACAGTTACATGAAGGCGATGTATTAACTGGCAAGATTGGCATCTGTTTTAATTTTTGGTAAATGTATGTTTCTTTCCTTGTACAAATATGCAAGCATATCACATGAACATCCATGCACCTTTATATTATGTTACATCAGGAGTACAACCCCACATCATGAGTATGTTGGGTTATACCCAAAGGGCTTTAGATTCCGGAAGAAAGATTTTGACAGCATTGATCGCCTTGTGTCATATTTTCAAAAACATATTGACAAAACACCACCTGATGCTAGCCCTTCAATGCGAAATGTTGCGGCAATGGTACCTATGAAAAATAACTTGATAGAACTATTTTTCACTATCTGATGAAAATCTATATAATCAAACATTGCATTCATATAAGCATTCACTCTAGCAAGCATTCTAGCAATCAAAATACAATCAATGAATAAAGCAATAAAGAAAACAATAAGAAAAAGCAAATAGAAAACAAAACAAAATACTAAACTAATAACTTAACAGAAAAGAAAATATAACATTATTAGGTTAACAATAAGTATTTCATAATATTCTTCAATAGCAAAAAGAATCAACTAAAAAGCTTATATAAAACTCTAGTTATGATCAAAATAATATTAACTTAGAATTAACATAATATAATTTGGCAAAAGATTAACAAGAAAACATAAACTAAAATAATTAAAACAAAGGAAAAAAGGTATAAAACTAAAAGAGCTAAACATAATCTGTTTTTGATTAAAACATCAGGTTTGTCCCGGTTGGTGGCACAAACCGGGACTAAAGGCCAACCTTTAGT